>OX439037.1:40778579-43178579 GCA_949317995.1 Acholoe squamosa
GCTCTTAACCCCATTTCTTTGAGAGGGAGGTTGAAGTCTGATCATTAGGGACTTGATCCTGTGAGATTGTGTTATGGATGTAGATTTTAGGCTACTGATTAATTCTTGCTTTGGAGCCTTATGGTTTGATATAGATAGCCCTGTTACTAAGCATTTCCAGGCTTCCCTAGCCCACTTAAAAGGGTCTACTTCTCATCTTTCCTATCCCCTCAGGATGTGTATGGTGCACATAATTATGCGCGGGCACTGACACTTTCCTCTGTGAAATTGTGTAATGTCGTTCTCGCCATGAATATGACCTTAGCTGTCGAAATGGCGTTAAACATCTATTACCCCCCCCCCCCACTAAGCATTTCATATGACCTGGTACGCACATTTAGTCTAAAGATAGTTGTTTTCTTCAACAACAGGGTAGGGGGCCGTAATGCCCCTCTTAGTGAACGGAGATGTGTAAAGATTTTAGAGGATCTCTTAACTCCAACAATTAGGTTTACTGTAAAACCCCGTGTATAAGCCACTCAGACCTGTAATACCTCGCGTATAAGGAACCCTCGCATATATAGGACTCAGTATGGATGTCTACTGGATCCGACATTTTAAATTTCGCTGGTTGAGGTAAAACCAATGGATAAGGCATGTTATAATTGGTACATGTACTCGTCCCTGGTTAACACCCGCTTCCACAAGGTATTATGGTAAAGCCTTTAAAATGTAAACCCCACCTAATAGCCGCAGCCACACTTAAAGCTGATTCTATAAGCTGTATACTAAGGCTTACAAATCAATTATAAGCCGAGTCAGGGCCTTGTAAATTCCATTTAAACTGACCTGAACCGGAAGTCGCTGTCTACAAACGCAGTCACGTGGCTTGGTGGGCTGCCAGCTGGCGGGGCTCGTGGTAGGCGCCGGCTGGTGGACAGCACAAGTATTATTCCGAGGTAGCAGGTTGTCCCAGGGGCGCGGACATTGCTGGAGCTTGTTACCAGTGAGTTCTACTGATAAGACCTATCAAGTGGGTACCAGTTGCCCCCCGAAGGACCGCAGTGAATAGATTGGAGCTCTCTCATTGGCTAAAAATTAAACCTGCTAAGTCCATATAGAAATGCCCCGGGATACATTATTAACCAATGAGATGGCTCCCTCCATTCACTGCAGAAATTTTTGGGTACATTATGTAACATCTGGTACCCATCATACGGGCTGTTATCAGTGCCTATCTCGCCAGGACCCAGATAAAGCAATGGCGGCCCCACTAGGCGCCCATCCTGAGCTCTATAGGCCATTTAACAAAAGCCCCAGGCTCGCCCTCTCCAGCCCGTCACAACACAGTCACAGTATTGAACTGGTATCAATAGACGCTGGCCGAGGCTGCAAAAGCCCCTGCATTTGTAAGTGGGTCCATAGTGACCAAAAGTCCAACCAAATATCCACTGAAGCCTTAATCAGTAGGATAACCTGATGTGAAAAGGCCTCTCAGAGTGCGTACATGTGTGCATTAGCCAGGCCAACTGTTTACTTCCAAAAGAGTCAGACCATTCTGGTCCCTGGTTGGTGCCTGGCCATTTCCTTTGACATGGAAAGCAAGTGATTTGAAATAATTCTTGAATTGAATATTTGAAACAATACCACATGGACGTAACAAGATATGCAGTAACAGTGGATCCAGGATTATGAAAGGGCATGAGAAAGACAGAAACTTCAAAGGGTATTGGAATTTTACCTCATTCACCTGTAGGCCACATTTTTCATGTAGTAGTCTTATATTTGATTGGGTCAAAGCATTAAAAGCACAAACCTATCGTTTTCTCGAGCTCCCACCACCCTCTACCTTTGCTCCCACCACCCTTTGCCCAGGTGACTTGGTCCCTCATTCCCCTAGCTGTTCACAGAAAAAGGGCTTGGATGTGTTGATTGGGGAAGTCCCTGGGGTGTTATTTGGACCTCGGCGAGGCTCTGGTGAGGGCGGCATGCAAAGACATCACTCAATAAATCAGTGCCCAAGGCTTTCATCTTAAAGTTTGGAAGTGGATTCTACTAACAGTTAAAGCGGGGGCCTAATAGAAAGGAGTGTATTTCGAGTTAAAGTTAGGAAAGGTGTTAATGTACAAAAGTAAAATGCGCAAGATGTAGGAGGAGCAGGATGGAGGTGGATGTATGAATGCCAGGACCACCAATGACGGACCAATATGTTAAGGGCCGTCCACTCTGGCCTTTCAATTTTGAGTGTCATATTTTAAGAATAAGCTAGGTACATTCATCAATCATTCTATACATCGAATCAGAAAATGTTTTCGTCGGTGGAGATTAGGGACACATAGTAAGTTTCCATGTTAAGTGATACAGAATGATATTAGGGAGGTTTAGCAGCCTCTGCGTCGCCAATATAACGTACACGTGCAGCATACCCACAGCACTGGTACGTCTGCGTTAGATGAGCTACGAGTGACATACGTCAGGTTTGCTAAACCTCCCTATTGTGTCCTTGGCAGTTCTCAGTGCAGTTTAGAATAGAGACGCTGTATGGTCCCGGTGTGTGGCACAGCGTCGCCCCCTGGTGTGTGTTTTCTCAACCCCAGGTGCTGAAGCTTCGTTTGCCTTTCCTTAGCAGCTCTATTCCACGATGCACTCTTTCAGGCCTATTAAATGTTCCTAAAAGTCGACATGAATGCCTATTTTTGGCCTATTTTCAGAATCCTCGCATTTCTTCAAGAATAAGTCAAACTTTACCTTTTTTTCAGAGTCTGACATATGGGGAGGTGGTCTCTTGGGGAAACTGAATTATTGGAGTCTATCTTTAATTTCTTAGATATGGTGAGCTTCCAAACATGAGGGAAAATACAAGAAATACCCTCCCAATTTAAATAATATTTAATAAATAAAAAATCATAAAAAATGTAAAATAATGTTATTTTTTCAGTGAAAACCTACTTTTGAGATTTTTCCATGCAAAAAAAAAAAATATGGAAGAAAAGATTTCTGTGTATTTGGTTTATTTTCTACAAATATACTGATTGCCATGGCAACCAAAGTACTGAAAATAGTGATTTTGCATCAATTTGGTTGCTATGGTAACCAAATGGAAATGGTACCATATGGATCATTCTATTTTCAGAATTTGAAAATATGAATAAATAGCTACAATATGCCCTTTATTTCATCTCAATTGATGAAGGGGTTCCTGAAATATGCATGTTTGAAGTTTGATCAAATCATCATTTTTGAGAATATGAATGCTATGTTATCAAAGCTGTGTCTCCCTTATCACAATAGATACGGACAATAAGGATTCCGGAATTTTATGCCCATTTGTTTAGCTTAGACCACCACTCTTTCACTACTAGTAGGAATATCAACATGATTCAAACAGTTTTTGAAAGGTAATGATGCCCAAAATCTAGTGTAAAACACTATAGGCCTGAATGTGTTAACATACAACATGTAAATTACCATTTGCATTATCATTCACTTTAATGTTAACCCTGTGACCCTACCTTGATGTTCCTGAACTCCTATAATTCATATTTATTTCAGATCACGGAACGGACTGCGGGACTCCTTACGAACAGCTTTACAGTAAGTAACATCTGCTTCAATATCTGTATGTATACGGAAATAAGTAATTTCGTTAAAATAGAATAAGGGCCTATTTTATCTACTGATCTAGCCAAGCGAATAAGGATTCCTGAATGATTCCTGGTCAAACCTGGGGAAACGAATTCCCCACTAGCCCCCTAAACATTAAATTTTAATGTCTTAAAAAAAAAACAAAAAAAAAACGACCCTGCATAGGTCTGCAAAGTGAACAAGAAATCGGCCACCAAGCCATCCCAACCCTGTGCCCACCCTGACCTCAGTATGATTACTTCTACAGTCCTACCAAGGGGTGTTTTCTGTATCCTCCAATGTAGTGATGGGATCTGTATGGTTTTCATGCTACAAGCCCACGGGGTAGATTCCTATCTATCTGGTAACCATAGTGAACCAATGGTGTCATTTGATCCTCATAGAGGACTGGTTTGTTTTATGTGAGTACTCACGAGAAGCTCATGTCCACCACCACCACCACTACACCCACCCACCCTGGTGACTGTCTTCGGTAGCTGGTGCTTGAGAGGTGAGTGGGTGGGTCTGTCGGGCGGGTTGTAGACTGGTCGCCTATGGCATGTTTTAGACATGGAAGTATGGCGAGTGATCAGTATCGAGGAAATACGGTATTATACCTACGTTGTTGCCACATGATAAACAAGATGACTGTAAGGAAACACAGTTTCCCGATCTGAAACTTATGATAAAATAACTAATTTGTAGTGATTTTGGCACTGAACGGAGGGTGCAGCTAGGTATTTAGAAGTACATTGTATTGTAAATTCTTTTTGTCTCTACAGTTTGAATATCTGTGCCAATTACCGGATAAGTAATTGCTTTAACCAAGTAGAACCACTCCACTACAAACAGTCTGATCTAGTGTGGACAGAATTACAGAGGCCCATAGCGGACATTCACCTTAGATGATGAGTTCGTGGTTTCCAGTCTAGGACGAGGGGACCTTTGTGGGAATACATAATGGTTTCCCTTTTGGGATGTGGCTATGGAGAATGCCTTTGTGGAGAGGAGAGCTGGGATGGTAGTGGTTGGGTAGGGGGAAAGCAGCTCACCTGTACCCATTAACAACGTTATGAGCTGCTCGCACACAATGCTGACTGCAGTGCTGTGGCCGTTGGGGAACAGAAGGAAGGCCCATCCCTATCTTACTGAATTGCATCAGGGCATTTCTGGTACATAGTTTGTTTTGGATTGGAAAGAGATGTTGTTGTCCCCCAAGTAAATTATTCCAAAGACATTTCTTCTTACTATTGGACCTGTTTTATTCATTTTGCTGCAAGTCACAATAGAAGTACAATGTACATCTAGTATGGTGATAAAATAACATGGAAATATACTATAGACAACATTATTTTTCTTTTAAAAGTAGGACATTCAGCAGAGAGATGCTCATTATGAACAAAACAATCGATTTTGAAGAAAACTGATTGATTTCGTAAATATATATTCATTGAATAATAAACAAATACCGGCTACTACGGGGTATACTTTGTTGATAACAAAGGGGGTCAGTGCTGACTCATGTGTCATGTCTAGTACATCCACGTTTAGTACCTGTGAATATTTAGAAATGTACAGTGTGCTATGGGGCCTCACTTTTGAGGTATGACTTTTGTGCGTTTCCACAATTTCTCTATATTTTCTTATCAGATTCATCGTTGGGCCATCGGAGGCTGGTAAACTAGATCCACTCCCTTCAAGGAGATCCAATACTCGACCTAGTAGTATTGAAGTCCCGTCAGTACCATCGTCCCGTCCAAAAGCTAACTTGGTAGACTCCATAGTCAGCAGACTTCCTGACATTATTCGCAGACAAATTGAAGTTCTCAGGAATGGCATTCGACATCCTCTCTGTCAACACCCGCACAGCTGTGGGTCCACAGTGCTAGAGGTGAGTCCACATCTACCAGTACATTTATTTGTCTTAAGGATGCAACTAAGATTCTGTGATACATGTGTAGTGATAATCATAATGGTTCAGTAAAATGAAAACTGTGAGAAAATATGAAGTTAGAGGTTTGAGAATTTAGCAGGGGATAGAACTAGATTAAGTAACAAATTATGCATTATTCAAATATCCAAACTTCAGACATAGTAAGATTCACACGACCTTGGAGTATTTGGTGATTCTATTGGAACACACAGGTGCCATAGACGTGTTTTTTTTTTCCACGCCTGTGTCCCCTCATGGTGGCAGAGAGCAGCGCCATTGTCAGAACCGGACGTAGGGGCCGCTTTGGGCTTATGGGAGGGACGCGGGGGCACCACTGTTTGTGGATAGATGTCAAAGCAAACAGGCGGGAAATGTATAGAAATGTCGTCTACTGTGCTCAAACAGACGCTGTCTCCGGTATCTGTAAATCAGCATTGGTTGATTACCAAGTTTGTCTGTAGATCTCTGTACAAGTGCATGCCGGGCTGGTGAGGAGGTGGATCAGGGAGTTTGTAAACACTCCACAGTCAATATTAGCCACTCAAAGCGTACATGGGAAGTTTTGGGGGAGAGCATACAGTTAGATTCAGGCTTGGGGGACTACTTCTACTTGTGATGCAAAGAAATGGAAGCCTTTATTCAATACTCATCCACATACTTGCTCGCTCGCTTGCTCACTCACTCACTGAATCAATCACTTACTCACTTTCTCCCATCCAGATCAATGGTGGCCATGGCACCCTGGAGACGTGTGCTCCAGGTGGGATCACGATATCAACACCTGTAAACATACCACTCTCCCACGTGAAGCAGATCTCCGAAAATCAGATATATTCATTCTCTCTCTCTCTCTTTCTCTGTCTCAAAGGCATGGCTTCCTCTGAGACTTAGCTTTCTTCCTTCTCTATACTCTCTCTTACACTTCTGTCTAATACAATACATTTCTGAACGAACGTGGAGTGAGATGTGGGTGAATGTGGGCTAGGGGTATCATAGATGTCTGTGTAGACATAGCAAATATGACCAGTGCACCACACCATGACCGCGCCGCCGCGGCACACTGGTGTGGTGCTTTAGAAGGAGAGGGGTCCCCACTTCTTTTTGTACAAAACAGTAGGTTTGAGTATTTGTATGCTTTGGCAAACATGATGGAAATGCAGGTTGGGGGTCATGGTGTTTGTGAGCACTAGAGCTTACTTATATGGTGAAGTTTGCATGAGGTGAGCCTTGAAGTCTTTTTCCTAGTACCATCCCACCCTAACTGAGCCACATATACACCCTTTTGGCACCAGATTTAGATTTGAAAAAAAAAAAGATAAATTAGATTAGACGTAGGTGTCTATATCATAAAATCCGTTATAAGATAAAAGATTTCCAAATGATTTAATGCTTGTTGCTATAGCGTTCACCTTTGCGTTCATATATTTTAGTTTTAGTGTCATGAATCACTGAAAGCATTACATTTACATCTTTATGATTACCTTGATTCTATTACAGAGTGGCTTGAGATTACTAGTGATGGGATATGGGCTGCAGGCAGTCATCAAAGTACTGGGGACACTTGGTCAGCTACCACGCAGGCCACGTGCTCCTCTTGATGCCTTGCGGCATCCTGACAATGCTGCGTTTGCAAAGTTTCTGGCTTCCTTTGGAGTCATTTTCCAGGTAATGATTTTGATTTTCAAATCAGGAATGATAACAATAAAGTCAAAATGCCCACTGTTGTCGATCAACCCTAGATCACTGGTTTAACAAGGAGAACTGACATGTGGGAAACCCATATTGTACTAACTCATTGAGAGCTCTTATCCATTTGTGACTTTTTTATGTACTTTAACCTGTTTACACAAAAAAAGGTTAATAATTTTGTGAGCAAATTCCCTTGAGTATCTCTACCTACTACAATTTATAGGCCCTTCATGTATTAGTTACAGTGGATAAATTAGGAAAAAGTAGAAATGATAACAAAATTGAAATCCTCCACACTTTGTTCTAGGTTGTAAACTGTGCACTCCGGTGGTGTCGAGATAAGGACAGTTCCCTGCATGGCCTGCTGGCAGGCTTCCTGGCTGGCTGGTCCATGATGTTCTACAAGTCTTCTACCATTGCCATGTACATGGCCTCCAAACTAGCAGAGGTATTCCCTGCTAATACCTATATCTTAGTCTATCCATGCTTTGGGATTCCTTTTAGCCCATCAGTGCATGCATTTTCTTAGACATTAACAAACATATATCAAATAAGAATCCCCGTGGACTGGTTCCAGTTAAAGGTAACCTTGTTCCATCCATATCATCAGTCCACTCTTTATATATACATGTACTTATGGCATAAAGTAAATGCCCACTTTATTCTCCAGGTGCTGTGGTTTAAGGGAGTGGAGAAGGGCGTGCTGCCTCTAGTTAAATGTGCTGACATTATCATCTACACCATCTCCACATCCATTGTCTTTCATGCTGTAAGTACTCCACGTATTGTTTCAATTTTAATTTAACAGCTATACTTAGATATGGCGCTTTTACAGTCAAATCATGGAGAATTTATAGGGACTGTATTGGACCTAAGTCTACTTAGAGTTAGACACGAAATCTGAAGAAAATTATACAGCAAATAAACACTGCGTATCTGAAAGTAATTATCACCCCATTTCATATTAGTGCTACATGGAGGGCTTTCACATAGTGTGCAATGGTACCAATACCAATGAGATCACAAACTCTTTCTGTGTATATTATTAAGTGTAAATCATCTTCTATGGTCAGGCCGTGTTTGAGCCCCATGCTATCAAGCCAGCCTACTGGAAATTCCTGACGAGATTGACCAATGGAAGGTAGGTTCTAGTCAAGCCAGGTATATATATGGGTATGGACCACTAAATTTGACATGGTGACATGGCCATTTCTTAATATCAACTTGTGACATGGGTTTTAGTGACATGAGGTGAAAAATTAGTGACATGACATAGGTGTTTTTAAATTCGACATGAGACATGAATGGTTCTTAGAGTTGACAGGGGACATGGGGATTGAAGTGATGTGTGACATGAGCATTTCTAAGAATCGACAGGTGACATGGGGGACCCCCATCCAGACCCCCATACATAGACCAATCCCATTGAAATTGGAATGGATCAATCTTTGCCCTCTTAGGCCTTTTTCGTCGATAGGTGTAGATGTATATACACTTTATATGGATTTGCTAAAGATAAATATAAATTGTCTTTTTTTCCAGATTTAGAGAAATGAATCGGAAGCTGTTGGATGTCTATGGCACACAGGCTTCGAGGGCATTCCCCAACTTCTGGCCCAAGTATGACCCAAGATACACCAACCTACCTGCTACCATGCCCAAGGGTTTGTGATAGATGCTGGTGCCACCTTGCCATTGAACCAGGAAATAAATGCTGGTCATATGGGTGCTACCATCCAGTGTGATAACTACCACTAACTCGGCTATAAAATTGTCAGATTTCATCCTTTTATGCTAGTCGAATCTTGAGGTTCATTGAAGCTATGATGACACAAGTGAATAATCATGGCTGTAATCTGAATGTGATATGAGTAAATAATTAATCAGAATATTCCATGATTAGATTATTCGCCAGTAATTTGATGTTGTACATGGTGGAGTTGTTGACTCAAAATGAAATTATCAGATTAACTCCCACTTGGTACTTTACTTTAAAATGACCTTATGGTTTGCCATTTTGGTGGCAGTTATAAACCCTTAACTACTGAAGTGCCATGAGAAATTAAAGTTGCAATAGCCATAATTATTTCGAATATTATGCTACAAATTCAGGTTGTGAAGTTTGTTCCTATACCTAGCATACAATATTGATATTCCTTATCATATTGCATCTGTATGAGGTCAGAGTGTGATACACCTATCTGTATCAGTATGTGTGACTCGAAAAACTAGTTTCTGTATTGCTTCCTCAATAATCATGAACTGTTGACTATTTTTGTTATAATTATACTGACTGAAGGCCACCTGCTGTTAAGATAATAAACACTATTTCATGTTCTGTAGGTAGGCTTCCTATAAATAAATTTAAAAACAAACTTGGAAAATATGTAATTTTACAATTCTTTGCACCTGCGGTTGCTGCCTGGTATGCTTTCGCACGGGAACATACAGATATTATATATATTATACGTTCATTTTCATATCATTGTTTGATTGCTGGTCCTCGATGTGAATCCACCTAAATGTATATTCAAAAATGACTCAGGTTACTTCAATTGTATAGTGTTAACTTACCGATTTCCACAAATCAGTGTATTGAGGATATGAAAAATATTGCTAGATCCCTGGTATACTAGTATTTGAAATAGTGTAGGACATCTTTGTTTTCTTGATTTACAGGACAGAATTCAAATATTGAAGTTGTAGAAATATGATATTTTTGTTGAACGATGCTAGTGGACCACATGATCAATACACTATACAACTGCTAAGCAGTCTATTCAGCCTTGTTAGGCTAATATATGCATGTCACAGATTCCCATAGGCCTATATGTAGAAATGTAGTATAACAGATGATTACAAGTTGATGACCGGGTGCTGTGAAGAAGCGATGATACACTAAAAGTGATGAGATTAGTTAGAGGAACAATGTTTTCTGTCATACGTCTATTTTTATGTGGCATCTTTATATCTTCTGCATTCTGTTCAATGGCACCAAAGGATGCTTGTTTCTCTATCGATCCGATTTGTATAATATATATGACTTATATGTAAATCAAACCTCAGGTAGTATGGGTGCGGCGGATACATGAGGTATACCTTGCTGCCTCAGTGCAAAAATGTTGTAACTGCATTTGGATCAGCAGGGTAAAAGGCACCTTCCTGCGGGGTCTCGCTGAGGTACCTTTTACCTTGTTGATCCAGACGTAGTTACAACCTTCTTGCACCAAGGTGACGATCCTACTGATTTAACTGGTTACACTCAAGTCCCAGGAGTGGCTCGTTGATTAAGTTGGATACGGCTCAAGTGCACAGTGTAGCTTCATGTCTCTGCTTACATACCAAGTTTTACCATAAAAGTACAAAGGTACCGGTAGCCTAGCCTGATCTATTGATTGCATAGTGTGCTCAATACAGCAAATATAGTACCAGCATGGAGTATCCAATTTTCTTTGAACACAGAGTAGGATATCTTAAGAGATAAGCCAACTTGGACTCTTTATAATGCCATTTACCCAATGGTTTGCATGGAAATTGTTGACTAGCAGAACACCGACAATAAAATTGGAAATAAAAGACTCGCCCCTATAGGAAAAGAATGAATTATACCCCATTTTGCCTCATACTTTGAGGGCATAGACGTGAAAGGGGGTTTGATACAAGAATACTTCAGTGTTTTCTGCTGACATTTTCTAAGGTTTAGTTCTGCTGAGAATTTCTAACTAGGATTTATTTCCTGTTTCTACCATTTTGTATAAACTCAATGATGACTGCTATCTGTGATTAAGGGCATACTATATGGGTGTCCGCTTTTCATTTGTCATTGCATTGAACATGTATATATACTGGTACTTCATAAATGATTATTTTGATTCATTCCTTCCATCCAGAGATGCTAATGTGTGTCGTAAGATGTCAGTTTGAAACCGTAGTCGGTTTTGTATGGAGGGTCCAACCTATTTTCTGGCTCTGATGTGGCCCGGTATGATATAAGATATGCACAACTTCATATTATAAACTATTCCTCCTTGATCGAAACTAATTTTTGTTTAAAAAAAAACATCGTGCCCTGCCATCAGTACAGTTCATGGGAGACTTATTTTCATCAACGCAGATTTTACACATCATTAGTATACTCTCACCATTGTGAAAATGACCTTCATTGATTTACTCGGCTGTATGGGGGATTAACGATTTCAGAGTTCATGTATAAAACTTTCAACGTATGCGATGTAATTAGCACACACACCCTCTTTTTGGTGATGTAAATGACCATATAAATGTCCCAAAACTTTCTTAAAACCCATAGTGCTCTAATTATGTCGAATATGGTTTTCATTAAACACAGCACTGAGAGCTCTTATACCCAGGTATATGCAAAGGGCTCTTCCATTTTGTGTATGTATTTGATTGTAGTAAGTTTATAATTAATCTTGTCCAATTATCATCAATAAATCATGTTGATTGACTTTACTTCCGTTTTTGTCTTCAAAGTGAGACCGACTGGAGGATTTATCTTAAAAAAACTCAAACCATCATTTTTTACATTTGAAGAGTTTGGTTCCAAAACACAATAAACGCCATTTTGAAAAGAGGCAAATATTTCAAATGCCTACATGTTAGAGATGGTTAATATTTTATAAAGAAGCAATTTTCGTTAAAAATGTATTTTTCAGCTGTCCGGTCTATTCATTTAAGATTTTATTATGATAGCACTAACATTCACTTCAGGGGAGCACTAGAAACCTGTGTATATGCTGAAAATCTGGAATGGATTTGTTGCGTTTTGGTCATTGTAATGTTGATAAATCAATTAGAATCGGTCGTTTTATATTCAGTAAAATTGGATTAGGAATCGCACATGAAATGAGATAAAAACGATAAATGTTTAATGTATCTTTATTACGAGTTCAGAACTTCTTTACAATTACGTATACCACAATGACAAATAAATAAATCCATTTACCTTAAGATAACTTTGTATCAGTCACAGTACATATTCACCCCCCCCCCCTCCAAAAAAAAAGAAGAAAATAAACTAAACGTATGTGCACAAAATGTACTACAATCAAACGCTTTCCTAACACAATAAAAAGATATGTTGGTTTTCTATACCCATGGTCCCTTTTAAAGCGAAACAAAAAGAAGCCCTACGCTTAACAATATTTTTTGGACGAGGACTAGAAAAAGTATGTGTTACACCTGAAAAAAAATAAAAAGAGAAATAAACTAGGTATCCTTGTGTTCATGGAATGTTGAGGAGTTGAGCTTTGTCCCAGGCTTTGTTTCCTCTAGGATCATCACACTTTTGGGACGAAATCTTGTCTTCTTGGCTCGACATGTTGACTACATTACGGGTGCAATAATATCTTTGGTTTCTTTCAACCTGGAATAAAAATGATATCTACTGAAATGAAGTGAATCCGAACTGAATTATAACAGTAGAGCAATGTCATGATAAAGCCGTCCGGAAAACATGACCATGCCAGTAAGATGCATTACTTGCCTACAGAATATTAAATTTTAACTGATTACCGTAATCCCCCGCGTATAAGACGCACCTAGAGTTTTGGATTATGACCAAAAGAATGAAATATTCATAACTTTTCTTCTACTGAGTGAGTGAGTAAGTAATAGATGTTTAACGCCATTTCGACAGCAAAGGTCATATTCATGGCGAGAACTAAATTACACAATTTCACAGAGGAATGTGAGTGCCCGCGCATATGTGCACCACACACATCCTGAGGAGATAGGAAAGAGGAGAAATAGACCCTTTTAAGTGGGCTAGGGAGGCCCGTTTCTTCTACTGAATGGATTTTCAAAATTTAAAAAGCTATGTGTAGCTCTGGCCTCCCAGACACCACTGGAGCCATCTGTCATAATATGACTTAGGGGAGTGTAATATATCAAAATAAAGCTCTTGGTGTCCCCCTTGCAGATCCAGGGAGAGTGAGTGAGTGAGTAATAGATGTTTAACGCCATTTCGACAGCTAAGGTCATATTCATGGCAAGAACTACATTACACAATTTCACAGAGGAATGTGTCAGTGCCCACGCATATGTGCACCACACACATCCTGAGGGGATAGGAAAGAGGAGAAATAGACCCTTTTAAGTGGGCTAGGGAAGCCCGATCCAGGGAGAACTAAAACCTCACGTATAAGACGTGTCTTATACGCAAGTTACGGTAGTGCGATAAATGCTAGGAAACTTGATAGTATCGACGTCTATTCTGTACGCTAATTATATATTGAAATTACCGTAATCTCCCGCGTAGAAGACGTGCTGCACGTATAAGACGCACCCCAAACTCAGCACATGCATTTTCGCGTATAAGACGCACATTTTAATACTGAAATTTGTAAGATTAGTACATTTCTATAGAAAAATTACCCCTCGTATAAGACGCACCCCCAACTTGAGAGAAAGCTATAAGACTCCCCAGCATTTTGTTTGGCGTAGAGGACGCGTCTTATACGCGGGAGTTTACGGTATTCCTAAAATACCCATTTTATATTTGGTCAGTGGTCTCGACTTCAACCAACAGTTTTGCGTCATTCTATTTTATTTTACATCCCTGCCTCATTATTTTCTGCCAAAATTAGCCGGACTCATCAGGAACGTTTACATCCCTTAATAGTAGGCTCACAATTAAAGGGAATTTAATAAGAGAGCCACTACAGTAGGAACTCTGTCCATATTGACTAAAACTTACATGTTCTGAATACGCAGGGCTTGCTCGAGGCGGTCTTCTGGGAGTGTCCTAAACACCTCAGAGAAAGAGTCCTCTGCAACAGGTGTCTCGATCGGTGTGCTTACACGGGGTGTGGCTTCCTCGGATGTCTCGCTACACGACTCCCGCACAACTTGACGAATAAGATCCTGTGTAATAAATCACCAATTAATCGCTATGATTTATAAAGGGTAAAAACTTCCGATTATCTATTAAATGTGAATCTAAATTTGTATCAAAATTAAAAGAGAACTTATGCAAACATGGCCTAGAGGCTTATCGTGGCTTTATTAGGCAGCTTCCCAAAATTAGGGTCAGAGGTGATTTGGCTCACACACAAGAATTATCAATACACGTAAACCTCATCAAAAATAAGCTGGTAAAAAAATCTGAGATAGATCATGCTTACCGATACTACAGGCGAAGGCATGGCATGGTCGTCTTGCATAATCTCAGACGTAGTAGGCATTCTTTCATCTGAGTGAAGATAACCTCTATTAGATACTCCCAATCATGGATATGTAAATCTAATGAACATCTCTTACACATTTTTTACCATACATTGCACACAGAATCCCTTTATACGACATAATATTACGAAAGAAACGTGCTATAATCTCTACCGTAATCTCTCGCGTATAAGGCGCACCTCGCGTATAAGGCGCACCTAGAGTTGAAGAATATTGTCAAAAAAATCAAAAAATCAAAACTTTGGTTCTACTGAATGGATTTTCAAAATTCAAAAAGCTATGTGTAGCTAGGGCCCCCCCACACCCCCCTGAACCCCCCTATGTAATTTTTTGAGTTAGGGGGGAGTGTAGCATATCAAAATAAAGCTCTTGGTGTCCCCCTTGTGGATCCAGGAAGAACTAAAACCCCTCGTATAAGACGCGCCTTATACGCGGGAGATTACGGTAGTACAGTTCCATTTAGGAAGAGGTTCAATAGCAAGAATATTTCTAGCAGTTTAAGTTTGGTAATTACCTTGGATGAAGTGACCATTGCTGTGATTGTGGGTTGGGGCAGTGTCAATTGTCCGGTAAGCATCAACAGTGGTGGGTGCGGCTGATATGGTTTCTGGTTTATTACTGACCAACATATCCCGCGGTGCTGAAGATGATGGGTGCGTATTAAGTTCTGTCCACTCTTCTGCTGTGGGTCCCGCAACTACCAGACGCCCAGGTTGACACGTGGCCATTAGCTATGGGCAATTATAAATAGAGAAATATAACAAAATGATGTTGGCATATTTTGCCAAATTTTTCGGACTAGATAAAAGGGCTAATCAAATAAATGCTGACTGGCCAAAGACAAAGTAGAAGAATATATCACATATTACAGAGTTGCAGTGAGAAAAGAATACCTTTGCATCAGTGGATTTCATTCTGGCCTCAATAAGTGTGAGTCTTGCCAGTATTGTCTCTATTTGTCCAGCTTCAGATGGCATTCCCAACATCGGTGCGCTGCTTTGCCCATCAAGCTGAGACTCCACAGCTGCGAGACGGTCGTCCATAGCCGTGACCCTGTTAACCAAGTCATCGAGTCTCTGAAAAAGGATATAGAAGACCGAAAATAAAATAATTTTAACAGCCTATCATTTTCTACATACAGTAACCCCTACTGCAAAATGGGGATAGGGTACCATTCACAGGCCAACAAAATACAGAAAAAGTGTATGTGTTTTGGACGCATTCCCCCCCCCCCCGTAAATACACATGATCGAATCCAGAAATCTCTACACATGAACAGGAAAAGTCACTTTCAGTTACATCTCTGCCTTCCATTTTTAAAGTTAACTGTCAACTAATTTTATATCATATTACCCGGTATGTCTTAATTGGACTCAGGTACCTGGGCAATATAGTTGAGTGAAGGTCCCTCACGAAGCCCTGGACGGGCTGGGGTCTGTGCAATTATATCGATGGGTCGTACTTGCTGCTCATCAATTTGAAATGACGGTTCTGAAACAGATTTTGTGTAAAACTGACCAATTGATATCCTTGGAAGTACATGGCAGGATTCTTAAAGAAAAATAGACTCCGAAGCTACTCATAATTATATTAGCGAACGCGAGGATTGGAAGGAAATATTTCAAATAGCTCTGAAACATGCCGTTATATTACTGTTATGCTTAATCCCTTGGGTACGTCCAAAACCGGGTCGAAAACCAGGACTTCATGCAGTGTCCAGTTCTCTCCCTTAAGACTGTCTGGGACAAGACTGAGATAACAGTTTATTGATTCTTTGGATTCTGCGGGGAGCTCTCTCGAACCAGTCTTCCGAATATATATGTGTATACCGTAATCTCCCGCGTATAAGGCGCGTCTTATATGCCAAACAAAAGGCTGCTGGGTCTTATACGTGGGAGGAAAATTGCCTTGAGTTTGGGGTGTGCCTTATGGGGGGGGGGGTATTTTTACTATAGAACAGTACTACATTAACAAAAATCTGCTCTTAGGGGTGCGCCTTATACGTGGGACAGGCCTCCCTTAGTTGGGGGTACGCCTTATACGCGGGCTGCGCCTTATACGCGGAAGATTACGGTACTGAGCAGAGCAATTGCGATTTCTTCACCCACCTGCCATCCGCACAACTTCAACCACAGGTAACTCTTGTGCATTCACTCTTTCAGCAAAGGAGACGCCTGGCTTGGAAACTTGTGTTGGTACTGGACTCGGGGCTACTGCAACAACTGATTTTGTTTTTCTGGGAGCGATGGTAGCCAGTTTTTCCTGTTTTTCTACGTCCTGTTTTTCTACAGGATGGCGAGTTGCATGACCGACCCGTGGTGCACTGTTTCGAGTAGCAGCTTTAGGTTTGGAGTGAACCGCTGGTCCTGTGGAGGAGGAATATGCCGCCGGCTCATAGGTACCTTTAGGTTCAGACTTATTACTTTGTGCTGGAGCTGACTTGGGTCTCTGAAAACCCTAAATGAAGGCAGACATAGGCAGACATGTCGTTGGTATTAGTTTATTATGATTGGTGTGATTCGTCTATTGACTTATTTTTTAATAATATTAATTTGAAAGAGGTTTTTTTTTCATTAGAATTAAGCACACCTTTCAAAGCTGATCAAAAATCAGGAAAGGTAATTTGTAATTTCACCTATTCTGTCTTAATTTAGATGCTTCGCCTTAATCACAAGCCATTGGGCAGCCCCTACCTCTGTCTTCACTGAACTGTTAAGCAGGGACTTGGAAAGTGTTGTGGGTTTTCTTGGTTCTTGTTGAACATGAAATTTCTGGGCTAAGGTTATCACGTCTGTGCACATGATCACCTTGCGCTCTGCAAAACCTGCACTGAAAAACTTTTCCTTTGGCACCTGGGGCTTATATTGGAATATGTCCCGCAAAGCCTAACAAAAAGAGAGAAAACAAGATAAATTGGTTAAATTCAAGGCAAGGGTCCTCCCTGTAGGATTCCCCATAAGCACACAGTGTGCATCATGTGCGTGATACGCCTGATAAATGAGGTCTTACCGGTAATGAACACTACTCCTAACTACCGTAAACTCCCGCGTATAAGACGCGTCCTCTACGCCAAACAAAATGCTGGGGAGTCTTATGGTATTTTTTCAAGTTGGGGGGCGTCTTATACGAGGGGTAATTTTTCTATAGAAATGTACTAATCTTACAAATTTACGCATTAAAATGTGTGTCTTATACGCGAAAATGCATGTGCTGAGTTTGGGGTGCGTCTTATACGCGCAGCACGTCTTCTACGCGGGAGATTACGGTAACAAACTACATGTATGGGGACTGGATGACATTTCGTGGTGAAAACTGCGTAGCCCTTTTGCTCATAAAAATCAAATGGTATTCTGTATGTTAGCAAAATAATTCATCCGATGTAAACGTTCAACGTTTGCCTTATCATTATCTTATTTTCCAACTGTTCAGCTGACTTTTGCAGACAATAACTCAAAAATCATCATGTTCTTAATAAATGTAATTCTCAATATACAATGTAAATACATAAGAAATCTATTCAGGGTCTACTTACTCTGTACATGAGTTCAACAAATTTAAGGTCCGTTGTACCCATAAGATGGATTTCAGCATCGTTGAGGCGCTTTGCAATATGCCGACTATAGGATGTTAGGGCATAGTGATAGAGAGGGAGGAAAGCTGCAGGCAACCCTTTGGACATTCTACAATGGAAAGGAAGTTTGGTTCATGGATATTTTTGTAGTCAACCTGATTGCCAAATTGTTAAATATCCAGTGCAGCAGTACTGGACAGGTAAATATAGTTAGCCATGGCTTGGGTTTGGTAGCGACTTAATGTACAATATTTTGACAAATTATTTTTGCATTAGCCATAGTTACAGCACAGAAAATGTGCTTTAAAATGAAGGTGGGAAAACCAGGTTAATTGAGCATGATTTTTCTATTACCAAATTATATTACTGGTAACTCACCCATCATAGTCTACATCCTCCTTATATCCAACTTGTCGTAAGAGACGTTGTAACTTCCGTAAATTATTCTTCAAGTCACCAGTTGCCATGGTTATTTGGTATAAGCTGCGATTGATAAAAAATATTCAACTCATTCCTTCACTTTCTGTTTGTGGCAACTACCGGGGGTATTTCAAGAGCAGTCATTTGATAAATTTCTAAATTCTGGTGCAATGGACCCCCCTCCCCCCCCCCCCCAACGACCCATGCGAGGGATCCAAAGTTGAGTAAGATGGACGTAATATGCATTCAAATTAACCTCAGGGGGCCAGTGTAGGGTTTCTACTATGATACAAAACGTGGACCGCATAGCAGAGGCAGCCACTCTACCCAGGCACCATTGGGCCACCCTTTGAAATATATGTTTCCTGTCCAGAGGGTGGGGATTTTTCAGACCCATGAGGGAGGAAGGGGAACTTCTTTTCATGAATATTTATATATTTATCTATTGTGAACATAATACCATGTGCAGCATGAATCTGCCTTATCAGGGCCCTCTTCCATGTAAATTAAGGTTCTTTAATGATAATATTCAGGAATCCCACAGCCCTGGAGTGATAACATGAAACATTCAAGTTACTTCCTTTCAATGCAAGTTATAATATAATGGGTATTAAAAGCAGGTGCTGGCAGACTGGATAGGTCTTGTACTTACTACCGGCACCAGGGTAATTGAAATAAAACGAGTTAAAAAAAAGAAAGAAAAGAAAGAAAGAAACCTCCTAAGGCCTAAAAAAATAAGAAGTTGTGTTCAGGTATCCCGACTGACCGTAGTTATTTGGCCTGACCCAAAAATCAAGAAAAATGTCAAAAAATCTCAATATATAGGCATGTTTGGTATCAAATTAAAGCCCACAGTCTTACGAATGCGACTAGCTTAAAAATACCAACATTTTTAATTTGTTTGATATGTTGAACCATGTTTTATATCATTTTGGCAGTTTTTGGCATTCAGGAACTTTAAAAAAACCTAAACAAAAAAAAATCCGACCTACCTACCCTAATTTTTTCAGCTATATTACCTGAACACAAGAATTTTTTTAAGGCCTAATCTTGAGATGTAACACAGTCACCAGCCCCCCCTCCCCCCTTTTCCCCTCTCATCGACATGTCGACATCACTGCTCTGCAGGGTCAGTACCACAGTTGGTACCCAAACCGAGTCTCAATGCCCCCCGGAGTATAAGTTTTTTTGTTTTTTTATACGGTTTTATTTGGTCCTGGTTTTACAGTGCTCAGTTTAACTGTTCGACCCAATGTAAACCAGAGGTGTGTGAAGCTAACGCAACCGATCTGTTTGAACAGTAACTTAATACTCAATATCACACTTAGTACAGTACATGGTTGCTTCGAAATAACGTAAAGGTGAATGAGTAAGATTGCCTTTATAGATACTGGTATGACATGCACTACGTGCTGCAGTACCTGGTACTGTACCAAAGGGTACTATATTGTAGGGTTTTTAGGTTGTTCTCTTTTTTTTTGCAAGTGGGTGGGTGGGGTGAATCAACCCCCCCCCCACCTACCGGTACCACTGCCTCAGAATATTGAGTAGGCTATTGTAATTGGAGGCCTAGCCTATTAAACGAGTTATCACTTTTTAACAACAGGGGGGAGGGGTTAAAAATTTCGAGGGTCAAATTTTTTGGATCCCCCCATAGGATTACATGTGCAAACGCGTTGACCTATACTAGGCTGTAGTAATGCACTGGCTTTTTCACCGGAAACAGGTGAAATTATTTTACCCCCCTCAGAGGGGTTGAAAAAAATTCGAGCACTCCCCTGGTCAAGGGGTCAAAAAAATTCTGACCCCAACCCACCAGCCCCCCCACCCCCGTTGTTAAAGATTGATCACTCCCTAAAGACAAGTCACAAGGCGAAGACTCATTGCCCCAGTAGTAGTACCGCATCAGCCATCACTCCATTAGCCTTAGGGAGTGATCATTTTTTAACAACAGGGGGGTGGGGCTGGTGGGTTTGCACGCGGACATGCGAAAAAATTTCGCCTCCCCCCTCTCGACGGGTCAAAATTTTCTGGGGCGGCGAAAATCATGTGCAAACGCGCCCTTTTAACCTAAAGTAACGCGCTGGCTTTTTTGTGAAATTATTTTGACCCCTCCTTGTCAACAGGCAAAAAGATTCTGGCCGCCCCCTCAAACCCACCAGCCCCCCCAACCCCATTGTTAAAAAATGATCACTCCCTTGTTGTTTGAATTTTTAAAGGTCTCAGACGACAGGAGTCAGATTCAGTCACTGAGTAATTCCATTCTGACTCTCTCAGAGACTGTGACTGTGGGACAGAGTGAGACAAGTTTGGGCACGAATTTGGACACGAAGTGCAGACCATCAGATTGGCCTCCTCCTATGGTTCCACAGTGTTTCAGGCCGTTTACACATCCCCGGTGTTAAAATAAAGGTATACCAAACAGAATCACAAGCTGACATGTCCACAACTTACCACAAACACCAACAAAATGACAGAAATGCTGGTGAACAAGAATGAAAACTCAAACACCGCGCGAAGATATGATTCCGGTTCCGGCCTCCCACAGAGAGACCCTGGGGGCATTTTCGCGGGACCCAACCCGGTTAACCGGGTGACTTGATCTGGTACATCCGGGGTGTAGCTGTGGTGTATGTCCGATGGGTACAGACGGTCGACCGGGTTAACCGGATCGGGGCACGCGAAAATGCCCCTAGTGTCGAAATTGGAAACTCCTGTATTGCTCATGGTTTCTCCACGAGGGGGCGATGCTGTCGAGTGCGCTCGGAGCGCACTCACTGCCACCCATGACTGCATGAGGTGCAGCTGGGGTTGCTTTTTTAAGGTTCCCTAGTGTTGTTTAGTACCCTGCCTGTATAAGACACACCCAGACTTAGAGTGCAGAAGTTCTCAGGTTTGTGGGAGATTATAGTTATAGCTTTTCACTTTGCGGTGGGAGCACGGCCGTACTACTGACTGGTTTCAGCCTGCGTTAGACTAGGCCGTACAGTACCGGGTACACACTCTATAGAACTTGAGCTTTTCTGCATGCGGGGATCGATACTGAAAGGTGTCTGAAGTAAGGGAACCCCAAGATACCTAAAACCCACAGACAAGTTGGAAAGGCTCTGGATGCACATAATACATACATTCTTCCTGAACTGAAACTGCCTTATAGCGGGGTGTGTCTTCACAGGTGTCTCATGTATGGGGTGGGGTATTAAGCAATTTAAGGTGCTTTCTAAAACTTGGGTCAATATTCACCAGTATGGCAAGGTGAATACCAAAGCCCCATTGACAATTCACTAAGCTCTCACAATGCACCTCCCCATGAAATAACAGGGAGGTGTAATTTGGGCGGGGGGGGGGGGGTGTTATTAGCCTAACCTCCCTCTTCTCGCTCTGTGAAATGGCCCATAACCAGTGGCACATATCCAAGATTTTAATGGTAATAATTCAGTGACCACAGCAATCTGTAAAGTCTCACTAGTCATCTGCCCACGACACTTTGCAGTGTTAAGAGCCCTTACCATTCGGACTGTTTGACTTTTTGGACCCTTCACACTTTTTCAATGCCCTAAAAAGGCTCATTTCATGAAATAAGATATGGTTCTCACCACTGCCAATGGTGGTGGCATGACTGAGTCACTGTCTGGACAGCCCTCTGTGACCATAATATGGTGTAATACCACCTGGACAGGAGCCCTGGCAGTGAAATCCTGATGGGTCCTCGCAATTAATCTTATCACCTTCTTGTGCATTTCTGATTGTCAGAAATATTCAAACAATGTTAAATGTAAATGTTAAATCTACAACTAATAAGTGTACCGATCAGCCTCAGGGTCAGGGGCCCGCCAAGCCCTCCCAGATAACCCATACGGGGGGGGGGGTACTTCTTTAGGGCGAATTTATGGACTAAATTCGAGATAAGAGACCAACGGGACAGTGCATTTTCTGTGTATTTCACTTTATTACCAAGAAAAAAATAATTCCACAATAGAAGGTACCAATATAATGACATCCACCGGTAAATGGCTTCCATAACATGAATATACAAACAAAAAAATGAATGAATAATTAAATGGGTTTGAGAAACTACATCAATAAATGTAGGCCTACATATTCACATGAAACCGAATTTAGTAACACCTCTCCTCTGCCAATAACTTGAACGCACTTCAAGGTAAGGGATTACGGTAATAGATATTCCTATACTTTAGGCTTAGAATATCATGAACAATGCCATAAAAATTGTAACACAGTACTATAATCTACCCATTTCAACTTACGCAAAGCTAGCATTTTAGGGAGAAAATTCCATTGTGCATAGCTACATGATTACAGCTGCCTATATCTTACCTTATTGCAGTCACTGGAAATTACAGTAATTCTACCAAAGTGTCTCAATGTTCTATTTACATACATACCGATGGAAAATCCTGATTTTGCTATCGGTTTACTTTGTTATTTACAAAAATAACCCAACAGCTAGCATCGTGATGTCAAATCTAATTTTCGATATACTGAATTCGTAACGTTAATACACAAGATCAAAAATAAAAAGATGATGAATATACACGAACGTAAAAACAATCTGCTGTGACATATAAGATAGTCCCCCTAACTTCTATTCCTTTTCATTAACGAAAGCACTTCTCAACATCAGAGAGACAGAATAGTGGCACCCTCCGCCCCTCCCAGGAACTTGAAAGTCTCAGAGGGAACTGACAGCGTCATACCTGAAAACTCCGAACGAGAAAAAAAAAAACTGAGTTCCCCCTTGAAATTTTCTAAGACCAAACCCCACCCTGGTAAATGATAAGATGAGATCTCATCGGTTCTGGACGAATCACAAGATTGACCCAGGTGGATCTCAAGAAAATAAAAACCTTAAGAAAACTGAGCTCTGAGGAGTTTGCAGGTACGTAGTGTAATCCACAAATGTGTTGACTAGTAAATGTACTAACAAGACAAAATCAAATCTTGAATTCTTCATGACATGTACGAACAAAACATGATCACATCTTCACTACAAGTACATACGTGTACATCATAATGCTATATATTCTGGTAGAATATACGTACAGATAAGTTGAGCTGCACAATGAAAAGACAGTCGACCTACTGTCAAATATGTATTTTATCTCTCTCAACCCCAGCCCACCCCCTTCCTGCAATGGACGACCACTTGCATCTTAACAGATACGACACTAAGAATGCAATTCCACCAATCACATCTTTAAAAAGACTTTACCGGTAAATAGGTTTGACACCCATTTTTTTGCACGATTCCCGTCAACCTCTCATTTGCCTCAGGCGACTAGATAAACTTTTAGAGTGAACGTATGAAGCATCGATTGATTACTCACTCATCATTATTAAATAATAAACCCAACATTGCACATATAGAGAAAACATTGCCAAAAAAACAGTTCATGTACTGTATATACTTGATAGCAGGCAATAAATTCCGTACTATATTCACCACTGTAGAATCGTTACTCTGAACAAAATTGCCAGTTTTAGGCCTACTTGTTTTATTTAGATTATTTACCTCGTTGTGCAATAATAATATATCTAGCAGTGCAATGGCATCATATTTATCGGTAGTATACTCAGGGGGTTAAATAAGTAGAATGCAATCAAACATATATGGACCAAGGTAGTAACTACCATTGCGAGAATAGGCTCTTAAATGGTCATAATTCACCAGCATTATGCTAAGATTAACATATATCATCAGTAGGGATCTAAGTTATCGATACCGTAATCTCCCGCGTATAAGGTGCAGCCCGCGTATAAGGCGCACCCAGAGTTTAGAGATTTGACCAGAAAAATAAAAGATTCATAACTTTTGTTCTACTGAATGGATTTTGAAAATTCAAAAACCTATGTGTTGCATGGACCCCCCAGACCCCCCCCTGGACCCCATATTCAGCTGCTTAGGTTATATGGGAGTGTAAGATATCAAAATGAAGGTCTTGATCTCCCCCTTGCGGATCAAGAAAGAACTAAAACCTCTCGTATAAGACGCGCCTTATATGCAGGAGATTACGGTATATACAAATTATATAAAGGTCTGTGCTCCGACTCATTATCATCAATAGACTACGCTGAAGTCACTTATTTGCACATCACTGGTATGCGTTTGGTGATATATGTGAGGAAAAAGATGCATACAAAACCACCCGAGGGGACTCCAAATGTATGCACAACTTTGGTACATTACTTGTCCAGCTTAAATTGAACCCTGACATAATTGTACAACTTTTGAAAATGGATAATTACCGGGTAAAATAGGTAAATTGTTATCTAAATTTTTCCTAGGAATGAAGATGACAACATTGTGCTACAAAATTTAATCCCCATACAAAGCTTAGTGAAATTTTGCCACAGCAAAGTCTCACATTTTAAGAGTTGAGTACAATATGGTAGACTCATTTGTATAAGCCGCATGCACATACAAGCTGCATCACCAATTTTATACCATTTCTTCTAATAAGTGAATACCAATCTATAAGCCGCACCCTTCATTTGAGCTAATCATATAAGCTGCACCTGGCCCCTGGTTCGCATAGAAGCCATGGCTTACACGTGACAGTTTATGCTATGTTAGCTCACATGATTTCAGGGTATGATGCCGCTAACATACATCCAATTACGAACAATTCCTGGGTCATACCCAGAACCATATGGGTGTTCCCAGATGGCGCCACGGCATGGGGCCGGTGAGAAGGGGTTCTCCCAGGGTTTCCAGATGTTGGCTCCCGGTAGAATTTCTCGACCATTCCAGTCTGAATGGTCAACTCGCTTTCGTCTCCGGCTGGTGTCCGGATACTTCTGGCGTCAGAGGATTGCATTCTTATTGAGTTGAACAATTTCCTCGGATGCTGCCCACAAACGTTTTGCAATGTCATCATCATATGCATCATAGATTGGTGTGGAGACATCACAGTTGCTAGAGGAGAAAGGATCAAAATGTAGTTAGCTTGGGAATTTCATCATTTCCTCAATGAATAATGAATTTAACCCCAAAGACATGTACCTTTGAAATTAACTTCTACATATATTAATGGTTGGTTTGACATGTGCTGGTTGTTGTCTTTACAAGGAACCGTAGTGATGGTGTCCGGATTAATGAATTGAAGCAAAAGTAGAAATCACATCACTACGTCTACGTAATTGGATTTACCATGTCTTCTTTTATTTCACATATAAAGAAACAATACCAAATTCACCTTTTCTACTATTTCTTTGTAACATATAAATCTATTTACAATACAGTTTCACTAAATGGTCAATTCTAATGATGTACATCATCTATTACCACTAAAGTGTCAGGGATGAAAGTGACAGAGCACGAAAATCCCTGAAATGGTCCCCAAAAACCAGGGTTTCTATATGAATGTATAGGGCCCTGGAACATCAAAATCCCTGAAATCAGGGAATACCCTGAAGACTTTCATCCCTGAAGTTTACTTACCTATAGTACCACCCACTTTCATCAGCAACCTCATGTGCTACTGCACAGTACACAGAGGTTTGTGCACCCTGCTTTGGTGAGCGGCAAAAGTAGGGCAGGATAAGCCGCTTGATCAAGTTACTGCGATGACGCAGCTTGGTGAATGTCATTCCTGGATGAACACTGTATGTCTTCACTGAAGTCTCTATCAAAGATAACACATGCTATTGTCAATTCACAATGGAGACAATTATATCTTACACCTTAAAGAATTTGATGTGAATATTATATATGCCTTTCTTTGCATATTATACTGAATAGCTTAGTTCATGATTAACAGAAATCAGTGATGATGCTGACAACCACAAAAGAAGGAAATACCAAAATAGAATATCTGTGGACCCAACTGGTTTTTGAAATTTTGAAAATTCATTAGTTAGAATAGAAATTATGATGTTTTGAATTTTCAAAGCAATCTTCAAACTCGGGATGCGGCCTAAAATGCGCCGCTGTGGCTTATAATTAACCAGGGTTTTAATTGATATACTTCTATCACAAAGGCAAAGTCACATACCTTCTAGTCGCTGTGCCAGTTCACGTGTAAAGCTGATGAGTGCGAGTTTGCTCTGGCAGTAAGCGCGGAAAGAGCTGTACGCCTCCTCGTGCATTAAGTCTGGGAAGTTAATGCGACCGAACACATGTGTGTGTGCAGCCACATTGATGACTCTTGCATTATCAGCCTTAATAAGCACATCTATTAGCAGATTTGTCAACAGGAATGGACCTGGGGAATAAGGGAAACTTAAATTGGACCATCATCATCACTATGTAAAGAAATAAAAATGCACAAGGCTGGTCAGGCAACACCTACATATATTGAAAATGTCCTTTAACCATAATCTATATCATCAACTCTTTTTATTCAGTTTGCCTTAGACATCAATGCATGTCTTGGATTCTTAGGGAATCATCTTTATATCAGATCGAAATGTTTTAGTTGAATGGAAATTATTCTGTGAATAGTATTGGAATTTCAGAATTCTTCTCTTTACATTGAGACTGTCCGATTACTCTACATGATATTTATATTACAGTATTATTACACGACTTCTGTGATTTTGGGCGCTTTTTCTGGATATTCCCATGCACATACCTGTCGATATTGCTCAAGGAGGCATGTTATCCATGGATAACATGCCTCCTTACATGTCATATGTTACATGTTAAAACCTATGAAATTTTTCATTGCCAGGGTAGGGGTCGAACCTGCAGTCTCAGATCCCAAATCCAACTCCCTATGCATTGCGCCACAGGGACTGACGAGAATAGCAGCAGTAGAATTACCGTAATCTCTGATGTATAAGACGCATCTTCTATGCCAAACAAATGCCTGGTGCGTCTTATAGGACTTTCTTAAGTTGGGGTGCGTCTTATACGCGAGCTTTTTTTATTATAGAAATGTACTAATCTTACAAAATTCAGCCTTTTTTTTTTGATTAGCCTACGTCTTTTATTCACGTGAGTGATTTTCTTTGACTGATTAAGTTCAGTTGTTACATTAAACTCCAGGCTTAGCTCTAGGTATACATGATATCATCATGAGTGGTATTTCATACAGATTATAAAAATTGTACAGAAAAAAAAATTCTTGTCATAAAATATTTTAAGGAGTGGGTTATTTGTGCTATCCATTGATTGCCAGTCAGTGGTAGTGGTTTGATGAGTCAAATGAGTAACATTGAGATGAGAATAATGAGGACAATACAGTAGGGCCTGTTTGTAATTACTGGGAGAGGTAAGATAGAAAGATATAGGATATTCCTTGGTTATGTTAACCAAAAAATACACACATTTATAGACAATTGGTACACACAAGGAAAGACAAAGCATAGCTTTGATGATACACAAGCAAGCATGTCGCTATCACACTGAGGGCATATGGGAGGGTGGGGGGCATAGTGGGGGACTATGGTGGTTGGGGGTCTAGTTGGTGAGCTTTGAAGTGTGTTTTAAATTCAGTTATACTGGTGGATGTCTGAACAATTGGTTTAAGCCTATTCCATAGGGCTATACCTCTATAGAGAGGACCTTTTTTATATTTCTCGAGCCTGGGCCTGTGCTCCTTAAAGCACACTTTTAGGTCACCCCTAGTGCGTGGGTTTTCAGTTGGGCATAGTTTAAGTTTTTGAGACAGCTTGAACATGTGTAAAGCTAACTGTTCCTGCCTTCTATCAGACAGGGGATCTATATCAGTATCTCTATGTAGCTCATTTGTGGGGGTTCTTTGATCAAAGGCTCTAAGACATATTCTTAATGCTCTGTTCTGAAGACGTTGGAGTTTCAGAATATGTTGCTGGTTTGCACCTTCCAGTACAAAGGAGCAGTAATCAAAGGAGGGAAGTATGGTCTGTTTATACACCTGGATGACAACTGATTGAGACATGAGGTGTCTTAACTTACCAAATTTAAATATCTTGTTTGCTATTTTACAGCGCATTATTTTTAGGTGCGCATGCAGGGTTAGGTTACTATCAACCCATACACCTAGGTATTTATAATGGTCAGGGGTAGCCAGGAGGGTGTTTTCCATTTTAATTGGGATCTGTTTGGCCTGGGTTGTATGAGTTTTGTGCCCATACCACACCACTTGTGTTTTCTTAGCATTTATAGTTAGACCATGTGAGACATCACCAACTCTGTCCAAGTTGGCCTGCATGTGGTCAGCAGCAGCTTGCTGATTCCTATTTTTGGCTAATAATACTATATCATCTGCATATAAGAGTATATCTGTGTCCACCACCGTGGTCACCTGATTTATGTATATAATAAACAGAAGGGGGCCCAAGATTGAGCCTTGTGGGACCCCATAGCTTACCTCAAGCTCATTGGAAGTATGGCTGTTCAGAAAAGTAGTTTGGCGACGGTTGCCTAAGTAACTGGCTAGCCATTTCAGCATTAACCCTCCCATACCCAGTTGTATCATCTTTTTTATCAGCAGTGTGTGGTGTATAGAATCAAAAGCTTTACTAAGATCTACGTATGTTGCACAGGTGGTTTCTGAATTGTCTCTATTCAAATAGAGAGTTTGGAGAAGGTTAAAAACAGCATCAGGGGTGCCTTTACCTTTAACAAAGCCATTCTGTTTTTCTGAGATAAAATTATTATTCTTTGCCCAATTGGCTATGTGGGCATGGACTATTCTTTCCATAAGCTTGCCAGGGAGTGGGAGCAGACTTACTGGCCTCCAGTTGGAGACATCAGCAAGATTCCCAGATTTGGGTATGGGAACCACTGTTGCAACTGCCCATTCAGGCGGGGAAATACCAGTCTGGAAACTGTTATTGAACATGCTACACAACTGCTTACTAATTGGTTTAAAACCATCCTTTAAGAATCTTGAGGGGATGCCTGTAATGGCAGATGATTTCTCAGTGGCTATTTTACTTATCAGTTTATCCATCTCCAGTGTTGTTACTTCTGGAGGGCCTAAGGTGGTAGGGGGGAGTGGCTGTCCATCCATGAAATCAGTCACTGTCGGGGGAGAGTTGCCAGGATTACCCTGTTCTAGTATCTTATTGAAAAGCTTGTTGCCTATAGTGGCAATGTAGGTATTACAGTACTCTGCTGTATCTTTACCATCTACTCTGGAACCATCTGGTAGCTTATAAGATGCTGTATTGGAGCTACAAGTGGGTTTCAGGATTTTATTTAACTCCCTCCAGAACTGTTTACTATCCCCTCTACATTCATCAAGGGTGGTCTTTACAGTCCCCCCTTTAGCATCTTTACAGGCCTAAGTAATCCAGCATCTGATGTTCTGTGCTTGCTTGAAATGACGGGGGTCGTTTGTCTGTCTGTGCAGTACGACCTTGTCCCTTCTATCGGCCATTCTTTCTCTAATCTCATTGGTCATCCAGTCATTATATATGACTTTATAATTTATCGTTTTCAGAGGGCAGACGGCATCTAAGTAAGTGCTGATAAGGGATTTAATGAACCCCCATTGTGATGATGGGTCTTTAAGGGCATAATACTCACTCCAGTCCTCACATACAAGGTCCTCCATTAGCTGGTTACTGTCATAGTTCCTGTAACTACACCCAATAAAGAAGCTGACTGGTGCTTTCTCTCTATTCATCTTTTTGACTGCAATGACGGGAAGATGGTCGCTAATTAAATCCGGCAGGGGTCCTGCCAGGGGTATATGTTGGCTGTTAGTGAGGATTAAGTCAAGGCTTAAGAGGTGCGTTTTATACGAAAACAGCCATTGTCAAGTTAGGGGTGCGTCTTATAAGCGCACTGGGTCTTACGCGCGGGAGATTACGGTAAGTTAGAATTACACCACAGTGGTCAGAGCTGCCTGTCTCATAGCTACATACCATATTTCCCCGTTTATACGCCCAGGCTTGTATTAGTACTGTCTACTATCTAAACCTCCTTACCGTAATCCCCCGCGTATAAGGCGCGTCTTATACGGGGGGTTTTAGTTCTCATTGGATCCACAAGGGGGACACCAAGACCTTTCTTTTGACGTGAACCCTTTCGGGGAGAAACGGTATGATCGGAAGTGTGTCAGTGGTTCCGGTGGGAATGCGAAAAACTACTGCTCATATTTTACAAGCGAAAATGGCGCCATGTTAGCGCTTCTCCCCAAAAGACGTAACCTTCTTTTGATATCTTACATGCCCCCTTGGTCAAAATGGGACAAAATGGGGCCCAGGAGGGCCCAAGGTGGCCCAAGCTACCCATAGGTTTTTGAATTAAGAAAATTCATTCAGTAGAACCAAAGTTATGAATTTTTCATTTTTTTGAGAATTTTCCAAAACTCTAGGTGCCCCTTATACGCGGGATGCGACTTATACGCGGGAGATTACGGTACTAAGTGGCAAATTGACCAGGCCTTAACACGAGGATATATGGTACTGCGGGACGCGTTCAAACCAAACCAAGCCAAGCCGGGCGCCAAGGTGTGAGACCCGGTGATCTAGTGGGTAGCGCATTGCGCTCAGCTGCTACAGGTAGGCGGGACGAGTCCCGGTCCGGGCAAATCTTTTTTTTTCACGTCCAAACCAAACCAACAGCTGCTGGGCGCCGAGGTGTGTGTACCGATGGTCTTGATATGATACAAAGCCGCTGCCATAACCGCGAGACGTGTTCAAACCAAACCAAGCCAAGCCGGGCGCCGAGGTGTGTGTACCGATCGTATACACACTATGGCAGGCTTCCGAGTCCCGGGGAGGGGAACAATTTTTGTTTTCAACTTGAATTTATTGATATTCTATTATTTATCGTGTAATAAAATAAGTAGTCAATGGATAATTCATGACTTGTGTGTGACTTGTGTGCATCATGAATTATCCATTGATTACTTGTTCATTATTGTATATAAGTATTAACTGAAATGATTCTTTATTCACACTTACCAAGATAATTCACAGCGAATGTATTCTCAAACCCATCTTCTGTTTTCATGAACGAACTTGTGCTGACGCCCGCATTATTTACCAGAATGTCAACATTTATATCATCTGAAGGTAGAGAGAAATGACAACTTCAGATATGAAAATTGTTTTATGAGAAGAAAAAGCCTACCTTACATATGATTTATGATTCTCAAGGTTTTCTACATGCAAAGTTATTTAGCAGATGGGGAGACATGCTGGAACTTCTTTCCGTAGACTGCTCTCGGTACAGTGAAATCTGTTTATGAAGAACCCTGTTAAATTCTCTAATCTACAGATAATAGACACCAGCATTCTGAAACAGGCAGACTGTAGTGTATAAATGATCTACGACCCAGAACTGAGATGAAAATGTATCGTATTGCCGTGTTTAAGCGCCGGGATTTGAATGAGCACTGGCGGCAAATAAGCACCTGGGGTACAGTGGTCATGAAATATTTCATAAGCACTAAAATTAGATTCAGAATAAGTGCCTGTCTGGTAAGAGCACCGGGGAATTGAGGCTGCCAAATAAAAGACCGCTGGGACACTTGAACAGGATGATACAATAATCCAATTTTCGATTGATGAAAGCATTTCTTACTCTCTTTTATGTATTGTACAAAGGACTTGATTGACTCCATGGAGGCCAGGTCTAGTTGTTTCACGAAGACTTGTTGGTTGCCAGTCTCAGCACGGATTTCTTCAGCTGCCTCATTGGCACGTTTAATGCTGCGGCAGGCCAGTAAAACACGTGCCCCTGAACAATGTATGGATATATATTTCACGTTATTCTCTCATTCAGGACACGAAAAGGCATATAATTAAGACCAGCTATAATTAAGACCAGCTATTTCTCGGACATTACTTATGTCTACACAAGAAGGTAAGAACTTAAAAAACGTTGTGTTTTCTCTCCGCGGTCCTCATAAATAGTACATCTACATTATAGGGGATCATCCATAGTAAATCATATACAGCTGAGGAAAACTCTTATCTAGTTCTGATGTAGACCTAGTCCGATTTGTAAACTTTTCTTTCTTTTCTTTTAGACACCCACTTCTTTCCAACACTGCTTCCCAGCGAAGATTTTTTTTCACTTCTCCCTAACTCTCAGTTACTTTGTCTTACTGCTTATCTATATCTATCCATTTCCCCCTTTTATTAATCGATTATCCTTTGAGGCTTTTGAGATGGCATTAGGCCATATAATATTTCTATTAATAGAGGGCTATCAACGATACCGGAAAATACGCCAATAGTATTGTATCAACGAGGATTTTACCTCTTTTAGCGAGCTCCTTTGCTGTCTCTTTGCCTATACCAGAATTTGCTCCCGTGACTATTGCTGTTTTTCCATCAACTCGTCCATCACACGGGCACATCACAGGCGATAAAACCATCCGCCTGAAACATTATAAAAGCAAAAGTCTGACCTTGCATATAAATAGTACCATAAAACACAACATGTTAGCTGCAGCATACTGACAGATCAGATGGTTAGATTGGGTTGTAGGACCTTCTCGTGCATGTGTGTGGCTTCAATTAATATGTGTGAGATGTAAACAGGGATGGGCTACCCCAAAACCTTGGACAATGGGGAAAAATCTAACGCGTGCAATGCACGACTGGTCCAGGTCGCCCACTACCTACCATAGGGGACTGTCAATATAGTGACAGTGTGTCGGAGTCGTCAATGCTTAAGGCTACGGAGGATCCACCCATTATCGCTCGCATTTTTCATTGGCGAATAACTCCTCTCTTGGCGAGTTAAGCATTGCAAATAGCAGCAGGTCTTGAATAAGGATCCATATTAACTATAAAAATGCAGGAGACAGTGTAATTCTCTTCCGTTTTGTTATAATCCAGCAGTTTCGATAGCACCGTAAGGTGATCATCTCGCTGTCCGCCATTTTGGATTTTGATGTTCTGTGTGCATGCGTGACCCCTCCTTGCCGGAAGTAGCATTTTCGACGGAGAAACGATATATTCTATTGATTTAACTTGAAATTAATGGCTTTTTGAATATAATCCATGCATCTTTGGCAATATCAATTGAATTGAATCGAATATATCCTATCTTTTTACTGTTATATGAAAAATAAAATCTGACGACCGGTCACTCTGCGTGCATGCGTCAAGTCTCCAGACCGGAAGTGAGGCAGTCGGCATAACAAAAAAATGGTGGTCTGATTTACACACTCCTACTTAAAATAAAATCTGACGACCGGTCACTCTGCGTGCATGCGTCAAGTCTCCAGACCGGAAGTGAGGCAGTCGGCATAACAAAAAAATGGTGGTCTGATTTACACACTCCTACTTAAACGGTCTTAACATCACACCTGCTGAAAAAAAGCGTCTTAATTGCCCAATTCCCATAGGAGTTGATGTGTTATTTTGACCCCCTGTCGACCGCCAAAACTGACCGTGCAATGCAATCCTATGGAGCCTTGTTTTTGTGAGAAAGTAGGTCAAATATGTCAGGTTTTTTCTTCAGCTTTTTTCATAGCTAAAGAAATTTTTTTCCAGGAATTGTGCATGTACAATGAAAGACTAGATCCTAAAGAATATGTTTCCATAATTTTTTGTCTAATTATCCCCCAATTTTGATGAGCAATTCCCATCTAAAGTTCCAATTCATGACCATCAGTTTTTGACTGAAAAGGCACTGCCAATAGCCCAGGTGAACCTGGGCCAATTAAGACAAAATATACAACCTTCTGATGTACAGAAGGCTGCATGTCTGAGATGACACGTGGTACCGTAAATCCTCACGTATAAGGCGCGTCTTATGGGCAGGAATTACGGTACATCATCTGCGCCCTATATAGCATTTGGTCTACACGAGGATTTACGGTAATATAGTACATGTTATTCCATATTTAGCCTTTACTTTAGGACAAACTTATATTACCGTAGGGCCTATCCCGGCACTGGTATAAATCACAATATTATACATGTGATTTATACAAGTAATATATAAGTCTTATAATAAGACAGTTACTGAATCTGAGTTAGATAGTACGGAATATTGCAAAAAAGTAAGATTTGTTATAATTTATATATAGCATAGACCTATAATAAATATTACTTTTTTGTAATATTCCGTAATGACACTAGACTGAGTTTCGTCTGTGTCACGGGTTGGCCGTTACTTTGGTAGGGCTACGAGAGTGGCTATGATGACACCTGCTGCAAATTACCGCAGCTACCGGTACTGATTGGATTTTCCGATTTTTTCAACCTTTTCTCTTAATCTTTGATGTATTCAACCCCGACAAGGTTGATAACAAACAATATGCCTAATTAAATAGCATATTTTTGTGGGTTAAGATAGAGAATTAAGATTTTAGTTTGCCCTAATCCCTACACACACCGTTGCAACTTGTAAAATATAAACAAATGAATTCATTGGATAATACAGGTCACGTGACATACCTCACTGTTGCTACTGGACCGGAAATGTTCTAAAATGTAGTATTATAACCAGCGCCTGTGGCGCTGCTCGCACACAAAGAAGTGGTGCTGTAGTATCCCGAAAGTCAGACCATCCCAGAAGTCGGCCGGAATTTTCAAATAATTAATATGAACTTAAACCGTTTCATAATTCTACGGGGTAGGGACAGTATCATTAGGGTTGTTGTCCTTTCAAGTTCTATGAGACGAGAGGGATGTTATCATGGTTTTTATGTTTTCAAAAAATTATTTATTTTTATTGATTTTTGTGGCCCATGAGCAATAATAGGCTTAAAACATGGATTGCGCATGCGCAGCCAACTTCTGGGATGCGCCAAATTCTGGGATACAACAGCGCCACCACGTGCCAAAAGCACTGCAACTTCTACCGTTGCAACTCTGTACTTGACACACAACTTCTACGGTACTGTTTTCTTATTCACTGGGTCACTTTCGCTGGTTGCTATCAGATAGAGTGTGAGTGGCAAACTACAGGAACATCCCACGTGAAAGCGGACAACTTCCGGGGTAGCAGTTTTGGATAAGTAGTGCAATTATGGGAAACCCTAATCATGATTAGCCTAATGCTCTGAATAAATATCAATGAAGTAATACCGGTATGGTCTTATTATCAGTAAAGCTGTCTAGACTTTTCTGTATTCTGAATATTTGCCACTCCCTAGCATGATTGAGTGAAGCAGTGCAGGACAAAGAACATAAAGACAGGTAACATAAAGGTGTTTTCACGACCACGCCCACTGAAATCAACAGCATCATCCTCCTTCCAGCATTCTAGGAGGCTGGGTGGGCGATAAAATGAGTACTGGCAACAAAGCCAAAGTTTTTGCGGTGCTTTTAAAGAATTTCCTCAAGTTTGCACCTAAAAATTTCATATGCATATTAACTTACTTGTAAACTATGTAAATACTAGTGAGAAGAATGAGGAGCGTTGATACAAGAACGCCCAAAACCTGTTTTTGGTCCAGGATATCCCAAAGCCCGACATCGTTGGGGAACAACATTTTAACTCTGTCTTTCGCCAGGCGGCGCCTCTTAGTTTACAATTTAGCCGGGAGGTAGCGCACCGAAATGAAAGAGCGGGATTCAAAAATGTCAGACAGTGAAGACAACATTGGGGCGGCTGTGAAGAAAACTAGGCTGTCTGCCGTCAAATCAGAAGATTCAATACATACAGAGGGTTCTGGAGACGAAATAGTGCGTAGTTTTGTTGTATGTGTTAATCGTAAAACTATGAAATACGACAGCCACTCTGCCCCTGCAGACACATGTCATTGTTTTTGTGTATGAATTGCTTCTATTATCGCTCACAATTGGCCGGGTATATTTATGTCTTTCACACTAGCAGTGGCACGGTCCTATTATTTAGTCGATTTTATCTCTATTTAAGGAGAAGTCAACAGGGGGTGGGGGTGGTGGGTTTCAGGGTGGGGGCGCAAAAACATTTGACCCCTCCTGAGGTGGAGGGGGGGGGGGGTTGTAAAAACTTGACTCCTCTTGATTAGGCACGTACCTAGTAAAACTTTTTCCCATTAAACTTATCTATTGAGCAATGGATAGATCTTGAGAAAAGAAGTGGATTTGCTTTTTAAATGAAGTCTCTATGTCAATTTAAAGTTGAATTATGACCGGTCAAAGGTAGCAAATCAGACCCAGAATTCTGCCATAGTTAAGAGTTTAAGGGAGTGGTCATTATTTATCAACAGGGGGGGTGGTGGGTTTTCGCACGGACGCGCGAAAATTTTTTATGCCCCCCCTCGACGGCGGTCAAAATTTTTTGCGCCCCCCCCTTGCCGGAGGTGCACGGAGAATTTTCGCATCCTCTTTGATCTATAGTAGCGCGCAGGCTTTTTTGCTAAAAAGAGGGTAAATTTTTTTAGCCCCCCCCTTGGGAGGGGTCAGAATTTTTTACGCCCCCCCCCCTCAAACCCACCACCCCCCCTGTTGATAAATAATGACCACTCCCTAATTTGGATCCAATTTTTAGGCCGAAATACCTGCCTGCTCACAGGCACTGAGGCAGGATCCAAGATGTATACAAGTCTATAGTGGCACAAACACATGGCTAGTCTGAACTAAGTACTCACTGTCAGTTCCTGGAAATTGTCCCTCCTATTCACAAACATGTAGTTTTCATGTACATCAGATTATATTGACTGAAACATGAGATATATCCAATAAATCTGACATGTTTATCTTGAGCTTAGATATCACTACCTCAATGGCCTCCATTATCAACATGCTGGGGTGCTACCTGGTGTTAACCTGCTCTTAAAATCATAGGGCTAACCAACCAAGAATAGTGTAGTCTTTTTGGCACTAGGCTGCTACACCTGGCTTCAAGATGGCCGACAATGATTTGGAGTTAGGGAGGGAGATTTGAAAATCACCTGGATTATTAATTATCACAAGTATTTCAAGTGCTTTGTGTATTGTGAATCTTTGGATATAGCTCACATAGCCATTATCAGCTGGGGGCCGCCATTAGACCCGGACGGCACTATGACTAACACCTTTAGCCCCCGACTCCGCAGTATATGCCAGGGATGCCTCCCATTGGTCAATAATACAATAGCCATGTGCCATATACATTGAGGGTAGTGTTGGTGGAAGCATTGGACCTGACAGTAAGTACTTCTGTGAGAAATGGCCACTCTGCCAGATTGGCTGACCAAACAGACTACAACAAACACACTTGGTGTCTGAGGTTCCCTCTAGTGTCTACGGAGTACCAATTTTGTGATCAAGCAAGATGAATCTAAGGTAGACTAGATCACTAAAATGAGTATTTTGGGCAATTTTCTTTTCAGATAAGCAAGATATACCCCCAGGAATGTAAATAATGATACATTTTCAGTGCTTTTTACAGGATTTTTTGCAATGGGCAAATTGCGCACTCATTGCCAATGAGACATTGGCAAGAACAATGCGCCATTTTGGCCAATCAATGGGCCATCATACACCTTGCTGTAAAGAAAAAAAGAAAATATGTTCAAATTGAGCTTTAAATGAAAGCAATTACCAAAATCCACGGCATCATATTTTGATAGCCTTAAACCTTTGTATCAAATAAGGGCATTCTGACATAGTGGAATATGTATCACCATAGAGGAAAAGGGTTAAGGAATTCCAAATCTTTTGCTGTAATTTTTGCAGGTATTTCGTATTCAAAGTTGAGAAAATTTGGATGATTTCTGAATTTTCAGGTATCAGTGAGTGGTATCCATGATGCCAGAATCTATCTATTCAATACAACTAGAAAAGAAAATTACTTTCGTTTTGCAAGATGCTGGTTGGCAAAGGCCGTAGGTCAGATATATTTTTAGGACAAGTAGCTTGATCAGTTGAATTGTACAATAAAAAGTGGGGGGGGGGTGAGGGATTGAGCAAGAGAATGCATCTCTCAAAGCAGTCTAGAGATGTGACCTGTGATCTGGTACTGGGAAAATGGACTGTATGACCCCTAACATAAGGTCCCATTTCACTGATCGAATTTCATGTGTTTTTTCTTTACTTTTAATTTCTAATGTCTGATATCAATAAATGAAGCTGAGGGAAAATAGTCAAATCAATGTCCTGTTTCAAGAGATTTTTTCCTTTCCAACGAGGGGTCTGCCATTTCTGTGGCATTCTTAGTATGAACTCCAGGACTCTGCCAAAAGGAAAAGCATTTCCATTTAAATACGCCATTTAGAGTTTAAATGCGTGAATTACGCACTGCGCTGCCCTGTCAAAAGCCCTGCATTTTATCATATTCAAACAATGTAAAAGCAAATTTTTGATGTTATCTTTTCCCTTGAACTGCACACTCTGACAGAACCACAGCAGAATATTGTCTTTGACTCAGGATGTTTGAATGTTCATAACTTCCATTTAAATTGTCATAAAAACTTTATTTAAAAAGCAAAACCACTTATTTTTATCACAGCTATCAATTTCTCACCATATAAAATGCATACAATAAGGTCTTCATTGATAGGTAAGTGCCCAACATGGGGGAGGTTGGGACAAGTGTCCAGAGATAATCTCGCCCAAAATGTTTGCAGGATCTGTCAAACATACTGCAGCCCCTTAGAAAAAGAAAAGCTAGACATTTTCTAGATCATTTTTAACCAGAGAACAGGTGGGAACCATTTATTTTTAGGTGCTCAGTGATCTCATCATAAAATGGTTCTAAACTTTTGGTTGAACTTCAATGGGACCAAAGGCAAAATTACCTGCATTCAATCTTGTATAAAAAAATATTCATTTTAAAGGTCTAGCCCAGCCTGTTAAATTGAGCCCTTGTTTGTAAAGATCCTCCAATAGCTTCAGAATGAGCTTGCAAAGAAAGGAGAGTTTAACACTACCCAGTTTCAGCTTTATCACAGTTTCACACCTCTACTGCAGCAGACTCACGCACTGGATGTATTTCAGTGCCTATCTTGACTTGAATGAACTCTTGAGGGGGGGGGGGGGCTAAAGAATTGAGCCTCTTTATGCAAAAAAAAAAAAGCCTGCACCCTACTACCGGGTTTAGATCAAAGAGTGGCACGAAATTCCCTGTGCCTCAAGCACAGGAGGGGGTGCACAAAAACTTTGACTGCCATCAAGGCCAAGGGGGGCTTTAAAAAACAAATTATACACTCCTAATTAGTACGGTAGCTAAGTCTTAAAAAAAAATGTTGTGTTCAGGTAATGGGTCGAAAAAGATTGGGTAGGTAGGTAGGTAGGGATTTTTTCTTATTTTGGAGAATTATTTTTAGGCCGGCTATAAATTTTTCCGCCTACAAGATGCAAATTTGATGCGCAAGATCTTAGTTCTATCTACTTAGAACACATGATACTTTTATTGTCCAGGTTTAGAAACTACAGCATATAGACTACCTCAAATCCAGCCTTCTCACTGGTCGATTCAATCTATCATGTTCTAACTGTTCAGTGGTACCACCCTGAAGTTTATGACCTGTCTATTTCTGGATTTGTGTATCAAGGCTGCCTTTGTTGGCCTCACCTTTAGATGGGAGATTCAGTAGAGACGGGTCTGACCCCTCGCAGTTCATCAACTCTCATTACATAGAGTGTATCATGAATTAAACACAGCTTTACGCGCCTTCAAGAAGTGCAGATCGCATCTCTGTAGACAGGTCCCTCCTGCCCCCACCCCCACAACCAGCTATACTTTACTATAGATTAGTGCTTTCTTGTTGCTTATTGACAGGATGACAACTTGAGCATCACCAGTAATAGTATTGCAGATGACAGTTCACGCAGCGAGACACCTACCCAGCAAACAAGTCATAGAGGTCGAGGCCGTGGAAAAGGAAAATTTGTCAAAATAAAACCAAAGTACAAGTGCACAAACTACTTAAAGGTACTGTATAATGATTTAGTTACCTTAAGTTTTAGTTATTAATCATATGCTTCACAGTAAATCCAAGTCGTCACTCCAACACAGAAAGGCGTAGTCTCAGAATTTATAGTACATTTCTTTATTGTGGTAAGCTTAATTGATATGGGAACCCAGTGCACATATTAGCATAGTTTATGTGTACCTATGTACACAAAACTCAATATTTTGTATCTTACGGTAGTATACATTAACTGTGCATTATTGGATCGCATACTGATACAGGAGGACCACGGCCAGCCTATATTCGGGGTACAGTTTAATTACAACACAAAGGAGGGAGATCCTGTGAACTTTGCCACAGTTGGAAGTAATAGGGTAAGTTTGCTTACTTCTTTTCTCTTATCTTTTTTTTTTCATTTTTTTCCTAATTAGCAAACACCAAAGCATACAAAAAGAACTTTCAAGAATATACAGACTAGGGTACTGGTCAGTGTTTGCACTTATTACGTGGTCGATATGGCCATGGCTATGTTATGTGGAGGGCCATACTACATGACATGGAGTATGGTGTTGCCATAGTCACCTATTACATCATCAAATATTGTTGATTTTCCTTAGTCTTAGGGAGCATACAGCCTTGGGAGAACTCCACTGTAATAGCACTTTGTCTACGTTCTTCTTGATAAATTTACAGGAAATTTATTTCAAAATGAACTACTTTTTTGCTACAGGTACATGTATTGTACATTTATCTGTTAAGAATATTAATTGTAAGGATTCTGTTTCATATAAATGCATCTCCTTTCCCCACTAGGTTACAGTCTATGAGTGTCAGGATGATGGAAAAATCAAATTGGCACAGTCCTATGTTGATGCTGATGTATCCTTTATATGTGAATGCGCCGCGTTTCTGGTATCGCCCAAAAAGCCATGACACACGTATAGGGGGAGCTTGATGTATTGCTTTACAATCTGCCTTAAAAGTAAGAAATGTCAACCATCCTCTATTCTAGCTGTGTGGAATCGTTGTTGGCACACACTTTAAACCTGATATTTCTTTGCGAAACAGTGTATTATTATAGAAAAAAAGGTAAATAAGTGACACATTTTCCTGATAAGACGGTAGGATTAAGACCGGTTCAAGTATCGCAATATTTCATGCATATTGCGAGAATTGACGAGGTGGTGCAAGCTGGCCCCAAACGCCCATACCATTGGTTTATGCTTTAGAGATTGACACTTTGAACAGAATTGTTCACAAAGAGGCAGAAGAGTAAACGTGTCATCGAAATGGCTTCATAACAAGTCAGTAAAAGCAATTTGAGCTGTCCCTGTCGATACAGTGAAAGATTAGATCCTTATTCAAGGCCTCCTGATATAATTTTCACAAGCAATGGCGAGAAAAATCCAATGTGGTGAGTGTACACACACCGTCGTTCCCCTGAGAGGAAGACTGGCCTGGTGCCGAAAGTGTTTACGGAAAGAGTAGGCGGAGGGTCCTGCCGGAGCTGTCTGCTGTTGGCGTTCTCTTTTGTGCCACGTTTCTTGAACGTAGTTCAAGCAGTCTTTATTCAAATTAGACTAATAATATTGGAAGATTCCTGTATATGTTCTATTGTATTGTATTACGTATGTGAAACAAAAAACAATAGCCAAATCCTTAACAGTATTTAGGCTGATGAGAATTTCTACACATGTGCATGGACTGTGGAAGCGGTGACCCACCAGCCACTGCTTGCTGTCGCAGGACAACGAGGTCTCATACGCATTATCAGTCCAAGCAATCTCCAGTGCATTAAGGTAGGCTGTAGTGCCATTCAACTCAGTTCCATGGGCTCAGTGTCCACTTTGACATATTTGAAATGAATAAACCGAATCACTAATGTTTGAGTGAGATAATACATGTAGATTTCTACTGTATAGTAGTACAAATGAATTAGATAATTGATTAATAAAACTCAACCATATTCCTATTACGCTTGTCTCTGTGTGAGGTTTAGCTCCTGCTTGTTTCCTTTTCAGCATTTTGTTGGTCATGGGAATTCCATCAACGAACTCAAATTCCATCCCCATGATTCAAACTTACTACTATCAGTTGGCAAAGGTAGGTCGAAATGATTTCACTCAAGTTCATATTTCGGGTGAAACCGGTAAATAAATATACAATGTATATAAACTTGAATACATGTAGCCCATTTTTGGATAAGGACATTTCAGAAATCATCAACCCAGAAGGTAGTAATGATAATTAGATAATCTTGAATAATGAAGAGTACACATACCTAGTGCATGTAGTGTTGTCTTTTTTTCACCACAGACCATAGTTTACGAATGTGGAACATCAAGACAGATCATTGTGTAGCTATTTTTGGTGGAGTTGATGGACATCGAGATGAAGTCTTAAGTGCGGTAAGCATCATTGGACTTTGTACATATTTAGAGGAAGCAATTATGAAGAGCAAACATATCGGTCAATACCAGTAGAATTATATGCATATACATTGTAAATGACCACGATGAGGTAGCGATGTTATAAACGGTTTTAGAATATAACCTTATCATGTGCTCCTACCACAATTAGTAAAGGTGCTCTGTCAGTGAGAATTGATTGAATTGAAACCGTGTAAATGAAAGATAAATATCTTTTCTAATCTTTCACAGGACTTCAACCTTGAAGGTACACGTATCATTTCATGCGGTATGGATCACTCATTGAAGATCTGGTGTCTCGACAAAGACTGCATCCAATCAGTCATGCTGAAATCATACACATATAACCCAGCCAAGACAAACAAACCCTTCCCAACCTATGGTCAAAACTATCCAGACTTCTCAACACGGGATATTCACAGAAATTATGTGGACTGTGTGCGGTGGTTGGGCAAGTTTGTACTATCCAAGGTAGTTAAAATACATTATTTTATATGGAAAGATTTTATTTCTCATTAGACAGTTAACTACTTATGCCAAGTCTGATTTGGGTTAACTCAATCACTATTGATAATGTCAATTCAACAAGGAGAAGAAATATGTAAAATACCACGTATGGCATGGAGTACTAGATGAATATCATATTTGTGAAACAGTGAGCCTATAATGGCATGCTATATTATAAAGGCCATTTCCTCATGTAAAATGAATCTATACTTGGTCATTTATAATTTGCAGTCATGTGAGAATTGTATCGTACTGTGGAAACCTGGTTCTATTGACTCGGACCCTGACAACATAAAGTACAGCGACAGTCAAGTGACAATACTCTACAAGTTCGAGTACCGGAAATGCAACATCTGGTATATGCGCTTTTGTTTAGACTTCTGGCAAAAGGTTTGTTCTGTTTTAAAAATCAGTAAAGAGTCTTTGAATTAGATTCTCGTGGAGAGTCTAAAGAGGACCATTTAAGATGTCTTTAACTTGTGCATTTTTCTTTTGATTAAGCATCAAACCTGCTTCTCTATTAAGGGACTCTCCTATATGTGTAAGGGACTCTCCTATATGTGTCAGTTATTAATTGGAATGGATATCTCTATATAAGAAACACCATGATATAGCCTTGCCAATAGGGTGTTCAATGAGATAACTTTCCTTTGCAGACGATTGCATTGGGTAACCAAGTCGGATGTATCTATGTTTGGGACATTGATGTTGAGGATCCAGCAACAGCTAAGTATGTGTTATGAAGCAATGATTCTGTCGCTACTTCTAAGAATCAGTGGAGATAAATGTTTACTAAATCATCGAAATCCTGAACATAGAGTACAATAGGGGTAGCACGGATGGGGATATCAACCTCATCTCTCTTCTGACATGTTTCTTGTCTCATGTATAGTGCAAATTCTTCACTATTCTTCCTACCTATTTTCAACCTGTATGGAATCAAATGAAAGTCGTTCTCAGCCATTGTAACACATTTATGATCCTCATTTTTCCAGGTGCAGTGTCCTCACACACCCCAAGTGCACAATGCCCATACGCCAAACACACATGACTCGAGATGGTTCCATCCTCATCGCAGTCTGCGACGACAGTTCAGTTTGGCGGTGGGACAAGCAACCTTGACATGGACATGTCAAATAGATCTGAAAATGCTGAATCTAAGTAAGCCCACTTTCTGTGCCCCAAAATTATCCTGAAAGTAAAGGCTAGCACAGGAGGGCATTTATCTTGTAGATGTCTTGTTGTGAATTAGGAAAGACTTACCTTTCTACTTCTGCCGATATAGTCCATTTTTATCAGGTGAGGATAAAGCCTGGCATTGTACTTGTAAGCCTGGGTCTGACCCTATGAATATAGGCTAAACAGTCATGGGTACATGTTGTGCTGTATTTTTTGCTCAAATAAAGGAAGTACATATATATTCAAACCATTAGCTGCGTCAATACATTATTACCACTAAAATTTAACGGCATTTTTAGTCAGGGTCGAGTACCGTAAAACCCTCTTGTTTAAGCCGCGACAATGTTATCTATATTCCTGACAAAAAATTCATTTACCATAATCTCTGGCGTATAAGGCGCGTCTTATACAAGGGGTTCTAGTCCTCCTTGGATCCACAATCGGGACACCAAGACCTTTCTTTTGATGAGTTACACTCCCTTTAAGTCCTAATAGAACATAAGGGGGTGCATTGGGGTCCGGGAGACCCTGCCTACACATAGCCTTTTGAACTTCCATTATTTCAGTAGAACAAAAGTAATCAATTTTATATTTTTTTTAACATATTCTAAATCTCCAGGTGCGTCTTATATGTGGTATGCACCTTATACGCGGGAGATTACGATAAATCAGATTATTAGTTCTCTAGAGCTTGATGTTTCACATTGTTTTAACATCTATATTGTTTGAGAAATGCCTGTCAAATACAATCAGAGATAGATTAAAACCCTACGTAAAACATTTCAGTTGCCTGCTGTGGTTTATAGCATTGCCCTGAACTCAGATTGTGGCTCATGCGCGGGTTTTTGACACTTAATCAGTATTGAAATTGTTAAACGCCAGCTGTAGCTTGGAGCTTTTTCCAAAGTGGGGGGGGGGCGGCTTTTACTCAGAGTTTTGGAGTAGTTCTCATCCTTGATTTGAAGGTGATAGACTGTAATACCTCCTGTGTTGGGCACATCCCATAAGAACGTATTCTGAGCTGAAGCAAAGACTATAAGGCACAGTTAGGGCTTGCTTTTGCGAACTCTAGTACTGTTCTATCACAAAAACATGCTGCCTGTAAGGTGCACCCGATCTTTTAGCATGCAGGCGCATCGGAATTTGAGTAAGGGCTGCAACGGGTGGGGATCTTAAAGCATAATCATGCCTTATTGGCCCAGGGTTCCCCCTAGGTCTTTGGCGGCGGGTTCCAGGCCAAATTTCCTGATTTCTAACTTTACAGTGTAATCATTGGTGGATCCAGGTCTCTTTATCAGTTTGATTCAAAAACCAATAGTCAGGGCCAGTTTTCAGAAAATCAAACTTTGTAAGGCATTTCTGAGTAGAATTTGTCATCTGGTTGATTCTAGACAATTTGGGTATGCTGAATCCAAATCTGCCAGATGAAATTTGATATTTTCACTTTTTAGCCCCGAAATTGCAAAATAAAACAAAATGGCTGCCATTTTTGCATTAAGATTTTCAGATATGAGCAGATGTAAGGTAATATACACTGCTGCACTTGGTGATATAATAAGCCTGACAATGAGTCCTCAGAGATCACTTCTAGTGTCTGTGTTATTAGACTTTTGAAATCCAATATGGTGGCCATTTTTCAAGATGGCCACCTGAATAAGAAGTCAAAACTTGTTACTTGGATAGCAATGGATGTAGTTCTTCAATTTACTTGATCCTGGGGTCAATTTCTATGTTTCTAAGCCTGCTGAGGCTGATTATGTAGCTTATAATAACTTGAAAGTTCATCAAATAGTGTGCAAATAGGGGTAAAACATTATTTTCCTACTAATAGACTCAATCAGAAATTGTTTTTGTCATAAGCTTGAATTGTGTAGACTGCTTCATATGGTGACAATGAGCTTGAAAGTGAATATGTTGAATCCTCAGAGGTCATTTCTCATGGTTGCGTTATTAGACATTTAAAATCCAGAATGGTGGCCATTTTTCAAGATGGCCACCCTTATTAGAAGTCAAAGCTTGTTTCTTGCACAGCAAGAAACATAGTTCTTCAAATAAATTTGTCCTGGTCAATTTTCATGTTTCCAAGCCTGCTGATTATGTAGCTAAAAATCTCTTAACCCTTAAAGTACTAGCATCATCTATAGTTGCACCATGGTACATGTAACTACTGCCGACTATAGTCCACCCCGGTTGGGCTAATACGAACTATAGTCAACACACATCATATAGGATTTGTATAGAAATTGCAAATAGGCAAATCCATCTAGATACTATACTTTCTGAGAGGCCACTCCCATGGCCAGGACGGTCATGTTTACTCTGCCCTTTCATTGTTAAAAGCTGTTCAAATAGCATGCAAATAAGGATTTGAAATATATATTTTCTTTTAAGAGATTCAACTGGAAATAAACTTGAACTGTGCAGAGGCAGACACAAAGACTTAGGTTCTGTCCCAAATTCACAGGCCATTACCAGGCCAGCCTTAGTGTCTACCTCTAAATCTGCTTTAGAATATACATTATAGGTTCACCTCACGTAACATAATATATTTAAGAGTTCAAGCATTTCCCTTTAGGTAACAACTATTCAAGTCATACCAGAAGTAGCCTGTATGATAAAATCACAGCCTAATCCTCATGTCGGGCTTCCCTAGCCCATGTAAAAGGGCCTATATCTCCTCTTTCCTATCCCCTCGGATGTGTATGGTGCACATATGCGTGGGCACTGACACATTCCTCTGTGAAATTGTGTAATGATGTTCTCGCCATGAATATGACCTTAGCTGTCGAAATGGCGTTAAACATCTATTACTCACTCACTCCTAATCCTTCAGAGCAATTGTCATGTATATCTCCAGCCACACTGCCATAGAGCTCAGTGTATTACCCTTTGTGCACATGTGCAGTAGAGCCCATTTGGTATGATTGCTCTGTACAGGTGTTCTGAGATGTTGTTGCTGTGACTAGGACTGTGTGTGATCAGGATTCAGGGGCATAGGAAAAAGGGGGGCCAGGGGGGCCTGGGCCCCCCCAATCATAAAGGAGGTGGGGCCTGAGTATATCTGGGCCCCCAAAAATTTGCCAAGAAATCATGATAAATTGACCAAGAAGCTAAAACTTTGCATCACAAATTAGATTGATATAGCAATGGGATAGGTAAATGGGGGCCTGGGCCTCAAATAACTGATAGAGTTATATTCCGTGAACCTACACAAAACTTGCAAACCTTGCATCACTATCTGGTCATTGATGATACAGCAGGTTGCTTATCCCAATATGATTTCCTTTTCTGCGCAAAGCAACTTTTCACCTGGGAGAGCTTAGAAATAATGGGGAAGAGCCTAACACCAAACAATATTCATAGTTTCCTCAAGGGTTAGCTTGTGTCGGGTCGAGACATCCTTTTTAATATGATGATTCTCGATGACATTGATGAAGAGATAACTCAGGAACCCGTAGATACAGTTTATATATCTTTATTGCATAGGCTTGACAATTGATGTTTCATGATGAACAATACTTCTCGCTTGGCTAATGAGGCGATACACATTTCCATTGTGAGAGATTCCATACTCAACTTATAATATAATAAATAAGTCCTTCCGTGCCGTGATGATGATCTCCATCGTGCGCTCCGATATTACCATAGGGAGTCTATGGTTCCAGGCTTGGCATGCCTGTATATTAGTTAACCTATAGGGTGCAGCACATAATGCTGCATGGCTATGCTATTGTATACCGGAAGGTGGCACTGCACAACCTGCGTCCGAGCTGGGTGACCATGGGGCTGCTTCTGATTCCCTTGTTGGTGTAAACTTATTGTGTCTTGAGAGTTCTATGATCCCCTTCTCTGCAAGTGGAGCTGCTTTGGCAATTATTCTTGATCCCTTTATCTTAGCTGCGGATCTCAAAATTGCGGGTTTGAGCTTTTTAGCGGGTCTACCCCTCTTTCTGGGTTCAGACTCCGACTGAGGCCTTGAAGAATCCTTGTATGATATGGTAGGGTCCTTTTCCTGCATTGCCTTTGCTCTTGTGATGACATTTAATTTGTGCTCCTTTGTTTAGTTCTTCGACCTTCTTGGTTTTTTGTATTTTCCGCTGCATGTGTATCCTGCTTTCTTGGCTTTGTCTCCACATGTTTCTCTGTCTTTCAATATTGATCTAGGCTTGAAGTGTAGTATTGGAGTATTGGGTGTTATGTCGTCTTTGTGGAACGTTTTGGTGATGGTGATGTCAGAGAATTTGGTCTCTTTGAGTGGTATTGCGACCTTTCCTTGTGTTTGTATTGGTAGTGGTTCATCCTCCTGCTGTGGGTATTTAATTAGGGATAGGTAGTCTGCTATTATGTTTGCCTTCCCTGCTAGGTATTTGACTGTGAAGCGCATGACATGAACAGATCTAACCATCTTGCTAGTCTGCTGTTCGTAATTGCTTCCTTTTTGTTGAATAGTGAGACTAGGGCTGTGTGATCTGAGTATATTGTGAAGTGAGAGAATTCTGTGTAACGATAGAATTTACTGATTGCATACACAACACCTATCATTTCATGGTCTGTTGTGCAATATCGCTTTTCTTGGTCCGTCAGTGCTCTACCTACCCATTCGATTGGTCTATAGAATCCATTTTCGTCTTGTTGGGTCAGGCAAGCTCCAATTGAGTACTTTGAAGCATCAGTTAAAATTACAAATTCCTTGGAGTGATCTGCAAATTTTAGGAATGCGTCTTCTCCAATCGCTTTCTTTATTGTCTCGAATGCTCGATGGCATTCAGCTGTCCAGACAAATATTGCATTGTCTGTGGTCAGTTTATAGAGCAGTGACATTACTTTTGCGAAATCTTTGACAAATTTCTTAGAGAATTGTGCCATTCCATTGAAACTTTTTACTTCGGATTTGTTCTGCGACTTTGAGTGGCCATATTTTGTTTGGCGATGGTGAGGCTCCATTTTCAGATATTCTAGGAAATCTATTCTCTTAAATCCGCATTCGCATTTTTGTGGTTTAAATTTCAGATTTCCCTTGATCACTATTTTCATCACTTCGTCCAGGTCTTGTAGATGTCTTTCCCAAGTTGGGCTGTACACGGCTATATCGTCCACGTAGGCGCATGCGTTGCGGTATTTGCATTTTGCCATTAGGCGTTCCATTGTGTCTTGGTATCTGAGTCCACTTATGTTCATTCCCATTGGGATTGAATTCATTACAGAGCGCTTCCCATTTGCTGAGAATGCTGTTATGTATTTTGACTCTTCGGCTAGTGGAATCTGATGGTATGCGGCAAATATGTCCATTTTGCTGTAGTCCTTTGTTTTTGATTCTCCAATGGCGTTTATTAGGTCTTCAGCTCATGGAAAGCTGTATGAGAAAGTCTATGACTATGCGCCAACTGTCAGGTTTGGAGAGGTCCATTCCTGGCTTTGGTACTAGGAATGCTGGCGAGTTGAATTCACTTGGATATTCAAGTGGTGAAATAACTCCTTGCATTATCTGTTTTTCTAGTTGTTCTCTCATTATTTCCTCTTTCCTTGGTGACAGTCTGTATGGGGATTTGCATGCTATTTTGTTTTTGTCTTTCAGTTCTAATGTGTTTGTAGAGTCTATTTTCTTTCCAATGACATTCTCATTTGTTACAAAAGCTTTTCTGTTTCTCATTAGGACTTCCTCCAGTTGTTCTTTTTGGATTGTTGACAATTCATCATTTATTTTGTATTTCGGTTTTTCATTTGGTCCTCTGAGGTCTTTCAGAACTTTTTCTTCACAGTTTATTGGGGTGAAGATCGGTTGTTTTTCTTTTGAATTTTCCAGTGGTATTATTTGGGTTTCATCTTATAGTGGGTTAAAAACACTGATTGGGGTGAACTTTGGTATTTTGATTTGTTCTTCTGTGACATTTGCTATAATGACTCTTATCATGTTGTTATCTCCCTTTGGTTTGACCAAAATGTGTTTCAATACATAGTCATTTTTATGATGATTGTTTTCGGTTATCCCTATCACTCCTGATAGTTTCACGTGTGAAGCTACAGTTCCAGTTGTTTGTAGTTCCGAGTTTGGTGTTACGATGGTATTCTTCATCAACATAATATTAGTTGATACTTGTTCCCTTGAGTCTATACACTTGATTGAACCGCTGTATTTTCTGATGAAGTTTAGTCCTAGTATTATCGGTAGGTTTTCTCACTGCTGACTTAGCTGTTACTTTACTTCAGTCTGCTAGTTGAAGTGTCATGTTGATGAAACTTAATGTTGCTCCTGTATCTATCAATGCATTTGTTCTTATCCCTTCTGCTTCTAGATCTAGGACTCCTTTCTCTAGTGGTGCTCGGATCTTTACTGCTGGTCCGCGTTTATATACACACTTTTTGAGTGTTAGGAATAATTTATTTTCATCTTCACTTTCCGTGTCAGAATCATTTTGGTCTGAGTCTGAACTCTCTATTGTGGTTGCAGAGATTTCATCAAATTGTGTGGCATTGAGCATGTTGATGCCCATCGGGGATCCATCGGTGGGTCTCTTGCCAATTCTCCCTGAAACCTAAACATCATTGCTATTTTCTTGAGTGTCATCCTCACTGTAATGATCACTCTCATCTTGTGTACCTTGATTGGCATCTTCAGATTGCATATTGTTGAACCTTCTATTGTATTTTCTGTCTTTGTCTGACTTACCACGGTCGTCGTTGTATTTTCTGTTATATTCCTGCCTGTTGGAATTTCTGTTTTGGTTGTTATTCCCTTTGTTGTTATTTCGTCTGTCATCGTTACTATTGTAACCCTTGTTGTTATCCCTTCTTGAATCACGGTGATTTTTGTTGTCGTATTCTCTGTCGTTATTGCGATCGCTTTTGCGGTCTTGATATCTTCCTCCTGATTTTGATCTAGATCCTTGGTAACCTCTGTTGCCGGATCTGGATCTCGAGTCTGAGTAATAATCTCTGTTTCTGCTTCTCGATTGGCGGTAGTCATTTCTGTTTTCATACCTATCGTTTGATCTACCACTTCTGTTGTTATCGCGCTGTCTGTTATAATCATCTCGTCTAGATTTTCGAGGTTTATTGTTGTAATTTTCATCTCTTCTGTCATATCTCCTGTCGTCGTTGTAACGACGGTTGTTGTCTCGTGAAGAATTCCAGTCTTTCATCTGGTTTAGTCTCTTTTCTTCTTTTCTCTTTGATTCAATTGATTTCAGTTGGGCTTCCTGTTGTAATTCTATTCTTACTGCTGCTCTTTCAACATCCTCTAGGGTTTTGATGCTTGTGTCAAAGCACAGCAAGCTTGCCATTTCGTCTCCTAGACCCTTAGTCATGCCTTCTAGCTTACCTACATTGTTCTGATCGCTGTTATTCAGTAGTATTTGCATATCTGTGCAGTAGTGTGAGATTGTTTCATCGGGTTGTCGCCTTCTGTTTCTCCAGCGTTCCATGATGCTTTGCGAGGTCTCACCCTTGAAGTGCGCGAGAAATTCAGCGTAGATGATTTCTGGATTATCCAGCATGTAATCGTCATCTCTGGCATTGTTATCAAACCATGCTAGTGCTTTACCATCTAGGCAGCTTCTCAGTATGTTTCCGTGCTTCTTTTCGCTCCTTCCGCTATTGCCTTTAGATAGAATTTGAAATTCTTTATGAATGTGTCGGCATTCATTGCACCTGTCGTGTGTGAGAATTTCTCTGGTGGTTTGATATAGTTAGATATGCGGTTGTTGGTTGGTGGTGGTGCCGAGTTAGTGTGTATTACTACTCTATTCCCGTGTGCGTCGAAATATTCTTCGATGACCTTCTGTTGTTGGTATGGTGGTGGTTGATTATTTTTTTGGGGGTTTGGATGGCCTTGTGGATGACTGACCGGATCAGTTATTTCTGATCTATTTCTAGGTCCTTGTTGATGATTTTCTGGCTTTCCAGTACTTCTACTCCGCTGGTTGGACAACCTAGATTGCCACTTATGACTGGGGTACCTAGGTACACATTGTCATACACCGTGTTTATAGCTTTCAGTGATGTGATTGATTGTCTCTAAATCATCTTGATTGCATGCCAAGGCATAACCAAGGTTGTACATAGGGTCCAGGGCATTGCATTCCATCATTTCTAGGACTCTAGTTATCTTTTCCTCCAGATTACCAATTTTACCATTGATGGTGTTCACTTGAATGGTTGTGTTTTTGAGCTTTCCGGCGAGACTGTCAATGCTTGATCTGGTTGTATCAAACATTGATTTCGTCAGAGACCTTTCATTTTCTTGGTGTCCCATGATTCTGCTATATAAGCTTTCCATTGTTGACTGTAAGTCAATATGTGCTTTTCTAGAATTGTTTCTGTAGTCTCTCTTTGGCTGCGTAGAGTTTGATGTATATTTTCTGATTGTGTGTTTTGACTTTTGATTGATGATTGCAGTTTTGAGAATTCCAGCTTCAGTTCTGCTCTGATCTTGTTGATTTGACTGTCAGTGTATTCAGTCAGGTTTATATAGTCAGCCATCTTGGATAAAAGCTGCCACCTTGAATTTTGAAATGTCACATTAAATCTGAGAAGGACCTATCAAATTAATTCTAAAGCATCAGAAAAGAATTAGCACATGACAGACCTATGACAAAATTTTAATTTTAGATCTAATCAATTTACTTTTTATGTCAAACGCCTAATTGCACACTTTTGAACTGCTCTAAGGTGGATTTTAGCATCATAATCAGCATCAGCATGCTTGGAAAATTAGCTATTGACTGCAGGATCAAGTTAATTGAAGAACTACATCCATTTCTATCCAAGAACAAAGTTTTGACAAAATTACAATTTCAGATCTAATCAATTAACTTTATATGTCAAACGCCTAATTGCACACTTTTGAATTGCTCTAACCTGAATTTTAGCTATATAATCAGCATCAGCATGCTTGGAAACATAGAAATTGCCTCTAGGATCAAGTTAATTGAAGAACTACATCCATTTCTATCCAAGAACCAAGTTTTGACTTCATATTCCGGCAGCCATCTTGAAAGAAATGACAGCCATCTTGGATGTCAAAGGTCTAGTAACACAGGCATGTTAAGTGACCTCTGAGGACTCAGCATATTCATTTTCAGGCTTGTATCACCAATTGCAGCAGTGTACATTACCTTACATCTGCTCATATCTGAAAATATTAGTGCAAAAATGGCAGCCATTTTGTGTTCACAATTTAGGGGGTAAAACGTGAAAATATTAAATGTCATCTGGCAGATTTGAATTCAGCATACCCAAATTACCTAATCCAACTCTTAGAACACTTCTACTCAAAAATGCCTTACACTCCCTTATAAAGGGCTCTTTTTGAGATCTTGGCACTGACTACAATGTACTAGGGATAGATTGGAATCTCATCTCTCTGACAGTACATCTCTCTTGTCTGTAAGGCATGTCTTTCCTTGTGAAAACAGCTGCCATATTTAACTTACCTTTTCAAGTTCCATATTGATAACAAGCCCTTCAACATTGGGTCTGTGGTCAGGATAATTTTTAGCGATTTCAAAAACACCTTGATTCCTATGGAAATTGCTGATTAAGACACCTAAAATTAAGCAGGTGTAGAAGTATTCAGGCATGTCATATGTGCTACATCCTTTGTGTGTCTGATTAATTTACTTCTTTGTTCTATATATGAGGGGGGACCGCTATACCTGTAAAGACCGCCGTATTGTACTTTAGATCACTACCTCCCCAATTTTTACAGAATTTTTACGATAAAACTTGGACAGCCATGTTTGAAATTGCACACAATTCTACTGGTGTAGTCTTCGTCTCGGCACATGCCGCCAACGCCTTGCGGACCGCCGTAATCCGCACCTCCTCTCGCCGAGCGTCTACTGGTGTAGTCTTGTCTCGTCGCATGCCTTCAGCACCTTGTGGATCACCGTAATCCACTCCTCCACTCGCAGAGCGTCTACTGGTGTAAAAATAATGACACTTTCAAAAGGATGAGGATAGCCTCCTCCAGTATCCACTTGTAGGTGTAAAATCTCCCACTATCACCACACAGTAGGGGCCCTCCAGGTCCTCCCAGATTACATTTTATTCTTCGTCTTAGCGCATGCCGCCAGCGCCTTGCGAACCGCCGTAATCTGCACCTCCTCTCGCAGAACGTCTACTGGGTGGTCTTTCATAAAGAAAACCACCAATGAAAATGAAAAAGTACATTAAATCCCCTTTTTAATGTCCCAGCGATTAAAGTTGTCATTTTCATCTTTGTGGTACATAATTTTCGTACCAAACGATGAATTTTTGTGTAAATCTCAGATTCAATTCAATGTCAAAAATGAATTTCCCTAGTAGGAAATCATCGTACCTGCTCAAAAATCAGACACGGTTTTGAGGAAAGTTTTAGAAAGGGAAATTCCTACGAAAATTCACTTTCCTCCTAGATGAATTAACTCAGGCCCTTCCCTTTTACACATAAGTTAGCTAAACCTCTTTTCAAGAGACACTCCTAGTCTAGGACATGATATAGCAATATAAATAAATCAGATCTTAATTTTCCTAAGACCATGTCTCTACTATGATTTTTTTTCGTCCTACTAGTATTCCTGCATGGATAATTTATGTAACTGAAATCTGCCAAAGTACATACATACATGTTTTATTTTCCATAGGCTATGTGCACATATTATGTACCTTAATCTCTCGCCTTCACTCCCCCTTCCCCAACCGCCCCCTTTGTGCTGTTTACTTCTCACTCATATAGCTAAATAAGAGGGAAAAGTGATTGATTTTTGAAGGCTTAGTGGGTCTATTTGTTCTATAATAAATATAGTTTCATCAAGTGGTAAAGGTTCATGAGTCTTGGTCCATAGTTAAGCAGGTGTAACTGTGGTCCAGTCATGCCACTAGTGAAAATGATGATAAGAATCTCTGATTTCATTAAATTGGCCTCGTTAAGGCATTGAAAACTACAAAATGTTGAAATCTATATTTTGGTGCATAGAAATGATGTGTTTGAGTACAAAAAATCCACTTGTGATACTATCTCGGAAAGAGTTAAAAAGAAAAGTCTGTTGCTCTGTATATGGGTTTTGTGGTTGGCAGTCTGCATTATTAGGCAGCAAAATTACAGGTGTAAAGAAAGACTAAGTAACACATTGAATCTTTTGGAAGCTAAATGATTATAGGCCTATGGTAGTAGTATTTTGGAAGGAGCCTGCAGAAATATTTGGGCGGGTAGATCATAGCATAAATGTCTTTGTACATGTTAATCCTTACTCACCTTTAATTTATTCTTCCATAAACCAGGGATGTAAGTCTTCAGGATTTATCATGATTTCCTGATTTCTGGAAATTTTGAATGACATGTATTTTCCTTATACAAGTGTTAAGAGGGCTGTTTGGAAAAAATAAAAGGCCTTTTATATCAAGTTAATGTATGGCTTCCTGATTTTTGCCCATGCCTGACTTACATCCCTGATAAACCAAGGGTTGTTAATAGGAAATTTTAAGAACATGGTATTTCTTGTCAATAATTCTCTCTGACCACACAGAGTCTGTATGAGAGGGAGGGGACATAATCATCCATAAACATTTTTGATACGCTCTAATATACAATCCTGTAGGCTTTCAATTATAATAAAGCATGAACATCATGAAAGAAAAAAAGAAACAACACATCAAATTTATCGAAGTCAATTCCTAAGTTCCTGCGAAAATCTCAAAGGGAATCTCCTAGTGACATCATATCTTGAAGGAAAACCCCTATGAATCTATTTTTAGAAAAGAAAATCATTGCAGGTTTCATCACCGGAATTATCATATATCTGCGATGAAACCTGCAATAATTTTGCGCAAAATTGAAAGAAACTCCAACTATGATTTTTCCTGCATATTATGAAAGCACCCTCTACGATCATAGTGGGCTTTTTCATTGTAGCTCTTATTTATATTTCATCGTTGACATACCTTATGAAAGACGGCCCTGGTCTACCAGAAGCTGGCGAGGCCGACAAAGGGCCTTACTAAATGGTTTCTCAGTGGGAGTATTATAGCTGTGGTCAGTGGTTTCAAGCAAATGACCCTTCTGACACTTTGACACCCTTCCTCCATGGTTGTTATGCCTTAATATGGTTGAAATGCACATGGAAACCACACACTCCAGGTCTGAAGTTTTTGGGTCTATAATGCCACTTTCAAAGGGATGAGGATGGCCTCCTCCAGTGTCCACTTGTAGGTGTAAAATCATCTGCCGCCAGCGCCTTGCGGACCGCCGTAATCCACACCTCCACTTGTTGAGCGTCTACAGGTGTAGTCTTCGTCTCAGCGCCTTCCGGACTGCCGTAATCTGCATCCCCCCCCCCCCCCCCGCTGAGTAACCGGTGCAAAGCCTGGACCGTACAATTTTTAAACAGATATGCCATTTTCCCTGTTTTACCAGGTATTCTAGATTTTCTTTTCCAGCAGGCGAACTCAAAGTGATCTCTTCCTTAGTGCTTAGTGCATTGAGATTTCGCATCCTGATTGGAATTGCTTCCGGTTTTGGGTGAAATCAAGCCAGGAGCGCCCATTTCCTTGCAGTATTACCTAAATATGCCCTCCTATTGGATAAGGCCCTTTCCATGACTTTTCCATGCCATTTCCACGTTATCACATTTGGTCCTGATTGGCTAGGTCGCAGTATGGCCTCCTTCATCCCCTCCCCTTAAGGCTTAACCCTTGACAGACTGGGTGTCGTTCTAGTGGTACATATATGTATATCAATGAGTACATGCCTTACACATAAGTTATTGTACATAATCAACCAGCCCTTAGAGGGTTAGAGACCAGCCTTCTCGTCCCTGCGCGTGAATGAGTACATGCCTTACATTTCGCCTCATTTGTTTACAAATGAAATATACTGATTCTGTGCTGCTTGTGTTATTTCTAGATTGAATAATAACAAATTTCATCAGAAATGTGTCAAAAATCAAGTTTTCGGCTTTTTGTCGACCAGCGAGTGGCATCTCCACATACGATGTATGTGAGTAGTATGTGAAGATATGGGTTAGTATCAGGTCACGCTCCCATATTAACCCCTGTAAGTCCAGTAGTATATGGAAATGGAAATTTTAATCAGATTATGGCCACCCACCAAATGTTTACCTTAGGTAGAACACTGAAATATGCGTTATCTTACCTTTTGTACTACATTATATGAGTGGAAATAGCTTTTTAAAATGTGTCCAGGTAAAAATATAAGTGTCTAGAATCTCGTATAAGCTGCACCAACGCATAGGTCACACTGTGTGGATAAGCTATACGCTGCACATGGCAGTTGTGGATCCAGGATTTGGAAAAGGAGGGGGCGCGGCCCTATTTTTGGGCAAATTTTGGGATCTAAAGTATGTAGTTAAACTCTTAAGTACTGGAAAAAGGGGGGGGGACACCGCGCCCCCTCTAAATCCGTCAGTGAATCATGGGGGACTCAGAAGATGCAATTTCTTAGCATTGCCTTCATCAACCCCCCCCCCCCACCTGTTAAACCTGCACGGATTATATATCACCTTTAAGCATAAATCAGTACAGTATTATGTAACATATGCAAGGCACTTCTTAGATTGACAAATGTGGGCAATATGATTGATAGCCTTCAATGAATCTATTCCAGACATATTACTTATTGATACCACCCATGAATACAAGGCCTTGGCTTGGACTATAACATTAGTACAGTTTACTGGTAATCCTAATGCCGATAAAATCTGTACGATGTACGATAATACATTCATCATATAATAACAGTCCCCTCCTTTTCAAAATCCTGGATCCGCCACTGCCTACGCCTCTTGAGGGGATGGACTGTTAAGTCTCACTTGCACCAATGGCTTGGACATTATGAAATCTTTAACAAGAAAGGTAGAATTTTACCTTTACCACCCCCTAACAGCCCAACAGGCGTAACGTTTGTCACGGCCCGCTGGCCACTATATAGATACTAATTAAGAAGCACTTCCTAAGAGCTCGTACACCCATACAAGTAGAACAACACTGTCCGTCCATCTGTCTATTACCATTGCACGAACTTAGGAAATGAGGCTAACAAGGTCTCCCATGTAGCTAGTTAGCACATCACACAGGTGGCACCACTGCTGTACATGCGCACAGACGACGTTCTGTTTCCTGCTGCTGCCATACAGGGGCCCGGTGATCGTGCTTACACTTGTCATCCACAGCAAGGCTATGAGGCAATAATGGAAATGGCCAGGCACACAAAGCTACTTTTATTAATTACTCCAGTCCCCTCATCACTTAGACTTAGAAGGCATTTTCCAATGGGAGCGTGCATCTCACGCTGGTGTGACCTGCACATGCTCTGTTGACACGGAACATACTAGGTGTGTTGGAGATTACACAGCTGTAGATAGGATAGGGCACGTTATCTCCTTTATGGAGATAGGCCCGCCTATCACTATACACACGACCACTCCCACCCACTTCAGCATGGACTAACAGTAACACAGACATGGATAGGGCAGGGCTGATATGGATTTTATCTATATCATCTCCTCATCTACGCCGATCAAAGGTGCTAAAGTGCAGCTGTGCTGGAAGTCTATAGAACAGTAGTGAACCAGTGAAGGGGGTCCAAGTTGAAAACAGATTGGAGAGGAGATTAATAACTGTTACAATCCTGGCCTGTGTGTGCTTTATCTAGGATTAAAGGCAACCACCACCTCCCAAGTATAAGCCGTAGTGTGTGACACAGAACTACTTAGGCCTATTTTGGGAAACCCAAGGAGACTCATTTCAGAAAGGAGACTTTGCACGGAGTAAGATTTAAGACCCTGACTGATTTTCAATATCACTGGTTGCAGTATCTTTGGAATCATCCATTAGATGTAGATGGACTACCTTATGCAAAGGCCTTTGGATCAACTTTCTTGGGTAGGTTATGAGAAAGTTACTGTTGGTCTTACCCAGTAAGCCTGCGTGTAGCAGAGTATATGTGTTCGCTCTTCTGTCTTGTCATCAGCACACATTGAAATAAGATACTGTATTAAAAAAACAATGCCTGGTATAAAGGGTGGACTGTCTATTTCAAATGGCAACATGTTGCGTGCAGAGACAGAACAAGGTAGGGAGGAAACAGATCTACCCCTTTGTCTCCTCTGTCTAGAAGTTCCAACATCTCCCACCCTTTTAGACTGTGGCCACACCTTCTGTTCACAATGCATTGAAGATTATATGGATGACTATGTCCCCAGTGAGTCCTCTATTGGCAATGCCGAATGGATCTGCAGTACATGCCTAAAACCTAGCAGTGGCAACACATCTACTGATGAAGCAACAAATGAAGACAATCGGCTTAGGAACGACACAAAAAGTCTTAACCCTTCCCTTAATTCCCAGCCTTGTGATGTTTGTAGCTTCAGTTCAAAGTCTTCAGAGACGGAGGTCCATTGTGGCAAATGCTATCTGAACCTGTGTAGTGATTGTAAGGATGTCCATGGGAACCATGCCCTATTTAAACTCCACCCTGTGGTGCATATAGCCAACAAGGACTCAGTGGCTATCTACTGTGAAGACCATAACAACATCCAAAGCCACTATTTCTGCGATGACTGTCAGAGACCCTGCTGCTCTGTGTGTGTCCTCCAGGACCATGCCTCCCACCGTAGCTGTACCCTACTGGATGCTATTAACCAGCGCAGGGACAGAATCAAGTCACAGCTTAATATCATCTGCCCACAGCTTAACAAAATAGAGTCCAAAATCATAACTCTCAAAAATATTTCTGAAAGAAGAATCCATTCAAACAGCTCTACTTATAATCGGTCCATTTCAGAACGCTTACATGACCTGAACCAAAGCTTGGACAGCCAGTTAGATCTCTCTGAGAACGAGGCAAGCCAGTTGCTTCCAAGATCCCAATTCCAACAAGAAAATGAGAAATCAATACGGCGACCATCACAACGAAAACGCTCTTCGGTAGACCAAGAAAGGGTACTTTCCCTCTTCCCAGCACCTGCTCGAAGAAAACATTCCTTTTTTGACAATTTCAGGAGTAAGAAAATGTCAGATCCTCAAGTGGAGAAAACATTGCTTAGCGGGGGAAATGATTCATTAGCTTCAAACTACATTGGTATGTACCAGGAAGGTAATCAGGTCCAGCATAAGAGTCCATCTCCATTCTTCAAACGTAGACTGTCTAGACAATCAAGTATCAATTCTAGAAAATCACCAAGTGCCTCCATGACAGCACCCTGGCACCAGTTCGCCAGGATGGGGAAGACAAGTCCTGTGTTGCAAAGGAAAAAGCTGGCTGCAACTGCTTCTAATCCAGAGAGGGACAAAATCGTCCCAGTCCAAGATACACATGATACTATACGGCTAATGGTATTCGACAAACAGGTACCAGTGGATAATGTAAAACTGGGAAAGTATCAACATAACCTTCAATTGCTTAGAAAATTGTGTGCCCATGCTTCCAAGACCTTCTCTGCAAAGAGATTCCTGGATGCCTACGATGAGCTGGAACTAAGGTTGATATCAGCAACTGATGTGGAGTTGACACAACTGAAAGCTGGTGTTCAGGACATGATGGACCAACATGAAGCCGCCTTACAGACCATGTCAATGACTCCATCCAATTCCCTTGGATCTATGGAACTGTTAGGTGCCATGCCAAGAAGTAGGGAACTCTCTCAGGTTCCCTTAGCTGACGATGGGCGTGGCCAGGAATTGTCTTTGCTCATCAAGCCACTACTTGTATGGAAAACAGAGAAGCATTCAGGAGAAATATGGAACCGATGTGGCATAGCCTTCTTGCCCGATGGAGGCACAGTTGTGGCTGAATATGACATGAACAACATGAGAAATAACCGCCTGCATATCTATGACAAGGAAGGCGAAACTGTCAAGGTCATCTGTGAGAAGCAGATGTGTCCTTTAGGGGTGACAGTGACAGCTGAAGGGCATATAGCAGTCACAGACTGTAAATCCAAGAGAGTCAAGATAGTGACAGAGAATGGCCAGCCTGTATGTGAGTGGGGGAAAGGCTATTTTGGCTGGCCACATGGAATCGCAGTAAATAGCAGAGGCCATTTCATAGTCAGCGATGCCTTTAATGATTTCGTCAGCATCCACCATCCAGATGGTAAGAAGATCAGGCAGATTGGGTCTTCTGGTACAGGCAACAATTGTTTCAGGAACCCCTTCCACATAGCAATTGACAGAAAGGATAATATCATCGTCTCTGACTGTGGCAACAACTGTATCAAAGTATTCAACCACGACGGGGAGTTCCTATTCAGCAACAGAGGCGTAAGCTCCACTTCCCTTGAGGGTTTCGATGGAAATAAGAACAGACGCCTAAAAGGTCCCCGTGGGGTGACAGTAGACCCCAAAGGTAACATTTTGGTGGCAGATGACAGTAGCCGGGTGGTTATGTTTGATAGTAGAGGCAGGTACATTAGGAATGTACTCACAGAGGAAGAACATGTTAAGCTATCTGGAGAGGAACACGTTAAGTTCGTGGAGGGGATGGCCATGAACAGAGAGGGAGTTCTGGCTCTGACCGAATGTAATCCTTCACAAATGTTTTCTGTCAAGGTGTTCAAGGTTTATGGACAGCCTTAGGTAAACTTGTTTTGTTGTATGTAAGGTAATTCATTAATTGTAAATCCGACAACATTTATTCGTGTCTAGTTATATGTGTAATTATGTATCTGTCTACAGTCTCAATGGCTCTGGAAATCATTCTCTGTTTATCTTTATAGAAAAACACGAATCCTAATTCAGTTTTGAGTACTTCGAAAATGGCTTCAACATTTGACATTCCTATGTTTAGTGTCCACAGGGGATATTCTCTACAGTCCTAATGTATAAAATTGCTGGGGGGGGGGGTCAGCATGGTTTCCCTTGATAGGTGCGGCAAGGTATATTACTCAATCTGACACGTCTGTTTAATGGCTGTTTCTGACTACGTGAGTCTTGTATTGCATTTAGACAATTACAATGGAGATAATGGGCAAGACTTAATTAGTAGTGATAATGGCCAAGATCCACTGATTTTGAATGAACTCACACAAGGAAGAATGTTTACAAACTTATCGAAGTACAGCGGTTGAGACAGGTGCCACTCTCCCTGGTTCAACAGGAATTACTGGTTTGATTTGATTTGATTTGATTTTATTACAACAAAGTTACGTGGTTTGCACCACGAAATTTCATCTTGTTGAATACAACTATAGTCACAAGGACTATAACATATTTACATACAATTAAAATTCTTCAACATAGATATAAGGCTGGTAAGCGGCATTATCAACTCAAATTCTTAAGACAGAGTAGTGATGGTAGGAGACCAAAGAGGGAGATATAGCAAAAAGGGTTGAGGATATGCAATCCAGATTAATATCATTCTACTCAGTTACACTCCCACTAGAGCTGGGAGGGCAGGGCTGATGACCTGGACCTATTCCGTTATAATGGCATGCAGTGTTGCATCAGAGGGAGGGCAGGGCTGATGTCCTGGACCTGTCCCAGAGATTGACACGTTGTATGAAATATAAATATATCTCAGTTTGAAGGTACGAGTGTCAGCATGTTTATGTAATGGATGAGAAATGCTAATGATATTTAGAAGAAACAATAGCCAAGATGATATAATATTATTAAAGGATAAATGAAATTGTCTAAGCGGGAGGGCAGTGTCGATGTCCTGAACCTGTCCCAGTGTTAGAGATAGTATATATGAATTAAATAATCAGATAGGCATAGACACATTCTTTAGTTAGTGAAGCAGTTTAATATGTACGAGAAGGGAGGGCAGGGCTGATGTCCTGGACCTATCCCATAAATCATGAGACATGTATTATAAGGCTTGTTGTTTAATGGCACTGAAATCTATTTTGATGATTGTGGATTTGAATTTGCAATTGGCTTTAATGGCCTGTATGTCTTTGGCTAGTGAATTCCATAAAAACAGTCCCCTATTATATGGGGACTTTTTGACAAGCTTTAGTTTTGGCCACTGACTCTTGAGGCGAATTTTGAAGTCAGCCCTGGTGCATACATTTTCAGAAATAATCAAGTTGTCATCATCCTGTGCCAGTTTATGGATCATCATGATGACCTGAACATCCCGCCTCTTTTCAAGAGTTTTACAATTGCATGCATTATGTAAATCAATTTCAGAGATATCCATGGGGTTCCTAATTTTCAAACAGTCCCTAAGACCTTTATTTTGCAGAGTTTGGAGGCTATTCTGGTTTACAACACAAAGACTGTCAAGCACAAAGTTGCAGTATTCTAAAGTAGGTAGAATGCAGTGTTTGTAAATTTGAAGAGCCTCAGCTTTATTTTTATTGATTTATAAGGTGCCTTATTTTTTGTGTTTGATATAATCTATAATGACAGGATTTTCTGATGCTTGCATAATGAGGTTTGAATGATCATCATCTATAGTGACACCTAGGTAACCTGTGATAGCCGGGTAAGATCTTCACGAGTTTTGGCTTGGGTCATTAAGACCGCGTCATCTGCATACAAAATTATTCTGGAATTGTTAACAAGCTCAGGAAGTTTGTTCATATAGACAGAAAAAAGCAACAGGCCGAGAAACGGTTTCTGGACTGTATTGAAATGTGATAATTTCCTTAGGAAATGTGTCCAAGGAGTAGACATTCCTGGCTTTTGTTGACCAGTAAGTCTCTGTTGAGAGTGGGCAATCACGTTTACTCCATTCATATGTACATAATATAATTTCTTGGGTTTCTGATTTGCCGCCGAGATTTTGAGTCAAAGTACAAGGTGATCACCAAATGTAATGAACTTTGCCTTCCTGATATCTACTAATATACACTGCCCAAGGTCCTCAATGCCTGGATGTCTGTGACTAAATCCTCATAATTCAATAATCAGTAACAAGCGGGCTGAAGTATTCAATTATATATGACAATGATAGGAAATAAAATCCGTCGGATATGATTTTGACGTGCGTGTGTTCTATGGCTTACAATAGGATAGACACTGAGGCCCGTTCTGAGGCTGACGCTATTCCCATTGACGTCAGTATAGCTTAGACAATTAACAGGGCTGTCATTTTACACGACTAATAAGGCCATCAGCTGTCGGACTCCACTTCCTTTTCCGTTGACATTTGCCAGTAATTGACCCTTGGGTAGCTATGTCGCATGTAGTTTGAGAAGTCTTGCCATTTTGTACCGTTTGTTAGCAATAGTTAGCAAGCCTTGGTGTGAAAATATATTCATATTCAGGTAGAACTCCATGGACGTCATATATTACCCTTTTATTCCTTTACCTCCGCACACAGAATCACAGGGGTACATTTCCTGTTTACAGAGAATATGGATATGTGTGTATAAATCAAGTTATGGCCTTCATAATATTTTTTACGAGGAAAAAAACACGTATATTTGAAAAGGAATTCTAGATTGTATTGGATATTATACATCATTAGAAATAGAATATCACTATCGAAAAATCTTCTATATAATGCGGAGAAAACAGCTTATTGAAAAACATAGCTCATGAGAAAGGTAATGGACTCTGAAATACATTTCAGGCTCAAAAATGACTCCATAACTCTTCTACAAGTCATATGATCTCTCTATGAACGATATTATCTTCAATTAAGCTATAAAGAAATAGACAATACCTTTATAGGAAAAGGTTACATCTAATCTGGTTGTATTCCTAATGGTACAGACAGTTTAGGAAGTGGTCATTATTCTTCCGTAATTCACCCTCTTGGTCGATGAACGCAACCCGAAAACCTGCTCCAAAATACGTGACAGAAGGGATGCAAGAGTTGCAGATCTGCATGCATTGATCATATATATGAAATATTAGTTTAAAAGACTTACACACCAGTGCTGCGCTGCTCACTGCATGCCTTTTCACTACGTTACTGCTGAACTGTTCTGTCTGGGCTTTAACAAGAGTTCTCGAACTCTCGAACTATGCACCTCCGATGATGATATCAGGGCACAGTCAATTAATTGTAGCATTCCTCCCAGAGGGAGATCAGGAAGGCTCAAGACACAAGGGTGGCATATAGTGCTTCAACATTTTTGTGCACTTTGTTATTATCACTAACTTTACTAATGCAGTACCACTGGTCGTCTTCTCTCAACAAACAACACTACGTCGACGCAACACCATTCAGCTCAGAAGCGTATCAACTCTAGAAGGTGAGCATAATGGAGGGGGCGGCACCGGTGAGTTACTGAGAGAGAGATTGATTGATTGATTTGTGTTTTACAGCACTTTAGCGGCACTAAGTGGCTATCCCGTGCTTCACAGGTTGATAGTTTAACAGAGGAATGTGTCAGTGCCCGCGCATATGTGCACCACACACATCCTGAGGGGATAGGAAAGAGGAGATATAGACCCTTTTAAGTGGGCTAGGGAAGCCCGTACTGAGAGAGAGAGAGAGAGAGAGAGAGAGAGAGAGAGAGAGAGAGGGTCATTGGTCCCTTAACTACTAGATATTATATCATTGTAGTTGTGTAAGAATTTGACTTGGATGTAAAGTAGTGGACATATAAATGACGGTAGCAATTGTGCTTCATGCATTTTTTTTTATTAGGCCACTCACTAAATGCCTGAAGCCTATTTCCTCTACACATATGTTGCTGGTTTACATTAAAGTCAATATTTCACATCAATCAATGATACATAGGTCACCAATTTACTATTGTGATGCACAGTACTGACAGAAGTCTACGATGCAGATTTTTTTATAATGCACAATACTGGCAGAAGTGTACGATGCAGTAAAGCATGATGTTGTCTCTAAGGGGTTAATTGATAGACGCAATGAGCTGGATGGCAGTTGGCAGTGAGAGATGGGGAAGGCTGTGTATGACAGGTGTGGTGAGGAGAGAGCTGCTCGGCCGGAGTATTTAGACTGCAAGGTGGGTCAGCTAACCACTCTACCCTGGACGTGTCAAATAGAGGAAGGTCTATAAATCCTAACCAATAACTCTCCAGTCTTCACCCATCTACCTGTGTGCAAAGACATGGGTCAATATAATGGTCTATGGTTAGATATCTACTAGGGCTTTGTTTCCAATAAAAAGTTCCTTGTGTGTGTGTCATCTGTTAATTCTGCCGATAAGTATTCACATATGTCTTTGTACATCAGGTGTATGATACATGACTGTATATTCGAGGTTGAAGTCTATAAAGTAAATCTAATGTAGGGCTAGTAGTTATTCCGCATCTCTCCCTCTATCTCTCAACCAGACACACTCACTCACTCACACAGAAAAAATAGTGATCATTAAACTTTTAGAGATACCCTATTACTCTCATGCAGTGTCCACACACACTTGGCAAAAACGTATTTTCAACGTTTGCAGTCGTTTTCATTTGGCAAAAAAAAAGTTTGTGAAAACCTTTCTGTTAGTTAAAAAAAATTTGAATGTAACAAAAACGTTGTTTTTTTCCAATGTTAAAAACGCTTTTTAACCTAAAATAAAAGGTTTTTAATGTAGAATGTTAAAAAACGTTTTTGAGTACACGTTTTGACGTTTTTGCTTCAGGTTACTCCTTAGTCTATACTGCCGGGTAGGCGGTCGTATTTTCCTAGAAACAAGATGTTTTTATATCCATCTGACAAACACAGAAAAGAAAGTAGAACCATCATTATATGTGACCCATCAAGCGGGGGATCTTTAATTCCCCATTTGGCCACCAGGGGGCATTGGTGGGGCAAAGTTACTCTAAAATCATTAAAAAAAATACATTAAGCTAATTTTTTATGCAAAATTCAAAGGTCTTACTTAAAATTCACCATTTTCGGTAGAAATGGCCTATATTTGGATGGTAAAATGAACATTTTTCATGAGAAATCAACCTATATATATATGCCTGCTCCTGGTTGCCATGACAACCATTCCAACGATCAAAATTTGCATTTTTATGCCAATTTTTCGGAATACTCACCAAAAACCCAAAACTGAAAACGGAAATGGAAAATAATTCCTTCTGGTTTATAATGTATCTAAAGCTTAATTATTGATTTCAGATATGAATAAAAGCCAATGATGTCTCATTTTAAAGATCTTGACATGAACTTTGATAATAAATTTCACTGCAGAGGGGTGTTTTTGCTTGCCTGGTCACATATATGTTTTGAAAAAAGGAATGGTTTTATGCATCATTTTGTTCAGAGGGATTTCCCCATAGGGCCTACTACGAAAGTGGAAGGAAAATCAATGATTTCCTTCTTTGTTCCTATTTAGTCTAACCCAGTCCACCAAAAAGCGTCTTATTGTGAAAGGTTTTCAACTTCTGGTTAAGTACATAATGATCAGATAGGAAAACCGCATAGACTGTAGGGTAAAATTGGGCAATATTGCACGCTTTGTGATTGGTATTACTGCGGTATTACCCCACGATTTTTTTCTTCAGGCAGAGCTGGTGAGTAACTCACCACAACTTCAGGCCGACCCTTCAGGTTTGATACAGGGTATTTACATTACCTACCCTGAGCCTTCTGTGCTTCAATGCACAACGTCAACTAGCTTGATGTTTGAAAAACCTGTAGCAAACTTAGAAACCTAATAAAAATGTTTTTTAACGTTAAATAAACGTTTTTATGGCAAGTTGGCAGGCATAACTACAACCACCTGCACTACCAGTAAGTCTACAGATATTGCCTCTCCACCCTGCTCTAATGTTAACGGGTGCTGATTCGTCATTTACAGAGGATAAGTGTGATTAGTGGACAAAGTACCAGCTAGCAAACACTAGCACGGCGATTAGTAACCAGCTTTAGGCAAGGCAAACACTAGGACCTTGCATATCTCTCAGGCTTTGGGCTGATAAGCTATCGTGTCATAGACACTTTACTGTATGGCTAGACAGTAGATCATGTCACAACGTCTCCATTTATCCTCCACCTAGGTATGCAAATTGACTCCCACTCTACAGAATAGAAACATAAATGATGTTTTGCGTGTAGGAAAGAAATCTGCTTACCAAAATTCATTTTTGTATTAAAATAATGAAGATTAAACATGTGATATATAGATCATATATGGCCCAGGGTCCGTGTATGGATCCCTTTGTACATGTATAGGGAGTACACAGGTGACTGACTGAGCAATAGATCAGAGGGGACTTGATAAAGAGGAACAATCCTGCTGTTCTAATCTATGGGTTAAGGTAAACTGAATCACAGACATAGCCATAGGCATAGTATAGAAAACTTATATTCAACAAAAGATGTCTAAACACAGATTATAATGAAAATTGCAAATAACAGACTGAAAAAAAGTGTCTCCCTCATGAAGCCACATGTGTTAATGAACAAGTAACCAATGGATAACTGATGACGAGTGGGGGTTATCGACGAATAATAACACGAGGCCGTAGGCCGAGTGTTATTATCATCAGTTATCCATTGACTACTTATTTTATACCACGAAACCAATAAATAATCAATATTATACCAATAAATTCAAGTTGAAAACAAAAATTATTCCCCCTTCCCGGGACTCGAAGCCAGCCATGACAGTGTGTGTACACAGGTACATACACCTCGTCGCCCGGCAGCGGACAGCGGCAGGGCACATGGCGAAAAAAGATGCGTCTCGCTGTTATGTTTGTGTATAAAATACACCTCCTGCCTGGCAGCGGACAGTTTGTGTATACAGTACATACACCTCCTCCCCCGGCAGCAGACAGCGACAGCGCACACGGCTTCGTATCATAGCAAGACCTGGTTCTAACCGAGTGTATCTGGTCAGTCCCTGTGGCGCAATGCATAGGGAGTTGGATTAGGGATCTGAGACTGTAGGTTCGAGCCCTGCCCTGGCCTGGTAAATTTCGTGGGTTTTAATATGTGACATGTGACATGTGACATGGGAGAGGCGTGCGGTTATCCTGGATAACCGCATGCCTTACATGGATAACCGCACGCCTTACATGGATAACTGCACGACTTACATTGATAACCGCACGCCTTCCAAAATTGATGTTACAGCCTATAGGGTGTGCAATATCGACAGATATGTGGATGGGAATAGACCCCAAAAAGCACTGTGTAACCCACAAATCGTGGTATAAATGAAGATAATTCCCACAGGGTAAATATTGAAGGAAAATCCCAAGTTTTGTGATGATGTAAGGTGTCACCCAAGGTATCACCCAATTGAGGTGTCATTCAAGGTGTCACCCACCCATCCATCCATTCATCCATCCACCCATCCATCCACTCATCCATCCATCCATGGTATGCATAGGTGACCGACTGACCACCAGTATATCACATGACAGACTGACACCTGATAGAGGTGACTGCTTGACTCAATCCTGCTGTTCTAATCTATGGGTTAAGGTAAAGTGAAAGACAGACATAGGCATAGTATAGAAAATTCTTATTCGACAAAAGATATCTAAACACAGATTAGGATGAAATTTGCAAATAACAGACTGAAAAAAGTGTCTCACTCATAATGTTCGGAAGCTTATAGATGGTACAAGGAGGACCACATGACACATTTCGAAAGTATAGGCAGTAAGATTAACATTTCTACTAAAACTTCATTTAAAAAAAAAAACACAGAGTAAGATAAGTAGGTATTTTTTCTACTTAAAGAAGACCATATGAAATGAAGAAAAACACCGACAACCTGCCTCCTACACCCCAAGGCTTGGGCCCTGGGCCAATAATACTATATAGGCAAATGTAACAGAATACAGTGATGGAACCTGACATGAACTGGGATGTGCCTGGAACAGATCAAACAACATGATTTACATCATAGATGTCCTACGGCACTAAGTGACAAAGGAAAATGATGGAGATAGATGTAGCTTTCCCGCAGTGGCGGATCAAGGATTTAGAAAAGGAGGGGCGCACTCCCCATTTTTGAGGATGTTTTTGGGTCTTAGATAATCAAAACGTTTAACTACATACAAAAAGGAGGGGCATGCGCCTCCGTCTAAATCCGCCACTGTGATTCTCTTTCTATGATTATTGTACTTGAAGTGGATTGACTTCAATTAGAGATTCTAGTGTCGACGGGTCTGGGCACGATGGATGACTGGAACAGGTATGAAATAGAACTATAATTTCACCTGATATAACTACCAATAGCCTCTATATAACTTATCAAGATTAGGTCAATGATAGTGACCTTGGTAGAATGTTGAGTGGTATATGAGGAAGCTATGTGGGCTTTAGATAAGCAAATCCTTATTGTGTTACAGTTTATCAGGTACGTTGGTGAATATTTCTAGGTGCTATTGGAGTGCGGCCAGATATTTTTATTGCCTTTTTAATGTTGGGGAGGGAAGGGAGAGGGAAGGGGTGAGTGTGAGAGTGAACCAGTGGGCGTTGTGCATTGAAGCACAGAAGGCTCAGGTAGATACTGTAAAAACCCCATTATAAGCCACACATTGACTTTGGGAGAATGTTATAAGTCAAACCAGTGTGCCAATTCACAAGGGCTATGTACAGGTAATAATTGTATACGTGCAGCACAACTAGTATGCACATCTTAAGATCGATCATTGGCTTTATTGGTCCACGTTGCATCATTGCTGCACACATATGATCGGTATGAAATAATTATCTCTGCATGTACACATATATGTAGCATCCATGTTACACCATTGCGGTATGCATGTGGCACCCATGCAGCATTCATGTTATGTCATTAAACATCCATAATACAGCATTGCTGCATGGATGTTTCACCATTCATGCTACACCAGTAAGTACTGCATTCATGTGGCACCCATGCAGCATTCATGTTATATCATTGAAACATCCATAATACAGCATTGCTGCATGGCTGTTTCACCATTCATGCTACACCAGTAAGTAGTGCATTCATGTGGCACCCATGCAGCATAACTGCCTTCATGTTATATCATTGAAGCACCCATAATACATCATTGCTGTATCCATGGGTGTATTTTAATGAGGTTGACCATGGACCTGCACGGTACAAGAATATTGTAGCGCTCTATGGTTCGATACAGCACGATCATTAATTCACATATACCTGTCCTATTCAAAAACCAATTTTCAAGAGAATCTCTAAAATGCTTGTACCTAAAACCAAGGGAAATTCGTTTTCGGTGGTTATGGATAAAATGCTGATATACAATGTGCTTGTCACCGCTTTGATTCAAATGAGAAACCATTCCATATTATTTTTTATTAAGGGGGATGGGACGAGGGCATGTGCATTTAATTAAGGACAATTACATAATCTTGAATGTTAGAAGTAGGGTATGGAGTTGAAAAATGACACTTCATTTTCTCTTCTTTATCCACTTTTTATTATCCGATGAAATTTTCCAGAATAATATTCATGAAGTATTGTGGTTGTATATACCACAGCGATAGCGTGGAACACCCACATTTTCTACATACCTGTACCAGAAACCTAGTAACATACTGCTATCATTCTGCTTGTATGTTTACTGAACATGTCACTGTTTCTGTGAATGTTGATCTTATTAAGACATTGCCTGCCAGAATGTATTAAACTAGTAGACTCTTACGACATTAAAAGATGTCAAACTTGTGTGTTGAGCGATGATGCTTCCGATATCATACAAAAACTTGTGATATCCTAGTGACGATAGGGGGCAAATAACCTAATGAGTTTGGGCAGTTTCAGATTCCATTCCTAACACACATTACACGTATACATATAAACATAGAATTCATTTCCTCAAAGTCAACATCACATCCATCATACCTCATCTATTGAGGCTTGAAGCCATCTATTCCACCTTATCCTACACTATAGTACAGACAATTCTGAACATAAATATATATCAATTTTACTTAGGCCGGCCTTTTCTACTCGACATTTTAATCATTCTTTGTGAGTAAAATAGAGGATGAGAATGCTAATAGAAACCTCCTGAGCAGTTGTATTATAAATCATGCAATTAAAAGAGCCAATACAATGTATACGCAAAAGAGTGGTGTATAACGTATACGTATCCACTGAATTAAGCACAGTTTAAATTAATTGTTATATTTAAATACACATCGCTGAAAAATGAATCCAATAATTAATCATTATGACAAAGCAGTGGTAGGCTGAAGATGGGTGGTAGCAATCGTCAGCTTATGATACATCACATGCAACACCAGTGATGCACATCAAAGTATGATACATGTACATTAATATCACGAACCGGTGATGCAGGTAAGCATGTGGTACACTGATTTATCAAAAGTTGGCTGACATATACCAGAGACGCCAAGTGCGAGCCGGCAGAAAAACAAAACAAGGAAAATTTACTAGTTATAATTTATCTTGCAGGAAATCATTAGAAGTCAACAAAATATCAGGAAACTAGGAATTTTCAGTAAAGCAGGAAAGGTGACATACCCTGTACGGAAACAGGAAGTGCGTAGGCAGACGTTTCCTGCCTCTAATATGTAATGTGGATTTCCATTGTTTCCACGTGCATGTGGAAACGGAAGTCTCAAATTGAGTGCAAACTAATAAAAGCATCACCACGCGAAATGATGATTAATTCAAATTTATGGCCAAGTTTTTCCCTGGTGTTTCTAAGCAATGTTTTCAGGAGTGCCAGGAAAAAAAAAACAAGCTCCTAAGAGTGTTGTGTTGGGAAAACCAGTACCAGGTGCTCCCCTCCCTCTGCGATCCAATTCTTGTAAAATGAAAAGAAAAAAAAATCGAAAACCCTAAATTCTCCCTTCAATTAAACACTTTGAGGCAAAGATTATTATTGTAAATACTTGCATATAAGGCACACCTATGCGCTATGATAACCTTAGCTGCGCCTTATAGGTTCATCCTACTTGGATCTTGATTTTTAAGGATTGTATATCGCAGAGGCCCCATGTTGGGTAGCTGTATATACATACATATCAAGAGTTAAATAAGCTTAACATTTTACATCATCATGGTGGGATCCTTATAATTTACTGTGGGCTATTCAAAGAGATTTGTATCACATCATCTCATTACCAAGTCACTCAATTTCATAAACAATGCTGAAAACTAGAGCTATTAAGTTCTCTATAACATGAAAATATCGGTGGACAATTTCATTCAATAAATTACCCTTAAAATTTATCAATGTACATTCCTAAAAGAAATTGTATATAAAGCGCACTTTGTACGTCTACAAGACTATCTGTACATGTAAGCCACACCTTATATACAAGGATTTATGGTAATTTATTTTTCCCTTTGTCCTATAGTAATTATGTATGACAGAATGTAAGCAACCAATAAATGATGATTTAACGTGGTGCATTGCTACGATTTGCTTGTTTTGACTTTATTTTGAAAGAATAGTAAAACTTTCACATTACTGAAAGGGAAAGAGTTATCAAAACACATCAGGGTGTTTAAAGCCAAAGCAAAATCTATTTAGTCATAAGTATACATGCTTTGTCAGTACAGAAGGCGATGGTGAATACAAATTACTATGTCACAATGACTTTGTTCAATACTATGGGTATTTATTTCTATACACACAGAATTATAATGTACAATTCCCTTCTACATGCATTAAGAAATGATCACTTTTTTAACAAAAGGAACATGGTGGGTTTGAAGGGGGGAGCAAAATCTTTTTTGACTGCTTTATTGGTGGGGCGAAGGGCAGAATTTTTTCAAACTTTCACTGCAGTACCGCACTTACTCATGCACAAAACCTAAAACCCCTACATCACAAGCTGCTCATTGATTCATTTTGAGATTATCCATTCATCACTCGAGGAAGTCAACAACCTCGTCCAGCTCTCGCCGCCTTGCCTCCTTGTGTGCCCATCGCTTCTCCTGTACCTCTGGTGTCACTTTCCACTTCTCATGGAACAACCGTTTTTTACACCTGACACATTTCTTTCCTCCTGTTCAATATAACACAACATGTTAGATTAGTTTCACGACTGAACTTAAAGCCAATACAGCAAATACTTTTGTATAATTGCTTGTGTACATATAAAGTTGCTAGGTAGTGATTGTTGACTACACATGATTTGATATCAAATACCAAGCGGCTAGTCATGAGTGTTATGAGAGTTTAAGTAGTTGTGCGTAAAATGACCACTACAATATATGGGTACACATGGGACCAGACACATAGATCCTTACCTGTGAATGGAGGCTCCTTCATATATGCGTCCACACATGATTGATGGTACAAATGGTTACAATACATACGCTCCACGTGTCGCGGGCTCTTCTGGTCATTTGTGACATCCTATCAAAAAGAATATCAAAATGAACAAAGCCGTACACATGCATTCTAAAACATTACCTATTAGCTTGCACAACTGACGCAAAATCAGGGTTCCCACAATATATGGGTCATGGTTTTAACGTTAAGCATCAATAGTTGATGCGATTATTGATCACTAGAGGGAGGCCTAGTCCCCACACCTGTACAGGTAGACTCCCAGGTGTGCTGACCTAGTTAGTGCTTCCCCTGCACGCTGCAGGCCTGCTGCTAGCTCCATGTGGCTCACAAAAATTTTCTTTCTTTATTTCTTTCTATGTTTTCTGTTAATAAATAGGCCGGTGTTCAGTTACACAGGTCCAAGTCCAGATACTCAGTTACTTGTTCCTATTCTCCTCGTAAGGATTAATTGACATTTATTGACTTTTAACTGACCAAATATTGGATAATTTGCGGGGCTCACAAATAAATTCACCACCACTCTGGGGCGAGGGTGTTTAAGAAATTTTGCAAATTTGCATATACAATTTTTAACTGACTTTTTACCCAAAATATCCTTTTTATTGACTTTTAACTGACCTTTAAAGAAAAATAGGTTTAACTGACTTTTAACTGACCAGTGGGAACCCTGAAAATGTTTTTTTTTTTTGTGTTTTTTAAACGAATAAACTGAGGGGTGAAATTTGTAAATTGTTTAAAAATTGGTATATTGTTAACATCAGTTATTTCAAATAGGTGACATTTCTGGTGAAAACCGTATAACGATATTGAATATAATCAAATAATTATCATTTGGTGGCAATAAGATATTCACAAACCTTGGCATCTGGAGGCAGTGCCAGTTTTTCACACACAGGACAAGTCTCAGTTGGAAAGGTTCGTATAATATTAACGAGATACTCGACTACTTCCGCTAGTGAAGGCTTTGGCTCAAATGGTGGGGCTCTGCAAATCAAAAGGGCAAACTGTGCATTTAAATGCCTATAAAATGTTTTTGATCGATTTAAAAACTTATATAAAACCAGTAATTCCAAGTGCATCCATATGTTACTTAGTATCAACATCCTAGAGCAATACCTGTGGCAGTCTATATATGGGAATTGCTATTTGTTGAACAATTTCCGGGAACAGTGGTTTACAGTCTGAGTCTTTTTTCTTTCTCTAAGAATGCTTCTCTTCATAGTTAGAAGTTTACTTACTTTGGTTTAGGTTTCAGCGGTGGTTGTGCAGCCCTCCTAGCTATCTCAACAGTCTGAGCGCAGTAGTTTGTCTTCATAACATCGGGGAGGTTCTGGTCTGCGATTTCCACACTAGCATGAAGATAATGATTTCAGACTTAACTTAAGGCAGAGAGTAACCTGAACAACTCTATTGGAATACATATAGCGACTACTCCCTCAAGCAGCATATATTTAATAGATTATCAAATACGGTTGATTTTCAATGGTACTATCGGGATGAAATCAGTGAAATGCTATCTACTATGAAGTGTATTCTACACGAACACGAAAAGAATTTTTAAGATTAAAGCTAACTTGTAGTTTAAATTATATACAAGATAAGGCAGAACACACAGAACTTACCCAAGCCGGCTGATTGGGTAATCATCAGGCACATTAAGATTTGCTACAATATGATAAGTTCCTTGGTTGAGTTTAACGACAACTTGTGAAGTCTTTTGTTTTAGTTTGATCACATCATCTGCACCAAGAACTTTCTTTTTGATATGGGAGATCTCTTCACTGCATACACAGAGTGGATTTTCATCGATAAATTTGCGGAGAAACTTTGTGATCTGCAGAACCTGGAAAATAAAAGTTTTGCTGACTTCAATCGTTTTCTGGTCAATAAATTCTACCTCTTCTTTCTTTGATTACGTTAATTTACTTAGGAATGAGGATGTGAGACTTGAAGCCAAGTTTCCGGACCATGACCAAATATTTGAAAAAGAAAAGAAAACGTTTGGTCACAACTCCACTAGCTATGCGACTTTCTCTTAATTATTCATACTACCCGGTACTTTAAAGTTGGTCCCCCTGTGGAGTGGGGACCTTCATGTGGGGGCATGGAGGAGCAAAATAACTTCATTGGGAGTCCACAAAGGAGGAATTCCCCTTCCATTCTACCAGTGGGCATACCAGATTCGTAAAAGGCGACAAACTTGGGGTCGGGCTTCCCTAGCCCACTTAAAAGGGTCTATTTCTCCTCTTTTCTATCCCCTCGGATGTGTGTGGTGCACATATGCGCGGGCACCAACACATACCTCTGAAATCGTGTAATGTAGTTCTCGCCATGAATATGACCTCAGCAGTTGAAATGGCGTTAAACATCTATTACTCACTCACTCACGTTAAAGTTGGTTTGTTAACAAGGCATACAATTACCTGTCTCTCTCCTTTAATTTTCTTGGCCTCCTCCTCTCCAACCTTAACAAGACCCTCCAGGAGGCGGTCAGAGAGAAGCCGACTCTTCAGTTCCATGACTAACCCCTCCTCTGGATATCCATCTGGGAAGTGGTAGTTGACCAGGATCTGTTTATGTTTCGTTCTCCTAGAATAAATCATTTGTTTTCAAATAAATCACAAAATTTGAGATAAGGGAACAAATAATAGAATCATATATAACTTTGTACCGGTCTAACCTACACTGACTACAGTACATAGCTGTAGGATTGTGGTAAACAGGATTTTTTTCTGAATTAGATTACGGACTATAACCATTTAAGACCCTTACTCGATAAGAAGATATACAAAATGATCATTCGTGATGTTTTTTGTTGTTTTTTTGCCGAACATAAGATATAGAAAAACTTACGTTATTCTTATCTGAACTAGTTCAGGGACGCAAGAGATGAGTTCGGCACCAGTGACCTTTGTGTATGAATCTTTAAGAGCTGCTAGCTCTTCTCTGATGAAGTCCATTTTTTAACAGTTATTTTCCTAAAATAGGCCTGCAAGTGGAAGTAAAGTCTTGGTTATTACCATAGATTGTTGTAGTAGTTACCAGGGTACCTCACTTTATATGATGCCAGCGTCTACCCAATTAGGATTCAACGGGGTCCGCCACGAGACCCACACTTGCAACTAATGATTAATCTTAAAACAATAACAAGTTTTTGTTGTTGTTGTTCTTTTTGAGTGGCCTTAAAGATGGGTGAGGAGATAACCTGGGTCGATTTTCAGTTTTCACCATACACATGTTCCAGATGGTCCCATAAATATATGTGCCATTTTTTGAACATTTATTATACTTGTAAATGTATGAAAAGAAGAAGAAACTATGGTCAGGGTAATTGTGGGGATCCGCCCTAATTCGGCCAGACTGGACCGACAACCCAGATGGTGTTTAATACACAATGTTATAGTCTATGGGCAATTTTGATAGTGGCTTTTCCCCCTATACCGGGTATCTTTTTGACAGACTGTCCAGAGTACCGGTACAGTTATTGTCTGTTTGAAGTTTGGTAATAATGGTCCTTATTTGGGGTGAGTCTGTGCGACAAAAGTACAGAAGTGATCATCTTTTAACAAGACAGGTGGGGGTTGGGGCTGGTAGGTTTGCACGCGGATGCACAAAAAAATCATGTCCCCCGAAAATCAGGTGTGAATGCGCCCTTTTAACCTATAGTAACGCGCAGGCTTTTTAGCTGACAGGTGAAATTAACCCCCCCCCCCCAATCAAGGAGTCGAAGTTAAAAAATGGTAAGGGAGTGATCATTTTTTAACAACAGGGGGGCTGGTGGGTTTGCATGCGGATCTACTGGTGGATCTTTACAAACAAGGGCTCATTTTAACAGGCTTGGCTAGACGTTTAAAATGAATATTTTTTGTACAAGGTTGAATGCAGGGAATTTGGCCTTTGACCACATTGAAGTTCAACCAAAAGTTTAGAACCATTTTATGACGAGAAGATCTCTAAGCACCTAAAAATAAATGGTTCCCACCTGTTCTATGGATAAAAAACATCTAGAAAATGTCTAGCTTTTCTTTTTCTAAGGGGCTGCAGTATGTTTGACATACCCTGCAAACTTTTTGGGTGAGATTATCTCTGGACACTTGTCCCAACCTCCCCCATGTTGGGCACTTACCTATCAATTAAGACCTTATTGTATGCATTTTATATGGTGGGAAATTGATAGCTGTGATAAAAATAAGTGGTTTTGCTTTTTAAATGAAGTTTTTATGACAATTTAAATGGAAGTTATGATCATTCAAACATCCTGAGTCAAAGACGCTATTCTGCTGTGGTTCTGTCAGAGCACACAGATCAAGGGAAAAGATGACATCAAAAATTTGCTTTTACATTGTTTGATTATGATAAAATGTATCATTATTCACATTCTTTGGGGTATATCTTGCTTATCTGAAAAGAAAATTGCCCAAAATAATCATTTTAGTGAACTAGTCTACCTTGGATTCATCTTGCTTGATCACAAAATTGGATCCAAATTAAACTCTTAACTATGGCAGAATTCTGGGTCTGATTTGGTACCTTTGACCGGTCATAATTCCACTTTAAATTGACATACAGTGGATTGAGGTTATGCGATGCTGTATTATCGCCCATGCACTGGCAGAGTTCGGTCCCATGCCATTGGCCAGACCAGGTCACATGACTGACCTACTTATGGTAATTAGCAGGAACCCTCCCCGAACAGGGTGTATTATGGGAAACCTCAATAGGGTCTATAGAGACTTCATTTAAAAAGCAAATCCACTTCTTTTCTCAAGATCTATCCATTGCTCCTTTGATAAGTTTAATGGGATAAAGTCTTGAAAAACTAGGTACCCGTAAGTGCCTATTAGCAGGTACGATTTGAACTACCCCAGATGGGCTGAAAACTGTGTGGGAACGCACCCTTTTAAGCTATAGTAACGCGCTGGCTTCTTCGCTGTAAACAGGTGAAATTATTCTGACCCCCTGGTGAAGGGGTTGAAAAAATTCTGCCCCCCCCCCTCAAACCCACCAGCCCCCCCCCCCCCATTGTTAAAAAATGATCACTCCCTATAGTATAGGTATGTCAGCATTGGGGCTGATATGAGCCTGGACTGCGTCATGGAAAACTGTACCAGGCTTGGAAGGTTTGTGCAGGGACAGGTCTCAGTGATCAGCTTATAACCATGGGAAATATTGGAGGGTTTAACTGCCTGAGAATTTGTACCCCAAGTACACAAATTTTCCTTCAATTTAGTGTTTGATTTTTTTCACAACTCTAATTAGTTAATTAATTGTCACCTTAATTAGGTCAATGTAATCAATACCCCCTGATCAAATACATGAAGGAATATAGGAAGTCATTCAAAAACATATAGAAGAGGTAGTATATGGTCTTAGCATCATCTCTGCCAAATATGAAGAAAATCTATCGTTGAGCACATAGTTTTCTAGGATCAGCAGAAATTTGTAATCGATAATTTCTGCCCAAATTAAGGGATATTACTAACTTTTTATCTTTAAAAATTGATATTTCCACTTCTTTTGGTCTGAATGACCTGGGATGAACTGCATTGTGATGGCAAAGTGCCAGGCTTTCTGGGGATGTAAGCTTTTCCATGATACAGCAAGTTTGAAAATCAGATTAAAATCATGGAAAGGTCACACTTGTTCCTTCTTTCAAGAATCTTTGTACAGTTTAATTTAAAATGATGACGAAAAAAATGCCCACTTTCGATCATGAAAAACACCATAACTATATCAATTTTCACTTTAAATGAAAAATTCCAAAAGCATATTATTACTAACATGTGCCTCTAAAGGCTGTGCTAAAAGCTAAGCGATCAGACAACTTTTCAATTTTTAGTGACATACCTATTACTCCCTAACTTCAGTAAGGCTGCGACAGTGACTGAGTGGTTTTAAACACTTGTTATATGAAAGTGACTCAGGGATATACCTTTTTGGAGGCTGATTTATCTTCCTCTAAACTTGGAGACTCCGTATGTTCACAATTGGGTGTTATATACATTCGTTTAAAGTCATAAACTGAGAATTTCTATCCCCTTGTGTTACGTATACCCCTCAACGGGCGCCATGTTGCCTGTTTGTTGCAACTTCCGGCTTCAGGTCGCACAGTTATAAATTCTAGTCAGAACAATATAAATGTCAAGATGTCTGTTATTTTCTTCATTAGAGGCATAGAAGTACACCAAAACATATATTTAAGGTAATTTCTGTTTGAACTATTAGCTCTTTAGCCCCATGTTTATACTGTCACCATTAAAATCGTAATGGTTTCTAGATATATGTCTGGGGTCCCTGTATTCCAGTTCCGGTTGGTGAATCACAACCACAGAAAGATTGGTAAATCACATGAGTATAATTCACTCTCTGAAGAATAACAGCATCAGATCACCCAACGCGCATTCACCATGTCGTTATTTGGCAAGAAACCTACACCCAGAGGTAAGAATAGTCCTCTAATTACGGTATAAAGCGTTTCAAATGTCAGGTGACAAAAGGTAAACAGACAACTTGGCACTCCCAATTCACTGTCAGTGTCACAACACAGTCACACTGACCCAGTATTTCTGCAGTCTAGGCCTACACTAGTGACTAGGCTACAGCTCGTGGACCCACTACGTTTCTACCCGGTCTACGAACTTTGCCGACCGGGGGCTCCTTATAGTTCTAAAAATAGAAATCTAGAGATGGGGTTAAAACCATGATAACATACTCCAAGCTCTTATAGAATTTGAAAAAAAAAACAACAACCCTAATGATACTGTCCCTACGCCGTAGAACTAGTCTTGCCTCAAATTTCAAAAACAGTTATTTTGAATTTATTTTATTATTAATGTTATAAGCGGCTGGATATCTAAAGACGCGTTGCGAGCTTGTTGTTCGTAGACAGACCGGGTAGATTTTGTCAGTGCCCACAGCTCGTTGCCGTATATAGACTCTTCTCCGGTTGCAAATCTCGGGCCTTATCTCGTCCTTACATGCCCCACTCAGTCAGGTTCCCTGCATTTTTCCCTCTTTGTGATGTTTAATGCTATGGCTTATGACAAAGTACTCATAGTTTTCTCACATTATATCTGCATATCTTTGGATAGAGGATGACTGTGTCTAGTACATATGTATCAGAGGATGGTTAGATATGTTTTTTTATTGAGCTATATTAGTGCAAAGTAAACATCAAAAACAGTGAAAAATACATAGAACCTGACTTAGAGGGGCGTGAAAGGACGAGATATTAAGGCCGAGATTTGACAACTGGTGGGGAACCACAAACTTATTTTTTCCTACTTTTGCCCCTAATTTTCTTATAGGCAGACCTTTCCATGTAACTTTACACTGACGAGCCTGTGGGTGTTCCGTCCCTCCACTATACCCACACAGTGGCACAGATAACATGATCTGTATGTGGGTCACTCTACCGATGGATCGACGGGAGACTGGGTCAAGGGATGGCCAATACACATTCACCTCAATTTATTACTTTTAATGACCCCCTTTGATCTAGATAATCTGGTTGATCTAAGATGTGTATTACAGCCACTCACCCCCTCCCCTCCCCCTACAGTTAAGGATCTGATTGAAGTTGAATGTGTATTGGCCTTCCCTAGAGTTAGACCTGCCCACCGGTCCCTAGGCATATGATGTTAGGGACCAGCTCCTCTCTATTATGAGACCTTTCAGCTACTGTTTCTGCCTCCTGCTGCAACCAGAAGTTGCAAGTAGTTTGTTTACAAGTGTCTCACCGATATATTTAGAGAAACAACAGTGTTCTCTAGAAAATATGGGCGCTGGATAATGCTTTTATCTACAACTTATCCAAAAATTGGAACTAAATTCATCATATTCAGGGGTAGACACTAACACTGGCCCAGGTGGCCAAAGGTCCAAAATGTTAGTGTCTACCCCTGATATTCATTTAGATACAGCAATTATAACAACGCCGAGTAAAGCCTAGCGTATGCGACGGCCGCCATCTTGTTTTGAAATTACTGCACAATGATGAGGATGGGAGCCTTGCAAAATGTCTATTTTCCCTATCTAAGAATTATCCTAGATTAACCAAACTTTCAGGAAATATCTAGGAGGGCCATATATATATTCACCCGTTGATTTTCAGAAGGATAGGTCTAGAATTGAAGCTGTGGGAGGTGCACGGAAAGTCCTCCCGCAGGACCGAAACATTTGCTATTACAACTCTCCCACACCGTACAGAGTGACAAGGGAACGGCAGACGTTGTGGAATCCCCACACTAGCCTTCCCTGGCCCCAGTCTCCTGTCGATCCGTCGGTAGTGTGACCCACATACGGATCATGTTATCTGTGGGTATAGTGGAGGGATGGAACACCCACAGGCTTGTCAGTGTAGGCCGACTCAGTCTCAGGCGACTGGATCAGCCAAGCATGATGTTGGGGCGTCTCCAGGGACGTCCCATCCAGTTGGTCAAATATCAAACATGTTTGATGTGCCCGATCCGATCCGATTGGACATCCTTAGTTAGTGACCAAATCTGGCCCGTCTGCGGTCACCTTTTGACAAATTTTGATGAACTCAGATATGATAAGTAACCGGTCACTATACAGGAAATCCTGTCATCTAAATCATTGATATATAAGACTATGGAGATCTTTGAGTCTTTAGTTTCAGCCCAACACAGTCTTTGTGAGACGGCATCTTATCCCGAGTTTTGTATGAAGATGATCAGGAATACTTGCGTTTATAAACGTATTTGTTGCTGTTTTACAAAAAGTACTCACATATCTATTTCACTGCTGGTCTTCACAAGGTTACATGGTCTTCACAAGGGTTACCGTACATGGTCTTCACAAGGTTACATGGTCTTTACAAGGGTTACATGGTCTTCACAGGGGTTACCGTACATGGTCTTCACAAGGTTACATGGTCTTTATAAGAGTTACATGGTCTTCACAGGGGTTACCGTACATTGTCTTCACAAGGTTACATGGTCTTTACAAGGTTACATGGTCTTCACAAGGGTTACCGTACATGGTCTTCACAAGGTTACATGGTCTTTACAAAGGTTACATGGTCTTCACAGGGGTTACCGTACATGGTCTTCACAAGGTTACATGGTCTTTACAAGGTTACATGGTCTTCACAAGGGTTACCGTACATGGTCTTCACAAGGTTACATGGTCTTTACAAAGGTTACATGGTCTTCACAGGGGTTACCGTACATGGTCTTCACAAGGTTACGTGGTCTATACAAAGGTTACATGGTCTTCACAGGGGTTACCGTACATGGTCTTCACAAGGTTACATGGTCTATACAAAGGTTACATGGTCTTTACAGGGGTTACCGTACATGGTCTTCACAAGGTTACATGGTCTTTACAAGGTTACATGGTCTTCACAAGGGTTACCATACATGGTCTTCACAAGGATTACATGGTCTTCACAAGGGTTACATGGTCTTCACAAGGGTTACATGGTCTTCACAAGGTTACATGGTCTTCACAAGGGTTACATGGTCTTCACAAGGGTTACATGGTCTTCACAAGGTTACATGGTCTTCACAAGGTTACATGGTCTTCACAAGGGTTATGTGGTCTTCACAAGGGTTACATGGTCTTCACAAGGGTTACGTGGTCTTCACAAGGGTTACATGGTCTTCACAAGGGTTACATGGTTTAAATTTCAAAGGAAATTTATTTAGACCTACCTTGCGGTGACTGTTTTGTGAATGCTCTATAAAAAGAGTTTATTTGCTTTCAGAACAACTCCGGAAAACAGACCGTCAACTAGCAAGGACAGGAAGAGATTTAGAGAGGGAAAGGGCTAACCTAAAGCGAGAGGAGAAGAAATTGGTAAGGAACTTTTGGAAAAGGCTTATGTTTAAGGTTTATGTTAGTCCTTCAAATTGATAGCTGCATTATAGCATGAAGCCTCAAGATCAACAAACTCACGATTTTCGGTTTGCAGGAAAATGACATCAAGAAAGCAGCTAAGGAGGGAAACAAGCAGGTCGTTACCATATTGGCCAAACAACTAGTGCAGATGCGCAAACAAATCACAAAGACATACGCACTTGGCTCTCAGGTCAAGGGTATTGGCACGCAAGCAAAGGTAAAAATTGTCATTTTAAGGAAAATATCTATTTTAAGAATAAAAAGATGCTGCCTTCATGTATTGGTTGAATTTCATGAATACGATTCACCTTTAAATGATATTATCATGATATTCACGGTTGATTGTGTGGAGAATTAGAAATAGATTAATTCTTTTTGGATTGATGTATCTTTGGGGATGGCAGTGAATGATGATGTAATTCGCGCACCCTGATAGCACATGAGAATAGCCGTGTCCTTTTAATCGGCAGGACTATACTTAATGCCCTTGTACCTAAATCTTCCTTTACTGTTTCTTCACTCTAGATGATGCATTCCAATATGAAGATGGCGGATGCCATGGGAACAACAACAAAGGTAAATGTTCTTAAAAAGTAGATGAAAAGGAAATAGAGAAAGGTATTTTAGCCGAACGTGTAGAAAAAAGATGTTTATAGCATACTAAATTTTCAAAAGACGGTACATAGATAACCCACTCAAATCAGTGAAAGCAACATTTTAATGTATGTATAAGTTGATTATCAATGGATCTGAAAGAAGTACAATACCGTCAGGGTGAACCCATGAATACATTTATGGTAAATTGAATATAATGATTTGTCTCAAACTGTATAAAAATTCCTACATTTCCCCCCACTAACAGACAATGACAAACATGAACAAGGTCATGGACCCCATGAAGACAGCAAAGACGATGCAGGAGTTTGAGCGACAAAACGCCAAAATGGAGATGACAGAAGAGATGAGTAAGCAAATCAAACCTCTGCTTTCAGGGAAGATACTGGAAAAGCAGTTAAATGGTTTTCTTCTTTATGGGGAAATCAAGATAGCTAAATACTATAAAAAAGCATTCCTCATGATCAGGACCTGATGTATAAGCCGCACTTTGACTTTAAGAAAAGGCAATAAGCAGCATGTGAGGCCATAGTGTGTCCCGTTCATTGGTATAGTCTATACATGCTCTTAAGTATGTGTTGACTCGATTATCCCTTTACTAGAAAAAAAGGAATAACAAAAAAAAATCTGTCATGCTTCAGTTAACGATACCATGGATGATATCCTAAATGACTCTGATGACGAGGAGGAACAGGACGCCGTTGTCAGCCAGGTCCTTGATGAAATTGGAATTGAGATTAGTGGAAAGGTAAGCTAGCGTTCCATTATTTCACCTCTGTAGCGTAAATTTAGTTGATATTATTTTTTAACTAAGCACTGTGTCTTTGCGCAACTTCTGTTTCTTTGACATAGATAACCCTTTGTGGACGACATAAGGTGCTCTCTGATGTTGCATTCAAAATCTATAAAGCATCAAAATTCATGAAATGGTTTGTTTTAAAAAATAAAAAAGTGAATCAAAGTATAAATTAATAGCTGTTTTATCGCAATTAAAGGCTTCATTTAAAGTGATTTAGTACCAGTGAAATAATTTATGCCGTTATTTTCTTTCAGATGGCAGGTGCTCCATCAGCTGTCCGAGGTGGTCTCGGGGAGTCGTCGCGAGCACGAGTATCAGACGATGACATTGAAAGGCAACTTGCAGGTCTAAAAGACCTGTGAACAACTGTAGGGCTTTCACATAGCATGTTGACAGTGATTAATGAAGTATAATTCATACAGTCATCATTTTGTATTTGACTTGTAGGAAGTTGAATATGGTGACGTCAAAATGGCTTCAGGTTTTGGGACTACATGCATTCTGGATGTTTCAATGTTACATTTTGAGTATATGATCATGGTTTGTCAGTATGAATGGCTGATAGCACATGTCACTGTTGAAATGTCTTCTCAATAGCCAATAATAGTTTGTCAGAAACCACAGTGCTGCAGGTGTATATCCAAAGCCTGATTTCAATAACACATGATTCTTGGACTGGATAGTATGCTGTTTGATGATACAATAGACGGTAGTTCATATTGTGAAACATTTAAAAAGATTTTTATTTGGATTCCAATAGTCGCATAACTTTTAAAAGCAACTTTTAAAGATATTGAACTATCAATATGTTTAGCGCCAACACTTTCTCAATCTATAAAACATTCATATCCCTGGGACTACTACCGGTAAACAATATTAGTTAAGAATCATATACAGCTATGGAGTCTTGAGTTCAACCTAAGCCATTTACTTGACAAAGACCATAAAGTAGACTACATCCATCATTATATGTACCATATTGTCACGTTTCAGTACCCCAGTCTTTATTCAACGTGTATTCAGTAATTAGGAGTCAGTTATTGAAAACGAACGCTTACCTCTGGCGCTTTTTCAAAACTCGGCGATAAAACGTGACTGTATTCAGGTCCATGACGTCACAATGTGTTGGATTCCTGGCCTGCAGACACGGGGTTATATCAAGCTGTGATATATACCAGCCTAAATCCATTTTTGTTCTTGAAAATGGTTGCGTTATGGTTACTTTTTTGATATCGGTGCTACACCGAGATTTCCTAAAGCTTGTTGATACTGTATATAACGTTAGCTGAGATATTGTACATAGAACCTATAATAAGTTGTAGATGCTCTCAGGGTATAAGGTAAATAGGAGTTGTATCTAGGATGAAGACCCTTACAAAATAAATGAGAAATTAAAAAGGTTTCCAGTAGGAATGAAAAAGTTTATAATCCAATAGCTTTAGTAGACTCTGCTAGTTTCACCATTGCTCTGGTAACTGGCGCTGCGTGATTTAAATTCCTCAATCTTATTTTTCCCAATTGAATAAGGTGCATCAATTCTTGGAACATCATAGGACATTTTACGTTATAAGCTATGTAGATCAATTTTGCCCTTTTATTATTGAAATCGTTCGCTCTTGCCATATGTAAAGGATTACGCAATGAAAATGGTCTGTCAAACACAATGTATTACCGTAGTATCATGCATATAGGGCTGACCCGGATGTATTATCAACCAATGAGATAATTCCCTCCATTCACTGCAGAATTTTCTTGGGTACATTATGTAACACCTGGTACCCATCATACTGGTTGTTATCAGTGCTTATCTCGCCAGGCCCCAGATCAAGCAATGGCGGACCTACTGGACCTCAATACTGAGCCCTATAGGTGTGACTTATATGAGGCGATTTAGTTCTCCCTCAATCCAAAAGAGGGACGCGGTCAAAGCTAAGCTTAGCCCATGGAATTGTGAAAATTCATTGAGTAGGTCAGAATTCCACAAACTCTGAGTGCACTTTTTCATGGTGTCGCCTAATAGGTGTGGTATCACGGTAAGATAAGTAATGATTTCACGGTCGAAATATAAATGGACCACATACTTATACTTTACATATTTGTACCCTAAGGATAATCTCAAATGTATGCATGTGTCATCCGAAATACTAGTATATATCTACGATTTCAACGATGCGTCATTATTCAGAACTATTTATGTATAAGGTGACACACAAGGTTCTCAAATACACGGCGTAAGGACTTAAAGAATAAGGGTGGGTATTATAAAAAGAAAAGAATCATGCTTATGCATATTCATAGTTGTAGGCTTTATATTTCTGCTAGAACAGTCCTTATTTTCAGCTGTTTAATTTTGTTTTGTGAATATCCGCTTTTTATAATTCTAGCGTTTCATAGTTGGATTATATACAACAAGTCGTTTTGATATTTAGTAATGGGTTCTTTGTATGAATTTCACTAAATGAATTAATACGCAATGGTTCTGTAAATTCGGTTGGTATGAGTTTAATCGTTTTCCAAAGGCACTTTCTATCATGTAAAAAATAAAGTATGTTTTATATGATATATGTTGATCTTTGGTATATGAATAGAGGTTCTTGAGGTAATAATGATTGTTCTTTGATATAAGTGTACGAACAATTCATGATCGTTTAGGTAGAAACCATACTCCATGTACATATAGATGTACAGATTCTGATGTCTTCTTTTCTGGCCTCGGATTTTGTGCATCTCAACGGAATTATCTTTAATATTTTCAAACTATGATTCGATAAAGTACCCGTATTCATTCTAATAAGCGCACATGCTCTAATAAGCACACACCCCACCTTTAAGGACCTCAAATTATGCAAATGCAGTGCAATAGCACAGGTTTTGAGGGCAAAAACAACGATTTTGAGGACAAAAACGACAATTCTTAAGCTCTAGGGGGTGCGCTTATCAGAATTAATTTTGTATTGATGTTTTGAGCATCTATCAATTGAATTTCCGCACATGTGCACTTATTAGAATGAATACGGTATCTTGAGTATGAAGCAAAGACGAAGTGGTGAAAAAAAAATTGAACTAGTATAGGTTTAGCTTTTATTACATAAACATGCGCACAACATTCGTACATATCACTTCTATGTAGTATACAGAATCTGTACACTATAATCTTGTGGTTCAAGATTCAATTATTCAGCTATTATCAGCTCTGAATTTTAGGGAATATTTTCTAGCTTTAAGATTATACAGAATAGTTTCATTTACAATCCATTTGCACACTGGATAGTGGACTACTTGCGTTCTATGGGAAAATGGTAAATTATAACAGGAAGATTATTCTTCATGAAAAATTTTAGAGATTAAGAGAAAAGCGCTATAGGGCGTTCTGTATAAGAAAAACTTTCAAATACATTGATACACGTACATAGAACAATTGAAGTCTTCGACTATCCGCATTGTAAGCCACACACATGCTTACACTTTCATAGAATATATATATATATATATATATATATATATATATATATATATATATATATATATATATATATATATATATATATATATGTAATTATACAAAACAATTTAACATGACTTTTAATAGTTGGTACTTTGTAGGTTATACAAGTGGATTATAATGTAAATTAGATATCAATCCCAGCTATGATCTAATAATACTGTTATGCAAGCACGGTATACTTCACACAACTCGTTTCATATAAGCACTCCTTTTCCACATTGCATTAAATTTTAAGGGGTAGATATCTAGATAAACATTAGACCTATATAATGAGTCAAACGGTCGTTAAGGTTATTCTACAGTAATTAGTCCTTGAGTCCAAGTTTGAGGGTGCGTCTTATATGTGAGGTGCGTGTTTTATGCTTAGATTTACGGTAGTCTACTTATATTTACTTGATACCTACCGTATGCAATAAACAATAACAAACCATCACAAAGAAGAGTAAATAAATTGACAAAATTGCCAAACACAATGTACTCCCAATACTTATACTTGAGAGGAGGGCCATCCAGGAATGCTATTTCATTATTTCTGACCCCTGAATCTCCTGACACTTGAAAGCACTCCCAGAGGCATGCATGGCATGGCTTCTTTTCATCATTTATTCTGTCTCATTAAAAGTAAATCGCATTCAACCTGTCCCTCATTGTAAAAGCTAAGCTACGCAGCTGAGCTCTGATATGGTTGTAGTACAAACAACTCCTTCAAGGCAGCGCCTCATAAGGTGACCGATGGTTCCAGCTTTGGCGGCCAGGTGGCAGCACTAAATTCACCTTCAGCACAGTGAAAAATTGATTGATAGATTTCAACCTGCCTGAATCTAAGAGTGACCACCCTAGTTGGTAGCAATCTATTGAATCAATATCTATGATACGGTTAAGGACATTACCCACATGCATGTATTAATGTTTAAACACTGAATGAACAATTAAACGTCAATGTTGAATCCAACAATGTAGCATATATATAGTCACAGCTGAGTCAGCAATGGCTAAGGTTGTCCTGCTATATTAGCACAGGCAGTAGCGCCATCTGTCAAAGCCATTGATGAATTTGTGTCCCTCACTGGAGATTATTCTGGTAGTAGGCCCAAAGGTTTGATAATGTAGGTACGGTAAAGGGAAGCGGCTCTATCGAAATAACCCACTTTGCAGAACAGAAACTATCTTCCTTAGGGAGTGATCAGGGGGGGGGGGGTGGGTTTGAGGGGGGGGTCAGAACTTTTTCAACCCCTTGACCGGGGGGGTCAGAATTTTTTTCAATACCTCTGATGGGGGGGGGGGTCAAAATAATTTCACCTGTTTTCAGTGGAAAACCCCACGTGTTACTATAGGCTAAAAGGGGACGTTCGCGCGTGATTTTTGTCCCTTATGGGGGGGTTGAAAAAATTTTACCCCCTCGAGAGTTTTGTATTTAGGGTAAAGAAAACATAACTAACGACGTTTTTACACTTATTGAAAAAGAACACTGGAAAAAACACGTTGATAAACGTGTTTTCCCCCACAAATCCTTTTTACCCAAACCTTTAGCAAAAATTAATGTTTTAAAAATAATATTTTTTTTTTCAAATTGGAAATTCCTCAATGACCTATAGGCCGAGTTTTGCATTGAAGAGATTTAAAGCATTTGATCATAACTCCTTATGCAGAGACTCCCTAGGCTTAGTTAAGGCAGGCTGAATAGTCCCAATCTATTGAACAGTGCTTGCAGCGTCGAGAGTGTTGCCATAGTTACCCGTAGTAGAGTAGGAAGCCATAGAAGCTTCCGTAGTTGTGGTACGGCGCGTTGTGCACCCCGTGGTCGTCTGGAAGTTCTATCCACAGCTGGTCGCCCTCACTCAGTGACAAGATGCCCACGTTAGATCCTGAACCAGCACACTTACCTGATGTCTTACCACAGCACGAGCACCTGCAACAGGCAAATATGTACCCAAAACATCATGGTAAAACAGGCAGGCCATAGTATATAGTTACCGCAAGGAAATATAAGTACCGCCAGGAAATATGTGCCTAGGGAGTCTCCGACAGTGGCGCATTTAGAGGGGGGGGGGGCGGGGGCGCACACCCCATCGTTTTTGTTAGCTTTTGTTAGTACTTAAGAGTTTATCTGCTTATTTTGCACCTCAAAAGTTGCTCAAAAAATAGGGAGTCTTCCCCCTCCTTTTGAGCCGCGCCCCCACCTTTTTCAAATCCTGGATCCGCCACTGGGGAGGAATCGCTGACGACATCGACCATTTTGACAAGTTTTTAGAATCACCAGTAGATTTATGATAATCAGTTATGTTGAAATGTCCCCCTTGTGCGATTTAGACAGCACTAGTTCTTTAAAGGCTTAGATGCGAAGTGCTTACCCTGAGTTGTCAAAGGCAGACAGGATGCGCTGGCCGTTACGGATGAGGTGCAGCAGGATATCCTGGCCGTGGTAGCTGACTCCACTGAAGCCCACCACATAGGTGCCGTTAATGGGGCATGTGAACATACCCGTGCCGGGGTCAAACCCTGAACCTTAAATATATAGAGGAGCATTCAAATGAGATAAACTAAGTATAAACCCAGAATGAGAAGAGCGACTAAAAGTGTAACACCGTAGTATCCCGTGTTTAAGGCAAGCCATTTGAATCCTCGAATTTCAAAACTTCACAGAAAGACAACAGAATTTTGAATTACTATACAGGCTTATAACTACATGTAGGTTACTAAATTCAGATTCAAGTACATGCAACTGGCAACAGAATTTAAGTTTCAGAACACTAAAATGAATTGGCCTGAAGATAACCTGCATTTACATACTACTGACAGCGGTGCGTTACAATGTAAGTAGCATATGCAAATGCATATTGTAATCAGGCGGGTGAGTACAAGGGTTCCTGTTAATGGGTCATTGGACATAACAACACCCAATAATGATTATCAAAGGCATTGCCTCAGCAATTATCTTTTAGTTAACACTGGCTGTTAATGAAGATTCATAACCTGTTACTTGGACAATATGGCTGCCATTCAGGCGTTAGCCAATTTGGCACTATGAATAGATTAAACAATATATACTCTGTGGATATATTATTACCGGGGTACTCAATGTAATTATAGAGAAACCATAGGCCCACTTTCGACAGCTTTAATCAACAGGAGTCCACAGTTACCAATGAAGAGACCTGCTGTTTACCGTTTATTTATTTAATGCACTTAACTTGATTGTGATGATGCATTAGGAAAATGTTAGAGATTCAGAGTCTAATCACTTAGGACACAAAGTAGTTATAGAGTCAGCAGTGTATTTTAACAGTTCACTTACCATAATTAGTTAGCACTATATTGTATTTGACGACGCGGTACTCTGCAGCTCGCGCCATGTCTTCATCCATTGTTACCGACCACGCCACACGGGGGCGCTCCGGTGTCGGCATTAGAGCTACCCTTCCTGGTGGACCTAAGTCTCCTTTCTGGCCTTTGAAACCTCGACGTCCTGTTTGCAATACGAACAGGTTTGTTGTTTCATACTACAATATACCAGCAGAAATATGAACGATTTTAAAACAGATTTTCAGCAGACCAAGATAGATATTCACATATAACCTAAAATGTAATATGCCAGAGAAATGCCAGAGCTCCACTATGCGACACCAGCGGCAGCAAAACGCTGCGTTTCTTTAAATCCTTTGTTCTACTTCTGCATGCTCTGTACATGCGGCCTAATGCCATGGTTTATATAATCGGATTTGCTGGAGTGATCCAGGATTTGAAAAAGGAGGGGGCGCACCCCAAAAGGAGGGGGCGCACCCCCTGTTTTTGAGCAAATTCTGGGGTCCAAAATATGCAATTTAACTATCATGTACTGGCAAAAAGGAAGGGGTGCGCCCCCCCCCTTAATCCGCCACTGCCGGCACCCACTAATATAGCTTTGGTATGGCACAATATTGTATGAATAAATCAGCATGTTATTGTTGTATGAAATTTATAAACCGTTTTGGATGACTCACCAATGTTCGAGGGTTATATTATGTTGCAGACAACAATATCCTAGTACTGTATCTCACTTATGCATCACTAAACCCAATTGATCAGTCTAAATGGTTTTCTTTTCTTGTTGCTGGGAGGGGAAACAGTATATGAGTGCTTCTGTTGTGGTCTGATGGGATTAATCGGATTTTGGGAGTTCGTCTGTGCAGGAGGAAGACATGGACATATTAGGCCCTTCATTGGATTTCAATTTAAAAGCATCAGCTCTAATTGGGAGCCTATTCCGTGTCAGTTCAACCAACCTTCCCGCATCTTGGATTTTCTTCTAACTCATATATATGATTGGTCTATGTATCTGAAGTACTCTCCCAAAATATTTCCTCAATATTCCAAATAGTCTTCGAGTTTTGGCCCATACAGTGGGAGGGGGGTCAGCCTTCGGGAGCAAACCCTTATTTCTGGGCCATTTTCAGAAGCCTGTCATAAGAAAACTGCTATTGTTACAGGTCCAAGTTTAATCAGATTTGTACTACTACTTGTAGAGATCAGCAAACAAGCATAAAATCATACCCCTTGCACTGTGTGTTGATGCAGAGAGGCTCGGAAAACAGGAAAAAATCAATAGGCTTTCACAAATTTTAAATAATCAAAAATCTGTCAAAATTAGAATCTTATCTCTAGTAACTTTATCTTTGGGAAACATATTTAGGTAGATATGGGGCTTGTATTGGTTTGAGAATTTTACCTCAAAACACCATACAGGTGGTGCTGCGGGTGGCCAAAGTTGGCCAATTCAGATAAATGACCTATATTTAGCAGCCATTAAAGTCATGTGACCTCAAAGTTATTGACCCACCATATTTTTTTCCTAAAAGACCTCATGTTGAGCTTTAATTTGAATATAGTTGCTAAGGTGTTCCGTATTTCTTTATGGGTGAAGAAAAATTCCTCAAAGTATTGTATTTTACCTATCATTTTAAGCTTTTTCCTACCATTTTCAAGTATACACAGTATAAATAGACATGACATGTGCTGCTATCTATTGGTCTTACCTACAACACTAAAAACTGCTGCATTTTAGGTTGTTTATATAGAAAATGCAATACTTTGGGGAATTTTTTTCAACCATATAGTACATGAGATACCATCTCAGATCGCTTAACCTTTAGGATCAATAATTCAATTTGAATCGATGAATTACTACCCAAGTTGGTAAATGAAATGAATGATAACAAATATTTAATGGATGGTGGTATTCAGATACCAATGTTGATTTATGTTCATATGGATCAGCGAATGTCCGTATAGTGCAAGTAGACACATATTAAAGCAGGGTAGTAGACCAAAGTTCAAGATTCCACCTACCTCAACCAATCAGTATTTCAATTCATTTATGATGAATGACTGACAGATCCAAAATATCTAATAAGTTCAGTCATTTTCGGGATTAAAGATATTTTCTTTGGGAAGTAATCAAAATTCCCATGAAATTAACTTCTTTATCAAAGAAAACATTGCAGGAAAACAATGGTCAGGCGTATTTCTCATGAAACCAGTGCCCCGAGCAAATCTCGCGCTGGTTCCCAGAAGGCAATATCCTGGTTTTCATCAACTGTGACATGGGACATGGAGACCTCAGAAACGTGAGCTGCTCGGGAGCTGGTTGGCATTGCTGGGGAGTTACTCCTGGAACTGGGTATCGAGGGAACCTGACGTAGACGCTGCGTGATTCTAGTAGGGTTATGATCTAGCATTATAACTAAAGAACCAGACAATTAACAAAGAGACCAACATAATAATCTAGGGGAACTCTATAGATGTGGTAATACAGCTAGACATAATATGGCCCTGTCCCTTCGCAGTCCTTAAGACGAATCCAAAATTATTACCACATTCATTCTATAAGAGCTGAAATTACAACTACAATAGAATAAAACTTGTAATGCATGATTGTATTGAGTTTGCCATTCCATTTAACAGGGTTCTTGTTGGGTCCTCCCCCAACGTGTAATCATCTGAATCACCATTGATTAATTAATGGGCGTGCTTTATTTTTCTCCGAGTTTGAAAAGCTAGGAACAGTGATTGTAATGAAAAGTTCTACGAGTTTGTGCGACACTGTACCAAATAAGTGAATGAGTCATTGTGAATTTGTATAGAGCTATTATTGCTGGTTGAACACGGTCAAATTTGTGCAATCATTATATTGCATCGTTATAATTTGACATTACAAATGACTGTCCAGGGAATGTACATGGTAGTTCATTCCCAAAACAATAACCAATTTTACAACACACACACACAAAAAACGTACCTAAGAAAACTTAGTCAAAGTGACTTATTATTCTTACTTAGTACTTATGACTAACAAATGACCAAGGAGGTCTAAGTTTTCTTAGTCATATTGACTACCCAGATCAGTTTCACTCTCCGAGCACTATAATAAACAGGGTATCTGCTGGGATTTTCAGGCAAGCTAACATGAGATCTACGAGATCTTAGTAATTTTGACCAAGGTCTGTTAGTGAATTTGACTAAGGGATAGACACATGGTGTTACCTTTACACACCAGATGGCAGCATGGTTTTAAACAGGATTTTTCTGGTAGGTGGGTACAATAAATAGCTCCATGGATGTCAAAATTATGATGATTTTTTAGAAACGACATGTATTTGAGGCTTTCAAAATTCAATCTAACATTACACTTGGCAAAATGTACCAAATAGGTTGATGCCTTGTCAAATGAAATAGGTAGTCAGAGAGAAACACCTATTCTGTGGTATTCTAGATAAATACGATATCCACATTTGAATTTGTATCTACATTTGAATTTGTTTCTTTGTGCCGGGAGGCGTGGCGCAGTCAGTAGCGCGTCCGCTCACGGGCCATAAGGTCGTGAGTTCGGTTCCCAGCCCGGCCAAGGCACAGTGGTGGCTCCAAACGTCGCCGTAAGGTGTCGTTTGAGTTCCTCCCTGCTCTGGCTAGGCTGTGCTGGAAAGTCTCTCAGCGGTCATGGCAGACAAATGACTTAAAACAAGCCTGTTCATCTCTCACTATGCCTATGTAGTGACGGATGTTAAAGAACCATTGCCTCGGTAAATATGTAGGGGCGTGCTTTCTATCTTCCTATAGATTCGGTCACCATCATCCCCCCTCCCCACTAGACTAGGGTCCGGGCACAACGCCACAAGGGTAATCTCACTTCGGTGTGGATACAACCCGCGGGACCTCTCACCCTTCAGTGTCGGCCGTAAGGAAGGCACAAGGTGAGATAAAATTCAAGCAGTGTTTCTTTGTTGGAAACCCAGAGTACTTTGGCTCAGGGGTTCTAAATGAATATGGTGTGAGGCATTTCAAATACTTCCTCAATGAGGAGACTCTGATCTGTCAGGTGTGAATCCTACATAGAGCTTAACACAATCACCAGTTGAATTGAAGTAAAAATATCAAGAAGTGTACTTAGTCAAAACAACCAAGGAATCCTAGTCAAAATCAGGCAAGCCAAGGCAATTTGGCCACTTTGTCTAATAGTTAGTCATATTCGACTAAGAAAAAGAGGGCCGTTTAAAGATGGCGTTTTGAGTAACTATTGCTAGAAAGTTAGATGATTCGTTTCGTATATGACTAACATTTGGATTTTTTTTTGCTGTGCACCCTACACAGGGTGTACCATGCTGCCTTCTGATTAGTTAAAGAGTCGTGTCTTCATATGAAGGATTTGTATGAGCAGATATTGGTTGTGTGCTGTTTACTATATACTGATTGGTCACGACTTTTGGCTGGTATAGTTGTAGATTTCATGTAGTTTTGAATGGAAGTGATCTGTACAGATAGGCCTATGTTTTGAACTTGAACTGTGCTAGATGTTATTATGGCACAATTCTCTTAAGGTATTGTGTGTTTTAACATGGATAGGTTACTTGGCCATTAACATGAATGTGCTCTATACACTGTACAGAGACGTCTTTGCCTATAAGGACCATCAATTTGGTGTAATGCTAGATTATCCTGCTTGGAGCAGTTACCCTGCGTATAAATAGTAAATATATAATGCTATTGTAAATGATACTAAGTCTATTTTGTTATTTCCTATCACGACCCAGTTTAATGAAACAACATACGAATTTTGCACTGCTGGAGTCCGATACCAATAGGATTAGGCCGGGGGCTGATAGGGCCCACCATGGACCCCCCCCCCCACATCCCAACACAACGGGTATTTTTTCGATCCTGAGGGTCACTTTTGGGTCAATTTTGGTACCATGTTATTCAAGGGGTCTGCTCAATCCCCAAGCTCTAAGACTATCTTACCTTGTCTGGATCCTGAAGCTATTGATCTTGTTGGAAAGAAGACATAATCAGCTTTTCATTAAGCCCTAATACATGTTTTTAAATTCAGATTTGAGTGTACCAGACAGTCAGGAAGACAGAAGATTGTAATTAAAAAGTTCCTTTTTTTTTTACTGAAAATCTTAAATGTGCTCCAGGTACATGTATAAAACTTGCCCTTATCCCCATCTAAGCACAATATTTAATATGATTTATGTAGGACAAACCTCTCTGAGTAATATGAGACATTTTACAGAATTCCATGATGACTATATATGACACACGTTATTGCCTTGGACGCAAAGACACTACCTTGAGCCAATACGTTGCTGTTCCATTTCAATAATCTCCCTCTTTATGTAAATGGATGTTTTTCCATGCTAAATCTTTATCAATTCTCCAGATTCTTGTGCTAAAAAGAGTGCTGATTAAGAATATGCATGTTACTACTTCATAAAGTTTAATGGCGAGGCTGTATATGGCTGAAATTCAAAATGGCCGACAATAGATTCCGATGTCACTTTGAATTACATAAATGTGCAGTCTAGAAAGTATCTGGTGGGTCCTACCCCTATAAATCAGCTAAGTAGAATACAGTGCTGCTTTTGTTTTGTTGCTAAGTGGTGTGGGTGCCTAGCAACAGCAACTTTGCATAGCAACCAAGCCTGAAAATATGCTCAAATCCTCATATCTGCGTGGTTTCCTTTTAGCAACCTAGGTTGCTAGGTTATGTGGTGGCCTAGCAATAGCAGTTTTGCATAGCAACAATGTCTAGATTTATACCTGTAGTGCATAGTCTCCCCTCAAGGACATAGTTCACTGATTTCAAATTGCATATAGCTCCCTTGTGAACATCACATAGTATGAACATAGGTAGAAATTGCTTTTGCTATGTTATGTGATTGCCTAGCAACTGCCGCTTTACATAGAACCCATGTCCAAATCTATTCAGATAGTCACAGATAAGTGTATGGTCTCGCCTCAAGAACTTGTATGTATAGCTCCCCTGTCCACATCTCAAAATAGAAGCACATATAACACGTTGCAAGGTTATGTACTTTATGTAAATCTATGTTTTAAAATCATCTAATTGACAGAGACCATATGATGAGATAATGATAAAATGATATTTACCCCATCCACACCCTGTGTTATTTTGTATATACATATTCATGCAAATGTATCTCAGATCATCCATGATTACAGAGGATTGTAATTCCTAACAACTGTCCCCTCCTCCCTCCCCCCAATATCAAATTCCTGTAACCACTGTCACAAATCATCAAAATTTACCAATGCTAGTACTGATAACTCACATTTAGAATACAGAATATTGACTCTCAGCCTCATAATATACTGCATGCCTAATTAATTATCTCAAACACCTTGGGCAGCCTACTTGTCTGAAAGTAGGTGCAAGGTGGAATTTGCATTGACCTTAGACAGTGCTGGTTCATTCACATATTGAGAAAATGAAAGAATAGGATTGGAATACAATTGTACAATACTCAGGATATTGTCTCATCTGTTACCTCTTCAGAGCATCAGGCCCAGTGTTATCCATCCTTACATATCTCTGAACATTACATTCTGGTTCAACTTCTCTCATAGCAGTGTGATCCCAACAGCTGGTGATTTTGCTGCTGGACACTTCTGAGAAGGCATGTTGATCTGTTGCAGTTCATTATCCCCAACACATTTGGTGTAATGAATTACTAGTTGACCCTAATAAAACTACTGAAAACCACTGGCACACAGACCTTGAGCATCTTCTACCATTCCACATCACTCACAGTGGACATGGTGGTCAATTGGTCTAGCTTATAGAAGTGTGAAGTGTCATCCATATTGTACAAATTGCTCTTATCATATATAGAAAGAACCTGAAGCTACTGTTGTCATTCTGTCACCATCACTAAAATCTGCAGTCCCTGTCACCACAGTGCCAAGTCATCTATTGCATTTTTTAAACAGCAATCACAGACTTGACCACTAACTCTGTAATTCATTTTGCAGGAAGGTTTAATTAATATGGGAGAGAAAGAAAGCATTGTATATTGACTGACTGTGATGGATACATAACTGCAAATGGACAGAATACTTAATGGGGGGTTTATTGCATGTGGGACCACTATCAATGACATCGGACATATAGGCAAAAAAGTGACAAGTAGTTATTAAGATCAAGCTGGCCATCCTCGCATCCTGCCTGTATATTGGAGACATGATACAAGAAGTTACCAGTCAATCATCCCCTGTTTTCGCCCTAACTCACAAGGGACACCCTATCACCCCAATGCTTTACTGTCTCTCTTATACAGATATTTAAAATATAAAGTGTGATTGGAGATCTCAAACTCCCATCTAGTGGAGTTCAAGTGAACTATTCAGGATCTGGGGGAAAATACCCCCCTATCTCTAACTTGAGCTGTCATGAAGTAAAACATTCCATCTTGGGAGTATGAATGCATGGGATAAATAAATGAATAACAACAACAACCCTCACATCATTCAAACACACATTTACTACCTTGTTCTACTGTGTTATTGTGGCCAACAATTTCACACAACTAGACTGATTTTCTGGGATGGATCTGATCTCTTAACTAATCCAGACTCTTACTGATCACTTCAGAATCATAATACTGTAGATTTACTTAAAAAATTATCTGTCATTTGAGGTCTGTTCAATGATCCTAGCACTCATTATCCCCAGTAAGTGTAAGTAAGCCTGAAGTTCCTATCCAGATCTTTATTCTATTTGAACAATGCTCTAGCATAATCATGACTATGCCCTTTACTATCAAAGTTCCCTTTCCCAACCTACGCTACTATTAAGAACTGTATGTTGCAATACATCCCTGAGGTGAGACCATACACTTATCTGTGACTATCTGCATAGATTTGGACATGGGGTTCTATGTAAAGCTGCAGTTGCTAGGCAACCACATGACATAGCAATAATTTCTACCTATGTCCATACTATGTGATGTGCACAAGGGAGCTATATGCAATATGAAATCAGTGAACTATGTCCTTGAGGGGAGACTATGCACTACAGGTATGAATCTAGACATTGTTGCTATGCAAAACTGCTATTGCTAGGCCACCACATAACCTAGCAACCTTTTATCACCTATATTCCTAGTCTATGATGGAAGTCACAGAAGAATTATATACAAGTTTACATCAGGGGAGTATGTTGCTGAAAGGAAACCATGCAAATATGAGCATTCAAGCATATTTTCAGGCTTGGTTGCTATGCAAAGCTGCTGTTGCTAGGCAACCACACCACTTAGCAACAAAACAAAAGCAGCACTGTATTCTACTAAGCTGATTTATAGGGGGTAGGACCCACCAGATACTTTCTAGACTGCACATTTATGTAATTCAAAGTGACATCTGAATCTATTGTCTGCCATTTTGAATTTCATCCATATACATCCTCGCCATTAAATTTTATGAAGTAGAAACATGCATATTCTTAATCAGCACTCTTTTTAGCACAAGAATCAGGAGAATTGATAAAGATTTAGCATGGAAAAACATCCATTTACTTAAAGACGGAGATTATTGAAATGGAACAGCATCGTATTGGCTCAAGGTAGTGTCTTTGCGTCCAAGGCAATAACGTGTGTCATAGTCATCATGGAATTCTGGAAAATGTCTCATATTACTCAGAAAGGTTTGTCCTACATAAATCATATTAAATATTGTGCTTAGATGGGGATAAGGGCAAGTTTTATACATGTATCTGGAGCACATTTAAGATTTTCAGTAAAAAAAAAGGAACTTTGTAATTTCAATCTTCCGTCTTCCCGACTGTCTGGTACACTCAAATCTGAACTTAAAAACATGTATTAGGGCTTAATGAAAAGCTGATTATGTCTTCTTTCCAACAAGACCAATAGCTTCAGGATCCAGACAAGGTAAGATAGTCTTAGAGCTTGGGGATTGAGCATACCCCTTGAATAACATGGTACCAAAATTGACCCAAAAGTGGTCTGAACCCACACATGGATAATGAGCCAAAACCGGTAGTGCATCCCAAGATAATCAATGAATCTTGAATCTTGTTCAGGGGACCCTCAGGATCGAAAAAATACCCGTCGCGTTGGGATGTGGGGGGGGGGGTGCATGGTGGGCCCTATCAGCCCCCGGCCTAGATCACATGAACCTGACTCCGACCTCCAAAATAAACATTGATCACACAAGATCTCTGTAATCACCCCCCCAAGTATACAATCTAGAGCAATGAATTATGAATGAATGATTATTAATGGATTATCATGAGTGGGAATAAACTAAACAGCCAAAGATTCACAGTGCTTTTATAGGATTAGTTTGCATCAGGCCAGTTGCCACCCACACGGATGTGGAATCGTTGCAGCGTAAAGATAATGGATTCATTTATCTAGAGAAGTGGGGAATTAATACAAAATGATGCCTTTTGAGTTTCCATGTAATTCACCTGGATCATTCTGCAGAATTAACCCAAACTAGACCGCAATTGAAATATATAGGAGAATTTTATGTAACAAAGTAGTACTTGTATGGGGGCCATAGTTAGATTTTGTTAAATTAATAATGAAGTTTACCAATCCTCCATTTGATGCAACTCATTATCCATTAGACTATCACTATGACCCATGTGATACAATGTGTCCTATTCATATTAGAACTGGAAAATAAATCTATGTTCTAACCATACAATTTTTCTCATATTTCCGGGCTACAGTTTTATTATCAATAGCCCCTTCCACACCAAGATTCACATCTACACCTTTTTTAGATTCAGCTGTGCAATTACTATAAAAATGTATGGAAAAAACACAAACTTCTACTTTCCCTCTCCACTACCCAAAATTGAGCCACAGAATTTAATTCAAAAACAAACAACACAATTAGACAACACTTGTCTACACTCCATTCTGTCGACTGGTTTTGTCGCAAATGCCATCTGAGTGATTACTCCTCTTTCTTTCAACCCTCTCTCATAAAATGGGGGTCCAATATCATTTGCTATTTATAGCTGCAATGTTACACTGGCGGTCTCCCATAATGATAATTGCACTTGTAACAAACAGGACATGCAGCTGGGGAAAAATACAGTGTAAGTAGTATATGGAACTTACCCTTTTCCCCATTCTCTCCATCCATGCTTGGCATCCCAGCGGTTCCAGCCAGACCCTGCACTCCCTGCACGCCCTGCACCCCCTGCACGCCAGGCGGGCCACCTGGTCCAATTGGCCCTGGCATTCCTGGACTCCCACACCCACATCCACAGTTCATTGGCCCCGACCGGCGACAATATGAATTCTTACCCCCTGGACCGCCCCCTGCCAATCCAGGTTTCTTTGTGGATTGCTTTTTGCCTTTGAGTGAGACATCGGAGCCAGTGGCCATGTTCGCCGGTTTTGTAGGTTTCTTTTGAAGCTTTCCTTCCAGGCCTAAATTTAACGATACCAGGTGCAGGAAGAGGAGAACAGAGAAAAGGACGAGGTTCCTACTCGGCAAGTCTCTCATGTGCATCATAGCCGTTGAAGATGGAGGCACTCGATTTTAAAAGTGTTGATTTGTCAGTTAATGAGGATGATTTACATTTCAGACATGCATCAAAGATACCAATGTGTTTAGAATTTCCTCCTCATAAGACGTGACATAGTATGTTTTAAGTCCTAGATGTAGATCCATTGTGTAAATGACAAATACGAATTCCCATGTACATCAAATGCTCCTTTAAAGATATCCCTGTTGGCTAATCCTTGCCAATACTGTAGCCAACGCGTTAATGCCCTCGTGAGTAGCGACCCACCACAACCAGAACCACCCTTCCTGTAGTCTGCCCTGCTGAACACACGCTGAAACAATAGCCTTCTATGCAAATTATCTATGACGTACCCAGATGCCCGGATGTCCAGGCTGCGTCTCTGGATGAGCGTTCCCCTCAGGGCCAAAGTCGGTGCACTGCGCCGGAATGATCGGTTGTGATTACTCAATTTCCGGTCCTGTCTTTGGGGCGGCGAATTCCTGTTCTCGCAAGGTCTCGTGAGGTCTTGCATGGTCTCACGAGAGTAGGAATCTGTGTTTCCACGTCCCGCAACTTCCAAGAAGGCCCATCTCAGATTAAATGAGTCCCAGCATCCCAAAGGCAACTTGTAGGAGCCCATCTGTACAGGAACGGTCGATATGTGTTGCAAGCTATGGCTGGAGAGAAAGGTCTGCTAACGTCCTACAGTCCTGCTCTGTCTCTTTTCTTTCCTCAGACAAACAAAAAATAAAGTTTTGGGTGTTGATCTCGTTGTGAACCACGACTCATCAGAGCAGTCTGAAAGGCAATCTTTCGGATAAATATGAGGTCCAAGCAGTAATAAAAAAGGAGGAAATCCGACCTACCTTAGTAGTAACATGGACCCTACCTTACCGCCTACATGTTTTGTTCTTATCGCCAGGTCTACAAAAAGGTTAACAGTTAAAGAGGTTAGGCCAAAAAAGAAATATGTTTTAGGTATGATCTAAGAATGTGTGCTCATGAGTACACGAGTAGTTTCCCTTTATTACATTCCTAGAAATCACCCTCAAATAGATCCGGTGGTAGCAACTCATCCCTATATGATCTTAGGAAGGATAGAAACACCGCTATGTGCAGGGTACCTATATGTAAGGTCTAGGCTATTCAGGGTGAAAGGGCCATGTCTTTACCATGCACACTTTGGCCGCTTCAGAATTGAGTATTCCGGGTAGGTCTAGGTACGGGATCCTACGCTTAACCATGGGACAATGGTTGTGGAACCAGAAATACCACTTAATGCAATTAACGTGAGTATCAGATGTCCTGTAGATTCAAGATGGCGTTCATTAAGTGAATGTGGGTGACATATGGGGTCACTTCGCTATATGAGAAATATAGTGTAATACGAAATTTGGGGGGGGGGGTGATACAGATGATAACGATAATGTTATGAATCATATATGTAATATTATGAATAATAATATGTATCACATACTATTACGTGATATTGCATAATAGATGCAAGGGAAAAGAAGGTGGTTGATGTCTGGATGACATGGTATAACTCAGTGCAATGCCGTGGAAGAAAACCCAAAGATTATGCTTGGTGGATTTACTCACTACGTATAGTTCTCTTTCATCACCCTCCGCCGGCCCTGTGCCTATATGGAACAGAGCCATTGCTAGTACCAAACAAATTAGCTAGGTAGCTCATGTAGTCGGGGGCTAGATCAGCAGTTGGCCTCTTTGTACAGTTTACTTTGGTTGGCCCTTCCTAATAGTCTATATGAAGCTATATTCTAAAAATCTATACCTTTGGCTAACAAATACTTTAAACTTAAACAATATGAGCTTTATATAGACTTAGTACTTCAGATACAAGAGAAATTAGACTGGAGGGTGAGATATACAATTACCCACAATCCTCTGCCAGATCCAAGATGGCCGTTGGGGGCAGTTACATAACTAGCTATAACTGATTTCAAGATGGCCACGTCCATATAGGAATGGCCGCCACATGAATCTATATACATTTGTGCATACATATACTAGTACTATTAGTTCTGTCTTCCAACCCGTATGTATGCACCCTATGTACATGTACCCTTAGACCTGTTGGTACAGCAGATTAGCATGTCTTCGAGAGACAACCATGAATTGAAATAAAAAAAACTTTAACCAATAACATAAATTAGTGGTGGGAAAGATTAAATATCATACACACGAATTTGGGAAGCCTAATGAAAACCGTTGAATATACATGTAATTGTGCACAATAGACTGTCTAGATACGAGACCATTATTCGTTAAGTATTACATCCCACAGGTGGCCCCTGGCCCTGCTATAAGTAATTGTATTGCAAATAGTATTGCAAACATTATTTTGCATGATATTTCTTGATATAGCCTACATCTGGCAGTAGTGCTTGATGATGTAGGGTCATGCTGCCATAGAAAACTATCCCTCGTTCCTCGAATGCCCTCCAACAAAGCAGTGACCACTATATTGAGCATGCGCACAGGAAGCGTCCAATTACCCAATGTAACAAATCCTCCTTTAAATAGCCGTGGGACGGACAACACACGCAGCTATATTAGTCATACTCAGAAAGTGCTTTTATCATAAAATGGCCACAGGAGCGTTCTTATCAACGCTGTCCCTGGCGGCATTGTAAGGGAATCCACACGGCGGGCGTCTCCTCGGGCCAATGGCTGCACACAAGGCGACCGCCATGACAGTATCGTGTTTATCATGTTCAGACAATAACGTGCTGTCGACGCTAGCGGCTGGGCACGTTTATGGTATTACGTAGCTATGTTCTTTCCATAAGTCGTTCACAATGTCAGGCATAATGCTGATATCCCATAGGGATATATTGAGCTGGATGCATAAAAAAATCTATTATCATGTTATTTTTGCATGTTTTTATTCTAGAGCAACGATTGTTCCTAGCAATTCCTCACAGCATTCCTCACATAGGTTTCTTTTCAAATGTTAAAAACGCTTTATTTTTTCTATCTATTCCAGAGGAGAGTATCGGGATCATTTCTGATATAGGCCTAGTAGAATACTGGATTTATGCGTGTTTTAGCTTCACGATAAGTATGTGTCATTCCCCGTGGCCCATTTCTACCTTTGCACTGATAAGTGCCAACGTAGATATCAACCCTCCCAATATGAATTTGCTTGTATTATAGCGGCATACGTGCTGTCCCACGGCCAAAGATAGCTTTCCATATACTACTATCAGCAAGCTATAACCGACTTAGCGGGGTTGATTCATACTCCCAGGATTTTTAAAACATGCACGTTTTCGCCTAGCCAAAAGTATTCTCGTCTTATCAAAAAGTGAAAACGTGCATGGATGCTTGATCCTCAAAGAGTGCACGTTTGCTATAATGTATGTGTTATACTGGGGGTTGTTTGGCAATGCAGTCCAAATGAGTTAGACCATGCTCCCACAGATCAGTGATCTCTGAAAGTTTTTAGTCAGGTTCTTCCTCGTTTTCTTTTGGCAAGACCTACCTGAGTGAATTCTATTGGGGATACTCCGCTATCGTCCGCTAGTTGCTAGTATGAGATTGACTATCAGCCAATGAAACAATTCCAACTATTCACTGCGGGCCTTTCGGGGGACAGGTGGTACCCATCTAATAACTGTTATCAGTGATAACCGCTGGGAACCAGCTTCAGCTATGGCCGTGGCCATTGGACAATCCGCTACCTCGGTATACATCACTTCCGCTTCCAGTGAGTTCGATGTCGTTTGTTTTAGACAGACTATGTCCACAGGATATAACTTCCAGTTTGAGTCCTGCCATAGTGAATCTCAATGCTATAGACATGCAATTTTTGTTGACTGAGTTTGAGTTACAGGCCTTTAAACCGATTAGATGTTTGGACTAATTGTCCTGTACATTGCAATGGGTTTAACGTTCAATACCGGAATGTCTGTCGCGACTAGCTGTTGCATGTAGGGAACGGGCAGAGTTCTAAGGTTTCTGAGTAGTGATTTCCGCTTCCGGTCAGGGTGGACAGAATAACGTGACCTGCCTGTCACGTGACCCGAGCTGTAACGTCACAGCCCGACATATTAACGTCGCTCTGGGCACATCGTTATCAGGAACTGACAGACAGGGAGGGTCAGGGCCCAGGGCCACTGGCCTGGACGCACTGAGGACGTGTTGGGAGGGGTAAGAGGGAGGGAGGGAGGGAGAAAACAGGCAAGTGGATATGTAGGCGAGCAGGGATGAAGACAGATAGGCAAGTAGACAGGTACAAAGGAAGGCAGGCAGACAGGCAATAGTATGTAGGAGGTATAAGCGAGGAAAGGGGGTCAGAAGGGAGGGCTAGGGGAGTAACAACCTCGTTAGCGCTGGAGGTTGTTGCTTTTATTGGAAAAGGCAGTTCTGGAGGGTGTTGCTCCTATATGGACAGGTACTGACAGCTCTTTTTACAGGGTACCTACTGACCGCTTCAGGAGCGTGTTGCTCCTATGGTAAAAAAAACTGTCAGTAGGTACCCTCTTTTCTAAAGAAGTCACGCTCTGTTTCACCATTCAACTTGCACTCACCACATTAGTCTGAAAAGTCACCTGCCTTGTTTAAAACAGAGAGAGCTGCACTATCAGGTATCTACTCATGTCACCCACTCTATAGTATATTATACTGACTGACTTCTCCCAACTAGGTACCTACTCAAATCCCCCTTTTTTAGCACCATACTTGAATGACCACTTGTGAACAACAAAAGGGACAAGTTCTAGCTACATGAAAAGAAAGGACTGGAAATGAGGGCATTTTTAGCCAGCTCTTACTATAGGAACAACACCCTCCTGCCTAAGAAGTGCCTCACCTGTGGTACTCCTTTTCCTTGTAGTCCTAACTTGTATGTTGTATTGCATAAAAGTGGTCATTCAAGTCCGGTCCTAGAAAAGTGATGAGGTACCTAGTCTGGAGAAGTCAGTCAGTCTAGTACATTTTCTTTGTGAGTACTGTGGCAGGTCAGTGAGGCATGTCTATAATGGGTCTAAATGCTTGACTATCTTGAAATGGGCATGCAAGATACATGTCCCGGGGTACAGGTACTCACCTCAAGAGCACTTAAACAAGAATGGGACAGCATTAGGTACCTAATAGTGCAGGTGGGTGTTGCTCCTATAGTAAAAGGAAGAGCTGGCTAAAAATGCCCGTGTTTCCAGTCCTTTCTTTTCCTGTAGCTAGAACTTGTCCCTTTTGTTGCTCACAAGTGGTCATTCAAGTATGGTGCTAAGAAAGGGGAATTTGAGTAGGTACCTATTTGGGAGAAGTCAGTCAGTATAATATACTATAGAGTGTGTGACATGAGTAGGTACCTGATAGTGCAGCTCTCTCTGTTTTTAACAAGGCAGGTGACTTTTTAGACTAATGTGGTGAGTGCAAGTGGAATGGTGAAGCAGAGCGTGACTTCTTTTGAAAAGAGGGTACCTACTGACAGCTCTTTTTACCATAGGAGCAACACGCTTCTGCCTAAGAAGTGCCTCACCTGTGGTACTCTCTTTCCTTGTAGTCCTAACTTGTATGTTGTATTGCATAAAAGTGGTCATGCAAGTCCAGTCCTAGAAAAGTGATGAGGTACCTAGTCTGGAGAAGTCAGTCAGTCTAGTACATTTTCTTTGTGAGTACTGTGGTAGGTCAGTGAGGCATGTCTATAATGGGTCTAAATGCTTGACTATCTTGAAATGGGCATGCAAGATACATGTCCCGGGGTACAGGTACTCACCTCAAGAGCACTTAAACAAGAATGGGACAGCATTAGGTACCTACTAGTGCAGGAGGGTGTTGCTCCTATAGTAAAAGGAAGAGCTGGCTAAAAATGCCCGTGTTTCCAGTCCTTTCTTTTCATGTAGCTAGAACTTGTCCCTTTTGTTGTTCACAAGTGGTCATTCAAGTACGGTGCTAAAAAAGGGGGATTTGAGTAAACTATAGAGCATGTGACATGAGTAGGTACATGGTAGTGCAGCTCTCTCTATCTTAAACAAGGCAGGAGGGTGTTGCTCCTATTGTAAAAAGAGCTGTGAGTATGTGCCCTCTTTTCTAAACAAGTCGTGCACTGCATGCTTCACCTAAGTACTTACACTCACCACATTAGTCTGAAAAGTCACCTGCCTTGTTTAAAATAGAGAGAGCTGCACTACGAGGTACCTACTCATGTCACATGCTCTATAGTTTATTATACTGACTGACTTCTCCCAACTAGGTACCTATTCAAATCCCCCCTTTTTAGCACTGTACTTGAATGACCACTTGTGAGCAACAAAAGGGACAAATTCTAGCTATATGAAAAGAAAGGACTGGAAACACGGGCATTTTTAGCCAGCTCTTCCTTTTACTATAGGAGCAACACCCTCCTGGTGACTTTTCAGACTAATGTGGTGAGTGCAAGTACTTAGGTGAAGCAGTGCACGACTTGTTTAGAAAAGAGGGCACATACTCGCAGGTCTTTTTACAATAGGAGCAACACCCTCCAGGAAATACTATTCTTAGGCAAGGGCCGGGACTGTTATTCAGCATAAAAGCGACAACCTCCAGGGTTAGCGCCGTTTCAATGCAAGTGTAAGGGTTTGTGGCCTTACGGACCTGGGGGGTTCGGGTCTTACGGTTCGGAAAGAAAGAGTAAGACAGTATTCCAAGTGTATGCCAACGGTTAGGTTTATTACTTAATGCACACTCACGGCTGCCGGATGATATCAAAGAGGCAGCTAATATTAAAAGACAGTGGTTTACATAGTGTGGAGGCCAGAAGGGCCTCTGACGTAGCGGCTGAGCCCTGGGCTTTATATACGGACCCAGGTGTTCGTCGTCAGATGTCCCCACAGACCCGGATCGGTGCTGCCACCTATCCGGAACCTGAGGAACGTCCGACGACTCGACTCACCCGCCACGTCAGACGGTACCCAACTCCTATGGTTTAGTAAAGTGTACCTCTACACCACTCCCCCAGACATTTAGGAGGGTGTTATACATATAATATTACTAGGATAACATTTCTACATGTCTAAACCTTTAGTAATAGAGGTACAACCATAGGTATAACATTAACACTAAATAAATTGTGAACCAGATGTCATATATATATATATTCGATAGTGAAATTTAGTTACATATAACGATTAGGATGTTGAAATATTATACGAATTACTTGAAGAAGAGACAGTTATGTGAAACGGAACTGTCTATTTAATTATTATACCACATAATATTCTATTATATTTCAGGTATAATTAATAAGACAAGTAATATGAATCATATACATGTGATGATGACAGCTATATGTAACGGAACTGTCGATAATAAAACATATCACATAATAACATCCGTATGTGTGTTTGTAGTATTGACACCACATTTGAATATGTAGTCTTAAAGAAGACTGTTATAGTAACATCACTATCTAATGACATGTCGTATATTAATATTATACGAATCCGTTAAAGATTCCGTGAGTAGTATGAATAGGATTATTTATACCATACACTTGAAAAAAAAAAGAAAAAAAAACATCACGGTGTTGTAATGAATATATTAATATATTATCACCGTGTACCTAATAACCTTTATAGCACCAGATCATTATACTAATTATATAATTTGTCTCGCAGGACAATAATATGTGTTATCTGGTGAAGTTTAACGGATCTTATAATATGAATACTAATAGTAATTAGAGATCCGTATCAGGAAATGTCTATGTACCCGTATTATAATATGTATCTAGTGGATATATACATACATATAATATTATAGAAAAATAGAAATATGACATTATATACAATATACAGAAATTATAAATGCTGCTGAAGTCTTCTGCTGTATCCTCCGGGTACTAGTAGGTAGGTGTGGTCAGCTAACCACGGGATGGACGTGCTAAAGTTTATGGTTCCTTTATATAGAGTGAACACGGTAGTTGATTTGGGGCAGCTACCCACAATCCTCTAGTAGTGCTAAAGTTTATAGTATATCCGAATGGTGTAGATTTGTAGAATAATAGTCCGGATGTGTCAACTATGTAGAGAACGTAATCCTTTTTAAGCTTAGTTGACATAAGTAAAATAATAGTCCGATATAGGTTGATCCGGAAGTAATAGTAGTATTTGATATAAGTCCATTCGGGAGTACAGATGAGTTGTAGAGGTAAATCGTAAAGTCCATCCTAGTAATTGGTTAGCACGGGTAACAGCAGGAGTCTGGAACTGGCATCCGGATACGTCTCACAGCAGCAAGTCTACTATCGGATTGTTCATGGATGAAATTATAAATCCGAATAGGCTATTCAGGGTGCAATAAATGTTATACAACCTGAATTATATAATAGACTGGTCAAAGGAACCCGGAACACATATCATAGGTGTTCATGCACTAGTGAATAAAACATTCGCAGACCTATAGGGTTCCGCAAACACTATATCTGGTCATTTGGTGTTGGAAAAAAAATATGGAAGAAATAACCCTAGCATGCTTTAAACGGATTTCTTAGCATGCTTCTTCTTCAGAAGAGCTAAAGCCGACTCGGGAGTGCCGTCCCACTCGTCCAAGTCGACTCCGAACACCCTCATGAACTTAGTGTTCAGATTGGTGTTCCGAGTGATCTCCTCCTTTACACGCTTTTCCAACACGTGTACATCCATAGCTGCCTTTTCTTGGGCAGCTGCGGCAGCCTCCTCCTGGGCCTTCACATCGTCCCGGATGAGAGTCTCGAGACGTTGCTTTTCAGCGTCGCCCACCTGTTTCATACACAACAGAGTTTCGTTTAGGAGACCCTGATGAAACTCGATCGCTTTCTCACGAACGCTCTTCTCCCAATGGGTGTAGATGGCCTTCTGGACATCTGCCTCCCCTTGGCGAGACTTCTCGAACCAAACTTCCGCATTACCGGTTTTAATGGTAATAGCGTCCTTTGGTTTCTCAGGTGCCGCGACAGCCTTGGGAGGAGTCGAGGCGGCCTGTGGACCACTTCCGGGTTTAGGACTTCCGGACACACCTGTCGTTGGTACACAGGAGGCAGGTGGTACATTCTGTTTCAGTCCCATTTGCAGGTACATGTTTAACTGCTCCTGGGTAAAGGTAACTGGTGGGGCGGCTGGAGCGGATGCAGATCCGGCGGCAGCAGATACGGTGGTCTTCTTTGGCATAAGGCGACCATCCTTTCCTACCACCAAGGTCTGGCTCTCAGGTCCAGGTCCCTGGTTTAAGGACGGAAAGTTTCGAGAACTCACTTTCCCAGGTTTAGATACGGCTCCAGCGTATCCGGCAGGTTCGGGCTTCTTGAACACCGGAGTGCCCTGAGCCTGCTCTGCGGGGTGCCTTGCCAGAGGCGACCTGGAACGGTCCTCTGCTCTGACTTTCGATTTAGTCGTGCTCTGACCATTACCGTTGCCGCCACGGTTCTGATCTCTCCTGCTCCTTTCACGAGCTCTCTTTGCATCCTTTCCGGATTCCTCGCATTTCTGCCAGAGAGACTCGTGCATGTCCAGTTTACCCTTTCCAGGAGTCAGGACTATCTTTGCTCGGAGTTTCGAATCCTTGGTCTTCGGAACTTCGCAGAGGACTTGGTCCCCTGGTCGGATCTTAGACCAAGCATCCTCGCTCAGGCTGTCGAACTCCTTCATGAGTTCCTGATGAAGCTCCATGATGCGCTTCCGTGCCCCGTCCAAACCTTCTGCGTGGCATTTCTTCTGGTGTCTAGCCAGATCACTACGTCGGTTGTATTGCACCTTCGTAGTACACTTCTTGCCCTTCTTACCATAACTCGGATCACAAATGTAAACCGGGTGATGGTGGAAGTGGGCTTCTACCAGATGCCTTTGGAACCGGGCTGGAGTACTCCAGGTCCGGATCGAGACATCACTCGCATCCTGGCAGATAGAGAAGGGACAGGACTTTTGATCGTCGCCGTACCACTTCTCTAAAGCCCAACGCAGCTTCCTCCTCTGGGTATAAGTGTAATACCCTTCGGTGTGGTTTAGCATAAGCCACATCTTTCGATAGGCTTTGCTCGGATTGGGGTCCTCGTCCGAAAGACGCATCCAATCTTCATCATCCGACTCATCGTTCTTATTGATTGAGTCTGGACAGGCATAGAGGGTAGAGCCGTCCTTCTTAACTCCGTACGCACAGTCGGAGAAACACGTCGGGATCCGGGTTTTGAATCCGGATTTGGCGTTAGCCCAACGTTCGGCCTCGGTTTGAGTTGATGGAGTGGCCTTCTCATCATACTCAACCGAGGATTCGTGCACCGACTCCTCGTCAGACGACTCAACCTCCATGGCAGTACTACCAGTGGTTGAGGTGCTGGGTTTCGGCTCGGCTCTCGCAGAATCCGGGAGATTCTTGAGCTTCCGAGCAGCGGATCGTCGGTTCTTACTGACCCTTCAGTCTTCCTCCGGTTCCTGGGTTCCGGATGTGCTGGAGGTCGTGGCTTCTACTGGGGTAGTAGTGCTGCCGGTAGCTGATGTAGCACTGGCGGAGCTTCTGGTGGCAAGCTTCAGGTCGGGGATAGGAGGTGCGGGTGCTTCCGCGGCCCTCTTAGCCTCTTCCTGTGCCTCCTGTTCGGCAGTCATACGGCGGACAATAACCGTCCGAAGGGCTGCAGCTCGGTCCAATCCGATTAGTGAATTGTTCTGGACATCCACCAATTCCTGTTCGGTTATGTAGTAACCGTCATCCCACTGCTCGAAGTTAGCAGCGGCCTCCCGGAATTCCTTAGTGGTCCGGCACGGCGTCCGGATAGCACTAGGGCGTGGGTAGGTCTGGCCATCGGTATCCCAGACACAGCCTACCCAGTTGATGTTCGTAGCCTTGACGTTCCACAGGGACTTGTCAGGCTTCGGATACGCTCCGAGCTCGAAGGCTCGGTTAGCTGCGTACACGGTTTCACGGAAACCAGCGTCCACCATAAGTCCCCGTTGGAACCACGGCCAGTCTCGAAGCCACTCGGGAGGCATCCTGGTCAGCTGTTCGGGAGCCATGATGCCCTCGATAGCTATCCTGACTTTCGGGTCCATCCTGACTGGTGTCCCGTCCGCGTAGGTCACTTGTGCCTGCAGTTCCGGGTGGACATACAGGTAGCGACCATCATAGCTAGCTGGAAAAGGCTCCGCCACTGCTGGCTTCCACTCATCCTTCTGTCCGTCAACTTGGGTAGTTTCGGACTCTGTCGCTGCGGGTTCAGCACTCGCAGTCGCTCCGGATCCCTCGGCCGGGAGTGGAGATAGTAGTTTCTCTGGCTCATTTAGTGAGAATGAAGCCAGCTTCTCCTCGAACGAGCGATCCGTGGGTTCCTCCACGTCCATCATCTCGCTCTCTTCCTGTGTTACAGGCGACAAAGCTTCCGGAAAAGCTTCTGCGGACGGAGTCAGCTTATCCGGGTCACCGGATAGCTTGGCTGCAGCTACCGATTCCTCAGCCATGACTGGGGAATCGCCCACGGGAGTAAACTACTCCTTTTTCCGGCTTTTACGGCGCCGGGGCCGACACAAGCGGAGTCTGCCTGCTGAGAGACAGACTCTGAGGGCGCACAAGGGGTTTGCTAGATGGTAGAATTTAAGAGAGAAGGGGTGACCCGACTGTCCCAAACGCTACCAAAAAACAATATGGCGACGGGCCAGCTTTCGTGACGTCATTTCCCCGCGGTCCGCGAGGTCACGAGAGGTCAGCCGAGACTGGACACGGTGACGTCATGCGGAAACGCACGTGCTACAGGCGGTACATCAACAAACTGATTGTTTTTAGGTAATTATCGCTCACCCCGATGACTCGACTGGGGATTTAAGTGGAGATTATGGAAAGCTTAAGCAAATCCACCGGATTATCCGTCCACTACCCATTGGTACATCATGCGGGGGCGACAAATAAGCCTTTAGGGTCAGTTGTCATCCGTTCCTCTAAATGTAAACATTACACTCGTTGTGTATACAGGTTAGGTCACTGCAGTCCTCTGGGCAATTCGGGGGCTGCGGCGAACGTATCTCCCCTTCTCGGATAGTTCTTTATCGGACCTGACAGTCTGAAGAGCTTTCTCTAGGTGCTTCTTAGCCTTAGAAACACCTTTCCTCTTCTTTTTGTCTTCACCTGCCGAGACTTTTTTAACGCTTAATCGGTGTTGGCGTGGGTGTCACTGATTCGGAACACTTTTTGGGTCTACCATGACCACGCTTCACTGTAGTGTTCTTTACCTGGTCTATTATGCGATTCTGATTCAGGATCCTTTCGGAACCTTCACCATACATTTCTGTGGAGGTCTCCCTCCCAGACCATCTCCTTAATCTAGCCACATTTGACTTATAGAGTCGACCAAGGTCAGATTTAATAATTACGGTACAATCACTGATAATTTGTGTTATAGTAAAGGGACCGTCCCAATTAGACGCTAATTTTATGTGTCTAAGCGGTTCATGTAATCTGAGGACTCTGTCTCCGGATTGGAATTTCCGATGCTTTAGATCGGTATCGTATCCTACTTTCTGCCATTTGGCACTTTTCTCCAAATCAATTCGGACAGACTCATATGCTTTTCTAAATCTGTCTCTTAAACATTCCACAAAAACTACATGGCAAGGTAGTTCAGGGTCCATTCCTACGACTCCAAAAACTAGGTCAGCAGGCATTATCAAATCCTCTCCGAATACTAAAAGGTTCGGAGAACAATTTGTACTTGAATGTACCGTACTATTATAAGCATGTGTCACAAAATGACATTGCTCATCCCAGTCATCCATATGTTCATTAACGAGTGACTTTAGGACTTGGATGAGGGTTCTATTGAACCTTTCCACCAATCCGTCGCTTTGTGGTCTATACGGATTGGTTCTAGTCTTGCAAATAGCTAAGTATTCGCACATACCCTGCCAGAGATTTGATTCGAACTCTCTGCCTTGGTCACTGTGTAACATTAATGGTACACCGAAGCTTAGTACCCAACCTTTTACAAAAGCTTCGGCACAAGTAATTGCTTTGTGGTCTGGTAGTGGAAATACTTTAGTGTATTTCGTATAATAATCACACACTACCATCATACAGGTATTATCATTAGCGGTTGTATTAAATCCACTAATAATATCTACCCCGATTCTTGCGAATCTAACTCCGAAAAGTTCTTGGGATAGGGGAAGTTTGCCCATCCCGGGTCCGGGTTTGTTTTTACAACAATCCGGACAGGTGGTTACCCATCTTTGCAAGTCCCGTGTCATGCCAGGCCAATAGTATTTCTTGGAAAGTCGTGCTAGCGAGCGTTTCCTTCCGAAATGACCACTGGTCCGATGTCCATGACAGAAGTACATAATGTCATGTCTCATGGCATGTGGTATCACCACTTGCATGATTCTATCACCATTATTACATGGCTTCCAACGGTATAACACGCCTTTCCGGACTTCAAGCTCGGTCCATTGAGCAAGAAACCTTCTCATTTCTCGATTTTCCAGAGAGACCTCTGGTCTAGCTGGACGTATACCCTTTGGTACTAATTGCAGTAGCTGCGCAGTTATCGAGTCAGCTTCCTGGAAATGTCGTATGTGATCCATAGACCAATCCAGTATACTGGCAACTAGGGGTACGAATGGTCTTCGAATCCCTGCTAACACTGCCCTATGAGCTCCACAATCAGTACAATCCGGATTATCACATTTCCGGATTGGTATTCGAGACAAAGCATCAGCATTTAAATGCTTAACTCCGGGTCTATGCTGAATCTGTTGATGTTCAAGCCCATATTCGGATAAATGGGCTAGCCATCGGCCTAACATGCCTTCAGCATCTCGGAAGTTCAGTAGCCACCTTAAAGAGGAATGATCCGTACGCAAAGTAAAGTTCGTTCCCCATAGAAAATGTTTGAACTTCTTGGTATATACGACTACTGCTAACAACTCTCTTTTGGTTGTGCAGTAATTGCGCTGAGTCTTGCTCAGTGTGTTGCTGGCAAAGGCAATTGGTACTTCTCTCCCATTTTGGACTTGCGAGAGAGCTGCACCAATGCTATCATTACTAGCATCAGTATCCAGTATGAAATGATCCGTCTCATTCGGATATTGCAATACGGGAGTACTCGTGAACAGGTCTTTTAGCTTTTGAAAAGCGTTTTCCTGTTCATGTGTCCAAGGAAATTTTTCCTTGGTACTTCCTGGAGTCCAGTTAGCTATTGCTTGTAGTGGGTAACTGACTCTAGAATAATTCGGAATAAATTCCCTATAATAGGAACAGAATCCTAAAAAGGACCTCACTTCCTTGGGTGTTTTAGGTCTATTCCAATTCGTAACTGATTCGATTTTTTCCGGATCAGCCTTTATTCCTTCATCACTGATGATGCGGCCCAAATAATTTATGGACTTTCTAAACATGTGGCATTTCTTAGGTTTCAATTTGAAACCATTAGAAATAATACGTTCTAGTACCATTTTCAGGTTATTAGAACATTCTTCGAATGTTTTTCCGAAGACAATGACATCGTCTAGATATACAAGACATCTTTTCCACAATAAATCACTTAGAATTGTTTCCATCATTGCTTCAAATGTTGCAGGTGCATTGCACAGTCCAAACGGCATTACATTATATTGGAATAATCCAATATGACTCGAAAATGCAGTTTTCTCCATATCTGGAGGGTTCATTCCCACTTGCCAGTAGCCTGATTGCAAGTCTAGGGTACAAAACCAACTGTTTCCCCCTAAGGAGTCAATGGTTTCATCTATTCTCGGTAATGGATACGAATTCTTTTTCGTTATTCCATTCAACTTCCTGTAGTCTATGCAGAAACGGATAGTACCGTCTTTTTTTGTTACCATACACACAGGACTACTCCATGGACTATTGGAAGGGACTATTACATCCTGTTCCAACATCTTATTTATTTCATCCTCAGCTACTCTCTTTTTTGCTAAGGGTAACCGTCTATACGGTATCTTAAAGGGTTCGGCATCTCCAGTATCTATTTTATGTAATACTTTATTTGTTGTACCTAGTTTTTCACCAGGTTTGGCAAAGGCAGTATGATACTGACAGAGCATATCATAGAACTCTTTCCGGTGTTCCGGATCCTCTAATGAAGTTTCTTCATACAACTTAAATAAGTCTTCCGAAATTTCATCATCCCCTGTTACCTTCTGTAAGCTTAGCTTACTATCCGTTACAGTTTCCGAAAGGGTCACATTTCCAAAAACTTGTCCCTTTTTCAAGTAGATAGTCGTGCTTCCAGTATTGGAGACAGGTACTACCGACCAGGATGCATTCGCTACTATCGTGTCTACAGAATTTAATCCGATACTTGATAACGTAACTACATCCGGTTCTATCACTGCAGGCTTATTACGCATTGCAGGATCACTTCTTACAAGCACATCACAGGCTACTCCTGGAGGGATTCGCACAGTGTGTGCCACACTAGCCATACTGCTCACTTGTCTCAGTACACATCTAACTTTCACGGGATACGGGTATCTCACACTCAACACTCCTGTTTGGGGTTCCAACACGGCACCATACAGGGATGCGAAATCCAACCCGAGTATACCCTCATCTGCTATATCCGCAACGGTGGTGCTCATGACATAGTCATGGATACCATCCAACTGTAGTTTCACACAAGTTCTACCATACGTTTGCAAGGTACTGCCGTCGGCCGTCTGAGCACTTCCTCCCGATTTGAGAGTCTCATGTTCATCCGGTATAAGATCGTAGAACCCCCTGGAGATACAAGAGTGGCTAGCTCCCGTATCCACAAGGAATTCGGCAGATCTTCCGTTAACAGTGAGGCAAACATACCACCGCCTTCCGTTTAGAACAGAGGGTATGTCCGTGACAATCGGAACATCATTTTTCACACCAGGAGTCGATCCACATCTTTTCAAGAATTCAAGACAAGGATGACCCGGGGGCAGGTGGGCACCACAGACCTTGGCTAATTCATAGCCGCCTGCCTCGTTACTGATATTGGGTTTCCCCAGTGCGCCCGTGGCACCTGTTATATCAGCTTCCCTAACCTTCCGGGTGTCTACAACCACCTCGGTGTTAGGCGATCTTGTTACTAAATGCGAACTATCGTCACGGATGGTGATATTATGGCAAGATTTGTCACTGGGATCCCCTTCTTTGCCCCTCGGGAGATCCCTTTCTAGTTTTCCTCTGTACTTATCCCAGAGACACTCTCCTGTTTACGTGGAACAGGCTTTTCAGCCATACATTCGGGAGCAAAATGCCCCAGTTTCTGACATCTGAAACATCTCCTTTGAGATTTATCAACTCTTGGTCTCCTTAGAGCTTCTGTTAATCCGGCTATTAATGTTTCCATCATGTTAGTCGGAGCAACTGTGGCTGCTACAGTTGAGTTCGCCGTAGAGGCTGCACTACCATGTTGAGTTGATCCGGAAGCTGTTTTACCAGCAACAGATCCTCCTCTCCCTCTCGAATGTACCTTCCTATACCGCTTTTGTCGGTAATACTTTCCGGCCACATGGACTGAACCAATATATTCTCCGTTTTCATCGGAGATATATTCATCTTCCTCATTAACTTCATTCGATTCAACCGGAGCTAATTGGGAAGTATCGTATACTGGAGCAGGTGTACCCCCGTATTGGAAAGGAGCTGCTCTTACTGGACTAGGTCCAAGACCTACCAAACGTTTCTTCATGTCATGTCCATCAATTGCTATGAACAGATCACTGAAGGAAGTGTCATCTTTCCAGGAGTCCCACACCACTTGCTTATGATCCGGATCTCGCAATCCACTATAGAATTGTATGAACAATTCTTGTAGATAACAATCATCATCATGAGCCCAATTTGGACGTGCTTTCGAAAGCAAGTCTTGTAGCTCCAAACCAAAGACTTTGTGTGATTCTTTAGGTTTTTGTGTTCTCTTCTTAAAGCTTACCCACGGATCTTCTCTAACGATTGATCCGAAAAGGTATGCGGCACATTCGACCAATTGATCATAGGTACCATATATTCCGTAAGCTGCTCTCCATTGGTTGAGAGCTACTTTTCCGCCTTTATTTAACCAACAAATCAAATATGGCAGAGCTTCTTCTTTTGTCCATCCACTACAATTGACTTCGTCGACAAAAGCTTGGTACCTGTCCTTCCATGGATCATTAGAATCATATGGAGGGGGTATCCGTGCCTGTCTACGTGCCGGATTATTACATCCGCGTAGTCTATCTGCTTCTCGCATGCTCCAGTTCATGACTTCCATGCCGTCTGCTCCCTTTCGGTAGCAGTCAATGCCAAGGTTTTGTATACATTGGCTTCTATCAAAGATGGTTTGCATCCCTGCAGGCATAGAAGTTCTCCTGTTAGGTTTCCTGCCATCTCCTCCTGATCCTGATCCTCCGAATCCGGATCCTCCTGGGCCGCCTGGAGGGTTTCCTCCTGGTGGACCATTATTATTATAGCCTCCAGATGAACCACCAGGGCACCCACTATTGTGACCGGTGTTTCCAGAAGAAGCGTATCTAGGGTAAGAATCATTTTGATTCCATCCCTGGTTATAGCTATTACCATTCTGATAATTGCCACTTCCCCATGGATTATAATTATTTCTATATCCATAGGACGATGTTCTCGTTTGATACGTACCGCCATTAATATTGTTTCGTGGCGGATTTGGTCTCGGAAAACGTCCATCAGTAGGACCATTACCAGAACCTAGGGTTGGATTCGGTAATCTTGGTACTGCTGGTGTACTGTGGCCGGGTTGGGGGAAATATGAAGGTGGTGTCAACATATGCCTCATTGGTCCGGGTGCTCTTGGTTGTGCCACGGGTGTATTATTATTATTCCCTGTAGCGCCATCGTGAGTCGCTTTGATTTTGTGACTCAAATCTGGTATAGGTGGTGCCGGACCTATCGTATCCAGCATTGGAATTACTGGTTTAGATGCGGTTCCATTTACTGCAGCATTATCCGGTTTCTTATAGATTCCGGATACCACATTCTTGTCAGCCCCATCATCAACGAATGGGCTGTATCTAATTGGGGTTGCATCTTTAGATGTCTTTCCCAACATTGTAGATACCACAGCTGGGTCTATATTACCTATAGTTAACTGGGCTGCTTCTACATATTTATCTAGGGTTATTGCAGTGGCCTGCAATTCCTGAAGCTCATTTGTGAGTTTCTGTCTATCCTCCTCCAGTTGTTTGTTGTAAGCTATGATGCCTACCCGGATGGTTTCATTGTCTTCAGCTTGTTTACTGCACTGAAGTTTCAATTTATCCAACTCATCCTGATAATGGCGAATTTCGGATTCGAATTTTGTCTTATCAAGGTTTAGCTGGTCGTTCGTATCTATGTATGTTTGGATACGAATGTGCCTATTATCATATTCTTTATTGAATGATTCTCTCATAGATTGAAGTTTTAGTTCTTCATTCTCGAGTTCTTTCATGTACTCGCTCCTTCTGGCTTCGAATTCCTTTCGCATGCCAGTTAGGTCCTCTTCCATCTGAAGTTTTTCATGGAATACTTCATCCTTAGCTTTGACCAAGGTATTTAAATTCTCGTTCAAAGTTACATAAGTTTCATTCAACAACAGGACATCCGGTCGTTTTAATTCTTCACCTTCCGGTACCGCATAGGTTAAGTCGCCATCTATAGCGCTATAATCTAATATTGGTAATTCGGGCCTGGGTAACCTATAAGGTAGTTCTCCGAATGTTACCCTTTTTCGCATTGGTGCCGGATGTTCTGGGTTAGTACTACCACCGACTTCGAACATCGAATCACATAATTCGTCAACAATTGATTGCTGGCCTATTAAGTTACTATGTCTCTGTATGGACTGTTCGCGTCGTACAGAGTCTGGCAGATTCTCCTCACTATCATTATAGTGGGGTCCGGGATCTCTCCAAGATGCTGATTCCGCATCTTGTGAGTCCGAATGGGCTTGGAGCATTAGCGATCCATTTCCATTCTCTTGGGCAAGTGATTGCCCTGCTGGGTTAGCTTCCCTAAGGGTATCTAACCCATGTACTAGCCGTTCGGACGTTATAACGTCCGGGCTATACACCAGAATTAACTGGTCACGGCACCAGTGTAAGGGTTTGTGGCCTTACGGACCTGGGGGGTTCGGGTCTTACGGTTCGGAAAGAAAGAGTAAGACAGTATTCCAAGTGTATGCCAACGGTTAGGTTTATTACTTAATGCACACTCACGGCTGCCGGATGATATCAAAGAGGCAGCTAATATTAAAAGACAGTGGTTTACATAGTGTGGAGGCCAGAAGGGCCTCTGACGTAGCGGCTGAGCCCTGGGCTTTATATACGGACCCAGGTGTTCGTCGTCAGATGTCCCCACAGACCCGGATCGGTGCTGCCACCTATCCGGAACCTGAGGAACGTCCGACGACTCGACTCACCCGCCACGTCAGACGGTACCCAACTCCTATGGTTTAGTAAAGTGTACCTCTACACAAGTATGCGACAGCGCGGTATTGAGTATAGGAGTGGATGTAGATAAAAAGTGTGTGTGAGTGACGGCGGTTTTAGGATTCGGTGTTAGGAATGGCGGAAGGGGTGTGGGTGATAGTGGGTTAATGGCAAGTACCAACAGTGTCAGTGCCAACAGTCACACGCAGGCACAGACTGGAGGACAGCACACCCAGGTCATGTCCTGGTACCTTGGGATCAATAAGAGCTTTGTGTTTCAAATTGGACGAAGAAAGGTATCACATTTTAAAACCACAGACCGTTGATTTTGTATTTTTTGATGTTGGCCAGCGGCTCTAATGGAATTTTGAGACATGGTATTCTTTTATCATAACTTGCGAAGCTCAATGGCCCAGTTGGCACAGAGCATTAAATCAACGTCGGTAACTGGTTGATATGTGTTGATAGTGTTGATCAACCTGTCTTTAACACCTTTTCAATAATTCCTTTCTTGACAACCATCACCATTTCAACAGATCAACAGTTGACACATCAATGTTAAAATTTTGTTCTCACCATTGTATCAACAATGTCAATTTCAATGTTGGTTCAACCTTGACCTGTCAGCTCAGAATCGCGGCACAACTGTATAGATCAATAATAAAACAATGTTGAAACAGCATTGAATAAATACAGAAATACAAATATTGCACTGATGGTTCGATGTTCCATAATGAGTCATAATTGATTATTATGTGTCAACTTTCAAATTTAACCCCTTCCACACCATAAAGCAGGATTTGCACGCAAATCCCATAGAGTTACAGAAATCCAGGGGTGAAAGAGTAATTATTATTTCAACCATGAATCAACTGTTGACATTCTATACGTTGATTCAATGTCAGTGTGGCCACTGGGGAGGGGTAAGTACTTGATAAATAGACATCTGTGCCCCTCTGTCTGCTTTAAAAAGGGTCTCGTATTGCCATTGATGTATACATATTCCCTTCACTTGTATAGAAGTCTTGAAGCAAGAATACAATACTGGTACTTCACATTGAGCATGTACCTATCTTTTGTATAGCAAAGATAACTCAACGTGAATTGGAAGCTGTCAGTTTGTCTAAAGGTTTCAATTTCTTCAGGAATGATTCATTCTTTCTCCATCCCCCACCACCAATATGAATACCCGAAAATGAAGTCCCTCTTAAAGAAGTAAATTATTCTGTCATGAAGCCACCCCCTACACAGATAATTCAAAATATGTTGCCCCCTAAGTGAACGAGCACCCCCCCCCCCAAAAAAAAAAAAAAAAAAAAAAAAAATGTTCAGCTCCCCCTGCTTCCTTACAATGGCATGTGTTACTTCATAAAGCGCCCCTATCTAATTCTATAATGGAAGGTCATCACAGATGAGTGCTGACTAGGGCCGCTACTGCTCCAGTGCCCGGTCGAATACAGTGTGCAATCTTGTACAGGGCTACTATATACTGTTTTAGGTGTACAACTCAGATCATCTACAATGTAGGTCTAATGAAAGAAGAATTCAGCATTACCTACATGAAGCTATAATCCAGGGCTTCAATGGTACAATGTATATTGTAGAATGGTGGCTATTCTCACATCTAGAATGTGTATACTTTAGCTCCAGGTTTTTGGGGAGAAACGCTCTGATTCTATCTATATGTACACCATGTGCATGCAATGTCATTCAGAGCAGGTGTGACATGCTGGTTTAGGCTGGCCATCTTTAGCCTGTCGGCCCTCCTTCCAAACACGTTGTATACTTCTATATCAATTAACACCCCGCGGCTGTCAAGATTAATGATTTTGTGGAACATGGACATTGTAGTTTTGGAACCTATGCCCTGTTGGGTCATAACCAGACGATATTAGTCAGTACGAGGACTACCAGTGGTACGATCATGCACACTACCACATCCCCAATTGTTTCAAACAATGTAGTGGCGTGCATTCTAAAATTACTTCTGTAATATTTCCATTGTCACATATCACTATGTTTAAACCCAGAGGCGGCGGAATAGGTGGGGGCAGGGGGTATGTTAGGGGGCAAGACAACATTTTCCTTGTCTAGACACGGCAAAGATGATTCTACAAATTACAATGCTATACCCCGCCTGGATCCTTGTACAGCCACCCCGCCCCCGTCATGACCTATGGCTCAATATCTGAGCCCCCCCCCCCCCACACACACACACTTCCCAATGGTTCCGTCGCCCTGGCTCTTAATCATACGTATCATGCCATCATGAATAGCTTAATATACATACTTATCATGGTCGTGGTTTTGACCGAGCCACTGCCAAGTGAAAACAGTTGATATTTATTCTAGGCCTATTCATATTTTAGTGATGCAAGGGGGAGGTCTCTATCCCACTTATCTCACCCATTTTGTTTGACCCCAGTATTATCCAGTGGGCATGGAGAAGAAGTTTGGATATCAACAGCTATGCAAGAAGAAATGTGGTTGAATTTGAAAGTTTACACAATATAATAAAATCATCAATGATTCAACAACTACACATCAGTGTTGATTCAGCATATTGATTCATTGCTAATATGGTATTGTTTGGAAGAACATTTTGTTGCATTCAATGTTAAGATACCAATATTGAATAAACAGTTAATATGACAGTGTTGATTCAATAAAGCAACACAATCAATGTTGAATTGAGAATAATATTGCACTGTTGATATGTCTATCATTGACGAGATGATTAAATAGGTGACAATATTCCCAGCTAGCACATAACATGAAAAAGACGATCAAAACTGGTCATATCCATGTAATGATGTAAAAACCAACCTGAGGGGTATGTCTTTAGGAAATAAACAATTTTACATGATGACTAGATGTTGATGTAGAATATGCATCCTATGTAGGATGTAAAAAAGATGTCATAAGTATGTCTTTATCAGGTGAAATCACACACATCACATGCTCTCATCAATGATATGTCATATTACAAATGTTAAAAAGGTGTGCCATTTGACATCAATATTATTGATACATTATCAATATATCTTGTATCAGTTATTTTGCAATGTAATAATTACATTCTGATCTACATTCCTGATCATAAGTTGGATCAGAGTTAATCAACTTGCTGCAGTTATTGAACAAGACTGAAATGTAGGTTTTCCTGAATATATAATGTTTTGTTTGTGTGATATTTGAAGGGTGGATAATGGCTTGATAAGCAATAAACAGGATGTACACCTTTTTATTTATTAAGAAAATATACAAGAACCAAATGACTTCAAGCTAACATCACACACCCCAGCCTCTAGGCTAGGATAAATGTGAGGTGCCCTCTCTGTGGACACCAAACTATCTGTAAATACCTTTTTCTAACCAGGTATAACATTTATTTCCACTACAGAGTGTCTATGAAGGATGTGATATTCGTGTCCAATAGACATAATGTGATTATGTTTGAGATATCTCTCATTGAAGTATCCTAGCCTGACCATCATTTGTAGTAATTCAATAGTAACTTTCATGTACTGATGACATCCTATTCACATGGTTGCACTGGGTGAGAATATGACGAGACTTTTTTTCACATGAAAACCAATGAAATAATGATGTAGACATTATGTGATTTAGCACGAGTTTTGCTAGCCGGGTTGAAATGGTATCATTGAAAAGGTGTTAAAAATAAGTTAATCAACATTTCCCAAAAGAAATATAAAATGCCACGTCGTTTTTCCCCATATGTGATAGTCCTTTTGAATACTGCCTATAAAGCCAGCACTGAGAAAAAAAGTTACTCACTTGAGTCTAGATCCAGACTCAGGCAATGTCGCCAAAATGAGTATCATTTGAGACTCACCCTGATCCTTGCATGATACTCAGGCAAAGCCAGAGTATCAACCAAGGATCAGCATCAGGATCTGCCTGAGTATCATGCAAGGATCAGGGTGAGTCTCAAATGATACTCATTTTGGCGACATTGCCTGAGTCTGGATCTAGACTCAAGTGAGTAACCTTTTTTTTCTCAGTGTGCATATAAAACATGGAGAAAGGATAGAACTGTGGAAAATAAATCTTTTTATCTTTCCATACATTATCCTCGATAGGGTAAGGAGAAAAAAATCGCAAGTTGATCAACATTGTCAACACAAATCAACCAGTTTTCAATTATGGTTCAACGTTCTGTGTTCACGGGATACATGCATATGGTTATGCAAAAAGAAAAATACGAACGGCGCACCTTGAGTTGAACGAGAAGTTTTAAGTGAAGCTGGGTCTTGATTTTAGCAACTGCAGCACTGTTCTATAGTTTTACCCCCCCCCCCAACCCCAATAGGCCTACCTCGCCTAAAACGACACCATGAGTTTGTGCAATTGGCCACTAGCTGGTCTGGAGCTGGTTCCAGGGACACATCAGGGACAAGGTACCCAGCATGGTATGCCTTATCAGTGGGCTTTACCTCAACCAGCGAAATTCAAAATGGCGGCTCCACTAGGCCTCCATACTGAGTCCTATAGGGTTCATCCGGGATATATTGTTATCCAATCAGATGATTCCCTGTATTCACTGCAGATTTTTTGGGTACATTATGTAATACCTGGCACCCATCATGCTGTTTTTTATCAGTGGTTATCTAGCCAGGCGCCAGATCAAGCAATGGCCGTTCCACTAGCTGTCAACACTAAGGCCTATACCATTTGAGGCGCATTATGTGATGCTTCGGCCCATCCTCAGGTATAAGCCGCGCCTTGTAGGCCTATGCGAGGTAGGCGTTGCCGACTCCGGTATCTACAATAGAGAGGTTAAGATCACTACGTGCACAGCAACGTGTACGTCTAGAATGATAGGAAATGGTAGGCTAGACGTTGCCGTACAGATTACAAGTAGGCAAATCTTAACCTGACTAATAAGTACTGAATGCAGAGGCATATACATCAAAATGACGGCGAAGGGATTGATAGAACATCGCTCAAAGTACCAATACTTTACCATACAGAGAGAAATGAGGTACGATGAATATATGCAAGAAGGGGGCCTATAGCGCAAGCACTGCAATGCGCAGGAGTTAGGAGAGCATCTACCTTGTATATTCATTGAATATTGTATGTGTTTGTTGCCTATAAACTACTTTTAAAAAAAGTAATAAGCCATAGATCTTTTCCACCTCAGTGGTAGGCAAGGTACCTACCGTTGCGCACTGCCGGAAATCGACAGGAAACCCCCAGAGGAGGAGGTTCCTGGGATACAGGGCATCGAGGCTTTTAATTGAAAGGGACCAGAATGATGATCCCACGCCTCGGAGTAGACTCCCGGGAGTAGACTCTTACATTTGGTCTCTCAATGTACAGTCAGTAACTGCTGCTTCCCAGCTTCACCTGGACGATCGATCGGCGCCACATCTCCGTCTACTGGGCTGTTCGGGAACTAATACTAGTTACGCGTCCCGCTGAGCGTCAGCCACCTCTTGCCCCCTAACGGGACGCACACAAACTACTTTCCTGTCAAAGACCAGCTGCTGCCATCGGGGGTCTTACCTTTGAAGCCCTCTGGCGGCAACTGGAGGTATCATCTTTAAGGCATTCCTTCCGGTGTGAGTGGGCATGCCGGGAGAGACAGACATTCTGACGACGATCGTCGCCGACCCCTGGTGGCAGTGTCCCGGGCCTCCTCAATCTGCCCCCCGCCATGATCAGAATCCCAGCCCTCCCTCCCACTACATGAATCCCATCTGATGTATCCTCCCACCTGCCCTTCTGTTTAATTAGGTCGTATGTGGCGGTGCATTGGGGGTGGGGGTTCTGACACGTTGGTGGGGAGAAGGAATGTGAGAACTGGGGTCCAAGGTATGGCTCTGTTGGTTGTAATGTACATGGCATTGGCAGACTGACGACAATTGATTCTACCACAAGGCTTGGCTAGTTCTGGACCTATGCATGTAAATTGATTTTAGTCATATCCGGGAGTCATATACATGGTTGTGCTAATCATGGTTATACACATGATTATAGGCTATAACATGTCATTCGATATTTCTTTCTACCGAGGTCAGCAAAGGGTGGTAATAGGGCCTGTATGCCATTTTATGGATGGCTCGTTCAACTTATAAACTATACAATATTGTATGAAAAAGCTCAAACCCTAACTTAAACTCCAATATATGCGACTTATGACTTAGGAACATCTGCTGATTAGAATAATGACAACTATGGCTCTAGACCCCTAAAATCGACATGGCGACATGGGCCTTTTTTGGCTTAGTGACATGGGACGTGAACCTTTCTTTAAAATCGACATGGTGGCATGAACTTTTCTCAAAATCGACATGGGGACATGGACTTTTCTTAAAATAGACATGGAGACATGACAATTTCTTAAAATAGACATGGGACATGGGGACCCATCATCAAGGGCCCCACAACTAGGCTTATAATGGTAAATGTCACAAGTACCTGTTGCAAGGAATTTTAGAATTAATAATCCTCAATGATGCAATATGCAAATCGATTGTATGAATAATAGTTGATCCTGATCTGTGTCGATATAGCCACGAAAGGCAATCTTAAATTTGCATCGGTCTAACCAAATGGCCTGAAAGTTGAGCATCTGGGACACAATTTTATGTGTCGGTCCCTATTCCAATCTGTGCTACTTACGTGTATAGTTCTACTAGCAACCTAAATATATGTACAGGTCAGCATGCAACCTTGGGTTCCATGGGTCAAGGGGGTCTGTCCATTAATGTTAAGCATGCATTCCTATATCTTCCAGTTTTACCCCAGACAGACCCGGGCATTTACTGCTGCCACCTGGTATAAAAAAACAAGAATGATGGCCCCGGCGATATATTCCATACCTTTTTCTTGTCATAGTAGACCAGGCAAGATCAGACGTGGAGAGTTCAATCCCAAATGATTACCGACCTGTGCTTGGTACCCTCAATGACGGATGGACGTGATCTTTCTGACCTCTGCACATCTTGTGCCGATACATCACTATCTCAAGATTCTTCTGTACATCCATTAATCAGGACTGTATCCCTCAAGACTGTATACATCCAAGACTGACAATAGAAAAAGAGCCAATGCATGGCTGTTTTACGATTTACTTCATGCAGGTAATGAAGTAAATGCACGTTGAATAGGTGATATAAATAGGTGTTGGAAATTCTGCTGTGAAAAAAAGTTAGAAAACTCTGCTATGTAAAATGGAAAGTGAAATTAAAAGAAGCCGTATACCTTTCTCTATTCAGATTCTACACATATGTCGCAAAGAACACATCGTCCATTTTCGGCCTTACCTGAGCCAGGTGATGAATGGCTGAGTCTAGTTGAGGTGCTCCTTCATATCTGGTATAGTATAGCGTTCTCCGTGTGTGTATAGCCTTCACCATCCAGGGTGATTGAAGACAGTTCAGACTTATCGGGAGTTCCTGGGCACGCCCTGAGATATGGAATGGCAGGGAAATGAGCGTTCGCCCCATTGCCTGATACTTGTAACTCAGACTTTATCCATCATCTAGTAACATTTTATGATAATACTTTGTGACTGACACATGCCATTATTCACCATTACACATGTTGCTGGCCGTGCCTTGTCGTACCCCTGGTTCTACCTGGTTCAAGTGCAACAGAAATGCCCGGCTGGAACCATCCTCCAGACCCTCTACTGTAAATAGCATGAACAAGAAAAAAGATACCACTTTTTCTTATAAGATATTAAAGAAACTACCCCATGTGGGCCTCTATATATACAAATCACAAGAAACGAGCAGGGCTTCTTTCATTACACAGTTCTATTCCGACTTTTTTTTCGTACATGACCCAATATCCTAGAAGGTCGCAGTTCGCATGCCTGAGGCGGCGTCACCTGTCGGCTGCTTGATGAACTAGCGGGACCACTTCACTGCGCATGTTCTAGACGCTATGCATAGCTGCAACTGCGCAGGCGCGAGTCGGCCCTCCCCCAAGCGGCAAAGGGAGGAACTGACACCAGTTAGGAGTGTGAATGCTTGGACTTTGTGAAATGGTAACAAACATGCTCCATGGAAACCACCCTTGTCCGACAAAACACTATCTGCTTAGGCGTTCTCCCATCTTATCTGTATCCACGCACAGACCTCTGTTATGAGGCACTGTTTTGACAGGAGGGCAGGAAAAGAAGGCAATTAGAGTAAATTGGACCCTATACCTTCTTGAGGCACCACAAAGTTATGTTACAGGGTCAGATTTGGCCACTAAGATTTAGCCAATGCGTGTATCCGAAATTAGGCATGGGGAGGGTGCCCATAGGCCTAAAAAGTAACGCTTTATAGGTGTAGGCCTCTGGCTATGGGACAAATCGATCGGCTTATGCAGTGGAAAAAGTACAAACCATCAAGTAGAATCACCCGGCCCTTAATATGGGGATGGGTGGTCCTCAAATTCCGATTAGGAATACCTGTAGCTATGAGACATAGGCCTACAATTCACTACAAAATCGCCATCTGTTTTCCCGATTGGCTGCTCAATTTACTACTACCGTTGTCTCAGCGTTCCGCCTATGTACGTCGTACATTGTCGGAACGCCAGCCTATAGCAAGGGTTAAGATTCTTTGCCGACCAACCGAGGAATTGCTGGCGCTCTACTAGTCGCCCTTCTCCCTATGTCACTATCTGAACTTGGGTTCAGAACGAGGTAAAGTGGCCACCTAAATGCTTGGATGTATGCCTGGCCTCCTGGCGGCGGGAATCGGCGAAATTCCGTTAATTTGTGAATGGCATCAGGATGTAAGCAATGACAGTTAGCGATAAGAATGCAACTAGTGGTGGTATTAATGGGGAGGGCTGCTGGGGAGAGGAAAGATGATGGACACTCAGGTAGGTATGACGGTGAAGCCTTAGTGTAGTCTACTACAAAATATACCAGCCTATCTACTCAAGGATTCCAGTCAATGAAGCTTTATATGTAACACCATTGTCGACGAATCGACATCTTTCTAAGAGGCCTCAGGTCCTACGCATGTGGCTTCAACTGGGCACATATTTTTAAAGCCTTCCCTGTACCTCTGTGCCCTCCTAAATGTTTCAGTAAATCATGAAGAAAATAACCTCTGTTAACTTAGCATCGATGCATGTATATCAGCTTCCTTATAAGTGGCTTCAAGTTTTGCGATTTTTTGTAGTTTTTCAGGTGGCTTCACACATGAGGCAGTTGGCTTTAGGTCTCTTATAATTATTCACGTGATTTAAATCGTAGCCATATTTTCTAAGAGCTTCCTACACAGTATCCTCTTAAATATTTCAACAAATGTCATAAACTTCTTTTGTCAAAACCTATTCATATTCATACGTGAAAATCAATATGTGACATGATCTGCGAAAAGGGACCTTATTTCAGGGGGAATAGGGTCCCTTTTTCCAGTGCAGGTCACATATATGATTTAAGGTTCCACACACTAACATTCGTAAGAGCACATACTCGTCTCACATAGAATATGGGGGATATAGATACGATGGGTGTACACAAGCACCCATCTCCCCTCTCATACTCACTGTACTGACAGCTCTTTCCTACCCGGGCCCCGTAAACATATTTATTACACCTACTGTATACTGCAATCTTTACCACCCACTCACCCCCTATCTCATAACGCTGTCCAACAGCAGATCCCATAGCCAACACCCATACTCTTTTTCGACCCTCTCTTTCTGTGTCTTAGGCTTCATGTCGAGGTTTGTCTACATCATACAGCTAGGGTGTCAATTGGGTGTCATATTCCTACCCATGTCTTTACCAAGGCATATAATGTAAATTTTGCTTAACATCCAGGGCCATACATAGGCGGTCACGTATCTCTTTTAGAGTCACAGATGAAATCTGATATAATCACAGGCATAAATAATGCTATAGTTGATGGCTGAGGTCTTCAATATCAGACCAGATTGTGCCCATTTCCTCCCTATTTCATGGACTAGCTAGGTCAGTATTACCTGTACACTGTGGGAGAGAAAATGTATGAAGCCACATGAGAAGCCATGTGAAAGTGCAGAACTTGAAGCCATTTATTATACATATGCTTTGATTCAAGGGATGAACAAACTATCTTTTCGCTAGTTTTTGAAACAGTCATTTAAAGGTTTAAAGTATAGGGAATTCTTAAAAGACGTGTATCCAGTTGAAGCCACATTTGAAGCCACATGAAAGTGTGACAACTGAATCCACAGATACACAATCTGACACACATCCGCTGACAATGGTGTTACAGCCAGATCACCACACTGAAAGGATTGGTATCCCAATTGTACTACAATCCTTTACACATATATATGTTCCAAACACATTTAAACAACAATATTATATTCTTTGTCGTGAACATGAATGTGCATATACACGCCATGAAGTAATTCTGTTATAGCTGACCGCAGGAACTAGAGACGTTAGATCTCAAATTTCAAAATACTTTACTAAGAACAAATGACATTCGTGATTTAAGCAATAGTATAGTAGCAGAAGATGAAATACATTTAAAAGACATTGTTCATAAAGCCTTCACATACACTGTTTTTGTATCTTAGTAAAGCTACATGGATCAAACGATAGATGCGATGTATCAACCCCAACCCAATCATGGTTCCTCAGCGGTAGGCAGACAAGCAAATGGAATTACCAGCACAAGGTCTTAGTCTCACCTCTGATGGGACCTGAGGGAAACTGTTACAGTACACCAGACAGCTCAACAATTAAGGGGAAAATATAGGTCTAATACTGCTCACCCCCTGTGGTCATCAGAGATAAGGCTGGGTCAGGTGAGCTGCTCTGGAAGCTGCTCTGCTACACCTGTCTGATAGGGTCTAAGCAGCTCCTGTGTGTGGTCTGCTCGTCAATCATGGGGGGTGTAAGGGGTATTGAGGGGAGAAAGGGAGTAGAGAGAAGAGAAAGAGGGGACAGAATGTTATAGGGAGAGTGGGCAATTTTGTAGGATGCGGGGACAGTGCGAAGAAAGAAGAAGGGGCATAGAGAAAGGATTGGACGAGTACATGTCAATATGAATACATTGGCTAAAGTCTATAATACAGATTCATTAGAAGGGAGAATGTACATGTGGCTATTCAAATGTTAAATTCCGCCACTGTTCTGAGAAGCTCTTGCTCTTGCTTTGACTACCCTCTTTTCCTCTCCCTGCATTTATATATGTATATTTGTTTTATTTTGAATATAATAAACAACATTTCTATCGAACAAAAAGCATTGAATATATTATTCTCAATGTTCAGGGTCACTTATGAAAATGATATCTTCCCTGTTATCAGTGAAAGTATAGGCAGTCCACTTCTTATGTGGAATACAAAGGAGGCCGTTCTCTTTGAGGCTGGAATGTTAGACATTCTGAGGTGACCGAGTTATCTCTTAGGTCACCAGTTCAAAGTCTTCAGGAATCTCAAGTTTTTACTCCCCGTGTTCTTACCTTTGTATTTACGGTTTCAGGTGTTGTAGGGGTACACAGGGTGGACAAGAAAAAAACTTAGTTGTACGTCAATTTGTGTACTGGGGCTATATATCCACCGCCAGAAATGTGTCATCAACCTCCACATTCTAAAGGCAAAAAAGGAGGACAACTTGTGTATTTAATATCTATAACTCATTACAGTCTACATTCAATTATACATTAAGCAATATGCTGTTTGAATTTGCAAAATAATAAACGGTAACTTAAGAATTGCCCACAATCCCTTTTTGTATCATAGAATAGGAAGGAGACCGTTAATAGACGTCATACATGGGGAGGGGGTGCATGTGGCTACAGCCTTCTACTGTGAAAAAAAGAAAAGAAAAAGAAAACAACAACAAAAACAAACAAACAAGAAAACAGGGTTTGGGAAGCTAAAAAATGAACGATGTCATTTGATGACGGCCCTTAGGCTTCAAATTTAATCCACCTTCATGTAAACTCCCGGGGTAAACTCTAAATCATCTTCGATAGATGTGTGAATTGAATCACCATGATTGTTAACAGTTCCATCAAGGGAACCAGGCCATAACTCGCATGTATTGATTCCAGTATACCACTTCACCATTACACCTCATGTGTCACTCCCCCTCTACCATGTAGCCTGCTTATTGCAGCCTGTTTACCTGGGTAGAGGGATGGGGATGGTTGCGGTCAATAAGCGAGGGTGGAGAAGACCTCCTCTTATCTTGCTGGCCTTAGTGTTATCTGCTTCCACAGGGGGGCGGCACCACGCAGACTGTACGCCGTAATAGACTGCTGACAGGCCGCATACATCTTGAACATGACTCCTTGGGCGTGTCGCTGTTCTTTGTGCTCTTAAAAGGCCACACGATGCATTAACTCAATAATTATTGATGATGCCAATTAAGATCAACTGGCATAAAATTGGCGATGGCATTCAAATGGTGTCATTTGAAAATTACAAATGGAATGTCCATTCGTGTAAGAAAAACTGCTCCGATTGTCATGATTGATTTTACAGCAAATAGATCAGATACTTAGTAGTAGTACTACTACTAGTAGTATAGTAGGTATCTTCCAAACCCGATATTATTTTGTCTATATTTCAGACTCTCATTAATTTTCTTGGCTCAGACTACTATTATGGGTATAAGGAAGTACCCCCGTCCTATAGTTCAAGATGTAGGTCGGCCTTTGGGTCAGTACATGGGTTACTGGGTTAATACACCATCCCCATGTGTCATAATGATGCATGAATGCAGCCTTGGTGAGGTTGTAACTTGTTCACTGTGATAAACGGCATGCATGCATCATTCCGAACCAGTGGGGATGATTCTCTTATGCAAAGCCTGCCTGACGCACCATGGGGAAAACGTAACATTAATGGGATTTAGTTTTATTTTCACTCACTAGTGAGCTCTACCAGTGGGAAAGCTTGTTGTCCTTCCAATATTGCCATGGAACTGTCACGTTTGCTTGTCTTATTTTGATAATTAAGTTATATCTCAAGGAAATCCCCAGGACCTTCTCTTCTAGATGCAATTAGAATCCTCATTGTAAAGATATGTCACCAATTGGGCCAAATGCTTACTCAATTTGCAGAAGACCATTATTTTGGGTTCATGATTGCCATGATACTCCAATGAGATGCAACAGATGGTTTCCCAATAATGTACTAGATGAATATTCTGCGTCTACTGTAGGTGGTCCCACCATGCTTATGCCTGATACATAAAATCCCTGTAATATTACGTTTCCCCACGTCTTAAACTACCATATGTGTATTGACTAGTCGTGAGTTTTCTCGCTGCATTGGTGTTTCATGTAGACAAAACATGAAAAAAAAACACACGAATCAGGAGGAATCAATCTACCCATACAGGGATAAGCCGTGAACTACATTATTTGCAGGTTTAAGAAATAATTTTACTGACTACTTCTGAAACCGCTTCCAATATCTATGCCAGTGCTTATTCGGTCCATTATATTATTCAGATATTCTTTTGAATTTGCTTGAGCAGATTTGACCATACTAGAAGTGAAACATCTGATTAAACAGAATTAAAGGTTGTATTCCAGAGTCGGTCTACGTGTATTTCTCAAAACAGAGCTCCATTGAATTTAAACTGTTCCATCTCTCAGTTGATCAAACTGACTTTATGAGCTCGGCGTTCTATTGTACTAATAAATTGGAACTTTGTTTCATAATTTTGTTAATCTAATGCATGACCAAACATGTTCCCATATACCGAACTGAACCATAATTGTAACTTGGATGACATCAGACAATTATAACATGACACAACTGACATTATAATTTTTTTCCCTTTATTACATCAACAGTCAAATGTACCATCAGTTTACTGTACACAATACTAGAGGTCTTGGCTCCGAATAGCCACAGCGATGAGGGGAGCAGGATTGTTCTGGGGTAGAGAATGGTGTATTCCACGTAAACAACCATAGTATTTTATAGGATAGTAGTATACTATTTCTTCCTCCTTTCTCGCTAAATCATATGTAATTTTTCTTTGAGATATACCCACTGCAGTGACTCAGTTTGTGTTAGACTTAAACAACTGCAAAAAATATCATCCAGTGAATGGAAGGCACCCTATGGTTATCCCAGTGAAATACACCTTGACACAACATGACAATTCTTATTATTACAGTGACCTCATGGACATTGACACAAGGTCTACAGGAGGGTGTCTTCCTCTATGCAGGCATTCATATGGCCAAATCCCTTGTCAAATTGCGAGGTTGTCAGCATCAGTTTGATCATATGGTTATTTACATTTCTTTCATGTCAGGCTTTTAACATACCTTGTTATAAAAGGAGTAGACTATGAATACTCCCCATAATGCAAGATCTAAGCTGGAGGTGAGGTCTCGATTTAAGGACAACTGCCTCAGATTTGCAAACATGTGAACATAACATCTTTGGTATGAGGAATGACTAGACTTAGGGTCCTTAACAAGAAACAATCAGTTCCTGAGTGAAAGGGGCTATTGCAGTTTAAGGTAATCTAAACCGTTGATAAATCTGTGCATATGTATATTTTCCATTTCCGATCTATGTTATAACCATAGAAAACTCAATCTCGAACTCAGCATCACTTTACATAGAACTGATAGAATTCAGTGTTCTAGTCACTCTACCCAACGTTATCCCATTCTCTACCATGCACATGAAGTTAATTGTAATGATCATTATTTACAAATCAAAAACCAGCATCGTCATAATAAAGCCCATATCATGAAGCGACTTATAGATCGTAGCAAATCTACTATATATTATTTACATTGTACACATCCCTGAATGATAAATATGCAATAATACAATTTTTACACTCCCCAATCTCCTTTGATATCTATAATGGTCTAACAACATCAGAATGCTTGGGTGACTTTATGAGAATGACGAAATCAGGTTAACCATTATATTGAATATATGGTATCTTTGATAATTAACTTATTGATTGAAATTGATGATTATGATAGTGAAATAAATACTAATGATTTTGATGAAGGCAGGTTTAAAGGTGTGGTATTCACGAGTATGATCAAATAATTTGCAACTACAGTATAAATGGTAATTATATCTAGAGATATTACCAGGACACGAAAATCCATTCAAGTAGTGCTATGTATATTATTTATCAGATATTTCCGTTTGAAATATAATGTTGATTTAATCATTTCCTGTGATTGCACTATATACTAAACGTCTTGATTAATATAATCCTCACCTTCTTTTAAAACATGGTTTAAGGAAATAGATTTTCACCAATTCGGTAGGTAGTATTCCGGGTTTTGTAACAATTTCATTTTTCTTTTACTAAGTAACTTAAGAATACATTTCAGAAATAGAGGGGACGATTCCCAGAGAGCACCGCAGAACGTTGGATCAATGTTTACACCTGGGTGATCATTATTCTGTTGAGAATGTTGATCAAACTGCTGGCAATACTGGTTCAATGTTGTCATCTCCATATTGTCAACCATCACTTGCTTCAACATCTGATCCTAGATAGGTGCATCAACTTGAAATATTGTTCTTAATTCAACGTTGTGCTGAAGTGTGGCCGCTGGGTTGTGAGGCAGTGATTTGAGAGATGATCATTTATTTCATAATAAATCATGATGCGTTATCATTACTGTCTAGCACATCAGAAATATTTACAGATACAGAATTTTTAGAAGAAAATTCAGAAAGTACATGTATAAAATATTTACATTATATTTTCTGTAATGTGATATTTGGATAAAGTGATGAATTCATAACAATTTCCCTACACATAATCCCATATACTCATCTTCTTTGTGACAAAGTCAAAGCTCTTGTTCTTTTTGTTTGTTTCATTATTCAATTAATATCTTTCAAATCCTGTTAATGAAATGAGGTTACATTTTCACTTATCTGGCAGAAATAGTGGAAAGAGCAAAACTGTTAAATCTTGGATGATCTGGTATTTGAGGAAGGTCATTGTATACCATGATTTAAGATATTGTAAATATTTATCTTTTTGACCCACAACATTAAATTTTCTCAAAGAGAATACAAGGAACAATATAAAAATAGATAGATTATACGTGTCCACCCCAGTGACAACCACCCCCAGAGTTCTTTGGAATGGCTGTGTTTATCATGATACATGAAGAGGTTATACACTTTGTCAATTTGGCAAGCATAGCCACAATCAAATGCCTTAATCTTTTTTTCCATGACAATAATATACTCATGAAAAGTAAATAAATAATAATCCATCCTTTATACATGTCATATACTTTTTCACTTACAGCTCTTTTAAATATCTTATTAAATAAGTGTACATACAGAGAATGCCAATAAGCCGCAATGGTATTCTTGAGTTTTCGAGCATCATCACCTTGCTTACTTAGGAATACCAGTGCAACATCCACTGCCATGTCATGCTTGGGTTAACTATAGTTCAGTAGTAAGGAGTGATTTGTCATTGCATGATTAATCCATCCATGTGTCCTTTGAAAAAATAGCAGCTGAGAGTCCAGAACAACAGAGTTAATAATGTATGCCATAATGTATGACAACGTACTACCTGTCTTTGTCCTGTACCATCCAGTTTCATTAGTTTTATTGATAACAATCCTTTGGGAGCCACTCTGTGTTGTTGGCATTTCCATGACAGTTGTTGTCCTAGTTTCATTCATTTTTTCTTTGGCCACATGCTGGGACGACTGTAGACTCCTGGTGGTCTTATCATAAACTAGAACCAGTAAAGGTCCTTGCTCGGTTCTTGCACTCCTGCCTCAATACCACCTGGAATGACAAAGAGAGAGAGAAAAACACATAAGCCATTTGTTTCGTGTTCATTTAATCTATTCATAACTACTCAACTATAGGCCGAGTGCTTTGGATACATTTTAAAGAATTTAAGTAAATGACATTCTGAAAAACTTCCTAAAACCACATTTAATAGGCCCACACCAAGGTTATTATTCAACAATGAATGTAAAGGTGGTGAAGGTTATCTCGACAAGCATTTTCCAATGGATGTGGCTTCCCCATAATGACCTACTACAATCACCGTACCGTTGTAAAGAATATTTAGGGTTCATATCCAGAAAGACCAGAAAATAAAACTGTTAGGCAACAAAGTAAATTAGCACTAGCAAAAAAAAACAACACCATAGCTTATCCCATCGCCCCACAAGACAATGATTCAATGACACAGTCCATCCGTTGGTTCTTACATTTCCCTCCCTCCAAGTTTCTCCTGCTATCATTCATTCTGTAGGAATAGTGCTGACACTGACCAACCTGACCTAAAAAAACAGAAAGGATTAAAACAAAAACAAACGACATAAGAAATGACATGGCTGAATTAGGTATAGCCTAAGTAAGTACAGTAGAAAGAAATTGACTTCCTGACAGGGATGTGATAAATTAGAGCGGATTCCATGGAAACTGCTCAGACGAACAGACGTTCTGAGAGGAGCAGACGAGAATGGATCACGCGGGTCGGCAAATGTGACGAGAACATCCCCGATTATCGCACATTGCTGTAGTACAGCCCCTCACCGCCAGGTAGGGTGTCGGTGATGAATGTGGCCTCTTTCTGATATCCAACACTTAATTGTGATTTGTTTGACGGCTTTTCCTAACATTTCCCTACTCTTATCAACTTGAAAGTTGTCTGGTGACGTGACACCATCGATCACATGTGTTGATCTGTTCACCGATCGTAAACTTAAGTTCAGTCAGATCGTAATTCACGATGTAAGTCTTGGCCGTACAGGTACGCAAGTTCATGTAGCTTTATCGGATTCTTGTTCATTTCATCTAACCATCAGGAATATATGGAGTAGGGTCTATCACATTGTATTAGTGGTCATACTTATTTGTGTTCAGAAATATTAGACACCTTATTGCCAATGAGAAAGGCTCAAATCGACTATGTCAGAATTCAAAACAGTACATAACCAACTTAGGTATAAGCTGCAGATAATTGCATCGAAGGCATGTTCAAGTTGGCACGATAGTGAATAGAATGGGGAGAGTTACCTTTAGGAAAGGATTTTCTCTTGGGCTTATATTGAGTAGGGTGGGACTCCTTTGGCCTTAAGTCCCCTTTATAGTTTTGTAGACTATTCCATGCATAATTTACTGCATGATGCTCTACTGAATTCCGAAGCTCACACAAAAACCGAATGCACAATGCACATCTCTTTTCCAAAACTTACTATATACCGATCCAATCCAACAAAACTTGTGGACTACTTTCTCCTACTGTGGAATTCCAAACCTGCTCGTGGGTGCGTAAACAAAATTTGGCACTCTGGCCTCCCTGTGTGTCACCATGTAAAAGGTGTTAGTCCGTCAAACATAACACCCCTACCACGGAGTTCTCTATGCTCTCCGTCCTGGCAATCAGCTCAGCCCTGGAGGTTATTCCATAATATTTTATGACATCCATTTCAAATCCTTAATGGGGACTTTCTCAACGTTGTAGACTTGGGCTTTCCTCACCCTTCGTGTACAAGGTAAAGGCTCGACTTCTGTGTCGTACCATGTTAAGAAATTCCCCCCCCCCCCTCTCTGCAGCACTGTGTAGTCCTCACCATAGCAGCTCTTGCTACCCCAACTATCATACCTGGATCACTGTAGTTGAGCCAATGTACAAATAGTAATGACCTGGCCTATATCGTAACATCTTATGAAACTACCCCTGGACTGTGCTGGAGACTGCAGAAGGGGGAGGAGATGGAGGGTTGATTAGTGGTGCAGTCTGTGTTTTGCTCACAGTGTATCTCTGCTCCTGGCAGCTGCCATCACTAAGTCACAACTAACAGGGACTCGTTTCCTACAGTTAGACACAACCTGGTGAAACTTCTATGTTACAGGACCTGCATATTTACCTTGGTCCTACCCAGTGAAGTCTAGGTCCACTACTAGTTTTATAGGGTGATGGAAAAGCTGAGACTGGAGGGGGGTAGCATGTAGATAATTGCAAGCACATGCCTATGATTATGATATCATGTTTGGATTGTCCAGATGTCATGTCCCTATCTAGCACTTATGGGTCAATGGTCGAAGAAGAGGTCTGTGAGGATTAGGTACAAATAGGAGTAGATATAGGCCTACAGAGGATACCAATAGTAGATTACATGAAAATGTACTCCTATATTCCCCTATTCATTTTGATTTACAATTCACCCCTGGAATTGTGCCTTACTATATGTATGCCCATACACCTAAATTTGAAAGAACTTATCAAGAGGCTGATATGTAAGGCTACAATCCACGTATTTATCCAAAGATATCAATCATTTCATTCCATCCGGGTCCTATAGTTAACCATCTGCTCCAGCCACTCAGGCCGGAAGTGAGGTGTATTACTGAGTTTTGCTAATTATTGCTCAGCCAGACTCTCCTCCAGACCCCTAAATTTTCTCCAGGGTCGACCTCCACCCCTCCCCTTCACCTCCCGACCACACCACACACCGCCACCAGCCGCACACTTAACATACCAGTGCCCCTCCCGTACAACTAACCAAGCCCAACCATTCCCCACATTTTGCCTCTTTATTCACGTTACTTGTCCATCACTGAGCTCATCTAGTAGGGAAGATTAACGTCATAAGACGCCTGCCTGATTGGGCCCATTGTGCGCACGCGCCAGTGTAACGGCAACCGTGCCGGAAGTGACATGAGTACATGTTATTGATTCTTTTGATTTGCGAGACATGTTTAATAACAACTGAGAATTTGATAACAAGATCCTCTTTCTATGCATATACGGATGAATACAGCCTTTTAATTCAAAGAGGGAAAGTTCATCTTGCTTCCAGGGTCTATCACTTTAGCTGTCAATAAAATGACATCATTGATTTGGGACCATTTTCAGAATGTTCATGTAGCTATCATGATGTTTGGCAGATATCAAGAAAACCATCACCACTTCCCCTCTATAATTGTCTTGCTGATTCTAGTTCTCCCCATACCTGAAGGGGCATAGACCTAAGGGACAACCATAACAACCCAATATCATGTACAAGGCAGTGGATTTCTAGTGATAGGCAGGTTACTAACAGAGCAAAAGGAACCGAACCACCGTTTTATGAATAATTTCAGTGTACACTTTGTACAAAAAAATAAGAACCTAGTTTTCTGTTCAAGTTTTAGATAATAATTTCTTTACATCAGAATGTCTGAAGAATTGATGAAAAATATAGCTAAGTCTGCCGTAAAGGTAGAGAGAGAACGTAACTGATTGAATCACATTTTTAGTGTAGCGTCAATCAATGTTTTTAATCCCGACACTCCGCGGGGAGTGTGCGGACAGGGGTTACTCAAACCCTTATCATGCACGAAAAATGAATTTAGGAACTCTGTGGGGGCTTTACTTGGTGCTCCCAGGTAAACATAATCCTACACACTGAATGTAAAAAAAAAAAAAAGATGAGATGACAGATAAGATCAAGAATTGAGTGAGATCATGAATGGGACCAAGAATCTGGGTACTCATGGTCTGATCAGTCCTGTAAGGTCACCTAAGAGCACGAATCTTGCTCTCACCAGCCCTGTAAGATCACTTAAGAGCACGAATCTTGCTCTCACCAGCCCTGTAAGATCACCTAAGAGCACCAATATTGCTCTAATCAGCCATGTAAGATCCAGTAAGATCACTAAAGAGTATCACTGGAAGATCACCTGGAGGGTCTTGCCAAAAGAAAACGAGGAAGAACCTGTTAAATTTTCTCAAAGAATACTGATAGAAACGTGCATGGCCTAACAAGTTTTCACACTATTGCCATATAACTGTTCAAGAAACAGATTAAAAACAGAAATCGAATGCACAGGATGAACATCTACCCCTTTCCCGATATCTATTATTAATGGTTGATTCATCTAAATCACTAATAGAGCTCATTCAGATGACATCACCACATATCATTTCTTGGGCTCCCATGCACGTTTAACTGCCTGGCTAGACCAGAATTCTTTTGGAAATACATAAACGTGCACGTTTTATTTGTTGGGTTCTTGTTTCCTTTTTGGCAAGACCCTCCTGAGAGTAAAAAAAGATCCCCTAAGATCACAGAACAGATGGTGCAGGTACCTAAATATTTTAGGTACTTCTGAGTAACAGACCCCAGGACCCATAGTCCGAGCGCCTAGTCCGAGTAGGCGGGTCCGTGGTATAGCTTCCTATGCAGTGTGCATTTCATACTCATTGGTGATCCACCGACGCGGCAAGTGCGACTGTGAGTAGTACATATGTACAAATAAGGAAATGGCGATTTTACTCTGGCACCGCAGCCTCGAGAGCGTGCCACTCATTGGCAGTGGCTGATTTAGAGGGGGAGCGCAGGGGCGCCCGCGCCCCCCTTTTCCCCAGTACTTATGAGTTTAATCACATATTTTGGACCCCAAGATTTGCTCAAAAATAGGGGGTGTGCTCCCTCCTTTTGAGCCGCGCCCCCTCCTTTTCCAGATCATGGATCATCCATTGATTGGGTTGTTGTGGAGATGCTTTGTACCCCAGGCTCTGCAGCATAAATCTTTTGAAGGCCCATTTCATGGGTACTGATGATAATGATAAGTTTTAGGTCTGCATGATTCCTTTTCCATTGGTCCTTTTAACTCGAATAGTAAACGGCCAAAATACACTAAAGGCAATAAAAAGAGACTAAAAGAACATGTTAAAGACACACTAAGGGATATGCAAAGTTCGGGGTTTTAATTCTGTAGACAAGTGATGATTTATCTGTCACAAGGACGGGGGCATGTCAAATTGCTTGCGGCAAGAATCTATTAAAGCTGTCGCCCTTGTTCGTCTCTGACCGACCCGGCCTTAATGATTCAAACAGCAGACGACATCCGAGCTGTTGCCAACAAAAATAAAAACCTTCAATCACCGCCACCGGACGTGCACCGGAGACCCTCATCGAGTTTTACCCCACCCCACCCAGAGCCACTTTCTTCACAACAGATCCCAACTTCCCTTCCCACTCACCCACCTACTCACCCCACCCTCCCACCTACCTACCCGCCCACCCACCTTCACATTGACACCCCCACATACTCTCATTTCACATTTGATCGTAATGACCTCCCACACGTACGAATAATAACCTGGATTATAGTCAATGTGTCTTCATAATGATACTATATACATGTACACGCCTACATCTGCCCTTCTACAATACTGGAGATCTAGATCTATAGTCCATCATTCCTCATGTCACCTCCAAGATCGCCTTTCCCTACATAATTCCCTTTAACAAAGATATTTTCTTTAAATTTCTTTCCATTTCGTATTGTGCAACGGTGCCGACTACCTATAGATGTCATTTTCTACACCCCTCCTCCCCCACCCCTTATATACCTGCTCAGACCAGACATTGAAGTGCGGAGGCCAGAGGACGATGGCAATAAATTGTGCACTTTATTTACAGATCGATATTGTCTTCTTATTAATTTTTCTTGTCGGTTGGCGGGCGGCGCGCTGACGGGGGCACAATGGTGGCCATTGTGCCGGCAGGGGGCGGGTCGGGCGTCTCCCGGCAGGAGGAATGCGCCAATAGACGCTCGCCAATTACGGCTACGTGCGCGGCGCTATTATTACTACGCCCTCCTCACCGCCAACTCATTTATCCTTCCGCTGACGCTCGTCCATCACGTGACTCTCCGGAAAATAGGCCGCGCCATGAAAGTTAATATACACAGGTTAGAGGGGAGTGGCGTCTTCGGGAAGAGAAGTACGATTAATACCCGTCCTCTGGCCCTACCACCAGCCTCTATAGTGGGGACGAGGAGAGAGATGGGAGTTGGTGGCACATGGGTTAGGGAGGTGGAAGTTTGGTTGTCGATGATTGGAGGTAGGAAGTCTGCATCGAGCACTGAGCTGCAGGAAGTAGATGAGGAAAGGCCTGTTGGGAAGTTCAATACACTGTACAATGGGAACTGGCGTCGAGGGGGTTGGGCAAGTGGGTGTGGGCAAGTTCACTGAAGTGTCTGCATGGTAGACAAGGACTGCTTGATTGCATGCAAAGACTGGTACAATTGCATGATCTACAGGTACAATTGGAGATTGAAGGGTAATGATATTCATTGGCTTGATGCAGAGCAGACAGGACAAATATAGAATCTATCAATATTGAGGTCTGTTTTGTGCCTAGTGTCTAAGACCTGGACTGCAGATGAATCGGTATTTGAAAGAAAGTAAATACAGGAGGAACGAGGCGGAGAGAGAGAGAGGGAAAAAAGAAAGCTCAGAGGTCAGAATTCATAAAAAAAACAAGAGTGATTGGGCAAAAAACAGTCAATGTTCAGCGTTTTTCTTTTCTTTTGTGACGGCGGAAGTTTGGGGTGAATAGGTAAAAACGGTAACAAATTACGCGCGACAATTTGGTACCCTGGTTATTTCAGGTGAATTGTTTTAGGTCATCCTCTCCAATCTCAATGTAATCCCCAATTTTAAATATGCTGAGCCATAAATCTCGATTTATCGACCTGGTTTTCAAAATGCTCATTTCTCATCAATATTCACACATCTTAAACATTTAATTACATTGGCGGATGATCACCATTGAAAGAACAATGGGAGCCCCCGTCACTGTGCTCAAGATATAATATTCGTACATCAATATTATGCTTGAAGCTATCATTGTTCCTGAAAAGGGCAATCGTATAATATACAATTGCCCTTATTATACACATATTATGTGTATTTAAATAGAGAGATACCCGTACATGCATTACATGTACATTGCTGTATGCCAAAAGGGATAGAGGTGTATGTCAGGGGCCACGGTGATGGGGCAGGTGGCAATCATCTTAAAGCGAGTGACCTTTGTAGTAAATATGTATATACCTCTATAAACTGTACGTATGTGTGATATAAGCACTTTGTGAATAAGGTTTTTAGGATTTATTCGGGATAGGTGTTTTATGAAGTTTGGGTCATACCTATAGCAGTTAGCCCTGATTAGACCAAAAAAAGTTGATTTTCCGTTAACATGGTCCAAAATGCTATGGTCGGTAGGTCGGATTTTTTTTTTTTTTTATCTCAGGCCTCATAAAGTCAAACTTTGCTAGTTTTTCTCTGGTTATCAATAGAAAGGATCGTTTCCTGTAAGAAATGAGGGGAAATGATGGTAAACTATGAAAAAATGTTGAAAGAATCGTCCAAAGATTTGAAAAATGTGTAGAAAAATCGGAAAAATCCTCAAAAAATTCTGAGGTCGGCCCCTTTTAGCCGAGGTCGGTCGTGTGACCGGAACCTTATTTTTTTTTTGGCCTTAGCAAAGTAAAATCAGGTAATTGCCTTAACTCCAAATCACAATAAGAGCATATATCTATAATATGTATTAGGATAGAACCTATCTGGAACCCGTGGATTCCCTCTCCCAACTCTGATTTAATCCTACCCTGGATTTTACACTGGATGTGTGGTGTGGTGTGGCGCAGGTCTTTACATGTAGGCCGGAAGGCTGGGACAGAAAGCGGTGTACTTGTGGCTGGGTGCGCCACCAGGCAGGGAACTAACAGATGAGCCTCATACCTTCACCACAGCAACGGCCATCACCAGGACAACGGCAGACACAGGGAGGAGGTGGGCGGAGAGGAGGGGGGGGGGTGCAGGTAGAGGCAGGCCAGGTACAGAACAGAGATGGGTTAGATGGGTTAGAGACTGCAGGGCTCAACGAGTAGGAACCCATACAATACCGCCCCAAACGAGACCATTTCAACAACACCGAACGTGATGTCACCGTCACCAGTATCACTATAGGCCTACAGACTGTTGTTGGAAAGGGGGTGGGGTGGGGGCAGAAAGACATGGGGACCTGCCCCCTCCCCTATGCACTAAGCTATGGAAGAATAAGAAAAGCCAGGTTCCCCAATAATCGGAAGGTCCTGGATGTGAGCTTAGACACATTATATTCCGGTCTTTCTGGTGTAGCTGTAAGCCTGAGCCTAAAACCCGGAGCCCAAAAGTAGAACCCCCTTCCAAAGAGAACCATACCCCCTACCCCCTCGATAAAAATTGCTTCCTATAAAGCCTCTGGTGCTACACTGCATCTCAGTGCGTGGTGCTCCGCGGGACTAAGTATTGTGTATATGCCTTAGTATTGAGGTCCCATGAGTCCGCCATTGCTTGATCTGGCACCTGGCGTGATAAGCACTGATAACAGCTGCATGATGGGTACAAGGTGTTACATAATGTATCCAAAAAAGTCTGCAGTAAATGGAGGGAATTATCTGATTGATTGATAATGTATCCCGGGTCAGCCCTATACAGGTTAATGTCGTTAATTACAAAGGAGTTGTTCCACGGTGGAAGACTATATTTTGTCCTATTTACACATATATCAATTGGCCAGGAGGGTCTTGCCAAAAGATAACGAGGACGAACCTCTGTAAATATTTTCAGAGAGTGCTGAGGAAAACGTGTATGGCCCAACTCATTTTCATAGCATTGACAAAGAAAAATACAGCAGAATGTATGGAAAAGTCGTTTTGAGATGTAAAAAATCGTGCATGTTTTCTCTAAATGATTATCCAAACAATAATTTAGCAAGACAAAAACGTGCTCGTTCTCTTTTTTGGTTCACGTTTCTTTTTTGGCAAGACCCTCCTGGCTGAGAATTACACTGTCTTTCACTCCCGCTTCGACCATTCGAAGGCGGTAAATAAACTGACTCAGTAAGAGATCTGCCACTTAACAGCAGTCCCTAAAGTATTTATATAGGCTGGCCGTGGTGAACAATACAATATTACTTGGCTGACGCATCGGCCTACCTCCTTGCTCTATTTCTCCAGATCACATCCGAAAAAAATGTATCGATAATCAGTTTATGGATGGATCTATATCCACTAGTCTACAAGCCTGCATCTATAGAAACTTATTGCAGCTACACTGACATGAACCAGACTGAGCATAGAATCTACCTGTCTACTACAAATGTTATAGGTCGGGTTGGTGCCAAGCTTTCTCTTACTGATCCGGTGCAGATTCGGAAATAGAAATGATGCTGGCTCATGGAGCTTAATTCAAAACATCCTGGGATCGCAACCCCAGCGATCTTAGTGTAGGCACATATCAGAAGACCTGGCCGGTCTACCCTATCTAATGCAGTGGTTGCAGGCCTGCCAGGAATAGTAAGTCCTGGGATCACTTCACTATTCTATTCCTTTTCCAGTGCTAAGATCACTGCAATCTTAGTGAAAGAATTGCCCAGTGGTTTAACCTGAGTACAAGAGCACTTACAGGGAACACTCCTGATCGAAAGAGTGAATAGCCTGCTGCATACATATAGAGGTAAGGGAGGATGTTTGCTGAGTGTCCTTGAGGGCTCTTAGGGCTACTCATGCGTTAAGTGCACTGTAAGGTAATTCTTCCCTTCTCTCTCTTTGTCCGGGGGGGGGGGGGGGGGGGAGGCACAATGCTTCTAATAGGCAAACATAAATCATACATTCATGGGAACAACTCTTGAATACTGTACTGGGTCAACTGCACCCTGTGCTCTTTTGTTAGCCCATATGGGGACGGCGAACGATGGTATAAACACTGTTGTGAAGAAGAGTGACTCCACAGCTATTCTTTTATTTTGGGACTCTTACCCCTGTGCCCAGTCAGTACTTCTTGGAATAGTGGGGGGCTGAGGCTAAGATCAATGCGATCTTACTGCTGGCTAGGAAATGTGAATGCAGTCTGACCTTAAGATCGCTTAATAGAATAATTCCTAAGATCGCTGGGGTTGCGATCCCAGGATGTTTTGAATTAACCTCCAGGTCTTTCAATACAACATACTCACCAAAAGAATTACTAGTAGACGGAGCCACTGCCAGATGCAATTCACTATTGCCACCAGTCCACATCCCGTTCTCTTCTTATACATGTATTACTATTAATTGTCCTTTCATGCCTTGGGTGATATTGCGTCCAGCCAACCTATAGGGTATTTGAAGAGGGATGCACCTCAAGGGGTGTGTATACTTTCATATATATATATATATATATATATATATATATATATATATATATATATATATATATATATATATATACGTCATATCAGGCCACTTTGGGATACTTCAAAGAGGGACACACAGATCACACCAGGCAAGGCTGGTCGTTTGAAGAGAGGCACACACATGACGTCACACTAGACAAGGCCGACGGACATCTGGTATACTTAGACGAAGGGCACCCTCGTGTACGTCACAGGAGGCAAGGCCAAGTTGGGGAACTCATCACAGGAGGCAAGGCCAACTTGAGAGTTGTCTGCATGCAATATCAAGAGCCTGGGACACACCTTGTAGGCACATCCCTAGGGATGTATAGCACCCATTGGATACAAAAAGGGCAGGGGCAGGGGATCACGGGCACACACACAACCATACATGCATACTGGTTTATGGTCCAAACTGGGTACCTGGGATTCATGCCAGTGACGGGGTCCATGCCCAAGGCTTTCTGAAGGGTGTATTGCCTCTCGAATACCAGAAATTGCATTGATGGGATCTTTAGAATATATTGCCACTCGGACAAGGGGCTAAATCGATCACTTTTATCATAGACGTGGCATCAGGAATTTCAAGTTTAACTGGGGACTTAGCTGTTTAACTGTGGGTACCCATGGTGAGTATGGACACCTAACAGTGGTACAAAATTGATGGCAATTCACAAAGCGATTTCCTCTATGAAACAGGTTTCAATTAACAGGGGAAGTTAATTTTCAGGTCCCCAGTTGACGGGTGGTTTCCTGGTCCAAGTCCCCAGTTCTCAGTAAAAAAAAAACAACACACACACACACACTTCAAACCAGGCGGGGAGGGGTGGCAATGACAGGAGGAGATGGATATAGACATAGAAGATAGATACGTACTTACCGGCTGTGATGGCGGAGTGCAGATGATGTGCTGTGTCATGGTGACTGGCCAAGTTAGGGGCACCCAGACTTTCTGCGTGGTACCTACTCCCCCAATGTCCGTCCATTGAGTGTTTACTCAAATCACACTGTCCACCAACGGCCCCTAATCGGCTTGACCCAAGCAACGAACCATAATGCGGTTGGAAACGTCCTGTACCGGATATACTAGCGGCATAAGCCATGTCATGGACGTTGTGGTGGGAGGCATGGCCCGCATAGGGGGCACTATGTGTTTGTGACGTCAGAGAGTATCGCCAGGGGTCGCCACCTAACGAGGACATGGAGTGGAGAGGTGACGTCATGTAAGCGTCACCGGAAGTCGAATGGAGCGGTCCTAGCGGGTCATGATGGGACAGGGAGGAGGACGCCGCCTGGTGATAGCTGCTGTTCCAGAACGAGGCAGGGAAGTTCCGGTGTGACATGGGCGAGGAACCTGCACAGAAAGAACAAGAGTTCAAGTTACATAGGTGTGGATAAAGCATAGACATACCTATATCCCGGACCTATTTATGGGGAGCATGTATTTTCCATAATTAGGATGTATGAATGAGATGATATGAACATTACCATCGATACATTCTTCCTTGGTGGATACTTAACATAATAGCTTGAATACAATGTTTACAAGTGCTTTCTTTTTCGAGTTGAAATGATTCCCCGCATCAAGGTTTGTAGGCACAGAACTATGAAGCAATATGTTCTGTTTCATGACATGAAACAATTTGCCAACATTATATCTTATTCATAGACATGGGTAGCCTTCATTCTAAAGTCTCCATAGTATCGGTATGCCAGATAAGCCAATCTCATGTTGCCTACCACCCTGACGTCCCACCCTGCTTGGGAGACCTACCTGGCAGCCCAGGTAACACGGACTATTGTCTAAACAAACATGGCAGGGTCTCCCGTGCAACCTCACATAATCCGCCAACGCAGATCCCACCATCCACATTCTTGCCTCACCCTTACCCTCCCTCCACGTACTCATCCATTACAGATATCTCATATCAGTAAGAGGTAGGCAATACAGGGGTCATCTGAGTGCACATTCTCATCTCAGCCATATAGTACTCCTGAATTTGAAGTTCCACGTCGACATATGGCCTGATGCTACGTTTATAAATGTGCCAAATGTGTCTATCATAAGATTTAAAATCAGGAAGTTGTAGGTCGACGCATGTACCCGGCGCATGTAGATAAGGCCACATATTTCATGCAATTTGAAGGGTTGTGAGATTCCTAAACATTATCACCGAAGAATCTTATTTTAAAATGAAGGTGGAGGGATGTCATCTGACCATTTGGAATTATTGGGCTGTACAAACGGTGCTACTATTTAGGGATGGAAGATATATCAAGGACCAAGGAGGTGATCCATCCCCCCACTTCCATAACTTATAAATATAGGTTCAGCAGTGGAGGAGATCCCAATATGAGGCCTTCTCAATATGAAGCACACTCCTTACTTGAGTCCCCTGTGTTATACATTTATATCCACGTTCATTCTGAACCTGGTTGCAGTCTGACTATGAAGGTGTGGCTACGGCAATGTGACTAGGATCTCCATCATCCCTTTTCACCTCCCCAAATAACTCCACTCACCGACACATGGGGGCGTGGATATCACCTTGATAAGACCCTCGTCTTGATATCTCGTGCTTCTACGCGTCATCTCGCGCGACGAGAGTAGTGCCATCACTCATGAACTCACGTCAGATGTTTGACGGGGCGATGCGTTCTGGGTACGGTTTCTTTTCTCTACACTGTTAAAAATTTCCGTAGATTTTACAGAGAATCATTGTTAAATTTTACGGGTTTTCACCGTTATTTTTATTACAATGAAACACCCTTAGATTATGTGATGTTACAGTGAATCTGTGTAAAACACTACGGAAAAGTACCGCTATTTTATTTACGGTGAATCTTTGTCCTTTCGGAAGTTTCATATCTTCCTACTAGGTGGCCTCGGGGCTCACTTTGAGACTTTCTTCAATGCCCTACACCCTAAACAGCTCAAATTGTCACAAAATTCAAAGCATATCCACTTTGGTTTATGCACCATGTCATCAAAATGCAAGTCTACATTGTAGTTTCATAGATTTCAGATATTCAAAAGATAATCCAACTTTGTGTGGCAAAGGGGAGTAGCAGGGATGTCATAAACACCCATTATGTGGTAATAGAAAAAAATACATAGGTATATCACTGCAGTTTTTAATTCAACACAATTCTGAAGTAATCTATGTACTTAGATTATTCCTCCAAAGTTATGACAGGCATGATGTGCCTCTCAAGGACTAATTTATAATTATAATGATTAGAATGTCCTTACACTAGGATGTCCAGATGAACTGTACATGCAACCAAATCATGTATTAAGATAACCTAGTCCATTGTGAATTTACAGTGGAATTTTTAAAATGTCAAGCCAGAGGCTGAATATTGCTATGAAAAGTTAATGGTGTATGGCATTGAAACCAAAACAATGTGTAATTAATGACCTTTAATCATTGTTTAGAAATAACAGTGAAATTCCGTAAAAATTATGGTGACATTGAAAAAACGGTGACCGTTAAAAAAACGGTGAAAGATTGGCAGCCATTGTTGCCAATGATTCTTCGTTTTTTCTACGGAAATTTTTTAACAGTGAATACTCTTCGTTTCATTAGGGACTGATTATAAGACCATGTCAGGACCCATATAAGTAATACCGATATTGATGTATATGATATGGATTGCGTATACGGGGTACGTTAGATAAGCGTTCAAGCGATCTTCCATGCAGAACCTCTCGTCTCATTGTTTACATGTATATGCATTGAAGCCTGATTCATTTATTGGCATTTTGCTCGTGGCAGTTGAAGGTAAATATCCCTCTAATTCGCTCTAAGCGTGAATAACTGCACCGATACGTTAGGTGAAGTAGCCTCGTAAAGAAACCCCACTGGATCATTAGTCAACTTAATGCATGTGCGTCTGGCGCGGGGTGGTTGGATGCCGGGGTTGGATGGGAGAGCGGGTTGAGGGAAGGTCCAGAACTTACAATCTGACTGAAAACGGGCTTCAAATACACGTATCGCAATCAATATGGGTATTGGTCGGGGGTATTTCCCAGCCGATCCGTGGATTTTGACCTAAATTTTGGAATCTAATACCAACCGCCAAATGGTTAATTCAAGTTCAAGAGAATCGACGAAGCGATGATCACGATGAAGCGTTACCGGTATGTCCTTCATCCACCTAACTTTAGTGGAAGGCATTGACTCGAATCTGCAGCCTGCATCAATGTACACATCTATAAATACAAGGATTACCATACTCTGTATGTAGTTGGCATCTTCAGACAAATGCCACATCCGGGCCCGCTAGCCATGTCGGGGCAATGGTGTGTATGATCAGTTATCAGACTCCAAATTTGAAAGTGTAGGCCCCATTGGGCGATTCACATTTTTACATCATTCACCTCTGCGGTCTGTTAGTAAAGTCGTTCCGTTCGACAAACGGTCTGTGGGCGCGGATGGACGGTGGTGTTGGCACAACACACGTGCTGGTGGGCCGCTCAGCCTGGTGCTGCTTCACCTCTGGACAGCGCCTTCCGCTCCTCCAGCGGCCCCCACGCGCCGCCATACCTGTCCGCTGTCTGCACGTGCCGCGCGGGCGCCGCACGCGTCCCGCGTCATGCCGCGCCCGTGAAGCCATCCAGCCGGCGCCAACATCGACCGGACCGCCGCAACGCTGACGGCCAGGATCCAGGACAATTTAGGCGGATATATGGACTTGTTATCTCGCAATGCAATCATCATTCAAATGCCAAGGAGCTTGGCAGCTGGTCGCACAAAACTGGCCTGGCAAATTGTCCATGGTACTACATTTTTATATTTATAGCAGCCATCCAAAGTATGTTCCTCTTATTTTTTCTTGTCTGGCAGGATGCATCACAGACTATCCATTGGAAATGGCGAAATATATCTGCCACATTATAAATATAGTTACATGTACGACAACAAATATATTCGCCATACACCAGCATGGAAGTAGTGATCATTCTTGAAAGAAGAGGCGCAAAATGGCTTAAAATCTCTTGAATTTAGGGGGGAGGAGCAATGGCTTACTTCAAGCATACTGTCCCAGCAAATTGTCGTCATCTGTCGCCATGATTGGTCATCAATGGTGACTCCTTTTTGAGTGATAACTCATTCCGTCATCTTTCGCCACTGTGTGTTAGACTCACATGGCATAGCAATTGCTATTCCTGGTGATCTTGTGCTATAACGACGTCGTGTTCCATCTAGCGACATGGGTGAGCCACTTCACACAGGTTGACGAGGACTCACGACAATTTGCTGGGGTGGTCCTTGAGAATACATTTGTAGCGGTCATTCATCTAAATTATAGCAACGGGCTATATGAGGGGGGGGGGGGGTTAAGGGGAAATCTCTGGAAAGTGTTTATATTGTATTACAATTCTGACACGTTTCTCATGTCAGTTTTTATGTCAGGAGAGTAGCATTATTTTGAGTAGGCACATGCATGGTGATTCTTCCTGTAGCATAATAGCAGACACAGCGACCAATTTGTGCCATGGGCTCAAATAAAGCAGCCCCGGATATGAGTGTCACGCGGTGCACCATGGTAACGAGAAGTGACGTCAGTGCCACTTGTGCGCCTACCTGTATTGCCTTACCATCAATGGAGGCACCATGAAATAGGTTTATGAGTTGCAGGGGGGGGGGGTGTCTACTGGATATAGGTGCGATATTTAGGCCTACATTTGAGATTAAATGAATGTAGGTGTTCAATCATCTGTATATATTTGGCATGCAAAGGCGGATGATGGTTTTTAATAGCAGTATGTGGGCAGGGGCTATTACAAAACAATGTTCGTATAGATGTCGCTATAGGGCCAAATTTCACGTTGAGAAACAATGACAAATGCCACTCCCCAACATGCTATCATACATATGTGATTATGGGTTTCCACTTCTTCTCTTATTGTATGCTTTATTATACATACAAATCTTGTAGTCCAATTTCAAACAAAATATTAAGCCACAGAGGACTGCAATGTGAGCTCTCAACCAATGAGACCACACATCCACCTGGAGTTGCTCACATATGGGCACCTGGAGCCATGACCACCGGGAAAGCAGCTCGGCTCAGCGGTCAGTGTTTGACCTGCTCACACCTGGACTGACCTTACAGAACAGGATGAGCTGCTCAGGTGGTGGCCGTACTCATTGACCACCTGACCACAAACTGACCGCCCCCTCACCTCTCGGGGTGTGGTGATGAGCAGCTCATGACTGGAAGTGAGTGTGTGTATTGACCTTGGGAGCAGAGTAAAGCGCTAATCACGGGACACGCAGAGACTGGAATTTGGATCTTCTGACAAGGCGAGAAGGTCAAAGTACATGTATATAGGATCGAAAGATAGACAAAACAAGAGGGCCTGCAACTGAGACAAGTCAGAGGTCCTCTATGGCTGTAGCCAGTGGGCACAAAATTCGCCTCACCGTTGAATTAACTTTATTAAGTGGTTTATCAACGTTGACGTTGATTTAAGATTCTGTGGCCACTGGGTATGGTATCAATGAAATACATGTACAAGTGTAGGCACACAGAGACAAAAATCAAGGTAAAAGATGGAGGAGTCAGGCATATAGCCCTCTGACAGCGGTGCGGGCAGGTCCCTCATTGTTTGCCTGTGCCACTAATGTAGGGCCATGTTATATTCATACACATGGGAGACTTATGTGTTTATTTGCAGACAACACAGTCCTAGTTCAAGCTCCCATTGCATTGTACACTATTCCTGAACATTTACATTTCATTGACGTCTGTTCATACACATGAAGCATTTCAGCTGCCCGCTGCAGTGGCGGAATTAGACGGGGGGCCGGTGCGCCTCCTTTTTTTGCCTGTACTTTGAGTATACATGTACCTAAAATTTTGGGGGTGCGCCACCTCTTTTTGGGCCGCGCCTCCTCCTTTTCCAAAGCCCTAGATCCATCACTGTTTCCCATGTTATAAGGTTACTCCAAACCTCTAGACCAAAATACGATTATATATATATATATTTCCGAACTAAGATGGGCGCTGTCCTTTCATGCGGCTGGTGAGGGAATTGCTGGCATCAATGGGTGATTATATATCAGACTTGTAAAGACCAAGTGTGCATTATCGTAAGTTTCCGGTGCACGCCCAAAGTTTGTAAAAAAATCAGCATTTGGCTTTAAAATCCCGGGTTTACAATACTTTAAACCAGACCGTCCGGGAAGAAAACAAAGTGAATTGAAACCTAAACATAGTGCCTAAAAGCGCACATCTGATGTTTACTAAAGTTTAGTGCTTCACACGTTGGTAAACATGTGCATTGTAACACTTCCCGATGAACACCTCGCCTGTTCTAATGGCCTCCCGGATCTGACACGTGTTCCAATTGGGCAACTTCCGGATCGGCGCGCGCATCCATGCGTACTGAGCGGGAAAATGTCGTCTGCAGTCTGCACGGACCGGAAGTGGATACTTTTACGGGCCCACACTCCTATCACTACATTGTATACGCAGAAGAGGGGGGGGCAGCTATTCACACACGCTATTTTACAGGCTTGAATGGATCATGTTGCCGGCATGACCCTATGCATGAAGAAATAACTGCAGAACAGTCCTACACGTTGTCTGGAGAGAGGGATGCAGGTATCCGAGCATTTAATTGCTTACGTGTGATGTGCCCGATGATGTCTTATTGTCTATCTGAGGCCTCTGAAGAGCTCCAACCTGTGGTCAATTCTATCTAATATCACCGTTTCTTATATCCAAAATACAAATGCCTTCGATAAGCTTTTTGACGTTGTACTAGAATGGATTGGTACTAGTCTGTCAAAAGAATTAGGGCTATTGACTCAACACATGGCCAGAGATTTCCCTATCACCACCACCCCCTATTCCCCCTCAACATTCAACATGGCGAGCTCTTGATGCATCAGTGCCAGCGTCTTGGTATATGCAAATGTAAAATCTTTAAAGAACATACGACATGTGCGCCTCTGTATGGGTCAAATCAGGATTAGTGGTCATTGGGGGGGGGGGCAATGAAGAGGATGAATTGGAATTTTACGGACGGAAGCAGAGTGGTTGTTCGGCAGCGATAGACCTGTGGAAGTGGGGGTTAGGGGAAAACCCATCTTTCAGCAGCCCGGTGCCACCCTCTGAGGGCGGGTGATGGAGCGTACAGAAAACGGCTTCTGGACACCACCAGACTATATGACTTCCTGTCAATTAATCCCGCCTCGTTTGGGATCTGTGCAGAGGTCTGTGCGCGTGCGCGTGTGGTCTACAGGGACGCTGATTGGGCGCGTGCCATGGTTTCAGAAAACCTTTATAATTATCACTATATTGTCCATAAGTAGTAGTATATTATGAAGACCGTTTCTTCCTCACTGATTTGATACCATGTGCACCCCTCCATATCCCACCATAGGTTTATGAATAGTTTGCTGATCCTCCTCCAGTGTGTGCCGGAGATGAAAAATGAATTGCCCTGGTTCATGTGTGCCTCTGTCAATAGACACATCGTGGAAGGTTGGCATACATGTGCATGTTGTGGACATAAAGTAAACTGCTGCCATCACGCCTCACGGATGGTTAGAGATGTGATGGCCATCAACAGCCGCCATGCAGATTTATTAAATGTGTCAGCTCCTAACAGAACCAAGCATCTCCAGCTTACCCCTTCCCTCAACACACTACCACCGCTCCATGCCATATGGATCTGGTGTGTGGATAGTTTGCATCTATAGTACTGGGTCTTAAATTTATTCCAATATCATACCATACCAGATGTGTCTGGATTACCACGGTGCAAGTACCCAGTATAGACATGCATATTTGAACTGTATTCGCAGGGCTTAATACATCTGCAATTTATGTACCGGGATGTATCCCTGGGTTAATATCACATCTCTAAAAGTATGCTGGTGATTGACCCGGGTGGTTCTCCCTGGCCTATTGATAGACAGTATAAGTTATTGATAGACACAAAAGTACATAAAAATGTCATGAGCCGAGATCATGATACACAATCAATGCTTTAAGAAAGTCTCCACATCCCCCAGCAGACCTAAAACATGATTCGGGGTCTGTCAGGTCTGGTGGTGACAGCCCATACCCCCTTCTACACCCAATGAACAGCCCTGTATGTGATGATGTCCAGCGGCCCCACCAGGTGGCAGTCATCACTCATTGGTTGTCAGTCTCTGACACCAGACGGCGCCAGCACGTTGGTGCCGTTACGTCCCGGAAACACGTCTCTACGCGTGCGCAAAAGGCCGCCTGGTAGAAGAACGTGGAACCAGAGCCATCAGCAGACATGCGCGTGTGCACGTGTGTCATAACACACTGCATAATACACACAAACGTGCTTATTTAGGAGCCATGTAGGACGTCTTGTATCCTCTTGTGTCAAAAAAGATACATTTAGGCATAGGTCTATACCTCCAGCCTACAATTGAAAAAAAGAGAATGCGCCTACTAAAATGCACCCAGGCCGCCGAATCAAAAGAGAAGGGCACACCATTTTCATGATGACTTTTTTGGTAGTCCAGGAGTGAAACCATTTCAACAATCAACATGGGTGCCAATTAACCTTTTATAACCTTTATCTGGTTTGAAATTACAGTGTGTAAGGACAGGAAGCAGGCTTTGTATGATGTGTGACGTCATATAAAGGGCATCCGTTACCGTACGATAATAGATCTGTACAGATCTGTTTTTCAATAGGCCTATACCCATAGCCTATGTCTGAAGCCTCCGTCATGAAAGGCATGGAAGTATGATGGTCTTTTATTGACTCAACACTTTGCTTTCATACTCTCATTTGCCCTGTTCAGGCCTACCATTTGAAAGAGTCTGCTCTGCTGAATCACTGCATGGGGCTATGGCTCAATTTTCCCATGTCCTACATTCCTTATAACTAACTATACGGAAGCCACCTTTGGTCTGTGGTAAGTGGTGATAATGCCTTATTTCATGTGAATAGGCATTACAACTGTTTCACAAGTTCCCAGTTCATTCCCTTATCAAAGTTATCATTAGACGTGAAATAGGCCTAGGCTAAAGAAAATATATATGCCTACCTTTCCATGAGGGTGACTTGGGCGTGGCGGCACCTGTTCCGTCAGCGGAGGGCGGGTAGGAGGCTGAGGACGGGGATGTGGGCGAGCCGCCCGTGGATCCCGTATTTGATAAAGCACGTGTAAAGTGTTCGTCTACATGTGCTGCCACGTCTCCAGCATAGTAGGTGAACAGCACGCAGTTCGTACTCAGGTACTGAGCATTGTGAGGGGTGGGTGCAGAGGCATTACCGCCACCACCATCACTGTCTTTGTGACCATCTCCTTGGTGATGATGGTCTTGTGAATGATGTCGTTGTTGTTGCTGCTGTAGGTCTGGGGACGGGCCATGGGGGTGACTGTCCTCCACTTTGGCAACAACTGTGGAGGGTGCTGACAGGGCAGGCGGCGACGACGGCGTATGCGTTCCGTGTAGATGCGAGCCACTGCTTCCGGTGTGGTGCGCATGCGTGTGGCTACCGGAACTGGCCGCCGGAAGTGACGACAGAGAGGACGCACTGTGATTGCTGTAGCTGCTGGCGGCGTCCAATCCTGGATCATGTTTCAGCGACCCAAATTTCTGAATAGAGACAACAACAAAAGTGTTCAGTTTAAAAATGATGAATGTTTATGCAACATGGTGAAGGCTATCTTTGTCACCTATTAAAGCAACCATTATAGGTCAATGTAAAATATGTCATAAGCAAAACATTTCATTATAGACTTTAAGTAGAGATCTCGACAAATTTATGCCCAATGATATATTGTGTGAGTTTGGCCAACTTTGGCACGCTTATAGCCGGGACTTTTAAGTAATCGACTAGGCCTAATGCAGCTAGTGTCTTTATTTACACTGTGGCCTAAGGGGATGTATACATGTTGTCAACTTGTGTATTATGGGTATTCAACATTGAGCTTTAGAGTCCTACAGGTTTGTAAGTTTTTGGAGCGGTCACCTCTGTGAGTCGGGTTTTACCAATATATGAGGATGGAACATCGTGGCATAGACCATATATATGACACCTTCCGGATTCCACCTTCTCACAATTTGAATATACATTGTATTTGCCATCTGTGACATTTTATAGGGGCGTAGGTAGAAAACTTTTCTTAGGGGCCCAGGGGTCTTGGTTGAGGGCGCTATGTTTTATATAGGCTTACATAGGGATCCCCCCCCCCTCGGCGACTGACTGCTGCCAATCCTATAAATGACAAAGTTCAGTCTAAGGCCAAAAAAAAAAGGTTTGTTTCTGGTAACCCGACCGACCTCAGCTCAAAGGGGCCGACCTCAGATTTTTTCCCAGATTTTTTTTCTAATTTTCCCGATTTTTTTTACCATTTCTGATTTTTTTCTAAAATTTTCAAAGATTCTTTTTTCCGAAATTGTTATTTGACATGTATGTACACATTTCCCCATCGTTTTCCATATCCCAAGCAGGAAATCAACGTTTCTTACAATTAGCAGTGAAAAACAGCAATATATCACTCTGAGACCTTGGATACAAAAAAAAATTAAAAAAAAAGAGAAAATTCCGACCAGCATAGAGTTGATCAGCATAACAGTTACAAATTACTTTTTTTGCATGTCGTTACTCGAGACAGTCCTGAAGTGTTATGACAATATGCCCCAGGGTCCAAATTTGTTTAAAAGCAACAATCGTGTGCACGGAATATACTTATTATTAACTGGCAAAGAAATTCAACATGTCATTGTGCGCGTTGCCATAACAAATACATTTCGCAACTGACTCGATAATTGGTAATACATTTTTGTTTATGTTTGGCCCCTTGTACTTGCATATATCTTTGGCTATCATCCAAACAAGGTTACGGTAGTCATTTTACTTGGACCTGACCCACATGAGCACTTCAATGCCTTGACAGAACGTCAGAGCATGTATACTTTGCCATGGATTTAACATCGGTATATATGTAAGAGCAGGGAACTTAGTATCTACTCTTTTCTGGGTATCTGAATCCAGATCTGAGTCACCCCCACCCATCTCTCTAGCTGCTACATGTATAGGGCAGCCCTGAGCTCCCATGAGCTGCCCCCCCCCCCTGCAGCATTTGAGCTGCTGCTGGAGGAGTGGTGACAGTTGTTGTCAGTGGAAGAGCTGCTCAGTAACCGTTAACTGAGTAGTTTGTCAGGTGACAGTTGAGTCTGTGTGGTCGGTATAGGGAGCGGCAACAAGGAGGAGACCTACATTTGACTGTCAAGTAACAGTCGCATGCAGATTAGAAATGGAGTAATCATTTTTTTTTAATATGAACATACAGATGTTTAGCAAAATTATTTGAAATATTGTATACATGTCCTTATGAAGTCCTAGCGTGGTAGACCTTACAAATCATACAATATCCCATATTGGCTCATATATTTTTGTATGGTGTAAACGTTAGATATTGGGTGTGAATGGAATGTGCTGCAGGGGTATGAACCAAGCATATTTTAAATGCCACTGGAACTCGACCACACTGTATAAGTTTTAACGTTGAATAAACCAGGAAAGTATCTAAGAATCTTCTTCTTTTTAACAAAAGAGTCTCCAGGAGTCCAACCTCAATTTCTGAACTCCATCGACATTTTTTATTTTTATGGCGATCTGAAAATGGGATGCGTTTTTTCAAGAACACAGCGTACGCCTGGCTGTGAAATGTGTACGCCTGGCTGTGAATAGCGTACGTCGGGCTGTGGATTGCGTACACTCGCGGCTGGGCGGGAAGTCTGTGGAAACATGTGTCGGCGCTGGGTGACGCATCTTTCCGTGTGATCGCGGTGACAGCGGAGCACCCGGGGGCAGGGAGCAGGGTATGTATGGTTAGGGGACCTGCAGCCGTCACCACCACATGGAGAATGGGGATGTGGGACAACCCCCCCACACCAGAGCTGCTCCCCTGTCCTACATATATACCCCTTATACATGTACTACTACTCTCGCGGTATTGAATTCCAGTCAGAGGTCTGAGGTTATCTTCCTTCTTCACAGAATGTATATTATATCCCTGCGGCTGAGACGATATATCTACAGGGGAGATGGAATTTATGGAAGACACATCTTATTCCAGGGTAACAGGTTATACCATGGGCGCGGCCATTGCTGGAGCTTGTTACCAGCGCGTTCTACTGATAAGACCTATCAGATGGGTACCAGTTGGCCCCCGAGAGGACCGCAGTGAATAGTTGGGATTACCTCATTGGCTGATAATTAGTCCTGCTAAGTCCGTATAATATGGTAGTATGACGACCCTGGGTGTAGAGAAATGGCTGCGAATATAAGTGATTTGAATTAGGCAATATGCCATATATATTGTAGGCTACATCAAGTATCCCCCTGGTGTCACTCCTGGAATTATCTTTAATGAATGAACAAAGGAATGCTCTCATGAGGGTGACTCCGTCTACCATGCTTTGCTTTTGGCTGTCACAGATACAGGATCTCACCCTCTCAGTTTAGTCCGGCGAGGTACATGTACAAATGTATTTCCAATGTACATATCATTCCTGGGTTCTTGTATAGATATTCCCAAGTTTCCTAGCATTAGTGCAGGGCACAGGGGAAAAAAGACCTCCCTCACCGCTGAATATTGTTTTACATTTCAGAGAAGTTTGCAGCATGTGTAAGTTATGCAGCTTCTTTATGAGTGTTTCCTTTTACCCTGCACACACCTATGCCCCGACCCTTGCCCCAGTCATCCCCTTCCCCCATCACTGCTAACAAATCAGTATATATGTAAACTAATTGTTTTGTATATTTTCTGTGCTAATAGTCTGTGCAGCTGTTGTTTATGCAGGGAACTGTGATACAGGGTAAATTGGAAGTCGGTGGGTGATAAACTGGAAAGGGCCGGGGTCAATTTCACTTAGCATATTGGGCACGTGCATGCGTCAGTAATGTTGTGGACAAGAGTTGGGGTGGGGGTTAATAAAATTAACCGGGATGTATATTTGAGTTACCATGGTGCACTCTACAGCCACATGACAGCATATTTACAAAATACACAAACTATAGTGACTGAGGTAATGATAAAGACTACTATTAAAGTCACCAATACCCTCGTCAATACATGCACATGATTGCATCATTTTGCATATAGATACAGTGGTGGGATAAAACAAAGAGGTGTGTGTGTGGAGGGGGGGGGGGGGTCCGCCCATTGCTGGAACACGTGGAACCCCTCTACTTGTATGTTAATTTGCATGGATAAAATACATGCATCAGAAAATCTCCGTGACGTACATTCAGTGATTCACTTAATTCAATGACAATGTTTTATCCTTCTGAAAACCAGCAAAATACTGATGAAATCCGACATCATACCCCCCCCCCCCACCACCTCTGCTCCGATCCCCCAGGAGGCTGTTGCGAAAAGATTTGGAATTCAATTCTCACTGTAACTAATGCATCTTCCAGTTCCTCCCGATTCTCCACCCAGGGAGACCAATTCCCACCTTATACTGTAATGGAATTGACTTACTCTGAATTAACTGCATTGCCAAAAGTTGAGGAACTGGTTCCATGATTAATTCCACCTGAATTCTTCCCATAGTCGAAAGGCCAGGGAATTGGAGAAAGGAACTGTCTGGGAATTGGTTCTTGATTAGGAAGCATTCACCACCCAGCAAATTGTCGTGAGTCCTCGTCAACCTGTGTGAAGTGGCTCACCCATGTCGCTAGATGGAACACGACGTCGTTATAGCACAAGATCACCAGGAATAGCAATTGCTATGCCACGTGAGTCTAACACACAGTGGCGAAAGATGACGGAATGAGTTATCACTCAAAAAGGAGTCACCATTGATGACCAATCATGACGACAGATGACGACAATTTGCTGGGCAGTTCCTGACCACTCCTAAACTACTTCTATGACCAATTATCTTTTGGCAACCGAACAGGGAATTGATTCCCTGAGGTCAGTCAGTTCCATTTTGGGAATACCACCTACGACAAAATAGTTTCCAAATCTTTTTGCAACAGCCTGCTGGTTCGTCATCACCCCCCCCCCCACCCCACCCCCACCCACGCACCAAGGATGCACCAAGGCAATCGCACCATTGAAGAGAATCAAAGAACAAAAAAAAAAGAAAAGGTATGCGATGCGAAAGTTTCTCAAAAATGCATTTATCTTTCCGAATTGTCATTTTCTCTCAATGCATGTACATGTTCAGCCTTTCCGGCAAGGCAAGGATCCATGTACTGGCGGGAGGGGGGGAGGCGGCGGCCGTCAGGTGAGTCGGTGCCGGGAGCTGGGCGCGGGGCGGGCCGGGATCATCACGGCACATGTACAGGAGGATACAGGCAGGTGTATAGTAGCCGACCTGCGGCCGTGCGCGTCGCACACAGTTAGCGTACAACAAATTAACACCGTTATTATCCATGTAAAATGAGAACCACTTAGAAAACCTATGTGCTAATCTGAAGGGGAAACTATTTCAGTTTGGTACAAGGCTTTGTCCTTTTATTGCCAAGTGTTTGTCCTAGACATGTAGTCTAAGCACAACCTCTACAAGAACCCGTATATCTTTGATTAAAAGCACCACCCTTTGGATTTTTTCTTTCTTTCTGAAATAAGTAAAGAAAGCGGACGACCGACTATATGTATATCCCTTCGCTTAAATTGGGTACGGAGTCGGAGTATCACAATTATACACGTCCTTGTCATTTCTTCATTGAATATTGTTATATATAGGATCACCATTAAAAGTGACACCGTAGATCATATGACCGGAGACATGCAATATTGGGGATATTCATTTCTCATTTTCTTTTTTCCGCTTGCTGAATTTTAGAGTGTCAATACATCCATAAATTACAATGACTAGGGAAAGTTTGGGGAAAATGTTCTAATTGGCAGAGCATTCCCCAATGTATCTTGCTTAATGCAGTACCGGTGAAAGGATGAGTGAAATGAAATTGGGCATAAATTTGAATGGGGCATGGGGAAAGCCCTTGGTGAGACCTCCATGGATTCATCCCTGGATGACTTGAATTTGGTAAACGTCTGTGACTTAGGGATGGGACCTTAATATAATAAGTATTTGAAACAATAGCCAATATTAAAAACAAAAGTTACGGGAAAGGGTGAGTATACAGGTATATTCTGGGTCAAGATGGGTAACTATAATTGATACAACGGAATGGAGGGAATGTGGGGGAAAGTAAAGAAATGAAAGGATGCCAGGGGTAAAGCAGGTTATGTATATAGGACCGACTGATGCAAAGTTATTGATGAGTTAGATTTTGAAAATCATAATGTACCATGGAATGGTACGGTGAAGCCGACTGAAGAATATGTATTGGGTGGTGAAGGGTGTGTGGGGTAAGAAAAAGTGGAGTATGCTGGGGACAGGCTGCTGGATTGTCAGACATTTATGGGTGGAACGTTCAGTACACGTCCTATGTGGAAGAAGTCTTCTATATAACCCTATACTTCTGCACACCTTCACCTTCTTACATCAAAGAGATTTCTTGAATACCGACAATACAACCTCCCAGTTATGTGTCTTAGCAAGTGGGTAAACAATTATATGGACAAGATATATATATATATATATATATATATATATATATATATATATATATATATATATATATATATATAGGTTACGGCTTAGAAATAGCGATCCATGGCTAGTAAGAGTATCTATATCTCCATAAAATGCAACATATGATACCAGCTATACTTCTTAAATGCTCTTGTATCCTCTTCATTAGAGTATAATAATGTAATTTGGGTATCATCGTTACCAGGAGTGTTGCCATAATAAAAAAAAAAGAAAAGATTTACTCCACCTTTCCTATTATCCATTCAATTTTGAAAAGGTAATTTTACCCCAAATTATCCGACATAAAGGAGGCCTCTATTAAAGATAATATCCAGACTCTCCAGTACCTAATAAACATGTATACCTGTGATACACAAGGTGAGGTTACACAGGTAAGTTAGGACCTGTAGGGGGCATGGTGGTGCCTGGCCTACCCTGGAGCATCCAAACCCTGGAGGTGCTCTTAGACAGCTCTAATGGTGAGGGGGGCATACCTAACAGCTGCTCTCTCCTATCTCAATACTATAAGTATATAGGCCTATAGTAACACCTCCTTCCTACCAAGGTTAAATACAAAACTAAAGAGTATAATACCCTTATAGTCGGAGGGTTATACAACTCTTTAGGCACATACATGTACATTGTATATAAGCAGCTAAATGTAAAAAAGTACCACTGCCATTTTTCCAATAGATATTTGTACAAGCAAAACAGACAGGCTGTCCAAGGCTCCATCCAATCCTCCTGTGTAGTGTGAGGGTGTAAATCCTTGATGTTAATGCTCCTGGTGTTGGAGGTCCTCCACTTGTGTTCCACGATGAGCTGCTCATGAGTCGGAGCCATCCCAGGCTGATATCAGCCATGTACATGTAATAAAGCACACAGGTTGGGGTATGGGATGGGCTATGTAGACAACAGAGGTAATCTTACCTTGAATGGGTCGGTGACAGGGCTGGCAGCGGACGGCCGCTGATAAGGAAAGTAAGAAGCATATGACTGGTACATCACATCCACACAACTCATGTTGTGCGCCAGCATGGGTGTGAATCCTATATACCTTCAGCACTACCACTACTACTACCACCAACACTGGAGGATGAGCAGCTGGTACTGAGCACTAGCAGTAGGAGGAGTAGGAGTAGTACCTCTAGTAGGTCTGGCCTCCAGGCTCAACAGCCCACACCCTTTCTACCAGTGTGGTATGCCAAGGGGCGGGGCCAAACCCGCGTGCTATGCGGCTGGCGCGCGCGGCTGGCACGACAGACGTCCCGCGACAGGACACGCCCACTGAAGGATGATTGACAGCTCTTGTAGCCAATCATTGTGTGGTGGTGCCAAGGGATTTTGTTGAGCCTCACAAGACCCTCTAAACATTGAGGAGAAATGAAGGGGGTCTCTATACGTGTATAAAGTGTGCATGTATTCACCCGTGGTGATGTGTTGAGATATCAATACACATTTTGTGGCAGATACAATACCAGATACAAACCAGGCGTTGTGGACATCATACAGGATATCATACATAGATTGAAAAAAACAATAGGAAAGATAATTAGTGGTGTAAGTCTACTCACGATAACAATGGTATAACTACCATGTTACATGCAGTCATACCTGTATTAAACTTTAAAAAAATATCGTAATAATGAAAACAAATCTTACTTCATCTATACATGACTGCATGTTTCCTGAATTAATACCTATTGTCAATGGGCCAGTGGCGTCGCAAGCATTTTCAAAGTGAAGGCCTGAAAAAGTTCTGGCCACTTTGACATGATCTTATGGTTGTGTGTAGGGCATTATATCATAGCCCCCCCTCATGTCTTTTTTTCCCTGCCAGTTTCCTATATACAGATAAAACAAACTGCTAAGCACCAAACATTGCCATCCCCGCTCTGAAATGACTTCATGGAAATTGTTAAAAAATACAATGTAACATGTACATGGATATACGGCACTAGCATATTGCTAGTACTGTGAGAATCAGCTAGGTGGCTCATGTAGTCGGGGGCTAGATCAACAATTGGCCTCTTTGTATAGTTGACTTTGATGCTCCCTTCCTCATTAACTACTTGTAGCTATTTTATGAAATTTATATCTCTGTATAGCAAATACTGCCAACTTTAACTAGATAATCTAAGTTTAAACCTAATAGTTCAAATACATTAGAAATAAAGCTTTAAGATTCCAATAAAGGGCCCATATCACCCACATTGAGTACACCCAGGCCATTTTCTCCCTATCAAGCTAATCCACTCCCCTCACACCTGAAACAATAGGGAGGTACTTAAAGTGATTAAGATAGGGGCAGGGTGCAGCTTGTCACCCTTATCGATGTTATCAATCACCATTGTTTAGAGGTGTGAACAGTGGCTGATAAGAAATTTATCCAGAATGCACTGCTGTGGAGTCAGGGGCCTACCAATGATGAAAGCAAGATGGCGGCCTGCATGACCTGATATGCTATAGTGCCCTATACAGGACAGAGCCATTGCTAGTACCAAACAAATTTCCTAGGTGGCACATGTAGTCGGGGGCTAGATCAGCAGTTGGCCTCTTTGTACGGTTTACTTTGGTTGGCCCTCCCTAACAGTCTATACGAAGGTATATTCTAAATATCTAAACCTTTGGATAGCAAATACGTTAAACTTGAACAATATTAGCTTTATATAGACTTAGTACTTAAAATACAAGAGAAATTAAACTTTAAAAGTTTTCTTAGAGGGCACATATAATCCAGGCTGAGTAAAACCAAGCCATTGTCTCCCTATTAGGCTAATCCCCTCCATTCCTATAAACAATGGACCGGTACTTAAGGTGATTAAGATAGAGGCAGGAGCAGCTTATCAGTCTTATCAATTCCCATTGTTTTCTGTGGGTGGAGGGGAAGATAAGAGATTACCCACAATCCTCTGCCAGATCCAAGATGGCCGTCGGGGGCCAGTTACATAACTAATTTCAAGATGGCCAGCTCCATACAGGAATAGCTCTCTTCCCTATAGATATAGAGTGGAATAACACAGACGTTGAATTAAATCAGCCTTATTTTTGTATGACTTCCTAGAAGTGAAAATGATAAACCATAAACGTCATGTAAGCTCAATAGCCTCTATTCTGACCCTCTATCTAGTCTGTTCTAATGTATGGGTCTATACATGTAACTTTGGGGCCGATGTCGATGAGCAGGTATGGTTGGATGGAGGGGAAGGGGGTGTGAACAGAATAACATCACGCCTCCAGCAGGTTCTAATGTGTCCCTCCGCTTGTCCCATCCGTATACAATGAAAACATACACACGGTCACAGCCCAGGTTACACCAGAAATAAAAAAAAACGGCTTTCATATTCCCCAGGGGTTTCCATGGTTACATAAACACGCTATAGGCGATGGGTAGTGAGTCTAGGTAGGTGTTAATATTTGGTGGAAAGGGGGGTGGGTTGTATTCTAGGCCACGTGGTGAGAGGTGTGGTGAGTATATGTATATCTGTAACCATGGCATCATTCTGCTGACATAATTAGATAGAATCATACAGAGGTTTTCTCATAAACAGATCATGTAAATTCATGGCCTGGTACTACACACATGAGCCAAGTTGCCACGTCTGTACTTTTAATACAGATGCCCGGGTCTATAAGATATTGGCCTAATACATATTGATTTCCTAATACAGAAGGAAATATACTGTCAATGAATTTCATTATAGCTATTATCTCCCCAGCCCTCAATGTGTAGCGGTTTGGAGTATGTGCGTATTTCAAATGAACTGATATTGACTTCAAGACATTCGTAAAGATCATCACCATAACCACATGATAAGTTTTTGCCTGTAACCATTAGCGCCAATTAGGTCAGATATTTCGAGGTATATCTATGCTTAATACATACATAAAATACTGCCTGATCCCCCCTTCACACAAACACACACACACACACACACACACACACACACACACACCTTCTTCATGACGACCCCTTCATGAGCCCTACCCACATACCATACCTCACCTTTACTTCTTCCCCCAACCTCTTATTTTCCTACCCTACCACAAGACTATTTAACGCCGAAGCCCAGGCATGTTTCAAGTGCCAACGTTTTGGGAGCCACAAGAACACAATAGTTGGTTAAAACTACTTCAAAACAGTCCTGGAAGTCCAGTCAAATTCCACACGCCCTTTCCCTGCTGAATTCAACACGGCCACTGGGTGGTCATGATGCTTGGTGAGGTGGGAGGGCGGGGCTGGGGTGATGTGAAGGATGTGTACAATGTTTCTAAACCTACGCTTCATAACACTAATGCAGGGGAGGATAGAAAATGAGATAAAGATAGAGAGACAGATGGAAATAACAAAAGGGAAACACCCTGACAACCTGATAAAGAGGTACATATACTTCAATACTAGAAGAAATGGCTAAGGTATGAAACAAATACCCCGAACTGAAAATGATTTTTGGGTGGGTGGGGTCACGGTCAAGAAAATTGATTTAGAAAGAGCAGGGGCTACGAAGAAAGGTCAGGCAGATTCTAAAGAGAGTACAGCGAAAAATATATAACAGGGACCCCGAGTGAGAGGCGATGTATAGAAAGGGAGTGTAATCCCGAGGCTGACGTACTAAAGAGAATGATATAGACAACTTGTAGAGTTCAGGGTGTCAGTGATGGTGGTGGCATTTGCCCCCACAACCCCTACCATACCAGACACGAGACAGGTAAACAGGACACCCACTATTCCACCAACCCTCGACCAAACCTCATGGGCCAACCATCAGCCAGCTCCTGCTTGCCCGAGGGTCCCGGGCCGCCACGCTCCTGCCTCAGAAACAGCATTCTCTGCATTGCGCTCTTGTTGTGATAGGAGAAACTAGCTCTCTCCCTACCTCATTCCACCCTGCCCGCCATCCCTACACCTCAACCCTTTCTACTGTACAGGGTATGTCTGTCTATTCTGTAACATGGTATAAATCTTGCTCAATTTCTAGTCGTCAGTGGCTCAGGTATATATTACCTGGTTACTTTTAACAGAAAGTACATTTACAAAGGGATGGGGGGGGGCAGGGGCGGATCCAGAAGATGTGGTCTAGGGGGGCACAGCCAAGAAAATTTGGGCTAGGGGGCGGGTACAAGCGGATTTTTGGGCCACGTTTCCTTTAGTTAAGATTCATAGCCTGGCCCAATTTCAGGGGGTCGGGGGGAGGGACGTGCCCGCTAGCCCACCAAGGGTTGGTGGAGGAGAGAAAGTTCAATTTAGCACTGTACGACACGGCACGTTCATGAAAATGATGTGTTAATATAACTTGAGTTATAACAAAGCCTTGCCCCATTTTCCCCAACAGGGCGCTGTAATCCCACTCCATGGTGTCCATTCTAAAGGTGCACCTTGAGGAAAATCTGACAAGAATATTTAACAATACACCAGACCCAAATTTGCATAGCAATATATCTTTAAATTGATAAGGTTTAGTATCCATGGGTCACATGTCTAGTTAATCTTGGCCGAATTCTGAATCAAACATTCTTAGAAGCCCAACAGTTCTGTTTGAGGGTTCAATTAGGTTTGTGTGTGTGGTAAACACTTATGCAGCAATAGTAGTTAATCAACGAGGTCTATATGGTGTTAATCCCACTTGGTAGGTTACAGAGAAAGTCCCGTGTAGAAACCTAACGGTGTATATGTACACGTCAAACACACGCGCGTATATGGGTTATATATGATGTGTGCATTTAAAAGTTTACACTGTAAACAATGTGTTTAGATCCTAACACATTTCTAAACACTTTCTTGCAACAACTTTTTAAACACTTTATCCTAAACACTTTTGCTAAAGTGTTTAGGATTGCCAGGTGTTTAGACATTTTAAGTGTTTATCACAGAAAGTGTTGATATGTCAAATGTGTTCAGTAAGTGTAAGGTGTGTAGACAGTAAGGTGCTCAGGAAAATCACTGTTCAAATAGATGTGTTTAGATATGTTAAGTGTTTATATCAACAATGTGTTTAGGACTAAAGGATGTCTCTCGGGAGGTTCCAAATGTTGGATCAATGTTGAAGGCTGCTTTATTCATGTTCATCATCCAGTCATCAACATTCTTTCAATGTTCTATGCCCACAAGTCTTGAGATTAAGTCAAAACGAGTCCAAGCACTTTAATTGACAGAGTGATCTGGACCAGGTTGTATGTATTAATCCCTACCACCACAAAATGGGTGTTTATCATGGGTCACATTGAAATCACGGTAATGGAGAGGGTAAATTTGTAACTATTTCTTTTACAAATTCATTCTAAGATGAAATGCCAATGCTAGGTCCTATCAAGTTGTTGTGTATTATCATTACTATACCCAATTCAGACATTTGTGTCTTTCAGAATAGTATGGTTCTATCATTATGAGCATCCCCTGCCACCTAGTGAGTTAGATTGGAAGCAAACATTTAAACACTTGTGTTTAATGTCTAAACACTTGATATCAATGTGTTTAAATTCTAAACAGCTCAACACTTTTTCTTAAAATATGTTCCTTTGTTTAGAAAAAAAGTGTGTAAATGCTGATAAGTGTTTATTCTAATAAACGTGGAAAAGTGTTTGATTGCTAAACACATTTTTACAGTGTAGAAGGAGGTGGGACGCTATATATTAGTTGGAGTATGGGGGCACACACCACAGACAGGCATATCCATAGAATTGATTGCGAAAAGGCGAAAATAAAAAAGTATGGGGCGTGCACCATGGATTAGAAAACGGAGACATTGGCAAAGAAGGAGGGCATGCCCAATTTTCTTTCTGAAGGTATTTTGCTGGTTGCTTTGCTTTCATGTGACTGTTTTCCCCCATTTTGTGTTGTTGATTTTCCGGTCTGAAAATTTTCATTTTCCGCTGTCTAGTCGTTTCTTTATAGTACATTGTTAAAATAGGTGTTAAGGTCCGGGGTTTAGGTGCAACATCATAGCACATAAAGAAATTTTGAAATGACCTCATGAATGCACATTGGAATTGGAGTGAGGGTCATATACCTTTCTATACACCAATATTGACTGTAAGCACAGGTGGGAGAAACCCTATAATTCGGTACCTGTACACATATAATATACTGCAAGCACGGCTCCTTTGATGTGTCAGACTCCAATCACTCACCCTTACAGGTAGGGTGGGCTTAATGGGTCTCTATTGGTGGTCAGGTACGGTCAGGGAGAAGTACAGGAGTTAATGTAGGGTATAAACCATTAGTGTAATATTGATACACTGATAATCCCCCTTTGCTCTTTCCAGCACTATCCTACGCCCCACTCAATGTATCCTGAGAGATTAACAACCGCGTGTGCCTATTGCACACGTGCCGTGTTGACATCCAGTAACATGACTGCAGACCTGCGCACCGACCGTTTCCTCATGAAAGGAGACATTCCATGTGGTAATGGTCGTTTCTATGTACAAATAAAAGCGGACATGTTTGTTTTCCTTTATCATCAACTATATTATTGCACATGGTTGCTGTATAAAAAACCTTGGAAGTTTTGCTGTTTTTGTCACATTAGTGCAAAAACACCTTTTGGTATACAAAAGAGCTTATATATAGGACTCAGTATGGAGGCCTAGTGGAGCCGCCATTTTGAATTTCGCTGGTTGAGATAAAACCCACTGATAAGACATACCATGATGGGTACCTTGTCCCTGGTTACCACCCACTTCCAGGGACATGCTGGTCTCATCTTATCAGTGTGTGTCGCCAGAACCAGCTCCAGACCAGCTAGTAGCCAATAAACCTCCCTGTGAATACACAGTATACTTTAAAAATTTCAGGATATTACGAGCATAAGTTATGTTGAGAACCCCCCCCCCCCTTGACTGTAAATAAGAGTTTCTTGCCCCGGGTGCTCCCCCTGTTCACAGCAGGCGTTCATCTTGATTGTATTTGTAGCTGTAAGATTCCCCACCTACAACAGTATAGCTAATACATAAGACCGCTTGTACAATGTATTTCCAATGGCCGATGTTGAATTCTGATACAATCTATTTGAAGGAGGATGGTCTCATTTACACATGATTTGACCCTGAGATTTTACCAATATGGAATGCACCGTTCAATGCGGATATATCTGAAGTACAATCCATTATATTCAAGTGAAATATGTACATGTCAAACATTTAGTATTCACAGCTCCGGTCCAAAATCAATGGCAGAGTACAAGCTAGCATGGCTGTTTTCCCCTTTATACAAAATGGCAAAGAGAAATAGGCCCGGGTACGGGCCAGGTACATACAACTCCCGTATTATACACATGTAGCTAGAGAGGTGCCCTCGGATTGTGGCAGTTTTGAAGGTAGTAGTTTATGAAAAAAGGCCTTTTGCACGGGGAGCACCACCCGTGAAAAACGAGAGTAAGAATTTCTCCGTAAATACATATAACGGGTACTGCACTTAGAGACAAACCAAAGAAATACACAAGATTTTCAAACCTTACCTGCTCCATTTAACATAGATGGAAGCGACACAGGTTAATGATCATTTCTAGGGAGTGGGAGACCTCGAATCAAGAGTATATACCGTTTTCACCTTCTCACGTATAATTCAATACTTAGAGTCGGCTGGACTAGCACGTCTCTTATCTAATTTTCCGCATCCCAGAGTCTCACCGTATGAAATTCTTTCCAGTCACCTTCTGTATATGTACAAGACGTCCGTGGTGCAGGAGAAAGAGAAAGGTACCAGTGGATGCGGGGGGGGGGGTACTAGGGAGGGGGTAGGGGCGGGGATTCAATGTCGGAAACCCACAACACGAGGGGAAGCAGCGTCCGTCTCCTCACTTCCGGCCGCGTCCTAATAACGACCATAATAAAACACCGGCGTCCCCATCGTCGACAGGAAATTGTCAACGAGTCGCTCTCCGCCCTTGACTCCGACACCCCCACTTCACCCCCACCCTCCTAACTCTCATTGCACACTCCCATCCGACCCCCTCCCCTACTTCTCACAGACGCCGGGAAACAGACACGTTTGTGGTTCTCAGAAACTCAAGCTTTTGTTCAAAACACCAGGCGACATTTTACTGAATGGAGAGTGAACGACGGCTGTGAGAGTAGAGTGTGAAGAATAGCCTTTTTCCTAAAATGAAGACTGGGAACCACCCCACGCGGTCCCCCTCCCTGCAGTATTGCTACTCTTAGAGAGCCGTCGCATAATACCTGAATCTATAATTCTAAATGTTAATTTTTCCATGTCATGCAGTCTAGTGACACGCAAACAATAAACCCAGAGATAGATCCCTCTATAAAAGAATTATCACAATGATACAGGCCTGTCGAGATGAAGTTCAATAGTTTCACTGTACTTCATATAGAACAGGTTCAGATATATATATATATATATATATATATATATATATATATATATATATATATATATATATATATATATATAAGATGGTATATAGAATATTTCTATAATGTTCAACAATAATAGATACTAATATAAACTCAAAACACAACCATCCTATTGCTTACCAGTCCTTTAACCGATTGTTAAACCCCTCACCACAACACCTGTATGAATTCAGTAATTGAGATTGGTCTTTGATTTGTTAGCATCCCTTTCTCCCCTTTCTCTGCAGGTGGACCCTCACCCCCTCACCCACCCCTACTCTCAGCTCACCTCCCCTCACCTTACAAAGCAACCTAATAATTACTCCTGTCCCCTAGTGGCCTTGATGCAAACGACTCTTGGTCAATTCTAGCTCTTGTCTGAGGTGACTACTATGGGGAAGTCGCAGTTGACTGGGGTCGATAGGCGATTGGGGTGAGTGTAGACGTTAATTAAAATTGCTCAATCTGGATATGAAAAGTGTGATTGGATGTGTCCTTTGAGAACATGGTTTGCATGGAGGGGAATTGTGATGTTGATGGGTGAATGCATGGTGGTGGTGATTAGTTTGACGTATGACACGCTTTAAAGATGAATGATGATCGACTGAATCAGTAAGCTTATATGATCCTAAATGGACAAAGTATTTTTATTGTTTTCCTTTTTAAAAAGAAAATAGTAACATGCACAAAGATGAAAAGGTATATAATTGATATTGTCCTCATTATGGGCCATTTTTTCAGTTCAATGTTGCATGGCTCCATGATGCACGAGCCTAGAAGAAATGTGAGACTTGTAAAATGTACTTTTAGTCTAAATAATTACCTTTGATCATTTTTCACTTGTGATATGGTGACAAATATGTTCATAAGAACCAATATTAAACAAAGAAAATTAAGAACTCTTGCATGAAATCTCCATATACTCGGGAAGGAGAAGGGCGTATATAAGATATCGATAGGTGTCAGTTCCTGGGTATCAATGGATAATAGCAAAGGATGGGGCATGGCAGGAAAAGTCGGATTAAAATAAAGTAGAATTGAACAATACAGAACATGTTAGCGCAAGGTAGGTAGAGGGCAATGTCGTTTGTATCACAACCACCCTCGCTCCTCCCCCTGACCTTGCTCATTGACTGCTTAAAGTAATTACATAAGAAGGCGTTATGAAAACAGACGTTAATGACTCTTTGTTGGGGACTTATTGCATTCTTGCCGTGTTATTCTAATCGAATAGCTCACAAACAATAGTCCTCTGATTGTCTCTTCATGGGCAGAGCAGCCCCCCACCCCCCGCCAAACTTCCAGCACCGTCTAGAAATATGTGAATGACGACAATGTAAAACTGTAAGATGAAGAGAAATTAGACATCATTCTCAGTTAAACCTATTAATTATCATAGTATTAATCAACTTGTTTTCCGAGGCGTAGTTGTGGATAGTAAATACTTTGTAAACAACATATTTCGAATTAAAGAGCATAATCTCTTGACACAGGATAGGGAGTTAAAGAAACAACAACGGTGATAAAAGCTGATAGCAAGGTAGGCCTACACTGAAAATATAAGCTTTCCTGAAGGTGCTCTGTATTGATGACTTAAGGTCCTCTTTCCATGTTGATGACCCAAGGTGATCATGGTGATCACCTTGGGTCATCACTTTGATGATATTTTTCTGTCACCAGGGGGCCCTAGTATACAACAATAGAATATACAAAACCGTCCTGTGGGATATATTGATTCTTATCTTCAATCCTTCAAGTCTTTATAAGATGAAAAATGTGAAGAATGATATCACTTTGGAATATTAGTTGATCACCAAAAATGAAATTTGGCCAAAATGATCAAAGGCATAAGCATGTGTAATGATAGACACCTCTTTTGCCACTGAAACTATAGTTATAATCATAGAGGCTAGCTTCCATTTGTTATACAAACATCTGATATATAGACTACATATTAAGGCATAGGTTAGCTTTAAGTGCCCATAATAAACACCTGCTTGTTGGAGGGAAGGGTGTAATTATGTAATTTTTGATGATTAAAATATGTTAATTAGTGACAAAATAATCATAAATCCACAAGCTCCTCTTAGATCTGGTCAGACAGGTACTCTGTATTGATCACCCAGGGTGATCACATAATTATGATCACCCTAAAGATCACCAGGTACTCTCCCCAGTCGTCATCTTCAAGATGACAAAAGGTTATCACTACAGAGTACCTTTTTAAGCTATATATTTTCTGTGTGCATATCAGCAGTATGCTTGCATATGCCAGTCCTAATCATTATTGGCCTGCTGACAGCCCATGCGTTTGATGTTTCACTTGAAGCCTTTCTCTGTCTTCGTACCAGGGGGCAACGTCCTGGGGGGCTTCTCTCACACAAACAGTTACACACGCATGCCCAATCGAGTCACTTCCGGTCAATATACGCCACCTAGCGGTCGATACTTTTATTATACAACACTCATTATACAACCCAGCGTCCCTCCGCCCGCCATCTTGCCTTTTGTCCGCCCTGTGCACGTGTTGTGCGGCGCAGTGCACGAGGCTGTTTTGTCTGCTTTGATTGATGGTTGCCCCCTATTATCGCCCGTCAAATGTCCTCTGGTGTCGTCACAAAAACACATTATTACGACAAGGGGGAGGGGCTTCAATATTGCCACCTCAATCAGGCGTTTTATTTGCTCCCCGAGCCTCCATGCTCCCCTGCCTGAAAAGGGGCACCGGATGAGTAGTTTTTACCATGAACAATTGCCATAGGCTGTCTTTTCTGTCAGTGAAAAGAGAACAGATTTGTCCCTCTTATTAGGGTTACTGCATGCTCTTCAGAGTTAAATGGAGATTGACATTTGCAGTGATAAAAATGTTTATAGAGTCCTATCAGAATAGTCCTACATTGTAGAGACACATGGACATGCATGATCCAATGCAACTCTAGGAAGCTCAAGCAGGTCAAATCCCAGCGGGCGCAGAAAATCTGCTCGGAATCAGCAATGGCAAGTGGATGATCGACATTGAATATGTGGATGCAAGGCCTAGGCCTACACAATCCATATCAATGCATATGAGTAGGGACATGAAACGGTTTTGTCCTGCTAAATTGTATTCCCTGCTCATCACCTCTCCTTCCCCACTTACACTGCTATATGCACAGTAAGGGGTCTATGCAGGTGGGAACAGGTGCTTCCTGCTGTTCACCTGGTCCCAATCACCTGCACCCCAAACCTTGCCAACTTCACAGTCAGCTGGGAAGGGTCTCTCGCCAAGTCATTGTCATCATGTATCAATCAAACAGAGCGCCAGTTTACAATAAAGCGTGGGGGATTTATTGGTGAACAATGATGTAGATCATTGCCAATATCAGGATTAATATCTTGGTCATGTAAGGATTGGGATATGGTAAAAAGCATTGGGAAGAAAATGGCGGAAAAAAACAACTAAATGCAGATGGAAATGACTCTTTCCAAGAAAAGCAATTAAGGAAGAATCCCCTCGAAATGAATGGCAAATGGCAGAAAACTGAGCTGGTTGAAAGGACTGGTAATGATGCGTATATTGTGTGGCTAATTCAATATGTCATACTATGTCTACTCAAAATGCACACATATGACTCTGTTGAAGCAGAGCGCCTATAGGGAACAGAGCCATTGCTAGTACCAAACAAATTAGCTAGGTGGCTCATGTAGTCGGGGGCTAGCTCAGCAGTTGGCCTCTTTGTACAGTTTACTTTGGTTGGCCCTTCCTAATAGTCTATATGAAGCTATATTCTAAAAATCTATACCTTTGGATAGCAAATACTTTAAACTTAAACAATATAAGATTTATATACGGGACTAGCACATTGCTAGTGTTAAGAAAATCAGCCACGTGGCTCAAGTAGTCGGGGGCTAACCCTACAATAAACCTCTTTGTATAGTTTACTTTGATGGTCTCATAGTCATGTACTATCTGTAGATATTCTGTAAAATTTATATCTATGGATAGCAAAGACCTTCAACTTCTACTAGATAAGCATATTAAGCGATTAGCCACAGTCCTCTGCTATATCCAAGATGGCCATCCGGGGAGGGGGCAGTTACATAACTGATTTCAAGATGGCCACCTCCATACAGGAATGGCTCTGCTCCCTATACACATGCATGCCAATAAGGCACTTGTCCATGTCTGATGAGTGGTAAGGGGACATTGGGCGGGGTAAAACCACACAGCACCATGCAGGGTGGGTGTGTTCCGTATCTCTCATATCTCTCATATCACACACTCCGACCTCTCATCATCCTGTCCTCCTGACTAAACGCCACGCCCCTAGCAGTAATTGGAGAAAACATGCTTATTCTGCTTAATCAACTTTGGTCTCAGTATCATCTTCCCCTACAAAGACATTTCACCCCCCACTTGTCTCTTTTATGTTAACAAGATATGAGATGTCATTTCACTACCACGCGTTCAACCAACACGTTAATTATAATAACAGGGTTCAATTGATGGAAAGATCGCATTAGGCATTCTAAATCGATATCATGGATGAATCATTTTTAATGTAGTTTTTTCATCGATAGTGGCGTTTGTTTGAAGATGGTATTGTCTAGTTTCACATTGTTCTTGATTTTACACTCGCCCTTTCTGCTATCTCCAAATCAAAAAGAGGGCGTCTTCACACCAGTAACACACAGAAAACTAGACAAGACTGGAATGAGAGAGAACACTGAATGCAAATGGAGAAACTCAGAGCAGACGACATTTGTACAGATCACATGACTGACACCTTACCCAGGATGCCCTAGGCGGTCATGTGACTAAGGAGTATTTCCCGCTGGTGCCTGCAGGGGTTGTTATCATCGTGCTGACCTGTGGCGAGGGGGTGGCAGATAGCAGAGGTGGGGGCGAAGGGGGGGGGGTAGAACTGACCACTACCTTCAGGGTATAGGGAAGAAACATATTGCTAATAAACATGTCTAGGGCTTTTCTTCCACAATTTAAAATCAAGAAAACACTTGCCTTGAATCAATGTTGATATAACGCCTTTGAAATTGGCTATCAACATTAATTAATGCACTGTTGAAATATATTTGAATTTGAAAGTTTACACAATATTCAAGCAAATCATCCAGGATTTCACATTTATATATGCGATACTGGCATGCAGTATTGATTCAATGTATGTGTTGATTGGGTATTGTTTCAATGTTGATAATTGTCAGGTGATTCAATATTGGTGTTATAACACTGAATCAACAGTTAAGATGACAGTGTTGAATGGTCACGAAATCAATGTTGAATCAAGAACAATATCTCAAAGTTGATATGTCTACTGAGGATCAAATGCTAAAACATGTGATGGTTGACAACAGAAAAATAGCACCATTTAAAAAGTGTTGAAAACAGGTTGATCAACATTGTTAACGCCCATCGACTAGTTTTCAACATTGACTTAACATTCTGTGCCCACGCAAAGCTGGTAAAAAGAAACCTTCCACAGTCCCCCAAGCCTCTGCTCACTGCTGTGTCCCGAAGGGGGTGTACAAGATGGCGGCTCACAGGCATGCTACCGGGTAAGTTCGATGTTAGAGCTATATCATATGCTACTCAAGCCTAGTCTATATACACCGAATGCTATACCCCGGCTATACCCTACTCAGAACCCCTGCTCTTCCCAGGTGTTTAGAATTTGTCAGCCAAGGTATATTAATGAAGGTGCCCTCGGCGGGAACAAGCAACCGGAACCGAAGTGCCCCCCATCGATCACTGCGTCCCTAGCGGTGGCTGAGCTCGTTAGCCGCTCGTCAAAACCCTATTGCCAAGGCCAAAGCCTGGGTCAGAGGTCATATAGGTCAAGGTCAGCATCCCAGACACTTTGGAAGGATCTTTAAAAAAAAATCCTGATTTTAATCAAGTGAAACATTCATTACTTATGCATGTTTCAAGTGTACCCAGTTGCTATTTTCCCCATTTCATGTTATTTAGGGCTATCTCTTTGTATAACCCGATATGTGCCTCTTGCAAATGTGAAATCATGGTTAATTTTGTTTTCGGGACGGGGGCTATAAACCCTCACCCACTCCGCCAATTCCCAAGTGGTGCTATGGATCGGAGTGGTCAGCCAGCACCCTCACTATGTATCACGTGACATTGTGGTCGAGACGCTGGATCCTTCTCCCAGCTGGGTGGTAGGATCACCTGTCATCCCATCCGTTACCCGAGAGATAGCGTCCTGCCAGACCCCCACGGGGACGTCATATTCTGTACCACGGCTTCAGCTCATTTGATAAATGTATTAAGTGGTGTGGTCTAGGAAAAAAAACATACTGCACCCAGGGCTTCCTGAATTGCTACTATTAAAACTAAAGACTCCCAGTTACATGTATTTCTAACTTCTGAAAAGTTACCATTTTTTTAAAGTGTTTTATTGGGTCATGAAACTCAGTTATAATAAGAAATTGTCCCTCTCCTAGCAACCTTGCATTAAGGTCTTTAAGCTAGGTCCCATACATGTATCAATGATTTTTAATCTTTTCCCTTGAGGAATATATAATATAATGATAGTATATATGTTGTTATATACATACAAGAGGTGGATCTTGGTGAATAGTCCTCAGATTGTCAGTAATGTTGAGGTTGTATTTCCTTAGGAATGCCCTTCTATCCTTCCCCGATCGAAGGGACTGCCCCTACTAACACTATCAGCATGATCACGGTATGCGAGAGCTATCAAATGGGGGATCCCGTGCAAAGCTTTTTTGTGATACATTCTCTTTTAGTTCCTCCTTTTTTATCGTCATTTTGTATATATTCTTTAATAGTATTTATGTATGTGTGTATACATGTATAGCCTTATATACACTAATTGGTCTATAATATCTACGAAGAAGACCGTTACACACTTCATTATGATACAGTATGTGGCTAGGTAATGAAAATCGATAATAATTACCAGGCATGGGTTCCATACTCATCTCCAACATGCCTTTCTCAATTGACGAAGGCTTCTTCTGGAAAATGCCTCTTTCAGCGCCCATCCAAACTAGATTATACGGTGCTATCCTTATCAAAAAATGAAGCCGCCATACTTCAAAGGGGATACCACTACCTCCCTGGAGGTGTCCAATACATAGGGCAGGGTATAACCGTTATCTCTTCCCGACTCTATCCCGCCTGTCCCTCATTATCTCCTCCATGCTATCCTACTCTGGATGTTCTTCTCATACAGATAGTCCTCGTCACCAAAGCTGCGTGGTGACCAAGAGTATACTTCATCAAGGATGTACACGCAAATATACCATAGTTCATATGGGGGGTTTGGCGAAGATAGAAATACTGTGATGATGAAAATAATAATTAAGTGATCATGTATTTAGAAGCAAGGAAATGGTTATGGCAAGTCCATTCACATGCATGGGGAAGCAAATTAGACTGTAGGGGCTCAAGGGTCTCGGATAAGGAAGGGGGCACCAGGATTTTAAACACTTTGATATATAGGGGGCCCTCTCACTCTCTCATTATTGGGGTTGGAGTGACTTATGTCTCATTGTGAAAATTGCTGTACCTCGCCTTTGTGTGTGATAAATAACTGAGGGCTCACCTTCTATCAAATATAGTGATGCTTGATATTTTGCCCTGTAGCCCCAGACGGACTATAACCCACCTTTCTCATCCTCCTGTCTCCTCCTGTAGGTGTCTGATTAACCCCCTTTGTCGGACACGTGGCGCTGACACCCGACTCCAGTACGTCCAGGTGGACCGTGGAGAAGGGGTTAACGTCTGGTATATATGCAGAGCTTATAACCAGGTGTATACCAGTACTGCGAGATTTGCTCTGAGCAACCTCTGGACAATGTAAAGACACATACAGGCTTGGCCCAAACCCCAGGCAGGCGATTTTTTATTCTCCCCTGGATCAGCAAAATTCCAGATTTGTACGATAAATGACACACTTCTGCAAAGGTGTGACTTCATGGATCATACCAAATATCGGTAAACCACTTTGATCCATCCTGGACCCATCCCAATATGAAAAGGGCAGAACACTGTAGAGGTACACTTTACTACCATAGGAGTTGGGTACCGTCTGACGTGGCGGGTGAGTCGAGTCGTCGGACGTTCCTCAGGTTCCGGATAGGTGGCAGCACCGATCCGGGTCTGTGGGGACATCTGACGACGAACACCTGGGTCCGTATATAAAGCCCAGGGCTCAGCCGCTACGTCAGAGGCCCTTCTGGCCTCCACACTATGTAAACCACTGTCTTTTAATATTAGCTGCCTCTTTGATATCATTCGGCAGCCGTGAGTGTGCATTAAGTAATAAACCTAACCGTTGGCATACACTTGGAATACTGTCTTACTCTTTCTTTCCGAATCGTAAGACCCGAACCCCCCAGGTCCGTAAGGCCACAAACCCTTACACTGGTGCCGTGACCAGTTAATTCTGGTGTATAGCCCGGACGTTATAACGTCCGAACGGCTAGTACATGGGTTAGACACCCTTAGGGAAGCTAACCCAGCAGGGCAATCACTTGCCCAAGAGAATGGAAATGGATCGCTAATGCTCCAAGCCCATTCGGACCCACAAGATGCAGAATCAGCATCCTGGAGAGATCCCGGACCCCACTATAATGATAGTGAGGAGAATCTGCCAGACTCTGTACGACGCGAACAGTCCATACAGAGACATAGTAACTTAATAGGCCAGCATTCAATTGTTGACGAATTATGTGATTCGATGTTCGAAGTCGGTGGTAGTACTAACCCAGAACATCCGGCACCAATGCGAAAAAGGGTAACATTCGGAGAACTACCTTATAGGTTACCCAGGCCCGAATTACCAATATTAGATTATAGCGCTATAGATGGCGACTTAACCTATGCGGTACCGGAAGGTGAAGAATTAAAACGACCGGATGTCCTGTTGTTGAATGAAACTTATGTAACTTTGAACGAGAATTTAAATACCTTGGTCAAAGCTAAGGATGAAGTACTGCATGAAAAACTTCAAATGGAAGAGGACCTAACTGGCATGCGAAAGGAATTCGAAGCCAGAAGGAGCGAGTACATGAAAGAACTCGAGAGTGAAGAACTAAAACTTCAATCTATGAGAGATTCATTCAATAAAGAATATGACAATAGGCACATTCGTATCCAAACATACATAGATACGAACGACCAACTAAACCTTGATAAGGCAAAATTCGAATCCGAAATTCGCCATTATCAGGAGGAGTTGGATAAATTGAAACTTCAGTGCAGTAAACAAGCTGAAGATAATGAGACCATCCGGGTAGGCATCATAGCTTACAACAAACAACTGGAGGAGGATAGACAGAAACTCACGAATGAGCTTCAGGAATTGCAGGCTACTGCAATAACTCTAGATAAATATGTAGAAGCAGCCCAGTTAACTATAGGTAATATAGACCCAGCTGTGGTATCTACAATGTTGGGAAAGACATCTAAAGATGCAACCCCAATTAGATACAGCCCATTCGTTGATGATGGGGCTGACAAGAATGTGGTATCCGGAATCTATAAGAAACCGGATAACGCTGCAGTAAATGGAACCGCATCTAAACCAGTAGTTCCAATGCTGGATACGATAGGACCAGCACCACCCATACCAGATTTGAGTCACAAAATCAAAGCGACTCACGATGGTGCTACAGGGAATAATAATAATTCACCCGTGGCACAACCAAGAGCACCCGGACCAATGAGACATATGTTGACACCACCTTCATATTTCCCCCAACCCGGCCACAGTACACCAGCAGTACCAAGATTACCGAATCCACCCCCAGGTTCTGGTAATGGTCCTACTGATGGACGTTTTCCGAGACCAAATCCGCCACAAAACAATATCAACGGCGGTACGCACCAACCGAGAACATCTTCCTATGGATATAGAAATAATTATAATCCATCGGGAAGTGGCAATTATCAGAATGGTAATAGCTATAACCAGGGATGGAATCAAAATGATTCTTACCCTAGATATGCTTCTTCTGGAAACACCGGTCACAATAGTGGATACCCTGGTGGTTCATCTGGAGGCTATAATAATAATGGTCCACCAAGAGGAAACCCTCCAGGCGGCCCAGGAGGATCCGGATTCGGAGGATCAGGATCAGGAGGAGATGGCAGGAAACCTAACAGGAGAACTTCTATGCCTGCAGGGATGCAAACCATCTTTGATAGAAGCCAATGTATACAAAACCTTGGCATTGACTGCTACCGAAAGGGAGCAGACGGCATGGAAGTCATGAACTGGAGCATGCGAGAAGCAGATAGACTACGCGGATGTAATAATCCGGCACGTAGGCAGGCACGGATACCCCCTCCATATGATTCTAATGATCCATGGAAGGACAGGTATCAAGCTTTTGTTGACGAAGTCAATTGTAGTGGCTGGACAAAAGAAGAAGCTCTGCCATATTTGATCTGTTGGTTAAATAAAGGCGGAAAAGTAGCCCTCAACCAATGGAGAGCAGCTTACGGAATATACGGTACTTATGATCAACTGGTCGAATGTGCCGCATACCTGTTTGGATCAATCGTTAGAGAAGATCCGTGGGTAAGCTTCAAGAAGAGGACACAAAAACCTAAAGAATCACACAAAGTCTTTGGTTTGGAGCTACAGGACTTGCTTTCGAAAGCACGTCCAAATTGGGCTCATGATGATGATTGTTATCTACAAGAATTGTTTATACAATTCTACAGTGGATTGCGTGATCCGGATCACAAGCAAGTGGTCTGGGACTCTTGGAAAGATGACACTTCCTTCAGTGATCTGTTCATAGCAATCGATGGACATGACATGAAGAAACGTTTGGTAGGTCTCGGACCTAATCCAATAAGAGCAGCTCCATTCCAATATGGAGGTACACCTGCTCCGGTATACGATACTTCCCAATTAGCTCCGGTTGAATCGAATGAAGTTGATGAGAAAGATGAATATGTCTCCGATGAAAACGGAGATTATATTGGTTCAGTCCATGTAGCTGGAAAGTATTACCGACAAAAGCGGTATAGGAAAGTACATTCGAGAGGGAGAGGAGGATCAGTTGCTGGTAAAACAGCTTCCGGATCAACTCAACCTGGCAGTGTAGCCTCTACGGCGAACCCAACTGTAGCAGCCACTGTTGCTCCGACTAACATGATGGAAACATTATTAGCCGGATTAACAGAAGCTCTAAAGAGACCGAGAGTTGACAAATCTCAGAGGAGATGTTTCAGATGCCAGAAACTGGGGCATTATGCTCCAGAATGTATGGCTGAAAAACCTGTCCCTCGTAGACAGGAGAGTGTCTCTGGAGTAAGTACAGAGGAAAACTAAGGAGGGGTCTCCCGAGGGGCAAAGAAGGGGATCCCAGTGACAAATCTTGCCATGATATCACCATCCGTGATGATAGTTCACATGAAGTAACAAGATCGCCTAACACCGAGGTGGTTGTAGACACCCGGAAGGTTAGGGAAGCTGATATAACAGGTGCTATGGGAGCACAGGGGAAACCCAATATCAGTAACGAGGCAGGCGGCTATTCGTTAGCCAAGGTCTGTGGTGCCCACCTGCCCCCGGGTCATCCTTGTCTGGAATTCTTAAAAGGATGTGGATTGACTCCTGGTGTGAAAAATGACGTTCCGATTGTCACGGACATGCCCTCTGTTCTAAACGGAAGGCGGTGGTATGTTTGCCTTACTGTTAACGGAAGGTCTGCCGAATTCCTTGTGGATACGGGAGCTAGCCACTCTTGTATCTCCAAGGGGTTCTACGACCTTATACCGGATGAACATGATACTCTCAAATCGGGAGGAAGTGCTCAGACGGCCGACGGCAGTACCTTGCAAACGTATGGTAGAACTTGTGTGAGACTACAGTTAGATGGTATACATGACTATGTCATGAGCGCCACCGTTGCGGATATAGCAGATGAGGGGATACTCGGGTTGGATTTCGCATCCCTGTATGGTGCTGTATTGGAACCCCAAACAGGAGTGTTGAGTGTGAGATACCCGTACCCCGTGAAGGTTAGATGTGCACTGAGACAAGTGAGCAGTATGGCTAGTGTGGCACACACTGTGCGAATCCCTCCGGGAGTAGCCTGTGATGTGCTTGTAAGAAGTGATCCTGCAATGCGTAACAAACCTGCAGTGATAGAACCGGATGTAGTTACTTTGTCAGGTATTGGATTAAATTCTGTAGACACTATAGTAGCGAATGCATCCTGGTCGGTAGTACCTGTCTCCAATACTGGAAACACTACTATCTACTTGAAAAAGGGACAAGTTTTTGGAAACGTGACCCTTTCGGAAACTGTAACGGATAGTAAGCTAAGCTTACAGAAGGTAACAGGAGATGATGAAATTTCGGAAGACTTACTTAAGTTGTATGAAGAAACTTCATTAGAAGATCCGGAACACCGGAAAGAGTTCTATGATATGCTCTGTCAGTATCATACTGCCTTTGCCAAACCTGGTGAAAAACTAGGTACGACAAATAAGGTATTACATAAAATAGATACTGGAGATGCCGAACCCTTTAAGATACCGTATAGACGGTTACCCTTAGCAAAAAAGAGAGTAGCTGAGGATGAAATAAATAAGATGTTGGAACAGGATGTAATAGTCCCTTCCAATAGTCCATGGAGTAGTCCTGTGTGTATGGTAACAAAAAAGGACGGTACTATCCGTTTCTGCATAGACTACAGGAAGTTGAATGGAATAACGAAAAAGAATTCGTATCCATTACCGAGAATAGATGAAACCATTGACTCCTTAGGAGGAAACAGTTGGTTTTGTACCCTAGACTTGCAATCAGGCTATTGGCAAGTGGGAATGAACCCTTCAGATATGGAGAAAACTGCATTTTCAAGTCATATTGGATTATTCCAATATAATGTAATGCCGTTTGGATTGTGCAATGCACCTGCAACATTTGAAGCAATGATGGAAACAATTCTAAGTGATTTATTGTGGAAAAGATGTCTTGTATATCTAGACGATGTCATTGTCTTCGGAAAAACATTCGAAGAATGTTCTAATAACCTAAAAATGGTACTAGAACGTATTATTTCAAATGGTCTCAAGTTGAAACCTAAGAAATGCCACATGTTTAGAAAGTCCATAAATTATTTGGGCCGCATCATCAGTGATGAAGGAATAAAGGCTGATCCGGAAAAAATCGAATCAGTCACGAATTGGAATAGACCTAAAACACCCAAGGAAGTGAGGTCCTTTTTAGGATTCTGTTCCTATTACAGGGAATTTATTCCGAATTATTCTAGAGTCAGTTACCCATTACAAGCAATAGCTAACTGGACTCCAGGAAGTACCAAGGAAAAATTTCCTTGGACACATGAACAGGAAAACGCTTTTCGAAAGCTAAAAGACCTGTTCACGAGTACTCCCGTATTGCAATATCCGAATGAGACGGATCATTTCATACTGGATACTGATGCTAGTAATGATAGCATTGGTGCAGCTCTCTCGCAAGTCCAAAATGGGAGAGAAGTACCAATTGCCTTTGCCAGCAACACACTGAGCAAGACTCAGCGCAATTACTGCACAACCAAAAGAGAGTTGTTGGCAGTAGTCGTATATACCAAGAAGTTTAAACATTTTCTATGGGGAACGAACTTTACTTTGCGTACGGATCATTCCTCTTTAAGGTGGCTACTGAACTTCCGAGATGCTGAAGGCATGTTAGGCCGATGGCTAGCCCATTTATCCGAATATGGGCTTGAACATCAACAGATTCAGCATAGACCCGGAGTTAAGCATTTAAATGCTGATGCTTTGTCTCGAATACCAATCCGGAAATGTGATAATCCGGATTGTACTGATTGTGGAGCTCATAAGGCAGTGTTAGCAGGGATTCGAAGACCATTCGTACCCCTAGTTGCCAGTATACTGGATTGGTCTATGGATCACATACGACATTTCCAGGAAGCTGACTCGATAACTGCACAGCTACTGCAATTAGTACCAAAGGGTATACGTCCAGTTAGACCAGAGGTCTCTCTGGAAAATCGAGAAATGAGAAGGTTTCTTGCTCAATGGACCGAGCTTGAAGTCCGGAAAGGCGTGTTATACCGTTGGAAGCCATGTAATAATGGTGATAGAATCATGCAAGTGGTGATACCACATGCCATGAGACATGACATTATGTACTTTTGTCATGGACATCGGACCAGTGGTCATTTCGGAAGGAAACGCTCGCTAGCACGACTTTCCAAGAAATACTATTGGCCTGGCATGACACGGGACTTGCAAAGATGGATAACCACCTGTCCGGATTGTTGTAAAAACAAACCCGGACCCGGGATGGGCAAACTTCCCCTATCCCAAGAACTTTTCGGAGTTAGATTCGCAAGAATCGGGGTAGATATTATTAGTGGATTTAATACAACCGCTAATGATAATACCTGTATGATGGTAGTGTGTGATTATTATACGAAATACACTAAAGTATTTCCACTACCGGACCACAAAGCAATTACTTGTGCCGAAGCTTTTGTAAAAGGTTGGGTACTAAGCTTCGGTGTACCATTAATGTTACACAGTGACCAAGGCAGAGAGTTCGAATCAAATCTCTGGCAGGGTATGTGCGAATACTTGGCTATTTGCAAGACTAGAACCAATCCGTATAGACCACAAAGCGACGGATTGGTGGAAAGGTTCAATAGAACCCTCATCCAAGTCCTGAAGTCACTCGTTAATGAACATATGGATGACTGGGATGAGCAATGTCATTTTGTGACACATGCTTATAATAGTACGGTACATTCAAGTACAAATTGTTCTCCGAACCTTTTAGTATTCGGAGAGGATTTGATAATGCCTGCTGACCTAGTTTTTGGAGTCGTAGGAATGGACCCTGAACTACCTTGCCATGTAGTTTTTGTGGAATGTTTAAGAGACAGATTTAGAAAAGCATATGAGTCTGTCCGAATTGATTTGGAGAAAAGTGCCAAATGGCAGAAAGTAGGATACGATACCGATCTAAAGCATCGGAAATTCCAATCCGGAGACAGAGTCCTCAGATTACATGAACCACTTAGACACATAAAATTAGCGTCTAATTGGGACGGTCCCTTTACTATAACACAAATTATCAGTGATTGTACCGTAATTATTAAATCTGACCTTGGTCGACTCTATAAGTCAAATGTGGCTAGATTAAGGAGATGGTCTGGGAGGGAGACCTCCACAGAAATGTATGGTGAAGGTTCCGAAAGGATCCTGAATCAGAATCGCATAATAGACCAGGTAAAGAACACTACAGTGAAGCGTGGTCAAGGTAGACCCAAAAAGTGTTCCGAATCAGTGACACCCACGCCAACACCGATTAAGCGTGGGGGAGTTAAAAAAGTCTCGGCAGGTGAAGACAGAAAGAAGAGGAAAGGTGTTTCTAAGGCTAAGAAGCACCTAGAGAAAGCTCTTCAGACTGTCAGGTCCGATAAAGAACTATCCGAGAAGGGGAGATACGTTCGCCGCAGCCCCCGAATTGCCCAGAGGACTGCAGTGACCTAACCTGTATACACAACGAGTGTAATGTTTACATTTAGAGGAACGGATGACAACTGACCCTAAAGGCTTATTTGTCGCCCCCGCATGATGTACCAATGGGTAGTGGACGGATAATCCGGTGGATTTGCTTAAGCTTTCCATAATCTCCACTTAAATCCCCAGTCGAGTCATCGGGGTGAGCGATAATTACCTAAAAACAATCAGTTTGTTGATGTACCGCCTGTAGCACGTGCGTTTCCGCATGACGTCACCGTGTCCAGTCTCGGCTGACCTCTCGTGACCTCGCGGACCGCGGGGAAATGACGTCACGAAAGCTGGCCCGTCGCCATATTGTTTTTTGGTAGTGTTTGAGACAGTCGGGTCACCCCTTCTCTCTTGAATTCTACCATCTAGCAAACCCCTTGTGCGCCCTCAGAGTCTGTCTCTCAGCAGGCAGACTCCGCTAGTGTCGGCCCCGGCGCCGTAAAAGCCGGAAAAAGGAGTAGTTTACTCCCGTGGTCGATTCCCCAGTCATGGCTGAGGAATCCGTAGCTGCAGCCAAGCTATCCGGTGACCCGGATAAGCTGACTCCGTCCGCAGAAGCTTTTCCGGAAGCTTTGTCGCCTGTTACACAGGAAGAGAGCGAGATGATGGACGTGGAGGAACCCACGGATCGCTCGTTCGAGGAGAAGCTGGCTTCATTCTCACTCAGTGAGCCAGAGAAACTGCTGTCTCCACTCCCAGCAGAGGGATCCGGAGCGACTGCGAGTGCTGAACCCGCAGCGACAGAGTCCGAAACTACCCAAGTTGACGGACAGAAGGATGAGTGGAAGCCAGCAGTGGCGGAGCCTTTTCCAGCTAGCTATGATGGTCGCTACCTGTATGTCCACCCGGAACTGCAGGCACAAGTGACCTACGCGGACGGGACACCAGTCAGGATGGACCCGAAAGTCAGGATAGCTATCGAGGGCGTCATGGCTCCCGAACAGCTGACCAGGATGCCTCCCGAGTGGCTTCGAGACTGGCCGTGGTTCCAACGGGGACTTATGGTGGACGCTGGTTTCCGTGAAACCGTGTACGCAGCTAACCGAGCCTTCGAGCTCGGAGCGTATCCGAAGCCTGACAAGTCCCTGTGGAACGTCAAGGCTACGAACATTAACTGGGTAGGCTGTGTCTGGGATACCGATGGCCAGACCTACCCACGCCCTAGTGCTATCCGGACGCCGTGCCGGACCACTAAGGAATTCCGGGAGGCCGCTGCTAACTTCGAGCAGTGGGACGACGGTTACTACATAACCGAACAGGAATTGGTGGATGTCCAGAACAATTCACTAATCGGATTGGACCGAGCTGCAGCCCTTCGGACGGTTATTGTCCGCCGCATGACTGCCGAACAGGAGGCACAGGAAGAGGCTAAGAGGGCCGCGGAAGCACCCGCACCTCCTATCCCCGACCTGAAGCTTGCCACCAGAAGCTCCGCCAGTGCTACATCAGCTACCGGCAGCACTACTACTCCAGTAGAAGCCACGACCTCCAGCACATCCGGAACCCAGGAACCGGAGGAAGACTGGAAGGTCAGTAAGAACCGACGATCCGCTGCTCGGAAGCTCAAGAATCTCCCGGATTCTGCGAGAGCCGAGCCGAAACCCAGCACCTCAACCACTGGTAGTACTGCCATGGAGGTTGAGTCGTCTGACGAGGAGTCGGTGCACGAATCCTCGGTTGAGTATGATGAGAAGGCCACTCCATCAACTCAAACCGAGGCCGAACGTTGGGCTAACGCCAAATCCGGATTCAAAACCCGGATCCCGACGTGTTTCTCCGACTGTGCGTACGGAGTTAAGAAGGACGGCTCTACCCTCTATGCCTGTCCAGACTCAATCAATAAGAACGATGAGTCGGATGATGAAGATTGGATGCGCCTTTCGGACGAGGACCCCAATCCGAGCAAAGCCTATCGAAAGATGTGGCTTATGCTAAACCACACCGAAGGGTATTACACTTATACCCAGAGGAGGAAGCTGCGTTGGGCTTTAGAGAAGTGGTACGGTGACGATCAAAAGTCCTGTCCCTTCTCTATCTGCCAGGATGCGAGTGATGTCTCGATCCGGACCTGGAGTACTCCAGCCCGGTTCCAAAGGCATCTGGTAGAGGCCCACTTCCACCATCACCCGGTTTACATTTGTGATCCGAGTTATGGTAAGAAGGGCAAGAAGTGTACTACGAAGGTGCAATACAACCGACGTAGTGATCTGGCTAGACACCAGAAGAAATGCCACGCAGAAGGTTTGGACGGGGCCCGGAAGCGCATCATGGAGCTTCATCAGGAACTCATGAAGGAGTTCGATAGCCTGAGCGAGGATGCTTGGTCTAAGATCCGACCAGGGGACCAAGTCCTCTGCGAAGTTCCGAAGACCAAGGATTCGAAACTCCGAGCAAAGATAGTCCTGACTCCTGGAAAGGGTAAACTGGACATGCACGAGTCTCTCTGGCAGAAATGCGAGGAATCCGGAAAGGATGCAAAGAGAGCTCGTGAAAGGAGCAGGAGAGACCAGAACCGTGGCGGCAATGGTAATGGTCAGAGCACTACAAAACCGAAGGTCAGAGCAGAGGACCGTTCCAGGTCCCCTCTGACAAGGCACCCCGCAGAACAGGCTCAGGGCACTCCGGTGTTCAAGAAGCCTGAACCTGCCGGATACGCTGGAGCCGTATCTAAACCTGGGAAAGTGAGTTCTCGAAACTTTCCGTCCTTAAACCAGGGACCTGGACCTGAGAGCCAGACCTTGGTGGTAGGAAAGGATGGTCGCCTTATGCCAAAGAAGACCACCGCATCTGCTGCCGCCGGATCTGCATCCGCTCCAGCCGCCCCACCAGTTACCTTTACCCAGGAGCAGTTAAACATGTACCTGCAAATGGGACTGAAACAGAATGTACCACCTGCCTTCTGTGTACCAACGACAGGTGTGTCCGGGAGTCCTAAACCCGGAAGTGGTCCACAGGCCGCCTCGACTCCTCCCAAGGCTGTCGCGGCACCTGAGAAACCGAAGGACGCCATTACCATTAAAACTGGTAATGCGGAAGTTTGGTTTGAGAAGTCTCGCCAAGGGGAGGCAGATGTCCAGAAGGCCATCTACACCCATTGGGAGAAGACCGTTCGTGAGAAAGCGATCGAGTTTCATCAGGGTCTCCTAAACGAAACCCTGTTGTGTATGAAACAGGTGGGCGACGCTGAAAAGCAACGTCTCGAGACTCTCATCCGGGACGATGTAAAGGCCCAGGAGGAGGCTGCCTCAGCTGCTCAAGAAAAAGCAGCTATGGATGTACACGTGTTGGAAAAGCGTGTAAAGGAGGAGATCACTCGGAACACCAACCTGAACACTAAGTTCATGAGGGTGTTCGGAGTCGACTTGGACGAGTGGGACGGCACTCCCGAGTCGGCTTTAGCTCTTCTGAAGAAGAAGCATGCTAAGAAATCCGTTTAAAGCATGCTAGGGTTATTTCTTCCATAATTTTTTTCCAACACCAAATGACCAGATATAGTCTTTGCGGAACCCTAAAGGTCTGCGAATGCTTTTACTAGTGCATGAACACCTACGCTATGTGTTCCGGGTTCCTTTGACCAGTCTATTATTCAGGTTGTATAACATTTATTACACCCTGAATAGCCTATTCGGATTTATAATTTCATCCATGAACAATCCGATAGTAGACTTGCTGCTGTGAGACGTATCCGGATGCCAGTTCCAGACTCCTGCTGTTACCCGTGCTAACCAATTACTAGGATGGACTTTACGATTTACCTCTACAACTCATCTGTACTCCCGAATGGACTTATATCTCTACTACTATTACTTCCGGATCAACCTATATCGGACTATTATTTTACTTATGTCAACTAAAACTTAAAAAGGATTACGTTCTCTACACAGTTGACACATCCGGACTAATATTCTACAAATCTACACCATTCGGATATACTATAAACTTTAGCACTACTAGAGGATTGTGGGTAGCTGCCCCAAATCAACTACCGTGTTCACTCAATATAAGGAAACTATAAACTTTAGCACGTCCATCCCGTGGTTAGCTGACCACACCTACCTACTAGTACCCGGAGGATACAGCAGAAGACTCCAGCAGCATTTATAATTCCTGTATATTGTATATAATGTCATATTTCTATTTTTCTATAATATTATATGTATGTACATATCCACTAGATACATATTATAATACGGGTACATAGACATTTCCTGATACGGATCTCTAATCACTATTAGTATTTATATTATAAGATCCGTTAAACTTCACCAGATAACACATATTATTGTCCTGCGAGACAAATTATATAATAAGTATAATGATCTGGTGCTATAAAAGTTATTAGGTACACGGTGATAATATATTATTATATTCATTACCACACCGTGATGTTTTTTTCTTTTTTTTTCAAGTGTATGTTATAAATAATCCTATTCGTACTACTCACGGAATCCTTAACGGATTCGTATAATATTAATATACGACATGTCATTAGATAGTGATGTTACTATAACAGTCTTCTTTAAGACTACATATTCAAATGTGTTGTCAATGACTACAAACACACATACGGATGTTATTTTGTGATATGTTTTATTATCGACAGTTCCGTTACATATAGCTGTCATCATCACATGTATACGATTCATATTACTTGTCTTATTAATTATACCTGAAATATAATACAATATTATGTGGTATAATAATTAAATAGACAGTTCCGTTTCACATAACTGTCTCTTCTTCAAGTAATTCGTATAATATTTCAACATCCTAATCGTTATATGTAACTAAAATTCACTATCGAATATATATATATGACATCTGGTTCACAATTTATTTAGTGCTAATGTTATACCTGTGGTTGTACCTCTATTACTAAAGGTTTAGACATGTAGAAATGTTATCCTAGTAATATTATACGTATAACACCCTCCTAAATGTCTGGGGGAGTGGTGTAGAGGTACACTTTACTACCATAGGAGTTGGGTACCGTCTGACGTGGCGGGTGAGTCGAGTCGTCGGACGTTCCTCAGGTTCCGGATAGGTGGCAGCACCGATCCGGGTCTGTGGGGACATCTGACGACGAACACCTGGGTCCGTATATAAAGCCCAGGGCTCAGCCGCTACGTCAGAGGCCCTTCTGGCCTCCACACTATGTAAACCACTGTCTTTTAATATTAGCTGCCTCTTTGATATCATTCGGCAGCCGTGAGTGTGCATTAAGTAATAAACCTAACCGTTGGCATACACTTGGAATACTGTCTTACTCTTTCTTTCCGAATCGTAAGACCCGAACCCCCCAGGTCCGTAAGGCCACAAACCCTTACAACACAATAGCTGCTGAGAGCAGAAGACTGGTATACTGTTGTCTGTCTAGAAGTTCGAGACTACCGCTCTATCCCCCACCCTCTGATGGCTGTTCACCACCCCAGCCTTCTCCACACACTACATCAGATTTCCCTCCCGTGAGACAGTCCTCTCTTATTACTGTTTCACCCTCTTAACATAAATTCAACTTGTCATTTGTTTTTCCTAAGCGAAATTGATCCACTTGCACCAAAATAAACCTATGAAAGGAAAAGTAGAAAAAAAAAATCAGTTTTTCTTATTCTTAGAGGCTAGCGAGTACATGTATCTATTGCAATTTAATCCGAATTACCAGAGCATCATTTGCAATTTTACAAGACATCTATTTTCGGTGGAAGTCCCTTTGTTACATGTAAATTATATGTGTTGACTGTAGATAAGGACTTAACCCAAGGAAACTGAATAATTACACTGCGTGTTATTGTTCATAGATGATCTTGTTCCCCCATGAGTGTGGTGGATTATGCGTCACTCTTTTCAAGTATGCGGATTAAATTATAATGTTCTTTTATTTTCAAAATGGACAAACCATTGCACATATGCCTTAAAAGTAGACCTGTAAAGATTTCCACTCCTCGAAATAAACCCGTCAGCATCGACAAACAGTGGAGAGACAGGTTTCCCCCAGCACGTTTTCTGACATAAATATTACCGCCTATTTCCCCATTTCCCCTGTAGCTAATCAAACTCAGGTGAGACCAGGTAGGTACCAGCCCCATGCAGGGGTTACAGGAGGCCCTTCTCGTCCTCCAGTGTGCTGGTTTACCTTGCCTAACGAGCCCCTGCCGCCTCACACTACCAGTTCAGTTTGTTTCTGATTACAGCCAATTCAGTTGGCCGCAAATCCCGCCGCGCCGGGTGTGACCTGCCCCCACCCCCGGTAGGTCGCCACCAGGGGGCGTCGTTCCGCTCCAGCACGCGGGGAGGGTCCGCTCCAACTATGCACAAATTGGACTTGTCTGTGTGCACGGCGGCTGCAGCTCCGTCAGGGAGCAGCAGCAAGGTGTGTGGGCCCTCCTCCTGTATGCTGTGTTCATTTTGATTCAGGTCATAGTGAACACCTTCTACATGTTTCTACCAAGTATTTATTATATTAGGTTGTCTTTTTGTTGTCATCGTTGGTGCTGTTGCTACTTTATACTGCTGTTGACTAAATTGAAACAGAGTCATATACAGGAATACGGGATTAGGCATAAGGCATTTATCAGTATTGTGACTGTATAATCCAGGCCTACTCAATATTATGGAAACCTGGCAACAATCATTGCAGCAGGAAAATGGGATTCTGCAACTTTAGTTTGGGATGAGGTATTCCTTGTACACCTGGTCCCTATTGGGTGTATCACTTGTGATTATGTCAGGTATGGATTATGAGGCAGGTATTAACCACCAGGGATGCAGAAAGGGGATATTTTGTGTATCACATTATCAATGGTGTAAGCGTATAGTTATATTAGATACCAAGGTTATCACTTCAGATTACTGATGACATGGAGAAAGTGTGGATTTTGAGGTGATAATTTCTTTGATTTAAAGAAGTGTAGATTTTGTTATATGGAGTTGCGATGTCTAAGGGACAAGGAATTTTATTCGGTTACATGTGCAGCAGGTTACCAAGAGACTAGGATATGTATTTGAACATGAAACTGGATCAGGTCCCAGCGAACCTAGATTCCAATTTAATTATATGATTATCTATCTATTATTATGTTATTTGGCAATTTATACAGTTGTTTTTGTTTTCGAGATGAAAACAACAAAAAAAGAAAAGACCATAGTGGTTGAGTTTATGTGCACTGTAAGAAGTAGGCAGGGTTATTTTACAGCAAAATCCATTGGCAACTTTGGTACCAGTACCTTTTGCTGTAAACCTACAGGAGGTGAATCACCGTAATTTTACAGAATAATTCAGAGTAATCATACACTAACAGTCACTGTGATCATACAGCAAGCTCATTCAGTTCTACAGAAACATATGCTGTAAATTTACAGCAAAATGTGTTGTATAATTACAGAGAAATGTTTTGTAAATAAACAGCAACATTTTCTGTTGCTGTTTATTTACAAAACACAGCATATTCTCCTATAAATGAATAATAAAATATACTGTAAATTTACAGAAACCTTTGCTGGCAACTGAGGTTCCAGCGACAATTGCTGTAAAATTACAGAAACTCTAATTGTAGAATTACAGCAAGGGGTTCTGTTAATCAACAACAAATGTAATGTATATACAGGTATGTTATAAAAGACACTGCTATATACTCTGCTATCGTGGTCAGTTCATGGTAGTCATCCCCGTAATATCATTTATGTGTGTGCTCCATGCATGCATTGATACTATAAACCATGCATGCCTAATGAAGACAAAACTGTCTCCAATCCCAATGAAGTGAGGCACTATTGAGGGTAAGAGAAGTAGAGAATCATCTCACCCAAACCATTCCATAGTCATTCAGTTTTAACACTGAAATAGCCTAAAGGCAGGTAGCCCTATGTTAGCTTCAACCTTAGAGTCCAGGGACTTGTATATCAAATTTAGACACAGTTATGGTGTCATGTATGCATATTATTGGTTGTTCCTAGTTTCTTCTCAGGTAACCTTGTACAATATCATTGGTGCACAATGCTAGATTGAACTTGTTGAGGTTATTATCATAATATTGCAGTTCATTATTAAGCTCTGGGGAAGATATTGGATTCAGGTGTGCAATATAAGACTTTATCTAACTATCTGGGCCTCAACAGTGCTTTTTTGCTCATAACCCCAGTTCCTTATCCAGCCATAACGCACTCTCAGACCTTTTCTTCGTCTTCAAGAAGCTGCTGGTTTCCATCCGGACAAGTTAATAAAAGAGAGAAGTATATAAAGTCAACTCCTCCATACATTTCCAGTTAAAACCGTTTATGGTTCAGCCGCTGTGGCAGGAGGCGAGCTCGCTGTCCACTATACCAAGGCGACCGGTGGTAGAAATGAATCTACATCAAGGATTTGAAAAAGTTGTCCGACATACCTGATGTTTACACACCTCGTTAGCCTAGAATCCATGGAACCTGGTGGAGTTATTAATAGGAAAACATCATTAGATATCCTATATGAACATGCCATGCCTAATTTCTCCATTTTCTTCAAAATAAATAAGAATCCATTGATTTTCCATAGCGATACGATTTGGCACCTGCCTCGTACGGCCATTCCTTGTTTGATGTGTGGTTGACCTAGTTCTTACATCCGGGCACCTCCCCGGTTCCTAAACAAGACAAAATGGCCATGTACCGGGCCTTGTGCGTTGGATCGTTATGGAAAATCAATGGATTCTTATTTATGCAGAGAAAATGTATGCAAACACCAACTAGAGATCGTATATTTGGCGGTGCTAGAAGAACAGGGCTTGACACGCTTGGATTATACCCGAAAAAGATGTGTAAAGGTGGAGGTATATTGGGCAGAGTGACAACATGGCCACGATGGCTTGGCAAAGCAAGCGGATCGCATGCACTTACAAAATGTCTTCTCCTGGATTAATTCTTGGGTTATAAGGTAAGAAATTAATACAAAATGGAGAAATATGTTCGATAAACGCTTTAATGTATGTTATGGGAACACACGAGTGGGTTTATGGGTTAATAATCCACGACCCCGAAGGTCGTTATTGCCGAAGGGGTCGTGGATTATTAACCCATAAACCCACTCGTGCGTTCCCATAACATACATTAAACGCTAAATACATACTACACATATGGTATACTACTGGCCTCCAGTGGGGGAAAGTATATGTAATGCTATTTTGGTAAACCCTTTGAATGGCCACTAGGGTGATTGGCTGGCCTAGGGCATACTGCACCCAGAGTAATTATACAGGATCACTCACTGTACACATATATCTACATCTGCAAACCCTTAGTATTACAGTAAGAGTCACGGTATTTGAGAGTACAGCACTTTCCCCTGTGAGCTTACAAGGGACATCTCTGTTATAAAACATAAACTTCTTACAGTGTGACCCCTTTTGTTCCCTTCATTTTCAAGGTCTCTTGCTCCAACCTTGATGATACAGATGTCCAAAAATTGTGTATCCCTGTCCTTTATATACTTCATACTACAAGATAAGATAATAGGCTACAATCTCAATACATTTGTAAGATATCATTGAGTTGTCCTTGTGCCAATCTACTATCTACGACGCGTTATTCCTAAACACTGAAAACCTAGAAGTTCTGAAACTAGTCAGCGGTGACCACTTTAGGTGCTCAAGTTGACGATACCTAAAACTACAACTTTAGGTAGTCAAAATGACGACTTTAAGTCACCATCCTGACGACCTGAGTCATCAATATGACGATTCAGTACTGTCAGTATTGTCATCCTGATGACTCAGGTTGTCAGGATGACAACCTAAAGTCGTCATTTTGAAGTTGTAGTTTTAGGTATCGTCAACTTGAGGACCTAAAGTGGTCACCGCTGACTAGTTTCGGATCTTCCATGTTTTCAGTGTACAGGACTTCACTGATAAATAAGTTCGTGTTGTTATTGCCAGCTGGGGGGAGGGTTGAATTTTCAGAAGCCAGCATTTCTTCCCATATTCGCACCTCCCATAACCATTTATTATATTATGGTAAAAGTCTTCATGACCCCCCCCCCCTGTACACACACATATAAAGAACTGGTTTCACAATACGACTCCTTCACTGTAGTCAAAATCACAACTTAAGGTCGTCATCCTGATGACCTGAGTCGTCAGGATGACAATACTGTCAGTACAGAGTCATCATATTGATGACTCAGGTCGTCAGGATGACGACCTAAAGTCGTCATTTTGACTGCCTAAAGTTGTAGTTTTAGGTATCGTCAACTTGAGCACCTAAAGTGGTCACCGCTGACTAGTTTCGGATCTTCCATGTTTTCAGTGTAGAGCTGCTCACTACCTCCGGAACCCTCCATCTGTACTCCTCTGGAAACAATCAGCTGGTCACTGGCCCTAACCGTGGTTATAGGCATTGGCTCGTATCCAGGATCACATTGAGACAAATCAGGGGTTTCCTGTGCCACACTAACGCTACATTGAAATCTGAATGATTCCAAATGTGACAGGCTGAGCTTGAGGCCACTCATAAACTGGTGGCATATTATGTGTGTTTTACTGGAGGAAGGTTGAGGGGACGGGGTTATAGAAATAGGAAAGAAATATCCCCTTCCCTCCCCATAACCAAGCAATTTTATTGAGAGCACTGTTACAGCTGCCTTATGCCCCAATGAGGCATACATGGATGTGTTTGTCTGAGGAATATCACCTATAGAACCCATACTAATAACTACGGTTTCAGTGACACAAGAGGTGTCAAAAGTTAAAGATGCTTTTGCCTTTGATAATTTTGACCAAATAACTTTTGACCAATCAGGACTTTCAGTGTGAGGATATTTTCACATCTTCCATCCTAAAACACTGATCATCAAGAGGATTGTAGATAAAAGAATAAATATAGCTCAGATAATGTGCATTGTATGTCCCATTGCTGTGTAATGTTGGCAGAAAAAAAGTAATCAACGTTATGAACTTAGGTGAGTATCATGGTTACTTCAGATCATCAATAGGGAAAGATGACCCTAAGTCATAAATAGTGATCTACGTTCATAGAAGCCCATATTCTCAGTGTATGCCTCTGGACTAACAGGCTATCAATACATATGGCTGGGGTGTTGATAACGTTTTCTCTTTGAACCTCAGCATGCTGTAATAGACCTATAAAACTCCCTTATATCCATAAGTCTATGCCCATACACGTGAGCGTCAATTCTTCTTCCTTGGACCCCCTTTCAAAATAGTGCCCAAACTAGACAAAGAGAGACGGGAGCATCACCAGGCGGCAGGATGACGAACAAGAACATAACACTCGTCTCCCATCCCACCTACCCACTCTTATAAACCCCTTGTGCATCCCACAACTGTACTTCCGATTGTGCCGCCTTGTTTTCAGTTTATGATTGGATTACAACTACTTCCGGTACAAAGGACAATCCCCCACGTGACCCGAGGACCCCGGATGACCTTCCAGCCGCTCTCCCGCCGCTATATTGTTTTTTCATGCATTTGCCCAAAACTGTAGGGACCTTGTGTCACCAAGACTTTTTTCTTTAGTAAAACAACTTATGGGTGTAAAGACTGCGTCTTGTTCAGGGCTTGGGCTAGATAGGGTTTTCCCAACGCTAGGATGAAGGAAGTGTTGATATCAGTTAGACAGGAGTATTGTGTTTTAAACGAACTCGTGCACTAAGCCACTTCAGGCAACAAACAGATCCACAAGAAAATGTTTAGAGAGAGAGGCTTCAGACCAAATGGAAGGCATATGGTACGTCTAGAAATACCATAGGGATGCAGATGTTGGAGTTCTTTTGTGTAAAAGGTGGCTTAATCATTTTTTTCTCACACATGCATATATTATATGGATCTGATATAGTTGGCCCTGTGAAATACTAGAAATGCTGGTAAAATGTGTTCACGTCTGTTTCTTACAATCATGTAAACCAGGATATCACCAATACAATTGTATGTTAGTAGAGATATGCAGGAATTCTGGAAGGGCAATCATTAATTGCCTATTGATTTATTAACCTGCACTAATATTATTAACGGTATCAACTCTGCAAAATCATCGAGTATTCAACACATCAGAGCAAATGTGGTGAAAAATGTGTTGTTACATATCCCACATATACTACTTCAAATAATTAATGGTTCAATCACTAATAGTGTCATACCGGAGATGTTCAAAATAGCTAATGTAATACCGTTGCCAAAGTCAGGCGATTTGCTGAATATCTCAAACTGGCGCCCAGTGAGTCAACTCAATATTGTCTCGAAACTAATTGAGAAATCAATCCACCGCCAGTTAATTAGGTATTTACTGGATAATGATTTTATATCTAAAAGACAGTTTGGCTTTGTTCCAGGTAGATCTACTAATGGTGCTATTTATATTTTGACTCAAGATCTATTTGAAGGATTTAACAGGGGGGAGTGCTCGGCTGTAGTCTTCCTAGATCTGAGAAAGGCTTTTGATATGGTCGACCACTCCCTCCTCCTAGGAAGACTTATGAATTTGCATTTATCTGTACAGTGTGTATCCTGGTTTAATTCTTATCTTAAGGACAGAAAGCAATATGCTACTGCCAATGGGTGTGTATCTGTTGAAGAGGCTGTAACGTGTGGCGTCCCGCAAGGGTCCGTGTTAGGTCCGTTATTATTTATAATATATATTGATAGTATAGTATCGGTTATAAAATCCTGCAAATTCTGTTTGTACGCCGATGATCTCGCTATCTATGTCAATGATACCGACCCCAATCATGTACTAAGGAAATTACAGTCTGATCTGGATAGTATCAGTAAATGGTGTAAATTGTTCAAGCTTACTATCAATAATGAAAAAACAAAGTTGTTATGGTGTGCAAGTGATTTACTTAATGCCAGACACAATTTGAGTATAATGAGTGCTGAACTGGATGGTAAGCGCCTTGAAGTGGTTGATGAATTCAATTACCTTGGTGTTATCATTGATCGTGGTCTTAATTTTCGGAGAAACAACGAAAAAATAATATCTAGTTTCCACCACAAGATGTACCAATTAAGACAGTTAAGGAAATTTGTCGATAATAAGCTGTGTCTAACTTTATACAAACAAATGGTTCTACCTGTGCTGGAACATGCAAGTTTTCTACATGAAAGTGGTCCAAAATCCAGTGTTGGCCGCTTACAACTTATGCAGAATCATTGCCTACGGTTATGTCTTCGAATCTTTAATACTCGGGATATATCTATATACGATCTCCATGTTAGAACTTACATGAAAATGCTAAAGGTTAGACGTGATAAGAACTTATTATCTATGATGTATGATGTTTCTTGTGATCCAAACTGTGTCAAACTCCCTGCCAGGAACTTGCGCGGCAATGTTAAAAAACAGTTAAAAGTATCCAGATCTAGGTGTTTGACGTATGATAAGTCACCACTGTACAGGGGATGTGTCCTTTGGGACAAATTGGATGCAAATACTCAGCAGATAGGCAGTAAGAAAGATTTCATGAACAAAATCTGAATGTATTTGGTGTATAACCGTCACTTGATAGACTACGCAATTATTTTTGAAAGATGTAATATACATGCTGCCTGCGGATAATCGACTTGTGCAAATCATGGTGATACATACAGCCCCTAAGAGGCTTTAGTTATGTCTTTAGTAATATCGTAATGATCTACACCCAAAATGATGCCTGCCTGATGTAACTTTGTACAACCTGATTGAGCGCTACACTATTTCTTTCCTGTTGCCGTGTTTTGGCCGATCTGAAAAAACGTACATGTATGATTTCTGCCAATAAACTTGTTAAAACTCAACTCTGTTGTGAGATGTGACTTTAGTATCACTGTTTTAGACCCGTGATAGCCTTTGTAGGGTAAAGAAGTGGAGGGGAGGAACTAAAGCATGGGCGGCGTATAGACTAAGCATATCTGCCATGGTGCGGATACCAGACACTTAGCTTGGGATGGCTACACTGTTTGGAACAATGTCAGATATGGCAGACTGTGAGTGAGAAGGCTGTGTGCCTTGGTGGGGGCGGGGTAACAGATCTATGTATCTCCTACACGGCCCTATACATTGGACACAGCCATGAAATGTAACTCAGTGGAAATCAGGTACGGATGGCTAATGAAATGTATTGCATTCCAAGTGCTACTTTGCCTGTAGGAAAATGTATTGTGTGCCAAGTGCCATCATGCCTATAGGAAAGGGCTATATGCCTGTAGGAAACGGTAATTGAGAGAATTGAAAGAATAGAAAGATGCACAAGTGTATGCCTACAGCAATGACATAAAGAAAAGTCTGAATGAAAAGGGGACTAACTTGCCAATCATCCATACCCATATAGCAAACTGCAAAACTATAGTAGTGGTGAGAGATGACGTCACGGCTGAAGCTGCTCCCGACCCCCTTCTGTCTTCCCCATACCCCAGAGCTGCTCCCCTTTCTTTCTGCACCCCACGCCGCCAGTTTCTGTGTTGACAAACTATTTAGTGAGCGCCTCTCGAGCATCTCCCTCACCACGTGCTACTCCAGGCATGAGCTGTGCCCCCGGCTGTGCCACGGTATACCTGTTACACTTTGGTTTTAAAGGGATGGAAAAGAAAGGTTGAGTCGAATGATGAAATTGCCCAGCACAAACCTACATAGATTTCATAATAGGAGAGGAGTTTGTGACGCGGGTTTGTGCAAGAGCACAATTTTAGGATGGGGTGGCGACAGAACGCCACCTCTGTCTTTAAGAGACATTTTCAGATTTTCTAACGTTTCTTCTATCATCACAAGAGTCAGTGAGTTCAGAAAAATAATATATGACAGACACTGGAGATCGATGTGCTGGGATTGTGAACAGGGTGAAGTGGTGTTGTAGAGGGGTAAGGGGAAACAAAAATGAAAAATGTGGACTAAAGCCTGTTTAAATCCACTCTGGCCGTCGGTACCCACTGGTGAGTGTTATCACTTAACAAGAGCAATTTAAGGCACTTGAACCAAAGTCGTGCTTGTCATGCACTTCATCCCATCCCCGTAGCAGGGGGTGTTTATTGGTCTTTCTAAGTGTAAGATGAGAGAAAGTATTTGCATAGAAAGTCAAGCTATTGCTGTAGATACTGGTAGGGACAGTGCCAGTTTTATTAGGCATCCGAAGCACAGTCTCTATTTGGTCTATTCAACATCTATGACGAATAAATGGGAATGTGCATTCTTTTAGGACTTGAACACTTGTATATCAGTGAATAAAGGTATACCACCGCAAGAAGGGAATCTCTCTCTGACGCCTCCCTTGGAGAGAAGAATGGGTCATTCAAAAAGGGCAAGATATTTCATTTTATGATGGGAGAAAATATGGGATGCAAGTATTGAGAGTAGTGAATGATATACCAAGGAGAGAGAGAGAGTATCATAGGAAGACACAGAAAGAACTGGTGAGAATGAAAATGAGAAAAGGAGTTGACAGCAGTGTCGTGGGAAGGAAACTTACTTTTGGAAGATCCAGGATATCACCCTCCCAGCCCTCCATTTAACGTCACTATGGACTTTCTTCAATATTTTCAACACATATTCTTATCAGTCTGGTCGTTCAGTCATCCCTCTCGGCACTTTGTATCTTTGACGCTGGCCTTGGTTTGGCTTGGTTCTGACCTTGAGAGTTGACCTTGAGCAGTGACCTCTGGGTCATGGAGATGTTCAGGTTCCTCTGTTGCCTCAGCGCATGCGTTGTCGCTCCTGGAGCTACAATAATAACATACAGGAGGAGAACTAACAATTCCTTCATGGTCGCCCATCGACATGTCTGGTAGCTATAATGGTGGGTAGTGCACCCAGACAAAATGGTGTTTGAGAAGTCCGCAGTCTTTTTGTATACAGATTATGAGATATCTGAATATAATGGGTATGGACCATGCGCAATTTAGTGCACTAAGTTTGACATGCCCGTTCCTAAAATTGACATATGACATGGGGGCCCCCATCCAGACCCCCAATATATACCTAGCCTCTACGCAGAAAAAAATAAGTTCCAAATGTTAGTCATATACGAGTCAAATTGTCTAACTTTCTAGCAATAGTTAGTCAAAACGCTGTCTTTAAACGTCCCTCTTTTTCTTAGTCGAATATGACTAACCATTAGACAAAGTGGCCAAATTGCCTTGGCTTGCCTGATTTTGACTAGGATTCCTTGGTTGTTTTGACTAAGTACACTTCTTGATATTTTTACTTCAATTCAACTGGTGATTGTGTTAAGCTCTATATAGGATTCACACCTGACAGATCAGAGTCTCCTCATTGAGGAATCATTTGAAATGCCTCACACCATATTCATTTAGAACCCCTGAGCCAAATACTCTGAGTTTCCAACAAAGAAACAAATTCAAATATGGGTATTGTTTTTATCTAGAATACCACAGAATAGGTGTTCCTCTCTGACTACCTATTTCATTTGACAAGGCATCAACCTATTTGGTACATTTTGCCAAGTGTAATGTTAGATTGAATTTTGAAAGCCTCAAATACATGTCGTTTCTGAAAAATCATCATAGTTTTGACATCCATGGAGCTATTCATTGTACCCACCCATCAGAAAAATCCTGTTTAAAACCACAGTGCCATCTGGTGTGTAAAGGTAACACCATGTGTATATCCCTTAGTCAAATTCACTAACGGACCTTGGTCAAAATGACTAAGATCTCTTAGTGAAAGTGACAAAGATATGTTAGCTTGATTGAAACTCCCAGCAGATACCCTGTTCAAGATAGTGCTCGGAGAGTGAAACTGATCTGGGTAGTCAATATGACTAAGAATACTTAGACCTCCTTGGTCATTTGTTAGTCATAAGTACTAAGTAAGATTAATAAGTCACTTTGACTAAGTTTTCTTAGGTACGTTTTTTTGTGTGTACTAGGCCTATAATACGAGTATACACTATCTTGATAATGATTTTATGGGCCAATGCGGGGGCCAATGACCAGACACATTGACAACCTTTGGAATTCATGAAACAATAGCAATTAGGCCACACCAAATTGAATAGTTGGTCTATGGATTTCCCGCATCACATTTTCAGAAATACAAATTTTTTGGAAATTATTTTGTGTATGGATTGCGCCCGCACCATTTTCTGCAAAAATCTGATTTTTTTTTTGGTCGTAATTTTTGAACAAACAATGGCAGATCTTACTTCTTTATATAACCCTAACAAATTTCTGAAGGGACATCCCCTCAGTTCAGAAAACCTAAAAATACCTACTTATGACATCCGGTTCCATTTTTATTGCTTGTTTTGTGTCATGTAACGTCTGCATGTTACGTAACATCCGGTACTTTTATCAGAATTATTTCACATAAGCTGTTCTCACATGGAGACAAATGCTGATAGACACACAATTTTTTTCACCAAAGTAGGGGATAATAGGTCCCTTTATATAGGTAATAATAAAAATGTTGAAGCTTTAATTTTTTCCATGTAATATAACTGATTTAGATTTAGATACCGGACGTTACAAATTACAAATTTCCATTTTCAAAGACACTTGATGAAAAATTCTCATTCAGTAACATGTCCAAACCTCATGGAAATGATACCTATAATCACTAAACACTGGCCAACTCCTTTCAACTCCTTTCCTGGGAAATCTTTGGTTATCAAAAAAAATCGCCCTCTCCACATCTGTGATGTGCAGAATCCATTGAGAAAAAAAATAATAATAAAAAAAAAAATTCGCCCTCCCTCTCCATTTTTTTTAAAATGAAAATCCATAGACCAACTTTTTAATTTGGTGTGGCCTTAACAGCAGTAAGAAGAACAGAAACAAACATATCAGGTGGGGAAAATTCAAAAGTTGGCTCAAGAAAAGAAATGGAACGATTGGAGAGCATCTATTGGTGACGTCATGGCAGGACGTGTCGCTGGAACATGTGTCGATGACGTCCGTTGGTGTGTGGCGGCAGCCGCGTGGGGCGCTGCAGTGCTAGCACAATATTGACATTCCAGTGGCCACGAAAAGGAGGAGAGGGCTGAAGGACAGAGATGGGGGATGAATAGAGGAGAAGGAGATGGGCCAGCAGACAATGACAACAGAACCAACTAGGAATGGCGCCACTCCACCCTGCCTAGCTCCACATGACGTATAGTCGTAAGAGCAAGTGGAGGACGTATTATCTAAGAAGACGTACATGTATGGGGTTGCTGTAGAATTGACGTCACCAATATACACTATCTGATTGATTCTTCTGCTTGGAAATGCCTCTGATTTTCAACCTAACCGTACTATATGGTTTCCTTGATTCCTATTTTTCCTCTACATCCGAGGGCTTCCCTAGCCCACTTAAAAGGGTCTATTTCTTCTCTTTCCTATCCTCTCAGGATGTGTGTGGTGCACATATGCGTGGGCACTGACACATTCCTCTGTGAAATTGTGTAATGTAGTTCTCGCCATGAATATGACCTTAGCTGTCGAAATGGCGTTAAACATCTATTACTCACTCACTCACTCCTCTACATCCGAATTTTCACAATCTCAACAAGGTATATGCCTACTACATATTTACTCACAAATAAAGGTATATGAACAATGTTTTCCGAGGTGGCAGGTTGTTCCATGGGCGCGGCCATTGCTGGAGCTTGTTATCAGCGAATTCTACAGATAAGACCCATCAGATGGGTACCAGTTGGCCCCCGAGAGAGCGGCAGTGAATACTGTTAGTTGAGATTATTTCATTGTCTAAAAATTAAGTCCGTATATATATATATATATATATATATATATATATATATATATATATATATATATACATATATTTATATATATATGGTTTGTGGTTGGTTGAGAATTTATAAGTAATTGAATACTGTGAAATCCCATTTGATGCGTTTGGTGAAGTTGATATATCGTGCTGTCTCAATCCAAAGATGTGATATGTTTCAAGTTATGTAATAAAGTGCCAATATATAAGAAGTATATTTGACATGTGGAGGCCGTGAGGCTTTTCATGTGAGGTGTATAACCTTTCATGGTGACGAAGAGACTTACCTTTGAATATGTCAAAAGGTTAGTCTACGAGTTGCACTGGAGCTGGATTAATTTATCGCATTTTGTTGTCGTTAGTTTTCCATGTGATAAAAACAAAAGATAACCACGATGTGCAAGTAGGCCTACGCTATTTGGGATTGGGGATCTCACGATGTGCAAGTAGGCCTACGCTATTTGGGATTGGGGATCTCACGATCATTTTTAACTTCAAGACTATAAACAACGCTCAGCTTTACCCTGCATGTTGAATCAATGCCTATAGATGGAGTTTGGCTACCCATAGTTGAAGCACCATTGAAATCCCGGGATTGAAATATGGCACAATATAATCAAATCAGTCATGATTAAACATTCTACACATCGCTGCCAGTTCAACATTATGTGCTCTGTTGATTCATTGTTGATATAATTTTTTTCCCAACATTGGCAGTTTTCGGTTGATTCAATGTTTAAGTACCAATGCTGGATCAACAGTTAAATTGACAGTGTTGATTCAATGGTGACAAAATCAATGTTGAATCATATAGAATTGAGAATGATATATTTCAAATGTGATACATGATCAAATTCTGAAATAGATGATAGTAGACAAGATTGAAATGTCACCATTGAATTTGAAAAAGTGGTGAAACCAGGTTGAGTAAACACTGGCATCGTATATAGGGGCCTATCAATCTGTTGTCAATGTTGATTCAACGTTTCGTACCCACTGGAGGCCATTTCACCGCATTTATTTCAATAAATGCGGACGTCCGTATATTAAATACGGACGTCCGTGTTTCACATTTATGCCCATATCTGAACACCTACTGCCCCTACCCCCCTCCGCATTTGAAATATGCTTCATATTGCAAATGTGGAGGGGGGTAGGGGAAGTAGGTATTCAAATATTGACATAAACTTGAAATACGGACGTCCGTATTTAATATACGGACGTCCGCATTTATTGTAATAAATGCGGTGAAATGGCCTCCTGGAGAGTAATTAAGTTCTAAATGTCAACAATGGGTTTTAATTCAGTATTATTAATTTTACGTGTCCAAAGTCAGTCTGTACTACTTGTATTTTAATGTACTATAATATGCAAGTTATCCTCCAATTCCGACTGTCGGTTTCTTTATGTACTGGGAATCTAAACATCGTTGCATATACTCATCACCCAATGAAAGAAATTGGCATCTTATATTCTCCTCTTTAATTTGCTTATTGTTATGTTTGGCATCTGATGAAAAGGATACTTGTATGATAAAGTGTCTGCCAAATAAAACTTTGCTTTCAAAAACAACATATTAGGTATATAAGGGACTAAGGTATTACATGTCTTATTTCTCCCTTATAGTCGACTGTTAATTCCCTCTCTAAATGCTGATTAACCTCTTAGCACCCCAAGACATAAATCTCCAGGTTACACAGTAGGAACCTTGTAATGTAGCTTGGACTGTATGCCATAAGATACACACAGACATGGAGGTTTACTAACAGCCATGTAATATCATCACAATGTGATATAAGTGCAACATCCACATCAGTCATCGTCTAATCAGGTCTAGTTTACTTACAGTCTTTCATTTCTGCTCTGTATTATTGGGATTACCTTTACATTAAGGCTCTAGATAGTAATTTATCTCCCACCTATCTGAAGTTATGCCCAATATTGAATAATTATCTTAAAATTACTTCAGCATGACCAGCATGGTTAGTGTAGTGATAGGGTCACTGAGTTGGTGGGTGGTTGACAATAATACCCAGTGGCGGATCCAGGATTTAGAAAAGGAGGGGGCGCGGCCCAAAAGGAGGGGGCGCACCCCCTTTTTTTGGACAAATTTTGGGGTCCAAAATACGTAGTTAAACTACTACACACACCCCCGCCACTGATACCAAGGTTTTAAACCTTTTATATATATGAGTTATATCTAGCAAGATGAATATTATAAAACTCAAAAAAGCATAGCAAATACATACTGCCTGTAGCAAGTCTAGTCACCAGACCACTATAGTTAACTTCCTTCATCATTAACCATTGCCACCAATACTCCCTGGAGACTCAGGTTAGGCCTTGCCCCAGGCTCATCCGAGGTGGCGGCTGTGGGTCCCTGTACTGATCGTAACACCAGGTCACACAGGCCTATGTAAACAGCCTGACGAGACTAGCTTCTGCTGGGATTACTACAAAAACAGCCGCTAATTACGATAAATGTAGCACTGGGCAGGCAGTCCTTTACCTCGCGGCCTCTGAAGTCTCTGTGCCTGGAGTGGGTAAGAGGGCTGAGATGATTACCCAGAATCTACTCAGAATCTTTGAAGATTTGTCAAAAGAAAATGATTCAAACGGCAAAATGTAATGTCAAATAAATGTCTGTCCATGGATTCCTAAGTAAGATATTAAACCACAACCACTCCACCCAAAAGTTATATGGCAATTCCTGTCACCCATTGTTACAGGATACCACATGTAGTAAATACCATCCTCCCCCTTCCCTCTGTACCTTAAATTCATTTACATTGAACAGTTGAGTTAACAATATCGTCCTTTATATTGATTTGCACCGCACATCACCCTCATTCTCCTTTGTTTATTATATATATTAAAACATTCACTATGCAAGGACTCAGTCTCCTTGATCAGAGGCCCAGACCCAGACCACAGTCTCTGTAAATATACATGTTGCACAGTGAGCTGCTCCAAACCAGTCTGGATGAGCTGCTCATAATCTGCTCACTGACCCGCTCAGCCTTAATGAGTTCTTGATGAGCACTAGAGCAGCCTTGCTATCCCATGTTCTACAGTATACTAGAGTACCTCAGCAGCTCTTTTACCTTGCATATGTACTCAGGTTTGCATGTATCCCCTATTTATCCAGAGCCATTGGGGACCAAACTCACAGAGACCCGGAGACGTATTTACCAGCGTGTTGCTAACATAGGCATCAATTGCTGATTAGAAAGCCTTGGTTACACATTACTTTCTCCTGCCAGAGAACCACCGTTATTTTAACAGATTGTTTTAGGGTGCTGCTAGACTGGCTGCAGTCCCTGAGCTATCCTTCCAACACCACTATAGGATTCAGTATGGAGTATTGAATTTCGCTGGTTGAGGTAAAATCTACTGATAAGACATACCATGATGGGTACTTTGTCCCTGGGTAACACCCACTTCCAGGGACATGGTGGTCCCAACTTATCAGTGTGTGTCGCCGGAACCAGCCCCAGACCAGCTAGTGGCCAATACCCCCATGCCTCTCCTCCTCTGGCTGCTGGGTTCAATTCACTAAAGGTCTTCTTAATTTTTCTGTTTAAAACTTTAATTCATTTCAATTTTCATTTAAATTATCTTGCATTACAATTGAGAGACTTGAGCAAGTCTAGGGTGCTGCATGTGTAAAGAGAAGATAGACAACAACAAATATTTGCATGAAATCATCATATATTTTCAGTGCAAATCGTCCAAAACTAAGGTCGAACAGTATAGGTCAAAGGGCAGAAAAACAGCGAATACCATATACAATGTACATCTACATCTACATGATATTAGTGGTTGAGGTACTGGAATTATTCAAAGAAACAGCTGGGTAAGCACCGGAACATGGCAGAAGGGATGAGAAGGGGGTGAGTTAGTGTGTGTTGGTGAGGGGTACACATACATACCTCAAGACATCATCTCAGTGGGCAGTGTAATTGCAGCAAAACAGTAGTAGGTTATTACTAAATTAGCTGTTGGCCGTGGAATGAGCACGGCGGGACATTGGTATGGGGAGCTATAGCTTAGCAGGAGTGAAATGGAGAAAGAGCAGCTTGGGTATAGGTAGCAGGGTGACGGTGTGTAGCGTAAGTTACAGTTGTTGATTGTTTCTATTTATGAATAAATATATGTGTCTCTGCGGGCAAACAAACAAACGCATTGAATTGGCCTCTGAGCGCATTTATGGTAGGGTGACAATGTCTCGCTAACTTGCAGTTTGTACACTACATATAATAAACCGTGAGGGGTCAGTCTATATATTAGATCATGAAATAATCTTACAAATAACATGCAAAGAGCTTACAACAAGCAATGTCTGCATGCGGGTCACTACCCTTTCACGTTGCAACAGCTACTATGACTCGTGCTATATAGGGCATTAGCACATTAGGCTATGGAGGCCACCATTAGACCCCGAATGCACTATGACTAACACCTTCAGCCCCCGTCTCCGCAGTAAATGCCAGGGATGCTTCCCATTGGTCAATAATACAATAGCCATGTGCCGTATACTATACCGAGGTTCCATGTCTTCCTGAGGGCCTGCCATTGCTTGATCTGGTACCTGAAGAGATAAACACTGATGACAGTTAGAACTATTGGGACCGGTTGTTATGTAATACACCCTAAAAATTCCACAGTGAATGAAGGGAATTTTCTCATTGGCTAATAATGCATCCCGCTACCTTGTAATAGCATGAGTTACAGTTAGGCCGTTGCTACGTCACATGGTGTTAAGCTGCGCCCACGTAACAAATGATATTAATGAAACTAAACATGACTGACTAAGTCTTTATTTCGAAACATCTTTTTTTCAACTCCTTTCTGTATGGGCACACATCTATGTAACCCCAGAGTGTTCTAAAGAAAAGGCTATGGTGACACTTTGTGATAAATGGGTGAATGGAAGAAACGTCTTGTCAGCAAGACCTGTCTCAGCCTCCACACCACCACCTTAACTTTTTTTTTAACCTAACCTGGCTGCTGTTTGAGCGGCCCAGCTCGACCAGACTATAGCGGCACTATTATGATCCTGAGGACGACAATAGCGAGCCACGCAGAAACACGGGTATCTGCGTGACTCGTATATAGGAAGAATATGTAGAGGTTAGGCCTATTCATGGGTATATAGTATTAGACATAGGCCTACACACTGAAGATTATGTAAGCCCTTCTGGTTGTGACACATCCTTCAACAAAACTGTAAATACAAGCAAGTTTAGTTTCTACATATCTCTTCCTGGGCTGTTCTCACCACACTTCACCCCTTTCCTCGTGGTCCCTGCTTCATTTTACCCTCCCCTGTCCATCGCTGATGGATCCTATTATCGCTCGCCCTATGTCACTGAAAGGACGCTGCCCCCGGAAGTGCGCTTTGAGCAGCAGTCGACAGGTGGCGTGAACGTCAGCTGTGCGCGCGCAGACAGCGACGGTGCCCGGATGTCAGGGAATGGATGTGTGGGTCGACGCAGCATGGTACGTTTGTATACAATTTATTTGAATTTGTATTGTGATATTCCCCTCTAGAATCGAGTATGTTGCTCATCTTTATCAAGTTTATGATTAACTTTAGAGATCGGTAAAAAATGGATTCTTTGAAATGTGATGGTACATGTAGTTAAAGTACATGAGGCAAAATAGATGAAAATCCTTGTTATACATGACAGTATAATATTCATTTATTGGCTGTCATCTCCTAAATTTGAAATTTGTTTGAGTCTATAAGACTCTTGTTTATTATTTTAGTCAGTGTGTCCATAGAGAGTTTGTAAGTGATTTGTGCCCTCTTGTCAATGATTAGACCGTTACTCGGTGAGGTTTGGCAAGATGTTATGACAGATAGGCCCGCAGCATATTGTGGTGGAATTACAATTCAGACAGCACTCTGACTATTGCCTGGGGGTGGGCATAAAGATATGTCTTTGAATATCAGAAGCTCCCGAGTGTGTGTGATTTTTTTTTTTTTTTATTATTTATTGATTTTTTTTTTTTTTTTTGGGGGGGGTAAACGCTTTATAGAGTTATCACATCAATATCCGAAACAAGTACGTGCCTCGATGTTCTCTAAACATATATGTCTAGGTCCAAGAACAGCCTAGAATTACATTAAATAGTTTATCTCTACTTTGTGTGTACTAAATAATCAAACGTCCTGACATAAATAGTCCTTGTCCCCTGTTGCACACATTCACCCTGGGATCTGTGAGACAAATGGGGCGGACACTGTAAGTCGGCGGTTAGGGGCTGCTTGCTGTTCACGGCCCAGACCTCCCTCCACACGCGCGGCCATATTTCAGAGCTACTCACCGCCCCTGAGCTGCTCCCCCACCCAGAGCTACTCTCCTAGCTGACAAGGCGACTTTTGAAGCCCGTTGACGGCTGATAATGTTTACAGTGCTCGCCCGACCCCATCACAGCATCGCACCCCCTCCCTGTTCCTGCTCTAGTGTAGCTAGGTTGAACCTTTCCTTTTTTCTTGGACCATGTATCGGTGCCAAATGAGGGGTATGGGGGGGGGGGGTTGGTTCTAAATAGAATCCCCTTGAAAGACTGATTTTTCAAAGTTAAAAACATCCCCTTTTGGACGAAATACTTTTTTGGGGGACCGCAGGTTGTGCAAATGTAACATGGGGAATGGAATGGAGGGGTAAAAGACTTTCGGACTGGTAGCAGAAATCAGTATGTTCCCTTTGAATATGATACATACCGGGGGTAGCGTTGATTTAGCGCGCGTGCCGGCTGACCGGGATAAATGTCGTCTGCACATTTCTGCTTGTTCCGGCGTCCCGCTTGCCATGACGGCACTGGATACTTATTACAATAAGAATGCTACTGACTGTGTATTGTTTTCGCAATAGGCCCATGGATGGTTACAAGTTGCACAACCATTCTCTACAATGGCCAGGAAGTCATTTCTCAAACGCTAGGTTTAGGGCTCTCTCAGATCGTACCAATCTGACCTAGATCGGAGGGGTATTCTTGGGCAGACAGTGTTAATCACTAAGAGTGGGGCAGATATAGAGGAAGAAGGCATGCATTTTGATAGGCAATCGTAGGTATTATAGGGTCACCCACTCCCCCTCACTACGATCAGATTGGATCGTAGGGGGTGTAGGGCAATACGTAGTGTTTGAGATATACTAAGCTGGTCTACAATATCTCCTGTTATTCCACGATTTCTGGGATTCTGAGTGCTTTTTCTGGATATTCCCATACACATACCTGTCGATATTGCACACCATGAAGGCTGTAGCATCACTTTTGTAAGGTGTGCGGTTATCCAAGGATAACAGGCACCCGGTGCCGTTATCCATGGATAACCTGCATGCCTTACATGTCCCTACATGTCATATGTTACATGTAAAAACCCACGAAATTTCATGACCAGGGCAAGGCTCGAACCTATAGTCTCAGATCCCTAGTCCAACTCCCTATGCATTGCGCCACAGGGACTGACGAGAGAAGCTTGGTTAGAACCATGTTTCTCTGATATAAAGCCACCCAGCAGTAGTGTAGTGTGAACGCGTCCAGCACCTTGACCCATAACCAGGCCAGTCGCGCACAGTACCTAACCAATGGCTGCCGGGCGCCGAAATGGGAAATGCAGTGGTCTAGTGGTTAGCACATTGTGCTCAGCCCTCAAAGGTAGGCGAGTAGAGTCCCGGTCTGGGCGCATCTTTTTTTCGCCGTGTGTCCGCTACCATAACCGCGAGACGCATTCAAAGCAAGCCAAGCCGAGACGGGCGCTGTAGCTGTCCGCTGCCGGGCGCCGAGGTGTGTGTACCGATCGTGTACAAACACTATTTTTCGCCATATGCCACTGCCATAACCGCGAGACGCATTCAAAGAAAGCCAAGCTGAGAGGGGCGCTGTAGCTGTCCGCTGCTGGGCGCCGAGGTGTGTGTACCCGTGGTCTATTGGTTAGAATGCCAACCCAGAGGCTGCCGTGCGCCGAGGTGTATGTACCGATCATGCACACACTATGGCTGGCTTCAAGTCCCGGGGAAGGGGAACAATTTTTGTTTTCAACTTGAATTTATTGGTATTCTATTGATTATCTATTGGTTTCATGGAATAAAATAAGTAGTCAATGGATAATTCATGACTTGTGTGTGTTAGCAAAGGATAATTACACTCGGGCTACCCTTTGCTAACACACACTCGTCATGAATTATCCATTGATTACTTGTTCACTGTTATTACACTGCTGCCACTCCCCAGGCGGCATGGTTCCACATGAATGGGCATATGGTGTCCTGATCAAAACTACCAACACAGGGTACTACTTACGGGTGGGACGTCGCCAACCGCCTATTGTTGTTCGCGTCAATGTTGTTGTGCCATTGATCGACTGCTATCACTAATACATTTCTGATTATCTGGAATAGACAGCGCAATCCTTGAAAAAAACTATATGCATATGTATTTCTACATTTAACAATCCACAGAGCTATCTTCAGCGTTATCTTCATTTCACCTAAAATAGATACAGTATTTAATGAATATACCTCACCGTTCGTGCAAAGGACCACATGACCATCAATTTAGAAAGTTATCTGTTGTTCAGTGCTATTCAATATTAATTTTATAGGTACAACTCCAAAGCCTCTAATAACTTTCCTCGACAGGATTATCAGTTGTCAGAGGCGAACGCCTCGCCTCTGTAAAGCTACATCATTTTATTACAGTTTGCATTATTCTTCCTCCAATGTGTCCCCCATTGCAGTGTTAAAGATATCATCATAAATAACCTAAGATCTCCAGATCAGACGCTTACAAACCCCCTCCCCTCTCATAGCAGCCCGTCAGTCTCTGAACTTGTTCTAACCCTAGATTTGATGGGTGACGAACCCTCTCTACACACCCCACTTCCTACCACACATCCCCACAACCTGGCTCCGATGAAAGCTCACCGGAGAGAAACCAATTTTCTACCCGAGCGCCGCCAAGTGTCAGGCGTGTGAACTTCAGAGGGGAGCGTGGAGGTAAGAAGAGCCATGCTCCATGGCTGTGGGAAGGATAGGTTGTGTGAGGCTTATGGGTGGCCTGCAGGTGATGGGGTGATGGGCACAGGGTTCGTGAAGCTTAGCTCTAAGGTATAGGCAAGTGTTGGGACAGCCCTGAATCGCTGAACAATTGGCCTGGGCCAGATGCAATTGGCGTTCGCCAGATGTGTACGCCAACAGGCGAGTGGCGTTCGCCACCCGTATACGAAATTGGCGCACACCAGCCTTGTATACGTACTGGAGTGGATGAGGGGCGAGTGGGGTAGAAAAAGGGCGTTGGTGTGCACCTGGCAGCGATAGCTCATATATCAAAGTAGGAGCAGGTCGGAGGAGCAGGTCGGGGAGCAGGTCAGGGTTGAGCAGGTCGGTACTGTAGGGCTGCTGCCGACACGGACCTGGTTAGCCCAGCTAGGATCCGGTTTACACCCAGCAGGCCGCCCGTCCGCCGTCCTAACGTCACCGGATACGGCCGTGCGCGTGTCGGAGCCCGCGCGAGCGGTTCAACCAATCAATACCGCACAGAGGGGGCAATGAACTTCCTGTTGTAACTTATAGATGAGGAAAGGGTTATCCGTGCAGACCAGCGTTCCCCCAGACCACCGTGGTTGTGGTGGACACAGTAGCAGTGTCTCACATATAATGATGCACCGACCATATAAATTAGGCATGGTACATGCTCGAATGACTTTCTCAAATCTCTGGTTGTTTGACATAATTATCAATCAATGTAAACTATAAAGTTTTTTTTTAATTTGACTTGAAGCATGCACAATCTATGGATGCGTTGTCATAAAGAAAAAATATAATGGGATATATGATCGTGCTGGTTAATGGGGTCAACTCATTCGACATCATGGCACCCAACACCTAAAGAGAATTCCCACAGCAAATAGGCAATATGCAATAAACTGCACGCCGGGAGGGCAATGGTAAACGGTATATATGCTATTCGATGAGGCACCCTATATATTCCAATTGCACTGAAGAATAGAATTGTTTGTAGATTTAATTTCATTCACTTCATGTGTTTTGTACACCACACAACCTACTATTTATATGATATATTACTCTACATATCATACAAAGGACAACTAAGGAGGATTTAATGCTCCAAACAGGGCATATATCTATATTAATTTATACAGTTATAGATGTATATCTCCCATTTCTATCTGATTGGAACAGTTCTCCCCGCCCACATTCCAAAACGATTTTATCAGACCGTCGTTCTTGTCGCAGAGGTTTTTGACTAAATGTGTATTTAAGTTCAAATACTTTCCTTGCCTGTGTTCTTGATGTTTTAGTATATCCGTTCTTTGGACAGCAATGCTGATTGACAACTAATCTACGACAACGTATTAATTTTGGTAAGCTATACATCCTCTATTAATATTCCAATTTCACACTATTGTCTTAGCAGGGAAATGACGACATTATTCCAAATATATCACCTTTCTCAGAATAAAAGTAAACTGTCTTTTTTTGCCATTTCCTATCTATGGCGGACATGCATGCACGGGCAGTAACTGTCATATTTTATTTAAACAAAATAGAATATCGGTGCTAGGAATACAGGGGAATAGTAGCATCTATACATGTGCTTTATCTTTATCTACAATCTCAAAGATATGGTGTATTATATTGCAAAATGCTATGAATAACATATACATTTTTATAAACATCCAAATAAACATCATGAAAAGACAAAATAAAAGCACGATGAATCGATAATAACAGAAAAAGAAATACATGATAAACCATTGCAAAGAGAAAGCTATCGGGACGAGCACCTAGGACTAGGTGGTGCTCACAACGCTCTGTAACCTCTGGCTCGTGACCTCTGACCTCTAAGCAGATGCTTCAGGTCACCTGGGGCCCAAAGACGCTGGGCTGGTCATCTGGAATGTAGCAGACGACATTTGATCGTGTGGTCAAGGTTGCCGGGCAGAAAATTGTCCCTTCAAAAGTTTGATAAATGTCCTTTGACTCTGAGTGCAAAATCCGTCTAACTTTGATGTCCGTGACTCAACATTTTTTGAATTTTGTGATTTTCCAAGTCTTCATCCTGTTTGGGCGGTGTTCCTCGATTTTCTTGCAGTAGGGTATATATTGCGGAGACATAATCTATATACATGCTGAACTGAGGTGTCTACATGTCTTACCAGTTGAATGTCTAATACATTCCAAGAGGATCACGATAGGTCTTGGATATGTAGGCTTAATTTCTAGATTTTCATTCTTGCTATTTTTGGGCGTCGGAAACTAAATGCAGAAAATGCAGATAAGCGCAATAAAAGATTCCCACTGCAGAGAAGTACCGAAAGAGCTCATGCAGATGGCCGCAGGATTTTGTCAGTTTTAGTCAAGTAGAGTTGAATAGATGTCTGCGCCTCTACCGGCTAATACCATCTGCTGGTCCCCCTACCGCCCGCTGAACATGTTGTTCCTCTCGTCGGGCATCAGAATGGCAACATGTGTGCGCTCCCCCACCAGGGACGCGCTGAAATTAATTTCTCGCTTGTCACCCCCTGCTTGCCACAGGTGCGCCGCCCGGCGGCAGTTTGCAGAACTGCTGGCTCTTGTTCCGGTTCCTGTTAACCGGTTCGTAGCCGGAGGGGGTAAGGGGGGGGGGGTGTTGGCGATTGAACGAGTGAGAGAGGGAAAACAGTGAGGTAGCGGTAAAAATATATCACATTTATACAACCATATAACCCGGCTATACCAGTGGGAGCTTAGCAGAGAGGGGCCAATCAGGTGCCCCAATAAGGTAACAAATAGAGGGAGGGGAGGGAGGGTGAGGAAGGAGAGGAAAAGTAGAAAGGGCCTGGAGGAGGGGAGGGGTTAAAGAGGCTTGGAAGTGGAGAGGGACGGAGAGGGAGGGGGAAGTAAAGGTAATTGGTAAACGTGAAGAGATGAGGGAATGAGGGAAGGAGGATTGCAGGCAGGAGGGCCGGCAAGTATAAGATCGTTTCAGAATTGGAAAGAGGGAGGAAGAGAATGACAGGGATAAAAGGTGATGTGGAGATATAGGAAGAGAAAGCAGGAAAGTAACAAGAAATGTATGAGGGCTGAAGGAATAAAAGGTAGTAGGAGGGGACAAAGGAATTTTCATTGAACCATGAAGGTCTCTCGCCTATTGGGCTCAAGGAAGAGCCTAGAAGAGACAGGGTTAAATCATTTGTACATCGCAGCACTGGTATTCTTCTGACTATACACCACCTCTGAATACCCATAATTCACCGGGACATCCTGTCTGGGCGGCTTCGGCATCACCCTCATAGACACATAAATCTAGAAACACACTTTTTGGGGATGAGTTATCCCAACCCCATCAGTCAGCACAGAATGCTTTTGTTTTGCCATTTATTGTGAATTGTAGTGTTAAGCAGTAAGGTATTAGTCATAGTGAGTTTATGCATTATTTAATGTCACACCTATAAATATGTGAATAGATACTAATGTCATTACCTACTGTCAATCCCCGTGTTTACAAAATATATCACTTCCAATGTGAAGGCTGCACATGTACTTACTGCCAATTAGCCATTTCGATGTACTCGGTACATGCTGATCACATGTAGATTATTACCATTCAGTGCTTTGCTATTGGAAATAACGTTTGGACCTATACCTCCTATAGCCTGTGACTAAGGCAGAACGAAATAAGTTGTTCATTCAAAACCTTTCATAGTAAGTACAAGTACCTGGTTGTTCATTTTAAAACAATAGTCGTGATTTGCCATTTACCCCACCCCCCTCGAAATTGACAATGATCTTCAATGACGATAGAATGTCTTTCCCTTCGAGCATCTTCATCGCCGGAGAACCCAATAAAACATTCAGGAGTAGAGCTCAATGGGGTGGTGGTGTTTTCACTTAGTTTAAAATGAGATCAAGACGAGAAGAGCAGCTCATGGTCTGACCTGGGACCCTTAACAAACACAGGACGTGACCTGTGAGCAGAACTGAGCAGCTCAGAGTGGATAAGGATGGCTTTTGAGTAGCTTTGAGCAGTTTACAGTGGGACTGGAGCAGTTTGAGCAGGTTGGGATCTTTAACACATAACATTCCCAGATGGGGCCCATTGGTGTAAGCAGCTCCCATCTGCATCAACTACTGACTCACCTCCATCCCTCACCCAACAACACAGCCTATCCTCCTTTATTGCCCGGCTATATTGCCAACAGAAGCAGCATTGTGCCATTTGTCATTCCATTTGCACCAATCAGGTATATCACCACCAACTGTAGGTTATATTAGCATCGTTATCACCTCTATTTTAGTCGTCTTGTTTTGTCAATGGCGTCCACGGTCCCAGCCGATTCTCTGCAGCATCTTTCTCAAAGATATTCAGCTATACAATAATCTTCCTTAATTTCAATTATGATTGTTACCACCAGATGCATTATGATCTACCACCAGCAAAATCTGTCGATTCCCCCCTCAGTCACCCCCACCCCCCCCCCCCACCCCTCCCTTGTACCCATGCCCAGGTGGGTGTTGCCCCATGCCACCTGTTGGACAGAGCTGCCCTCTCTAGGTATGTGTTTGTAGGGGAGGGGGGGGGGTGTGGTGACCTCTGTTGACCTGACTACCTGCCCACTCTGTTTACCTGTCCGTCCTTCACTGGGGTGGTCCTGCCCCCAGTCTCCGACCTAACAAGACACACAGACACCTCAATAGTCCCACCACCTGACAAAGGTCAATTCTCTCACAGCCAGATTCACATGAGCATTGCCTCTCCTCCAGCAGCCATGAATCCCATGTATATAGGAGCTGGAGGAAACTGTTACACCTGATTTGTCAGTGACTACTCCCTCCTGGGTTGAAGAGAGTTCATTGCTGTCACCTGATATACATCATACAGTAACCAAGAGGTTTGGGCATTTTTTGTTGTTACTTAATTGTATTCTCCACAAGAAATTGATGATACCGTCAGCTACATTCTATAATTCATAAGATTTTAACAACTTTCATGATATTTCTGAAATATTCATGCAGAAAACAACCATGGATGCAAACTCTAAAAAGGCAAGGAACTGTATTCATTCAAATTAATGGAGTATTAAGCCTTATCTATTGCCCTGCTCTTCATCATCTCCGACAGTGTCCTCTCCATCGGCACTACTCTTTACTGTCATGTCACATCACATCAGTTAAGTTAATTAACATATCGCTGATCCCGTAGATCTATATGTGACACAGCAGTGTCTGTTGGAGTATTCATTCTATTCTATAAGCACCAGCGTGACACGCATCTCTTTTATGTTCACATAGACTCCAAACATAATGCATTGACGATGTTTAGGTAAGTGATTCGATTCAGAACCCCTTTCATGTGTTGAATTTTCGGCTTTTCTCCCAACAGAGAAACCTTCATTTCAAAAGATAAGAAAATATAAAGACAGACAGCACCATCCCATACAATGACACTTAATACAACATCAAGGAATATTAGGCTCTACTAGGGTGGTAAACCTGTTTTTGGATAGATACCCTCGTGGCTAAATACACAAATTGAACAGACAATAGCAGGTAGGGCTGACAGTTATTGATGCAATGTCTGTGATAGAATTCCTGTCAAGTAATTGTGTGTTGCTGGCATACACTGAATGTCATAGAGAGAAAGAGAGAGAAGTGCAAAAGGAGCAATTCGAGATGGTAGGAGAGAAATGGAGAGGAGTAAAGGTTCTATCAAAACCAAACAGAAGGCAGAATATCACTAAAGGCCCTAAATGATTTACAGAAAACAGTGACAAAGTCTGAATGCATGTCAGAACTCAATCTCAACTACCTATAAACACAACCAAAGTGAGTGCACCTGTGCAGAAAACAACCTATAAGTTCCACATCATTATTATAAACCATAACCATACACGGACCCCACATGTCCACCCATAGGAACCCTCTGTCCCCTCATGTATACCCCCTCCTTTCCTAGTTCTGACAGTGCCCACTAGGGGTCGGGTTAACAGGCTGGTTTTGGTGGCCGCAGACTGGGGGCGCCCCGTCATTATGCGTGATGTGACGTCCTGACTCTGGTGTACGTCGGACACGTTTCTGACAGATGTAGCTGGCAGAGAACCAGCGCCCTCTGTACCTTGCCATGACTTGGGATGACGAGTAGGATTTCTGTAGACCTAGAGGGATCTGGGGTTGAAGGAAAGGGAGGAATTTTATGGTGCCATTAAATGAATAAATGAACAAGGAAAAGAGAGGGTAGAGAAAAAAAAAAGGATGAAGATAATTATATGACGTGAAAAATAGAGTTGTGATAATTAGCCAAATATGAGAGGGATCAATGATACCCTGTAGTTCAAAGGATGGATAGAGCAGGCAGTTACGGTATCTAGCCGACATGGACATGTAGGCAGGCCTATACCCCGGGCCTATACCTTTTGGAGTTCAGGCGTGCACAGCGATGGGGTCAGATTCTTACCTCATTAGTACAAACGAGGCTTTGGGCGCGTACCCTGGGCATCCACCCCCCCCCCCCCCAGGCAGGACACCTGTCATAATGAAATATATGAGGCGCGTGAATTAAACACCTTTCTCAACCCAAAGCCAACGGGAGGTGATTAGTCCATCTAGCTTCCACCGGAGGGCACCCTGGGGCGTTTGCCGCTGGGTATAGGGACGACGAAAAAATGTGAATAAATATGACAGGATTTGTTTCTGCCTCCCATAGAGAAAACATGACAAAAAACAACAGGTGCATCAAGTTGACATCACCCAGAGGTCTTTCCGTATAGGACATACCAGATTTTGCGAGTTGGATCAAATATCTGAGCTGAGTTAAGAACGCTTTGTAACGGTCTACGTAAATGTGAGAGAGATGGATTAAAAGGGTAGGTATTTGGACAGGAGAAATGAAAAGTACCGTTATTTTCAGAGGGATTGAAGAATGTATTAGTTTTCAATTTGACTGGACTTGTATTAAGTTACTGAGTACCTACCACAATATGTCAACCGCTTAAAGGTACCTCGATGAGTTATACATATCGACTTGGCCTGTATAAGTGCCGAGGCACTCATTGATTCCAACCTGGCTCTAGCCCGGCCCTTATTCAAAACTGAACTCATACCGAATTTTCAATTTTGATAGCCCTGTACCCCGTCGCTCATATCTAAATTCAAGTGCTCGACCTTCAATAAAGAGATTTGGATGGGTGCTTACCCGCGACCTCGCCCGCGACCCTTATACAATGCAGGCGCTTATTCAATGTCTCAAGATACACATTACAGTTACACAGCCCTCATACTTCCGGTGCTTATACGAGGTTGGTGTTTATCCAAGATCCGGCGCTTAAACCACGCGATGTGGTACAAACTGTATATCATTCATGGAAAAAACGCAACAGGGCCTGCATGTTTCAAAAGTGATGACACCTGCGTTCCTCAACATCAGAGGTATATAATGGTCTTTCAAGAATTCTGGCGAAAACACGGTCGTTTGAAGCTATAAAACGACCTTGTATTATAGAGGATGGTAAGTATATACGAGAAATATGAATATAATTTTGTATTAGCTGTAAGCTAATTAAGTTGAGCAGATAGTTGATTTATACCATCATCACTAATGAACATACCATGGCGACAAGTGTCTCTGGCTAATTTGCATTACATGTAGGCCTAATTATTCAGGAATTACTTATTACAATCAGCCTCAACTTTGATTGGCTGACGCATTTGTTTTGCAGGTGTGACATGCAGAGGATTTGATTATTCCAATATTGTGTGTAGAGCAGGGGGAATAAATTGATTACATGTAAATGTCCTTTAATCAACAGGAACACCTGAGTGCCATTTGTTAATATTAATTTGGTACAGGTGCTAAAGGTCTCTCAACCCTACTTAGCCCACGAATATGCAAAATGAATTTGCACAAGAAATAGAAATGTAGTCTCCCCATATAGACATCTATCTTAGAAAGAAAAGAAATGTGAGCCCACTTCGTTACAGATGCCGGGGTACAGATGCCAATCTTTGAAACATATTGAAGAAAATTTGGAGATATGGCCCTGTTACGTATTCCTATACACACCGAACCCTACGTTGTTGACAGAAGCTGTTTCACCATTTGTAATTACCTTTTTAGCTCCCCGCAACTCCACCTTATAGTCTCCGAGATATCGACCACGATAACGGTGATGATGACATTAAGCCTGTCAACTGAGAAGGGCCTATATCTTTTGTATTTGGATGTATTGACTCATTATCGGCCATTTTATCTTAGGACTCGTCATGCCTCACGTCGGAATGTACGCTGCGTTGGATGACGATGGCCCTCAACATTGAGTTAATCATAAAGTCACTCTCTGCATGTAGGCCTATCTCTCTATGTTACAATTGAAAGGCGTACCCCCAGGGGATCAGGCTGGTAGTAACACTATCTACCCCATCCAATCTGCCACCGTGTCAATAACACTTGTCCGCATTCCTTGTAGCCATCGAGCCAGGTCTATCTTATGGCTAGGTGAACATTAATTAGGTGCCAATTACCGAACTCAGGCAAAACATGTGGAGTTATGAAAAAAAACGCCCTAGCTGGGATGCGGGGTTGATTAAGTTTACTACCGGAAGGCACGGTCATCAGTGCCAAGATGGCGTCATTTTTGAAGCATCATGCCTAGAGGGAATACAGAAGGACCAACTGTCACAACTGTTTTTGATCTGTATTGTTTAAGTAGACTTAACGAGTACATGAATTTACCGGGGTACTTGATACTTCGACAATATTAAAGCGTTGGATATGTTTCGTCACTGTCGCCATAACATTGCACAATAAAATGATAAATTGGTAGTGTTTTAAGGGGCTGCTGGTTCAGCCCCACACTATTAGGCCTACATGTAGGCCTGCACAGGATGTCCCTTTTCCAAAGTTTCCATAATATCTTACAAGAGGCATGCAATAGACTTCTCAAATTAACCCCTTTTATTTGCACATTAGCCTGCCACTTGTTATTAGTGCTGCAACTCTTTCGCGCCAGAGCACTCGCATTTAAAAAAGAAACAAATAGAACGGCTTCTGCGTGTTATAACGACTTAGGCGCCATTAGTTACGTCACTACATGTATATGTGGCGACACACTGTCATGGCGCCAAGGTGCATCCAAATCAACAGTATCTCTCCCCCATAACCGAGGTTCAACCCATATCAGAAATTCATTAACTCCAGGCTTTGAAAATTTGGATATTTCTTTCATTAAATGACAGATATAATGGTCTTCCTTGTGGTCAGCCGCGTTTGGGTAGAGATGGCGACGACAGGGCCCACCACCCTGGTGAGTAAGAGTGTTTGTTTGGAGAGCAGCTCAGCCATTTTGTATCAAACAGAGCAGCTCAGGGACGGTAAGTCACTGACGTTTACACTGGGATACGTCACAGGTTTAGGCCTATTTGTGACACAGTAAAGAGTGAGTTTTGGGAAGAGGATAAGGAAATACTTAGCTTAATTTTGTGACACTGTGCTGGAAATATTACTTAAACAGCTATTTGATACAGAAATGCATTACTGAGTTATTCTATGAGGACCAATATTTCTCCTAATAGTCCTATACACACTCTAGGCCATACCCATAATATGCTATCTTTCGGGAATAAAGTGTTGACGTGCATATATAGTTAGATGGACGCCTGTGACATATCCACGGGCCCTCTAGCGGCAGCGTCCCTCGGGCTCACGTCCGGTTTACGCTTGTTCCCAGCGGGTCGAGTGTGATATACAAAGGACATTGGAGGAATGAACAAAGTGTGACTGGGCACACTGGATCTTAGATTTAACCCTAAGAGGGTTTCACGAAACTGCATTACATGTATTAGGCCCAGTAGGTCTATGAAGGTGTGGTTTTATAAAATGCAGACGACAATAAGGCCTGTTTTTCCAACGGGTTTTGAAATTCGCCCATCACTTTCCCACAAACGCTTTGTCAAAACGTTGACCTCTGACCATTAGAACGTTGATACATTTGTCATTCGTCAGGCCTTCGGAATGATCATAGAGTCCCACACCAGACAGTCGGACGACGGCAGTAAAACAAAACTGGGCAGACGACTTTGATAGCACCAACTGGGGAGGTTTTCTTAGGTGGTTCTGATATTTCGCCTAAAGACAAAGGGGTGAGAGGTTTGTTTGATGATGGCTGTGTTGTGATTTTATGGAACAGTTGTCAGGTCTCCCCAGGTGGTAATGGTTCCTGTGATAAGGGTAAAACAGATTATGTGGTTTGGTGTTATGGGTTTCAGTATTATGTGGTATCTTTACGTGTTGTGTATATCTCAAACTAAACTAAAGGGCCACCTATGTACATGGGCCAAGTTTTGCTCTTGTCGGGGCTCCTGTGCGTGTTTCCATTTGGAAGCAGATGTATTCAGGGCTACAGTAATTTGGAGGGGAAATTGATTTGTTCAAGCAATATCAGGTTGATGTAAGCTGTGGTATATCTGCCGTATATAAAATGTGTGACAAGTGCGATGTGGCGTGAATGGCAGGGAAGAATGAGATTGGGGAGATGACCACGATGGGTTGATCAGTGGGTAGGTATGAGGAGCTCAACAAAATTAATGTACTGTATACATGCATGTAGTTGTTCAGTGTTTGAGGCCGGGGTTTTGAGGCAAGTATAAGGATGTTGAGAGAGGAGAGTAGCAGATGAGATGAGAGAAACTTAAACTTAAAAGTACGGGAAGACGTAACGCCAGAGGGGGGAAGTGCGCCTTATACGAGCAGACGACTTCCGACCACAGCTGCAAAGTGCAGCCTCGCTTTGATGTGAAGCGCTTAACAAGAAGAAGAGCCTCGTTTTGGTTTCTGGTTTTGGCGGCATCAAATCATAACTGACGTTTGGCCAGTCGGCAAGGGGTCAAGTTACGGACAAGAGCTTCTCGCGTGCGTCTGTTCCAGCAGCCAGCGGCAGGAGATAGAGAATCATCTGCTGCCTACATCACCAGTAACTATCAACTGATAAAAATGGCGTTGTTTTCCGGATGATGAATACAGGCCTCTATCTTGTACACTGAAAACCGGGATGGACCCATTACACTAACAACTCTAAGTGTTTAAAACGTTGTCGCTTCTAACGACTTCTGTTCATCATTTAGAAGAGACCTGGTTCTAACAATTATTATACATTGTATTTTAATTACCGGTTTCATCCTGCAAGTTCGTCAGATTGGCAATAGCCAAATTTACAACCTAAGGCTGTCAGATTGAGTACCCACAGTAGTCAATCTGATGAATTTAGGTCAACTCACTGATCCAAGGTAGTCCAACTGATTACATAGTGTTGTTAGAGTGACAACCTTGGTGGTGACCTTCGGTCCTCAATCTGACTACCTAAATTTGGGTACTAGTATTGTCAACTTGATCGCCTAATTCCTCAGCATTGATGACCTTCAGTAAATTTAAGAAAAGAACAATGTGAAATAATGACATATGCCCAGTGGAGCTTTTCACAAGTTGATAGGATTTACAATCTGCTGATCCTTGATCTAAAAGTCAATGCCATCCACAAAACCCTTTTTTTTCAGTCCAGTATGACTTAGACAGACCCTTCCCAGCAAATTGTCGTGACTCCTCGTCAACCTGTCGCTAGATGGAACACGACGTCGCTATAGCACAAGATCACCAGGAATAGCAATGGTGGTGATCACATGGCCTCACCTCAGATGGCGAGGATGGTGATCACTCAGACTCACCAGGGATGGCGACGCGGGTGATCACTCACCTCGCTAGATGAAACACGCACCTCGTCATAGCACATGTTTACCAGGGATGGTGAGGATCATGATCACTCATCCCCACCAGGGATGGCGACATGAGTGATCACTCATCCTCACCAGGGATGGCGACATGAGTGATCACTCACTTCGCTAGATGAGATGCACACCACGTCATAATGCACATTCACCACGGATGGCAAGGATTGTGATCAGTCACCTCGCTAAATAAAACGCGTACCTCGTGATAGCACAGGTTCACCACAGAGGGTGAGGATCTTGATCACCCACACTCACCAGGGAAGGCAAGGCGGTTGATCACTCACCTCGCTAGATGAAACTCGCACCACGTCATAGCACAGGTTCACTTTGGATGGCGAGAGTGGTGATCACTCAGACTCACCAGTGATCGCGATGCTGGTGATCACTCACCTTGTTAGATGAAAAGCTCATGATCATCGACATTGGTAATCATGCAGCCTCACATCTGCCAGATCAAAGTATGTTTTGCCAGAGAAGGTATTGCCAAATGTATCTTCCCTCTAACCACAGACAAGGTGTTCATGTTGATATTTCTCTATGTATTTTTCCTGTTACCAAAGAAAAGGTGTTTATGGATAGTTGCTTTCATTTTAGAGATACCTCTATCTAAATTCAATTGATATTCTCTCTATATAATCTTGTTTGATTCAACTCTGAAGTATTACATGGAAATCAGTGTGAAACAAAGCACATTTGATACATATGGGACTTATACTTCATGCCCACACTTCCTAGATAGGCTACATGTTGAACAGTGGTGCTGTCTCAACAACTTTGGCCATGGTGGTGATAAGTTGCCACTGTGAGTGAGAGTGAGTGACAGATGATGCAATCCTTAGAGAGCATTGACTTGGAGTGACACAAATTCACATATTGAGTGAGACCAATGTTGGCAATGGTGGTGATAAGTCACCATTTTGAGAGAAGATTAACTAGGAGTGATACACCCTCACACAGTGAGTGAGAGCCATGTGGCAATGCAGGTGAAAAGTTGCCATTCTGAATGAGAGTTGACAAACAGTGGCACATATTGACGGAGTGAGTGAGATCCATGTTGGCGATGGTGGTGATAAGCTGCTATTCTGAGTGAGAGTTGACTGGGAGTGGCGCATAATCACGCAAGGAGTGAGATCCATATTAGCGATGTTGGTGATAAGTTGCCATTCTGAGTGAGAACTGACTGGGAGTGGCACATAATCACACAATGAGTCAGATCCATGTTGGCGATGGTTGGGATAAGCTGCCATTCTGACTGAGAGTTGACAGGCAGTGGCACATACTCACGCAGTGAGTTAGATCCATGTTGGCGATGGTGGTGATAAGTCACCATGCTTTGTGAGGGATGACAAGGGGTGGCACATACTCATGCAGTGAGTGAGATCATGTTGGCGACTGTTGTGATAAATCGCCATGCCATGTGAGACTGACACACAGTGGCAAAAGATGATGCAGTGAGTTATCACTCAGAAAGGAGTCACCATTGATGACCAATCATGGCGACAGATAACGACAATTTGCTGGGTTTTATATTATAACCACAAATACGCCATAGGAGTAGCATTGCCCCATGCAAGGCCCTTGCATATAATTCACAGAACGCCTCACTCTTCTTCCTGGCATTCCATTTTTGAGTTATAAGTGTTTTTCTCATCAGCTTTCTTATTGCATCACACAATCCACAGTTCAAAATTAAGTGTCGTCATTGGGACTCAACCCATGTTCCTCTAGATGCCTAAATCTTGCAAACGCTCAAACAACTTGCGATTATAAATAAGCAAGCCTACCTTCTTAGCCATGCCCAGTAAAACCTCTGATACCCCTTACATATTCCTGTCATACTTCCTCCCCTATCTCTCCACTCACCTCACCCCCTTACCTTTACCTCAACCAACAAAGCCCTGTACCACATTAATCAACTTACACCGGGGCTATAACTCATTCATGACTACCTGAGCTACACTGCACAATATGACATTGTGATGATACCCTGATATCTTAACATCCGTGTATCAATTGTACAGTCTCTGTTGGAGTTGAACAGGAGCATGGTTTAGAGTTGCATGTCAGGGGCCGTGGTACGTGCCATGTTCCACATGATTCGGCTCCTTCCCCCATGTGGAGTACTCAAAAGAGAGGACAGTCTCTAGCATTCGTAATAAAATTGAGTGAGTTTGTGCAGTTCACTGGTAGGCTAAGTGGAAGCTGAATGTAGCACGAGATAGTGAGACTTGAACCTGTATATTTTGGTACATAGCAGAATCTAAAGGCACGTCCATCCAACTAAACTAAAACATGATGTACATGTAATCCTGGATAGCCTATGCACTATAACCAGCCACAACTACCCTCTTCTCACAACATCCATTTTTTCCATCAGTTTTTCCCTCCATGCTCGCACGTCGCCGAAGTCGCTAGGGGCGCGGATGGTGATGTATTACAATATCCCCTCCGCCCAGCACATTTCCAGAATTTTTAGGATGCCTAGAAGGCCCTCTCCATACCAGAAAGATGTGTTAATACACTGAATACTGTTACGTTATTGAGAGCCGACCGCGTCTACAGTGTTTTTACTACACATAATCACTATTCAAAATTTAGAATTCCCCAGTCCTCTGATTTTACACCTCAATATAAATTTGCTGGTAAAATTATTTAAATTGATACATAAATACATGTATCTTACTTATAATACGTGTATTTCTTGTGTTGGATTTACAGCAATATGAAGCAGGTCTGGGGTGGTTTACAAGACAAGTTGACCCTGAGAAAGAGTTAAGGATAAACTGTTGCACCCTGGGATACATTTCTTGTAGTGTTTAAGGTAAATAGAGGGGAGGTCAAACTGAGAGGGATAACTCCCATTGCCAACTTAGCACCCCTACTCACTGTTATCTTGGTGCGTATAGTCCATCTTGGCACGTGAGGTGAGCCGGATGGCTGTTATATCACCAGAGATGGCTTGTTTTGACTAGAGATAAACATGTACAATAGGATTGAATCATCGCCATAATGTCATTTATTAACAGTTTGGTGGGGTATGATGGCCCTTGATATTTTTGCATATACAGTACATTCATATAGTGTATTTGTTCTTTAATCTAATACGTGGCATCAAATGGTAAAGATATTAGTCATGCATTTACTTGATAAATAAAATACAAAATATATTTCAAACAATTATACTATGACAATTCCTGGACGCATATAGCACATAAAACCATGCAGTTACAATTCGAAAGGGGGAACTTGGGATGTGAGGGTACGATATAATGAGATAAAGGGCATGGCCATCCCAATTCTCCTTGGCATTCTCTTTCGATTTATTCCCTGCACCGGTATACATACATGAACTGCAGGTTTACATCTATGAGCAAACCTCCCACCCACGCACCATCATTCAAAAAAAGCATTGTAGATAAGACAAAACGTGCAGAAAAGCAAAAGACGTCGCTCTTATGGCTGCTAACACAGGTTGGTTCGTAAACAGTGAAGTATTATGGGAAATAGAATCCCATCAAAGAAGGTGCAGCGTTTATCAACACAGACGCTACCCCATCGCTGTCCCTGTAACGCTCAATCCATACACACTGAAAACTGAAAACGTCGTCTTTACACGTACCCTATATAGAGACCCTACAATTGTGTCCCTTTGCTATTGAAGTCCTCGTGTTATCATGGTATCATAGTTTTATAATATGTTTATGATGGCATAGGTGTAGATCATGTGGAGCTAGTGTGTATATAATCTTACATCCACATTTAACAAGACTGAGGAGTATTCCCGGCCTGAACTTGGCTTCTTCCAACGTACTTCCCATTCTCATGTAACTTAATGTTCAACTTATCAGAGATAGAGGTGGCTCCTAAATGGTAGAGACTGTTATTAAATCTGCTTTAAATAATGTATAAAAAAGGCCGCATTATCAAAAGTCTAATCACACCGGTCATTCCCCAACCCCACCCCATTATACATGTACATGTCTCCAGCCTACCCCATCAATTTACCCTCCTCTCTCTAACATGCTGTCCATCCGTTCACTCCAATGAACTCTGACATTTAGCGCCATCTCACGGAGCAGCTCATAACCTAGCGTTATCAGTTGGAGCGACTCCTGTCTACTCAGTGAGCTGCTCCCCCTAAACACACCTCCCTCCCCTCGCCCCCTCCGTCTCCTCTCACAGCGGTGTCCACGAAATCAAATCTATCTTCTTTAAACTCAGAGCGAGCCGAATCGTCTATACGGCGACTTAGTGACATTACCATCATTTGTCCACGACACCCCAGTGTCCCCAAGCCTCGTTCTGGCGACAGGTGGCGTTCTCTATTCACCATCTCTCGTGAGATCCCGTGACCTTTGATCCCATTCAGTAGGTCTCTGAACATGTCCATGATCGGCGCTTTTAGCAAAGTGATTAAAATAGGTTGCTATTATTATTGCGATAGTAGATCGTCTTTGACTTAAAACGTGAAATGTATCAAGGAGGCAATCTGAGATTCACTGAAAACCCTGAAGACCGAAACTCGTCAGTGGTGATGACTTTATGTCCCCAGCTGGTTGACAATACCTAAAACTACGACTTCAGATCGTCATCCTGATGAGCCAACTCATCGGTATATATGACTACTCTGTATTGTCAGTATTGTCATACTGACGACTTAGGTATTCAGGATGATGACCTAAAGTCGTTAATTTGATCACCTAAAGTTGTAGACTTAGGTATTGTCAATCTGAGGACCTAATTTAAAGTATCAATCATTAGGTCATTTCTTCCAACCCGCCCACCACCACCACCAACGCCATGATGCTCGGTCTCTACAAGACAAGGATAAGACAACATGAGGAGACCCCATGCAAGGGACGGGAAGTTGGTTTTATATACACCAGAATGGGTATACAAATCCAAACAGTAGACAGGAACTTCAGTTGGTCACCACAGGCAAAAAATATCTCATGAATAACCTGCACATGTATTGGGAATCCAGGATTTCCTATTGCCCCATTTCATATAAACTTGTGTCTGCATTAAGCTGATGGAGATACATCTGAATCTAGACACATTAAATCACAATGCATCCTGTCTAGAAACATGATGTCTTTCACATGTTGTTCTGTCCCGGGTATTCAAGGATTATAAACGGCATGGCTCGCAAGTCTGCCCATTCCCATGCTATAAATCTTCAGCATCTTGAAGAACTCCTAGGCATTGGCTACAATGGAGACGAAAGAAAGGGTCTTACCACTATAGGCTATACTCGAGTTTCAATGTTGACCCATTCATGAATGTACACGTACAGGGTACGGGCCGGGCTACGGGATTTTCTCTCTGTTCACTTTGTTATAGCATAGAGATACTTCCTTGGATATATAGGTTATATCATGGTTTCTCATCTAGCTAATGTATTACACCTTTCTGCCTCTAAAAACTCCAAATTTATGGCACATTTATTGTTTTATCAAACGAGGAGTTGGCCTTCATATGCCAATGTCTCAGGGGATGAAGTAGAAATGGGCTTGTTTTTGACCTGCTGCATTACATTTGATTCCATTGAGACTGCTGAGCATTTTATTTCAACCATTGCTACCAGGCATGAAACGATAGTAACTGACTGGTGTTTGGCTTAATACATCCCTGGGTCTGCCAGCAACCAGCGGGTACAAAATGGCGGACGCCGGAACTACTTTATAACCACAGGACATCAATATCCATAGGCCCGGCGGTCGGCAGGTCCAGTAGATTACACCAATAGTCCGCGATGAATGGGACGAGCAAATTGACCTTGACGCGCCCTTGGTTGACCTTTGGAACGCAGCGGCTGCTGGGAAGACAATGGTGAGGCCACGTGACGTCCACAGAGAAGTGCGATTGGCCTAGGACGTCTGTCTGTGAGCCGGTTTGGTGTCTGCCCTGTCCCCAACACCCCCCAACACAAAGCTTCATGAATCTAAAATGGCTGTTGAGAGCGTGGCCCTTTGTTATTCCAATGGCCAATATCAGTGACAGTATATTCTGGACAAAACAGATTATGTGCCATGTCCCAAGCCACATGGGGCCTAATACCGTTTGTATTTGATTTGCATTATCATAGGGCATTCATGTTGATAAAGTCCACTTTTCATATGATTAAACCATTGTGATATTGGATGATATTGTATATTTCCACAGAATACAAAGGATGGTTGATGTGAAAGAAGGCTGATCAGATCACATACCATGCCTCGATCCCATGTTGGATAGATAATTCTGTCATGTTCTATATGAGTGTTTAAAACACGAAGCACTGATCAGGGTCTACATTGAGAGCCATCCATTATAACAACGAGTTCCACGATATCCCCGAGTACAGCATCAGAATTCTTATACCAGTGCAGTTTTAAAGATCTGTAAGTTATGAGGTGATTGGTCTAATTCCATCGACTAATTTCACAACACCAAAGGATTAAGGGAGTGGTCATTATTTATCAACAGGGGGTGGGGGTGGTGGGTTTTCGCAGGGACGCACAGAAATTTTTTATGCCCCCCCCTCGACGGCAGTCAAAATTTTTTGCGCTCCCCGGCGCCAGAGGCGCGGAGAGTTTTCGCGCCCCTCTTTGATCTATAGTAGCGCGCAGGCTTTTTTTGCTAAAAAGAGGGTGAATTTTTTTTTAGCCCCCCCCAAGAGAGGTCAATTATTTTTTAGCCCCCCCTAGGGAGGGGTCTGAAAATTTTACGCCCCCCTCAAACCCACCACCCCCTGTTGATAAATAATGACCACTCCCTAAATTCACTTGCATTCTACGGGAGGGATATAAGAGCTGCGTTTGGCATTTGGAGAACTGTCTCTACGACCGTTGCCTTTTTTCTTAGATAATTACTCTTGAATGCGAGTTACTTTACATACATGTACAACCTGCATGGAGGTTAATTCAAACAGTGGTAAATTAGCACTGTTTTAAATTAACCTCCAGGTGTTACATAGGCCTATGAATTGAGGCAAATAAAAACAAACAGCAAAAAAACAGCCATGTGCACGTAAATGCCTAATGGTAATGTTATAGAATGCCGATAATTGAATTCTGAAAAAAGGGAAATGGTTCATCCCAACTTAGACATTCTTGAATGTCAAAAGTCTCACGCTCTCCATGGTCATCTTGAAGAGCTTACGTTGATATGGATTCATGACTTTGAAACATAAAGCCAAACCAAGGAGTTCTCTTACAAATATGGCACCCTAAGTTTGATAGTGGGACCATCTACGACTGACACCTCACACAGTTTCCATGTGCTATGGGTACAAATTTTGTCACATTCAGAACAAGGACCCCCCGCTGGCCGTCCCAAATTCAAGTCGAAGAAGGCCAAGAAAAAGTTTATTAGTCGACATGACCTGATCGTGTTACAAGCTAGCATGACACGACTGTCAAGATGCATATGCATCTTAAATCTTAGGTTTAGAGAGACATACAGCCACACTTGAAAGGGAAAATGATAAAGAAGTCAAGTCGTTGTTAGGACAACTCTTATGTGGAATTAATTAACTGCAGTGCTCTCTTAGAAAAGCGGCAGTATGCAGAATACACACACCAGTGTCAGCACTTCCATGCATCAGCCGAATAAGTGTTAATGTCAGGTAATGCTGAGAATTGGTACCGATTGTGCTAAATGCATGAATTGTCCATGCTTGGGAAACTTATATAGGCAACAAATTCCATTCTATTACAATACAATAGAATCTGCCTTTATCTCTAACAAAACTAACAAGGCTGTGATGGTAGAAGCCCATCTGTATAACAAGAATGAAGTAATTTAGTGGATGTTTTAAATGGGATTGGTAGCATATTTTTATATATGAAATTCATAAAGCTCCGGGGCTTATGATTAAGCCTCCATGGAAAGTATGAGAAATTATATGAATTCTAACCATTATCCGTATTAACAAATGCTATTATTGTATATAAATATGGTTTCATCAACAATCATTACCTATATGGTCAGGAATTTAAATACAAGGATGCGCACCTAAGTCATTTATATAACCAAGTTCAAATAAAAAGCTATATGTATAGGTGTATCCTGTTGAAATAGCATCCAGGGGTCTGCACCTCCTTCTCATTTAGAAAAATAAGAGCTGGGGCAGATGGCTTCTATTTAAATATAGGAGATAAAACAAAGCTGGCATCACATTGGGATTATATATATAGTGTCCCACAGAGGGCCATAGTAAATCAGAGAGCTGCATGTATCTGTCCCCTTCAGCCATTCATGTGGTGACAGTCGCATTCACATGCTGGACACTGATATACTGCATTTTCTATGACGATAAAGAAATCTGAATTGTCTGCATCCCCTTCTCGCTTTTAGACAATCATCTGAATGCTAGGACTGTTCCCCCTCCACCTCCTTTAATGAGTAGAGTTGTATGACTTATAAATGCTTTTCACAGCCCCCACATGGGGTTGTTTACGACATTGGTGCTCTCCATACTTTGATCTGCATGGTCTTGAAATTTACGACGAACGATTTAAGACAGCGGATCCATTTCGTTTGTAAATCCTACAGATTTTCTCATTAAATTATAAAAGCCGAACCCCACACCACAATGTAAGCCTGGCCATGGGAAAAAATACAGTACAGGACAGCCAGATGTTTTTTTTTTCTTGGTAGGCATGTATTTTATCCTTCCGCCATGAAAGAGATACTGGAGATGACGGTGGGTGTCAGCACTGTACCCGATTACCAAGTCTCGTGCCTGGGGAGGCCATGCGAGATCCAGCGAGACATTCCTGTGGGCAGGGACGCTCTACACAATATCGCCCTCTGGTGGCAATGTGAACCTTAAACGTCCTGTCTCGGACAATCAGAGGAATATCCTGATGTTCCTCCGGACATATGCTGCTGTTTATATCTGCTCAGAGGCGTTGAGTTGATTTATCTGCACATTTTACGTGCGACAAACATACCACTTCGATTATAATCACACGAGGATGTGGCCTAGCGTCTGCATGTCAGTCTTTCCAAATACCTGATAACTGTCCACCTAGAGGGCTTTTAATATCAAGGGGCAAATAGATTTTGTCACATCATGATATCTATCCCAAAACTTTTTGTTGCTCTCCCGAAATAGTATGACACCCTGTGGCTTGTTAATCAACATTTTGGACTTGGACCTTCACTTATTCCTCTGTTCAGTATTATTTTTGTTCATCAACATTACACGATACGTACTGTTGAATCAAATCCATTCCTAGACATGTGGACACTAATCATCATCGACATGGCAAATTGTGCCACTCAACACACAGTGCTCCTTACATGTATCATACTTTACAAGGCACCATCTAATGCTCCAATTCATATGGCTTCCGAGGTGGCTTCCCATTATCATGATTGTTAACTAGGCTAATCTGGTAACAATATGTTGGACGATTGCCGTTTTCATGCTCCATTTCGTCCAGAGGGATAATTTGCCCTTTGTCGTGCAGCAAAGCACCGCGACTTTCCTTGTAAAATATTGTAATACGGACTAATATGCCTATTCATCATCTCATATTCCGACCGATACTGGTGCAACCCCTTACAACTTACATAATGTTTTGAACAGTTTCTGAGCTACATATGAGAATTACATTCAAATTGCTGATTGATGGACTATCATAAACAAATGGAAATTATCAGATTGCTATAAATAGTCCATAAAGTGATAAACAGAATCATCTCCCCATGTATATCGAATGACTACCATTCATGTTAAAGCAGGCCTAGTCTCAATGGGAGCAATTACATGTATGGTACACTTGACTACTCTCCAACCATATAACAGTGCCTTAAATATGCCTCTACTACGCCCGCTTGAGTAATGTATTATTTATATGCATTATTCAAACAAATAAAATGATTGAAGTGACAAAATGTGCTGTAATAACGTTCCAGACAACATGGGGGAAACAGTAAGTAATAGCAACCTAACAAATGTTAGGAGGGTGACATATGGACCGGCCTCGTTCCGATTTCTTGACCTTGAGCGACGATTTGATTGACCTTGGACTGCATTCTCAACACCAGGGGGTTAGTGTGGTGGTCTGGGAAAGTCCATGTGACGGGGCGATAATTGCAGAGATTGTTGATACGGAAACAGCAGGAGTTTGGTTTAATTTCATTTCGGCACAGCTGGACAAGATGAGGTGACTACTGGTACCCTGTATGCCATGTTAATCTCGCGTTAACTCGCACTGAGCTCGAGCCCTCGAGGCCTGGATATATGTAGGAACAGAAATGTGACATCCCACTGACTTTGCTGATATGAGTGAGATGAGGTGTGTCAAAAAGAAAGATAAACTTATTTGAACTGCAAATGGAAAATTCAAATGACGAATAGTCCTTCTTATTGTGCAGCATTCTTGGTTTCTTCCGGCCAATATCATGTTTCTTCCCTTTCCTGTATTAAACTTCTCTAATAAACTCCACCTGATTGTTTTGATTACATCTGCTCAACGAATCCGATTCTATCTCATTCAGCTGACGTGTTATCTAATTATTTCCGAATGGGCTGTATATATTAGGAAAGCTGCCTAATTTGGACCCCCTTAGAACTTTTTCCTGTCCAGTGATTATTTCTATGAATTTGAATGGAATCTTTATACACCTTGTTAGGGTACCTTATAGCTTTTTGGTGATAGCATACCGGTAGCATACAAATCTAGGAATTTGAATTTCTCTAGTCATGGTCTGCAATTAAAAATCAAAGCCTATTAAATGGTCCAATTTAGGCAACCAGGTGCCTAAATTGAACCAGTTGGTATCTTAAATTGGACCAATATGCATTATTGTTCTCTATTTCCTTACACTTTCATTATATTGAATAATATATAAAACTAGGGAACTTTTAATATGTGATATCACATGTCTTCTTGTTATTTTCATCAATATCATGTGAATTTTCTCCGTACTGGAGTTAAAAAAGGGTTACACTTTGGTTTAATTTAGTAAACTAGGCCTAGGCCCCACCGGGTGGTCCAATTTAGGAAATCAATATTACAACTATGGTCCAATTTCTAAACTCAAGCTGGTCCAATTTAGGTAACTTTTCATCTTTCTCATTGATAGCTTGTTTTCTAAAACATGACAATGGTTTTTATCAAATTTCATTTTAGTCTAAAAGTATAATATGACATCTAAACAAAATTTTTTTGAACAAAAAATGTTACCTAGCAACCAGGAGGACTTTAGTAAGCAGTGACACAAATAAGATCAAGAGGTCCAAAAACCATTTTTCACAGAAAATGTGCATAAAATTGCAGAAAAATTATGTTTTTGGAAGTTATTAGGAACTTTAGTGATATGAACTAAAAATGGCAGCATTGGAACCTAGTTCCTATTACTGCCACTAGGGGAAACAAGGGTGGTCCAATTTAGGAGCCTGTCCAAATTAGGCAACTTCCCCCTATACCTCAATATAGATCTTGTCTTCCTTCTCCATTTAATATCAGTACTTTTTTTGTATTTGCAAATGACCCTGTGTTGAATAGCTTTCAATTCAATGCCACAATTAAAGGTCATGGCTAGTCATGACAATTGGGTTACAAAAATATTTGACCTCTTTTTATCAGATATTGATTCATTAATGCATAACATACTATAGTACCCAGTGTAACGGGTACATATATCAAGTGGGAGGTAAGAGTCATACTATGTAAATAATGGATTGATATTCTGGTAGTCATGGACATGCATAATGGAATATGGGTGTACAGATATTAGTTTGTTAACATGTTTAAATATGGTAATGAAGGGGAGAGAGGGATGCAGGGTTACATAACAAGTGAGTGAGTAATAGAGGTTTAACGCCATTTCGACAGCTAAGGTCATATTCATGGCGACATGGACCTGAAACACAGGTCCGTGATGGCGAGAACTACATTACAACTTCACAGAGGAATGTGGTATAGTGTCCGTGCATATGTGCACCACACACATCTGAGGGGATAGGAAAGAGGAGAAATAGACCCTTTTAAGTTGGCTAGGGAAGCCGATACATAACAAGTAACTGGTGGTGTAGAGTAGTGACCACCTAGGGGAGGGGTTAAGGGGTCATACAGGAAACCAAAGGGAAGCAAGCAAGTAATGACTGGCAGATTGACATGGAAAGAGCATGATTTAACATGTAAACTGAATAAAGATATGGAAGAGTTGGACTGGACTTCACCTTGTTAAGAGTTAAGTTTGTGAGCAGAATACCAGCGTTACACCAGGTAACAAGGATACATTGGGCCAATGTCGGCTTATATTGGGCCAATGACGGCTTATATTGGGCCAAGCATGGACAAGCATGGCCCAATGCTCCATTACTGATTGGGTAATGATGCCCAATTGGATGGTTGCATCCGTCTCTGTTCAGTGCGACTGAACCTGGCTCATTATATTATGTAACTCTTTGTGTGTGTGATTAGGGAAATTATTAGGATTCTCGTCTTGTTCATTAGCATTTAATACACCTGCCCTCTACGTAGGCCTGCCCTCTACGTAGGCTCATGAATTACTTTTCTTGTAATCATATCTATGTGGCAGGTGGGACAGAGGTCATGAGTCCAATATGTGTGCTTACGAAACGTCTTTGCCGGTGGATGAGAACAATATTGTATCAAGTGTTTTCCTCCTTGGTCCATCTATATACAAGATATTCGTATTAATATCTTAATGCTTCTCCTTATATAGTGGGGGAGCTAAGATGATTGGTTTGCAAAGATGTCATTCAATTGGAGGCCCTTTTCATAATTAGATAACTTTGCTCCCTGGCAGCTTTTATTGTAGTTTGTAGTAGGCAGAGCTAAAAGGTAGTCATACACAATGCGCTAGAAAACACACAGTTGCTCCCATTTGTTCTGCTCTACTGAAGCCATGATGTATTTGCTTGTTTGCCTCTGTTTATGCAATATTTGATTCATGATGTGGTCTTTACCGAAGCCAATGTGGAAGCCAAAATGTGTCATTTGCGGAAGCCATAACATACCCTTCTTTTGAAACTGTCATTTCAGTGATGGTGTGCAATACCATAGGCACGTATCTCTCATTCCAAGGTCCCTGTGAGTGAGGCACAACATTTCAAAACGTTTCTTTTTGGTTATTCATTATGGTGAATCCTCATATAACGTTTAAAAAGTTATACAATGTATAACATTATCTGAGCATATTTCCTTTCGGTCATGGTATGGGTGTCACTATATCGTACCCTGGTGCCCTGTAAACCCTCAGGGGACCACTGGAAAGGAAGCAGCAAAGCATAGTGGTCCTAGACTATATATAACTACGAGTCACAGGAACAGGTAATGGGACCGGAAATATTGCTCACTCTTCAAGCATAGCTTGCATTTTTATAGTCTGAAATATATATGCTTCCAGATTGACAAGTTCAGGGTCATGTTGGTGATTTATAGTTTTCTGATGCGCAGAGCCATCCATTGATTTATGGAAAAGCAGAGCTTGTGAAATAATTGATATGAGGGGCGGGAGGGGGATGATCAATCTTTCAAAGCGAGGCCAGCAGGATATGGGGGGATAAAATCTAGTAGGCCTATACAAAGAAATCTACCAATCATGTATCTATTAGACCGTCTTCCCAAAGAATATCTTTTTCCTTTCTTTTGAAAAGAACCGACATCCAGCCTTTGTACTTCTTTTTTTTTATATTGTAGCCCTACCGTCCGATTTAAAACATTACAGATTTCTTCCAAGTATTTATTCACCTATCTCTTTTTGTGGAATGTCAAGGTTCCAAGTTGACTTATTGATTCCGTTAGTTGAATTTCGGTTGTCGTCAGTCAGCGACAAAAGCCAGAAATACACTGTGGGTAGGGAGATTCGGGTAATCTGGTGCGACAATATTCTATTTATAAACCCAATCCTAGTCAATTGGTATAAAGCGCATTGTTGGTGCGCTCTTCAGAAAATTGTTTTTGTAATCGATACACCTAAGTTGTAGACTATTGAGGTACCGGTACCAATACACTTTGGCACGTTGCATCTAAATATGCATCGAATAAATGGGACGTGCTACATTTAGGTTTCCCTCACCTACCCCCGGGTGTGTACTGGTACCGTACAGGAATGGGGGTCTAGATGGTACGGCCGTGTTGCATGTCACTAAAATTCTATTTTCCAATGTCCTCGTCTGAGTTGTCATTATACGCCTCATCTCAAATGTCTATTTCAAGGAAAGACGATGTCTTTCTTATGTCACTAACCTTCTACTCTCCGTGTCCCTGCCATTAGCCCCCATGTTACATGTCAATCTTAAGAAATATCCATGTCACACCCATAGAAATAATAATTTTGATGCACACTATAAAGTAGTCTAAAACTAGTACAAGAAGCCTATTCTTGGGAGCAGCAGTGACGTCATAGCAACCAGTGCAGCCCTTATCAGTCTTATCTCCCTACTGATAACAATCCTCATGAAGGGTCAAATTAAATAGGAAATGTAGGCCTACTAGCAAAAGGTGTTAACACCCTTATTGGAAAAGATCTAGACCACCTATGGCAAAATGCATTACAAAATCTGAAAGATATTCAAAATTTACATCACATAGATGTACTTGGTGCATTATTTTCCGATCCCAATTTCAGAAGAGAAATCAGCAAAAAGGTTACTTTTTCTAGTACATTGCCTCTGTAATTTGACCCTTTGCCTGGTCCTAAGCAAACACAGTTCTGCTTGTATGAAAATCTAAAGAATTATTCATCGTACTGTTAAATTGATAAAAAGACTTAACTTGCGTGGAAAAGCAGTCATGACGCGGCTACCCGGGGCGGCAGTCTGGTCACGGATCATCAAGCACGGACAATTCAGCGTCTGCAAATCAGTGAGCGGGCACCTGCACTGCTGTGCGTCTGTTGGCGCCTGGACCTCAACTTGGCTCAAGCCCTCAGTTTTCCCTTTCTGGACTAACCTAGGCCACAAAACCATGCTACGATTTTCAAAACATACGTCACTGACACTTTGATTGCTATTGCATAACCAAGGCTATATAAATGGCCCCTTTTCGGCGGGCTTCCGGCAGTTTCAAGGTAGGACTTCGTCAGTTGAGGGCAGCATATATATATAGGACGTCGCAAGGCAGCGAGCCTGAAAAAACAAGTCGTCGGTGGATAGTCGTGGAACGAGTTTTGGGCACGGAATGCCCTCAACTACAATGGTGAGTACAATATTCTCTATTCTATTTCTAGTGTACCCTTAGTTGTCTAAAACTTGGTTGAATGGACTGTGTGTCATTTGGCTGTCCGGTTCATATGACAACAAAACGTTGCACTGAAGTTGTAGTCTTATACGCTGTCTTTAGCTGTGCCACTGTGCCTGTGGTCCAGTGGCAGTGTGGAGGTGACCTGATATTGTAAAATTTTGAGTATTTCAAACCTTCGCCATTTTCTATTTACTAAAAAAACCTTTGCCAAGTCCACCACGCATGCCAAATGTTTTAAACAATTCAAGTTTCGCACCTGAGTGTCAATAGCAGCACGAGGTTGAACAATAATCACCGGGTGATAATCACATGTTTGTCAACAGAAAAATTGGGTCAGGGCGTCCAGCAAGTTTCTAAGCGACGCCCATGTTTCTACAACGTTGCAATATTGTCATGGAAATTTGTGACGTGGGTTACATCCTTACGTCACTTTATAATACTTTGCGGGGCACGAGACATGTGCTGGTGACATGTGGCGGGGCTCGACCAAAGGCTAATCCAGCGAGGTTTCTAGCTGCTTAGTTATAGGCCTTCCTACCAAACAGTACTTGAGTGCATGGTCATTTAACATGGTTTGGCAAACAGAGCATTTGAAAGCCGTCGTTACAGTCTTGGAAATGTTATTGAATGTGAGTATTTCAATCACTTGAAGTTTGATACGTAGCTAGGCATCCGTCTCTAGACTAGAGCCTCCACTCAGCCATGGCATTACCTTTCTCTACAACTTACAAGCCCACTTTTCTATGTCTTTGATCGTTTTTTTAGGAGCAGCACATAAATACCACAGGGGATGATTGCTACGGGGGACTTGTTAGCAACAATATCGATATCTTCAAGAAGATAAACGCTCTCCTGGATAATTCATTGGATTGGCAAGGGATAGCTGCCGCCGTGAACACTGTAAACAACCAACAAAATGTTGATTCTTCAGCTCCTCAAAAAGGTGAAGTTTATTATGCCAGCTTGGCACATACCGATAAGACATTGGTCTGCATATATTAGTCCCACTGTATAGTGTAGGTCTAGCCCTAAATGTTTAGGCTTACATAGCTTTTACCTTAAACTGCAGTTAAAGCGAGTATGTCTATGCTTTTATCTGACATTTCCCCGCCGTTTATAACCAATTAGACACATGCCCGCCAAATCAGTTCCCGCTCCCATCAGGACCCATGACGTCATGATGTCATCACCTAAAGGCCCTAGGCTGAGGCCTAGGCTTTGTGTCACCTGTGAGGCCTGTTCGTTAATGTGTATTAAATTAATTAATCAACATTTGTTATGCCTTTGTAGCTCACAGTCAGCCTCAGGCGGGATACAGCATGCCTAGCTGTACTGATTATGGGGCCCTCTTTGCTGGTTCAGCAGATTACAACGCCACGCCCACCAATCAACCCCATGTCCAAAGCCAAGATATGTACCAAGGTAACTAGACATAATCTTTCTAAAGTTATTTGAATATCTTTAGTTATGGGGAGGTGTTCTAGTACCGTATTGTAACAGGTGCTAGTACCACTAGCACTGTACTACCCTATTATCCTAGGCTACGGTATACCTACCACAGTCTACTGGTAGATCATATATACAGTATATAATATAGGTTTGTTAGAATAGATGCCGTTTGTAACATGCCTTTCCATCTACTGTCCCATCAACTCTTTCTCCCTTCTGAGGGTCTAGAATCCCCCCCCCCCCAATGACTCCCATCTGCTACATTCGTCCTTTCTGAAGTTCTCACCACACAGTGAGCATGCACTCATTAGGGCCTAGTCTCATATTACATATATCGATTCATATTGTAATAACCTACTGGATTTATACATTGACATCTATCCTCGTGGCACCACTGTCCTTTACAGGTATATGACAACTATTTAAGTCCCCATGTATAAATATCCTACAATATCGTCCCCCAGGTATACCTGCAGCAGCAAACCCTTCAACAGGAGGGACTGCAGGAGGGTACGGGGGGATCCCCTACAACCCCAACCAGTCCAGCTTCATCCCGGGCGCCATCTTTAACAGGACCCTGGAGCAGCTAACTGAGGCCCTTGCACGACCTGTGAGGGCCATTAAGTCGGAAAACAAGCCTTACAACATGTAAGTCATCTGTCACTCAAGTGTATGGGGCACACATGCGTGGGCACTGACACAATTCATCTGTGAAATTGTTTCATAGTTTTCACACCGTGGTCATGACCTTTAAATATATAGCTGTCGAAATGACGTTAAGCAACCACAACTTACTGTCTATATCTTTCCTATACCATCAAAGGGACTTCACCTATTCTTTTCTGTCCTTATTTTCTGCCCTCTTTTCGAGTGCAGCTTGCATTTACACAGGCTTTAGCACATTCATTCATAAAAAAAAACTTATATCATAATGGGAACCCCCCTCGGTTCATTTTAAATACATGTAGCTGCATATCGCATCCATCTGCTATTAGTTCGATATACTTAATATGTTTCAGGGAGAGCCACGTGACGACCACCCCTGTGCAGCAATCAGGGGACATGTACACACGGCGCTATGGGTCCTCCCGTAGCGGCTCTCCCACCGACTCGGACACCAGTGGTGTGGGCAGTGAAATGTCTGATACTGCCCTTCTAGAGCTTATGGTGAGCAGAATGTCCTCATAGATATTCTATGACAGGACATTTACATGTATGCATACTTCCTTTTCAGTTCAAGATGACTGTAGACGCTGTAGATCAATGCATATTGAAGATATCCTGGTCATCTATGAGATTAGAAAATTAGGAGATATTTTCCAGATTCGTCTGAATATGGGCCTGACTTTTGAGAAGGGCCATTGCACTGTCCTGTACAAACAGTTTTACCCCTTCCAGAATTTGGGCAATTCCCAAGATTTTGATTTTCTAAAGTTCAACACTGTATTTGGAAAAAGAGATAAGACATACATGAGCGAAACCAAATGACTGGGTGCATGCTTGAGATTCTACATAAAAAGCTGACTTCTCTGCATTTCTCCATGTCCTTTCTAGAGCTCCCTGAGTCTGAATACACAGGGTACAAACACTGGTTCCATGCCTTCAGAATACCAGCAACAAATGCAGCAACAACAACAGCAACAACAGCGCCAGCAGCAACAACAACAATACCAGCTACAGCAGATGCAACAACAGGTTCAGCGCCAACAACAGCAGCAACAACAGTACCAATACCAGCAACAGCAGCAACAACCTCAGTTATTTGCTGGCAGCGGAATGGGATCCATGACGCCCCCAATGACAGCTGTGACGTCACAGGCCGACCTGCTCCGTGCTCTTGGACTGCAGACGGATCCGGGTCCTATTCGCAAACCGGATGCCAGCGTGCGCCCTATGTGTCCTACGACTAATGCGCCGCTGGTGTCGCGTGCGCCGGAAGTGGGTGGCTACGGAGCGGATGTGGATGTTGGGAATCCTGAGAAGCGCTGGGACACCCTCAATATGCTCTTCACTCCGAATAACAACGACCCCTACTCCATAGAGCGGGCGGCTAAACTATACAGGAACGCTGCAAGTGAGTTACGGACATACCATTTACCCTCCCATCCCCAAGAGCAATCTGCAACTTTTTTTTTTTTCACTCCAAACCAGGACGATGCTTATCTTGAATTACATTACCAGGGCATATGTAGCATGATATGCCTTGAACCTGCCGCAAATCTCGAACACATTGGCTATACCCATAACAACATTTCATGCACACCTTGTAACTGTAACGTATTTCTGATGACATGTTACACTCTGAAATATTTATCATGAATATATTATATTCAAATTTGCCTTAATTAACAGCCATCTGTAAACCGACAAGGACATGGAGTGGACAGTTACCACCCAAAGTGTACAGGAACCCTACCTACTCCTGCAAGGTCTTTCTAGGTGGAATGCCCTGGGACATCACTGAAGGTAAAGAATGCATGTCCGGTTAATTAGCACACACTGAATTCAACGTAAATTAATGTCGGTTAAGGTTTTTTTCTGAGCCATCTATACAACGTCTTTCAGCTATTTCGTTTTTGCAAAGCGTTGTTTCCAGTTCCAGCAGGGACTTTCAATTCCTTGGTTCCAGCGACTATACCACTATACCTTCATGGCAATGCCGTTTTTGGATGGCTAGTGGTGCAGCCCAAAATCCGCATCTTGACTCAATCAATCAATTAATCAATCACCTTGCAATGAATGACCCATGTTTGCCTCTACATACCTTTCTCTCCCTCCCTTGTCCCCTCTCTCCCTCCCTCGTCCCCTCTCTCCCTCCCTCGTCCCCTCTCTCCCTCCCTCGTCCCCTCTCTCCCTCCCTCGTCCCCTCTCTCCCTCCCTCGTTCCCTCTCTCCCTCCCTCGTCCCCTCTCCCTCCCTCGTCCCCTCTCCCTCCCTCGTCCCCTCTCTCCCTCCCTCGTCCCCTCTCTCCCTCCCTCGTCCCCTCTCTCCCTCCCTCGTCCCCTCTCTCCCTCCCTCGTCCCCTCTCTCCCTCCCTCGTCCCCTCTCTCCCTCCCTCGTCCCCTCTCTCCCTCCCTCGTCCCCTCTCTCCCTCCCTCGTCCCCTCTCTCCCTCCCTCGTCCCCTCTCCCTCCCTCGTCCCCTCTCTCCCTCCCTCGTCCCCTCTCTCCCTCCCTCGTCCCCTCCCTCCCTCCCTCCCTCGTCCCCTCCCTCCCTCCCTCCCTCGTCCTCTCTCTCCCTCCCTCCCTCGTCCCCTCTCTCCCTCCCTCCCTCGTCCCCTCTCTCCCTCCCTCCCTCGTCCCCTCTCTCCCTCCCTCCCTCGTCCCCTCTCTCCCTCCCTCCCTCGTCCCCTCTCTCCCTCCCTCCCTCGTCCCCTCTCCCTCCCTCCCTCGTCCCCTCTCTCCCTCCCTCCCTCGTCCCCTCTCTCCCTCCCTCTTTCCCTCCCTCCCTCGTCCCCTCCCTCCCTCCCTCGTCCCCTCTCTCCCTCCCTCCCTCGTCCCCTCTCTCCCTCCCTCCCTCGTCCCCTCTCTCCCTCCCTCCCTCGTCCCCTCTCTCCCTCCCTCCCTCGTCCCCTCTCTCCCTCCCTCCCTCGTCCCCTCTCTCCCTCCCTCCCTCGTCCCCTCTCTCCCTCCCTCCCTCGTCCCCTCTCTCCCTCCCTCCCTCGTCCCCTCTCTCCCTCCCTCCCTCGTCCCCTCTCTCCCTCCCTCCCTCGTCCCCTCTCTCCCTCCCTCCCTCGTCCCCTCTCTCCCTCCCTCCCTCGTCCCCTCTCTCCCTGGCCCCCTCTCTCCCTCCCTCCCTCGCCCCCTCTCGCCCTCCCTCCGTCGCGCCCTGTCTCCGTCGCGCCCTCTCTCCGTCGCGCCCTCTCTCCCTCCCTCCGTCGCGCCCTCTCTCCCTCCCTCCGTCGCGCCCTCTCTCCCTCCCTCCGTCGCGCCCTCTCTCCCTCCCTCCGTCGCGCCCTCTCTCCCTCCCTCCGTCGCGCCCTCTCTCCCTCCCTCCGTCGCGCCCTCTCTCCCTCCCTCCGTCGCGCCCTCTCTCCCTCCCTCCGTTGCGCCCTCTCTCCCTCCCTCCGTCGCGCCCTCTCTCCCTCCCTCCGTTGCGCCCTCTCTCTCTCGTTCTCTCTCTCTGACAATTACTATAAGGCTAGTAACTATGGTGATGTCCTTTGCATTAAGGTCATATCAAAGGCGAGAATTACATTGGGACAGCGGATTGATAGATATAGATATGAGCCCATACCTACGCTATGACCTTTCGGATTAGGGTTAAAACGGTTTTTAAATATTGCAGCGGGTCTTCAGGCAGCTTTCCAGCCCTTCGGACCTATGAAGATAGAGTGGCCTGGACGTGATGGCAAGCACCCCCGCTACCCACCCAAAGGTAGGTAAACGTGATGTTGTTTTCAAGGAACTACTGTCGCCCAAGTTCAATAAGATTGAACTGACACTGTTGAATACTGCAGTAACAATCTTTTTGCACTGAGGTGACGATATGCAAGTATGTACTATAGATCATTAGAGACACGAGATTTTCAATGAACTTGGCATTAACAGTACAATGGTTGTGTCTATGAGGTAGATTCGAAAAGTGTCTTTAAGAGATACCTATAAATGCGACAATTGTTTGTTTGTTTTTGTTGTTGTTTTTTTCTCTCGCAAATACTGGGTCCTCCAAATTGTACAGAAGGTATTGAAGGGTAGTCGAGATTGGTAATCACCTAAGTTAAACTGCTTTCCCTGTTCCTTTAGCTGGCTATGTGTACGTGCTGTTTGAGAATGAGAAGTCTGTCAGGGCACTGCTCCAGGCCTCCACACATGACTACACCACCGGGGAATACTTCATAAGGGTGTCTTCACGACGTATGAAGAGCAAGGAGGTAAGACAGCAGCGCCCTCTAAGCATCGTAAATTGATCTCCCCCCCCCCGAAAAAAAATAAAATGAATAAAATACAAAAAAAAATAAGGATGGAGAAAATTGCCAGAGAAGCAATTGAGAAGGAGTCTCCTCATATCAACCATAACTATTCTTAACACATTTGGTAAGGCCCAGTTATAAACGACCTTAAGGAAATGATCCGACTTTAAATTTGGGGACAAATGATTTGCTTTAATCGATTTAAATGTGTCTTTCATAGGTTCAGGTGGTGCCGTGGGTTCTGAGTGACAGTAACTTCGTCAGGCAGCCTTCACAGCGCCTGGACCCTGGCAAGACTGTGTTTGTTGGAGCCCTACACGGTATGATGAGTGCAGAGGGACTGTCTCACTTCATGAACGACCTCTTTGGCAACGTGGTGTATGCAGGCATAGACACAGACAAGCATAAATATCCCATAGGTAGGCAGTTGTACAGCTACTTTTCTTTGGAACAGCACTAGACATTAGAGAGCTCTAGACATTAGTGTACATTTTCTCGTTGGATATTTCTCTCTGTACTAAGGTGTATGTGGCTCAGAGAATCTGAAATTTCAAGTCACAAATGAAGGATTTATAAATAAGGTCCTACTGATTTGACAGATGTATCAATCATGGTCCTCATCATTTCACATTAGATTGGTAATCAAAGGTTACAGTATTAACATTGATTGGCCTTGTCCCCACAGGTTCAGGTAGAGTGACCTTTAGTAGCCAGCGCAGCTACATGGACGCAGTTAATGCTGCCTTTGTTGAAGTCAAGACACAAAAGTTCACCAAAAAGGTTAGCCTGGTTTTCATCGGTAACAATTTTTGTACATGTAACTGACAAATCCTAATGATATAGAGTATCGATGGACATGGTAATGTACCCTTGATGTCTTAAGCCTTCCTTCTAATTTGTTTCTTGAATTTAAAGAGCTTCCCCAGCCTTATGACTCCCCTTTCTGCGCAAAGGTCTAATATCCTGAAGGCTCATGCATATGCCTTTAGCTATGGATATTGCATCAAAGAACTATTAATTGCACTCTTTCTCCCTCGCCTCCACTTTCGCCCCCTCCCTCCCCGACTCTCTTTCCCTGTCATATATAATCTCATCTAAGTGTCAAATGCTTTTCAATGATTATTTCAGACTTTTCAATAATTGAATAGAACATGCCATCGAACAATACCTTGAAGTACAACGACTTACGTCTTTTCTTTTTCTTCACAATTCCTTGTCTACAGATGCAGATAGATCCCTACCTGGAGGACTCCCTGTGCCAGACATGTAACCTCCAGCCTGGTCCGTTCTTCTGTCGGGAACTGGTGTGTTTCCGCTACTACTGCCGTATGTGTTGGCACTGGATGCACTCACTTGGAACCACCTGCCACCACAAACCACTCATGAGGAACAACAAGACAGGCAGTGCACCCAGCACTGTTAGTTCCATATTCTAGGCTGGCACTAGTTGGGTAAAGATGTTCTCAGCAGAAGGGCTTCAAATGACCTATAGAAGCTGCCAACAAGTATGTCTGCCAACAAGTCTGTCTTCAAGAAAGATGTTAACAAGAAGTGGTGTGTGTCTACATTTGACAGAGGCGTTTTACATGCAAAAAAAGATGTCAACAAGTATGTATGTCTACAGTTGACCAAGGCATTTACATGCAAGAAAGATGTCAACAAGTAAAGAGTGTCCATTTCTGACCGAGGAATTTATGTGTAGCAAGAAGTATGGGTTTCTACATTAGACTAATGTGTCTTTATGCATATGTAGCATTTACACGAGAAGCAGGGCCTCCCTAGCCCATCTTCCCTAGCCCATACGTGTGTAGCAAGAAAGCTGCCAACAAATATGTGCGTCTACTTTAGACAAAGGCAATTGCATAGAAACGTCTCACCTTTTGTTCAGTCCCGGGTGTAGACTGCTATCGCATTTATTTGATGGACCCTGTCCTTGTTCCATATCAGGTTCCTGTGTATGTATAATACATACAGCTGCATTTACCTCATGTATATCAGACTATGATCCTAATGCAATAACATGTACTGCCAGAGGAACCAACCTCAGGCATGAACTGTAAAACTATGGCAAAACAAGGGTTTAATACATACATTAAAAGGCTTGTACCTGTATAAAATAAGGTATATAAATAATGTATTGCCAATATGTCATTTGATAGATTTTGAATGAGTGAATTGTTTCTGCCTTAGCTATATATGAACAATCCCCCTCATCATAAATAGCTTTAAGTCAAGCTAACCAATAATTGTCAGGTGTTTAAAGGGGTTACCAGTCGGAGTATAGATCAAATTAGGTAATAAATTGTATTGCATAATGATAATGCTAAATGGACAGACCGTAGTGATAATTGTCTATTGGTGTGCTCTAAGCCATTTTGTGCAGGGCCTGCCCTCAGCAACTTCCCAATTTTAACAAAACTTCTGCCGTAGTATATTTCTAATCATTTTATACTCTTGTAGCGATCGATGCAAGGTGAACTCTGATTTTAAAACTTCCACTTTGACCAAGACCAACAAAAATCTTCCTTATCCTATTAAAATTTCTGCAGATGTTGACAAGTGGTATTTGCTTTTCAAATGTTATGTTATTGTTATGTTAAACATTCTTTAGAGGGATATGGGCTTTGTATTTTATGAGAAAGTAACGGGTACCTCTCCTGTTAAAAAAAAAAAATCTTATATTTTATGTTCCTGTTATATCTTGTTTTATTGTTCGGTTCTGTTCTCTGTTGTTGCATGTTGATCGTTTATCCATTTTCTCAGTATTATCGGTGAAGGGGACGTTGTTAATTTACATGCTTTGTTATAGATCGCTTGTTATTTGTTGATTATGAATGTATCATGTTTAAATTGTATGGGTGATTGGTACCGGGTACCACTTTATACATGGACGCGTCTTCTTATTCTAACCACAACTAACCCAACTGATGAAATGACCAGTGACCAGACATATTTTACTAAGTGGTCATAGAACATTGTCTAGCTAATTAATAGGAAATTTTTTAACTGTCAATTAGGAAGCATGGAAGGTCGGCCATGGTAATATGAAACATTTTACAAACAGCCCTTTTAGAAATTGAATGATAAATCCACATTCAACCTTTGTGATAAAATCTCTTAATTGTTTATATACCATTCTTATAATTTCAGTTCTTTCTTTTTCTTTTCTAGGGTTTGATATTCACTGTTTAATTGCACACTTTAACATTTTTGGGATGGGGTACACGATTTTAGTACTTCAGGTAATTGGTGATTGTAATTTTATCTACGATGTGAAGTTTAAATAGGAAATGTTTTAACGTTTTCCTTTTCCAAGTAAGCATTTTTACAAATAGTGATATCATCGTGAACTTGGAGGGGTTGAGTAAATTTAGATTCACGAGGAACAATCTTATAGGGAATGAATACTTGGGGTACGAGCAAAAGAAGATCGGTTTCAAAAGTTCAATCTTGAAGATCAAATCAGTAAACGTTGTTTGGATTTGTTGCAAATCTATCAGGTTGCAATGTAGATTGAATGAAATCTTGTGTAATTTTGATATTGGCAAAATGTCACTGAATATGAATTTCCGACAATTATAGTGTTTCTTTGTATATTTCACTTTCTGATGTCCGTTGAAAAGCGAAGAGTCAGTGATTGATGACTTCTTTTTTCTCTATAGTAAAAATATGTATACATGTACTTGTGAATTTGAGGTTCTTTGACGATGCAACAAGCTGTCCACCTGCAACTATATTGTCAAAAAATGATATATATGTGTTCCTAGAGATCTGATTATCCACTGTGTTCCATAAATCTGGGCACAAATCTGTTTTATGTTGGCTTTCGTATGTGATGTGTCGGTTGAGATATATGCACAGAATGGATTTGAGCTAGGAACGTTCACAAGCTGCGTTTTAGCACTTTTACCAGTTATATTGAGGTACTTGATTGACTTCAGTTTAAAGGTTAGAATACAAAGTAATGGAGGGTTTATTCATATGCAACTTGTATTCTGTGCATAGATCTCATCCCTTTGAAAATGTACTGATTTTGATAATGTTTCCGTGTGATAACAAGAGCCTTTTCAGTAATTCCTTTATCAACTGATTTTTTTTTTGTGGAGTGTCACAGAAGTTTTATGATGTATAAGGATTTTGAATTGTGGTTTTCTGGACAGTCCCCTGTAAGACTTTCCTGTAATATTTGATATTCCTGTAATATTTGATATTATTTGTGTGGCCACAAATGAACCGACACATTTGGTTGACTTGTATTGTCAGTGTTGATCTCATCATCTTGATCGGCTACTTGGTGGTTTATGTGGTGATGACATCGTACTTAATTTCAGCTGAAAAAAAAAACAAAAAAAAAAAAAAAACAGAATTGCGAGGGGCCATAGGCCAGTTCCGTATATATATATTTTTTTTTCCTTTTGTGTGGTTATCATTTTATGAATGTTTGACTCTACAGGCTGTAACTTGACACTGTGAAGGACTGATTGGTTTGAGTAACATTTACAGGAAGGCACGATAATTAAAATATCACTTAAGTTACTTATACTGATTTCACGCGGATTCACTGTACATGTTTTTGATATGTAGTAGCCATTCGCTTTGTAGTTTATACTTTCCAGAATAGATGGCTGTCAAAACATTTTCAGTCACGCCGTCCAGTACCCCGGTCCAGTACCAAAAACCTGGACTTAGAACCGGTCCAACATAGATTCACTGTCTAGTAACGCCTGTGCCAATTGATGACATTTTGTTCACATATTTAGCTCATACATACAGTGTGCATATTCGGTGCATTTCAAGTTTTTTTGATTTTCTTAGATTATTTTTGATGTGGTTTTCCTATGTTGAGTAAATTGGTGGGACGCCTTTCAACATGAAATTTTCTGAAACAAATGTGTTCATTGCTGCTCATAAGCATTTTCAAATAAATCTATTTTGTTAAACAATAATTATGTTCCTGTTCTTAATAATGCTTATTGCAACTGGGCACGCAACAATGGGCACTCTTGCACATGTATACAGAAACTGCTTCCTTTGAGATACGTGCACGGACTATGATTCCAGGGCAAATTCCTATGAATCTAATATTCTCAGTATTTTAGGTTCACACTAGCGTACATGTAGTTCTGGGCAGGGTGATGAGTGGGGATAGGGAAGTATGACGCCGTTAATAGAACGCTGGGGGCCGTGTATACCAGGAATACCTGAGGGGCACCTGTTGTAAGTTGATTTGGTGGGCGGGGTGGTGCCTCCTCCCTCACTTACTGCTCAGACATGGCCTCCAGCACAATGTCAGCAACCTTAATGTGTGTGGATAAATGAAGGGACGCTAGTTAACCCTTCAATGGTCACACAGTGCTCCCATGCCTTATGCAGCCTCCAAATAGTAGGCATATAAGGTGTATGTACACTATAAAAAAAGGTTTGGATACTAAGCACTTTGCTAAATATTTTCATGTCCCGTTTTTGGAACTTCATAGTAAGGTGTTTACTATGTTTATGCTTAGCTTTGCTCATGTGTTTAGGTATGACATGCTTAGATGTTTGAAGGACAATAGATGTTGAATGTCGGTAGATCATCTCAATTATCCTACTTTATTTGAGCCGCTTTATTTATAGTAGGTAGAGAGTTAATCATAGCCTAATCTATTCTTGGACTGCAGAGTAAAGATGTCTATTGATAACAAGGCTCATTGATCCAAATGATACAGGATCTAAATGACCAATACATCATGATGAATTATTGTACTGATGTCCTTTAATATGAAATTCTTCAATGATTTACAAAGGACCTTTAGCATATTTTAGATAAAAAAGAGAGTATATCTGCCTTTAGAAAGTTTATTTAAGCACAGAGTTACCATCTAGTGTGTCTTTCATACCTAAACACCGAAACATATATACATGTTAAAATCCTAAACATCTAAATGTGAGACTGTTTCCATGCTAAACATCTAAACATGTTTAGCATAGGTGTTTGGGCATTTAGAATAATGGCTAAGAGTACACCTATATATACAAAATGTTTAGACTTTAAACATGGTTGGATCTCAACTCGTTTAAAACCTAAGCTAATTTTTTACAGTGTACACACCCCTGTATGGGAGCCATTATGAACACCCCTGAGAGGATCGTCATGCAGACTCGCCAGCACTTCATTTGTGCACCAGGACGAAAAATTCGCAGGGTGCATTAATGAAGCGGTGACCATTAGTTAAAGAGAAATGTATTTCAGAGCTGACACAACGGATAAAAAGAGTAAAAATTGATACTTCGCGATTTTTCTAGCATAGAAATAGAAAAGGTGAAATGCTTGAATGAAAATGCAAACTTCATAAAGGTATTTCAGGTCACCCGATCACGCATTTAATAGTTGGTATCTCGGTTATGTGCCCATGATGGCATGTGGCGCCCTCCGCGGAGATATTAGGACTCACCTTGTGACCTATTGGTTGACCTGCCGTGGGGCATGGAGGACACCAGTTCTTCCCGTGGTCTGCTTATCTTTAGATGCAAAACAATTATAGGTGAACACGGGTAAGATGAAATACATATCCACAAAGACGCATCTCATTAAATAGATTAACCTCACTCATAAAATTCTCTCAGGTATTTGCGTTCAATTGAAGAATGAGATGAAATGAAAGAGACCTGCAGGCATAGTCAAACAAACTTTAAATCGTAACTTTAGATTTAATACGTAACAAATAATGCCGCAGCCCTGGTAAGCACGATTAATGTCATTATATGCATAATTCCTCATACCCATAGTCCACTAGGCCTCTGTCGCCAAATTTGATATAGGCTTTAAGTTTGTATGGCTCATTCGTGCGATAGAGGCCAAGTGGACTATGGGTTGTATGTTGTCTATTATTTCTTCACCATCCCAAATAGGTTCCCATGGATTATTAGTTCTCGAATTAGCCATGTAATTGGGTTTTTGATAGGATGGGTAGTAATGGACAGTTTCATAACAAAATCGTCCTCCCTGCCCATGCTGTAAATATTGTGGTTTAATTCTACGTTTGAGGATAACATATATAATACTGTCAACATGACAAAGTATAGTCAGCTGTTGGTGAGAGTGACTTCTGAGCCCATGACGTGAACAGGTTATGGCTCCAGGCGTAATGTTCAACAGGTCGGAGCAGCTCACGGGGTTTGATTGACAAGTGACAGATGAGCTCATAAATCATTGCCTGTATGGTGGTCGTGCTGCCAGGTAAACATGGCTGATGAAGGTACCACCTACATGACTGTCAGGTAGAGTGATCGCTCCATGTCAAAAATCGTACACATACATTCTGTATGCGTTTAGATATGAGAGGGGGAAAGAGGGGGGGGGGGTTAATATTTTCTCTATAAGAACTGCCAAATTTCTACAAATAGGAATTTGAGCACCGTAATAACATAGTCATCTAATACCAGCTTGAGCCAGCTATGAGAGAGAGAGAGAGAGAGAGAGAGAGAGAGAGAGAGAGAGAGAGAGAGAGGGGGGGGGGTCTGTCGTATTTCTACGATGGGTCGAGAGAGCGAGAGGGTCTGTCGTATTTCTACGATGGGGAGAGAGAGAGAGAGAGAGAGAGAGTCTGTCGTATTTCTACGATGGGACTAGAGAGAGAGAGAGAGAGAGAGAGGGTCTGTCGTATTTCTACGATGGGTCTAGAGAGAGAGAGAGAGAGAGGTAATTCACTTATGAAATGTGAAGAGACTTCCTCAGGCCCCTATATTCGACAAAGCAACACGGGACACGGGGACATAAACATTGCTTAAGGACGATATAGGACATGGGGACCCCCCCCCCCCCCCCATCGAGGGCCCCCTTTCTGAAGAATCGGCAGGTGTGTTTCATACATTTGAACCGTGCAGGTATAGGGGGTAAGAAGGAAACGATGATTTTGGCGTATAAGAACGCTGAGCTGCTCTCCCCACTGCATGATTAAAGGAGTTGCTCTGACTGCTCATATAGAAATAGCTGGTGTGGGGCGAACTGTGATGGCGGGGACAGGACTGCTGGGGGTCGGGCCGCACCAGGGCGGTGTTGTATTCCTCCCGGGAACGCCAGGAATGCCGCCTACCTGGCCGCCAGGGGGAGGGTCTGCAGAATACCTGCAACAGACGTAAACCCTATGTATGCGTGTGGCTGTGTGATTAGGAAAAGTGTGGGGAGGTGTGGGCAAGGGAAGGGGCCGGGGGCGAAGTGGTGAAGAGTGTCGCTGGAAAAGGGAAGGGTACATTGTATATAATGAGTATAGGAGGACAGTTGAATCTCAATTCTGTCATTAGTCTGCATTCACGTCATATCAGAAGTAAGTGTATAATATATATGCGAGTTTGGGATATAAATCAAACGATTATGGTGGTTTTATTTCTTTGTGATCATAGGTCTATGCATAGTGCGGCATCCTAGTCAGGCCATAGCTGCCATTACCAGGGACACAAACGACATACCAACTAGAATATCTCAGCTGGTTCTAGGCATACACTACTTTGCTTATTCTTCCTCCTCTTTTTTATTACAAAATGTGGTAGAGCTTCTTAAGACGCTCGTGCCTGGCGAGCGCATTGTAAACAGTCCCCGTGCTTTGTGTGATAAAGGTGTGTTTTTATACTTTTGGTTCTTGTTTTAATCTATATTTCCCCTTTTCTGTTGCATGACGCATTTGTTGATTTTGACGATTGTTGCCTGTTTACCCAGGTTGCAGCACATGTAGTAAATTGACGGAGTCATCGAGTAGCTCCTCCTGGGTCTCCACTGACAGTGGGGACAAGCATATATATAGTGCTTTAGCAGGGAGCACTGGATAGGCCGCCATCTTGTCCCATGGAAACACAATTTTGTCTCACATAAAGAAACAAGCCAGAAACTTTATGAAATATGTACAACTTAGTGATCTGTTGGTTGAGGCACCTGTGCAGTAACCATGCAGGCCTGTGTGTATTGTGTATGTTCCTTCTGCAGCCATATATAGGGCTGACCCGGGATACATTGTCAGCCAATGAGATAACTCCATCAATTCACTGCAGCTTTTGTTGGTACATTATATAACACCTGGTACCCATCATGCCGGCTGTTTTCTGTGCTGATCTCGCCAGGTCCCAGATCAAGTAATGGTGGACCCACTGGACCTCAATACTGAGCCCTATAACCCTATACTGCCTATAGACATTATTGTGACCAGGAGGCAGCGGGAGTTACTTGTTGCCGGGACAGGACACCAGGAGGTGGCTATCACCTGTACATCATCTGCCCATGAATAAACACTCCTCTTCTGCTCTCCTCCCTCTTCCCTGCCTCCTCTTTACTTCAGTGCATTTTCAAAGCCTCCTTAGCCTCCCTCAGTTGTTATACAAAATGATCCCGTGTGGTGGCGCCACCAGCACCAGCTGCACGCGCAGCACCGGATGTAAATGACTGCCACCTGGTGGAGACAATGGGGGCTCAGTGGTTTTGAAGTGATTTCTGGCCCCTCAGGGCTGAGCCGTCAGCAGCACACCTCAAGGGACCAGCAGAATCTGTTTACATTTCCTCATTTTATGCACGTTATTATACATTTTTTTAATACCCCATGGGATTCCTTCTAGGCCTCTCCCACTGGCCTATCATGAAGTGATGATGATGATGCATTTTGGAATGTTATAAGATGCTAACCACCTCCTCCCCGTCCCTGATCCCATCCAAAAAATAGTCTGGTATTTGATAAGAACTGACTCCAAAATAATGAAATTCTCAATAAAATGAGCTAGCTGAACAAATGCTAACATATCATTGTGACTGATCATTGGGATCAGTCACAGAAGTTTCAGCGAGGCAATCTCAGACAATCTGTGCACTTAAACAGCTCCCATTAGTCTCAATAACTACCACGTACCGTAGTACCTCGTATATAAAGCGCATCCCGCATATAAGACGTACCCTGGTCGAAGGGTAAATGATTGTATCTAAGGCTCACCATGGCCTTGTTTTGGACACTTCAGTGCTAAACCAATATAATTTTACCCCGCCTATAAGACACAGCCCCTCTGGGGGGAAGCTCTCTATAAGCTGTAATAATGCTTAGATTCATATGCGAGGTACTACGGTAGTAGTGAGTCCATGCCGTTCTGGGATGAGAAACTTCTCCTAAATCTACATTCCAGTCTAATACCCGTAGTAGTGTCAATACTAACAATCCTTGGGCTTTGTGTAGATATTATCATTCATAAAAAACCTGGATATATTCAGTTATCTGCTTATAACAATGTTGAACTGATTTATCGATGCATAAAAGACCAATATAAACGTGATTAGCCCAGTTCCATAGTAGATCTACGTTTACAAAAGTACAAATTTTACACCATGGATTATAAAAGTGAATGCATTTATTTGCATCAAACCATGCATATAGAGTATATTCTTGAGTAAGATACCTCTGACAACAGATTTCCAGACAAAGGCGTTTGTTTGATCATTCCAGTTTAAGGTTTGTTTAATTTACGTTTAACACAATGCACATAAATAATCCCCTTTGAGTCGACAATGTAGGTTTCAGATATGATTTTGTTCTTTTGTAGGTATAACCATTATTCTTACACGATCATTAATTATGATTTAATAAAATTGTTTACTAACAGGTTGGCACTTTAATGTACATCAGTGGTGTCCATGTACATTTTACACTGTTAATCCTGGTACATGTACCATGCAGGCAACAATGCTTGGAAGCAGCGAAAATAACCTATTTTTTGAATGCATGTACAGCGATGCGTTTCCCTGGTAAACTAAGTTCTTTTTGTTTTTTTTTTATACTTTTCATGATTTTGATAAGATATATCCAGAACATATGTACCGAATTGCAATAGCAGTGATTCCCATAAACTTAGACAGAGGAATCTCTGCATTTAATGCCAAATGCAGTATGTGAAATGGGATATCATCAATATCATATGTAGAGTAAACAAATCAGACATTTCATCTAAGGAGCACACGTATTAGACAAGATACAAAGAAACTTTAATAAGATATCGCAAATTGGCAGTGAGGTCAAAGCCATGTCTTTTTTTTCACAAACATTCAAATACATTGTACATTTTTGTCAGCCCCCCCCCCCACCCTCCCAAAAAGTTTTATTGTGCATCCACATTGGTCTCTGTATCTTGGGTTCTTCCTTTCTCGCTTAGCTGCTCTCCCTCATTGAGCTGCTCTTTTTTAGATTCCTCTCCTGCTTCCTGTTGGACAGGTTTGGTTCCTTCATGCTCTGAGTCCATACTTTTAGCTTCCGCTTGTGTCTCTTTTATTGAGCAAACGTTTCCCTTTCCCTCCCCTTCCCCCACATCCATGGCTACAGCCCCCTGTGGTCCCTTTTTCTCCTGTGGCGCACCAGCACCTCCTGTTGCTGATTGTTGTCCTCCAGCAGCGCCTCCAGCCCCTGTCCGACTCACAGCACCTTCATCACCCCCCTTAACCCCACCCGCCTGGTGTCCTTTGCCTTTCTCTCTTTCTTGACCTCCAGCTTCCAGGAACTCTCCCCACTGTTTAAGTCGGGCCTGTTTCTCTTCCTCAGTCTCTTGCACGTCATACTTAGTCTTTCCGTCCCACGCCTCGACGTTGATCTGCCGGCGCTGGAAGAAGCGGCCGTGGAGAGACTCCCGCGCCAGGTCTGCCTCGGCCACCTCGGTAAACGCCACAGTCACCAGGCCGTCCTTGTGCCGCTGGGAAAACAGAAAAGGGATCGGTGTTATTCATCGTATTGTTTCATACAAGTGTTAGCAGCAACAGAAATAGATATTGGGAATATCGATTCAACTAAGATGAATCTTTGAGCTATTTAATGTAAGACCCCCCCCCCCTCCGCTTAAGCTATGGAATAGTTCAAGTTGACTACCGGTACCTAACAACTGGTACATTTCGAACTACTCACTACTGGGCAAGTCTGCTTTAAGTGTGTTGATAAACGCAATGTCCCATCCTAAATAAGACTAAGGCGATGCAGTTAAACAGGTCCCGGAATAACATGTTTCCATCTCTTCCATCAATTCTATGTTGTTTCCATCAATTATACCACAGAAAATATTACTAGGTGAAGACAAGGGACATAATGAAAACAAACCACTCTGCTAGAAACAAGCAGTGACACACGTACATATAACTAGTGACAGCAATAACCAATCTGTCCTAATCTGCTCCTATGTATAGCAGGTTGGTTTCATCATATTTTCTTTGCTCTTTTAGTTGCTCTGGGTGGTGGGGGGAGGGGTTAAGGGGATGGTTGTCATCATGTACAATTGGGCAGGAATTAGTCTTACTCAAAACTCACTGTTAGCAGCCAATGTGGTTATGGTCCGTAGAGTGGCGAGTAGTGGGAGTTGCTCGGCAGACAGAAACTCAATGTAAAACTAGACTGGCGCGAATAGTTTCCATCTAGCACGTTAATAAATTCATTAATGTCAGCTCGTCTATTCTGAGACTTATTATGAGGTTATAATTTCATATTTATATTAGATAGTTCCGCCAAAAACCAAGTTCCTTTCTTCTTTAAAACGTCGATGCCAAATGCACTTTTCTTCTTCTTTAGAACATCGATGACGTGATATCCACGTCATTATGACGTGCGCAGTGATAAGATCAGACCCTGCATGACATGTAAAACAATCCGCCACATATCACTTCCCGGATGTGACCATGTGATTAATATTACAGGGCCCCACACGTCCTGGACAAACGATGGACGTCAACCAATGGCTGCAGCTGCTGAATGTATTAACCAATCCACTTCAAAGAGAGTCTTTTACAGTTGGCTCACCAGGTGGTAGTGTTGGTCCGTGTGCTGTGAGCTGCTCACAGACCACAGGACATCAGTTTTACTGTTGTATGGTGAGTAGCTCTGGCAAAACGATATGTACAGTATTATACATGGATATACCATTCTATGTCTAATTTTCCACCAAGTCTTGGTCGAAATCTTACTGCTTGCTCGCAGTATAGTACTTTATCCCCTCATCCCTTTCTAAGTGTGCGTTGGCTTTCTTTCTAATTTCTCGCACACTCTACTCCCCTCTCTTAAATAAAATAGAGTTACCTCTTAATTGTATGTGTATGCTGATTGATTGGTGCATTTAGACATGGGACACACAATAGGGCTTTATTCTGCTCATAGGTGACGAACAAAGTTTGCCTCTTTTAATGGAGGAAAAGAGTAAGAGAATTATGTATACTCACTCTAGACACACAACATTAGCAAAGTTTCAAATCTGCAGTTATCCCACGGGAAATGCCACTCCATACACTGCAGCACCGAGCCGCATCCCAAAGCCTCCTCCCCTACCAGTGGTATCAGATAAGGGCGATAGGATGGTGTGAGGTCCGCTCTCATCCTGATTCGCATTACGCCTACAGGGCGGGTGAGCAGCTCGCCCCTTTGAGGTGAAGAACCCCCTGGGTATGTTTAATTATTATATATTAGTTTTACAGACGTGAGCTGACCTCAGGTTAGCAGTCCTTTGTATATGTCAGGTAACACTCAGATAGGAGGGAGTCGTTTACATGCTCAAGGTGAGGTCACATGCTGTAGATTGTCATGCCATGTGGGCATATTGTTGAGAGGGGGATGTGGTAGAGAGGCACTGAAGCAGAAGTATATGGTTGGTGGATTGAGGACTTAGTTTAAGAATGTCAGATGTATCAGAAAATAAAGAATCTCAATAAAAACAAAATCGGTGATTGGCAGTGACATAGCACTGAACTGATGAAGGCAAACCAATGACAGAAACTTATTTTGCAGAAATTGCAATAGCCCCCTTTAAAACAGTCTCCCTTCAAATGTAAATAGTTTTTAGTGGTTCATTCCTAACCTCACACTGGCTATGACTTTCCCTGGTCCCATTTTTTAATCCCAATATTGTTGTCTTTTTTTTTGTGTGTGGCCTGACTCCGTAGTCACTAGGGGCGTGGTGGTGGTGTGATGGGGCGGTGGTGATAGGCAATGGGAAACATAGAATGACGCATCACACCCCTATCCCGCCATCGCAATCTCCAAACTGATCTAGGCTTGATGCATGGCAGTATTTAAGTGCAGGATACCCGCTTGGAGGCCAGTCTACTGTCAGCTGCTGATGCTGGTTCCCAGCCCACCTCATGCCGACACCTTGACTCACATCGTCACCAGGCTCACTGATGACCCTTGACCCGACTGTACCACAACTCTGGGGTCACCACGACGTCATGTCTGTGACGTCATGACGGCCAGATATGTCACTGCCATAACAACAGGTCTAGCACTCCTCATGTGAACCTCAGGCCAAACCTTTCTTTAAAGTACCGGGGTATGGGTTAATTTGGGTTACGAACCTGGCGCACTCGTGCTGGAGGGAACGCAAATGAAAGACAATTCTTAATTCATCTTCCTGGCTACATTTTGGATTTTACGGCTAGTGCATTGGATTTTAAGGGGTAAAACAACAATTCTATTAATATTTCTATCCTCTCCATCCTGCCATAATTTTCCGAGGTGCCCGTTACCAAAAGGATAAAAAAAAATGGCATTAGAGCCGATCAATATATTTTACACAAAGCTACACCCAAATCTATGAGAAAATTTGGGTTTCATGTGCATACAGAGGTACAAAAATCCAGTCTTCTAGAGATGAAGTAAAGATTCCATTTCAAATCTCAAAAACCGATAACAATCAAAGAGAAGTGGGGTTTGACTTTATTGTACTTACATCGTAAACAATGACCTTCTTGACAGTGCCAAAGTTGACACACTGAGCTCGTAGTTCTTCCCGGAGTATTTGGATCTTCTTCGGATCTTTCTGAAATGATAAAGAAATTGAACCACAGATTAGAACGCTATCTTCACAGCAGCATTGCAGAAATGGAAAATCATCATAAGTTTGATAGTAGGGGAGACCTGGGAGAACTGGGACAAAGGAGAACTGGGACACCCCCCTGTTCTAGACCTACCAAGAGGTTTAGTGATAATCTAACAAAGCTACTTTTTGACTAATTGATAGTGAAGTTATAATTTATGGAAATAAAATTCCGCTATTTAAACATCAAGAATTATAACAGAATATATATAATTTACCCAAAAAAGATTTTTTCAAGTGGCTGGTGATTATTTTTTCAAAGGGTTCGCAAATGACAACAGTCCATTTTGATAGTGCCAAATGTGTATTAAAAACTTGATCAGTTATCGAAAATTACTTAGTTTAGCCTTTTTCAGACTATATGAATATTTTTCTTAAAAATGCCAAGCTGGTGAGAACTGGGACACACCCGTCCCAGTTCTCCCCAATCTACAACTGTTTTTTTCTGAAATCACACAAATGATGAACAAATAAACATGTGACAGGAAGCCTATTAGGCATAATAAGAACCTGGAGGTTCTCCAAAAGAAGTTACAGCATCACAAGGTTAAAAAACTGGGTAACAAGCCATGACATGTTCATCTCATTTAATGTGGTATTTGATGGTGTCCCAGTTCTCCCACAATTGCTCTATTTCTACATTGATAATAATGCACACCTTGATAAAGATATCATAAAAGTATCTTAATCTTGTAACTATACATCAAAATGATTTCTAGCATCTTGTCAGCAGTCTTAAACATCATAGAAATTACAGTTATTCAATAATTTGATTAATTTGTGATAACTTAACATGTTTTATTGGTCCGTCCCAGTTCTCATTAGGTTGCGTCCCAGTTCTCCCTAGTGGTGTCCCAGTTCTCACCAGATTTAATCAAAATTAAAGCAAGCTCTACCTAAGAAATGATAATGGTTAGGAAATGTCGGAATAGTCGATATTGTAGGCCTACAATCAATCCTTCTTCTGGAAGAAAATTACTTTGGATGTTGTTCTTATTGTAGGAATGATGAACAAAAATATTTTGACTTAAAAATATTGTCCCAGTTCTCCCAGGTCTCCCGTACCGTGTACATGCATGAGTTGATAATAATTGTCAATCATGATTTAGGGGCCTCCTCCAAATAATTTGGCCCAAGCATTCCAAAAAAGCAATGAATGGTCTTCACTTGCACCGATTTATGTTCATACAGCATGTTCGACGACAAGGTATTACAAATTCTTCCCGTGGGATGGCCTGGCTGCTGTCCCATGATAATCATGCTACTTCGGCTAGTAAAGGCTTCCACTTAAGATGCCTGTGGCGGGTTATTGACAATTCTTGTGGTTTCTCCCACTGTGAGAAGAAAGTGGAAAGGGTAGAGGAGTTAATTCTGTAACATAAATATCAAATCACCAGGGCCATTCATGGCTTAACGAACATGAATTTATGGGGTTTATTTCTTTCACCGTGGACTATTCTGTTATGACATAACATACTTATTCTCACCGTCTGTGTTGTAAAGTATGGTTTTATCAAATCTATAATCCAACTGATTTTTCCCATCTTTAATATATCATCGCGGTTATTGTTTAAATCTTGACAAAATGTAAACGATCGGTATATGGGGTGCATGGGCAATATGAATTTGAGAATTCATTTGAAAGATTTTTTTCTTTAGTCACATTTGTTTTCTTGCCTCTCTCCAAATATCCCGGTAGCACCAACGTCCCTACCCCTTGATGTTAACAGTTGCTTGCTCAACCTTTTAGCAGCCCACTGAGGAATGTATACCAACATAAGGAGAGGTTGCACTTCCCTAACACCCCACCCCACCCACAGAGTACCTTAAACTCCCAGTCTGCCTCTTCCACTGGGGATCGGCTATTGGAGGCAAATACAACTACATAACGGACAAAGGCTAGGGAATCTCTATGAAAATACACACCAAAGTGAAGCCATACATTGTCAGTGTAACACCCCTCTCATCCTATGGCCCCTGCCCCTAAACACCTCACCCCACCTTCACCCCCGGGGCTTTCACCTGCCTATGTCCATCCATTTTCTTCTGTCCTGCCCAAGCCTTTCAGTTTCCCGGGTTACTACTTCCGAGACTGTATATTTATTTTGTAATTTTCTTCCTTCCCTTGAAGTTGAACCAGCAGTCTCTCACTTGCCTAACTATTGTCACATTCACCCCCCCCCCCATCTCTGGCACGAGCCCTCTGTTAGGCGTGGGGGCTTTTGTTTAGGTAAATAAAGAAGTAAAAGTAACCGCCCGTTGACAATGGCACCTAAGCACTACAAATGTTTGACCATCACCCAGCCTTTCTCCTGCTCTCATGAGGCATGTTTGATTTAGTTAGGATTTTAATTGACACCCCGAGGCTGTACACAGAGAAAATAAAGGGAGTCAAAAGGGGAGTCCAGGCTTGCAGCCAGAATGACTCCCCTTTCTGACAAAAGGGAGTCAACTGACTCCCTTAAGGGAGTCTGGAGTTTTGCAGCCAGAATGACTCCCTTTTACTACAAAGGGAGTCCAGGTCACCTTTGACTCTCTTCCAAAAGGGAGTCTAACCACTCTTCGACTCCCTTTCAAGCAATTTGATTCCTCCTAAATACTAGTTATATCTAGACCCATGGTCTTTAGAGTCCGAGTGTAATGTTGGTCATACTTCATCTTTAACACCTCTGCATTGCAGGGTTAAAGATGTTAAAGGAAATTGACCTTCCTTCAGTATACATCAGTTGACATGATGGAGCAATTGACTATTTGTGCATTTAGCTTTCTGATATATGTCCAGAATTGGTGTTTAACACTTCTGAATGTAATTTAACTGCTCATATATCAACTGATTTGTGCTATTCTACTGTATTTTATTTCGAGGGTATGTACTGATTGTATTATAATTGAATTCTGTCAATATAAATGTCATTACGGTATATTCCAATCAAAATAAAGATAAGAGCATCCAGATAAATCCTCTATTGAGATAGTGCTTCCATCTAGTGGTTAAAAACTACTTGACTCCCCTTGCGTACACTGACTCCCTTAGGGAGTCCAGGTCATCCTTGACTCCCTTATTCACCACTGACTCCCTCAGACTTTGCCAAAAGGGAGTCAGGGTCATGTGACTGAATAAAAAGGGAGTCAGATAAACCAGAAAGGGAGTCTGGGTAGCACTGACTCCCTTTAAATACCCCAGACTCCCTTTGTGACTCTGTTTATTCTCTCTGTGTAGCTACCCTGGGTTTGACAGCAGACCCTATGGGCTTGCCTGGAGCATATATTGTGGTATTGAAGAGAGGGGTCTAGAAAACAGCCGTAGACTAGTTGAAATAGGTCCAATACAAATGTATGATGCATCCAACACATGATACTGGGTACTTTTCAATTTACTCTTTTAAAAAATCTTAAAAAAGGCTTAAATGTAACATAAAATTGGAGGCGTCCCCGTCCCCCGGCCCCTTCTACGACCCTTTTGCAAAGATAGAGTTTCTGGCTAATTGAATGAAAACGTCACCCACGATCGGAACGTGTCACCCCCGTATTACCCACACCTGCTGCCACCTCGCGGAGGTCCTTTAGGCTTTACCGGAACCGGAACCGACCCAGGACAATGTCGCGGTGTTTGCTGGGTCTTTAGCCTAAGCTCTCGGTCGTATTTGTCCAGTAGAGTATCCAGTGTGAGGCCTCGGGGGCCCCAATAGCTTCAATAATCACCACCAAAATACTAAACCCATTAGCAATATAGACGCCCTAGCACCTTCACACAAAGCGCCCCCTAGGCGGGCATTGTGTGAACTAGCGACCGGCTGGTCGGGAGTTAATGCCCTGTGTAAATACGGTGGGACTCTGTCGTACAATATGGTGGCCATTTTATGCTCAATTAAATAGACAGCAAAAAGCAGCTTGGGAAGTGAGGGTTGAAAGGACCGCGCCCGCCGCCAGTTCTTGCACCTGGTGGGGCTTAACCCTTCCAACGTCCATGTCCTCCTCGTTTCCACTCACATCTCTTATATTCAGGCGAGCACACACCTATCACAGCCGAGATCAAATAAATCAAATAACAACAGGCAAATTATATATTCTCCATTGATCTATAGATTATTGGAAACGGTGAAATTTATGATATTTTGGCGCGAAAGAGCAGACGAGATTTCAAGGTCATCCTTTTCTGCATTTCGGATACATGGGTTACATTCAATTCACCCTAGTAGCCACAGGCAAGTAAACACTGTGGTCAAAGGCAACAAGAATACAGGGGAAACCACCTTTGTGCTCTGACACATTGAACCATTTCCAGGGTCCATGTCACTCAGACTAGAGCCACAGGGACTCCTCAAGGTAGCATTCCCCTTACAAAACTATGCTGTACCTGTCCCTATTATCACCCACCAAAACATGGCGGGGCTTGCGGTTCACCAGTAAACAAGGCTTTCTGCAAAATGTTTGGGGAATTGGTGGCATTTTTATGAGCCATGAAAATGGGGTAAATTGTAGGGCGGGTTGCAATGTGTGGTCTGCCGCTCATCGTGGCTGGAATTCCGGTGGAGTTTAGCGCCAGCGAGAGGGGTGTACGCTCTACTTCTGAGAGGTTCAAATGAATGGCCTGATAATGTCTTGGGCGAAAGTTCTTGTGATTATCCCACAATCTGTTGGACCCTTGGTATGGGAGTATCCCACCTATAGGAGTCAAAGATAAACCCACTTAGCATCGTGATAGTCCACATAGCTATGCAGGTATGCACTGACAGGAAGGTGTGTGGAAGGCAACCAGAAGGGAGGAATTCATTTGGAGTGTTAGAGGTCAATTTGTGTCAACTGGGGTAGATATTTACATATTGTATGACATTCCAATACTGAAAAACTCTCAATACCTGTTGTGTATTACGATAAAACGGTGACACAATTTGGAGTAGGACGCCAGAGTGAAAACTCTCTAAATTTATATGAGCCTGTGGTCACATGATAATTTCTGCTTTATACCCATGTACACGTACATCAAAAGGCTTGACTTTCATTAAATTCTCTCATTCAATTACATGTAGTGTGATTATAGTCAAGATACTAACCCCGATATTAACCCATATGTATTTGTACAGTCGATACGAATCTGATGTACCTGTGAGTATGCCACTCTACCATTTTACCACATTGTATGTACATTACAGTACATGTACATGCACTACATTATACAACTCACACTTTTCTGTATTGTGTTTTACCTAACGCCTGAACTTAACAATCTCTGTTTTACCTTCCTCTCTATGTTCAACAAGGTTATATTTTTCTCATCTCCGCCCCATCCCCTACCCGGCCAGATCTGCAGTGATTCCCAGAGGCGTTAGATGGGGGAGGCACCCAGGGTGAGTCTGGAGGTATTGGTGCCGGTATGTGGAGGTGTGGGGTGGGGTGACAGAGGGGTGGGTGTGGTATGTGTATGTATTTGAGGGTGAAGGTGTGTTATAAGGAGGAGGTTGAGGAGTCACCTGAACCTATAGTGAGTCACTGAGTCACTCACTGCACTAGGTCACTCACCCCATTCCAATCACAAACCCCAAATAGATATCTAGGCCATCAGATTATTTAATCACCCTGACTTTCTCTCTGAATGTTTAATAATACAAAGCTGAACAACGAGGAAAACACACATGTAGCAGGGGCGTAGGAAGCAATTTTTTTATTGGGGGGGGGGGGGCAGGGGTCTCGGTTGGGGAGGCCTGCTATATTTTTTATACAGGCTTATATAGGGAACCTCCTCAATATTGGGGGGGGGCAGGCCCCCCTGGCCCCCCCCCCCTTTTCCTACGCCCCTGACTGTAGTCAATAAATTTCACAATATCAAATTCATTATTGTAAGTAACAAGGTAATCGTGAGGTTTGGTTTTGCGGTGGGAATTGCAAACTGACATTTCCTATACTACTCAGGCGTATTTGAGTAAAAGGAGAAAATTTGTGGAATGCCTAGCAGAGATTGGTGTTATATCGGTCTTCATTAATACGTATCTAGTGACGACAATACGCACGTCATCGGGCATTTGCCGGCAAAATCTACCTGAAGCAACCTACATCCGCGTAATATAATGAGTGTATATTCTATAGTGTAATACACTCCAAATTTCTTGAACCTCTACAATGAGATGGGTATAGGTTTAGTAGTAACAAAGCCTAGGACGCCTGAAGCCAATCTGAAATTCATGACGCCATTTTGGAAGCCATTTGCCGACTTCGAATGAGTATGGTCCTTCGGTGATGAGTGTGGAGTTAGGACTGAATTTCAGATAGGATGGAGACAGCCCTAGCGTAATTTGCCGACACAGGATATATCGGCGGCTGGCGGTTTGGTCGGCGGCCGCACCTGGAGGGGCGGACAGGTCGGCCTTAGCTGAGCTCCAGAACAACAACCGCAATCTAAATATTTTTTCTAAAACCAATGAATTGTTCACTTTTTTAAATGTAAAGTCCTCGCCCATGGGACTCGAAGCAAATCAAGTGGAGGACGTTCATACATATACATGTATAAAATGTTGGGTTTGAGTACAACAAACCATGTTAAATGGTGATACAATACATACCTACTGGCATATACAAACTATTGACTTGGATAATGTTTTAATTGACATTCATTTATCATGAACACATTCAATTCGACAAATGTCAGACATCTTGCCCACGGGCACAAGATCTGAAAAAGTTATGCCCAGTATAGAGGCGTATATTCAAAGTGAGTGTTTAACATCACTAAACATGGATTTTCATCACTTTGTATTTTTACTTTCAAATATTTCTGTGCACTGTAGATTTTTCCTGTGCCACAAGCACAGGGCACAGGGCTTTGTCGAGTCCTGATCAATTGATGGATGAATTTGTGTTTCCGTCTCCACACATAATATACGCAGGAGACACACAAGGGACAGAAAAGATGAGATGAAGCCCACATGAACACAGAACAGATCTAGTAGTATCTGGCAGACTCACCACAATGGGACACGCATACACAAGCACACTTCTCAGTGCTCATGTTACAATAAGACAACAAACACCTCCAATTATTGTGTTTAAATGTTAACATGACCCCAGCTCCGCCCACTAACTCATACACTCAACTGTTAAGCACCAGAGATGACCGTTGCTCTTACATTCCCAACAATATCTCAAAAGTGATGCTAGATCGGATCGAACAACACCCCCGATAGACATTTGGTTTATCTCTAAAACATGAATCTCCCCTACAATATCGTTTCAGGATTATGACTACTGTACATTACAAATCCAATCAAAATCTTCTGGTAGCTAAAAAAACTTTAATTTCCAGTGTACAGAAGAAGGGTTTTTATATACTGGTAAGTCTGAACTCCATTTGCGCTCCATCCTCTTTCTAATCTTTCCCTCTAGAGCTTCTCCACATCCCCTAGCCCAAAGCTTTCCAGCTGTTTATTATCCTACATAAGGGGCCCCATGGCCGTCACAGATCCGATTGGGTATTAAAAAATAAATCTGCTCCGTCTCCAATATCAGTACAAGTGGCTGACAAGTGGATTAGTTCGGCCAGTGAGTGGGCATTTGGGGTGGGAGTGGAGAGGGGCAGCATTGGGAGTCTGTCCATCCACTGTCTTATTGTTAATCATTTGACAAGATATGAATAAATAGACAAACTTTATGAGACTCTAGTTTTAGAAAACGCTAATGGGTACCTCTTTATTACTGTATTGATGATATATATGTTTTCACTTCGTTTCTTTATATTTACATAACTTTTCTCTCATAAAACTTCTATTACTGAATTAAATGAAAACAGTAACTAAAACACATGTAACCCAACTGCCCCTTCCTACCCCTGGTCCAGGATCATTCTAGGGATATAAACTCAGGGTAGGAAGGGAAAGGCGGGGGGGGGGGGGCTCTAGGGCTAGACCCAGCTGTCACGTTAACATTTCTCCGCTGATAGAAGGATTCCTCTCCTCCCTCTCATGTACCATTGCACCTACCTCACCTTCATATACACCCCCCCCGACATACCTCCTTACCCCCAGTGTACCCCCCCCCCCCTCAACTGGCCGTCTTACCCCCACCCCCGACGCCATCCGTCAAATCCCTATGTATACCTGTCATCACCAGTCTGTCTATAATCCGGCCTCTCTACCAAATTATATTAATCTAAACTGACTCCTTCTAAATGTCTATTCATAAATTCACTGATGTACCTCCCCACTGCCAAATTTGATCAGTACGTGATCACATCACTAGTACCATACAAGATACTAAATTAGCAGCCCCCCCCAGGCTAGAGTATATCTGTCAGATCCCTATGTCTTGTCATATTTTTGCTGTTCATCCTTTAATTATTTTCATAGGTAATTTCTCACATATATTGTTCGCCCATTCCCCCTTGCCTGACGCTGGACCCCCCCCCCATGTCTTGAACCATGGTGCATTGTGATATGCTGCTATTTGGCTTCTGGATCCCTGTATCTTCCAAGCGACCCCCCCCCCCCCCCTTCCCTATCCTGCTCATACCTTGATAGATCTTACCACATTTCCTACTCACCCTCACCTGTCCCCTCTCACCTCATCCCCCACTAATGATGTGATAACGACCTGGCTAAATCGTGGCTGACTCCCACGGTCGTCGTCACTGTATCTCCCATCATAATTAATTTAACACTCTCGTCCTGTCCATTGCTACTCACCTCTAACCCCTCCCTCCTACTAGGTCACACATCATGTAAAGTATATACTCAGTACCTTCATACTTATTATGACTTGGTAAATATTCAAGGTCTTTGATATTGTCAATCTCAGAGTTTTCTACAATCATGGAGTGTATTCTATGCTACAATGGACAGCATGAAAACAAATTCATGCTAGATAATGTATAGAATCTTTACGCGCCAGCATAGCGTACAGCTCGAATCGTTACCTTCTTGAAAATATAAGTACAAATAGGGCGTCGGTTTAAGATTAACAGTTGCGATTGTTGAACATATAATGGCATACTGGTTTACATAGAGGCCCCCGGTCCTCTTCTCCTTGTATTTTTTTCTCAAAAATAAGGGGCGCGACCCCTCCTTTGGGGCACGCCCCTCCAATTCCCAGTCCTGGCTCCGCCACTGCAATGCTCACCAAAATTTGGGCTGAACCGGAAGCGAGCATCGGTCATAACGTCCACTCTCAGCGTCCCCAATCACAGCAGGTTATGGCATGATATGACATGACGTGACGTGTCCTCTGACCCCTCTAACATGTCACCGGAACAGGTCACATGTCACGTGACTTACCCCATAGGTCACCTTATTGAAATGGAAATACGTATAATGGTATGACCGTTGGGTGACTTCAAATCGACTACATGTATTGACATGTTTGTAGTTCATATCTGCGTGCAGTGTCTTCTTTTTGTAACTGTCATATAATGTAGCATGCATACAACCACAGATTGTCTCTCATACTGGATTCATAACCGCAGACAAGTGGAATATATATGAAAAGGTAAGCTGGTGGTGGTTATGAACCCAAAATTGTCTGATTGTGCCTCACCCCGCCCCCTCACACAATAATACTTATATTAATAATTTTGATATATTATCAACAGATAGATACTTCGTTATTTCAAGTCAAAATGTGACTACGATATACAACCTCTGAGGGCTTGTTTACCAACCCTTCCATCTATGACATTACAAAAACAAATCCAGTATGTATGTTTTCTAGGGAGGAGTGTTACTAAAACGTATAGAAACAGACTGCCAAGCAAGTCTATAGACCAATTATAAGACATCATAATGACAAGGTATATACACCATGCTACAGTGATAAACTATAACTGTAAATAGTTTATCACTGTAGCATGGTGTATATACCTTGTCATTATGATGTCTTCCTATTGGTCGACAATCTTTGATTCCTAATCTGATTATACATATTCATGAATGTAACCCCGGTGGCGAATAAAAAAAACGTTCCACAAGTCGGAAGGAAAGTGCTGAATAAACCAACAAAAAATAGGCAGTCGGGCATGGGCGAGAAAAGAAGAATACATTCCTGAAGGCTGATGGAAAGAGGTAAAGGTATTGAATGCGGGGTAGGTGATCATCATGGATAACGAGTGGGTTGATGATTGGGGTGGGGTCGGGCCAGGGGTTCAAAATAAGCTTTCAATAGGAAATCTGACGGCGCCATGATGATTGACCTCGGGTAGGGTGACTGGTCAGTACGACAACTGCTGCTTTTCCCCACTGGACACCTGCGACCATGTGTTTCCTGTGCAAACATCACAATTAATCATATACACGTAGCTAATATACATATACATACGTGTACATTTGTAGTGTAGGTCATACATTTGGGCATAATACTGTAGCGGACACCGGTGAAGTTTTTTACTCTAGCTAAAAGCAAGACCTGCGCTCATTTGGGATTTTCCGTAGCTTTTCCCACATCTGACATCATGCCAGAGCCTCAACAATGCACTAAAATAACCGGTTGATACTGTCCCGGAGGGTCGGCATGATGCTCCAATGAAGTGCTGGCAAAAAGAATTGCCAGCACTTCATTGGTGGATCATGACGACCAATGGGCATGATGCACTTCAAATTAAAAGCTGACGGCATTTTGTCCACGTCCACCATAAATCTGGCAGTAATCTCACAGTGCCCTCTAGACCCAGCCCTTCCTGCCCTATCTCTTTCACCTTCCTTTCCCCTCCTTGGTGTTATCAGCTCAGACCTGAGAGGAGCAGCTCGGGGTGAGGGGTAAAGAGATTTGGAGCTGGGAGTGATTTGGGGCTCGGTGATTGGGCGTCTGGAACGCGCCAACGTCACCATACATCACTGGGCTTTCTGGTGTCAACTGGACGCCACGATTCCCAAATTTCTACGAAAATAAAGAAACTTTGGACCTGTAGATTAGTTGATAAGTCCCCTTGCTGATAAAAGTTCATTCTTACTTACACCAGATCCATACATGCATTATAATTCCACCATATCTAAGTCCACCTCCACAAACGCCCATTCATTTGCATTTAGTGTGAAAACTTAAGTTTAGACACGCCCTGTACATCACAATTTGAAGTTCAATCGGAACTCAAATATTATCCATATCAAGAGACATCTGTTGCTTCTGGTGTAAAATGTGATTTGGCGCCAAATCTGTTAGAAGCAGACGACATTTTTGCTATTTCGGCAGGCCTGGCGATGAGAGCTGACACGTTAATAGTGCAGGCAGACTGGGCGTCCCCAGTTGTCGACAATGCCCCGCAGCCCCTCCCTGCACCTCTAATAGGCTGGAAAATTCTCCTGGACAGGAACAAATGATCACAAATCAGACCCGGCCTGGGTCCACTTAGTCGGCACCGATAACACGGGCCGCACCGGCTCCGCGCTCTCTGCCAGCCGCCCACCAACCTGTGCCAATGTCGTCTGTTGGATTGAATCAGGAAGGGCAAAACTACATCTTTTGCCCTTACACAAGATATTTACCCCCCCCCCCCCATACCCTCCTTCACACAGCTCCTCTGCACTTTCCTCTAACCCATGTGTATTGCCACCCCACCCCCCCCCCCCTTACGAGTTACGGCTGGACGTGCTTTTACATCTTGTACATGTATACAGGGTTATATTGACCAACTTTTTCCAATCCTAGGCGCTTCATTCCAAGTTTGCCCATTGAGGAGTGGTAAAACTAATACACCAGTGGCTCACATGGTGAATCTAAGGTGTTTCACCCCACCCCTACCTTGCACTATCACATGCAAATCAATGTCATTTCTCTCTGTCCACAATACCGGGAGTCTGACAACATCCACAGGTGATTTGTCAATTATCCTCTAACAATTAATGACTCCCGTTGTGATCACAATTCCAACTTTGACTTACAAAACTATTGCCCTACTTGGTTCAGATGTCCTGTTGGCAAAGCAGCAACTGCACCATCATTGTGTGACGGTTGAACCTATTAAGAAACTCGTATACTGTAGTACCTGTGGATACTATAGTGAGCCTTGGCTTACCGGTATAGTTGATGCTCACTGCGACTTATAGGAAATAGAACAGTACTAAAACCTCAAAATTTGAAATAACCCCAGATGCGCCTTAGAGTTTTCTTCAACTCGGTGTGCGTCTTATACGTGACGTATTAGGCCCGGGGTATTAGGGTAATGATTAAATGCGTCATGTCAACCCTACAGTATAGGTACACTGTAAAAGTGTCGGCACAATGCACTAATGCAGTGTTAGCAAGTAGACTCTTATCATGACTGTTTCAGTTCATACTAACGACTAGTGAGCATAGAGCTGAATGCATCATGCGGTCATCAATGGGTTAACGAAAGGTGAGATGAAGCCAATACCGCCAGCATGAGTAATATGAGTTGAGTTATAATCCCACCCGACCTGTGTAAAACAAAGTTTAATTTCCTTTTTTTTCCGAGAAGGAAATAAGTTTTACCCAATCATTTTCTTAGGAGACAGTTTGAATTCTGTTGTGGCTCCCCGTCCGGCCATCAATTTCACTCTCCACAATTACCGGTAGCTGTTCCTTATTTCCTCCAAGTGATTGAAGTATTACTATGTCCCTTCCTTAAAAAGACAACGAAACAATTCATTATGCAGTTCCTCCCTTTGTTAGGGGATATGACCGGAAATTATTCTACGTGGGTTTAAGGCTGAAACTGTAAAAACCATCTGACTGAGCAGGAAGCTACTATATAAGCTGCACATGGGACTAAATAATGGTCTCCAAGCCGCACCTTACATGCAGGGTTTTACGGCACCTTTTCCTCTAATGCCTAAGGCCTTAACGCCTTTCTATTGATATCATTCTGGGAAATCATCATATCCAGGAAATGATGATTCTCATGAATTATGGTAGTCATCTAAATCGTTTATTTGTGAAGAAAAGTTAGCAATTTGAGGTATCCAAACCAAAGAGAGAGGGAAAAGATTTAACGCGTGCAATGCACGACTGGCCCAGGTCTTCCACTTCCTACCGTAGCAGACTGTCAATATAGTGACAGTGTGTCGGAGTCGTCAATGCTTAAGGCTATGGAGAATGCACCCATTATCACTCACATTTTTCATTGCTGAATAACTCCTTTCCTGGTGAGTTAAGCATTGCACAATATCACCAGGTCTTGCATAAGGATCCATATTACCGTAATTGCTTGTTTAAGCGCAGGGTTCTCAAATGAGCGCAGGTCCTGTATGAGTGCAGGGGTATGACCCCCTCTGAAATCTTAAATTCCTCTTTAAATGGACCTCAAATGAGCGCAGGTCCTGTATTACCGCAGAGGGTAACAGAGAGCTGAAATTTATGAGCACAGGTGCGCTTAAACAAGCAATTACGGTAACCATAGAAAGGCACTGTAATTCTCTTCAATTTTGTTATAATCAAGCAGTTTCGATGGCTCCGTGGGTCGATCGTCTCGCTGTCCGCCATTTGGGATTTTGATGTTCTGTGCGCATGCGTGACCCACCTCCTTGCCGGAAGTAGCATTTTCGATGGAGAAATGATAGATTCTATCGATTTAACTTGAAATTAATGGCTTTTTGAATATAATCCATGCATGTTTGGTAATATCAATCGAATTGAATCGAATACTCCCTACCTATTTACTGTTATAAAATAAAATCTGACGACCGGTTACTCTGCGCGTATGCGTCAAGTCTCCATACCGGAATTGCAGCGGTCAACATAACAAAAAAATGGTGGTCCGATTTACACACTCATATACCAATGGTCTTAACCCCTCCTGTACAGAGAGTTCCACCTCACCTACTGAAAAAAAAATGTCTTAATTGCCCAATTCCCATAGGAGTCAATGTGTTATTTCGACCCCCTGTCGACTGCCAAAATTGACCGCCCAATGCAATCCTATGGAGCCTCGTTTTCATCAGAAAGTAGGTCAAACATGTCAGGTTTTTTCTTCACCCTTTTTCATAGGTGAAAAAAATTCTTATTTGGGAATTGTGCATGTACAATGAAAGACTAGATCCTAAAGAACATGTTTCCATAATTTTTTATTTAATTATCCCCCAATTTCGATGAGCAATTCGAATCTAAAGTTCCAATTCATGATCATTAGTTTTTGACTGAAAAGGTGCCACCAATGACCCAGGAGCACCTGGGCCAAAACATTATGCACTTATCACGGCATACCAAAGAAATACCAGTTCTAATAAAATATCTTTTCGGTCCGTCGTTTATTGTTTTAGAATATACTGGCATGAGATAGTCATGGTGAGAATGACTGTATACATTATTAATTTGATTAAATAGGGAATGTAGATCCCCAGAAGGACAACCTGTCAAACATTGCTTCGAGTATTAGCACTGCTGTGAGCCTTGGGTTACCTTTCAGCACACCCCAATCCAATATTGACAGTCACTGCTGGGTGTAGAGACCCCCGACAGGAGAGTCCCCGTTTCCCCGCCGGTCAAATGTCATCTGCTATGAGCCCTTTTCCGGTTTTCAAAGAACAACCTCTCAAACTTCAGAGTGGAAATTGGCCTTTTGAGGAGAAACGTAGACATTTGTATTGCTTGCTCCTCCTGTATCATTTTAGGGATAATATGACATGTGAAGGGGTAAGACATAACTGGAGTGGTGAGATTGTGGTAGCATTGGTGAGATCACTTTTGTATATTTTTTAATCATTTTGTATATGTTAAGGGTTCAAGCATTTGTACTGGTACATGGATCGATACGTGGTAAACCGTTATGGGTTTAAGGAGTTTACCTATTGGAACGAAGGAGGAGTGGGTGGGGAGTGAGTGGGAATCGGCTGTGGCAGCCTCGCCAGGGAAGGGTGTGTATTAAAGTTATTACCCGACTGACAAATATGTTTGGCCAGCACGGTCTGTGAGGCTATGGAACGGGTGTCAGTTTTCGGCGCTAGCGTCCCGCGCCGGACCGTGCGTCATTTATCACGACAAAATGTCGTCTGCTCGGGACGGAGTGAGTCCTAACGCCGCCTGTCACCTCCTACTCAGCAGATTGCTGCAGCTTTACTCTGCTTCACCCCCGGACCACCTACTGCTTGGGGGAACTTCGTCTGGGAGTAATATCTACCCAAACTCTGAACCCCGACATTTATATGATCTACATAAGGCATATTCTTGTCCAGGGTATAGCCCAAATGAATTTTCTTAGTGTGGCGGAGGTCTGCCATAAAGAAACTTAGATAAAGCCTTGCTGCCATGTCCCCCTATTTTTACTGGGGTCTCGTTCGTTAGATTTCAGCTGGCATGACCTGTCGCATTAGGACTATAGAGCTGATGCCCTGATTGTGATACATAGATATATTACTATATGAAAATATGGCTAGATGCGTTATGTATTTATAAAGGGTATGAGGAAATGACTGAATTGTACATAGGTGGATGGACAACACGGTGTCGAAGTTCTATTTTCCTGTATCATGTTTAGCCTACCACATACTATGTGACATAGGGATCCCTTTGCATAACACTTGTCTTTACTCCATTTTGCTCATATCCTGGTCTTCACTGCCTCTACTCATGTATCATGCCTATTCTTTTTATTCCTCTTGCACCCTCCATCCCCTTTAGCCCAAAGGCTTAGGCAGCATACCCTGCCCTGCCCCGCGGTCATGGTAGCCTGTGGGTATGGTCGCCTGTGGGTATATTTCACATTTAAATAGGCCTGCTGCTGAGAGTGGGTACACCCCTTATTACTGTCAATTTTAAATTTTACAACTTCATTCTTGACAGCTAGAATAAATGATAGGCAAATGTTGGTATTTGCCTTCACCTTAAACTACATGTACAATCCCTTTGCCTTATCAGTTTCCAAGACCAATTTCTACAAATATAATTTACTCTATACATGAAGCATAAATGCAACTCTTTATGCGCATGAATATATGTTGATACTAAAAACAGAAAAAAAGGGGAGTAGTTACTGGAAAACACTACAAGAAGATTATAAAAATAGAGTATGACCATCCTAAATGAAATACTACACCTGAAGACTTCAAAAGCGTGAACCCCATAGGTGGTGATATTTGTTAGGTGGGGGTACAAAAAGGGCAATTACTCATTTGCACTGATCTCTGTAACATGAAAAGAAATACTGACTCGCCAACCAGGAGTCTTAACCCTCTATCCCCTTGCTCCTCTTTCCCTGCTCCCCATAACTGAGGCCCCCTGTGACCAACCCAGCAGTAACAGCTGGTAGAGCAGTTCAACCATTGACACAACACTTTTTAACCCTTTCCGACATGGCCCGCCCACCACCCTCACTCTCAGCAGCACTGGCATTCCAGAGACCATGGAATCTAACTCTTTTACCAGTTTTAAAAAAACCCCGGTGACTTTGATTCCTAATTCCAAATGCATTCTTATTTATTTTTACGTAAAAAAAGTAAAATCATCCCGGTTCCTATATGACCTTTAATATTGCAACATAAGCCACTGACAGTCGCCAGTAGTAAGAGAAAAGTACCAATGTCCAATTAGGTGGTTTGGGCGGGAAAGACAGACGACTTTTAACTCTAATTGAAACTTCTCACAGCACGGTGCCCTAGTGCCCCCTGGCGGGTAGAGCGGGAACTATCGGTGTTAGTATCATAATCCGTCATAGGGGGCACCACTAGCACCTGTCATGTGACGTCGGACGCTTCCGTTGCCATCGTTGGGCTACAGTAAAATATTGATACATGTATGTAGTTGTCAAATTTCCTACGTTTATTTTCCTCGACCTTTTAGAGAAAGTATAAAGTCGTATGTATTACCACAGTAGGGAAAGTTCTACCCACTTTATGGCTTTTATAGGTTTTCTATGGTAGTTCTTTTCAGGATTCTAGTATACTACACATTCATGGGGCTTGATTTGGACCAGTTTAATACTAATCTAAAGAATAATATCCTGGCCTATAAGCACACCCGTACCGTCATGTATAGGCAGTATATCTTATAAAGCGGGGTATTACGATAACTACTTATCTGATAGTGTATCCCCGGAGTGTATCTTTATTATTTCTATTACTACCAGTACATTTTGTACTGACAAAAAAAAAAACGAGTGGGGCATCCAGGTGATGTGTGTCCCGGGTGTGTGCCCTGGATTGCCCTGCTGTAGCGTGGTATAGGGACCGCTATTGAATGTAGAGTGAATGTAGCCCCCTGTATACCCTATTGAGGAATATATATCCAAGAACGCATTCCCACTAAGCAACTTCCACTATTTAAAGCAGCAAGTAAACAGGGGATGATTGTCATTTTAGTCAAATTTATCATCAGATCATCATCTGGACATGGTAGTGACTCAGTGATTTTGATGCCAGATAGCCAACCATCTTACAACTCAACATCCCTTACCATTATATTGATCCTATTATAAAAGATAAAGGAGTGTGTGGCAATAGTCTAAGAGTACCAATAGAGAAGAGCAGATAATTCACGTTATATTTCATTTGCGTTGATGAATCAATAGGAAGGGTCCAGGAGATATTAGACAAAAAAAGCTCACCTCAAACTCATTGGGGTCGAAGGCATTCCTGATGACTATAATTCGTTCGTGCTTCGGTCGGTAGCCCTTCGGTTTGTCTGGCCGCCAGTCAAACATTCTGTTATAATTGAATTAAAAAAGCATTAAATAATTGTAGAAGTAATGTACCGTAATCTCCCGCGTATAAGGCGCGTCTTATACAGGGGTTTTAGTTCTCCCTGGATCCACAAGGGGGACACCAAGACCTTTCTTTTGATATGTGACACTCCCATGTAACCCAATCAGCAGCATATGGGGTCCAGAGGGGTCCAAGAAACACACAGCTTTTTACATTTTGAAAATTCATTCAGTAGAAAAGAAGTTATGAATTTTTCATTTTTCTGGCCAAATCCTAAAACTCTAGGTGCGCCTTATAGGCAGGGTGCACCTTATAGGCGGGAGATTACGGTAGTCCATATCTAGCTATTGACAAATCAGGCAGCTATACCCTCTTTGTGATGTCCAGTTAATTTGTGTTAAGCTCGTTATGTAGGCATAATATATAAATATAGGACAGCATTTTGGAATGCAAGTAACTCGAAAGGGCACTTCTTTTAGGCCCCTTCTGATACTAACCTCATGTTTTCTTCAAGCATTATCACTGTCAATGGTAAAGCCTATGGAGAATGCATCCATTATCACTTGTATGTTTCATTAGTGAATAACTCCTCTCTTGGCGAGTTAAGCATTGCAAAACAGCAGCAGGTCTTGAATAAGGATCCATATTAACCATACAAACGCATGAGACAGTGTAATTCTCCTCCATTTTGTTATAATCCAGCAGTTTCGATGGCACCGTGAGTCAATCGTCTCGCTGTCCGCCATTTTGGATTTTGATGTTCTATGCGCATAAGCGACCCCTCCTTGCTGGAAGTAGCATTTTCGACAGAGAAATGATATATTCTATCGATTTAACTTGAAATTAATGGCTTTTTGAATATAATCCATGCATCTTTGGCAATATCCATCGAATTGAATTGAATATATCCTATCTTTTTACTGTTATAGCCCCACAAGTCGATCGTCTCGCTGTCCGCCATTTTGGATTTTGGTATTCTGTGCGCATGCCCGACCCAATTTCCATAGTTATTTGGGTCAATTTGCACCACCACAGGCTTTGGGATGCGAATTAACAACAGGGCGAACACGTAATTTTTTATCTTGTAATAATATATATCGATTTAAATGATATCCTTTTGGTATTCTTTATCATATTATAACACTGAATAATTGAAATTTTTTTTAATAAAGACCACTTTAACGACAATAGAGATGTGCGTGTGCGGATCGAATTACCGCAAATTCATCAACATTCATCAACTATTTGCACCACTCCGGACCAAAAACGCGGGAACTTTGATGAAATTCACACCTCTTATGGCATTTAACATAGACCGGAAAAGCGTCTTACTTTTTCTCTCTGTTAAGAGGCACTGAATCCTTCCGTTTTTTACCCCGGCTCTTATAACTCTTTTGAGTTAATAAGGCTCTACACTTGTACAGACCATCACTTCTGAACAGTACGGTAGTGACTAGTCTATATGAATGAATGAGTAATGGTTGTTTAACGCCATTTCGACAGCTAATGCAATATCGCGAAAAAGACTGCATTAGACTTGAATAGATTGGTGAATTTGTGTAGGTGCCAGCGTATTATCATGTGCACCAGAAAAAGAGAGATTTAGTCACTTTCAAGATTATTAGTTCTGAACTAATCATTAGTCTAATGGCTGCACACATAAATAGTTTGTGTCTTCAGTGAACAGAGGGAGGGCGGTTGTTATTAAGTCAAATACGGTATCCATTATCTGGACTAAAACCACTCATCAAAGGTACAAGATATTAGATATAATGTACAGCAGGTATCATTAGATTCAGGTAAAAGATATTGGTAAATTCCTAGTATAGCTACTCAATGAAAGTGCCGCCCTCTAGCAGAGGAGACAGGAACTACAGTATCATGTAGTCGGTGCCGCCACCTATGGCCACGTCTGAAACCACCGACACATCTCAGTCAGCACCCTAGCTCTGTTTAGTAGAGAATGTTCTGTAATACCCCACGTACATTAGGGCGCGGCTTATATGCGAGAATGGACCCCTTAGTGTGCCTTATTGGTTTGGCAATAGTTGGGAGTGTGCCCTATACCGATGTTGCATGTTTCCCTGTGGAGGCTAGTACCATGCAGGTCGAACAAGGTGTGCTGCACTGCAGTCAATAGCTAAGGCCTACTTAACATGCAAGACTTGAAGCTTTCAGGGGTCAGAAGACACTCTACACATGGATGAGTGTCCACACCTGTAGGTGTGAAGACTCCACAGCTGTAGGTGTCATAACTGTTAATCCACACTAACCATACCTTTGAACTTGTAATTATGTATTCTTAAGCATCATGAGCTACTTCATGAGTCCTAATACTAGTAGTAGTGCTATATATATGTTTGGAGAGAGTGTATTCCCCCGGTGTATTCCCACCAGTGTCTGTAGTATAACGTCACTGTACCCTACAACTAGTGTAAGGCACCTGCTGATAACCAGCTTCAGCTAGACACGTCGGCGCCACCTACAACGCGCTAAGTCGATATAGGCATGGACATTATAATATAGAACAGTATCAAACTGGCAGGGATGTGATTTTATTTTGCCCAATGTGTAGGAACCTTGATCAGCCAACAATGGCAACATGCATGCGGCTCATTTGGATTCTTAGTCTCAAAATATCAAAGAGACCCCCCCCCCACCCCCATAAATGTTAAAAAGTTTCCTCATTGGATCTGTGAAAATCACGAGGGTCAACTTTTTTACCCTCAGGCCACACCAAAAAAATAAGTTGGTCTACGGATTTCCTCTCCATATTTTCGGAAATACAAAATTTTTTTTTTTTGAAAAAAATCTTGTCTACGGATTTCGCTCGCTTCACTTTCTGCAAGTTTTCTCTTTGTGATGTTTGGCAATTTTTTTTTTAAAATAAAATTTCTTCGCTCGCCTCACTTTTCCAGCAAGGAATCCATTGGATGCCAAAAAATTCTTTAAAAAAAATTCGCTCGCTCGCACCATTTTTTCAAAACAAAAATCCGTAGACCAACTTATTTTTTTGGTGTGGCCTCAATTGTAGGAAATCCTACAGATGTAGGAGAAATTACATCCCTGAACTGGTCAAAATGGAGTCTCAGGATAGCATTATTATGATTATAGGTTTCTATCAAGTTGTGGGCAGAGCCAGAGGGTGTTTTATTCTGAGGTAACAGGTTGTCCCATGGGCGCCGCCATTGCTGGAGCTTGTTACCAGCGAGTTCTACTGATAAGACATCAGATGGGTACCAGTTGGCCCCCGAGAGGGCCGCAGTGAATTGTTGGGGTCATCTTATTGGCTAATAATTAATCCTGCAAAGTGCCCAAACGCATGGTAACCTTATACATGTATATGGGGTGTTAGGGTATTTACAGTACATTAGTATTCAATTTGGCCGACTTACTTTTCCTGCTGTTCTTTGATTCGCTTTTTCTCTCTGCCTGATAGTTTCTTTCGCTTTTTGGGATCAAACTTTCCCTTCATTTCAAACTTTGCAACCTCTACAGAGATCTTGTGACCACGAACATCATATTCATCCAACATTTGGAGAGCCAAACCGACAGACTCTGACTGCAAAGAGACACGTTATAAGACGTCATCAGTTAGAACTCGCAGTAGTAGTGAATAAGTGCCTCTTTTATCTGATACAGGGTAAGGAAATTACACAGCCCTCATATATATCTAGTACATTTGGTCAATCCATGTGCTTTTTTCACTTCCGTTTGCTAAATTATGGATTATAAATACATTATAGTCTCTAAGATAATCAATACAAATAACCCCACCTTGATATAACAGCAGAGTCCATCACCCTTTGGTTTACCATCCGCGTTGCGATACAATTTAAGTTTCGGTGCGTTAGTGCGCGGATCATAGGTGATCATTCCGCACTTACTCATCAACTCCTTAAACTCATCGTCTGTGACGTCATCAGGTAGTCCGGATACATATACATTTGTATTCTTTTCATGCTCAATCTCAAACCAGCCTGAAAGGGAAAAGACAATATTTAGCAGCTGATTGTGGTGCTGAAAATGTCTAGACGTAAATTAATTTTTGAGGCTTTAATATTTATCTATAGTACCTTGCTCATTAGGTTTCCGCTTTAGGTTCTTCTTATCTCCTTCTGACTCTTCATTGCTTTCTTTTCCTGTTTCCTCCTTCTCTTCCTGTTTGCCTTCATTTTCCTCCCCTTCTTCCGTGTTACCATAGTAGTAGTTGTAATACGCCCATTCATCAAACTCTCGTTGTTCACTGTCTTCAGCAGACTCGCCTTGCGCTTGGTAGTGTTTCTGGTAGTACTCATAGTATTCCCGATATGCCTTCTCCTCCGCTGTTTCCTCCTTCACACTTTCCACTATTAGGGAAAACATTTGCATTATCAGTTTTAACCAAGAACCATAACAGTGTAGAATCCATATTCTAATTTCCTTACCCTGCGTATTCACACTAGACAATAATCACCCCAGACCCAGTATATCTCGGACACCTCCTGTAGATTTTATTGAGTTGATTATATACCATCTATATTCAGGAGGGGATATTATTAAGAGAAGATTGTAAGTATGGCAGTTGATAATGTGGATCTGTTTTCCAGACGCTACTGCAATAGTAGAAATATGTAAACATGGAATGAGAATGGACAATCCCATAATTTAGAGTTGATATAGAATTATCAAATGTGTTACCATTCTCATCTTCCTTGGTATTTTTGATGTCCTCCTTAACAGGTTGTGAATCCTTTTCCTCAATACTCTTCCCTTCTGTATTCCCCTTCACTCCGTCACCACTGGATTCTTTCCTTTCTTCAGACTCTGATTTTGATTCAGCTTTATCCTTTGATTTCGCATCCTGTGGACCTTTTGTTTCAGAGCCTTGAGTGGTGTCACTAGTGGGGTAGTAATAGTGGTACATAGTTTTGTAGTATTCAATATGATCTGGGGTCATCTCTGGGGGGTATTTGCCATGCTCGGTTGTATACTTCAACACGTACGAGAAATACTGACTCCAATCGGTGGTGGATTCTGTGGAAGACTTTTCTGTGCTTACGGTAGTTTCTGGTTCTGCAGTGCCCCCATAGTTCATCTGGTACTGTGCTATGAAATTTGCATCAATCTGAAATTTATATGAGGAGAGTTCAGTAAACCCATTATGTTTTACTCTAGTATTAGTTAAAACTTTGAAATCAGTCTACTATTCTCTTTCTCCCTTTAAATACCAGTACATCACAATGTGATAAATCGGGCCATCCTTGAAAATATGTCCATCTCCTGTCCAGAGGATGGGATTTTTCAGACCCATGAGGGAGGGAGAAAAAAAATTTTTTTTAGGAAAATACTTTTATTTGTTATGAACACCGAAAGCTGGAATGGCATGAATTTGCCATTACGTTCTAAGATTTAGTGATTGGAAACCTAGATTTTTGTGCTGATGGACAAAAAAAAAAGATTTTTTTTTCAGAACTCAGGAAAAAAAATTCCCATTCTCACAAAAAAAAACCACCAGTCCTCTGGACAGGAAACGAACATATTTTTAAGGGTGGCCTCAACGTTGACAAAATGCCCTTCTGACCACTTATATTTAGGTAAAAAATGTAAAAGAAAGTTACACCGACCACTTGTTACAATAACGACTACATGAAGAAAATTTGTGTTCATCTACCTTTGGGAAGTAGGCCATTTTGTCTGCATCCCATTCATAGACTGTGCCATCAGGATCTGTGCGAGTTGTTCCATGCTTGATATTGCTGCAGCGACTACGGCGTTCCTCCTCTTGTTTCTCAAGTCTCAGTTGCTCCTCAAACTCATCATACTCATCTTCACTGTCCCCCATGATGCCCTCTAAAAGAGAGAATGAGATTATATTCTTTTCTTTCCTTTCGTTCCATTAAGCCCGTGGACAGGCTTGAAGTTGAAGGGCCCAGGATTTTTTTACCATCAGATATCTCTGGAGATATGATGCCTAGACGGGCTAATAATAATACTGGTAATTTTAGTTCTAAAGTAGATTGTTTATTTTTACAACATGATTTATCGCGAGACTTAGGCTCTCTATAGTAAAAGTATGATAACGGGAGTGGGGGGGATGAAGGCATCACTTGTGAATGGCCACAAAGTAAAGCAACAAGCACTTCAATGGGCGATTCAAGTACTCATAGCAATGCGTCATTCCACACACATATAGTATTTTTCATGGTTTTCTTTAAAAAAAAAGTCTCCTTGGACTATGCGGGACGTGGTGCATGAACCTGAGGGTCTGTGGCAGCATACACTTTTGTCTCCTGCGTTGTTAAACTACCATACCGTAATCTCCCGCCTATAAGGCGCAGCCCGCGTATAAGGCGCACCTAGAGTTTTGGAAAATTCTCAAAAAAATGAAAAATTCATAACTTTGGTTCTACTGAATGAATTTTCAAAATTCAAAAACCTATGGGTACCTTGGGCCACCTTGGGCCCTCCTGGGCCCCACTTTGTCCTATTTTGACCAAGGGGGCATGTAAGATATCAAAAGAAAGGTCTTGGTGTCCCCCTTGTGGATCCAATGAGAACTAAAAACCCCCATATAAGACGCGCCTTATACGCGGGAGATTACGGTATATAAAATACCTCGGCCCTCGAATGCCGGCCACCGGAACTGTCAAAACGGAAGTAGTATTGATGGTGTGATTCGTAAAAGCTTAAAGATAATAAAGATAATTACCCATAATTTTGATTATTCCTTAGTTCTTCTTTATTCTTAGGTCTAAAAATAGCATTATTTCTATGCATATATATTCTCTTAAAGAGGGTTTCATTAGTTTTGTTAACTTTTTGTCCATTATCACAGCGCCGTAGGTGCTGGTGATAACTTATTTCTATCATAATTGGTGGGGGTCGGAAAAAAGTCTTCCTAGCCCTCTCCCATTGGCAATAAATGGCTTCCAAGCTGCATCATATGGCTGCGTGCAACAATTATTTGCAGAAATCAAAATGATTTGATATTTGCGACTGTTCTTGGACGTTCTTGCCATGGATGCAAGTCACTAGGAATTCACAGCAGTGGAGCGGCCGCTTAGGACAGGGTCCTGTAGATCTACAGGACAGGTGTAGATCTACAGGACCCTGTCCTGAGCGGCCGCTCCACTGCTATGAATTCCGAAATTAGGGTTGGTGGCCCCCAGGTCTCATGGCCCCCACTCCCGTGGCCCTCCTGTCATCTCGCCCAACAGATGTATTGCCCTCATAATACTTCACCGTACCTACCTGTACGTCACCGTACCTACCTTTTTGTCCACATACCTATCCATATACCAAATACCATCCTGTTCCAGGCCCATACCAACCCATACCTATCAAAATACCATCCTCTACCAGGCCAGTACTAACCCATACCTATCAAAATACCATCCTATACCAACCCATACCTATAGTACGTATCAAATACCTACCTCATGCGAGGTCACATACGATCCCATACCAACCCGTAGGCTACCTACCAGTACCTACCATACCAGGCTGTACCTACTGTAGCAGCCGCGAAAGGACAACCCAAAAAAAATGGCTGAAAAACGTTTTTAAAAAATTAACAGAAATATGACAAATAATCTCATGTACGGGGGTTCAAAAATATTTAAATACATTCTGTCACTTCAGAATTTTGATAAGATGTCTCAATTGGTGCATCATGTCAAGTTTGTTGACGTTTAAGGTTTTTCAGCAGGTTTGTTGATGTTTTTTGGCCTCCTTGGAATAGTTTGACAGTGACCAGTGGTTAGGTACTGGTAGGTACTAGATAGGTACAGGTTGGTATGGATTGGTACTGGGTAGGTACGGGTTGGCATGGATTGGTACTGGTAGGTAGTGGGTAGGTTTGGATAGGTACGGGTTGGTATGAACAGGTACTGATTGGTATTATAGGGCGTACAGGGAAGGATGAATTTGCATTGTTTTATTTCAGTAAAAAAAAAGAGATATTGGGAATGTAAAGGTGTTTTAGAAGTGAATTATTTAGGTTTAGGTCATAATAAATGCTTTTTTCGGATATAAGAGTGGGGGCCAAGGGGGAGTGGGGCCGACCCACCGCAGGGCTACGGGAAAGTGGGCTATGTGGGTGGGGGCCATGAGACCTGGGGGCTATGCACCTCAAAGTGACCCCATAGGCATAGGCATAGCATAGCCTATGCTAGGCAGCGTGACTTATTCGGCACTAGCATCTCAGCTTATGGAGGTTGCCATCTTGCTTTGCATTATGGGTAGGCTCTCGACTCCAGTGCAGTGCATCCTGGGTAACTTTTTTATCAGCCCCTGTTCACACTTACGAACAACGGTGATTGATAAGGATGATAAGCTGCACCATGCCTCTATTGTAATCACCTCTCCAGAATTTTAGGTGTGCTGGGAGGGGATTAATCTGATAGGGAGACAATGGCTTGGTTTTACTCAACCTGGATTATGTGTGCACTTTGACAGAACAATTCTCTTGTATTAAAGCGCTGGTTCCACAGGCATAAATTGGTCGGATTAGCACTAATCCGACCGATTTTTTTCTATACTTTTGATATATTATAAATCGTCGGATTGGAGCTATTACGACCGATTGTATGGCTGTGGAACCAACGCTTAAGGCACAAGTCAAGCTGGGGGGCTTGATGGATTTTGGCGGATCTGCAGATTTATTCCCGCCCCCCCCTCAACATTATGACAAAAATGACTGCGACCCCCCACTACGAACTGATTTTGTAAAATGACCCTCACAAAAATCGGCTACGGGCGTGGAATGACTCGTTGTGATGGGTATTTCAATTGCCCATATTTAGTTTTGAGCCCCCTCCCCCAGTGTGAAGGTTTATTGGGTTTTGCCCCCTCCCCCACCAAGTGGCTCTTTCAAAATGACCTCCCCCCTATATCTAACAATCCCCCCCCCACCTGGCAATAAATGACTCGTCCCTTAAAGTAAATTTAGGCCACTCCAAAACAAAAAAAAAAACTTATATCTTATCACCGCCCTGAGATTTTTTTTTTTTTTTTTTAATAGAATTTTCTGATAAAAATGTATTGAAAAATACCGTAGTCAGGTTTGGTATCTGATTTTTTTCTCTTACTAGCAGACAATTGCGACATGTACCTTTCAATCTGTATCAATTGCTTATAAAAAAAAATTGAAATTAAAATTAAATCCTCCCACATCACTTTTTTCATTGCTTGGTGATGAGAAACAATTTTTTTTGGAGTGGCCTTAAATGAAGCTTTTGTTAAAGTTCAACTTTAAGGTGGAACTTGTGCCTATACATGGTAGACCTGCCAACCGGTCCCTAGGCATATAACATTATCACCATTATCACGCATTTGAGGCTTATCTCACGCACTCACGCAGAGCAGGCTATTTCTCACGCATTTTAGGCTTTAAAAAATCAGTATATGCTTGTACAGTGAACTTTGCCCTTTCCTGTTTGGTGTATGAAAGTCAGCCAAATTGTCTTTATTTTTTCAAAATTTTCTTGTGGGCCAGGCCCCCCAAACCCCCCAGTTTTACCTAAATTGTGACAATTCCCCTAATGTTTGTAAATTTCTGAGCGCCCCGGCAAAGTCTCACTCTTTGGCTTCATCAAAACTTGAGAGCTCTGCCTATCTGCCTCTATTAGTAGGCCTACCAACTTCTCTGGCGACCTAGTTTGGTGGGCAAACTAAGCCTTCTCCCCTAGGTTACCACTTTTACCAAAAATCGCCGTATTCATACACCGCTGGTGTTGGACCTACTTTGACCCCAATACTGGGTGCCAATCTGGCCCCAGCTCGACCACTAGCAGGAGTCGTCTCTGGGACCTAGCGTATGTGGGTAAGTTTTTTTCCGCTGGTTGCTGTAGTCCTTATTTGTAGGCAGGTACCTTGTGTAGTAAGGGAGCGTTCATTATTTATGGCAGGGGGGAGGACAATCTGTCAGAATGAATACGTCAGAAAAAACTGACCCCCCCCCTTCGGAATGGGTTTGGGAAAAAATGACCCCCCCCCCTTTCGGAATGGGTTGAAAAAAAATGACCCCCCCCCCTTAGGAATGGGTTGAAAAATAATGACCCCCCCCCCCTCAGAATAAATTGAAAGAAAATGACTCCCACCACATTTAACTACGTTCAACAGAGGCTACATCAGGCCCATTCATTATACAAGGTGATATTAGCAGCTTTTAAACCATTTTAGTTATGTGTCATCTTTTGAGCAGTCAAATTGTGAAGACACTGCTGTTGATTGATTTACCTCTAGATAAAATATCAATTTGAAGGCTAGCATGGATAAGACGTACCTGCGTTAGCACGTCACGAGACTACCCAGTCGCATTTTTTTAGCTGGTTTCTGTGAATTTGTGAATGATCTTTGAGCAGGTACCCATATTGTTTTTTCCCATGCTAGCCCCCCTTTAAGGGGCAGCTAGCATGGGCTACTACTGATGCAGCTAAAATAGGTATGTCTTAGTAAAATATTCCATGTGACCTATTCCTGACCAATTGAAAAATTGTTCTGATTGAGGGACTTGGTTCTGGTTTCTTTTTCAAAATTTTGTATACGGTACAGAAATAAACTTTTGTAGCTTGTCTTTTTCTTTAGATTTCATTGTAATCTCAATTTTTATATCAATTTGAAGGGTGTTATAGACATAATTCTTGTCAGGGTTGATTTCATCAATGAGTGAAAACAAGAGTTAAATCTGGAAAGATCTTATTGCGAGTTGCGGTGATTTTAGCATGTAACATTTTTTACTACTGACAACTTTGTTGGTGCCCTGTTCACTCTCGTGAGGTGTATGGTGTAGCACCACAAAGTGCTGTTTGTGGTGTACCATACCCTTCCCAGTACCCGTTTAAAGGAAAGTATTTATTTTCATGATGACATCTTTTGAAACAATCAGCAGGGCGAGCAAAAGAACAAGGAATATTGTGTCACAAATTGGGCCAAATACTTCAATCTCAAGAGCTGAACAGTGTTACACCCCAGGGAAAACTGTATACATATACCATAGTGGTAGTGACTGGCCTCATCCATGTTTTAAAGGGGGCTTATCATGTCAAATTTTAATATGGGTACCTGCCAAGAGATCTTTCACAAATCTGTGGGAACCAGCAGAAAAATTCCGATGCCCCCATTGGTCATGGAGTGGTCATGTGAGTTGGTAACACAGGTACCGGTACATCTTATCCGTGCTAACCGTCCTTTGACACACGTAGGAGTAAGACTCCGATCATATAACATAATCAAATGGATATGAATTAGAGGTAGCTGGTAACAAAATGTTGGGCAGAATTATTTCTAGAATTATTACTGAAAACCAAATACCATAATCTCCCGCGTAGAAGACGTGCTGGGCGTATAAGACGCACCCCAAACTCAGCACATGCATTTTTGCGTATAAGACGCACATTTCAATGCTCAATTTTGTAAATCCAGTACTGTTCTATAGTAAAATTACCCCTCGTATAGGACGCACCCCCAACTTGTAGAAATCCTATAAGGCTCACAAGGCATTTGTTTGGCGTAGAGGACGCGTCTTATACGCGGGAGTTTACGGTAGTTAAAATTCGCGACGTATCGCGAAAATTTGTTCCTTTGTCATAAAATTTGCATCACATTGGCAAATACTCCCCAACAGGAAACTACCTAGCCCTCAGGAATGGGTTGAAAAAAAATGACCCCCCCCCTCTAAGAACAGGTTGAAAAAAAGCGACCCCTCTCTAAGAATAGGTTGAAAAAAATGACCCCCCCCTCTCTGAATACCTCCAAAAAAAACTGCCCCCCCCTTCATTTGGTCATCCCCCCCTGCCATAAATAATGAACTAATCTTCCCCAGAAAATGGGGACCATCATCCCCATACACGAGAGAGGTATTCCCTAGAATCCCGACCGGGCGAGACTGACTGGGTGCTTGTGGGAACCAGCATTTGCTGGTATCCATCTGCCAGCTTGACTCACCAGAAACCAGCTAAGAAAAATAGTACCTCCCAGCATGCCTGTTTACCAGTGACATAATCAGTAGACTACGAGGTGGGGCAGACGAGGTGGGGCAGACGACGCAGCAAGCAGTACGCCCTCTGCAGGGTGAGTGGGGCAGGATCGCCGTAAACATGGCGCCCATGCGGTAACGGACACTTCAGAGTTTGCAACTCTTAAGCCTAATACAAACAAGTAAAGGATTATCCAAAGAATAGATGATTGTAGTCATGTTGGACACCATTGTATGTGTTTGTCTGATATACATGTGTTTTATACCTGTCAGTATGAAGATAGTTCAATATAGATGAGGATATCAGTTGACAGTTGGCTGCCCAAAATTTGATAATTAGCCAAATCGAAATTGATTTTGCACATTAATGTGAGAGTCTCTTTTGAAATTATTTCTACATATCAATACTGCAAGGCATTATGCATTCAATTCACTAAGAGTGCTCAAAGGTGCTCCAGGTTTAATAGTAGAAATATAGTTGGGAAAAGGGGGTGACCTCCATAGACTCATCATTAGACAACACTGGCCATCTTGACCTATTTGGGTGATGTGACCCCTGTGCTGGCTGCTCTGTGACTGACACACACAGCCTGGTGCGGTCGCATATATGGCGTGTTATATAGAGGGCGTGCAAGTGCTTGTTACGCCGTCTGGAGGTGGGGCCAGTGGTAGGCCTACCGGACAACCGGTACTAGGTATCGTTCCACTATTGATGATGACGTCACTTCCGGTAATACACTGAGAAGTACGGATTTAGGACTTGGAGGGCTGTGATTGGTCTATATTAGAGTTCAAAATCATTGCAAACTTTTAAATAAAGCATAGATAAAATGTTTAACCTGTTGTGATTCAGAATATATGGGGTACAAGGGACAGCTCCTTTGTCTAGGATCCCAAAATATTGATTTAAAAAAAGGTTGGAAATAATCACTAATTGTGTGCAGAATAGGCCAAAATGGGGACGGGTTCAAACATATGCACATACAGAAAAACTGGGTTGGTGAACGACGTCTGGATCTGGCACCCAGAGAGGGGGAAAATGTGCCTCTTCATGATTTTGAGTGATTTGGAGTGTTTGAAAGGTGAAATTCCACTTTTACAGGTGCATGAGTTACATTAAATTATAGTGCAGAATGTTTTGGTGGTCCGATACCTTAAGAGAACCATAGGCCTATGGAATGGACATAGTTAAATACAGGCTAAACATGAACCAAAAGCTATCAATTTTATCAGGAATTGGTTATTCATGAAAAATCAACCCTTATTTTGTCCTTATAAGCAGGGAAACTGTCAAAAATGGAGGAAAATGTGGGTTTTAAGGTTGTGGAGAGAGCTGGAATTTCACTAATTTTCAGCTCCAATCACCCATATGCCTCCCAGTGTGGGTTTAGAAGTGTAGATATTCAAATAATCAAGATTTTGTATAAAAATCACTATAACCGGTCAGTATATGTTCTATTTTGACCCATAGGTGCTTGGATATTGGAGCTATAGGGCTTAAATGTGGGCTTACGCAGCTTCGGAGGTTTCCGAGCCACCTCGGTATTGAACCCCATTAGAGTCCATTAAACCATTAAAAATGCTCAAATATACATGAAATTTTGAACAGATTTCGTTAACAGTATTGGGAGATGTAATATGGACAGTACAGTGTATTCTGAGTAAGGTAAAGTCTCTGAAAAATCAGTTTTTTGACCAAAAATTGTGATTTTTGATAGATTTTCATTATTTTCCTCTGCTATATTAGCGTAGATTTCTGAGAAATAAAAACTGAAACCCCAAACCTGGCATTTGTACCATGCAAAATAACTCTTTGGCAATAAGGATACCAATTCTCAGGTCATTGTGCTCATCGGTTCCTTTGTGGTAAGCAGATATTTGACGGAGGGGTGAAAATGAGGAAAAATCAAGGTTATTCTCGGTAAGCCGAGGCATTAAGACACCCCCTGTGGAGAAGCTGAAATGTATTTCTGAGGGACTTTTTGTACTGGGTTGGGAATAAGGACATGTGAGAGACATATTTCCCAGGTAATTATAAAATACCGCTTCCTTTAAGGTATCGTTCCACTATTGATGATGACGTCACTTCCGGTAATACACTGAGAAGTACGGATTTAGGACTTGGAGGGCTGTGATTGGTCTATATTAGAGTTCAAAATCATTGCAAACTTTTAAATAAAGCATAGATAAAATGTTTAACCTGTTGTGATTCAGAATATATGGGGTACAAGGGACAGCTCCTTTGTCTAGGATCCCAAAATATTGATTTAAAAAAAGGTTGGAAATAATCACTAATTGTGTGCAGAATAGGCCAAAATGGGGACGGGTTCAAACATATGCACATACAGAAAAACTGGGTTGGTGAACGACGTCTGGATCTGGCACCCAGAGAGGGGGAAAATGTGCCTCTTCATGATTTTGAGTGATTTGGAGTGTTTGAAAGGTGAAATTCCACTTTTACGGGTGCATGAGTTACATTAAATTATAGTGCAGAATGTTTTGGTGGTCCGATACCACTAGGCTGACTAGCTGAAATGCTGTGAAATACACCCATTATCGTCCATATCGTTACGACGTTTTATCAGGTCTCCTTTTTATATTGCCAACCCGGTATGATACCGGTACGTTTTCTGTTTTGGAATAACAAAGTTCATATTGGCCTAGAATTCAATGTGAGCCTGGTAAGGCAGTGAGCCAGGTTATTGAGGTTAAAAACAAAAGTTGAACTTTCAAGGAGTTTGAACTATGCACCTCTAGGCTCTACTCTAGCCTAGGTCCAGAAAAGAAACGTGACAGGTGCCCTGACCTAAATACTTTTGCCCGCTTATATCAAATAGCAATAAAAAAACTGTCCGTGTTTTCTAAATGTGGAAACCTATGGAATATTTGAGGACATGACGGTAGATCTCACCTGGGATAGGCAACGTGCGTCTGCGCGCCGATTTCGGGCAAACACTTCACTCCCCAAGCATAAGTTTATCTAATTTTTACTACACAGACAGGCCGAAGAATGCGATTAGAAACAGTGAAATCGTGTCGTAGTGTAGTAAAATTTGTCATGTAACAAAATAACCTATAAATTCGATCTTTTTACAAGTCAATTCAAAGAAAGTGGTGTCATTAGTTTATCAAACGGTTTTCCTTGTACTGGATGATTATTTGATTATTGTATATTACGACAACCCTAGGCAACTCTGTCCCTGGATTTTGACAGCTGCAACTGTCTCTGTAGTGCCAAAGCCTACAAAGGGGCCTGCCAAAGGTTTGCAAATAACAATTTCATCTGTCCAGTAGTGATAGCGACTGCTTCGGCGTGTTGGGTTAACTAAACTATTATTTTTCAACAGAAGACGTGGTTCTTACAAATACAAACAAAGCTACCTTCTTGAAGTTCTTCAGCCTACCGGGTATCATAAATTATTAAATAAGGCCATGGGAACTCAGGTTACAGTTTACCGTCCACCGCCCGCATGGCTCTAAAGGGGCCGCATGAAAATTTTCATTATTTGAAAAAATTTCATTATTTCAAAAAAAAAAATTTTTTTTTTTTTTTTTTGCTCCTTTTCTCAAATTTAGTATTTTAGTTGCTAAATGCAGAATAGACACTGAAATGTTCAAATCTAGAGACCTCTACCTATCCAATGAGTGGTCTGCTGTTGCTGTATCTTTATTGGTTGACACTGGCAGGATACCGATGACGGCGGTCTAGCTAGTCCTGAGGACTAAGGCGTCTGGCGCGTCCGCACTGACGCAAATACGCGGACTCTACGCGGAGCCTCCGGCGGTGAGCGTAGGTGCGCGGGCGTAGTGGTAGTCCTCAGGACTAAGAATATGAGGATATTGTCCTAGGGACTAATTGTACATTCCCATGAATTACCTTGCAAGCCACATGACTTTGTATAAGATTGTGCTGTTAGTCTCCAGGACTAAGCTTTCTGCCCCTGGGGACTAATTTATAGACTCAGGGACTACTTGTTTAGTCCTGAGGACTACAAAAACATTTGCCTAGTCCTTAGGACTAATGCATGTGGTTCTGAGGACTAATTCATTGATTGATGTCTAATGTAATTGTGACTAGGGAAGTAGTCCCCAGGACTTCAAATTTAGTCCTGAGGACTACTTTTTAGTCCCCATGACTGCTCTGTGTAGTCCCAGGGACTAAAGATACAGTCCTGGAGACCAAGGACTGTGTCTCTAGTCCCAAGGACAATGTTCTTGTCCCTAGGACTGTATCTTTAGTCCCTGGGACTGCACACTGAAGGTAGGCCTATGGTCCTAGAGCATAGTCCTTGCGTTTAGACCCTACATCCCACCTACCCCTTGAGACTTGGCAGATATAGATAGTCCTCGGGACTAAGACCTAGTCCTCAGGACCGACTGGACTGAAATAGTAGTCCCTGGGACTATGTCTCTAGTCCCCAGGACTACATCTTTAGTCCTGAGGACCAGGCAGCTACATCTTTTGCCCTCAGGACTTAACAGTTAGTCCCTGGGACTGTACCTTGTACCAGGGTATAGATATGGAAAAGGCTGCGTTGATCAATTTCTAGCCTTCAGGACCATTCTTCTAGCCCGAGGACTACACTTTAAGTCCTTAGGACTAAAGTTGTAGACCTCAGGACTAACATCCAAACACCAGGAATGTCTGTAGTCACTAGCACTAGGTCACTAGCACTAGATGTGTAGTCCTCAGGGATAAAATATCATCCTGAGGACTATAATCTTTAGTCCTCAGGACTAAGTTCTTAGTCCCAGGGACTATGTCTTTCTAGCACCGAGGGCTGTTCCGCGTACCCATGTGGTCGTAAAAATAAAACGTAAGGCCTTAGTCCCAAGGATTGTCCCTGGGACTACACATTAGTCCCAGGGACTAAAGATACAGTCCTAGGGACTAGATTATAGTCCTTGGGACTTAGACCCTGGCTCATAATCATCCAAGAGGAGCGAATAGTCATGGTGCCCTGGGGATGGCATTCATAGTCCCAGGGACCACCTGTTTAGTCCTGAGGACTAAACTGTAGAACGGCGAGTAAAGGCGCGTTCTAGTCCCCAGGACTAGATGTCGGCGCGTGGCTGCTGCTGGCTGCTGCAGCATACGCGGCAAACAGGGCCAGCGCGGACGCGGCAGACGCCTTAGTCCTCAGGACTAGCGAGACCGCCGTCATCGGTATCCTGCTTGACACTGTAAGGGCTTTGCAAAAAAAAAAAAAATCAATTTTCCAGAAAAAGATGCGGGCGGAATCCATAGACAAAGTTTTTTTCAATTAAAAATAAAATTTCCATATAGGAAAATTAGGAGCGGGAAATCCACAGACCAATGTTTTACTTTGGTTTGGCCTTAGCTGGCATATATTTGGTTCTTGATAACTGCAGGCTGTAAAATCAAACAAAAAGTCAGTGTATGGCTTATACATGGATACTATAGTATAGGACTATGAGGGATACATGCGTCTTTAACTCGCGGTATACAGATCGGAATGGAAAATAATGAATAATGAATAATGAAAAAAAGCCTCATCACTTTTCAAAATGGCTCGGACGGTAAACTGTGACCTGACTTCCCATGGCCTAATCACTATGAGCTAATGATAATCAACACAGACTACACTGAGTTACAGATAGATACTAGGCCGAGCCCTGTGCCGACTCTTCTTATTTAATTTGACCCTTCATGAAGATTCTTATGATCAGTACCCGGTAGGGAGATAAGGCTGATAAGGGACGAGTCATTTATTGCCTGCTGGGCCCTGGGGGGGGGGGGCTTGATGGATTTGGGCGGATTGGCAGATTTACATCCGGCCCCCCTTCCACCACTATGACAAATATGATCGCACCCCCCCCCCAAACTAAGAACTGATTTTGCAAAATGACCCCCTTCCCCCCAAAAAATTAAATACGGTAGTTGAATTGCTGTTATTTAGTTTTGGCCCCCCTCCCAGTATGAAGTTTTTTTTAAGTTTTGCCCCCCCCCACCAAGGGGCTCTTTTTCAAAACGACCCCCTGCCCCCTATATCTAACAAGCCCCCCCCCCCCCACCTGGCAATAAATGACTCGTCCCTAAGGGCCGTTGCTGGTTGCTATGATGTCACTACTGCTCCTAAGAATAGAGGGGTAAAAAACTTTCAGATTTCTCAAAGGAGGATGGGGTAAAAGAAATTCACTTTTTGGTGAAAAAGCCTGTAGTAGACTAAAAGTTGTATGACCACTCCCTTACAGCCTTTTTTTTTCATGGGGTCTACATAGGCATAACCCTACAGTTTCATGTTTATTGCAGCCTTATCTTCTTAGGGGGTCATTTTTGTTATGACGAAGGGTGTGGTGGTGGTGGATTTTTGTGGGTGTGTATTGAACATCTAAGTGCCTGCACATGGGTACATGCATCGGTATCATACCGGCAGGTTCTTAATTCATTAGGTGCACCAGTGCCGGTTCTATGCTGATGATTACCCTATATATAAAAAGGGGTTGCTTGTCACTGGTCCCCACCTCATTGAAATAAGCTTGACTGCTTGCCAGGAACAGATAAACCAAAAGAGACTAGATACAATTATGTACTTTTTTCAAAGTTAACTCGATTTTTCTTGAAAATGTCAAAATCTATTGTGATAGAAGGATCCTGAATTAAATAAAACATCATTCTCAAAAACAAATTCTACCATTTCAATGGTACATAAAGGGGAAAAAACATAAAGCAAAGAAAGACATTCTATCTTGAGAGTTCTTGGCAACAGGGCCACAGAATACGCTGACACTTCCACCATTAGATCCCACTATGATAATGCCTTGAATAATGGATCTATGGCAACTTAAAACAGAATACAAAGGCATGATATGTTACATATAAATCACTTCAAAATCCCATGAAATATAACCTTGGTAGAACTGATAATGATCAAGATACATTAGTCCAAACTTTTGAGTCGGGACCTTCCGAGAATATGTGCTTGGAGAGTTACGTTGCTATGACTGCGGTCGCTGATAGGATCTGGGTTAGACAGACGCTGCACCACTTTCCCGCGCTGGTCATGGTGGTGGCAGAAAGATATGACGAGAAGGGGGGGTGATATCAGTGGGAGGGACCCGGGGGGAGGAATACCGTTCTCAGCATTAAAGGGGGATGGGGGGTATGTACGGCCACACAGTCTAGTGGTGAAGCCACTAGTATACTACCAAAAAAAGCCCTCTTCCCCACCAAGCTCTGGTTTTTAAGCCACTTTGAGCTCTGGCTTATGCCAACTCCCCCTATACCCCCAAGCTCCCTCTTTTTATTTTTATTTTTTTTTCATATCATCTGTATGTATCCGCGGTTATTGTTGACAGTCTGCATTGCAGCCAAATTGTGACTGAATTTGTTTAAAATTGTAAGACCTACAGTACTCACATATTTGAGCTTTTAAGGGAACTTTCATGAATTACATCACCGGTATTTAGGCATATTTTAAGACCCACCCCCTTGTCACTGTTTTTGTATGGAATGAATAGAGGAACCCAAAACCCCCTCCCCCCAAGCAGTGACGTAATTTTTTAACGTTCCCCAAGCTTACTGGTATTCAATCTGCCACTTTTAAAGAATGACCAGCGCCTGCGGCGCTGCTCGCATGAAAAGAAGTGGTGCCACCACGTGCCAAAAGCATTGCAACTCCTACTGTTGTAACTCTTTGCTTGTCAGACAACTTCTACTGTTTTATAATTCCCTGGGTCACTTTCGCTGGTTGCTATCAGACAGTGTGAGTGACCAACTACGGGAACATCCCACGTCAAAGGGGACAACTTCCGGAGTAGCCGTTTTGGTAAAGTTAGTGGAACAATATTAAATCATTTGCAACTATATTCCGTACCACTTGTCTTGTAGAGACAGCCAAACATGACGATCAAGGGTATCGACTCTGGGCTTCATCAATGAATATATAAGCTGCCAAGCCATCCATCCTGGTACTTTGGGCCGTACTTTGATATTCAGCCATGACAGGGCTAGGCCGCCTCTCGTCTTCAGCCAAAGTGATCGCAGGTGTGTTCTTCAGTCTGGTGACTTTGCTAGTTTATGTGTGGCTCAAGACGACCGTAGATAACAAGTGGTACTACAAACCAGCTCCTTGCCACTACCCGGCTGATGTATGGGAGGACTACCTCATCCTTCTCCGCAGACTCCCTGTAGTGCTCAGGAAACTCCATGTCACCCATTTTCTATGCTATGGCTCACTATGGGGTGCCATTCGCTATCAGAGGTCGCTTCCATGGGACAATGACATTGACTTTTGTGTTTCAAGTGAAGACATAAACTCCTTAGATCCAGGACACTTGCTACGAGTCTTCCGTTGGGAGAACTTTTCATTTGAGTATAATTCTCGAGAGGGCAAGTATGAGATTCGCTTTGGGAAAGTGACAGCTGATTTAGTACTGTTCGATTTGTCGTCCGATGGGGAATGGCTAGAGCGGGTTGGCTGGGAGAGTCGACTTTTCTCAAATCTAGAGTCTAACCGCTTCCCAGCACATCTTGCAAAGAAACCACTGCCATCACTCAAGTTCCATGGTCAAGATATTCCAGTACCCAGAGATGACATAGAGATAATGAAATATTTTTATCCGGATGACTGGTGGATAGAAATCAAACCACCTGGGTGTTAGTGAAAAGAAATTAAGTGTTATACAGACTGTTTTATAAGGTCAATACCAATTATAAATACATGCATGTTGTTCCTTTGAGTTGATGTATTGTCAGGAATCTCAGATATCGGGTAGTGTATTAAACACTCATGGATATCATGATCTTGTTAGCTTGGTATATTTGATTTCTTTTATATACTGTATTATGTGTAAAGATTGTATTGTCAGCTGCATCCTTCATTGTCCACCTCAACTATAAGCTGTTGATATCAATCGACGGTTTTTCTGAGGCGGGATGATAGGGCCTACAATGTATACATAGCTACGTGCAAATGGTTAGAAACTAATGAAAAAATGCTTGAAAAAAATTCAAGTAAAAGATACAAGGGATCAGTGTGTCTGTCCAGTAGAAGTGCATACCTTGTGTTTGTCACCATAGGATAACCGATGTGTTCTTTTTATACACAAATCAGGTGCTTTACATGTATATCATTCTGAATATGCATTTCAGGAGGAACATGCAGTGAAATTCCTGAATTTCGACATAGATTAGCAATCATTCTCCAGATGGCATGGACGGATAATTTGCTATACCCGGTATATATGTACGCGTAGCTGTTGTGTATAGAGAATGCCAAAGTCTGTGATATTTCCTTATGTTAATATTACCTTTGAACCAATTATCTGCTAAATGTTACATACGTATATCTTTTTCTCTTAGCTATACTTCATTTGCAGAAGAATCGCAGGAGTGTGACATAGGCGCAAAATATATTTGGGGAAAACAAAAGAAAATGTTGATGGTTTGCTACATGCAAATTTCTACTGCCAGTTATTTATGCGAATTATCATGTTTGCTTTTTTAGTTTCAGACATTTACAATATTCGAACCAAGATGCGCGGCATGGCGCGACCTGCAATGTTATCTTTTAGGATACATGAACTCTTTATATTACTACAGCTATAAAATATCAAGCAGCCATGCAACTTGCAGAATACACAGGTGATTGTCAAATACAAAGTCAAGGTACCTCTTTTATCTGAACTTCAGCCAAATTGCAGTGCAAGACATATATTTGTGATTCTTGTCGCAAGTGTATAACCCAGTAGTATACAATACACCCATTTTGAATATTTGCGGCTATAGCTAGAGTCCAATTTCACTATCTGTTAAAGTGACTTAATTGCCACTCCAGTGTACATAAGGAAAGCTACACATGTCTTGTTATGTGTTCCTACAGTAATCCAAACTCTTACATCATTACAATGATGTATTTTATGTACCAATCCAGTAACCCCAGTTTTTTTGTAAGTATTAGGATATGGGGTTGTCACACCTCTTCACATAAGGAATATTCATTTTGCAACGTTGTTGTTGAGCAAAACAGTATATCAGACATAGCGATCTACTCCATTTTACAATGTAATTACCGTAATCTCCCGCGTATAAGACGCATCTTCTACGCCAAACAAATGCCTGGTGCGTCTTATAGGATTATCTGAAGTTGGGGGTGCGTCTTATACGCGGGGTATTTTTACTAAAGAACAGTACTGAATTTACAAAAATGACCGCTAAGAGGTGTGTGCTCTACGCGAACCAGCCTACCATGAGTTAGGGGAGCGTCTTCTACGCGCACCGCGTCTTCTACGCGGGAGATTACGGTATTGTACAATTCTCGACTGCAGATGTGCATTTGATATAATTCAGCGCTGATTTTAGAGTTGGTCTCTCTTTACATGAATGACTGGGTATGATAGCTATCTTAGTAGACCGTATATATGCTGACATAATCTTTGGAAGACAGTGATAAATATTCCTTGTTTTGGGATTTCATTTTTGTATTTGCCTATTTTTGGATGGATGACAAATGTCACCCCTCAAGTGTAGGGGTTTGGGTCACAGATTGGGGTACACAATTTCTAGGCCGTCCGAACTGCCTGTCTAGTAGCTTTGATGGGTCTGGCCTAACAATTTCATTCCATAAAACATTCCAGTGAGATCAGTACTTGACATAAAGTTGGATACCATTGATTGGCATATATATGCCAAGTACCGGTAATATTATTTTGCCAATGCTACATGTGAACTGCTGTTAGAATAGCAGGGCGTCTTAGCCGTGTCTGATAGTTGGTGCAGACATGGAATAGGTGCTACAGTACAAGTTAAACAGTTGGTGACGTGGTCGTTTTAAGGCTTCACGGTAATTTAATTGTTTGAGGCGTCATGCTCTGACCCTTACAGTCATGATGCACCTATACTATGGGGGTGTATCAACCCTGTTGATATGTTGATTAAGTACTGGTAGGCTCATTGAGCTGCTAACAAAGATTTAACATGGGATGTAGAGGATTGTTGGGTACTGGTACAAATAGTTTAAGTTAACATATTTTTTTATCACGTTAGTGTCACATCGGGTAAATATAGACGGTTTTACAAGTTCACATGTAGGCATATTGCAGTGGATACATGTACATAGAAAACAATAAAAGAAATAGTCCAAATATGTCTATGTTTCAATTATTTTATCTTTATTTTCTTAATAATACAATATATTATAATATATGTATAAATTTTGGACCTATTTTGCATCAGAACAAAGAAATCTGCTCTTTTATACTAGTCAACTCTGACAATGCAAATTCTAGGTTTGTCCTGGATGTTGGTTCGAAGCTATCATCCTTTTGCCTCTTCGGACTTTTTTTCCCGATATGCGGCCTGCAATGACAATTAAAGCTTATGTATTTGGCTTTGTGTGGGTAATTCAGTCAGACATGTTTCTTCTTTTCTATCCCATCTTTTTGCCTGGTGCATATATAGATTCTACACGGGCACATGTGCAGTATGGTTATTTGTTATCAACGATAATGCTTTGTTTTACTGTTGATGCAACTATGACTACCGTAATCTCCCGCGTAGAAGGCGCAGCTCGCGTAGAAGGCGACCCCCCAACTCAGAGAAGGCCTTTTCACGTAGAAGGCGCACGTACCTCTTCTGGATCGATTTCCGGAAAAACCCGCGTATAAGGCGCCCCCCCAACTCACAGGGGGGCTGTTTCGCGTAGAAGGCGCCCCCCTCCCCACCCCCCTATTGTACACCGACCGGGCTGCCGCGCTGCTGGCTATATGAGTTCAAGCTGTCATCGGCGCATGGTGGGCCTTATCCCCGGCGAGCGCGTCGACACCTCCCGGTCTGCCGCGGTGCTGGCGCTATGAGTTCAAGCTGTCATCGGCGCATTTTCCCAAATGAGATGTTGGAAAAACCCGCGTATAAGGCGCACCCCCAACTCGAGGCAATTACCCTCCCGCGTATAAGACCCAGCAGCATTTTGTTTGGCGTAGAAGACGCGCCTTCTACGTGGGAGATTACGGTATATTCAACATATTATATACGCCTGTCCAGCGCTCTTTTGGAACTATTATATTTTTAATAATGGGAGAAATTACCACATTTTCATGGACATTAGCGTATTAATAGATTTAATTTTTAAACGGCCAGACTTATCTCACCTGGAACCCTTATACCGGCACGGGGTTGACGGGGGTCGGGCGAGCGGTACATGTCCACTTGAAGACCCAAGATTATTGACTGATTCAGGAAGTTCCAGGTTTGTGTATGTGACCGGAATATCTGGACAGTGACCAAGGGGGCAGTCCGCCCAGTCCATTGGCTTCTCCACTGGAAAAAAAGCTTATCTGTTAGAGAACAATAGAACACATGTTTTGGCTCTTCTTTTCCTCATTTGCATGAAATTGGACCTGGGAAATCCCATAGCTCTACAAATCCAGAAAGACCCCCCCACACACACCCATAAGAGTGTGGTTACATAAGAGCTTACAAATTCTAACAGCAAAACCACCCTCTAATAAGTCACTTTAATCTGTGATCAGGATAGGTTTGAAGATGATTTTATTTTTCTTCTATTTTTTTTTTTTTTTAATTTTAGGATAACAGATCATTATTTTCAGTGTACCTTTATCAAGGTGACTAATGTCGTAGATCCGGCCATCATCTGACTCAGGGGTCTTTTCTGCAGTAGACGGTGTCGTGTACAGCCTTACGGTGGTCATCAGTAGCTTCTCCTGTACCCTGGATAAGGCTGGGCTGGCAGTCCTGAATAAACTAATATGGCGAGATAAAATTCATTAATTTTGGAATATTTTCAACATAAGTTGGAATATCAGCTATTTATTTCAGTTTTACCCTGTACACTAAATCGAAAAAGTACTAATTTTAGAGTGGGGAAAACTGCATTAGAGTGAGCGTCATGGCAAAGATAGCAATTCAAGAAAGGTGTAGAGATATATTAACGGACAATTTACAGATAATGTGTATTTTATAGTATCTTTAATAATGTGGATATGAAACCTTACAATGTCTATAGAGTGGGGAAAACTGCATTAGAGTGAGCGTCATGGCAAAGATAGCAATTCAAGAAAGGTGTAGAGATATATTAACGGACAATTTACAGATAATGTGTATTTTATAGTATCTTTAATAATGTGGATATGAAACCTTACAATGTCTATAGAGTGGGGAAAACTGCATTAGAGTGAGCGTCATGGCAAAGATAGCAATTCAAGAAAGGTGTAGAGATATATTAACCGACAATTTACAGATAATGTGTATTTTATAGTATCTTTAATAATGTGGATATGAAACCTTACAATGTCTATAAAACATTAAAAAAACACACTTACTAGGGAAGAATGGTAGTTGTGTATCGGCTTGGGTGCTCCAGGCAAGTGGTCAGAAGACGCCGACCCTTGGTGAAACTATGTGCATCATCATCAGAGAATATCTTTGTCAACTGTTTATTTGATTTGACATCAGCTAAAGTTTGAAGAAGTAAGATTAACATTCTCAGTAACATAAAGACAAAATCCACTGAACATTTGTAGGGCCATTTAATCATCAAAACGAACATAATACGTCTGACTATTATACGAGGAACAGCACTTTATTTCCTAGTTGTCTTACCTCTAATTTTGATATTTTGAGTCACACAAAATAAACTATTTTGAGTCACACAATACAAAAAAGTTCTTTATATTCAAAGATCAACATACGTGTACTGCTAGGATTGACGGAGAGCAGTATCTCTAGCACCCAGCCCATTGCCTGGCGTACACGGATATCTTGACTATCCGAGTCCTCAGACACCAGTTGTGCTAGCAGCAGAGGAACCGCTCGCAGTCGCCGGATGATTTTTATTATAGGGTGCCAGAGTGAGAGCAGCTTAGATGGTAACCGTAAACTGGAGTCACTCAACATATCTGTGAAATAACGAAGCATCTAGTGAGTGATACTTGTATGAATATGATCATATTGTGTATATAACTAAAACGAAATTCAAATTGTCAGATCTTATCTTGATAAGTTACCGGTAATAGGTCACGGTAGTTGACACCTTAAGCTGAAGGCTCCCTTTGTTACATATCACTTACATTCCCGTCTTTATACAATAAACTTTAAATTCCTAGGGGTGAAAACACGGTAGATCTACTCACCTTTGTAAACGATGCCTAATGCATCAAGCTGCTCTGTTGTGTGCAACATGAAGCCATCCTGGAGAAGCGCGGCCAGTGCCACCTCGCGACTTTACAAAGGACATGTAAGTATCATTATAGAATGTATATGTAATAAGATTCACAAACTCTGTGTCTTATATATTAATGTAAACCCCGCCTATAAAATGCACCCCAAAAGGTGGAAAAAGCTATAAGCCACACTTCAGGCTCGAAAAATTCCAATTTTAGCATTGTTCGGTATCAAACCACATGTTTAAGTATAAGGAGTACCCTTAGAACTGGGCAATACTACATGTACTGTAATGTCGCATATAGGGGCCGGGCCTTGAATAAGAGCCTCCCTTGAATAGGGGCCGGGGATAGAAGGGTTATGAAATCAATAGGGGCCGGGCCTTGAATAGGGGCTGGGTGTGGCTGACTTTAGAAGATTAAACAGCAGAATATTAATATAGGATTGGATGTCATTTTATCTAAGCTATTACAGATGTGTCAAAATTATATCCGGGTGACATGTAATAGGAAAGGGGCTTTAACACAGTATTATCCATCACAGACTTTGATTAGGATACTACCCAATTAAGTATTTGAAGACATGTTCAATTATATATTCGCTAGAGAGCCTGGGTAGCTATCAAATAGTAGGGCTATAGGTAGCAGAAATGTGTGATATTCTCTTAGAAAACCATTTGGTGGGAGAGGGTTAATTGGCTGACAGCTTTGTGGGACGAATGCTGTGAACACTAGCATGCCCCCATGTATCGTTTTTTTTTAATGAGAGACCATGCATTTCTACAAAATAGTTTGTTCTTTAGATATTGGTTAGGCTCATAAATTAATAAGGGTCGGGCCTTGAATAAGGGCCCCTCTTGAATAGGGGCCGGGGGTAAAGGTACATTGAAACCAATAAGGGCCGGGGCCCCTATTTGCGACACTAAGGTATAAGACGCTGTTGGCCTCTGAAATGGTCAATAAGGCTTGGTTTTTACTTGGGGTTTTAAGGTATCTGTAGGAATTTTTACCGGTATCATTCATGGCAAAAATAGAGCAATTTATTTCGATAGCATAGCTTTAGTAACATCTTGTATACTAATAGAGCATGTTTTGTTGCTTTAGTGTTCTGCCACTCCATTTGTCCATGTGTCTGCCTATTTTTCAATCCATATGCCCATGTGTCTACCTAGGCTATGTATCAGTGTTAACTCAGGTGTCCATCTGTCTGCCAATATACTTACATAGGTACATGAGTTTCTATTTTTTATATAAGTCGATTTTTTTTCCCCCAAAGAGGGGGTTCAACTTATAGGAGGGGTTTTATATAATAGATTATAGTGTTAATATTTCTTACTTATTTTTTCTATAGGTCGAATTTGATTGCTAAAGAGAGGGGAGGGGTGTCGACTTATAGGTGGGGTCGCCTACATAGGCAATGACATAGGTACTTATATAGGTACCTATGTAAGTACTTATATTGGTACATTAATACATCAATGCTGTGCCATTTCTCATCCATGTTGCACCATTGCTGCATCCATTTTGCATTGTTGCATCATGGTTCATCATTGCTGTATCCATGCTACACCATTGCTATGTCCATGCTGCATCAATGTTGCACCATTGCTGCACCCTCGTTGGACCATTGCTGCATCCATGTCCCATCATTGCTGCACCTTTGCTGTATCCATGTTGTACCTGCATCCATGTCCCATCATTGATGCATCCATGCTGCATCCATGTCCATGTTACACCATTGCTGCATCCATGTCCAATCATTGCTGCACCATTGCTGCACCCATGTGGTGCCATTGCTACATCCATGCTGTGCCATTGCTGCATCCATATTGCACCATTGCTACATCTATGGTGCATCCATGTTGCAACACTGCTGCAGGGGTGCCGGAATAGGGGGAGGGGCCATGGCAGGAAAAATGTCAAAATTTTCAAAATCGTCCCAGGGGCATGCCTCTAAACCCGCTAAAAAGAATCAAAGTGCTTCAGTTTATGTGCTTAAAATTTTCAAAGTGTCCCGCCTGACCCGCGTTGGCCCCCCCCCCCACTCAAACATGTTGCTTCCGACACCCCTGTGCTGAATTCATGTCCCATCATCGCTGCACCATTGCTGCATCCATGTCCAATCATTGCTGCATCCATGCTGTGCCATTGCTGCATCCATGTTGCACCATTGCTGCATCTATGCTGCATCCATGTCCCATCATTGCTGCACCCATGTCCCATCTTTGCTGCACCCATGTCCCATCATTGCTTATCCATGTCCCATCATCGCTGCACCAATGCTGCATCCATGTCCCATCATTGCTGCACCCATGTCCCATCATTTCTACACCATTGCTGCATCCATGTCCCATCGTTGCTGCATCCATGTCCCATTATTGCTACACCATTGCTACTTCCATGTCCCATCATTGCTGCACCCATGTCCCATCATTGCTGCATTCATGTCGTGCCATTGCTGCATCCATGCTGCCTATGTAAGCACTTGTGTAAATCAAGGAAGTACTTTAATGTCTATGTAAGTACTTATGTAAGTGCCATGTAAGTACTTATGTAAGTATCATGGGGAGTTTTAAATTGTGGCACCAATCAGAATAACGCAAGAAGTTCCAATATCAGAACTATCATGGCTGCACACACACATTAATAAAAAAGCTATACCTATGCCCCCTATACAGTTACCTGTAAGTCTCCTATACTCTTGTTTCTATGTACACTAACCTGATATTCCCCTAAACTAATACCTTGATAGTCCGGCCCTTTAAGAAATGAAATCAACAAGTGTAATGATAATTGGTGACAGTCTGTGTCCAGTTGACATGATTGGAAGGCAGACAAATACCTGTTGCAGCCTGGCGGCACCGGCATGTCTCGGTTCAGTGCCCACCTGATCATGCTGTCTGCCATGTGGTGCATGGCTTGCATAATATGGCATTTTGGCCTATGCCTAAAAGATTTATTTCCATATTTCACCCCCTCTGTTTTATAGTTTATATCAGGTTGACAAAGAAATAAAAAAGAGGACAGGATTTGTTGTTTTTTGTTCTACATCACCAGGTGAAGTGCCTTAGCCATGTCATAAATGCAACCTGCCTAAACCGACCAAAGTCTGCTGTTACATATTCAAGATTTAACACTGAGGTCTATTCGAAGTACCGTAATCTCTCTCCTATAAGGCACGTCTTATACACCAGGTTTTAGTTCTCCCTGGATCCGCAAGGGGGACATCAAGAGCTTTCTTTTGATATGTTACACTCCCCCTAAGTCATACCGTAATCTCCCGCGTAGAAGGCGCGTCTTCTACGCCAAACAAAATGCTGCTGGGTCTTATACGCGGGAGGGTAATTGCCTTGAGTTGGGGGTGCGCCTTATACGCAGGTTTTTCCAACATCTCATTTGGGAAAATGCGCTGATGACAGCTTGAACTCATAGCGCCAGCACCGCGGCAGACCGGGAGGTGTCGACGCGCTCGCCGGGGATAAGGCCCACCATGCGCCGGTGACAGCTTGAACTCATAACACGAGCAGCGCGGCAGACCGGGAGGTGTCGACGCGCTTGGCGGGTTCAAGTCGACCGTGCGCCGATGACAGCATCGACTCATAAACCCCTCACCGCGGCAGCCCGGTCGCTGTAAGCCGACCGTGTGCCGATGACAGCTTGAACTCATAACACGAGCAGCGCGGCAGACCGGGAGGTGTCGACGGGCGCTCGGCGGGTTTGACGCCGACCGTGTGCCGATGACAGCTTGAACTCATATAGCCAGCACCGCGGCAGACCGGTCGCTGTAGATTTGCTCGCCGTTTTTTCACGCCGACCGTGTGCCGATGACAGCTTGAACTCATATAGGGGGGTGGGGAGGGGGGGGCGCCTTCTACGCAAAACAGCCCCCCTGAGAGTTGGGGGGGCGCCTTATACGCGGGTTTTTCCAGAAATCGATCCAGAGGAGGTACGTGCGCCTTCTACGTGAAAAGGCCTTCTCTGAGTTGGGGGTGCGCCTTCTACGCGAGCTGCGCCTTCTACGCGGGAGATTACGGTAATAGAACATAGAGGGCTCCAGGGGTGTCTGGGAGTCCATAGCTTCCAATAGATTTTGAATTTTTAAAATCCCTTCAGTAGAACAAAAGTTATGAATTTCTATTTTTTCTGGTCATAATTTTAAACTCTAGGTGCGTCTTATACGTGGGTGCGCCTTATATGCGGGTGATTACGGTAGCTTGTCAGTGACAACTTTGATTTTTGAGTCCATTTTCTGAAGGTAAAACATGCAAACACTAACAACTACCGTAAATCCCATGCATTTCTCCATAGGAATAAAAACCAACAGTAATTACCATGTCACAGCCATCAAAGTACACCTTAAATGTAAATTCTCTTACATGGATAGCTTTGTCTTGCTTTTTGTCTCACTATATGACTAATTTTTGGGGGTTCAGTTGTAACAGAAATAGGGCTAAATGACAGGTTTTGATGGTCTATGCAAATTCTTGGAATCTAAATATAAGAAAAGCCTACCCCATGAAATGTTTTTTTCATCATTTATCAAAAGATTTTTATGTAAATAGAAATATGACTCATGGGGTCTTTGAAGGGTGTGATAGGGCATATGCTGTGTAATGGAATAGTCTTTTGCTGGTGCATGTAATCTGCTAGAGGCCAAAATAGCAATTGAAACTTGGTAATCATAAGAAACTCGGCTAAGGGCTAGTAGACAAGAGGTCAGAAAGGTGGTGTCAAAAGCCCTTGCCTCGTTTAATAATTTAAATTATACCCACTTGCTGCTGGCCATGAGTTTCTCTATGTCTTTTAGTATAGGCTTGAGCTGTTCCCGCTCTGCATTAGTGGGGGCACAACCAGACTCTGAATAGAGCTGTAAAATGAATTAATATAAACAGGTGTTAGAAATTAAATTATCTATTTATATGATGTATACCTCAGTACAGTTCATTCTTATATCACAAAAGTATTGGAGGTTTGTAGGACGTTTCAAAGCTTATGGTGCACCTTATAATTATGTGAGATATCTATCCCCACCGCACTTGCAGTTATGACTATCATGGACTTTAATACACAATGTTTTAATCCGTGTGACTATGAAGCTCTAATTATGGTGCGTATCTTTACCTTTTTATCTCATAGTTCTATGTTTTTCCCCTTATTTCACATATAATCTTTTTTTTAATTATTTCACATACAACAATTAGATTTGGCCATCTCACTCACTCGGTGGTATTCAGCAGTATAGGCCTCCAACATCTGAGCCATCATTTCAGTAGTCTCGGAGTCGGGTATCTCAGGCTGTGCTTGGACCTGCTCATTCAGCTCTGGGTCCTCCTCAGCTAACTGTGCCTCCCAATATTCAACCTAATAGAACAACAACAATAATTTGGGAAATTCAAATAGCCACAGAGGTCCAGTTGCAATTGAAAGTATATATGGATAAAAACCTGAAACATAATTACAATTTCTCCTTTGCTTTGTTCAATGTTAATCGCTTTTTTTGCAGACCGCTCTGAAAAAAATAAAGGGATTTGTGCAGAGTGGAGGCACAATTTCTTCATGTGTTTTAAGATAATCGCCTTATGTTTGGGTTCAAACATCTGTAAATAACATCCATTAGTTTACTAAATGTTTCACAACCAGTTATGGTAGATGAGATATGGGATTGTGTACCTGTGCGGGACAGGCAAGGGCTGAAGGTACAGGTTACCAACACATAGTTTCAGCAAAGTAGGGTAAAAGCCTCTATACAATTATAGTATGATAAGGTCATCCCATTTGCAATCTACACTTTGAGTGAGTGAGTAATAGATATTTAACGCCATTTCGACAGCTAAGGTCATATTCATGGCGAGAACTACATTACCATTTCACACAGGAATGTGTCAGTGCCAGTGCATATGTGCACCACACACATCCTGAGAGGATAGAAAAGAGGAGAAATAGACCCTTTTAAGTGGGCTAGGGAAGCCCACCACAATTTGAGAAGTATAATCACACGCAAATCCTTCAGGTGGCTAGGCTCAGTTAAGTTATACATACTTATTACATGACCGCTGTGATTTTGGGTGCTTTTTCTGGATATTCCCATTCTGATACCTGTTGACATTGCAGGTCTTAGGAGTGCTGATATCCTGGATATAGGAACTCCTAGGAGTACAGATATCCAGGATATCAGCACTCCTTACATGGCCCAACATGTCACGTGTCACATATCACATGTCCTAACATGTCATATGTTAAATGTTAAAATCCCCAAAATTTTCATTGCCAGGGTAGGGGTCGAACGTGCAGTCTCCTGATCCCAAATCCAACTCCCTATGCAGTGCGCCACAGGGACTGACGAGAAACGGTGTGTGTTTGCTTGGTTAGAATGCCATTAGTAGCTGTCCACGTTTTCGCCTACCCCTCCCCAGCATCACTGCTGCTGTGGGACACGTTCAAACCAAACCAAGCCAAGCCAGGCGCCGAGGTGTAAGACCCGGTGGTCTAGTTAGCGCATTGCGCTCAGCTGCTAGAGGTAGGCAGGACGAGTCCCGGTCCATGCAACCTTTTTCTTTTGCGTTCAGACCAAACCAACGGCTGCCGGGCACCAAGGTGTAGTGTGTGACGACTGTGGGATGCGTTCAAACCAATCCAAGCCAAGCCGGGCGTCGAGGTATGAGACCCGGTGGTCTAGTGGTTAGCGCATTGCGCTCAGCAGCTAGAGGTAGGCGGGATGAGTCCCGGTCCGGGCGAATCTTTTTTTTTTTTCGCGTCCAAACCAAACCAATGGCTGTGGGGTGCCAAGGTGTGTGTACCAATCTTGTATCGACATCAATATAATTTATTTAAGGGGTTTAGGGAGTATTTACCAACCTTTCAATATAATTTATTGATATTCTATTGATTATTTATCGATTTTTTATTGATTAATCGTGTAATAAAGACAGTAAGGAATGGGCTAACGGGCACAGGGCTCGACAAATCCCTGTGTCCAGTGCCTGGGACACAAAATTATTTCTCTGGACACAACTCATTTTACAAGTTGTGTCCAGTGGACACAGCTACCAAGCTAGGGTTATACATTGACTCAGAGGGATGAGACAACATTTTTTTTTCTTGACACAACTTAGATTTGCCTTTTATATATCCATTTATTCTACATAAATTTTACGTGTAGAGTGGCCTCTACAAGTTATTAAATTGTCAAGCATATGGGTTCTGTACTGCTAGGGCTAGGCCTCTGATGTTACATCTATGCATTGTCATATACTTTCATACCTGTATCTTAACCTCTGTTTGTTATCTTGAAGCACTTTACCTTAAGCCAGGCGAGTGCCGTCTGTACCCCCGCCTTAAGAACGGTCAGTGATGGAAGATTGGAGTGAACTGCATCATGACGGAGAGAGACCATCCACTTTGGCAAGCAGAGCTTTTTGGAAATAACAATAATAATTTTAACTGTTTGTAGAATTTAAAACTTTTATACATGTCTTCAATGTATTATGCTATTGATTTTGATTCAGTCAAGTACTTAAGTTTGGACTGCCTCGCAATATATGAATATAAGAATGGCATTATGGGTATGTCTTGCGGGATTTTTGTGTTTCCCATTAGGCTCTGTCTTAAACCTAGAGAGTGATATATCTGTAAAATCTCTGTTGTGACCTTTTAGTGGTGGAGTGATTTACACAGGCTGAAACAACACAGAATTCTAGGCTGCTACCGGTAGTACATGGTTACGTATATTATATATGAAGGCAAGACACTCTGGTCTGGGTCAATTTGTATCATGTTAGGTGGCCCTACTGCCTATGCTTTTCCCCATGGCAAGTAGTGCCACCTACCGTAATCTCCCGCGTATAAGACGCGTCCTCTACGCCAAACAAATGCCTTGTGCGTCTTATAGGATTTTTTCAAGTTAGGTGTGCGTCTTATACGAGGGGTAATTTTACTATAGAACAGTACTGGATTGACAAAAATCACCCCTAAGAGGTGCGTCTTATACGCGAAAATGCATGTAATGAGTTTGGGGTGCGTCTTATACGCGCAACGCGTCTTCTGCGCGGGAGATTACGGTAGTACTACAAAGATGGCAGTGGATATCCACTATCATCTTTGCAGTACTAGGTGGCACCACTGTCCATAGATTCATGCATAGACAGTAGGGAAATCTATTGTGATACAAATTGGCCCAAACCGACATGCCCAGACCAGAGTGTCCTGCCTTTAGCATTACAAGCAGCCTAGTATTCTATGTTGTTTCAGCCTGTGGGTGACTTACATCATTTGCCAACTGGTGAACAGGGAAGGCATATCTCGCATTCTGGCCCTTCTCAGTTATGAGGTTGATAAACCTGAAATTATATGAAATGTCAAATAGGTTTCCTCTCCAGTTTAACACACACGATGTATGCCAAGCTACTTACGGTAAAGTATCACTCTTCATGTGAGAGCTCATGTGTGGTTCTATTATTTCTTTTTCTACTGTCCGTCAAGGATCGTTTCAATGAATGATTCCAATGAGTTGGAGATGGCATCTGATCTTTATTTCATGGTAGATACGACCCCTTCATACATTAAACCAACGAGCTCTATATTCCATCCCCCCATCGGTCGTAGACATCTGCTTATTCATTTCACGCGAATAATAACAACCTCCCATAGATTCCCATTAAAAAAAAAAGAAAAAAAAAAGATAAGGTTACAGGGATGGCCCCCTCAGGGTGAATCGATTAAAATATATCCAACGGTCGTTAAGTTCTGCCTATTTATCTTACCTTGTCAATGCCATGGCATACATGATCCTTAACTGCTTGTCTTGCTCTGCTAGTGAGCACTCATCTTTTGCCCAATGATAGTGAAGTTCTGCACTTGTCAACTCCCAGGTGCATTCAATTGCTGTTGATAGTTTATTTGGTGCCCTGAAAACGAATGCCGAGACGATATTAAAAAAAAAGATGAAGCAGAATGTCGAAGTCACATTGCCGATAGCACAATAAATGCAACACGTCCATCGGTTGTCCTGATGCATGAATGCAAGTAACTCGCCAGGGGTACATTCATGAATCATGTCAACCCCAGGGTTGATACACCCCCGAAGGGTCGGCTTGATGCACCTACAAGTGTTGTAGCCTTACATCCCCTTTAGAATTCCTCTTAGACCGTTGACGGCATTGTTCAAAAGTAAAATATTTTGTGAACAAATGTAGAAATGGAATTTTGGCAAGTTCAACTGAGTCAGGATATTTGAAACTAACAATTAAATCACTCCCGCTATGAATAGTCTAATAGCTGTTCTTACCTGCATTTCCACACGGCGATCCTGTCCAGGGCATGTTTCTGCTTTGATGGATCATTACTGTAGAGCTCTTCGTACGCATGCACCCATTCCAACCTACAACATCAAAAATATTATTTTGGCTATTGTAAATGTAGTTCATACCCCATTTTTATCGGTTGTAGGGCAGCTGAACAGATAGGTGATTGGACATGTCTGGAGATTGGACAGAATTTCAAGATACCAGATCTGTGAGTCAATGAGTTTTGGACAGGACAATTCGACGGTCCCATCCCTACTAATGGCTATTTAAACCTTGGGCCAAGGTCTCCCATGAATTCAAAAGTGGTTGTAGCCTTTTTGATAATGTTGGCCTGTAGGCTACACTGAGTGTAGGTCATTGGCGTTGTGGAAAGTGTCATCTACGGCAAGTTTTTGAATTTCGAAAATGCATTGATTACAAAAAAAGTTATTTCATTTTGAATTTTCAGATTCATTAAGTCTGGGTGCATCTTATACTTAGGGTGCGCCTTATGCGCGGGATATTAGTACTACATGTATTACGGTCTATTAATACAGTCTCTCTGGGCTTAGCCTAAGGTTCTAACACTTGAGTGTAGTTGGGGCTGCTTTCGCGCAATCTGATTTGTCAACGGCGAATGTTGGGTCTTGAGACTCATGCATTCCCGGCAAAAGCATTTCCAGTTCCCAGCGATTCTGTTTGATTCAAGCTTCTTTTTTTGGGGGGGTGGGGGGAATAAATTTTTTTTTTTTTTTGTGACAGAATGTAAACAAAGCCTTCACATGCGAGTTTGTACCCTGCCCTCGGCCCTTGTGTCTTGGGCTTTGCCTGGTTGCCTTCGGCGACCTTGGGTAAAGCAGAGAGACTGTAGGGCGTACAGTCTCTATAGTATGGGTAAAGTCATGGGTCAGGGAACACTGCACACTCTGGCAACTCCCAGGTACCAGCAGCAGCCTCGTTTTTGGGGCCTCGTACAGGGCGTGAATGATATTACAGCATTGAGAGAGTGGTCATTATTTATTAACAGGGGGGGGGGTAATGGATTTTCACGTGGACGCGCAAAAATTTTTTACATCCCCCTCAACGAGTCAAAATTTCTTCTGGCCCCCCCTGTGCCAGAAGAATTTGCGCGCCCCTCTCAAATCTATAGTAGGCCTTTAGTAGCGCCCAGGCTTTTTAAGTTTTTTGCTAAAAAGAGGGTAAACTTTTTTACACACCCCTCTAGAGGAGTCAACATTTTTTACACCCCCCCCCTCAGGAGTGGTCTGAATTTTATCACGCCCCCCCTCAAATAACCTCAACCCCCCTCCCCCGTTAATAAACAATGACCACTCCCTTAGGCCCTAAGGGAGTGGTCAGCCCCCCTGTTGTTAAAAAATGATCACTCCCTAAGTTAGGGAGTGATCATTTTTTAACAACAGGGGGGCTGGTGGGTTTGCGGGTGGACGTGAGAAAAAAATTTCGACCCCCCCCCTCTCTCGAGGAGGTTAAATTTTTTTTACCCTCCCCCATAAGAGACAAAAATCGTGCGCGAACGTCCCCTTTTAGCCTATTCGTCTGGACGAAAAGCAATGATTTGTTCACAGGAGGCGCCACCATGCAACCAGGGCAGACATACTTTAGAGGTGAATAACAAACCAATGGCCACCATTGGCAGTCTCTGTGGCGAGTCATGGGGGTGCAAGAAATATAGTTTTTCTCTAAAACCATTCCATCAAATTATTTGGGACTTTAAGTGAGTCACCTAAAGATAGGAATGAATGGTGTGTGTGAATATGAAGTGATTTCCCTTGGTAGATTTTGAGAGAATTAGTTTTGAAATCATTTCTCCTTTGCACCTTTCAGCTGTCAATCCTGCACAATCCATTCCCTGACTTTCCTAAATGATTAATGGCAGTTCTACTCATAATATCTTCATTAAACTTTCAGCGAGTTATTATCAAATGGGACACTAATGGTGTGTGAAGGTTGAAAGCATTCTGATTAGGGAAAGTATAAAAAAAACATCAATTTAAGTCATTTGGTTAGTGCCAGCCTTGCAGCTCCCCTATGGAGCCCCTGTGCGAGGATTCACCTCCATTAAATGGAGGTACTGCCAGTTGCAACGAGTTGTAGACAACTTTCCCCTCACTTAGCTTGGTTTTCGTCCATTGGTACGGACGAAAATGAACCTAAGTATAGTAAAAGTTGTGTGCACCCTGTTGCAACTGGTAGCACCTCCATTTAATGGAGGTGAATCCTCGCGCAGGACCCCCATAGAGTGGCTGCAAGGCTTACACTAAACATTGACTTAAATTGTTATTTCCAATACTTCCTCTTTTCAAAATGTTCTTAAACTTCACAATCTATTAGTTTATCAATTGATGATAACTCGCTGAAAGTTTAGTTAAGGTATTATAGGGAGAACTTCCATTAATTATTTAGGAAAGTTGAGGGTATGGGTTGTGTAGGATTGGCAGGTAAAAAGTGCAATGGAGTAATAATTTCAAAACTCATTCTATCAAAATCTACCAGGGGAATTTACTTCATATTCACACACAATGTCTGTTTATATCTTTAGGTGACTCGCTAAAAGTATTAGATGATTTGATGAAATAGTTTTGGGGAAAAATGATTTTTCTCTACTACCCATGATTTGCCACATAGACTGCCAATGGTGTGCACTGGTTTGTTATTCACCTCCAAAGCATGTCTGCCTTGGGTGTGTGGTGGCGCCCCCTGTAAACAAATGTCTATTTTTCGTCCAGACGAATACCAATAGTAACGCGCTGGGTTTTCCACTAAAAACAGGTGAAATTATTTTGACCCCCCCCCCATCAGAGGAATTGAAAAAATTCTGACCCCCCTGGTCAAGGGGTTGAAAAATTCTGACCCCCCCTCAAACCCACCACCCCCCCCTGTTGTTAAAAAATGATCACCCCCTTATTAAGTTAAACCAAGATGCTCAAGCTCTCCCAATTATCGCTCAGTTATTGTCACATAACTCATGATCTGTGACCTCATTCTCTAACAAAAGAAATTGAATTCTAATTCAGACATTGACTCAGTAGGGTTTCGGGGAGAAGCATTTTAGATACATAATATGCATGTGTATCTGAGAAACTAGTGTGTTTACCTGTTTATCCAACCGACCACACGTTTCATGGGAGCAGCCATCTTTCAATGTGCTGCTGCCCCCTGGCGACTATTTTTGTATATGCTGCTGCCTCCTGGCGGCTATTTTGGACACTGGGATCGTCCACGCCTGGAGCTTGGAAGACTCTGCTTGTTGTTTCTTTAGCCAAATTTAAAGACTACGGTGGTATGTCCTGTTAACTAAGCTAAATCATCGTTTTTGTCTTCATACATGTCCACATAAGAGACATAAGAACCATGATGAAAACGTAGGATCTGCCTGCCTCTCTTGCCTGCTCGAATGTCACAGTCCACGGCCACGCACCTGCCACTGGCACTGGCCCCCCGGGGGTGGGGGGGGGGGCACTTCAATGTTTTTTTGATACAGGTGTGTGGCTGAACCCACGACAACCCTTACCCTTGCTAGGGCACTCATTCGCGGGGTTTTTCTACGAAAGCCTACCCTTGCTAGGGCACTTTTGACTCAATAATCCTAGATTTGTTTCAAAATGTCTTAAATTTACACTGATTGAGGAGAAAATTGAATTTGGTTCATGCTATTTTCATGAAAACTGTGCTTATGTCCAAGAAAATTTCGAAATTTCCTGCGTAAATCGGGGTATTTTGCTGAAAGTTGACCCTTGCTAGGGACATTTTGCTGAAAAGTAGACCCTTGCTAGGGACATTTCTGGCTGAAACAGGAGGCTTGCTAGGGACTTTTCCTTGAAAAAGTACTCTTGCCAGCCGCACATATGTGCATACCTTACATAGAGAGTGCCCCCCCCCCCCGGGACTGGCCCAGTGCCACTGCCACCTCACCAAAGACCGACGGATGAATATTGGGGTCTAGTAAGACTGAGCTCTCCTGCTGCCCGCCATAGGTTTAACGCTGTGACGGGAGTCTTGGCGCTGCGTATGCTGCACAGGCCGCCAGTGTGCAGCCAGGGTGTAGAATCATGGGCTCCCATAGAGCGCAATGTTAAACAACACATTTTGAAAAGTTATATAAAAATACTATTCCTTGGAATATTGAGATAATTCGACCACTAGGTGAAAGGGCAGGACTCAAAGATGTTTATTCTAAGGTTTAGATATTATTTATGTGAACTGCATGTCTTGTCGGGGGAACCTTGGATAGCCCACGCAACTTGTCAATTTTAGGCATTTTCTACCGAAACACATGAAAACAACCCATGTTCACCCTATCAAAATAATTATTTGTATTCCTTCCACAACTTCCATATCATAGTATATGACAGAAAATGACCTAAATATAAATCGTATGTACTTAGATTTTTATTTATTGCCTCAATTTAACCGCACTGACAGTGGAAAGTGAAGTCACAAATCTTAGAACTCTGTGCTTCGTGAGAGGAAAGGCCTAGCAAAGAGGGGTCAAATTGTCCAAAGTGTCCTTCTTTTCGGGAATGCTGATCGCTGCACATCTCATTTTTCTTTTAAATGATCTTCATACTGATTTAGTTCATGCCAATAGCTATCTACACATACCAGAATTATTTTTTACTTCCAAAGATTTCCGGCCATTTCAAAATTGCTGATCAACTTGCAATGTTTAACATTGCGCTCTATGGGAGCCCTCGCGTTTACACCCTGGTGCAAGCTGGCCCCATCTCCTATGATTAACGCGGTTCAGGAGCTCAATCTCTCGTCACCCAATACGGCGGAGTGGGATCTCTTATACTACCGTAATCTCCCGCATAGAAGGCGCAGCTCGCGTAGAAGGCGCCCCCCCCCCAACTCAGAGAAGGCCTTTTCACGTAGAAGGCGCACCTACCTCTTCTGGATTGATTTCTGGAAAAACCTGCATAGAAGGCGCCCCCCAACTCCCAGGGGGGCTGTTTAGCTGTCATCGGCACACGGTCGACCTTATTCCAGTGGTGCTGGCGCTATGAGTTCAAGCTGTCATCGGAGCATGGTGGGCCTTATTTTGGGGTGTTTTCCAAATTGAGATGTTGGAAAAACCCGCGTATAAGGCGTACCCCCAACTAAAGGCAATTACCCTCCCGCGTATAAGACCCAGCAGCATTTTGTTTGGCATAGAAGACGCGCCTTCTACGCGTGAGATTACGGTAGATTATGCCTCTTTGACCTCACCCGGCCACTGACTTACTGACTTAGGGAGTGATCATTTTTTAACAACAGGGGGGGGGGCTGGTGGGTTTGTGCGCGGATGCGCGAAAAAAATTCCGACCCCCCTCTTGATGGGGTCAAATTTTTTTGACCCCCCCAACAAGGGCAGAAAATTGCGCGTGAATGTGCCTTTTTACCCTATAGTAATGCACGGTTTTCCACTGAAAACAGGTGAAATTATTTTGACCCCCCCCATTAGAGGGGTTGAAAAAATTCTGACCCCCCCCTCAAACCCACCAGCCCCCCCCCCCCCCGTTGTTAAAAAATGATCACTCCCTTAATAGGTTAGAATTCTAAACTCTCTGCATCTCTGTACAGAGGTACAGAGATGAGAGTTTTAATAGAATTCAGGGATGTGATTTCTCCTCCAATTGGGAACCAAAAATTTGACCCTCGTGATTTCCCCAAATCCATGATTCACCTCATAAGGGTTACAATAGGTTTCTCGTGGCAAAACTCGCCATCTCGCCACTGTTTGTTCGAGGATCCCCCAACTTTTTCCTCTTTGTTATGTTTAGATCTGCTTTGGAAGTCCGTAGCTTCTTCCACAAATAAAAAATTTCAACCCAAATAGATATTTGATAAATATGGGGTTGCTTTATCCAAAATCGTCCTCATTTCGGGTGAAATCAGAGGAATATTGAAGATATTTGAGGTGAAAGTAAACCTAACAAAGAGCACAAAATCAGTGGAGCATCGGACAAACAGCCTCGAGAGGCCGTGAGTTGGTGCGAAAAACCTAACCCTAATGGGGGGAATAGAGAAAATATTTTAGTGTGGGGGGGGATCTGGTACCGTACTAAACAACTGCACCAGATTGCACAATTTGGCTTCTAGATGTTCGAAAATTTCTCCTTCTTCAGGGAGGATGCCCCCTATTATATTCACAAAGATCCTTTTCCAAGTCTATTTTGTGGCGTTGAATACCCTATATATTGGGAATTAAAAAATCTTCCTACAATTGGGCAATTTTCGAATCACATCCCTGGAATTCTAAGCTACTGGGACTGGCAGCGAGTGCCAAGACACAGTGCCCCTCCTCCCTAGACAGGTCGTGGGCCTCCTCTCGGGCTTCCCTAGCCCACTTAAAAGGGTCTATATCTCCTCTTTCCTATCCCCTCTGGATGTGTGTGGTGCACATATGCTCGGGTACTGACACTTTCCTCTGTGAAATTGTGTAATGTAGTTCTCACCATGAATATGACCTTAGCTGTCGAAATGGCATTAAACAACTATTACTCACTCACTCCTGGGCCTCACTTCATACAAGACATACCTGGTACAGAGGGATCTTGGAGCAGCAGACGTTTATTAACTCGAAAAGCGAGTTATAAGGAGACACCATGGGGCCCTGCACTTTTAGTCATTTTGGTGGTGCGAATAAGTTTAAAAAAAAGATGGAAATTCTGTATATAAGAGGCAGAATTACTTAATGAATTTGTAGTGCCAGGAGGAGATGTAGGGGTCTTGCAGGAAAAGGTATTTCATTACAAAGTTTTGTAAATTTTGAGAAATTGTCAATATTGTACAGCCTCAGTTGGTTGGCAGTCATAAGACGCTTTTTGCCTCCAATGGTGAAGGTATATGATGTTGATCCATGTATCAACTTTCCCGCCCTTTTTGGCAATGTGGTGCAAATAGCGCATGTTTGGCAGGAGTTATGCGAATAGTGGCTTGGCGGTGCGAATAACCTGGGTAAGGGAGTGCTGATGCAACAGGATGAGTGTACAATGCATGGGAGCCAATCACAGGCTTTTCACTTTTCGAGTTATCAGCAATTTACATTGCTGCATTATATCTTCATTGGTCAGTTTACACCTCCCAGAGTATTAAACACGGCATCAGAGACTGATTGTTGCACCTAAGGTAGGCAGACAACAAATAGCAAAAGCCTCACTGGCACTTGAATGTCTGTGCACACCAAGGAGCATTCTTGATATGTCATTATGAGCTACAGTCATTTTCCGCAAGGCAGATGCACTGTAATTCCACCATAGCTGTGCAGTATAGAGAGGGGTGCAGTAGGTCCTAAACAGCTGAATTTTGACCTTGATACTACACATACAAAACCTCCAAACTAACATATTACCCTGTGAGTATAGCACACGGTGTTGTCAGAGTATATCTTTATCATCCCTGAGGGTATTCTTTTTGATGTGGCCACGGTACTTTACCTCCTCACATTCTGTCAGCTTTTTAGAGTTTAAAGTAAAGTCAGGAAATACAGTTTGTTTGTCCATATAAGACCATATTGTTAACAGTGTGCTCTTGGACGGATTGTAAATAATATCATTATCCAGACCATATCCCTCACACACTTTGGGTAAATATGAGCAAATCATCCACGTGCAGCAAGTGATTGACAATATTTTCACCATTAATACAGCCAGTCTTACACTCATTTAGTTTGGAAAGAAAGATCATCCATGTATACACTAAACAGGTGTGGTGAGAGAATTCCACCCTGCCTGACACCATTTCCAACAGAGAATTCAGCAGATATAGTACTACCCCATTTGACAGACATTTTCTGAAATGTGTACCAATAGACTAGTATCCTAATGATGTAGGCAGGTACACCACGATCGGCAAGTTTGCCAAAAAGTTTTTCATGATTTACACGATCAAATGCCTTAGAGGCATCAAGAAAACACATAAATATAGATGTATTATGAGATTGATATTTTAGCAACAGTTCTTTCACTACATAAATACACATGTCAGTGCCATGTTTGGGCTTAAAACCGAACTGCCTGGCATTAGTGATGATATAATCATCCATCCTAGAGAGAAGGATCCTCACGAGGACTTTAGACATAATGCTAGCTAGGGCTATCGGGTGGTAATTGTCCTTGCTATTGATTTTCCCTGTCTTATTCTTTACTGGAACCAGAACAACTACCAGCATACTCTCAGGGAGGCATCCATGTACAATGTATAAGGAAACCAGTAAGACAAGATGAAAGCATCTTTAAAAGACATTGACTAGAATACTTCAGATGCTCTGCATAAATTCCATCAGCACCACAAGATTTATTCTTGTCTAGTTGTGTAATACTGCCACATATTTCATCAGTTGATATAATTAAAACCTCAGAATCGTGAATATCAAATGGCACATTCTGAGCATTACTTCTGACACTATTGAAAAGACGCTCATAATGCCCCTTCCATAGGTCAGCAATGTTCTGTTTGCCCACAATACCATCTATATTGGTAGGAAGTGGCGCTCTACAGTTATTTAAGGATTTTACCTTCTTCCTAAAGGATGTGATGTCCTTGTCCAAGAGACTCTTAGCCAAGGAATCTCTCCGCATCATTTTATATACTTTCTTAGCATCAAATATAGGGCCTTGGCATGGCTTCCCAGCTGCCCGGGGCCCTTGATGGGGGGGTCCCAATGTCACATGTCGATTTTAAGAAATGGCCATGTCTCATGTCACAAAGCAAAAACCCATATCGCTAGTGTCAGTGACATAGCTAACCCAATTAGACCTATGGGGCTTTTTTTTTATCATATAACCGTACCCAGTATGATGAACTTCATGGATAGGTCCAAGGGTAAAATGGGGCATTTCTGTGCATTTGGGTAGTATTGCACATTTTCTAGGGAATTACCCCTAGAGATGGCAAGTCGTCATGGGGAAAAATGACAACATATTTCAAAAGGGTTTTATGTCCCATAACCAATGGAATACCTATTGAAATCGCCCCTGTTTCCATGTTTAGGGGATTTAAAGTATAAGTGAGCGATATTATATACCCTTTGTTCCGATTTTTTTTTTTTTTTTTTTTTTTGCTATTTTACTTATTTTTGAAATATTTCTTAATCAGGAAGAAATATTAGTTATACTCGGATCCATATTCTAGAAGCCACATACAAAAATTTTAACCTTCCAAATAATACCATTAATTTTGTGTTCCGTGGAGGCCCACCATGTCTATTGAGTCATATTACCCTAATGACTTGGTGATATTATCCTGTATTGCGGGATATTGCCCCGAGAGTATTGAAGATTATTTTGGACAACCCATTTCAGTGGCGGATCCAGGATTTGGGAAAGGAGGGGATGGGGTCTAAAAGGAGGGGGTGCACCCCCTAGATTCTAGCATTTGTCGGGCCTCCCTAGCCCACTTAAAAGGGTCTATTTCTACTCTTCCCTATCCCCTCAGGATGTGTGTGGTGCACATATGCGCGGGCACTGACACATTCCCCTGTGAAATTGTGTAATGTAGTTCTCGCCATGAATATGACCTTAGCTGTCGAAATGGCGTTAAACATCTATTACTCACTCACTCACTAGCATTTGTTTTGGGTACAAAATATTCAAATAAACTCTTTAGTACAGGCAAAAAGGAGGGGGTGTGCACCCCACACCCCATATAAATCCGCCACTGCATTTTGCAACTGTGATTATGATATAAACTATAAATTATCAGACAAGATATTTAGTGGTAAAAATTAAGTCATGGTGGTAGGGAAAATCGAAAAAAAAAGTAGAAAAAAAACAACTATTTTTCACAATTCTAGAACATTCTCAAGGAAAAATTGTGAGTGACACAACCCCATTCAAGGACCTCCCCAGGCATGGAAAAGGTGAAACCTTGAAAGAAAATATTTGTTGTTAGAACAAGGAATATAGGGGGTCTGAGGGCTCCTCCCCCCAAGGAAAATTTTGAAGATAATGAGGCCAAAAGGTGCATTCTGAAGCTTTCTGAGTACAGCTGAGACATTCATTTTTCATGTCACTAAGGTCTATGTCACATGTCGAATTTAAGAAATGACTCTGTCATATGTCACTAGCATATCCATGTCCCATGTCGATTTTAAGTAATGGCCATGTCACCATGTCGATTTTATAAAATGGCCATGTCACCATGTCAAATTTAGGGGTCTAGGGCCATCTGCCCGCCATACGAGAAAAGCATTTCTGGCCTTATTGTGAAGCTCAGCCACATGTGTGTTCCACCCAGGTTTGCTTGCTCTGTGACCCTTGTGATCCATAGAGAGTGGTTCACCAGCCTTGTTGAGAGCAGTGACAATATCATTTTAATAACTGTTGAGCCCCCCCCCCCAGTGTCAAGATTTATTGGATTTTCAAAATGACCCTCCCCCAATATCTAAACAACCCCCCCCCCCCACCCCCACCTGGCAATAAATCACTTGGCCCTAAAAAAGTTACCCCCGTTACCTTCTTTTTAGTAAAAAGCCTGCACGCTACTATAAATCAAGAGGATGCAAAAATTCTCCATGCCTTCGGCACAGGAGGAGGTGCAACAAATTTTGACTGCATATCTGCGCAACCCCCCCCCCCCTTGTTGATGAATAATGACCACTCCCTAGGTAATGTAATCTCTATTTTCTTTCTTTTTTCCTTTTTTTGCAGACATTCATCTCCCAATCGGTGATGTTGCGTCATGGATCACCTGCAGATACAAGTACCGTGTAACTAAAGTCTCTATCTGTACCATCTGAGGCCAGGGTAACTTAGATAAAAGGACCATGTCTCTGCTACGGATTCTGAGGGTAGGTGGAAAATACATCTGCACTGTCTGTCTGATAGGGATAAATAACGAAAAGGTCATCAGCTTTATTCATTGGTCCCTTTTGTCTTATTACAGAGTCCAGATGGGATATTGGCACGCAACATGGTGAGAATCTAAGCATGCATGTACCTGACATCTAATGTCACTTTTGTTTCTATTGAGTATTTTTCTGTAGTCCAGAGAAACTTGGACTGTAGGTATAGCCTAGAGTCCGGGTGAGTTCTATGGAAACTATAAGCTGGCAGGGCAAATGGTTTAAATATTTCTTCTTGGCTATAATAATTTATTTGTAACATGAAATTCCAATAAAACACTAACGTATCTGGACTTCAAATCAATATGATATTGTATTGATTCTAATTTTGTATTTATAGATGTACCTAGACACAACCCCACTAGTTGTAGTTAACAAAGGCCATGGTTAACACTGTTTAATGTACATTGGCTGTTAATTGTTCAAGTACCATAGGTATAAACAGGGGGTTTCTTAGTCAGATTAGACCTACTAAGTACTCACCAATGGAGAACTGAAGTACGTTTGAAGGATACCAAGTGATTTCTGATGCAGTAGTTATCTGTTTTATATATTATCAAAGACGGGGGGAGGATAAAAGGAGTAAAGTCAAGCAGTTTTCATGTATATAGATGGTAGGTCATTTTATTAGGCTTTGTCTTGATAAAGTACTGTGGATAAGAAGGCTTCCGGCACTTATTTTGCCTCACAGAATTGCACACGTATATATTGTCTGAATCACCTTCCTGACCAGGGGGTTATTGTGAACGCAATACATATATACATGACTTCATTCAATATACCCGGTATAAGTACATGTATATGGGAAAGTGCCTAGACCATCAAGTACATGTACTGAAATACCGTATGGGTAGTTTTGGTCCAGTACTGTACTAATCCTTCAGCCGTCATTCATACTTCCTGAAAATTGAAATTTCTGCGTGTCCCAAACCACCATAATTCTAAATAATAGGTATACATTCAGGAATTGGTGCAATCCCGCCACAAACATAGATTTGAGTTGTATGATTTTCAATACAAAGTACATGATAACAGATTAATATCACTCATCCTAATGTTAAGGATTCAAGCCCAGGTGGCAGCACTACTCAGTTTGAGAACCATTGAAGTCCTCCTTCTGGTTTGATCACTATCGCATATGTATACATTCTAGATTGTATGCTCGTCTTTTTTCTCTTACAATCGACCTACATAATTATCACTGACTTCAAAACCACAGTTTTAGTCTTTAAAACATCTTATGTCCAACAACAGTAAAACAGCATCCTCACCATAGCCCCTCATGGTTAACATGGAAACTGTTTTTTAATGTTGGATAAACTCAACTCATACGATGTTATTAATACTCTCTTACTAAGACTCTTAGTCTAGAGTCCGCAAAGGGGGAGGGGGTGTTCGCTTATCAGTGTTTAGAGCCAGAGATGCCACTTTTCGAATTCCTGGTTTTCGTTTCAAGATACCCCTATCAAATCATGTCAAATTCCTGGGAAAATGTGTCCAAAAGTTCAGTTTTCCTGGTTTTTGTTGGCCAGTGATTGGCAACTCTGTAGAGCATACACATGTGCGCTCTTTAGAATGAATATGGTAAACTTATGATGTTACTGTCACAAACTGCAACCTAACATACATTTTATCTGGTAATAAAATGTATTATTAGCAGCAGTCATTCAACAATCTATTGGTGTTAGTGAAGTAACTAACATAAGACTCTGGATTGGTGGCCCCCAGGTCTCATGGCCCCCACTCCTGTGGCCCTCCTGTCATCTCGCCCAACAGATGTATGGCCCTCATAATACGTCACTGTAACTAGAGAGTTTTAGCAAAACCGACGTGGGCGTATCCCTACACGTACCTCCACTACGGAGCTACGTACGTACAGAACGTATCTAAGTGATTTGCTACGTGATAGGCGTACGTAGTGCTCTCGGACTGCACACGCTTTGATGACGTAATCAACATGGTTGCCTGGTTACGCAATACGGATACGTTCATGTCGGGACTGCTAAAACTCTCTACTACCTGTATGTCACCGTACCTACCTTTTTGTCCATGTACCTACCTATACCTACCTCCATATACCAAATAAAATCCTGTTCCAGGCCCGTACCAACCCATACCTATCCATACCTACCATACCTATCAAAATACCATCCTGTACCAGGCCCGTACCTTTGGACCTCCCTAGCCCACTTAAAAGGGTCTATTTCTCCTCTTTCCTATCCCCTCAGGATGTGTGTGGTTCACATATGCGTGGGCACTGACACATTCCTCTGTGAAATTGTGTAATGTAGTTCTCGCCATGAATATGACCTCAGCTGTCGAAATGGCGTTAAACATCTATTACTCACTCACTCAGGCCCGTACCAACCCATACCTACCATACTGGTACCTATCAAAATACCATCCTTTATTATATACCTAGCGTACATTTTAAATCCCAAATTCTTCCTCTTTTTATTGTGAAAATTGCATGCTATTAGTTTCATAGTTTCGTATGATTAATTCTGTTAATGAATGTTTCCCAATTTCTTACAGTTGATTTCTGTGTAAAATCCTTATTTTTGGTCCGATTTTCATGCTGTAAAGTTCTACAAGGACGGTAACATAAGGTTTCTACCAATTTCCACCATAGGAGTACCAATATTCTGCTGATTATTGCCAAAAATCACAGTCAAAATTGGCAGTCGGCGATTGTTTTGATTTATTAGTTTGCAAAGTGGCCAACTAGATGTCTCCCGATTTTTTACAGTTAATTTTTTTAATCTAAAATCGTTATTTATACAGTAGTCTGATTTTCACGCTGTAAATTTCTACAAGGATGGCAAGATAAAGTGTCTACCCATTCCCACCACAGAATTACCAATATTCCGCTGATTATTTCCAAAAATTGCGGCCAAAATCGGCAATCGGCGCCAATTTCGTCCCACTGTTCCCACTAGATGTCAACCTAAATCTGTATGCACACTAGAGGGCATATGGCCATAATATGCCACTGCTGTGGGCATATAACTCTCCTATACTTAAGGATTAGCAGTGTCATATGCTACGTATAATAAAACAGAAGCACCACTTCATGGGCATACTCATAGTCATATGCCCACTGTATGCCCACTTGTGGCTTATAAAGCCATTTGTGGACATACAGGTGGGACATGTGGCCTCACTTTGCCGTGAAATGTGTCCACACTTTGCCGTGAAATGTGGCCACACTTTGTCTTGAAGAGAGGTATATATTTCTCCAAACTCTGGTGGCAAAGCCACTAGTTTGCTAAAAAGAGGGTAAATTTTTTAATGCCCCCGTTTAAGAGAGGTAAAAAAATTTTATGCCCCCCCCTTAGGAGGGTCTGAATTTTTTACCCCCTCCCCCCATTGATAAATAATGACCACTCCCTTATTTGCGTAGATGTGGTGAGCTTCCAGACACCAGGCAGGTACTGAGGTAGGTATTGTCAGGTATGGGTAGGTATGGGTTGGTATGGATAGGTACTGATAGGTATTGAGGTTGGTATGGATAGGTACTGAGGTAGGTACGGGTTGGTATGGGTAGATACTGATAGGTACTGAGGTAGGTACGGGTCGGTATGGGTAGATACTGATAGGTACTGAGAAAGGTATGGCTTGGTATGGGTAGATACTGATAGGTACTGAGGTAGGTACGGCTTGGTATGGGTAGATACCGATAGGTACTGAGGTAGGTATGTGTAGGTACTGAGGTAGGTACGGGTTGGTATGGGTAGATACTGATAGGTACTGAGGTAGGTACGGGTTGGTATGGGTAGATACTGATAGGTACTGAGGTAGGTATGTGTAGGTACTGAGGTAGGTACGGGTCGGTATGGGTAGATACTGATAGGTACTGAGGTAGGTACGGCTTGGTATGGGTAGATACTGATAGGTACTGAGGTAGGTACGGCTTGGTATGGGTAGATACTGATAGGTACTGAGGTAGGTATGTGTAGGTACTGAGGTAGGTACGGGTCGGTATGGGTAGATACTGATAGGTACTGAGGTAGGTACGGCTTGGTATGGGTAGATACTGATAGGTACTGAGGTAGGTACGGCTTGGTATGGGTAGATACTGATAGGTACTGTGGTAGGTACGGCTTGGTATGGGTAGATACTGATAGGTACTGAGGTAGATACTGATAGGTACTGAGGTAGGTATGGGTAGGTACTGAGGTAGGTACGGCTTGGTATGGGTAGATACTGATAGGTACTGAGGTAGGTACGGGTTGGTATGGGTAGATACTGATAGGTACTGAGGTAGGTATGTGTAGGTACTGAGGTAGGTACAGCTTGGTATGGGTAGATACTGATAGGTACTGAGGTAGGTATGTGTAGGTACTGAGGTAGGTACAGCTTGGTATGGGTAGATACTGATAGGTACTGAGGTAGGTATGTGTAGGTACTGAGGTAGGTACGGCTTGGTATGGGTAGATACTGATAGGTACTGAGGTAGGTACGGCTTGGTATGGGTAGATACTGATAGGTACTGAGGTAGGTATGTGTAGGTACTGAGGTAGGTACGGCTTGGTATGGGTAGATACTGATAGGTACTGAGGTAGGTATGTGTAGGTACTGAGGTAGGTACGGCTTGGTATGGGTAGATACTGATAGGTACTGAGGTAGGTACGGGTTGGTACGGGTAGATACTGATAGGTACTGAGGTAGGTATGGCTTGGTATGGGTAGGTACTTAGGTAGGTACTGAGGTAGGTATGGGTAGGTACTGAGGTAGGTACGGCTTGGTATGGGTAGATACTGATAGGTACTGAGGTAGGTATGGGTAGGTACTGAGGTAGGTACGGCTTGGTATGGGTAGATACTGATAGGTACTGAGGTAGGTATGGGTAGGTACTGAGGTAGGTACGGCTTGGTATGGGTAGATACTGATAGGTACTGAGGTAGGTACGGCTTGGTATGGGTAGATACTGATAGGTACTGAGGTAGGTACGGCTTGGTATGGGTAGATACTGATAGGTACTGAGGTAGGTACGGCTTGGTATGGGTAGGTACTATAGGTACATGAATTTGCAGAGTTTTATTATGGTAAAATCTAGTAAAATAGAAGATATTCCCTAGAATCCAGAGTCAATTATCGTTACTGTAAATTAATAAAACTTAAACCACTGTAGTTTGAGTATCAAGATTCCTACATGTTTCGGCCCTCTCGGGCCTTCATCAGGGAATACTCTTTATTGCTGTTGCTATGGAGGTATATGAAAAGTGAGTCATTTCAGTACAATAGTTGACTTGGAGTCGTTTCAGATGGGTGTGAATAAATCCAGTCATTTCATTGGTTATTGAATTCAATTCGTTTGTGAAAAAAACTCACATGTATAAATATGGTTCGACATAAAATAATTTAATTTGTCATGGTAAAAAAAATTTTTTATATGAAATAATTATGGTAAAATGGAGATATAGGGACTACAAGAAGCTATACAGATGTTTTAGGAGTGAATTATATAAGTTTTATATTGTAAAAACTGCTTTTTGGGATGTGAGAAAGGGGGCCAGGGGATAATGGGGCCAGGAAACCACAGGGCTACTGGACAGTAGGGCTATGTGGGTGGGGGCCATGAGACCGGGGTGCTATTCACCCCGAAGTGCCCTTTACAGCCTATGCACTAACCTTTAGTAAAAAGACATTTAGGGTAATCATAGGTTTTTAGGGCTGAAGTACATGTATGAGTTTATTAGAATGGACTTTTATCTTAGGTTTTGGCCATTTTTTTTGCATAATAGTGAACATCATATCATGAAGTGTGGTTTAGCTGAGCTAACCACAGCTTGGTCCTTTTGTTCTGAGGAGTCACCGTTGGTTTATACAATATAATGTTTTCAATGATATACACCTGTACAATACCAAAATATAATTGGCATGAATATTTTCAGAATAATCTCTCAATCCGGAATGTGCGGTGGTCATTGAGAACGTGGATTCCGCTATCTTTGTGTCTTGTTGTTATATACAAACTGACTAGAGATGATAATGAGGGTAGGTGGGCATTAGAATTTACACTCTACTACGAAAAAATTTATCTAAAATACCCTCTACCACGGATCTCAATGCATTTACAATCGGTATTTAGGTCCATGCCTCCACTTCATAAAAGGTAGTGATACTCTTAAACGTAAATTTGGCACTGGTTTGGTCACTCGATATTAAAAATATTTGGAGACATTGAGATATTAGAAATATTTTGAGACATCGAGATTCATATGTATCTAATTATGTTATTCAATTCGATTGATTCCGTCGTCTGTGTGCGAGCCTGTGGAGAAATAAGTTCTAATTCACTTTTCTTAAATCTTTCAGATCTCATTCAAGGTTTCCTGCAATCAAGTTCAGCTGACAAAGATCCACGTCGTGTTTTGGTCACTGGGGTCGCAGGTTTTATTGGTCATCACGTAGCCAAAGCTCTTGCCACCAGCCCTGGCAATATGGTCATTGGCATAGATAACTTTAATGACTACTATGATGTCCGTCTCAAAATAGTAAGTACACCCGATTAGATGTCTTGCTGAGTAATTGTAAGTTCAACTGTCACTGCATAGTAAACTGGAAGACTACAGATAATTGAATGATATGTAATGAAATGACTGGTAATGAACAAAGATAAAGGTACATCAAGTCTCAGATCATTGTTTTCTTTTGGCACCATTCCGGTATATAAATATAAATGTCCTTTTTACAGGACCGGGCGTATGATATCAGTGGCCTCGGGGTGGAGATCTATAACGAAGACCTGTGTACACAGGCGCTCCTCTTTGATCTCTTCGCTCAACATAACTTCACCCATGTGGTGCACCTGGGAGCACAAGCTGGTGTGCGCTACTCACTGAAAGACCCGCTTACCTACATCCACTCAAATGTAGAGTGTCAAATGGCACTGCTAGACGTCCTCATCGATTTTCCAGTGAGCAATTCTCATTTGTTAGCTCAAAGGCTTAGAGTCACCAGTAATATGTACATACTCGGCACATGTATTAAATGTATATATGCACATACTGTATGGCCCCAGCGCTCATAGATTTCAAAATGACTCTAACCTATACACAATTTGCGTTTATTGAAGATATACACTGTAGATTATAGTGTATTTTTCATATTCATCATTACTACATTACCTCCACCGCTTATTTGGGACCTGGAGCCTAACCAGAGTCCAGACTACGGTATACGCAAATATCAACCTACTTTATATCGAGGGGACACAATACATATATGAAACATCAGAGCAGAATGCATATGAATCCCCTAAGAAGATAGCAAGCATTTTCAGGTCAATGAATATTGATGATTTCAGGCTACAAAGCTTGTGTACGCATCCAGCTCAAGTGTGTATGGTAAGACATCATCTGTGCCCTTCCGCCTCTCGGCTGCCACTGACCAGCCAGGTAATATGTACGCTGCCACCAAGAAGACAGACGAGCTACTAGCTCTGCATTACTGTCAGGCGCATGGACTCACGGCCGTCGGACTGCGCTTCTTCACTGTCTACGGCCCATGGGGTCGTCCTGATATGGCCGTGTATAAATTTGCCGAGGCAATCCTAAATAGGAAGGAGCTGCCCCTTTTTCAGAAGGCGTAAGTATTCAATGTCGATAATATATTTTCTGTATTCATATTTGTAATTCATAGGTACATTTAGTAGATTTCTTACTTCATCCCCTACATGGAAGAAATATTAGAGAACCCACCCCATGCAATCTTAGATCAGGGGCTGGAAGAGAGGGATGGGCAACGGGCACTGCAGTGGCTGATTAGGCCAGATAACGGTATCTCGGGTGTTATGCTAATGAGCAGGCCGTCATGCTTGGCTGCACACAACACTGGAGCAGTGGAGGGCTGGGTCTGGCTTCCTTGGTACATGTCAAACTTGCATATTAGGCCTAAAAAGAAGAGTTGTTTTTGGAAATTTTTTATATTAAATATGACCCAAAATTAAAGAAAAATGTTAAAACATGTCAATATATAGGTATGTTTGGTATCAGATTAAAGCCCATGGTCTCACGAATGCTACTAGCTTAAAATAACCATCATTTTTCTTACTTTCCTAATTTAGTTAATACATGTATGTTGATCCATATTTTATATAGTAAAATTCCTCCATGCCATATCTGTACACAGGCGCAGGTAGACGGGAGAGATGTCCTTCCACAAGCCCCCAACTCCCTCTGATTTCCCCCCATCTCCTCCTCCACGCTATGGCTGTACAGAAGCACAGGTAGACGGGAGAGATGTCCCTACACAAGCCCCTAACTCTCTCTGATCCCCCCCCCCACCTCCTCCTCCTCCATGCTACGGCTGTACAGAGGCGCAAGTAGACGGGAGAGTTGAATAGCCAGAATTAATTGTCAAAGTTGGATCATTCTCCTTATCTGCACAGTCTGGGGAGGGGTCAGACCTAGAGATATGATAGAAGGATCCCCTCTCTAGATTTTCGTTGATTGTAAAACCTGAATAAAAGACAATTATTCCATATGCTCCAAAGCAAGGACTTTCTAATGATATATAGCATTAGCATCTGGGATTAGTCATTTAGCCAGAATTAATTGTCAAAGTTGGACTTTTTTTTTTAGATGCCCTTGGGTCTCACGGTCCTTGAGGTAGCTGTCCGCTGGTGTTATGTAGGGATTTGCCAAGCTGAGAGTGGACAATACACGTATAGGCACCTTTGTGTATCAATCCATAGGGTCGGCATGATGCCAGTGCTACATTCATGCATCATGACGACCAATAGGCCTCTCTACACTTTAAAAAATGTGGATAGCATGATGCATTGATGAACAGTTATCCCTTTATGGATGGCATGATGCATTGATGCACAGTTAAACCTTTATGGAAGTTAACCCCTTGTGGATGGCATGATGCATTGATGCACACTTAACCCTCTATGGATGGCATAATGCATTGATGCACACTAAACTATTTACAGCAACTCACTTAGCTCTTTAAGGGTGTCATAATGCATTTGCCCCTGTCGATTCATGCATCATGTACCATTAGCCTTTTATTGATGGCATGATGCATTGACCCACAGTTAACCCTTTATGGACAGGATGATGCATTGATGCACACTTAAACCTTTATGGATGGCATGATGCATTGATGCACACTTAACCTTTTATGGATGGCATGATGCATTGACGCATGCTTAGCCCTGTATGGATGGCATGATGCATACTTAGCCTTTTATGGATGGCATGATGCATAGGCACATGTTTAACCTTTTATGGCTGGCATGATGCACAGTTAACCCTTTCAGGATGGCATGATGCATTGACACATGCTTAACCCTTTATGGATGGCATGATGCACAGTTAACCCTTTCAGGATGGCATGATGCATTGACACATGCTTAACCCTTTATGGATGGCATGATGCACAGTTATCCCTTTATGGATGGCTTGATGCACACTTAAACCTTTATGGATGGCATGATGCATTGATGCACACTTGAACCTTTATGGATGACATGATGCATTGATGCACACTTAACCCTTTATGGGTGGCATGATGCATTGACACATGGTTAACCCTTTATGAATGGCATGATGCATTGATGCACAATAAACCCTTTATGGATAGCATGATGCATTGATGCACAGTTAACCCTTTATGGATGGCATGATGCATTGATGCACAATAAACCCTTTATGGATAGCCCCTGCTTACATTAAATACCTCTACCTACCTACATGTTTTTTTTATCAATATCTCTGCAGAGACGATGCCCCACTTGAACGGGACTTCACCTACATTGATGATGTAGTGAATGGAATCTTGGCTAGTCTTGTATACAAACCGAAACACTGCGGAGAGCGGTTCAACTTGGGTTTCGGACATCCTCTTAGTGTCCCCAAACTGGTCAGCCACCTGGAGGAGGAGCTGGGAGTCAAGGCCAATGTGGTAAGTCAATGTCTTCAGGGTCAGTTATAGGGGATCCCAGAAGGGAACAACTCAAACAGTAACTAAGTGGTTCCAATCCGGCTCAATGGGATTGTCGGACTTGGTTGGAAGACGAACAAATTGTCATCATCTACTGATCAAATCAGGCCTTATGATATGTCATGAAATATTGATAGGGATATGTTTCAGGATATGTTTTAGGGTATAGCTGAATTAGAATTTGTGCTGTTGTTAGGGTGTGCCTGTTCTATATATAGATATATCCATATATAGAGAAGCCACACCCTTAACGGTGTTGGGGTGGGTAGAATGGTCTGAAATGGAAGATCACTTCTGCTCAGAAAAAAGCTATGTAGAGGTAAATTATCTCTCCAATCTATCTGTCATCTAATTCTTGGCATAGATGTCCTTCCTATTCTGTTTTCATTTTTTTCAAAATATTTATGAAAAAGGTGTTCTCAGGAGGGTTAAAATCAAAGACTAAATTGATTCTCTGGCCCTAGATTGCCTGCAGAGGTTTCCTGCCCGGGGTGGGGGCACTCCCTATATGTTCAATAGTAACCATGTGCATATATGGCCCTTGACTTGGTACCCCTTTTAGCGGGGGAAAATTCAACCAAAACACACCCCTTTTGATGGGAATCAGCTTGGAAAAGTACCCCTTTTTGCTGCTGCTTTCCCGGCCATATTTTGAGATTTTTCGGAAAAAGATACCCCTTTCCCGGCCAAAAATGTCAGAATTTCCTGGGAAAAGTACCCCTTTCCCAGCCATATTATGAAGATTTGCCTGGAAAAAGTCGAGATTTTGAAATTCTTTTTCCGTTGAAAAGTCCTTTAAAAGTCCTTTTGCCCAAATTGGGCCCAAAAGGACCCCTTACAACGGGTCTGGGTGGGTCCGCTCCTAGGGTCCAAAAAGTACTCCCTTTCCTGCTCTTTGGGTACAGATATGGTTTCCACATATCCAGAAGTGCCACTGCCTGCATGGTCCTGAGCTACCTCCCCCCCCCTGTACTGCTTGGTCATGGCTCAGCAGTCCCTTACACAATGCCATAATCATGATAGCCCCACAGGTGCATCTGGGACGTCTGCACAGCTTGGTCACGGCTCAGTAGTCCCAATTACTAGTACCTGTTCTTAACCCTTTAAAGGCTGCTAATGCTTTGGGGCCCTCGAGGGAATACCACACTTTGCCCCCCCCCCATAATATAGCCACAGTATGCTATATTATGATATGATTTCAAAATTCACTGCCAATATTCCCTAAAATAGCAAGCACACCATTCCAGTAAAACATGTGTTCCTCTTAACTACAATGTCACAGGGATGAAAGTCTTCCTAGAATTCTAGGAATTCCTAGATTTTCAGTTTCCTGAGATGAAAAAAGAAAAAGGCATTCTATGTACTTATTTTCCAAAGATGAATCTATCTTCTGTGCACTTTGCCTACTAATGATTACATATTAATGTAAGTTCTTTAATGCACCACACAATAAAGGGATACCCTCCAGGGGATACTGGATAATTACAACAGAAGTACTCTTATTAACCCCCCCCCCCACCCATGTGAGTGGAGGAGCTAGTACCCCTATGTAGTCTAGCCAGCTCTTTGGAGTCCTAGAAAAATAGGAAGCTCCAAGGCCTTCTCCCATTGGTTAAACCTGCCCTAGAATTCTAAGAAAATAGAGGAAGTCCAAATTAAGGCAATGTCACTCTCCAATCATATGGTTAGTGTAATGGGGTTATGTTAGCCTAGTAAACCATTATGCTTGGAGAGTAGACTGGCTAGGCAGTTAGGCTCATTAAAATCTTACTACAGCCTCCATACCAAAGAAGGAAAACAACCATAGTATGGCCAAGGCCATTGGGAAGAGAATAGGAAAAACCAGAAACTCAAATGAACCTCCTCTAAACAAATGGAAATTTTAAGAGAGTGTAATTTAAGGGATACTGCATTAAGATTGATTGGGTTCTAGGATAATTGGTGAATTAAAGTAATCTTTATGCAGGCATAAAGGGGTTAATATGGTTACATATGTTAACTTGCGTATCTGATATATTTTCCTAGATTTTTGTGAAAGGTCACTTTCATCCCTGCAATGTAGTATTGAAGTGTTGTATTTTTGGAAGCTAGTTATGACACTTTCCTTTGTTGTGATGTTACAGAAAATGTTGCCAATTCCACCATCTGAGATACTGAAGACTTGGGCAGACATTTCCACATCAAGGGCCCTGTTGGGATTCAACCCGAAAATTCCCCTAGTTGAGGGTAGGTAGTCAACTTTGCTTTTCAAATGTGAAAAGTTAAAGCATGAATACTTAGATGCTAACATGGTTCTATCGATGCTTTTAGCAATACCATTCAGCTGAATCTAATGTGTCGTTATAGGTGTCAGGCGGTTCGCGACATGGTACAAGGGTTACAGAAAGCAGCGGGAGGATGAGCAGAGAACAGGCAAGCTGACGCTTGCACAACGCTGGTATAAAAGGTTAGATATCCTTATATTTCTTTTCACTACATGTATTTAGAAAATGGCAATTTAAATCTTCAATAGCATCTACCCTGGTACCCCATACCAAGGCTGACATGGCTGAATGTACATTGTAGTCCATTATTCAAATCATGAAGTAGAATACTTTTGGCAGCGAAGATGACATATCAATAGGAATGGCATAGGGTGATTTATACTTAAAAAGAAAAACACGCCTCTATTTTCATGATAGCGTAATTTGATGGTCTTTATGTCAACTAATAAAGGTTCTGGCATGATCATTGTCACATGTCCCACTGTAGAGCAGCAGGCCGATCTGATGCAACTGATGACGTCACGATTGGCAAAATGCATCAAAGTTGTATATGTACAGTACCGTACTGTATAAGGATGCAATCAGATGCTGTTTGAAATTTTTTCTTTGACATCATTTGCTATTTCCTTCGAGAAATATCAATAAATATCCCACCAGAAGGTGCATATGTAGTATCATAATCCTGTACTGTTTATTTTTGTAAAAACAACAAATTTTGCATTACCTTCCATATATATACAATGCATAAACTGGTGTATTTTGGCAATCGTGACGCAGATGCATCAGATAAACCTGCTGCTGTGCTCTATGATGACACATATTTTAATAAGCATGCCAGAATCTTCTTATTTGCCATAAAGGCCATAAAATTACGCTATTATGAAAGTAGATTAGTGTTTTTCTTTAAAATTCACTTTACCCAGGTAAGCCTTGTTTAAAAATTAATTTTAGAATTAACCAGGGGAGAGTTAGATGGCTGCCTATGGTCATCCCCATCTGTGTGTACCTCCCTATACATATCTAATCAAAGCAGTGAGAAAAGAACAAAAACGCTTATGTTTTTGATATTGTTGTATTCAGACTTGTTGAAGACCAGAAGGAGAGAGGGAAGCGTTATGAAAAGAACCGTATCAAGCTACACAATGACCGTCTACAAAGAAGACTTGAACATGAAAGAAATAAGTATGTATTTTATTCAGTGTTTGAAAAAGTTTTATTACAAATAAAGTGGTGGTTGAAAACAATATATATGAGATGCCAATTGGCACTCTAGTTAGAATCGGAATTGAATTAACTCATACAGTACAAAAGTGATATTGATAATGAAGAATGAGAAAATAAATAAAAATGGTTGATGAAACCTTGACAAGACAGTATTTACAAGATGGTACATGGGAATAAGACGAGACATTGACATTAGAGTAACATCCCAGATAGAGTAAAAAGATAGATATAAAAACCGGTCATGTCAGCAACATGAAAGTGTAGGTCACTCTCAGTCAATTTAATATTAGAATGAGGGTATGAGAAAAATTGTCATCATGTTCACAAGAATATTAGTAGTAGCAGTCCATTTTGATGCATATTTGTTATTAAGACGAGACAAAGTCATCCTATACCAATACGAGGTATCTGATAGTACAGACGCACTAGACCATATAAGGACTATTGAGACTCATATGCGACCTGGTTACACACATTTCAACCATCTCCATAAAAAAAAACGTGGTTTATGTTGCTTATTTTCACCATTTGTTGAAGAGAACTGTTCAATACCAAATGCTAACCGGCATATTTGATATTCCATTACTTTATTTCCTTTGATACCATCTATTTTTTTGAAAGATATTTCTGAAAAAGCATCAGGTACCTTGCATTCCAGGTACATGAAATGGGCACAAGAACACGGCCAGGAGGTCCCAAAATCAAAGAAGCAATCATTCTCGTTTTTCCAAGGTGAGTTTTTTTACTTAATTTTACAGTTGACCCCACACATGACGTACATCTCACCTACAAGGTGCACCATGAATTTGTAAAGCAAATAGGGGCACTCAATTGGGATGTTTTTTGTAGCTTTACTGATTTACATATCTTACCTATGAATCTATAATAAACATGAACCTGCAGGCCTTGCGGTATTAGTCTTAAATGTACTGGATTTATAATGGTTTCTATGTTATTATAGGGCTCGACTCTTCTGGTGGTGACATAATTTACTCAACTTCATTGAAAAACAACATTGAGGTAAGGCAACTGTTAACTTGGTTCCTGGGTGAAGCGCAGAACAGCCACAGTCGTACAGTATAGGCCCCTGTGGATATTAGAACCAGATGATATCCTACTGTTCTTTGTTAAAAAAAAAAATAAAAACATATTTAAAAGATTCTTGTGTAAAGTCGTAGATTGGTCGCATATACCATCACGGTTACCACGCCCTCTAATTATGTGATTGACTAGACGTCAATCACATACTTATATATACATAGACCGCTGCACAAAATCACATTGAAACAAAGAGAGATTCTGACAGACATAGGAACAAAGAGGGAAATTTGGCCCATACTCTGTCTCTGTACACATTGGTATTGGTGTATATGTTTTTGGTATATAATATAGTTGAAGCTAGCCCATAGGCCATGTATATGGTACAGCTAGCATTTACACCTTAGAAACAGAGAACAATCTCTGTTCTGGGTTGGTCACGGGTGAGCAGCTAAGAACAATAGGGGATTAAGGTATTTTTTCAAGCCTGCATGCACCAGTGGTCATTAACCCCCTCAGTGCCACATAGCAGCAGTAAAATTATTAACCCTACAAGGGCAATGAACATAGGACTCAATCACACATAGGCCTAAGGCCTGGACTTAACCATTTTTATGTGTTTTACTGTTTAGGCTCTAAAACAACGGTGTAAGGACTTGGACCAGTGTGTGGCCTTCAACAGTAATGGAGTGATCAAGGACAGGGTAACTCTTCGCGATAAGTGGACTCGTAAAACTGAGTTTACTGAAAATACACAGGGCCTTTATGTTGCAGGTAGGTAGCCATGAACATGTCTATTACCGGTAGTGCCTTTGACAACTGTAATAATGTTAACAGGTGGATTTTCTAAACCACAAGATGGGTGAACCAACTGTGTGTCCTGGTTCTTAACTAGCTAGTGGCTTGAGCTTGCATTTAGCTAACCATTGTGTTGGTAATACATAACGAGAATTCTGTCTGTATAGATGCCTTGTTTCTGAGTAAATAGGAATTTAAGTTATTCATAAATGATGATATACCATGTATAGTGAATACAAAGTAGTTCTAATATACATATCGGTTTGCAGATATTGATGTTTGTCAAGCTGACCTACATGACTGCAGTAAACATGCAGACTGCCAGCCGACATGTAAGTACTCCCCCATCTTTGATAACAATTCACATGTATACACATTTTTTTTATATATAAAACCCCACAAGCACACATTTCTGAGCAGTTTGAAGAAATCAGACTTTCTCTGCTTACCATATTCATAGCTCAGGTATGGGGAAGTTCTTCTCAAAAGCAAGTACAGTCTGTATAGATGCCAGAGACCTTATCTCATTGGCAAAAATGATTGTGATAACCTATGACATCATAATGTACCCCCAGGTGACAGGATTTGAAGGGAATATCTGTCAGGGTGGTGAGAAAATGGCCCATGTGGGAGTACCAATAATACACGGGATATGCTTCAATACACAAGAGTGGGGAGTGTGGTAATGGCAGTAATAGCACCGGTCGGTAAACCAGGAAGTCAGGAGTGCCTCATACTGCTTGACAAAGTCAAATCAATCTCATTGGGAGGAATGTGATACTGGTTGATCGTGATTGAAGCTAGTTGGGAGGTCTGTAGGGGTCAGAGGTCCAGATGTACCGTAAATCCTCGGTTATGGGACACGGTTTATACACAAGAATAGCCCCAAATGTGTCCTATAGGATTTACCTGAACTCAGGGTGCGACCGATAGGCGAGGTTTTTTATACTACATTGTATAAAACAATACTAAACTACCCAAAATTAAGTCCCATCTGCACCTTATAGCATTTCCTTCAACTCTGGGTGCATCTTATACACAAGGTGCATCCTTTACGTGACGATTTACGGTAGGTGGATGGCGGATTTGGCAGGGGGTTGGGTTCTTAGTTCAGTGGTAGAGCGTCCATATCGATGCCAGGAGGTGCCGGGTTCGATCTCCGTAGAATCCAAACACCACTTTCCCTGTCCACTACACACCTCCCAACTAGATAATGCATATACACCTATATTACATTATTTTACGTATTCTTTTCCACAGTGCCTGGTCAGTATCAGTGTGTGTGTCATGCGGCATATGCTGGAGACGGTCACACTTGTCTGCATCGTTTCGGCAAATTTACTCAGGCAGAGATGGAGCGAGAGTTCTTCCCAGAGTATTTCAACATCTTTAATGTTACGAAGATGAAGCAATCTAAGCATATGGTTTTCATAAAAGTATGCCTCCTTTATTAGAAGTTTTTAGGAATCTCTATAGTCATGTCGATACCAAGGGTAGTCGTATAAACCCGTAGTGGATTTTCAGTCTTTATCAGTGAATTTGATATAAAAACAAAAAAAAACATTACATTACTACCAGTATGTGTAATACTTCTTAGTATCATATTTGTTGGTTCTTTTATGAAAGCAGTTTTGAGAACATACCTCCATAATTCCAGTATGCTATTTGTCTGTACAGGGTTTAGACTCACCTGGTGGTGATTACATGGTGGCACCACAGTTTAAAAAGAACCTGACACATCTTAAGTCAATCTGTAAACAGGATCCCATTTGCATAGGTAAGATTTTGATTTTTGATTTTTTAAAGGCATTTTACTCTTTCTGTGTAGTCATACTTCTAAAAAAGAACATGATCTGCCTGACCAGGGCTTAATTACGTGTAATTCTTCCCAAATACACGTATACATACCGAGAGGCTGCAAAATTATCTAGACTTGAATGGCAGCCAGGTACACTTTGTCATGTGTTACTTCCAATCTTGTTACACAGGGGTAAATACAAATGGGATTATGAAGAAAAGAATACTGCCTGCCGATAAATGGACTAATTGGACAGGTGGTCCTAAAAGGGGCATGTTTGTGTATGGTGAGTTTCTCCTCTGATTCCTTAGATTTTCGAAGGAAAACTATTTTATCAACATTTCAAACTCACGGTATAGAAATAAGCATTCTGATGATACAGTGTTGTCACTAAAGTGTTTACATAAGGGGCCGTTTTTTTTTGGTCAATATATATTTGAATACAGCGAATACTAATTTTGAGATGAGGTTCAGTTTGAGTTGGTGGCAATCTAGTTTTACGAATATCTACATATATATTTATGAATATCAACAGAAATGCTTCCCCTTCCAAACATGTTAATTTCTATTATACCTTACAGATCTAAATTACTGTCTTTTCGATGGAGGGAGCTGTCCAGAGAATGCAGAGTGTAAACGCAAAGGGCCCGCTGATTATCGGTGTGTCTGTGAAAAAGGCTACACAATTTCTGGTAGTGATGGTACATGTAAACCAAGTACTCACATAGATATTGTGACACAAATAACTGAGTAAGCGCCGTGGGGGGAAAACACTGTAACGGGTGAAACGGGTTAGTAGTCTAGTATAAATTAACGCGGCTGCGCCACATTTCTCGTATCACCCAAAAAGCAATGACACACATATAGGGGAGGTTGATGTATTGATTTTATAATCCGCCTTAAAAGTAACAAATTTAAAACATCCTCTATTCTAACTGTGGAATTAAAGGGGAACATGTTGGTGGTCATTTTAAACCTTAAATTTCTTTGCGAAACAGTTTATTATTATAGAAAAAAAGGTAAAGAAGTAAATTTTCCCTGCGAAGACGCTTGGATTAAGATCAGTTGAAGTCTTGCAATATCTCGTGCATATTGCGAGAAGTGACGTGATGTGGTGCAAGCTGGCCCCAAACGCCCATACTGTAGGTCTATGCTTTAGAGATTGAGACTGAACAGAATTGTTCACAAAGAGGCCGAGAGAGGTTCCGCTGAGCAGTCTGCTGCTGACGGCCTCTTTTGCGCCATGTTTAGTGAACGTAGTTCATATGCAATATTATAGCAATGTCTTTAGCAAGTGGTGTACTGGTCAAATGACTAATTTCAAAGGAGATCTAGGGGGAAATACACACTAGGATCTGCAGTATGCACTGGGGGATAGTTTCTCATATAAGCCACAAGCCTTATATGTGAGGTTCTAGGGTACTTGCCAGTGATGGGGTAGCACTATTTGATCCTAATCAGAACTACAATTACCGCTACTTCTGGATCTGCTCGGGGGAATACTCTTGCTTTTTGTGTGTGTGGGCGGGGGATTGGGGGTTTCTTTTCGGAGATACGCATCTGCCACATGCTTTACATATCTAATCGTCTTATTGCCTTGTAAAGACGCATCGTCTTTGAATACAGGTTTGTGATAAATTAACTGCTGATTTTTATATGGAGTACCACATGTATGACATTCCAGTAGCACAGTTTTTTTTTTTACCTTTGATATTTTCTACTCAATTACAATACATGTACTCATTAATTACACCACTTGAAATAAGGTTCAGATACCTAGGCTTTATCAAGCATGTAGTCAGCATAGAATCACCAGTATTTTGCTAGGAATCTCAGACATGCTTTGAAGTACCGTACTTCAACTCATGGTAAATACGTTAGAATACAGGGGTTCCATGGAGTTTGCATTACAGCTCCGTATTACAAAGCAACTGTAATACGTAGGGTGCATATTACACAGCCTGGTCACGTGACCTCTTTGATGACGTCATAGATTCAAGATGGCGATGTAAACAAGTCAGATACAGGTTCATTTGAGCAGATTCTTTTGAATTCTAAGGGTTGTAGATGATGTAATCGTGTCATTATGATGTAAGTATATGATGTAACCATGAAATAAACGCAAATGAGCACTCGTGGGAGTCTGTGGCAGCATTATTGCACTTGCAGCATGGTTGCCGCATTGCACTCCCCCCTACCGCCCTACGGGCGTCGTGCAATACATAATGTCCGAGTTACTCCAGCATGCCCCTAAAGCTGCGGATATGTCCGCTAGGTGGCGGTGTACGCGAAGCCATGGTGGGTGCCTTTCCCACCACGGCTGGCAGACTCCTGCCCGGGATGTAGGGGGTAGGGAGTGGACAACATACCATGCACTCACGGTCTCAGCTATGTAGGTCAGTGTGTGTATCATACACAGACCAATATCTCCTATTTCTATAAATCATAATGTGTTTATTTTTCACACTAGCCAACAAGGTGTTCATACGCACACTATCATAATTTTTTAAGGCAAAATTTCTAAAATTACCCATTAAAAGTCGACTATGAAATTTATCTCCCATTGACACAGCATTGTGGCCCAGTTAGGGAGACCCACCCTCCTCCTGCTGCCCGACCAGCAACCAGCTCACAAGTGGGCGCAAGGGGTAACTCGGACCTCATGTATACAGCAACCATGCTGCGCGTGCGATAATGCTGCCACAGACTCCCACTCTTGAACCTTTGCTAATATATTTTTGTATATTGTCATACACGTTACAAATTTCTTTTTTTGGATTTGCTTGCCGTGTAGCGGCCGGGAACGCAGCGACCGTAGCAATTTCATTATGTTTTTGGTTTGTCAGTGACGTCATGGTCACCTTGTGACGCAATTTGTGACGTCATACGTCGGCCGTGACGTCACACATCAGCCTAGACTGAGTTTCGTCTGTGTCAAGGGTTGGCCGTTCACTACTTTGGTAGGGCTACGAGAGTGGCTAACGTCAGCCCAGAGTGTCAAGTCACGCAGGAGGGATAAGAGTGGCAACTCCTATCCATGGTCCTTGCCACATTTTTCTTGTTTAACACCAGATCAGTCCGACATAGAAGGACTAAATTTTATAATGTCTAAAGATCTATTACATGTATGGCATGTGTGATCTTCTTACCAAAAGTGCATTTTCAGATCTTTCACCGTGGATTATTTCTATTGGGTGAGGTCTTGTTCTCGTCTCACATGTTCATGTTTTGTATTCGTGAACGTGGGTATGATCATTTTGAATGAATATAACATGATGGAAACGTTTTGTGCATTTTTGCACGATGTATTATGATTATGAGTCTGCAGTTCAGTCTGAAGCCTTAGTTTATGTCGAAATATAACTGTAATATAATCAAATATTAAAATGATGAATATCATAAGACAACACATGTTTTCAATGCATTTATTTCACAAGGTGAACTTTTAAATTCTCTTTGATAACCTTATCTTACCATATACAACGATAACATATAAATACATTTTCAAGTACCGGTATTCACTTTTTATAACACTGAATCTGTATTGTCACGGGTTATAAGTTTACATTGTCAGGGAATAAAAGTTTTCAAAAAAAGTCCCCGATTTTCTAGTCCTATGTCTCAGTTTAGTTGTGTATATCACTTTGGACACAGTGTACACCGCCCAAGCGGAATTAAATACAGTTATACTCCTAGGAAAATGCCCTCAGTCTTAAAGGAGGGCTGGCACGGCTAAGACGTACCCGTCTTAGCAAGTCACGTGACCACCCCTTGATCAATGAGATCGTTGCAAATTTTGAGCTGGGTCCCGCGAATTTATGGCCTGTCTTTGATCAGGCACCAGTAATGATATTTTCCGTGCTAGCCCCGCTTTAAGGCATTTATAGGAACGGCTATTTTGGTGGGATCATTGATTACCGTATATTTCCACGTTGAGGGTGCACCTTATAGGCGGGAATAACTCCGATATACTTTTAATCAGCATGGTCTAAACCACAAGGCAGATGTGCCCTCTAGGATTGCATTCAAGGCTCCCCTTATAAGTTAAATGCGATGTGTACCGGTAGTATGGTATTTACTCCAAAGGTCATAGTCACATACAGAAACTGACCTCCAAGAGAATAGTCTTTATGACATCACTAAAATGAAATTTAGGACCTCATGATTTAGCAGATATGATAATACTGTGATAAATAATGTCTGGTTACAAATTGAATCCAATATTTCATATTCTAGTAGATTTTCTAAGACATAATTGATATATAACCCAGTTAAGTGTCTCTTCCATTATTGGGAATTGTCTGATAAGTTGATGGTCGGATTGTAACCATCTGGACGCTTAGGACAATTTTTCTGTTGACTCGGGATAAACAATTTAGTGTAGCAACCATACAGCATATCATACCTACACGGTTAAACTCAGAAATATGTTCATTAGTTGGATAGAGTGCATAAATCCCTTGTCTAATGACACAACCTGTCTGTTTCCCCAACTGTCAACAAACCCACTGCTTCATGCAAGTAACTTTCTACGAGAACAGTGCCATCATGGCCGCGCCCACACATCATCCAGATTCCTCGCTATAGGATACATGCATGAATGCTCTTTTAAATACTTTCCCAACCAGATAAATGAGTATACCTATATGGGCTATATAAAACAATCCAACTTCCAATTGTGGTAACGTAAACAGACCTGAGTACGACCAGTACATGCAACTACAATTAGATAATATAACCACAACACCTCCAACAAACCTGGAGTGGAGCTTATAGACGTATTTTTATACTGGAGATAAATAGGTGTGCAGAATACATGGGGATAAAAATTATTAATAGTGAAAATTCCTAATACCGGTATAAGAAATAGAGTATAGTCAACTAAATTCTGGATGCTCTTTTCCTTGTTATTTCTATGCCTATAGAACTACCGTAAACTCCCGCGTATAAGACGCGTCCTCTACGCCAAACAAATGCCTTGTGCGTCTTATAGGATGTACTGAAATTGAGGGTGCGTCTTATACGAGGGGTAATTTTACTATAGAAATGTACTGAATTTACAAATTCCATCCTTAAAATGTGCGTCTTATACGCGAAAATGCTTCTGCTGGGTTTTGGGTGCGTCCTATACGCGCAACGCGTCTTTTACGCGGGAGATTACGGTACCGTAATTAACATGGTCAATCGTTATGTTACATCATAGGAAGATGTATTTAACAAATACTGCCACCTCACACGGCCTATCAAAAGTGTATACACTGTTATCTTTGGTATATGATTTCCAAATACAGATACACTCATACACAATAACAGAAATATACTTTTTTTCCTATTTGTATTCTGAAATAATATCTCTTGTAAACACCATATTCACATAGTACCAGCCATGTGGTATCATTCATGTCTGCTGGAGATGATCATGATCATTTCATCACACGCTCATATTCAGTAATTGACTAAAGCACGACATATTCACATTTCAGTTCAACAGGGTAAAAGGCTGACAACATAGCATTAATTGATGTTGATGAACATAGAGTCACTTCAAGGTTCTCGAGCATCTGCAACACCCTCCGGCACTCGGATCTCCCATCCCTCCATATCTTTGCTGACAATTACCTGACAGCCAAGTCGAGAGCTGAAATATAATGATATTGGGTAATGATACACCTATAAACCCGGTGAGGGCGGCATGATGCATGTCCATGCATCATGCCAAGTGTATGGGATTGATGCACTCCTGAAGAATCAGCATGATGGAGCATCAGCAAATTACTCACCGGTGTGCATCATATGGATGTATGTCTGAACTTTGTGCTACATGTATTATTCATTTATATGGAGATTAAATCATAAACGTATACATTATGTTAACTAATGTGGATAGACGCAGCTAATGTCACTGTTAAGGGTACAATAGACTCAGAATTATGGTACGTGTATACTATGGACTTCAACAATGTGGCAGTCGGCCTATATTATCACTATGCCACCTCATAACCATCTGACTTTATTCTTAGCCCTTTTAAAGACTGTCAAATAAGGCACTCATAGATAGATATCTTGGCACGTACTTGCACTTATCAATGATAGGTCGTGGGTGCCATATCGGTCTTTGTGCATCCCCATGAAAGCTATTTTGAAAATATAATGCAGATCGCTATAGGTTTCCGTTAGCTAGATTAGTGACTCTACCGGTATGTACCATCTACAAACATAAAGCCTACTTGAAAATATTTTTAATACTGAACTACACTTTTGGTTTAGAATCTAACTTCAAATTCATATTTTTTCCCTTTGACTTCCTCAAATCATAGTTTTGAGGTATTAGTGTGCTCGTACTTGATGGCCCTAAGAGTCTAGTGTGTCCTTAAATCAGCAACTTGCAAGTGAATAACTACCAAGCTTTAACAACAAGCAAGCGAAGCAAGCCTTTAAAACTTAAAACTCAAATACTGTAGTCTTGGGGACTGTAACGGACGAGAAGAGTTCTTCTTTCAAGACTAGTACTAACATACATTAACTAATTGCCATGGTTATGGTTACCAATGTTACCTACAATGGATTGACGAAAATTGACGAAAAACTTATATGTCCTGTATTAAAAATGTTGAGTATTTATCCAAATCTTTACTTTCTCTGGGTTCCTTAATAGTTACACAGGTTGGATGCCTTATTTATTTCCACTTCAATAAATTATTTAAGGTAGAACAAACGGGCAAGCAGAGAAGTTGATCGAAAAATCGCCATTCTGGCTTTCTCTTGCGCTAATTTGCGGTGCATACGCGACAACAAAATTTCTCTCCCAGTGTGTGCCGTTTGAGGTTTTGACAAAAATTCCACCATGCCGATTCCATTTTCAAAAATTTTTAGATCCATTTTCCTGATGGTTTCTGAGATTGAGTGCATTATGCCAGGCAAAGCATGATGCACAAATGAATCAATGCCTATTTCTCAGGTGTTTGACAGATTTCAATATGTAATACCGTAATCTCCCGCGTATAAGACACGTCCTCTACGCCAAACAAAATGCTGGGGGGTCTTATAGCTTTCTCTCAAGTTGGGTGTGCGTCTTATACGAGGGGTACTTTTACTATAGAAATGTACTTATCTTACAAATATCAGCATTAAAATGTGCGTCTTATACGCGAAAATGCATGTGCTGAGTTTGGGGTGCGTCTTATACGTGCAACGCGTCTTCTATGCGGGAGATTACGGTATATCAATTTCAAGGTTTTCCACCATGCCGATTTCATTTTTAAAACTTTTAGATCCATATTCCTGATGGATTCAGAGAGAGAGTGCATCATGCCAATATGGGCATGATGCACCAATGAATCATTGCACATTTCTCTGCTGTTTATCAACAGATTTCAAAATGTAATATATGAATTTCATGGTTTTCAACCATGCCGATTCTATTTTTTACACTTTTAGATCCATATTCTTAATGGTTGCTGAGATAGAGTGCATCATGCCAATCAGGGCATGATGCACTAATCAATGCCTATTTCTCAGCTGTTTATTGACAGATTTCAAAGTGCAATATATCGATTTCAATGTTTTTAAGCATACTGATTCTATTTTTTTTTCGACTTATAGACCAATATTTCTGATGGTTGCTGAGATAGAGTGCATCATGCCAGGCAAAGCACAAACTGGGAATAGTATAAATCGAATATGGGGAACACAATGAAACATACTACAAGTCCAAATTATGAACCCCCGCCGAAAAAAACAAATTGTTTCGAATCTTGACATGATGCCTACTTTAAGGTCGACTTTAGCAGGTTCCTTTGATCGCATCAGGATTCACAAACTATGAAAATAGGGTAAATCAAGCGTGCCGTACGCAATGAGACATGAGAATTATGAACCCCCGCTGAAAAAAAATAATTGTTTCGAATCTTGACATGATGCCAGGCAAAGCATGATCCACCAATGAATCAATGCTTATTTCTCAGCTGTTTATTGACAGATATTAAAGTGTATTATATCTAAGTACTGACATACATTGACTAATTGCTGACAAATATTGAGTAAGTACTGACATATATTGACTAATTGCTGACAAATAGTGAGTAGGCTTAAATAGGCCCTACTGAATAAAACACAGAAAGTTTTTTTAAATGTGTCCAAAACGTCTTACTTTTAGACGCTGTTTTCGAATCAAATAGAAACAAAGAGAGAAAAGTCCAGCCCGGAGGTAAACCTATGGAGGACTGGATTGGAGAAGATATTTTTATGAAATGACTTTTTTCTTTATTTAATTTTGTATGAACTCGGATGGATTTTTGAATTTTTTTCTTTACTGTAACTAAAAACTGATATATGAACTACTCATGTATGGTAATTTTATTTGTTTACATGCTTTCTTTCTTGTACAAAATTGAAATTGAAAATTGTATAACTGACTTTTTTCCAATGCCACCACCTACCCGGCGGTATTGACTCAGGGTGGTCCCTGAGCCAATAAGAAGATATTTGGGCTGATAGCGCTGACATCGGCAACAACATTTTCGCTGGTACCGCGGTGCTGCAGCGGTCATACAGCAGTACCAATGAAACACATGGCCGGTTTTTACTAAATGTGCGGCGCATGCGCGAAGACCCAGAATGTAGGTCATCGCACATGCGCCGCAAATTAGCAGCGCCACCTACAGGGACTTTATGGAAACAATTACAGCAAGTGGCAATTTTTCGATCGACTTTTCTGCTTGTCTGTTTCTTCTTGATCAATAACTACCTTAAATAATTGATTGAAGTGGAAATAAATAAGGCATCCAACATGCCAAACTATTAAGGAACCAGGAGAAACTTGAGATAACGATTAACTGTCAACTGTTTTCATGCAGTACACGTAAGTTTAGCGTCTACACTGCAAAAAATAAGTAGGAACTGTCTCCATTTTGTGCCCGAAAATATAATCGTTCATATTTCACTTAATATTGAAAACATAGGAAAATGCTTTCACACAATATTTACTATGACCCATATATTAACATATGTGAATCTAAAGATTTACTTTTTCAGGGAGATATTGAGAAATTTATTTTCGTCAATTTTCGTCAAAGTCGCCTGGTAAAACAAGGTTGAGTCCCATCAAGCCAAATAACATTGGAGATCGTAACCATGGTGAAGAACTCTCCTCGTAATTAAAGTGACAGACATTTGTAAAGTACTCACGTATCTGTAAGTTCATAGGCTAGGTCTAACATGTCGAGTTCTTCATCACTTGGTTTCTCGGGCAGCTTTTCATAGTCTGCTGTTTTAAAGATGAGGTGACATGTTGAGCATGCAAGCGTACCCTCACATGCACCTACAACATCAATGACATAAATGAAGGTGAAAACTCTGTCCTTACAATTTTTTCTATGCAAAAGGTTCTTTTGAATCCCACACTGAAAAGGCACCAGCCTACAATAAACAGACCTTTGATATACATATGCAGTTGATGTAAGGAGGAGGTAAGGAGAAACATATATCACAGATACTGGTCGCTCAGAATAATTTAAGCACCAGTACATGTATGTTCAAGTTCAACAAATCTAGCGTTTCTCCAGTCGAAATTTCCTCCGGTAAGAATCTGAATGAAATGAAAACACAGTTTTCCAATACCTATATTACCGTAGTATGTGGGAATAGTCTCTTGCTATGCCTTATAAAATCTGCCTGAAGTCAGAGTGAGCCCCATATGCAAGATTATCATATTACACCGAATCAGTACTAAACAAATTGAACTGCTTAAAATCAGACCTTAGATGCACCTTATATAATAGAATTTCCTTCAACTCAGGGTGCACCTTATACACAAGGTACTATGGTACATATCAATAGAGGCCTATGACTAACACTTTTACGGCCAACCAACTTTGAGTCATACACACATATGTATATGAAAAACAGAATCAGAAAAATACTCTGGTCTGCTATCTGGATTATATGGTATTAATCCTCACCCCATGGGCCCTTACATCCCAGTCACTCAGCTGCAAGCACTAATTGGTAAAGCCAATACCGCCCCCACAGGTACTAGTAAACAAAGGTCACCAGTATAAAGGATGATGATCTGCGTCAACGGTTACCATGACAACACCAAATGGCACAACAATAGGGATCCATGGCTGTACCAACAGGGGGTAGAGTGATAGGAAAGTAGGGCTGTACCATGGCAGGATAGCTACCATATCGGGCCTTTAGCCCTTGTGCTTGCTTATGCAAGATCCTACCATAAAACCTGCAGATAAACCGTACCAATTATGTTTAAGCCACACCCTATATGAAGGAGAAAGCCATAAGCCGCACCTTTGGTTAGACAATTGTCAGTGTTGTATTTGTGGACACAATGAACCTCTCACTTTTTCCCTTGCCATGGATTCTATTACATTTGATACTGCTCCTAAATTCATCTGAGATTGGGAAGGGGGCATGCCTCCTGCCCCCCCCCCTTGTTCCAACGCCCCCCCCCCTCAACACTGCAGATGCACTTACAAGCAGTTAGCATCATAACCATGGGGCCATCCATAAATGACCTCATGCAAAATTTGACCATTGATTTTTGACCCCCCCCCTCCATGTCATGTTTTTTTGCCAATTTTGCAATGCTGAAGGTAGGCCCATATGGAAAATTAATTCCGTCATGCCGAGCCTGAGCCCCCTCCCCCCTTCAGCATGACGTCATTTGTGGATGGCCCCTATGGTTACGGCTCTATTGCTAAGAAAATCGTATTTGATGTTGATTATCATCCTATCCCTTCAAATGTGGCTTGCATGATATCCTTCAGGATAAAGGATACTTTTTAGTAAATAAAGGAAACTGTATAAGCTCTTCATATGCCGATAGTGCATCATACCCATTGTAGGTCATGAATAATGCCAACCCCTTGGAAGTATCTTTGTGAACCCAATAGGGTCGTCACTATTCCAGGTGTACATGCTGTGGTTGTGTTACCTGAGAGATCTACCACCCCGGGTCTACCACTAATGACATACAGAGGGCCCACAACAGGAGTGGTAATCTCTACTGTGGCCCACATTCTGCAGGCACTACCGGAAACCCCAGTGAATAGGCCTGCTGTGGCTTACAGGATCAGCCCAAATTGGGTTTTACGGTGTCCACAATAGGATCAGGTGGGTTATAGATACTGTGATAACTCTGATTAAAAGTAAGGGACTGAGACTTAATTTTGACAGATTTCACTGCCATTCACATGTGACTACCGTAATCTCCCGCGTATAAGGCGCAGCCCGCATTTTAGGCGCACCTAGAGTTTTGGAAAATTCTCAAAAAAATGAAAAATTCATAACTTTAGTTCTACTGAATGAATTTCCAAAATTCCAAAACCTATGGGTAGCTTGGGTCACCTTGGGCCCTCCTGGGCCCCATTTTGCCCTATTATGACCAAGGGGGCATGTAAGATATCAAAAGAAAGGTCTTGGAGTCCCCCTTGTGGATCCAATGAGAACTAAAAACCCCCGTATAAGACGCGCCTTATAGGCGGGAGATTACGGTAGATCTTGAATCATTAGTATACAATCATGAGGATAGCAGGAATATTAGACTTTTTGTTACATCATTTTTATTCAATTGCATACGATTTTTTTCTTGGTGGAGGGGGTGGTTAGGACTTGTACAAAAGCAAATAGAGTATACTTACCAAACCCATCAATGTCCACATCATTCTCTATAATTACGTCTAAAAGATTTTCGCCTAGCTTAGCCTGGACGCTCTGCTTCTCTCCATCTGCCAACATGAAGTGTAACGTCACTCTGAAAGTACAATGAATAATACATAACTCCAGTGCAATATTTAACTACATGTTTAAATAAGTTAGTTAACCTGGGTATTTAAAGCAAACACTACAGTTAAGCGTATGAAGACAGCATAATGCCTAGAAGTCCATGTACCTTTTTAAATTTACTCTCTGGGGCATCATGTCCAAAATTCGTATTGATTCTGTACGGTTAATTGTAGGATCGGCATGATGCATGTACATGATTCACAGCAAGTTCATGCGAGTTCGTCTAGTAGGGGCGCATTCATGCCTCATGACGGCCAATGGGCATGATGTATCAGTGGACTCTCAGCCCTAAAAGGGTTAGAGATTGACTTGGTTAGAAACCTTATCTAGATTAATAGTCTAGAGTATTCACGTGCTCAATGGCATCACGTGGAGGATGGTGCCAAGATGTAGGTAACCTAAGACGGCCACTGGAGGGCTTCTGTAGGGGCAGTGTTTGTTCAGTCAATCACTCTGTCTGTCCTACCTGTCCTCTACAAACTCTCCCTTCCCACGTACTTCTAAAGCTGCTCCCACGTCCTGACCTAAACTGGTCTGCTCTAATACATCACAGTGGCTACGGTTAAATTTGTGTTACTTGTATAACCTGCTCTCTCCTTTCCATCATCCTAATCTACTTGACTCCTTCATTTTATTGCTGAGAAGGTGTAACTGTCATATTTTTCTTACTCTGGACTGAAAAAAAACAACAACTTATGAACTCATGCTAAACATAAATAGCTCTCTCTCCCTTTGGCAGGTAAAAACACTTACTAGGTTCTCTGTATGTCTGTTGATATACACAAATGACTCCTTTTAAGTGAAAGTGAAACAGTCTTTTAACATAGAAGCCATTATGCTTGGTTCGGTAGTTTGCTTTTTCTGGTGGCCTGGTAGGTTAGCCCCGCTGGTCGTGTATTTTTCTACAACACTAGGATAACAAATGGGTCAACGCCTGGCCCGGAGTTCTTCTCAGTTTGTTTCTTCAGAAAACTATCGTAAACCCTATAAGGCACGCCAAAAGTCAGAACTACCAAAACACTCATAAAATACGCCATAGGTGCAGACAGACTTTGGGAGAATCCTATAATGCGCACCTGGGATTTGAGATTTCTGCTCCTTTTTTTTTTAGCTGTACTATTGCGCCTGATATGATCTATCTGAACCCAGGGTGCGTCTTATAAGGTAAAAGTAGATTACGCCGGTACTAAAGTGCTCAAATGCAGGAGCCAGGTGCGCCTTAAGGGTTTCCCTTCAACTCGAGCTCCGCCTTATACGCAAGGTACTATGTAATATCCTAGGCTTTAGGCTAGTAGATAGACGTGGAGACGATGGTAGGTACAGCTTCCTGCATCCAGCCCATATCAAAATGCAGCATCTATAGATTTACTGCTTTGCACCCGGATGTTGTATGAGAACCCGATACTTTGCCAGCTGCTTTGCCATTTTCTAGAAAAGTTATGGCATTCCCTTTTCAAATAACAAGGATAGCCAATATCAAAAGAAAACGAAACGGGGGCCAGGGAGTGATCGTGAGTTCATGAGATCTTTCATTGACCATTCAACAGCTCTATAATAAGGGCTCATAACAAATTGAAATGGCAGTACTGTAACTACCCGGTATTATGCATCACTGACAAAGACTACCAACAACCTATGTTGTTTTAACAATTAGCCCTCATTAACTCATTGCATTTATTTTTATGTATTTACAATTTGACAAGGATATCTCATGTCCCAATTGAAAAAAAAAAAATCGATAACGGGACTTTCCAAACAGACGTTCATGCTGCAGTTCATTAGTAGAATTTGTAGAAAGGTATTCATGCAAAGTTCAATTTAGCTCCACAATACGCCCACATGGTAACATCAATCAACAACTTACAAGTAACATTGGCTATTGGCATACTTGATTGAAGTGCTCGTGAGATAATAGGGTTCAACAAATCGTTTCAGCACGTGTGAGTCCACTGGGCACTGTCAGAGGCAAAAATATGTTGTGCCCAGTATGTAAATTGGGTGCCAATTTTTTTAAAGAGAACATGTTTTTGCTAGTATACAAATTCTGAAGGTTTTTCTTTCTATGTCCAGCTAAAATGTCATATGTGCGGGCACTGACACATTCCTCTGTGAAATTGTGTAATGTCGTTCTCGCCATGAATATGACCTTAGCTGTCGAAATGGCGTTAAACATCTATTACTCACTCACTCATACATGAAACATTATTTATTTTGTTTGGCTCTAGTCCTTTGCTAAATTGTTAATATCCGTACCGATGAATAACCCACACCCTGAATGTATTAGAGGGCCAGGCCAGGCCCACTTAAGGTTTGAACATTGTTCCAGGATGAGTATTTACCTAGCTCTAAGGCCTGGTAGCCCTAGGTGAGTGAGTACTCATCCAGGAATCATCCCAGACTTAAATGGTCTTTACACTATAAGAAATACCGTAATCTCCCGCGTATAAGACGCGTCCTCTACACCAAACAAATGCCTTGTGCGTCTTATGGGATTTCTTCAAGTTGGGGGTGCGTCTTATACGCGGGGTTTTCCAACATCTCATTTGGGAAAATGCGCCGATGACAGCTTGAACTCATATAGCCAGCAGCGCGGCAGCCCGGTCGGTGTACAGGCGCTCAGCGGACAATATGCCGACCGTGTACTGATGACAGCTTGAACTCATATAGCCAGCAGCGCGGCAGACCGGGAGGTGTCGACGGGCCCTCGGCGCGTTTGACGCCGACCGTGTGCCGATGACAGCTTGAACTCATATAGCCAGCAGCGCGGCAGCCCGGTCGGTGTACAGGCGCTCAGCGGACAATACGCCGACCGTGTACCGATGACAGCATCGACTCATAGCGCCAGCGCCGCGGCAGACTGGGAGGTGTTAACGCGCTCCCCCGGGGTGTAGGGAACGCATGGGCCGACGACAGCATAGAATTAACATTTCTTTTAAATTTTTGGGTGGGGGGGGTGGGGGGTGCATCTCATACGCGAACCCCCCCTGCTGAGTTGGGGGGGCGTCTTGTACGGGTTTTTTTTTACAAATCGATTCAGAGGGGTGGGATGCGTCTTCTACGCGAACCAGCATACCCTGAGTTTGGGGAGCGTCTTCTACGCGCACCGCGTCTTCTACGCGGGAGATTACGGTAGTTGTGTATTCCTGCTAATTACTTAATTGTTTCATCGCCCCCCCCCTTATCTAGATAAGAATCTCATTGAACTTGTAGGTGCATTGGCCCCTTTCCCCTTCGACACCACTTATTACGAGAAGGCGCAAATTTGAGGAATTTAGGATATTTTTAAAGGAAATTTTCACAGCATGGCTGTGATGAATTATTTTATTATGGTTAAGAAAGGTAGTTACCAAAGAACTATGTATGCATGCTGTCTGTAAGGGGTTATTGTATGGCATGACTAATAAGAAATCATGTTGCCTGTAAAGGGTTATGTATGGCATGACTAATAAAAAAAAATTTAAAAATTTTTTTTTGTGTGTGGAACGGACGTGAAAAATCTAGCCTGGTCGAAATTCTGCATGACTAATAAAACATCATGCTGCCTCTAAGGGGTTATCGTATGGCATGACAAAAAAAACATGTTGCCCCTAAGGGGTTATCATATGGAACGACGAATAAAACATCATGTTGCATCTAAGGGGTTATTGTATGGCATGACTAATAAAATATCATGTTGCATGTAAAGGGTTATTGTATGGTACAACCTATAAAACAGCATACTGTCTGTAAACATTTATTGTATGGCATGACTGATAAAAAATCATGTTGCCTGTATAGGGTTATTGCATGGTACAACCTATAAAACAGCATGCTGTCTGTAAGGCGTTATTGTATGGCATGACTAATAAAAAAATCATGTTGCCTGTAAGAGGTTATCATATGGCATAACTAATAAAACATCATGTTGCCTATAAGGGGTTATCATATGGCATGACTAATAAAACATCATGTTGCCTGTAAGGGTTATCATATGGCATGACTAATAAAACATCATGTTGCCTGTAAGGGTTATCATATGGCATGACTAATAAAACATCATGTTGCCTGTAAGGGGTTATCATATGACATGACTAATAAAACATCATGTTGCCTGTAAGGGCTATCATATGGCATGACTAATAAAACATCATGTTGCCTGTAAGGGGTTATCATATGGCGTGACTAATAAAACATCATGTTGCCTGTAAGGGTTATCATATGGCATGACTAATAAAACATCATGTTGCCTGTAAAGGGCCCGGTCATCTAGGGGCGCTCCCATTAATTATGTATGCATCAAGAGGGGGGAGGGGGTCAGGCCAAATGTGTACAGATGCGTTCAGGGGGAGGGAGGGGTTCAGGGCCATTTTAGCATACTCATTGTGTACGCATAAGGTGTATAGCAATAGCCCTGCAGAGCCATTAATGTACATTAGCAATCTTGGCAAAGGTCAGTTATTTTTCTAAGTGGCCCTATAAGGAAACAGCAATTGAAGGTTATATTTTGTGTATTGGTCCCTAATAATTACAAGTGTAAATTAGATTCATTTGGTCATTTAATGTCTTTCTACAGTGGAGAACCCTATACTGCCTTCCCTTGCAGTGGCGGGGGGGGGGGGGGGTCTAGTAGAAAAGTATGTATGCAAAAGGGGGGGGGGGGTATCCCTATGCATACACAGTGCAACAAGGGGGATGGGGGGTCTATTTTTTGAGAAAAAATATGCGTACATAATTAATGGGTGCCCCCTAGGGAGAATAATGCAGTAGCTGAGCTATGTCTGTAAGTGTAAGTATGGAACACAGGCAGGGTTTCAGTCTATAATGTACCCCGCTAGGTCGGTATAACCTCAATGGACCCCAAAGGAACAGTTCCTTTTGGGCCACCCAAAGGATGGTCTTAGGAAATATCGCAGATGCGACTTATACAAGGGTGCGGCCAATATGAGAGAATTTACGGTAGGAGGTTGAAGGTCTTCAAAAATTGTGGAAATAAAGATGAAAATCGGTGATCCATAGTAAAACGTGTAGCTACAGATTGATTGCATGCTCGAGTTGCCTCATGTGGTCTCACGAGTTGACTTTTGATGGCGTTCATATGCATTTCTGTCTCTGTAATTTTACTGTGTGTCTTCGGCCCACGTCTATCCTATCAGACCTGTGGATTATCCGATAGCCTGGGAAAGTACAGCCAGTCTACTTTATGTATTCCATTCTATTACCGGTTTTCTTAACATATCGGGGGAGGGGTTGATTTTCACACAAGTGCCCCCCCCCCCAATGAAGGGTCAAAAAATGTCCAAAATGCATGACGTAATTTGTACACAGCCAAAAAGAGTCTCCCTATGATGGGTCTGAGATTTCGGCTTTGATAGATGCAAGCTTTGTATACTTAGGCCAATTTTTTTTTGAATTAATGTTTGTTTCAGGTAACCCGACCCTAACTAGCAAAACAGGGCCGGCCCTAACTTTTTTCTCTATTTTTTGAAGAAAATATAGGTTTTTGGCCAAGTTTTTAGTTAGGGGGGCGTCGCCGGGTGCACCTCAAAAAGTTGAGGTGTGCACTTAAATGCAAAGTTACATTTCACTCAGCCCTTCGGGCGACATGCAATACAGCACCAAATGTACGCGTTAGATTACCCTCAAAAGGCCACACAGTGACACACTCGTGAACCTTTGCCAATAAGCCAAAGTCTCCGCGCAGTCCGTATTGTAGGGAGCAGAACTATGGTTGCTAAGACTAAGGACCTGGCAAAGGGTCAGGCAATGTACTAGAAAAGGTACCTTTTTGCTGATTTTTCTTCTAATATTGGGATTAGAAAATGATGTATCAAGTATGTGATGTAGAATATCTTTCAGTTTTTGTGATGAATTTGGTCTAGATCTATTCTGATAAGGTTTTAATGGGCAGCTAGCATGCTAATGTATGCCCGCATTAAAAAGTCATATGACCATCCCTTGACGAATCACGGCGCAGCGATTTTTCCACTGGGTCCCACGATTTTATGAACGATTTTTGAACCGGTACCCATGTTGCAATTCGCTGTGCTAGCCCCCCCCCCTTTAACACCTTCTTCTAGTACATTTTTTATATATATAATTCAACCTTCATGAGACCTCTCATCAGTGGGGAGATAAGCCTGATAAGAGCTGCACTGGTTGCTATGACGTTACTGCTGCGCCCAAGTGGCCAAGAATCTTGCGAAGAATTCAAGTTCATCTGTTTGATAAATTTTATACAGTGCAATACGAGTGTAGGGGGCCATCCACAAATGACGTCATGCTGGAGGGGGGAGGCGGGGGTCAGGCTCGGCATGATGAAATTAAATTTTCAAATACCTTCAGCATTGCAAAATTGGCAAAAGAACATGACAAGGGGGAGGGGGGGTCAGATATGGTCAAATTTTTCATGACATCATTTATGGATGGCCCCTACGCTACCCTAGGCTGTACTAGTCTACACTACACTGTAGCAATGACGGCCAAACACAGCTGAACACTCCCTGTATCTGTCACAGTGCCAAACAGCTGGTACTGCAAATTCAATTCTGATGGTTCTGATGGGTAGAATAACATCAAATTACCAACAAAATAAAGGGAAAACTTTTTTTTTTCATTGAAAACGTCATTCGCTTTCTGTTCACTGATGATTTTCCGCTTTCAGTTTTTGTCTTCATCAAACAAGAGATCGAACTGCGTTTACATGATATGTTGCTGTATTAGAATATACATGTACAATACAATTGGTCTTTCTATGTCTTTTAGTGGAATCAGTTTGTACAGGTTAGTAGATAGGTTAGGCAATTTTGCAAGATTTGTTCCAGAGTTCATGTTGAAGTTGGTTCTTTCACCATGTTTCCTTCATAGTTTCGCTGCCAAGTTTGGGCAGACTGTTAACCATTCAAGGTGAACTAACATAATATTATAGTACATTAAGGTGAATTTGTACAGATGAATGAGAAAGGGGTAAATAAAAAAAAGTCCTCAGCAACAGGTCCAAAGCATCGTTGTTTAAGTTCATCGGCTCCATGGGGCTCAACCTCATAAGGTTATAAGACGACCTCAACAGGTCAAAGGGACTCCTTACTCATTCTTGGCACGTTAAACATTAGTGTCAGAGGGCAGCGTCTCTTTTCCCTTTCATGTTTGTATTAAACCAGGCTTTTGTTTTCCTCTTAAATGTGTCCTTTGTATCAGCAGTTTGTGTAGTGCTAGGAAATATATTCCATAAAGACAAGCCTCTATACCTAGGACTTTTCTTAAGCTTCGCCATGCGAGGAAAAGGTAAGTTGTAATTCAACTTGAAGTCATTTCTGGTCCTTCTAGCAATCGGTGCAGCAGGAGGGTTTTTCTTGGTTTTACTATATATTAATGACATAAGCATTTCTTCTAGGGGCTAAAAAGGGGACCTCACAAACATCATGTAAATTTTGTACAGAATTTTGCCAGACCCTCACACGGCGAACACAACTTAACATTCTGTTTTGTACTAACTGCAACCTATCAATGTCTGCCTTGACTCCTGCATCTATAATAAAGCTGCAGTAGTCAAAGTGGGGCATAATAGTCTGCTTATACAACGTAATAGCATTTACTTCCTTCATCAAATATCTCAGCCTGGACAATTTAAAGCCTAAATAATTTGTTTAATTAACAATACTTTCAAGATGATTCTTAATGCTTAATGCTGAGTCAAGATGTGCACCTAAATAAATAAATACATCCACTTCTTGAATTTTGGTGTTTCCTATGCTCAGCTTTGCGCACATCTATATATACTGCTGCTACATATTCATGATTATCTCTTGCTTTAAAAAGGTCATCAGTAAAGTCAAATACTGCTTCAGCTGTGCTCAAGTATTTCCTAAAAAAAACCGTATTGCTTAGGGGATAAAAAAATCAAGGTTGTGCATAAAACGAACCAGATATGCTTGCATAATTTTTTCTAGAATTTTACTTGGTATTGGTAGGATGGAGATTGGTCTCCAATTGGATACGTATTTAAGGTTTCCTGGGATGTAAGTCTGGGTGTATGAGAAGTTCTGAAGATACACACGGAAATTCTTGAATAATGCAACAAAACGTTGATCTGAGAAAGGAAATTTGGGTAAATCTATAGGTATATTGAACTCCAGAAATTCTGAAATCAGGCAAAATTCTGAACACTTACAACCCTGTACTTGGTACTTGTAGGATGGAGATTAGTCTCCAATTGGATACGTATTTAAGATTTCCTGTCTTAGGCAATGGAGTAATGGTAGCTATTTTTCACTGTGAGGAAAATCTTAGCTGTATAGAAACTGTATTCCATTAAATGTAAAAACTGATCTGAGCATATCTCCATGACATCTTTTATGACATTGGCACTAACATCAGGAACACCAGAGGGTTTACTAGTGTCAATGTTCTTAACATATTTCATATATTTTTCCTTGTCAAAATTGGGTAGAGAATTATCAAACTCCACATAAACACCCTCTTCGGGGTCTACAAAAGGTTTGACTCTCACATTTTTCTTAGCAAAGAGTTCCTGGCCAATAGTGCTGAAGAAACAATTAATATATTCTGTGTTGCCCTTCACATACTCTTTAGTATCTTTATCAATCAGAGCAGGGGGAGGGTGAGTCTTTGGCTCCTTGAAAACGGAATTTATATCTGCCCAGAATTTGCGTGGGTCATTTTTATACAGCTCAAGTTTATAAATCTTGAATAAACTTCCCCTTCGCCTTCCTGATCATAGGGTTTATCTTGCATCTTAGACGCTGGGCTTCCTTAAAATCAGCCTTTTTTTTATATTTTAGAAACCTCACATGATTATTGCGCTCCTGAATAACTTGGAGTGTTTCATTATCCATCCATAATTTTTTGTAGTAAATTCTATCACACTAGCATATTCTCCTGACCCATGAATATAATTTAATGGCAAATGAGACAGAGGGAAGATGGGTAACTTAGTTTCATTTTCTCTAGTGCCAAACACCCAATAAAATAATGTCTTTTGCCAAGCAGGACGAACATACTAGGGTCTTCTCCATACATTTTTGCGTCAGAATCATTTAATTTCATGTACATATGCAGCAGCGATTTTTGGTAATTTTTATTCAACTGAAGGTACTTACAAAAATTATTCAAAAAAGTGAAATAAAAATCCAAATCTAGCACAAAATTAGAAATACTTATCCCATTAGAAATTAAATGCTTCTTAGATGTGTTAATCTCCTAATATTTTGCTTTAAGGTGGTGTAATTGGTTAGGAGATTGGTGTATCTAATCAAAATCTATTGATACTTATATGCAGTAAGGTCAGAATACCCTGCATGCAGTGCATATTGAATGGTCTATCATGTGTTGAGTTTTGCAGGATGGAGAATGACAGAAAGATTTTTACAGTTGTGATTTTCTAAGTGGCATAAAATGGGTTCTTAAAGGTGTATTAACTTAATTCAAAAAGATTGTGGGAGCGATGGCCCTAGAGACTGATGGCCCCAGAGACCAATAGCCCCAAGTCGGACCGATGGCCCTAGAAAATGAGACTGATGGCCCCAACTTTTAAACCAGGGTCCATCCCACATATATCACCTATCTTCATTAATCATGCATAAAATTATGACACCTTCCATGTTACACTTGATTGAAAATTATATGAAAAAAAAATTATTAAGAAAAAATGTCGAAAAAATCAACAACAAAATTTCAGATGTGCTTTCTATATTGAATCCATACATCAACACAATTAAATCACATGTCTTACATATGATTTGACCATATATTCTATTATGTACATGACGAGGGGGGAGGGGGGGTCAGAAAAGGTCAAATTTTGCATGACGTCATTTATGGATGGCCGCCTGATGTAGTCACTACAGTGTGACCAGTCAGTGCTAAGTGTCATTGGTGCAGCGTTTAAATTTAGAAAAATAAGACATCTAATTGATGTTGATACGGCTATTGCAATATATAAACAGACTCTAGTCCAAATTACTGGTCCAAAAGGTTTGAAATTCTTCAAAACAAGCTCTTGAGGATTTGTCTAAGAGTCAGAAAAGAAGATGAAACCACAGATAACCGTAGGTTCTTATGTGAGACACCTAAATTAACGGCCTGTAGACGAGAACTCCTCACCACCCTATTTTTCTCCTTGTCCAAAAAACTCCCAACTTCAAACCACCAAGTCAGAACCAGAGGGTTCAGAAAAATTAAATTCCCCAGAAAAAGGCCCTTGAATGCAGGATATAGAAAGTCTCCCTACTACCGGGGAGTTTCCTGCTGGGATGACCTTCCCCTTGATATGCAAACACTAGTTGGTAAACAAGCCTTCAAAGCCAAACTGAAAGCCCGCCTCAAAACGAACCTCGAAGGCCAAAAGAAACTGTTAAAGCAAAGACGTGGCCACTGATTGCCCCTGCTCCTACTTAACTCTGCCTTACCTTTTTATTTTTTTTGGGTGGGGGCCTAAGAGATGTAAAGAAAACTACTCCAAAGCGTCTCTCTCATTCATCTTGTGAATTCATAGTGTACATATTGTTACCCTCTTTTCACCTTGTTATCTGTTGCTAGTCTGCACCGTTGCAGCGAAACGAGCGTCTTCACTGCCTTCCTATTGACTACATTACCCATATTGTTACTACAAATTATTGTGTAACTTGCATTCATATGTGGTTTCGCTCCCGAAAAATTTTGTCAGGCAGATCATGTTGTTTTTTGAGATGAAGGACAATAAAAAAAAAAGAAAAAGAAAAGTGCTGCAAGCTGAAAGGTGCCATCCTAATCCCCAGGCACCCACCCCCTGGGCTACCCACAGTGCCACACTGCCTCACTGGGTAGGCCTTTGTTATTGTGGCCTTAACACCTCCAAACTTGGGCTAAAATACACCGAACATGCTCCATAATTAGTCATCAACATGTAAACATTCATTCTATAACATATATATGTGAATTATTTCATCAGATTATACACAGGACATCAAATTTGAAAGTGGGGCCAACAGTCCCAAAAGTGGGGCCATCAGTCTCATTTTCTGGGGCAATTAGTCCTGGGCCAACTGTCTCTAGCCTAGGGCCATGGGCCCCGGTACTGTCATACTAGTAATTGTGCATGATCAAGTTGTCATATGAGAAATATCATATGACTAGTGGTATATAGTGTAAATACATCAAGCTCTCATAAATAGTGTTATTTCCAGTTATCACTGGTTTATTCAGCTTTAGGCAACATGTAAGAAATATCAATCACACAGTTGTTAATATGCAGGTAATTTTCACTTACAGTAAATATACAATTGTTCATAGAGTATAATGTTCTGTTCCACTCCACCTGTGAGGTAATAATAATAATACAATGTCCAGCATAGTTCTAGGTGGGTTCCCACACCTAGCTCCTGACCTGCTGCTTAGAGGAATAATGTAATAATGTATAACTTTACCCTCTGGTGGATGTCTTGTAGGAGATAGCCTCTGGCCACTAATGGTTGAACCCTATGCCTGTCTAGCATAGTTTAACCATAGTGTAGAGGTATAGCAGGTAGCAGGAGATGACTGGAGATGTTACCTCTGGAGTGGTTCTGGAGATTCTGATTTCTAGGAGGAGCAGCCAGGCTATTTGTACCATTTCTTGGCTTTGCACCTCAGACTGACTGGAGCCAGTGGCATCTGCCTAACTCTGCAATTGTTTGAGGGGAGTCTTTCATGTGTCACTGGGTGCACAAAGGACCCCCATGGATGCCTCCATGTCTCCCATTGTCTTGGTCGGTTTTGCAACTTCAGACCCTCATATCTCGGTCGTTTACGCCGCTATAACCGCCATTTTGCGCATGCGCGGACTTGAATATGTGAAGTTGTCAACGCCCGCTATCTGGGCGCTTAACTCGCGCTGGTTCGTCTGTAGTGCATTCTGAGGTCGAATTAAGTCTACATGGCGTAACTTCCTTAATAATAGGAGTTCCGCCTTGTTCTTGGGCTCATTTTGACCGTCTAATTATGGGCTTTCCATAAATGCTTTGATATTTGACCTAGGTCGCTCAGGAGCGACGCTAGAGCGACCGGAAGGTTATGGCGTCGTGACTTATGTAATCTATTGTTCAGTGTTTGGATGCTCAGACACCCATGACGGTGTCAGCGGTGCCCAGGCACCCCTAATGGCTGTTTGCATTCACTTACAAGTTATTATATTGTGCACTGGGTGATGTAACTTGTGTATATTTGATATAGCTGGTGTGCAGTGGGGCATGAACGCTCTTATATAAAGTTTGAGCGCTCTTATGGCTCTTATAACCAACCTATGTATTAATTTCTTATACATTCTTTGATTAATACAATAATATGTTACAATTTATGGAATAATAAAATGGTATATGAGAGAATACCATTCAAAAAGCTATGCATCACAAATTGTGCAGACGGTAACCACGATGCCTAGCACGTCACCAGGGTTACGTGTCACGTGCGCACGGACCGCACCATATTGTGCGGGGGACAATTTTGAATGCCTTGCTGTTGTCTGTGCAGACCATTCAATGTCTGAATTCTCCAATTACATAAAAATCATCATATTGTCATAAAGCCAGTATAATCTGAAGGAAGAGAAGATGATTATGTATTTATAAATAAGAGATCGGTGTCGTATAACGGCCGTAATATGCATCTAAAAAATGTGCAGGGCTCCAGTGTTGCATTTTTATTATGGTACATAAAAGGGAGTGTAGACCACAGAGCACCACTTTGTCCCCGGCATCAGGTGTGCGGACGTCGGACCGTTGTCATAGTTTCGGGACTTTTCGTCTCAATGAATTTTAGGGCATAATACTCTGCCAGAATATGAATTTTCATGTTTCTATCACTTTGCCCACTGATACTTTTGAGAGGACCAAAAAATGAAACATTTGGGAAGTGTTGGCTATATATATCACTGCTATAGTGACAGCCAAGCAGTTGGCCACTGGCAGTGGACCACTGAGTGGTCAGTGCATGGCTGCACTCACTGACTAACATCACAAAAAACTGACACCTATTTCTACCACTTCTATAGTGCTACTTGCTGCAATATTTCGGACACTATTTGTCTTGTATCTCTGGTTCTACACAAGATAGAAAGATAATTCCAAAAGAATTGAAAAATTCACAATGAGCTCAATCGAATTAGTTGGATTGGCGCCCAACTCACATACTTGTTGTGAGTTGGGCTGCTTGGTACGCCTAGAGATTGAGACCCTCCTTCTTGACAGTGGGTGAAAAACGGAAGTGGTACATGCATTGTTTACATGTGCTTCATTTGCTAACTTAGAGATGATACTTGGTTTATAAAATCTAGGGAATAATTCTATCCATCAATCTCTAGCAATTTGTAAAAAATTGAACTTGGATTCCATATATTTTAGGAGTATCATGAGATTTAAATTTGCCGACATACATGTGCCAATCTTACGGGCAGCCATCTTTATTTTGATAAATTTCCAGTCAACGGCAACATAAGGACTTTTAAAACTTGATTTTCGGTAGGTTCCCCTTCATCCATCAAAGAAAGAATTACCATAATCTCCCGCGTAGAAGACGTGCTGCGCGTATAAGACGCACCCCAAACTTAGCACATGCATTTTCGCGTATAAGACGCATCTCTTAGGTACCAATTTTGTAAATTCAGTACATTTCTATAGTAAAAGTACCCCTCGTATAAGACGCACCCCCAATTTCAGTACATCCTATAAGACTCCCCAGCATTTTGTTTGGCGTAGAGGACGCGTCTTATACGCGGGAGATTACGGTAGATGGTTTTGAAGTACGGATTCTGAATTATCCACCCACAGATTTTCAGAATGATTGGTGATGAAATAAAGTCAGGAGAAGTGCGCCATGTTGCATGGCGCAAATGGGCAGGACTTTCTCAAAAACTGGTGCACAGGGTATCGGAGACCCCCAGATAGGCCAGAAAGGGGTCGACAGCGGTGACAAAATCGAATGTGACCAATTTTTTTTTTTTTTTGCAAACAGTTTAAATTTTTTGTTGAAGTGCCTATCTACAGACTACACACTACCGGTATTATTTAACACAGTTCACAGACTGCAGTTACGACTATAATAATAACCTGCCATTTGTACTCCGTAGACGCTCTGAGGGAACCTCAGAGACCATGGCAAGTGTGTCTGTTGTAGTCTGTTTGGTCAGCCAGAGTGGCTGAGTGCCCAGTTCTCACAGAAGTACTTACTGTCATGGCCAATGCTTCCACCAACACTTCCCTCAATGTATATCCAAAGATTCACAATACACAAAGTACTTGAAATACTTGTAATAATTAATAATCCAGGTGATTTTCAAATCTCCCTCCCTAACTCCAAATCATTGTCGGCCATCTTGAAGCCAGGTGTAGCCACCTAGTGCCAAAAAGACTACACTATTCTTGGTTGGTTAGCCCTATGTTTCAAGAGCAGTCTAACACCAGGTAGCAGCACATCATGTTGACAATGGAGGCCATTGAGGTAGTGATATCTAAGCTCAAGATAAACATGTCAGATTTATTGGATATATCTCATGTTTCAGTCAATATAAGCTGATGTACATGAAAACTACATGTTTGTGAATAGGAGGGACAATTTCCAGGAACTGACAGTGAGTACTTAGTTCAGACTAGCCATGTGTTTGTGCCACTATATAGCGATGACAGCCAAAAATCAGGACCTCAACGGAACTCCACAACCTATATATCAAATGAAAGGACTGAATATGTGCATACAAAGGCTTTTTGAATCAAGTTGATATTCCTAATTGAAACATTTTTATGGAAAGCTAAAAAGATAGAAAATGAATTTCTTTCTGTTGATTGATGCTTTTAGATGTTTAAAAATCGCCAAAAATCGCTAAAATCAATTTTTATAACACCAAATCATTCTTAATAAAAAATTCTAGGAGAATTGCTCTGTATATTCGTCCTGCTTGGCAAAAAATAATAAGACTTCTTCATGTGACTCAAATAGGGTGGTCTGACAGAAGCACCAAAATGACTCAAATGTTTACTCCCTGAAGTGGTAAAAAAAATATGAAATGCAGTAAAATAGTGTACCAGTGAGTTAGAGCTATATTTTCCCTTTAATTTGGTGTAAATTTTGTGCAATTCTGTCCAACAGAACCCTCAGAATCGAATTTGCAGTACCAGGTGTTTAGCACTGTGACAGATATAGGGAGTGTTGAGCTGTGGTTGGCTGTCATCGTTACACTATAGCCTTTTTTATAGGCTTGTATACATCTTGGATCCTGCCTGTGAGCAGGCAGGTATTTCGGCCTAGCCATTTGATATCAAAACTCAGTGATCAGTAGCCATAGCGAATGTTGAGATGGAAAGTAAAACAGTACAGTTACACAAGGTACACAGTCTCACTTATACTCATAAGACATACCGGGTAGACTGTACATGATAGATGTAGGCTGTACTGTAGACTCAAGACTGTAGTGTAGAGAGGCGAGAGGGGCAAACGATCTGATATGCTACTCACTTTTCTTTCTGTGGCAGTGGTTTTGCTGAGCTGAATCTTCGGTGAATGTTACTGAAATGACGAGAACGAGTTTGTAATACCGTAGTAGTATCGGCAAGAGCTGTTGCCGATCTCACGAACGATCGACAAGCAAAACTCGGAGCAACCTTTCCAAAGAGACGACACACTGACGCGGCCATGTTGACTGACTGAAGGTTTCGGCCTTGACCTTGGCCTTTGACCTCAAGCAATTTATTGCTTTCACAAAAGCTTATATATAGTTATTGGTTGTGTTATCATTACGTGTTATAAATAAAATAGTAGCTAGGGTATGTATCAAAATTGAAAAACATCCCACAAAAAGCAAAAATTAAGAAGTCCGTAGCAACCACTGGAGACCGAACATCGCATAAACACTCGATTAGTCCACTTCATGAAAGTAGTCCTATATATAAACTTGTTTTATCCATGATGGGAACTTAAATGGCAATATCTATCCAAAGACTTTAAGAATAAATGTAATAAAGCTGTTAGTCTGGTTTTGTTTCCCCCTTTTTGTTATAACCAGTGATTTACAAATTAAGAAGAGAACTACATTCCTACGCCACATGGCATCGGTTGTTATGTTTATCATCCTCCATCTTTGAGTGGTTCCCGGGGCCTGTGTTAAACATCATCACATCCATTTTTATGCACTTGGATCTGGACATTACCACAACAGATATTTACATAGACAATACGGTTTAGTGGACCTTTCGGTCATCTATAATAGTCAAGATGACGACCGTTTTACCTTCTAAAAATGAAGGAACATACACCTTTGCCAGTCAACCACGAGCAGTCACACAACGAAAGAAATACAGAGATCCAGTCCTAAATGAGTAAGTCACTAAGTCTCAGACTCAGTAAGAGGGTCTAGGTCTAACCAACTTTATTTTATGGGATTAATTTGGAGACCCTCTAACGTTTTCAATTCCCAGATATTCAGTTATCTAAGTAGGTTTGCCTATTCTATTATGATTGTACAGCTGTTTTTTTTTGCAAGTTATTTAGATCTGAACAAGAGCCTACAACTTGCAATACACAACTCAACTGTCACAGGGTGGATAATTTAGGGCCTAATTTAGGTGCTTGCCTTCACTTCATTAAGTCTCAGATGTGCCCACACTTGTAGATAATATGGCGTATGCATGTAAATGAGCTTATTGTTGCTATGCCTATGTCCCTAGATCGTCTATGTCACAGAGCAAGGGAAAAGTACGGTATACATATCATATGTCATGAAAAAGTCATGTCACAACTCTCAACATATATTGCCTTCCATATGCTGCTTATGTATATCTAGCCTACTTTAATATAGTGACAATTTATACGGTAGGCCTACAAAAATAAGACATCTTTCGAAATAGGTAGGTCCTACAGGCTACACTAGATGATAGATAACAGGTTTCTGATGTTATACTTGCTTTCTTGAGAAAAGTGCAAAATCTTTATCAACCACTTCTATGAAAATTTACCCTTTCTTGTTGCATTGAATTTTGTTATACGGTACCATGAAACCTAGCTAGCATATAGATCTAAGCTGCACCTGCATATATATATATATATATATATATATATATATATATATATATATATATATATATATATATATATATATATATATATATATATATAACTTTGAAAAAGAAAAAGCTTAAAGCCGTACCTGGGGTATGGAAATTTCCAGTTTAGTACAGTTCTAAGATTCTATTAGCCACATATTGGAATAATCTGCAATGGTCTATGAGCCACAACATATACGCAGGGTTTTACTATAGTAAACGTCCTTGCTATAGCTGCAGTACCGGTAGCCAGTTAGTTAGGTTGTGAACTAGATGGACTCATGACAATTTTATACAATCATACATAGACTCGGAATAGATCAGGTAAGTTGACCCCTTTTCAGGATTTGATTAAGACAAGACTCTCCCCCCCACCCAAATAAGGGGGGGGGGAAGAGGAGAAAAAACTACCACCCCACTCTATGGTGCCCCACCTCTGGAGGATGGAAAAAAATGAGATAGAAGGGGAAAAAACATTGCCAACTTTCTATGGACCTGAATAAAATAGTGTTTTTCAAAATGGATGACTACAAGTATGTACAGTTCTGTTGAATGTTGGTAGAGTTGATTGATTACATTGACCACAACGTCTTTCACACCTATCAATATTCAGTACTTGCCTTTCACTTCCAGAAATGAGGGTCACGGGCCATATGGAAATATTATGTACGATCGCCGGATCGTCAGAGGAAACACATATGGATCAAACACACTCCCTGCTGTAAGTTCAGCTGTGACATTATCTTTTACACAGAAAATTTTTTACAGTCACCTCATTATCATATTGCTTTGTATAATCAGGGAGGCAATGTCAATGAATACTACAGATAGCCCATGCATTTATATTTCTGATTCTTGAAGGAGCAAAATATGTGCAGTAACATTTCTATTTTGTACCTATGCCAACACTTACAGAGTGCACAACCAGACCCTATTGAGATCCAAAGACAACAAGAAACACGGAGGCGGAACATCGCCCGAAAGCGGGCAAAGAATCAGTTACGACCAAAATCTCCAGACCCCGTGGAAGGCCGTAAACACATGGATGTGCAGACAGAGCTTTACTTGGAAGAATTAAGTGATCGTATGGAGGAAGCTGATGTTGAATGTCAAACAGATGCCTTCCTTGACCGTCCACCCTCTCCACTTTTCATACCTGCCAAGACTGGCGTAGATGTTGCCACTGAAATTTTGGAGGGTGATGTGAGTGTCTACTATTTTCCGAAAAAAAGTTTTAAATTGTGTGTTGATTTATGCTGTGTGAACAATAAGAAACAAATAGATGAATGTATTAACTGAATTATTCAATAGATAAAATATTTACATCCATGCTCAAACTACTAGAAAGTCAATGACAGATATACATGTGTTCTGCTTACTCTGCAGTTGTTTGACTTCGACGTGGAGGTAAAACCCATCCTGGAGGTGCTGACAGGAAAGACAGTAGAACAAGCACTCTTGGAAGTAATGGAGGAGGAGGAGTTGGCTAACCTACGCAGTCAGCAACGCGCCTTTGAGGAGCTACGTAACGCAGAACTGGTTGAACAACAACGACTCGAAGAACAAGAGAGGCGCCACCGGGAAGAAAAGGTACTTTTCTCTCATATAAATAAAACTTATGGCTAAATTATTTACATTGCATCATTGAAATAGAAAACAAAATTCTTTCAACCAGTAGTCTGTATCCCTATGCTGCAATTCTCTTTTTCTCTTTTCATCTTTTTTTCTCCCCTTTTTAAGGGATAGCATGGCGGGCATAGTACCAGTAATCCTTTGCAATTAACCCTACCTTGTAGGCAGTTAATTTCCTTAAAAACAGATGGCGACGCTGCATAGAGCACAGGAGTGCACACCTGTTAGTGTAGCTATTCTGCACTAGATGTCAGCACGAGACCATCCGCCTTAGCGATGCATATGCCCCTTCATCTTTCAGGTTACATTTTATAAACAAACCCCTGAAATATTAAAAGACTCTACAACCCATCTTCAGTTTTTTTTTCCACATGGGACTAGGGAAATAGAATTGGTCCCTATAAACTTAACATCAATTAATGTATCATATTTGACATAATGAGCGCAATGTGCACTTAAAAATATCTGGATTGTCCATTTAGTTGTTTAATTGGACCTCAAAATCGGAAGGCTTTTGATAATATCTAATCTAAATTGTGAGCAAAAAGAGGGAGTATACATGGGCTTATTAAGGTTAGTGCGCTCATTCGGTACTTCATATCTTATCCTGCAGTGTTCCATGTGAGCTTGGGCTGACAAAGCAGTGGTTGCTGAAGTAACTCTTTTTCTGAGAATAGTACATGGTAATATATATTCATTCCTGTTTGGTCATTTTCTTGTTATATAGGAAAGGCGCATGAAGCAGCAAAGAGAGATCCTTCGGAAGGAGAAGGAAACTGCCGAGAAAATTGCTGCCCGTGCCTTTGCCCAAAGTTACCTATCAGATCTTGTGCCATCAGTCTTCGGAACCCTTTCGGATAACGGCTACTTCTTTGATCCAGTTGAGAGAGGTAGGCAAATTCTTTGCCTTTTTATATATATTCTATGGCAATTTACATTAAAAATAATTGTAATTTTGCAAAGCATATGCATTTTACTTCAATACATGAGTATCAAGAAACTAAAACACAGACATGAAGTATTGTTTATGAATGTTAAAAACAATTACTCTCTTCTTTCAGATGTGGAGCAGAACTTCATGCCATGGTTGATGGGAGAGGTAGAGACCCGTCTCGACCGGGTGGTTGCTGGACGTGCTGTCCTTGATGGCCTCCTCCGTGTGGTTGTCAACCAGCGTCGGGAGGCATTTGCCAAGCTGGAGGAGGCCAATAATGTGGGAGCACGTACAGGCAGTGCTGGCCAGCAGACCAAGACCCCAGCCCCAGCTGAGGAACCTGCTGCCGAACAGGTGAGCACTCATGAGAAGTAGAGTGGGTTGGAATTTGTCAATTATCAAATGACAGAATAATTCTATTGAATGGCAAGTCAAACTACCCATTGATAATCCCATTTGGCGAGAAAAACGTTTTTGTAACATTTGTAACTCATGCATCACATTTAAAAATGTGGCATTTTAAAAAAAAATCATTTAGGGGGAAAGGCAAAAGAGTTTTTAAATGCATTTATAGTAACGCCTTTTACTATCAGAATTTAAAAAAATGTTTTAAGCTAGATAAGTAAGACAGTTTTTATAGAACGTCAAAAGAAGTTTTTCTTTGCCAATTGGGACGATTATGAATGTTTTATTTCCTCGTTTTCCGTTTCTTTGACATGGAAGAGTTGTACTCGTCTTTGTTAGCATATAAGATATTTAAGTGATTACTAGAGGGGAGATAGTAATCTGGGTTGTGGTTTAACGCATTTTGTTTATAGGGAATTCGTGACGCTATTTTCAGTTAGTATTGCAAAAGTGAAGGAAAGCAAGCACATTTCAATGTAAGCATTGTAAACAAACCTATCATGAAACAATTGGCTAGCTCCCTTTCATTGTGAGGTGCTAAGGAGAGCCACCCAGTATATTGACCGCAGACCACGACTCAGCTACAAGGATAATTTTGGCAGGAAAAAAAACAAAAAAGACGTCCTTAGCAAGTGAAGATGATGAATAATTGACCAGTAAGATTGACCTGAACCCTGTGTTGGACAGCAGAAATCCTTTGATCCACCAGCCATTGTTGGGATCTGTGGGATGTGGTCAGTCGACTGGTATACCTCACCTGCCACAGGTGTGTGAAAGTACTGGTATGGCTGAATACCTAATCACTGCCCTGGAGGCTTAAGTAGAAAAAGTTCCCACCAGATCTCAACTAGTGCTGGATATGATAGACTAGAAGTGGGTAGTTCTTGATATATTCTGTTGCATTCAAAAATAGTTCATTTCAAGTATATCGATTTCTAGAGAACAGAAACAATTGCCCTATGGACATTCCCACCGCACTGGTCAATTTTAAACTCATTGTGGAAAGTGAGAGGGAGGGGCACAGTTGAACACACACATATAACCCCAAGTAGAGAGCCCCCCTACTCTGCAACCATCACTTTAGGTGCACTACCCCTACTTGAAGTATCACATTGTTACCAACTCCCTTTCATCCCTCTTTGAAGTACCCTTCAGATCAGACCCAGACAATGGGGTCTCGTCTTGGTTCTGGTCACTTTGATGGTGGTGCCCTCTGGTTTCCTTCTGGGTAAGCCCACCCTGACTGAGGTGTCGGAATGTAGGTGGGTGGGGGGCATATATGAGGATAAAGTGCCATGTCCCTCCCTCTCTCTCTATATATATATATGCGGGAAGGCGGCTGTAACCGCTGGCTACTTGATGGTCGCCCCAGGGCCTCCTGTGCTGGTTATCGGAAAATAGACCAGTAATGATGGCCAATCATCACTTATTGCAAATGTCCTGCACAGGTAGATGCCATGGTTAATGACCAAAGTACCAGCCTTGTAGGAGTCCATGACAAGACAATTCACCATATCTTCCTGTTTTGATAAACCATCTTCTTTTTATCAATTCTTAAAAGATTCTACCAGGGAAATGAATTTTAGTGAAGCACTTCCAAATGGTATTCGGAAGTTATAGATTGATAATCCCCCGGGGATAATCCTCCCACAGACCCACACTCGTGAACCTTTACCCATGTCTCCCATAATTTGACAGCCTACATATTTCCATTCCTTTAGCACGTCAACGAAACAACTTAATAGAAGCCGTAACAAAATTAGATAACTATTAAATAGTGCCGTTTTGTGCATGTAAAAGCAGGGTGTGTGAAGACAATGGAGGGCACATGGCCAACTGTAAATCAACTTGAGCTAATGAAGAGGGGGTAATTTGCCAATTATACCAGGCATGGTCCATACCTTTATTTTGCTGTTGTAAACTAGCTAGAGAAAAGATGTTTTTGGTTGGGGGGGGGGAGCTAAGGGAAACTGGTGATTCAAATGGCTAGCCTTGAAATGAATTGTTTAAGCCTGGTTATAAGTTCAGAGGTGTGAAACCTCAGCTGAAACGCTGAATTCATCGGTTTTGATGCTCTCCAGTATATTTCCTGAGATGTGTACAAATCCACTGAAAAATTGAATTAACAGGGGGGGGGGGTTGTTAGAATTATTGCTAATGTTGGATCTAATTTCCACCCAAATGGAGATTAATATAGCCATCATTATCTTAGGTTTCCTTTACAGCATCAATTGACTATTCTAACCACTTTCATTCAGTATAAATATATAAACTACATTTTCATGTGACGTATGATACGCTTCAGATTGAATGGATTTCAAGATTTCACACCCCATGATAAGGGTGTTACGAGATAGGCATGTAAGCATCGATCCTATAGCTAAAACAAGTTGAATGTTCATCCTATAGCTAAAACAAGTTGGATGTACATGTATTCTGCACCTAGGAAACTAATACATGTCGCAGGTATTCTACAATTGATTAAATTTTCATTAATTCACCCTCACCCAATGATAAGCACCACAATTGCAGCACAGTTGATTTAACACTTTCTCCTATGACGACTACAACAATGGTAGTGTACAAGAGTGGAGTCTGATCGCCAGCGGCCATTGCAGCCATTTTGATAGGCGAACGAAGCGGTTTGTTGTGTCTAATTGGCTTAAAATGTTTTGTGATGGTGAGAGGGACTTGGGTTGTGAAGGTTCCTCAATGATTAGCCACAACGCTGGGCAGTCAGGCTGAAAAACTGCCCAAGGAGGGTGGTTGAGTTTGGGCTGAGGTGGAGTAGAAAGGGAGGATGCAAAAGAAGGACTGGCGTGATGACAAGAGGTGGTATATGAAAGTTTGCCAAAGCATATATGAAGGTAAAGGGATCTATATTTTGATTGGCGTAGCTATATGGTTTATAGATGCTGATATATGGGGAAGATGGTTTTAACTCATTGGCGCATCTAGATCACGCAGAGGATAAGAGAGGACTGATGGCACAGAAAAGTAGGGAACAAGGAAGATTAGGAAGGTGAAGGAGTGTGTGAAAATTAGGGGTGTATCAATGAATGAGAGCACAGTTGGAGGCGTCGAGGCGTATGCGTGCAATGACAGGGTAGAATAACAGTGTGCGGAGGGTACAAAGTGGGGAGGTGGGCCCGGGGAGGTGGGGGTGAAGGGTGGACAAGGCTCTTCCCTTTGTGCCACACCCAGCCAAAGTGTCACAGGTCTTGCTGCACCCCTGCCACCCACGGCGATAGGAGCAATGGCACAGCACCTTTTGGGACCTTTTTGGACAGGGCCTTTAGGGCACCTGAGGGCCTTGGGGTAAGATGGAGTGTATTGTAGGGTGCTCTATGAGTAGGCAGGGGGCGGATACGGAGAGGCCCACATTAGGAGCAGGGTGACAAAAGTTTGTTGACAAGGTCCTGGCGTTGTGGCCTAGGGTTCGGATGGGAAGGAGAGGGGGGAGAGACAAGGAAATAAGAGACTGGACAGGGAGATAAGGATGGGGATGGGTGGGTGCGGAGTTCTCCATTGATAGTACCGGGTTATTTGTGCTGAACATGGATCTTCAAGACAATAGCCTGATAGAACTAAAAAAAAAGTCGTTTATATGATATAGATGTTTCTGAGAGAAGTGTAAGCACCTGCATACCACCTGGTGAAGGTGGGCAACTTGTGACGTGGGGACCTCATGTGTCAGCTTTTTGAATGATTGTCCAAGTAAGTTCTGGAGTCTGGACAAATCTTAGGAACAAATCAGATTTTAAATGACTGATGTGTCTGCCTGTTCAACAACGGTCTGTACTGATAGACAGGTTGTACAAGCCGCAAGAGCGAGCCGACTGGGTGCGGCTCTACTAATGAGCATGCCCAAATTGCTGATGGAAAGGGCACCATTATGAGAAAGACCCTCTGGGGGAGGTAGGGTAGGGACTAACTGGCGTGAGGAAAGAAGAAAGAGCTTCCCAAGAATGAGACAAGCGACTGAAAGGCCCCTGCGCTCCTCTCGTGGAACCCCTCCTTTCCTAACCCCTCCCTTGCCCACTGCCATATTGAATAGCCCCTACACTTCCACGCCCCAAGGAGAAAGGGCATATAGCTGTGGTTTTGTAACCTCTGAACCTTACCGCACCCCTTGACACATAAACCAACCCAACATATCCAGTCCAACTGCAGTAAGCACAAAAAGTGCGCCACAGGCGCCGATGCCGACCCTGCAACCCTTTTCTTGCCCCGACGCGTGTGTAGACAAAAGTCGGCGTCGGCCAAATTAGCCCTTGTCACCCCTGGGGTAGTTAGGGTCCATGTTGTGGGGGGGGGGGGGGACAGGGATATAGAGATGGTGTCCAGTAGTGGTCAAGCACCTTCATAGCCTGCATCACCCAGCATGGTTACTTGTGGTCAGCTGTCAGACATCATCATGGTCACACACTCAGAGGTACAAAAGGGAAGGTAAGGGCATTTGATGGGAAGACACTATACAGAGTCAAAGAAAGTCCTTTGTACCTGTTTCTCAGCTGAGATCAGCATGTATCATCCATTTCTTATGGACATGCTAATGATTATGATTGGTAAAGAATTCCTATTCGGTGTTTGTGGAGAAATCAACAAATGAATCAACAAATGCAAGGTTATAGCTGCTGATGCATGCCATATGCTATGATAACAATTAACTTGAGATGTGAGGAGGGTATTTGTAGGAGTCAAATGTCCCATCGCTACTGTCATCTATGGGATGTCACTTGAGGCTGACACCCAACTCATCAGAGTTTGCTATGTGACTGGAAGTGTCATTGACTCGTGTCTCTCTCATGTCATACTCAGTGTCAAACTGCTTATGATGAGATGGTGACACTTGTTACTCCCACTCCTAGCCCCCAAGTGGTGGTGACAGACTAATCAATACCACCATGCATACACACTTAACTATGGAAAATACCTTGCTGAGTGATATCACTTTTGTTCAAGAGCCAAGGTGGTAGGGGATGTTATAAAGATATCAACTTTAATATCAGAGTTTCAAAAAGAAGGTATAAGCCTTGACTGAAATTCTCAGAAAAATACATGTCCATGTGGCTTACAATTCTTCATCGGTTGATCAAAATTTAATTTTGGTTGAAGTAAGTTACCAGAGCTTCTTCTCAAGTTTCAACAAGTGACGAGTGACATTGTGGGAGTTGAGGACTTTGGATGAATGATAGAATTTGACCTCCTCAACACAACCGGGACATAACCGGAGCCAAGATCAGAAGAAAGGAGCAGTACGTCAAGTATCTGCTTCTCTTTCTCTTTCTCATTTTGTCTTGTCCGAATTGTCCTTGCACAGGCTTTCAGTTGATTGCCGAAAGTCTATATTTTCCCTTTGCTTTATAATAATCCTTGTATACATTATTACATTATTTCTCGTCTATCCTGTCATATTCTACCATATTCTCTACTCTCCCATAGAATGGCACTTTAATATCTAAATCATCATCTTTAATTTTTGGCGCTGACCTCGACCTCTTGAGTAGACTCTAAGGTCTTTCTCATCTTTCCACAAGTCCACCACCCTCTCTCTCTCTCTCCTTGAGCCCCAAAAACTGAAACAGACACAAAGCTTTTCACTCCTCACCAAACAAAATATAACTAAGTTGACAACCCACACCCAGTCAAAAACGCAAATACACCAGGCCCCCTGGGGTAATGATGTTTCCCTTCTCTATTATGATGAATTCACATACAACTAAAATAGTGCCAGTCCAAATTCCACCCTCACACAAGGCACCCACGGTGTTATTTGTTTGGTAAATCCACTCGTAATGAGATATTTGGATGTGGGTGTTAAGGGGTGTACACTGTGTAATGAAGTTGTAGTGAAGGGTGATTTTGGTCATTTATGTGGTTGTTGGTAAAAGTCAACAATTGCTCCCATCCACTTTTCGAGTGTTCTTGACTCAAATTTTGCCCTTAATTCTTAATTTATAATCTCTCTAATACGACCGTTTTCCCACTTTTCAAGCAAGATATCTCAGAACACCATTTTCTTTATTTCTCTTTTGCTTTGTATCTCTACCTCATCTGTTTCCCCTTGTCCCTTATCTACCCACCCCATCCCGTCACGGCCTGCTAATTGGCTTACGGCAGATGATGCCGTGACGGGCCGGGCGCCGCACGTGCCCCGCCCAGAATCGTATTGATGTCTTTTTAACTCCTCTCACCCCTCCCTCCCACCCATGACATGGGAATCGTCAGGTGGGTCTGGGAGGGGAGGGAGGAGGTCAGGTTACGGGAGGCCGAGCCTGGACAAGGCCATACCGTCTCATAGCCCTCTCACACCGGTAAGTCAGCCTGCTGCCTCTGCCTGATGCTATCACAGTCGTATCGTCTGGCGGCTAGCCTTGGGATGTGGGAATCTGGAGCCTGTTTGCTTAATATAGAGCAGCAGGGGGTTTGAAGTGAGCAGGGGAGGGGTGCACAGGCTATGGTTACCAGCTTCTTTTATTTGCCATTCAAGAGATTGCCGGTGTAGACGGGTGCCATTGGTGGCGTACTCAGGCCACTCGGATTGCCTTTCCAGAATTGCGTTTGCTCTGAATTACTCTAAAATGACATTGGTTTATTTTCACATGGCCCCTTATGTAATTCTGAGTAGCTATTGTCAATCTTGCTACAATGCAATCTGAACAATTTAGTTTGCATTGGGCAGCTGGTGACATGGTTTATGGAAAACCAGGGGTGGGCAGATCGGAAAGTGCTGGAGCAGATGTACTAACCATTGTAGCAATGCATTTTCAGTGGAATTGGTAGGCAAATTGCTCTGAGAAAATGTCCAGCTTCTATTTATCAAAATTGGTGTATTTTGGGGGTTTGGGGAGGTACAGTCCCCAGTACCCCCCCCCCCCCATTGCTTCATGCTTTACCTCTAAAGTTTGTGTTCTTGAGGATTTAAGGGGCAAATTACTTTGAGGACATTTTCAGATTCAGCCTCAAAACATTAGTGTGTTTTGGGGATTTAGGTAGCAAATTGCTGCTAGAAAATTTTCAAATTTAACCTTTAAAACAGGTGTGTTTAGAAGATATAGGGGAATATACACCAAGAAAATTTCCAGATTTGACCTTAAAACATTGGTGCTTTAGGGGGGCAGGTTGAGAAGATTTTCAAAGTTAACATTCAAAGTTAATGGGTTTGCAGCAGCTTTGGGGGCAAAAATCTTCAGATTCTACTTCAAAGCATTAATGTGTTCAATGGATAGGTGGCAAAATTCTGCAAGAAATTCTTCAGATTCTGTTTTTAAAATTGACATGATCTTAATGTATTTGGAGGCATATTGCTCCAAGAAAATCTACAGATTGTGCCTTCAAATTCGATATGATCTTAATTTTATGAGGCATATTGCTCCAAGAAAATTTTCAGATTCTTCCTTTTATAATCCGAACAGGTAGATCTATCAATTCCAAAAGAGGAGTATAATATTACCCCAATGTAACAGTGAAAATTCAATCAATAGCTATCTAGACCTCAAGTTGAAATCACAGTCAGGAGTATTTGCCTTCTTTGGTTCTAGTAGGAATAATTACAAAATTCTTTAAGATTTGGCATGTATTAGAACTTTGGTTCTAATTGGGATATTGACAAAATTCTTTCAGATTTAGAAAGCCCAGAACATCCTCAATGTCACTGTCACATTTCCCAAGCTCTCTGTCGCACAGTTTTTGCGACATTGCGACAGCTGCCCACCCCTGAAAACTGGGGGGGGGATTCTTTTGATTGCATATTGTTTAGAAAATCTCCACCAACCACTCGATTTTATTCATCCTCGCTAGTAAATCTAAAGATGAAAGTCCTAGCGTGTTGAATCTCCCCGTTCTTGAGGTTTTGTGAATAATCAGATTTCTGATAATCTTAGAAAGTCCTCAGTAAAAAGGAATTAAAGATTGATTAAGAAAATGACTTTGCATGATCGTCCTCATGAATATAGGTTTTTGCCAGCTGTGATGCCATGTCCATATGTTGACGGGTGGCCAACATGTGGTTGTGGGGTTGGTGCACGGTGCCAGTATTTGGCGGTAGAAGAGGCGATGGGTGCCAGGGAGTAAGGGATGGGATGGGGATGATTGTGTGAGTGAGGTGTTGGGGGCGAAGGGGGAGGGGGGTTACGAGTAGTTGCTAGGAGCGGGAGGCCATCAGCCGTGGCACTGGGAATCCGCAGTGTCCGCCCTGAAAGGACAACAGGGGGTTAGCGGCTCCTGTGCAGCGGAGCGGCAAGACGGCGTAAGCCGGGCGGAAAACGCGCGTTAACACGGACTGCCGCGTGCGTAGCACATTGCGGGATGGAGGCGGGGCGGCACGCGTAACTTCTCATAAGGCATGCTTAATGGTTGGGGGAGGGTGCACCAGGCACCCTTATGGCACCACAATGACGGACCGACGTCCTTTTTAACGCCCTCACTAGGCAGGGGACCGCCACGCCAAGTCAGTCGGCGCTGCCACAGGGTGATTACATTACATGGGGTAAATTGGTGAGAGAGAAAAAAAAAAAGGGGGGGGGGCTCGGGGCATGGTCAATTTTCCGTCCATTTTTGAGTGCCATTCCTAATTGGACAGCATTAAATGCATAATAGAACTTTTTGGTAAGGCACATAGATGATTCATGATGCTATACCTGTGATTTAGACATGTAGCGTGCAGCCTACTGTCCCAGTCGATAATCTGTAGAAAGTTTTTTTTGCCATCCTGAAAGGGTTGATAACTGATCCCACTGGTTTTACAAATCAGTTTTTGGATTGGGAATGAAATCAAGCTCTCTGAAATCTCTGCTCTGATTCCGTTCGATTTTATTTTGCTGAAACGTACGATATGGTAATTATCCTTATTAAGCCAATTAGCATTTAGCACCCAGAGGCTACACCGCCTCTTCATTACCCCCAACCATTCACAAACAAGAGGCCCTGCAGCACACACGTTTTACATGACTATATTGTGTAACAAAAGTCCCACCTCCTCCCACCTGAACCCCCACATACAAAGTAGCAGGGGTTGGGGTTCAACCCCAGCAACTAAAAGGGAAAGGTGACAAACTCGCCTTGGGAAGACTGCTGTATGGCAACAGTAGAATTGATGAGTAAGGGAAAATGGCAGAGGATGGGGATGAGGGTAGTGTTCGTGGGAGGGGTGCAGAGAAAGTGAGAGTGTGTGTTAATTGGCCTCCTGGACGCGCCTTGCCAGCGGTTAAAAAGTTGTTGGCAGGAAGGTTGACCCTGGGTCATTTTAAGGCGGGGATATACCATAGAGATGTCATGTAGGGAAATTGGGGGAGGAGGGAGCTTTTCTTTTTGGCCTTTGCAGTTGAATGTGAGGTGGCGGGTGGGAGGTTGTTAGGGAACCTGACTGGTGTGCATGCAGCCCTGGAGAGAAGGGGGTCTTGCAGAGGCGGGATATGACCAATTGGAGAGGAAGTGAGGGAAGTAGAAGTATTAAAGGGAGGGGAGTCTCCATATTGGTAGATAGGAGCAGTAAGACTTAAAGGATACTCCAATACCCAGTATCTTCTTTGTACGAATAAGATTTGAATTGGTTCTGTTGGTCAATTTTTATTTCTTTTTCATAACATTGATAACCTATAGGTTGATTCGATCGGTTGTGTGGTACCTATTTAATAAGTAGGACTAAAATAACTTAAGATATTGAGATAGATTTGTTTTAACGTTATTACATTAAATACATTGATACACATGTGTGCCTGCTTGTTGCAGGATATTGGAATTTCTAATTCTTCCCCATTCATGTATAACTAGCTCCTTAAAGTTGGTACATGCACTTAGAGGAACTAAAAATTCATGTCATAAATTTATGCTTTTCATAATGATACATTTTATTATATGTCATTGCTACGTGAAGTTTGTATTTGATGTCTTTGCCATGAAACATTTCGAGATGCACGCAGCTTTTCATAAAAAAAACAAACAAAAAAACTTAATTTGTCCTATTTCATCAAGGAATTAGCTATTTGTCTAAATATGCTGTAACAGATTTATGTCTCTTTGCTATCCATGGATTGCATCTGGTTGCCATCCTATCCCTAACCTTATGTTGTAAAACACTCTGTGAAACAAATGTACTATAAGCAGACATTTCTTTTCACTATTCATGGATGTACCAACTTTAATCTCTATAATTTCTTAAACCTTGTAGCAAATGTCTCTATTACCCTCTTTGTTGTTTTCTTCAGTCCCCTTAGACACGATAAGTACCAGGTAATGGATTTTGGTGTGTCATTGTTTCTGTTCTGTGTTCTTCCCCAATATATTTGTAATCTCTGTAATCGTGTCTTAACCATAAACAGGTATTCTGTTGTGTGTGTAGGACATGTGGCCCTCTGGAGAGAGAGAGAATAAGGGCATGGTAGCTACTTATTCATTGAGTATAAAGCTATAAACCGAGAAGGTCATTTGCACAGAGGGCCAAATATCCAAAGACCATTTGATCTGACTATTGTATGTATGTATGTATGCTGTATGTTCAACGGTTGCGATGGCATCACTTGTTGTAGATGTTCACAAATCATTAATGTTACCTCGCTTTAAAAGGAACTATACATATGTGGTTTTCAATATTGTATCTGGCAGACGTAAACATGTATATCTCATAATGCCTTGAAGTGCCGCTAACACCAAACACATTTCATCCATCAGTGTAATCTCTCATGTATTCAGGAGACAACTCAACATAATAATATATTACCGTTATGAGTCCATGTTCACTGTCTTAGTTGCCGCCACTGCTATCCAGAGGTCTAAGGTTACATCTACAATTTGAGGGATATCAAAATATAGATATTAGGTGAGGGATATAAGGATCTCAAGTACGTGACACAAGGATAGACCTATTATGTATTGGATATAAGACATAACCTCTAGCATGTTTGATCTTAGACTGCTTCCCAACCCTGTCTAATTCTAGGACCATACATCTGGGGGGGGGGGGGTGTCACATGTCGATTTTAAAAAATGGCCATGTCCCCATGTCAATTTTAAGAAATGGTCATGTCACCCTGTCGATTTTAAGGAATTGTTCATGTCACCATATCAGTTTTAAGAAATTGTTCATGTCCAATGTCACTCAGCCTAAAATAGCCCATGTCGCCATGTTGATTTTAGTGGTCCACACCCATACATCTAGCTGTTCATCCATCCCCATATTCCTCCCCTCAACCTTCCATCCAGAAGTAAAGCCTACCCCCTTACTAAGCTATTGCAGACCAATGGACAGGTGTAACCCTCCAGGATCTACATAGCAAATATCCATGTTTTGTCGTGTTATGAGGTATTAGGGCATTTTATGGGTATAGACTGTGGGGGTGGTATGGGAGAGATGAGCAGACAGGGGGGCCACAGGCAATAGCATTGTTCGAACGTAGGGCAATGTGTACATTTACCTGCTTAGTGTGTTGGAGACAACATACATTGGAAACCACTCGACTTAAGGGATGTACAGGAGGATCGTGGTGGTCTGGAGGACAAAGGAAGGTGGTGGGGGTGACCAGGGCTAGGACATGATGTGGGGAGGTGGTGGGGTGAGGGGTAGATAGGTACTTGTAAGGGTAGAGCAGCATGCATGGCAACGTGTTTGTGTGTATACAAGAGGGGGCTCTTTCCTTCTCATATGTCTCTTTCGACACCAAACCACCCATCCTCCTACTTGTACCAATTTGTTTTAACCCTGCTATGTGATACATTATCACCCCCCCCCCCTCCCCCCCATCCTCCATGGACTTCCATCCCTTTGTCCTGCTTTCCCCTCTCAGTGTTTTACTATTGGTAGTGTGGTCATTTTGGCAGTGACCAGTGTGACTGTTGTTAATGTTATTATTGGAAGGCCTTTGAAGGGTATATGATGATATTATTGATATATGATGAGACTTTCAATGCCTTAAACTGCAAGTGACAAAGATAGCGTAATTGACCACTTGATTGAATAAGGTGTTGACCATTGTACCAATGCACATGGGCACACAATTTTTATGTGATGATACATTGACTCTTTGAGGTCATGTATGAAAAATGAAAACCTTTGCAAAACCTCTAGAATACTGTGAAATGGCGCCACAGTATTTTTGTCATGTTTGTGCACATATGCTGCTCTCCTGATTGAACTAATCCAGTCTTCAGATCAAAGTCAAATATTTTCAAATTCAGCTAATATCTTTCATGTGTTTGTTAATTTCCTCTTACTGTATCAACTCATTCATAAGTCACCTCAGGATGCTCATCTTTACAGCTCAAGAGCGATATGATCTTAACTGTCATCCAAAATCATTCAGAGAAACTTGTTCCCCTTTCTCTGTTTTGTAAATTGTGGTACCTTTGCTTGTATTTGTAGGCAGCTGAGCCCACTCCTGCTGAGCCTGAGAAGCCCGCTGAGCCCGAGACCCCAGCTGAGCCTGCAGCTGAGCCAGAAGCTGAGCCAGCCGCTGAACCAGCAGCCGAGCCAGCAGCCGAGCCTGCAGAGCAACAAGCAGCTGAGGAGCAGGCTCCCGCAGAGGAGTAAGGGTACCATCTGAACCACCACCATTCACATGCATCACCTCAGTCACCACCACAGCCACCACCACCAGGACAATTAAACGTGATGCATAGAATATATAAAGCTATATATAATAGAAATACCAAGATTTTCACTCTATTTAAATGAAAATGAAACCAGCCTTTCCAGATGAGGTTTGAAAATGTATCATGATCTTCCTAGATCTATTTTCAAGTTTTAGAATACACATATTTAGATTTATGGCATCTCATGGTTTATCTAAAATAAGGATAAATAAATCATGAGAAAGATACGCCCATGTCTGACTAGAAAAAAAAACGAATAAAGATTTTCAAGTAACAGTTTGAAAGTATCTGGTCAGGGAAAAAGTTTTTATGATGGAATGTGATAGGGAAGCATAACAAAGAATTCAGTTTGACCAATGAATTTAATGATGCCATGCAGAGATTGAATGTAAAGTAAAGAGATAAAAGTGATATTTTTTAAAAAACAGTTCTATTTTAGGGATTTTGAGGAAGGTGTACATTCTGTAAATATAAAGATAAAACATGGGAATAGAATTCGTTAACAGTATTTTACCAGCCCTACAACTAGAAAATAAACACCTCAAAGCTTCTACTCCTCCGTTTTGAGACATTGGGGATATGGAATTTAGGTACACTAAAACTGCTTAATCCTGTATTGTATGCGTAGTTTCCTCCTGGTCCCAAACTCCTGATGTTTATTGTGATACGATGTGGTGTACTTGTTCTTTAGTTGTGGTGTCCCTACCACACTAAGCTTATTGTGATACTCCCACCCTAGATAGATGTGATATCAGCTGTAAATACTTTTGTTATTTAATCTGGAAATATTTCCCATTATTTCTATCCACGACATTTAAAGAGTATACGATATTCAAGGGGCGTTGAATAAATTGATTGAAAAGCCATTAAATTGTGTTTCACATGTTTGTACATAAGGCATAGGATGGGCTGTGTCTTGAGACACAAGAAATATTCAAAATCACTTCAAGGATTATTTCTGAATTGTACATCTGAAGGAAATGCAATAAATTTGTTTATCAAACCAAAGATATTTATTGACTTCGTTTAGCTTTCACATTCAAAAGATGGAAACAATTCTCGTGAATCTGATTACATCCATCTCTTGTTTTTGTGGGATATTTGCAACACTATATAGAATAGTTACTTAACTATACGTTTGTCTGAACCCCTGGACCTATATCTTCAACTCAACCTATTCCTCTCAAGATTTTTTTTATCAATTGAATTGATCGTCAAATAACTAAAAATGATGGCAATGGCACCCTCTTTCAATAGGAAAGGATAGTCAACATTTTTATTTATAACCGATAAATCCGAGATGGGTACCAGCTAGACAAGGATCCTAGTCAGAGGTATTACAAAATGTAGTTTTAAAGGTGTATGTTTTGGACGCTTGGGCAGTACACATGCCACCTGGGGGGGGGCACTTGATCTTTTTTTCTGACAGGTTGCGGCTGGGCCTTTGACATCCCTTACCCTTCCTTAGAGCGATTTTCGCCAAAAGGGAGATGTGTATATAGTACTCATATTCATAGACTTTTGATGAAATATGGCATTTTGTTTAGAGGGATTTTGGTCAAAAAGTTGCAAATTGGTCAGAAGGTGAGGCCTGATGTGACTTTTGTCAAAAAGTGCTTAGAGGGATTTTGCTCAAAAAGTATGGGTCCTAGCCAGTGGCCCGGGCCAGTGGCTCCGACATATAAGTGCCCCCCCCCTCCCCACGGGCATACCATGCAGGGAATTGTCGTACACTGTCACTGATGAACTGAAGTTGCACTGCATCTAGAAACCACCTATACTGCCCATGTTCAAACTGTATAAGACCTACAGTATATCAACGACCAATTGTGCCCATGCCATGCGATTGTCTATAATGGCGTGAGATGTCAATGAACCTAGCTCTATTAAACGTGTATCAATAGTTTCATAGTTTCAATCATCCTGCGAGTTACTAAGAGGAATCATTCCCAATTATTTGATTGTGAAAAGCTTAGCCAGATGGATGCCTATGGCGTGAGTTACAATTGTTGATTGTTTCTAAAAAAAAATATTGATACATATTCACCTTATCCTATACACACCTTGAGGTCAATGGAGTGCATTGGTTTGTTTGCCCACCTGCTGGATGTGTGTTAGAGGTAGGTTGTTATGGTATTGTGACTGGGGGAACTACCTTCTTAGCCTAACCACACACCTGTATTATCTGGGCCAGTGCTGTGCAGTAATCCATGCATATAATTAACTGCTACAGGTTAGCTACCCATGATGCACTGAGTAAATAAGTAAGTGATTAGTAACAGAAAGTTATCAAGCACTTAATAAGTATGGTCGGCGATCGTTTCAGAAGGTACGTTTATATACAAGTTGGAGTTACATGCGTTATCAATCCATTGACAGTTATTGTTTAAATTGCTAGTTGATATGGAGGAAATTTGGCAATGTGGCTCCAAAAGACTATTCTGCTTGATCAAGGTGTGTCATTTCTACAAGTAGTCAGATTTTTGCTGCAGAGCAGACTGTTAACTAGAATCAGGAACAAGCATATATACAGTACAACAAGGGATGATTGAACATTTACATGTACCCTTCCAGATCCACCCGTATACACCCAATTCTTTAAGCATCACCTGTTCTGCCATCATCACATCAGTTAAGAGATTTATTCCGGCTTTTAGAAATAACTATGTTATATATAGCACCATGCATATTGTAATTGCATCCGTTATCAGAGACACCCAATGGTATTATCTACAGATAAGGCCTGAAGACACAATAATGATGATACTAATGTTAGCCACTCGCACCCTACACACACCTAATGTCATGGGAATTCATTTGGTTTGTTTGCCCAGAGAGGCCTATAAATAATCCAGTGGGGTTAACCTGTACCAAAGGTAATTATGTAGGCACAGTTCTAGAACTAACGCTATTCATTGCTAGAGTACTAGTCTTGTGGGTAAGTTCAGAGGTTTATTTCCATTCCATGGTCTATTTAAAAAAGGAATCAGGAGATTGAATTGGTATGTCCACCCTTCTTCTTCCAGTCAAGTCAATAGCATGAGTTGAAGTTGCTGATTGTTCCTATTTATGGGTCTATAGAGGCAAACAAACCAGAGTACTGAATTGGCCTCTGGGTCAATGTATGTTAAGGTGACTATGTCTCACCTACTTTCAGATTAACACACAGATGATAATAAGCATTAATGATGTAAAATCATAAACTCTTCGTACAGATAAGACACATAAAATCTACATATAATCTGGAAATTGTTAGTATACATGTGTATAAGAAAGGTTATCTGATAAAACATTTAGTACATGTAGGGCTTCCTACGCATGGTGGATGTACCTGACCACGTGTAGGCAATGTTTGCATGCGGGTAACCACCCTGTGACGTCGCAGATGTCTAACTGTAACTCACGGTATAACTTAGGTTTAGACATTTTTACTTCACTCTTCTTACTATGTGATCCTGCGACGTAATACCCCAAAGCACAGAAACCGTGGCAGCCATTATAGGCTATGTAACTGACAATTATAATGAGCTACATCTAAGACAGGAGTTGAGTTCGATATCCATTTAAGGATTTTGTCTACACATCACTATTACTGTATTAGCGCGTCTGTCTACCCTGCTCTTGGACCTGGCCTACAAATAACTGCCATCTGAGCAGCTATAGTAAAGGTAAGTATCATTTCTCATTGTTTTCACCAAATGTACATGTAATCTGGAATGAATGGGTTCCAATTATCTGAGATAGTCATGCTCTGACCCAAAGTTCATGATACAAAATGTTGTATAGGAGGCTTGGCAAATGGGAGTCTTGTGTACATGTCAAGAGAAAAGCAGAGAGAGAAGAAATGGAATCAACCTAATATAGAATCAAAACAGGAGTCATTGGACCTGGACTCTATAATGACTCTCGTCACACAGGAGTCCAAGATGACTGACCCTCTTCCCTTCTCTGCTTGACTACTGTTATTGAGTCATTGCAGATTGACTCCTGTAGGAGGGGGGTCACAGCCTGGCTGACTCCCTCTGTGAAATCAGACTCTATGTAGAGTCAAACATGGTTGACGCTTTAATTCAGAGTGGACTCATAACACATGTGGCAAATGTTTCTCGTAACTTCCACCAGAGGCCATCACAATACAGTTTGTGGAGTTTTGCACATTACACGGTGTTTCATGTGGTTTAATTGTGAGTATTGCTTACCATCTAGAGATTGTAGTGTTATGTAATAATACAAAATGAACTATAAAAAGCTGCAGGGTGGCATGGACGCCATATCTCTGGTTATCGTGTTAACTAAAAGTATTCAGAGTGTTTGCTTGTATGTGTGTATCACAATAATAATTGATGTCTGGGATAAAGAAAATAGATGCATCTCAGCATTTTGGGATATGTTGCATTTTCCTGGAATAAATGATGAAGAACCCAAAAGGAAAATGGCCCATGAACCACGATCTTGTCTTTCGATATAAATTTCAAGCAATCCTGGCTCCACTTCAATAAAGAATCACAGTGAAGAGTCCATTAAGCTAAGCTCTGTATTCCTAAAGAGTCCATAATGAAGAAGTACAAATAAAAATGAAAAGAACGACAGGTGGCGCCACTCATTAATTATCTCAATGGCAATTCGCTTTAGATTGATTCTTCCTTAGCTTCCTTTCTGAGACATGAGACGTGTATCCTATACATGTGTAGCCCTGAAACATAGACATAGATGAGTGGGGAGGCAGGAGACTGCATGAGGTCCTAGAAAAAAAATCATTCTTTAATCTGAGTGCTATGGTGTTCTGTCATGTTGTATTAGTTTCTCTGAATAATGATTGGGTGCATACACCAACAAGACAACTCCCCCTCCCTTTGTCACACATTGGTTCTTGCAAGCTACCTCCCTGTTACTAAAACAGACACCCCGAGAACAGACACCAAGGTATATGCCTGATGCCTGTGTTGAGTATTTACATTTATAGCAAGGTTTTCCTCTCTACCGGAAGCTGTCATGGGAGACATGCGCTGTGGACGCATCAAACAGCGTCCGCATGTATGCACAGGAAAAGGCTTAGGGCGCGATTTGCATCTTGGGAAGTTTGCCACCCCTCCCCAACCAGAACACTGCAACACTCAACGCTCATTTCCTGTCCTGGTCCTTATGAAATGCCGGATTGTTTCTGACAACAATCGAAGTCTTTCAGGGAATTCAAGAAGGTGGACATGTTGTAGTGGTGCCCCCTGTTGGGGACAAGGTTTACATTGCTGTGTGTATGCATGTTCTGAATGCGGTGGTACCAGAGGGAAGACTTGTCTGGGACCTGCCTGGTCATACTTTTGACCATCCCTCCCACACCCAGGATGTGTAAACGTATCTCCCTGACCAATAAATACAACTCCCGGACCGATTCCTAATAGCCTTTAGACCTAATAACTGTAGGTTTATTAGTGCACTTTCATAAATGACCCGAATAATATCTCATCTAAATAAATATAGCCAAAGCATTGGACTGGCAATAGTTTCATCAAGCTAGTTATCAACGTTTCAATGAAGTTATTTTGCATTCTAGGAAATAAAGGGATGAACCATCTGTTGGAACATTGAGATGATTATAATTGCGCTTAATAGATGGTCAATAAATCTCTCCCAACACATTAACATTGGAAACACCTTATGAGTTGTAGTTAATCACTTGTACTAGAGTTTCTCAAGTCCTATATATTCAGTTTTATTGAATGAAAAAAAAAACCTGTTTATATTACCAGTAATGAGTTAAGGACTCTAGTTTGAGAGTATTTCCGCCACAGGTGTAGCCTCCGGCACCAGTGGGGGTCGGGTTATGACAGGTCGGGTCTCCTAGACTACTGATCTGGCAGCTGACCTGCCGAATGCCTCGTTCTGGTTAACATAGGGTTCTATATGATTACCCTGCCCAGCTCCACATTGCTGTGGGGACAAGGTTTACATTCCTTGTCTGTGCATATTCTGAATGTATTGGTACCAGAAGGAAGACAAAGGACAGGGAATCAGCATAGACTAAGGTGTAATCAGAAATGAGTCCTATTATATGATCCTCTGAACGCTGCAATTCAGGGAATCTCCTCAGATTCAATTCATCTCAATAGTAAACCTCTTAAACTGGTAATCCTCAACTGAGCTGCATGGGCAGGAGGCAATAAGGGAAGTAACACTATATTTCCCCCATCAAAATGACACCAATCCTCAGGTAAATATGAGAAAACGGAAATAAAAATAGAGAAATCTTGACATCTTACTCAGAAAACCCACCACCCATCTTCTCCTTGAATCTCCCCCACTCATCTCTCCTCAAGAGCGCTTCCATGATTGAGACGTCATGGTTTGAATAGTATTCTGTGGCAGCCGAGGACTAACACCCAAAGCGTCGCCCTATGGCAGAGGTAAATACTTCAAGCATACTCTTAGCATCCTAGCATCACAGCCACAGATCATCCTTCATATGGAGTGCCTTCTCTGAGAAAATTTCCCGACGGTTGTTAGATAAGGACCGTTACCATCCAGCATGCATACTACTTATTATGGGAACAGCCACTTTTATGAGTCTTAGTAACTTCTAGTCTGGTTTCTTTGGTTTGTTCCCCACAAGCTGAACAATCAGGGGCCATCCACAAATGACGTCATGCTGGAGGGGGGAGGGGGGTCAGGTCCGGCATGACGGAATTAATTTTTCAATATACCTTCAACATTTCAAAATTGGCAAAAAAAAACATGACGAGGGGGGAGGGGGGGGTCAAAAATGGTCAAATTTTGCATGACGTCATTTATGGATGGCCCCTTGACAGTATTGGGCTACCGGTATTCAAGAGTACATTGTAGCAGAGTCATATCATGCATCCCGTCCACTATATATATATATATATATATATATATATATATATATATATATATATATATATATATATATATATATACACTGCAAAAATGGTGTTTAGATTTTAAACATGTTTAGGTCTCAACACGTTTAAAACCTAAACATATAGGTCAGTTAGGTGTCTCATCGACTACACATTTAGGAAATGAACACTTTTATTCTAACTACATAAACATTTATGCTAAACATGTTTAGATGTTAAGAGTTGAAACAGTTGAATAATAGGTGTTTAGATTTAAACATCAATAATTATGTTTAGATACTTGGATGTTGAATCCACACCAGGTAGCAGCACTACCTTTGAATGGGCTATCTGCACACTGTTATAATCAATTGTTGTGACAAATGTCCCCAAATCCCATGTTTATCATGGTTTCATTTCATGTGAATGTCATGTGAATAGAAAGGGCAATAGAAAATTGATTAGATTCACCTAATGTCACCAACATTAGCATAAAATAATCAATAAGCTCAATGACTGACACCTATTTGATGTTATTCTGGAATAGATAAGGCAATGTCCTTCCTGCCAAGCTGTTGTACTTTCTCAAGTCTCTCATTCTGATGCAGTGTGTAATACATGTACACGTATATAGCTGTGGCTGACATCTTTGGAGACTTTGACAAGTAAATACCTGCTGATATCCTCCCAGTAAATGAGAAAACAAACAAAATATATCTTTTTTTTAATGCATACATGTCTGCAAACCTTAACTCTCCATCAAATCATTTAAACATCTAAACACAAAAATTCATAAACACCTAAACACAAAAATTCATAGATATCTAAACACAAAGTTTTAACCTAAACACCTACATTTCTAAACACTTGAGCTAAGCACATTGTTTGGCTAAACATGTTTAGGAAATTAATGTGATTACAAAAACGTTGCAAGAATATGTTTCGAATTGTGTTTAGGATCTAAACACCATTTTTGCAGTGTAGGCCCCCCAAGGAGGAAGTCTTGAAAAAATTCCTATGCCAGCTAAAGAAAAGTATATATATTTGTTGAAACCCTACAATGAAAACTTACCCCTGTCAGACTTCCAATCAGGGTCCAAATGACCTTCCCGAGATCTGTGCAGCAAACTAGCATTCACCCCCCCCCCCTCCAAACATGTTTAGATTGCCATATTCATAATGTAAATCAAAATCAGCACATGTTTAGTTATTTTTACCAACAATCTAGTTTCTGCATAGGCAATGGCATCTACACCTGACAGAGATGTCATTTGATTATATCTCTATGTTTTCTCCCTAAACTGACACAACTTAATTTGTGATAGCATGGGTTTCCATGGAATGCTGCTGACGATCATGTGCTCTTCTAACCTCCTCTGGGCATCCCAGAGGCCCACTCTCAAGGACACAGTGTCACCATAGATGGTACCAGAGGAGTGACTGGAGGGAGTGGTGGATGAGGTGGTGGTAGCACCCTAGAGGTGGTATGTGCATACAGGGGTGGTGAGGTGTTCGCTGAGAGGTGTCAAACTCTGCATTTTTATGAGTTTGTGTTGAGTAAAGTGAGTGGGGTCTAGGAGTCGTGGTCGGGTCTACGTGTAGGGTGTATAGTCTTTCTATTTGCCACTCTGTGTTGTTATATGTACCTAGGTTTCCTCCCCGGCTGGTTGCTGCTTTAGTTAATGCCCTTTATCACCTTTATCAGTATCTATACACATAGGTCAGCAGATTGTAACTGCCAAATAGGTAACATCGCTTTTTCTAATCTGTGAACTGAAAGCTGTTTTACCCTTCAAGTCCAATGTCCTCTACCAGGTTGGCAGGTTCTCATACAGAATGGGAGAGTATCTCATTAAATGGCACCCCCTTGACGTTAGCACCCGGGCGTTAGCACAATGGAGGGGCAACATTCGATGTTCATAGAAAAGTCCATGCATGGTTATATAATTTCAAAAGACTGTAATGTAGATGTTGGTGCGACAGCTGATATTTCAGATATTGCGCCAATGCCCCAATGCCATTTGGTTAAACACTACTCATTTAATAATTCTTTGTATAGTTAGCCCTTACTGGGTACACAATGTATAGACATCGTTTCTGTATGGATGATCTATGGAGCTTTCTGTTTGCAAGGGATAATTTTAATCAAGGGCCTATGATTATGAAGCAGCACTTTGCAACAGTCTATAGATGTATTCAAGTTAAGGACAGGGAAGTCAATTTTTCTCTCTTTACACCTCATCTCTCAACCCCAAAGTACTTCATATCAATCAGAATCTGTATCAAATGTTACCTAGGCATAATTTAGGAATGAATCGCATTTCATAAGCACAATAAGAGGTCTCCATACATACTATTGAAGCCTGGAATTTGAGGGGATGCATGTCATCAATGAAGTCAAACTTACTTTATGCTGGTTTATTATCTGTATAGCACAGAAGCTATTGAATAAGGCACACACTATAGTTGTCAAAAACTCTTCAAACAATACTGAATCCCCTGTGTCCAAATAATCATCAGAATTCCAATGCTGGCCAATATCCCATTTCCAATACAAATTTCTATGCACTTGGCAAGAGAGGGACAACATCGCTATTGTTCCACCAACGTGAAGCCAATTGTAGAATTGCGATTGTGCTAAATAATGCTGACATTGGCCCAATATATCCCTCCAACCTAGAAATTTCTATATCACGTGGCGCGTCTCTGAGCACAAATACAAACAGTTCTAAATATTGGGCCCGCCATATGGGTACCTCATAGTATCAGTCTCAATAGAACAGAAACAGTAAAACCACCAATTACAGCTTCATTATTGATCGGTATTGTACTGAATATTCCCGTCACCTCATGGGTCTTTAATAATATATTAGTCTTGCTTCATTTAGGTAATACACCTCAATTCATAGCAGTATGCATTTATGAAACTCCTCGGTCATAATGACCCTCTGCCTACACGGGTTTTTAACATGAATATTGTCAGATGAAAGAAGGCGGCAAAAGATCAAGAGAAAGGCAGGATTACCTTTCAGCAATGGCTTCCCACCCTTTGTTCTATATTCCCACACCCCGTGTGTTTTCAATATCTAACCCCTAAATTATTTTATGAATAAGCAAAGGTCGGGGTATTCTACAAGTAGTCCCGAAGACTAGGTGTGAGTCTGAACCCTCACAACCCTATAGATCACATAGGGCACAGACTTACTCACCCCCAGACCCCGGTGATACATACTCTCAGGGGCCTGCAATGGCTACCGTTACTACAGGCTGTGAGTTGCCCTAATGCTCCCTTCTCATATTCCAAACACTCCCTTAATTACATGCTTCAGACAGCTGATCCATCCGTTAAACAGTGGAATATCCCCTCCCTTACATCCCTACCCCATGTCGGCCCTTACCCACTGCCGTCACATCCTCGACGGAGCGGCACACCCTTCCCACAATACAACAGCGATAACAGTAGAGTTAGAGTAGTTCACCCCACACGCCGGGTGGCCGCGCTCCCAGCGTTTATCTGCTGTAACACGTGGTAATCGGAAAACCAATATGGTTATTTGATGTACCTCAAAGTGGGGCCCAACCAAGAAAAGAGTCATCGGAGTGGGTAGGAGTGAAAAATGGTCCGTTGGGGTCTTTAATCGTGCCTCACTTGTAGCCAGGGACACCAGATGTGTTTGAGTGACAATCTCTTTACTACAAATGCAGCAAAGGGAGGGCAGGGTAGGAGTCAGGTGGGAGAGGATGGATAAGAAGTCTTCTCTTATCTTGCACACTATCGCATAACGAGGATTGATTCAGGAGTAAGAGAGGAACTAGACTGGAAGTGCTGAAGTGTATTAGTGTCGTAAACTGGTGGTTTATGCGCCCTTATCACTTGTATTGGCTTCAATCTGGACTCTGGAGATGATTCTTGTAACATTCACTGATAAGAACTGATAAGATTGGCCCAGCATATGTCTGACAGAGGTGTAACCCAGGGACAAGTACCATTCTGGTATATCGACCAGTGTAATTCAAAATGTGGGCCTACTAGGTATGGGTCTGATTTAGATTGGGTAACATGATCGAGATTTGGAAGGCCTTCTCATCAGTGATTGACTAATCACTGAGGTAGGCTCTGAAACGGGAGTCTACTCATAGCTGACCCTTTGACTGATCCACAAATGCTTATTGGGCTTTCTTAGCCCATCTCAAAAGAGTCTTCATCTCCTCTTTCCTATCCAATCTGTACGTCTGGTGCACATGTTTATGCACGGATACATATGTCCGTTTATGCACGGACACATATATCCATCCATCAATTAACATATCTAATTCAGTTTTCTTGCCATAAATACCTTTGCTGTCGTTCATTTCATCAGCTATAACCACCAACCCACCGATTCACTCTCTCGCCGATTGCTCCGAACACTCTAATAAAACACTAACAAATCAAAACATTTCGAATTAGATGCATCTCATAATGATATACGCCCAATATTGTCAATTCAGACCTGATAGCCAATAGATTTCCATACCCATTTCACTCTCACCTGATGAGGACATGCCTTTTACGACCCTTCACTTCCGTGAGAACAGCATCTTTAAAGCTGCTTAGTCATGGTCCAATGACTCATCCTTAAAGCTGCACAGTTATGGTTCACTGACCCATCCTGAAAGCTGAACAGTCATGGTTCACTAGACCTACTCTGTCAGTAGGCATTAAGTGTGACTGTTGACGAGACCAACATACAGGTAATCAGTGTAAAGGAATGCATTACGGACGGATTCTTGAATGTTTTGGGTTTTTGTTGTCTGTATGCTACCATGTGGACATCTCAGAGGTGCTGCATAAATGCATCATACCGACCTTTGAGGACTGCGTCAACCCAAGTATGACTGATGCAGGAATGCAGCACTGACGAGTTGCTCGGCAGCTCTCTTTATCCATGAATTTGTCATGCCATGAAATGGGAGTAGTATAGTGTTTGCAGAGTGTTTTAGTAATAGTGCACTTCAAGTTATCAATATGGATGGTCTGCATAAGATGAAAGGCGCATGATATTAGCAATAGACTATTTCCATCTTGAAGAGTAATTACTTTATTTCTCATTAATTTCTTAGTATGTAGCCACAAAGAGACAAGTCATGAGTGCAATATAGATTAGATAGATTTTAGATTTGTATTCAGTGTAATCGTCTTAAGAAGGGCGTTTTTTCTGTACACCACAGGGTGGATTACAATTGAAGTATGATCGTTTTGGAATGGGTTACACTCTCCAGTTGTAGCAATTCATATTCGATTATATAAAATAAGAGGAAAAAGGAAGCTTACGTCGACGTTAGGTGCCAAACAATAGTATTTACCCTGATTTTGCAAACATAAGAGGGGCACACTTGAGCTGTGATTAGGCCAAAAAAAAGGTATGTTTCCGGTAACATGGTCACAAAAGTTGAGGTAGGTAGGTCGGACTTTTTATTTTTTAAGAATCCAAGGCCTGATATAGTCATACTTTGGTAGGTTGTCACTGGTTTACATAAGAAATGATGGTTTCCTCCATAGAATTAGAGAAAATGATGGGAAAATATCATGAAGAACTCGAATGTAAACTTTGAGATGTAAATGTAAAAAAGAAACAGAAAAAAAAATAAAAAAAAATCGGAAAATTGTGAAAAAAAAATGAAAATAAATCCTGAGGTCGGCCCCTTTGGGCTGAGGACGGTTGGGTGACCGGAAACTTTTTTTTGTTTTTTTTTGCCTTACCAGGAGGAGTGGATCATGGGCTTAGCAGGCTCGTGGCGATATGATAACAAAACACATAATTTACAGGTTGTGTGTAAGGAATTCATGGATATGGTATTTGAAGCTTTTCGTGGTAGGGAGACGCTGTACATTATTCGGAAGACTATCCCAAAGTGTTACTCCTCTGTAACAAGGTCATCGTTGATAGAACCCAGTTTTGGCGCGCCGTTTAGCAAAACGGATTCTAAGGTCACCCCTGGTTCTTACATGTGCCTGAAGCATTACTTAGAGAAGCGTGTTATATGCAAAATTCATAATCAAATATTGAAATTTATTTCCACACCAATCATATGCCTGTCTAGTGTCTACCTACCCATGTTCTCACAGGGGATAATGGGGTTATGTGAGGTATCTAGTTCACCCATCCTCTACCACCGTAGGACCACTTTACCTTGATTCTCAATTATTTGACATGGGGACTAGTTGCAGTGTTTATATTTTGGATGACAACCTTCAAGTGAGACGCCCAGGTGGCGCTCCTGAAGTCACTTCCGGAAACCTGTCAATGTCTCTAATCTTCTAATAACACAAATGGGGGCCAGTATGTGAATATTTGGTATTGGTCTGTAGATATGATGTCTGAAGAATTATTTGTTCTTAGCTTTACAAGTTTGAAACGGTTCTTCACAACACATAAGTAAACCTACTTACAGGATTATACAGAAGTACTTGGGCTGGGCAATTATTTGATACAGACAGCTCAGTAGAAATACAATTATTGACCACGTCCAAGTTACACGTTGTCACAGGGAATAAATCATTCAACACATGCTAGGCACCACTATGAATTAAACTTTGTAGAAAGAGACAGCATTGAAAGTGGAGACAAATATCATAGGTATAATTCAGAGTATAACAGATTAATTACATGTTATCAGAATTCTACATTTGGCTCTAAGCAAGTGAACAATTTATACCCATGTGAATAGACTTGAGTGAAAAGATACAAATACAGTCATATACATGTATCACCAAAGAACCCACCCTTATGCAAACATGTATCTGTAATGGTATAAGTGCTTGTCTGTGTGTGTTCCTGCGTGTGCACCTTACCTATCTTTGCCCATGTACATGTGTACAGGAGATAGGGATGGAGGACATGTGTGGGGTGAAGTACAGGGAGGGAAAGGTGTGTTTGTTTCTACCCAGAGGTATCCATTATTAACCTTCTCGTGACGGTGTCTCCTTTAACTCTGTCCTGACATACGCCCCCGGGAGGTACCAGGGAGTCCCTGACCGCTCCATAGCACCCTGGCCGCCAGTTGGAAGAATGGGTCAGATGATGAAGCGGTATGGGGTTATGAATATGATCTTATGAGTGCTACACACACACACACACACACACACACACACACACACACACACACACACACACACACACACACATATATATATATATATATATATATATATATATATATATATATATATATATATATATATATATATATATAAGTAAAGCACAAATGAGTCAGTCACCTCATGAATAGAATTCTGTGGCTAAGCAAAGCAAGCTGATTAAGAATTTGGCAATCTTTTGAACCTGATTGCCACATGGTGTTGGATAACTTGGTTTTCAGCCCCTTTTTGTGTGTGTGTGTGGGGGGGGGGGGGCAAACCCCAACGTAGCTATCCTTTAGTAAATTTGAGTATAGCCTATCTCAATAATATATTTCCATCGTTCGTTGTCAAGTGTACCACATTGAATGCCATATTACAATTCGATGAATTATTGTCTCAGTTGATGCAGCTGCCTTTTAGTTTTTTATATGCATAGGCAGGTAAAGTCTTTTAAGATCTAAAATATCACATAATATATGGGCGTTAGAATATATGTCATGTAGTTATGCTAAGTGTGTGGAATGAGAATAGGGTGATGGGGGTCAGTGCTGGTGGGTTGGTACCAGTCAGGTCCAGCCTCCCCTGTCAGAGAGGAATCACACCGAAGGTGTTAAGTACTCCCAGCACGAGAGGCCTCCAGGGCGTATACTGGTGGACAATGTCTCAAATAGCTATCCACCTGTCACTGCAGGCTCTTCAGTTTTGTAAGAAACTCATGAGTAGCCATCCTGATATAGAGCTAATTTCTTTGGGGTACCGTATACTAAATCTCAACCTGAATTGTCAGGACCATCCTAATTCGTCTTTTTTCCCCATTATATGCAGAAGGAAGAGATGATTGGATTATTTGTAGGAGCTAACTAAACACAGGAAACAGTTATTTGATTCCTTCATTAAGATAATAAAGGACTGCATGGTAAAAAGCATGGTCTAGACTTCAATGCGTCCCATATTACCAGCTAGCAAATTTCCTTCCAATGTGTTTGATTTTCACACCGTCAAGGTTGAGAAAAAAATGACAAATACTGAATTTCACTTGAGAGGCAGTTCAACGAATGTCATTCCTTTGCGGAAATTGACACCTTTAAATGGGTGGTTGGGTGCATTAGCGATGGGCTCAAGAGTTTCGGCATCATGAAAACTCCTTCCCCTCTGTCCTTTTGGGTGCAAATCTATATGTACATGTATGAGATAAGAAATTCACCGATGGGAATTTGTATAAATGTTTCACTTGGTAAATGACTCCTCCTCCTCCTATGTGTTGGCTGGACACATAACAAAACATGCCCTGGGCTAAATTGTGTCCAGGATAAATAAAAGAATTTTCAACTTCAACAATTACTTGAGAGGTGGTTAAAGTAAAACCGTGTCCACAAGATTGTCCCTTTATACGGTTAAAGTAAGTACAACCACTATTCCCTTATTTTGAGCTGTAGCTCCACAACTAACTATTGAACATATCTGAGAAGCTTGTGAGTAAATGAAAATCAATCGGAATAAGACCTGTAGGTCTATTAGGTCTGAGGATATCGTTGATACGTATAGGTGCACCATATGTAAGATATGTAAAATAACAAGCAGCACAGAATAAATCATAATGAACAAAAAAAAAGCTGGAAATTGTATGAATTTACAACGTATTGAAATGGCAAGCATGTTAAACTTTCTTTCATGTGAATATGTGTATACATGTCTCTTTTCTATTTTATTACATTCTATGTTACCATATGTTGTACCAGACAATTGCATGGGCTACCCTCACCTAGACCTCTCCACAGATTATTGTGTCTAAATCCACTTATGTTGTCACTCTCTCACTGATGTCTTCATCTGTAGGGATGATGCACAGAGCACTGATAGGTATAGGGTCTATCTGTCCACAACTATTTTAACTCTAACCTATGGTAGATGCAGACCTAACTGTCGGCCCTGCATGCTATTTGCTTGTTTCTACAACCCTATGAACTGTGTATATTTTCTGTGTCTCCTTCTGGAAGTCCGATCCCTGAGCAGAACCAGAAACTCTTATTGCTGGATGAATTGACAAGATCTCACAGCGTATTTGTGGGACTCAATAATAAGATAATAAATAATAATAACCATCCAAGTTGTTTAGTAACCTTGACACATTTATGACACAACATCAACATTTGTCAACATACCACACTGTTAAAAATTTTCCGTAGAAAAAACGAAGAATCATTGGCAACAATGGATGCCAATCTTTCACCGTTGTTTTAACGGTCACCGTTTTTTCAAAGTCACCGTAATTTTTACAGAATTTCTCCGTTATTTCTAAACAATGCCTAAGGGTAATTAATTACAGATTGTTTTGGTTTCAATGCTATACACCATTAATTTTTCATATGAATATTCATTCTCTGGCTTGACATTCTAGAAATTCCACTGTAAATCCAAAATGGATGTGGTCTTTATGTATGGTTTGGTTGCATATGCAGTTCATCTAGACATCCTAGTGGGAGGACATCATAATTATTATGATTATAAATGAGTCTTTGAGAGGCACATTATGCCCTTCATAACTTTTGAGTAACAATCTAAGAACAAAGATTACCTCAGAATTGTGATTAATTAAAAACTGCAGTGGTATGCCTATGTATTATTTTCTATTACCACATAATGGGTGTTTATGATATCCCTGCTACTCTCCTTTGCTACACAAAGACGGATTATTTTTTGAATATCTCAAATCTATGAAACTACAATGTAGACTTGCATTTTGATAACATGGTACATAAACCAAAGTGTATACTTTTTGAATTTTGCAACAATTTGATCTGTTTAGGGTCTAGGACATTGAAGAAAGTCTCAAAGTGAGCCCCAAGGCCACCTAGTGGGAAGATATGAAACTTCCAAAAAGACAAAGATTCACCGTATACGAAATAACGGTACTTTTCCGTAGTGTTTTACACAGATTCAAAGTAAAATCACTTAATCTAAGGGTGTTTCATTGTAATAGAAATAACGGTGAAACCCCTTAAAATTTAACAATGTTTCTCTGTAAAATCTACGGAATTTTTTAACAGTGCATAGCTGACAAAATATGGGACTTGATAAAATCTTCAGATACCGATTCTAGTTGTCGTTAGTTAGGAATAGCTCTCATTTAATACTGGTAGATTGACAATAACTAGTCTGAAGTCTCGCTCTCTTTCTACTTACATCTCCTGTCCCCTCCCCCTCCCCACCACGCCGCTTAATGTTCTTGGCTTGCGGGCGTTTGTGTCCGGGTGTAATTTTGTCACCGTTTACCAGTAATTTCACCCACAGTGCGTGCGGCCCTGGGCAACACGAGTGAGATTTGTTGCTAATTATTTTTGTTCACATGAGCCTAAGTAAGCTCTCATAGGGAGGGTTTATACATGTATAAAGGGAGGGTGGATATAATGACAAGCAGTGCCTTCGCTGCTGGTTTGGAGGTAGCGGTCATCTTCAGATTATAAGTGGCATGATCTGAGAAATGGGACCTCAATGTATGGTACTGTATAATTATTTTCTTTTTCCTGGAGGGTCTTGCCAAAAAAAAATAGACGTGAACCACAAAAGAATACGTGCACGTTTTTTGACACCTCAAAACGAGTTTTCCATACATTCTGATGTATTTTTTTTTGTCAATACTATGGAAACGAATTAGGCCATGCACATTTTCCTCTCTGAAAATTTTTAGAGATGTTCATCCTCGTTATCTTTTGGCAAGACCCTCCTGTAGTGCGTAATGAAGAATCCATTCTGTTTGAAGTCCATGTATAAGTAAACGTGTCTATAAAGAAATGTATTCGCAACTTATAAGTTTACGTAAATTGGTAGTCTGTATTGGAAATACGAATATTGTGTAGCGAAAACGTGTACGATTGTTGACTGAAATTAGAGGCCTCTACGGTTCTTCGGATTCCTACACTATAAGAAAAAAGTAAAAATAACGATGGTTCCTCTGCAACGTTAAGACAGCTAGGGAGATTCCTCATAACACGATACATCAAAAAATGTTTCTTTTTCTGGAACCTTATATAATACATGTAATACAAATTACACTACTTCACTGCATCACAAATTGTCATCCATTAGAGTGCAAGTACGACGGTTGTGGCTTGTCGGGAGAGTGACAAGGAAAGTCGGCACTTTATTTTATGGCTGATACGATCCCCATACGTTAAAGCTATGGAAGTACCACACTCCAGTGGGAGTGTGGCGCATGGTGTTGCCTTGGATAAGTCCAGACCCACTTCTTTAAGAACAGTCAGAACACACTTCTATGGCACTTTGTCTATATACGTGAATGTAATAGGTGTGCTATTTTGTGTGGCCGAGTGGGTATATACATTGTATATAGGCTTGTGGCTATCTCCTTGGGTATCAAGGTGTGAGTCATGGTCCGTTGGTTTGACATGCTGGACTACTCTAGTACCAGTACAATGTGCATGGAATGACCACACGTTAGTGTTGGCCTCCAGTGGTGCCACCTGGCCACCCTCTACACCTGCACGTCCACGCCACGTGGCACATGTCTGTGTATCCAGGCTGAGGACAATGACAGTAGGGTTATTGTAGCTTTTTTTATCATATCCCTTACTCACCAATCTCTACCTTATGTCAAGGTGTTCATGAATTGACTTCATTTCTATAGGAGAGAGAGGCCCACGCAAGTGCATCTAGCCTGTTGCATATTGGCAATTCCCATACTACTTATGGGGACTTAATATGTTCAAATATCACTTACTACACATATTCAAGCATACTCGGACAGTAGACCACAGAGAATAGAAACAAGCTTTACAATATCGTTTGCTCTATATACTGTCCTCGCCTGACAGTTGAAACCTAAATATAATTTACCTCCTTTAAATCTTTAATTAAAAGACACTTGCCGTCGACCATCTCTTTCATGTATGCAGCCATGGTCGTGTGCCTGGACGGGTAGCCCATGGACACTGCATGCTTTCAACGACTTTTGTTACCCACTCATCTCTGAACAAAACATGCTGGCCAATCACCCCCCGGTCCCAACAACAGTGCCCAAGTCGTTTTGGAACAAAGATAGAGTAGTCGTCGCCTGATGAGTCCTCATTTTTGTCACTACCTCGTCGTGTCTGATTCGAACTGGGGTTGGCTTTATACCCTGTCTTAATGTAGGGATGCAGAACCTATATTGAAATAACGGGTTCCACTTGTCCACAGTTTAGAGTTTATTTTGTTTATTTCTCGGCCCTAATGCAGTCCGGATTTTAAGATGGGCACATCCCTTTTTTTATTTTGTCTATGGTTGAGAGATTGTATGTTTTTAGGTCTTACTTTAGTAGAGGGTATGTGTCCCCTTCTTTTAGGCTGTGGCCCCTGCTTGTCCAAGGGTTTCGTCTCTGTGTTTACCCGAAAAGGGCTTTAACACTGTTAATTATAGTTTTTTGCCACACCTTGTCATATAGGACTCAGTATGGAGGCTTAGGGAGTGGTCATTATTTATCAACAGGGGGGGGTGGTGGGTTTTCGCGCAGATGCGCAGAAATCTTTTACGCCCCCCCCTCAATAGCAGTCAAAATTTTTTGCGCCCCCCGCACCAGAGGCGCGGAGAGTTTTCGTGCACCTCTTTGATCTATAGTAGTGCGCTGGCTTTTTTGCTAAAAAGAGGGTGAATTTTTTTTAGCCCCCCCCCCTCAAGAGGGGTCAGAATTTTTTTAGTCCCCCCTCGGGAGGGGTCTGAAAATTTTACGCCCCCCCTCAAACCCACCACCCCCCTGTTGATAAATAATGACCACTCCCTTAGAGGAGCCGCCATTTTGAATTTTGCTGGTTGAGGTAAAACCCACTGATAACACATACCATGATGGGTACCTTGTCCCTGGTTAACAACCACTTCCAGGGACATGCTGGTCCCATCTTATCAGTTCTTATCAGTGTGTGTCGCCGGAACCTGCTCCAGACCAGCTAGTGGCCAATATTGCCCACCATCAGTATCATGAATTATAAGAGACCTATTTGTTTGTAGCCCTTATTGTATCTTCAAATGTCTATGGATTATCCTGGTACTTGTCCACCACAACAAACTATGTAAACTCTACTTTAGAGGTGAGTTAATTACAGAGTAATCATTTACAAGCTTTTTTTTTCTGATCAGGTATGTGTTATAATCACTTGTTGTAAGATGGCAATAAGTTATATGAAATCATCTTTAGAGCTGAAAGAACTATGCATTGTACCTTTCAGCTCTAAGTTGAAATGGTTGTTCTAGACCTATACCATCCTCCCTACCTGCCCCCGCACCCTGGGGGCAGTTGCCCCTACGGTTGGTACCCTCCTGGTGCTGCACGAACACTAGGCACCTTCCTGTCCACAAGTTTGTGAAATTACCCCATCCCACTTTCTGACAACGCCATAACGTTGTGTGGTCTCCCCATCCACCCTCCCCCTCTGCCTCCTTGCCACTACCGCCTTGCCCCAGGCCATCCCCTTACCTGTCCCTTTATCTCCTTTTCGTTTTTCACCGCCTGGTGTTTGGCCGCCCTCTCCCCGACACCTCTAAATGTGCGAAGCACGTCGGGGAGGTGGTTTATGGCTTGTCATTAGGCCAGTCGTTAGAGGTTTGTGAGTTGAGTTGTGACCAGTGCCACCCATCACCATACACGCCTCCATGTATACCATCCTTCACTTTAGTCTACCATAATGTCACCAGGCTGCGTTCCATCTTCATCTGCACAGCGCATGCGTCCCTAGTCCATCGTCGTTAATCATGCGACGCCCTCCCACACGCAAAGCTCCCCTCCCGACAGCCAAGGTGTGAAGAGTTCCAAATCTACCTGGCTGAGAGAGCTCAAAGATTGGAATCGGCGTCCAGTGGCTGTACTGCACTAATGACCGTGAGGTGGCGATCTTATCTAGTCCAACCTGGTCCAGCCACGCCAGAAGACCGTAGTCGTCACCTGCAGCAGAAAGCAAATGCATGGCAAACGTTCAAATTAAGCACGCTAATGGATGTGCTAATGTACAACCTGAGGCGTGATTTGATGACAATTTGATACAAAACATGCAGTGACCTAGCAAAGATAAGACCTATTTCCATGACAAAAAAAAGAAAGTTATATACACAGTGTATTGGTAAAAGCCAATATGCTTATAGGTTGACTGTTCCTGATTCTGACCAGCCACCTTAATTTCTGATGACTATCTTTGTCAGCCATTGGTATCAAGCTGTTGTTTTCTGTTTAGGAAAGGATGTAAACCATTATAGCTACACTTACACTCCGAGCCTGGGAGCGATATCATGATGTTTTGTCCGGGGTTACGAAGATACATAGTAATGCTCTTCAGTGGTAAAAGTAATGCTCTTCGACTGACGCTTTACTGAAAGCAAAAACACCAAATCATGTAAAGACATACAAATTTCATAGTTACAGAAACAGAAATACCAGAAGCGTGTATAAATAACTATATTTTCAGAACATACATAGGTATGTATATTGTTTTCTTTTTCATGGCTATCACCACCGTGTACAAACTGTCTTGGTCCCTCTGTTCCCATCCCACCCATCCTCTGCCAATCATGAAAACTTCATATACCCTTTTATTTTTTGTTGACTCACGGCTGGCTGCCGACTCATTATCTTGTCATCCTGACCAATTGATTGCCGCGCGTCTCGTTCCAGGACGCGACTGAGGGCCTGGACCAGATGGTTGTAGTTGTGTACATCACCTATTATCACCCATCCCCTGGTGTGATTAGAACAAAACTTTGCCTGTGTCAGAATTCTTTATCATGTTTGTAGAAACTCGCGTGAACTCAGCACAAGCACATCGTTTTAACGCATGGTACTATGGTCTGTAATTAAACCCGCGGGTCAGGTTGACAGACAGCTGAATTCTGAGCTTTCTCCTCCCCCCTCTATGATATGGAATACTTGCAGGTCCCTTGATATTCGTATAGGTGTTATCTCATTGGAAGATAGCATCCATTATGGTGTGCTTGCAGGTTATTGATATGTGGTTGGGTAGAACATCAATTATATAAGAAATAGAGACACAACCGGGTACTTGGGTATTCCAACTTTTCTGCAATCGCTAAAATCACCCCACACTCTACGCCTCCTGTCGACCAACCCCTTTATTAAACTCCTAAAATAAAAGCCCTGTGGCACATTCCCCTCTCCTTCCATCATTTTATTATTTTCTCGTCACTTTCTTCCCCTAGATTTCACAGGCCACCTCTGCACGCCTTGTGTTCTAGACACGTGTTTGAGACCAGATTTGACACGTCACTGACGACCACTGACACAACCCTTGACGTTGATGGCGTCATACACCCACCAGACTACCATCATTGGTGTTGTGGTCGGGTACTAAACTCAGATCTGCAATTCTGTACTTAGCCTACGGCTGCTGCATGGTGGCAGCACTGGTACCTTGGACAGGGGAGGAGGCACTAGTATTATTAAATGTATACAAAATTACTTGTCCCATATGAAGACATACATACCCGATCTATGATCCAAAGACAAGATCTAAAGACAATCAATATCAGGCCTATACATTTACAATTGTAAAGGCCATGGAAATTATATTAATATGTCGACAAACATCATAATAATCTACCCTAGCCTATTGCAGTTTAATTTACTGCTGAAAGGCATGTCCCCTTTATTTTCCATGGTAGACTCCATATCTTGCCTCCAGAACAATTTACTACAACTACACTCTTTATCCAGGGTGTCCTCTTTGTACCCACGAGTGAGTCGTAAAAGTCATGCTGTTGATGATTATGTCAAGGTGAGAGTGGCTATTATGTGGTGAGTATAGAGTTGTTAGACTACACAGAAAAAGAGACACTTTGTATTGGAGGTACCAGCAATATTCACTCTCCACTCACTATACTAGGTGGTATTGTGCAACGGATGGATTGGTGTATGCCCAAGGGGCTTAATGGGCTGATAATACCTGTTCTGTCTGCTGGTATAGTTTAGATGTAAACTATAGATATGATGTACATCTCACTTAGATGGGTGGCTCTCCTTTAACGACCACAACCTGTCACCCACCCTATAACAACAGACCAATACACGAACATAGGGCAATTGCTGTACGAGGATTCAGATTTGAAACACATTATTTTTTAGAATTTGTCCATTTTAATTTAGATTCTTTACAATACACAACTGCACCTTGAAATGAAATTATCCCCTTTGTCACAGAAACGTTAGAAAGGTAACGATGTATAGACTGATATAGAGCTTGTATTAGAGTATCAGTTTCCCTTGGCCAGAGTTGGGATGTAAACTGTATGAGTAGTCTATTCTTCATAATGTTGAGAAGCATCAAAGTCGATATCAAAGAGCATTACAACCAACACTTTGAAATCGAACCGTTGTTTTACAAATATAGACTACTATGCCTGTTGTTGCCTATTCTATACTTTCATTACTACTATAGTCCGCGCCAGAGGATGGATTTCAAATCTACCTATAGATTATGATTTTGATGGCAATAGTTGCAGATTAAACGATCAATCTATGTGCACCTAAATCATGGATAGCTCAATTATAAATGCAAAGGCGGAGCAATCCTGTGACAATGGGTAGCCTATGAATCATTCATCACAAGAGTTAATTTAATGCAGTAATTGCGTGTGACCATATAGAGCAGGGAGCCTTCAAACATGGGGATGAGCAGGGGTAGAGACAGTGGGTAGCTCCATGGTCTGAAACCACTGAAACAGTGTGTTGACTTAGTCACACAACCCCACAGAGGGGTCTCAGGACCAGTACTCATCCATCATCCTGTCTGCAGTGTCTGGCTGACTGACCAGTGGTCTCTGTAAAGCCTTTCCTGTTGCCTGTTGGTGGAAGCTGTTGACCAGTGTCCAGTCTGTCGTTCGGCATGGTCTGGTGCCTCTTTGTAGTCCCAGACACATACTGATCAGCGCCTGGCGTGCCGCAGGGGTCGGTGCGCATGCCACGCGCAGTGACGCCCATTGGATGTGTCGAATGCTTGTGGACAGTCTAGTATTTAGTATGATAGAAAGCATCGCACAAAGTGTTATAGTTCCAATGATACTGATCTATGACAGTTATATCCTTCCTTTCACGAACTGAATAAATGGATTTGATGCAGTGACACAGCGACTGCCTATCAAATAGCCTAGAGTTTATCCTGTGGAAACACCCTTAAACAAGAGTCTCTTATTCAAAGAGAAATATTGAGAAAATATATCATATACATTTTTTCTATTATATTTTCGCTCTGAATCTATGTTCATTGTTTATGCACAGAAAATGGGTAACTTTTGAACCTAATGGAACAGCTAGATACATTAGCCTTCTCAAATTTCACACTCCTGCATAGATACTACTTTGATATCAGGGAGGCCCTCCTCTGCTCCCTCCCAATCCGGATTTCACCAAAGTGTGCCTCTGAAGTGTCAATATTTGACTGGCATACTCCAGCAGACGTAAACTCCATTGATTGTGCCACAAAGTCCCCACCCCCTCACTGACTGGTCCATATGGCTGAAGTCAAACTCACAAGGGATGATGGCACTTGAAGGTAATACAAAAAACCGGCTCAGATTTCCTATAATTGTGTACTTAAGGAAAGTGCGGGCATTGGACAAGGTGAGCAGAGCTGGCCCAAGGTCGCTCAAGGGCTTGACATTTTGACCTCTGTAGTGAGATAGGGCACTCCGTGGACAGATGGGGTGGGGCCTAGAGGCTTAGCAGAGGAAGGTGAAAATGGTAAAGCACATTGTTAAGAGGGGATTAAAGCAGATTTGCAGAGAAAGGACATTAAGAAAGAGTCCTTATCTGCTGTAAAACTCATTTTGATGTTGTTATCAAATACTAGCAGCGTCGATAGGGGCTGGCTTAGTTGTGACAGATATGCATTGGGGGGCAAAGATCAACTAGCCACCCATAAACCACTAGAAGTTAGGTTTATGGTCTGACTGCACTATCAGTGTTATTTCTTGAAAACATGAATGGCTGAGAATGTATACCAGAAATTACCCCCCCCCCACCACCACCACATTGATTGTAGTTACTGCAGAGAGCGTTTGTGAAAACACACACATTGTTCCTTTTAGCAGATGCTGAGTACCGGTAGTGTGGCTTCTAGTGAGATGAATATTATAATCTTTATGTGTCTTTCAACAAGTGAATTTGTAAACTCCACGAGGACTTATATTAAAATTACGATTGATCTTGTATTTTGCACCTGTTGTTTTGAATAATATGAGTAACTTAGGTCCTGGACAGTGGAGTTACTGGGCACATACAATAATTCATAGTTGTATTATACCATGTAACCTAAAACACACCAAAATTATACGACTGCCCTTTCATTCTTTCTAGTTATATCACAGTATTGACAGGCCAGTTCTCCCCAAATCTGCCTATGTTCATCTGCCCAGTGCGTCCTTGAACTTGAAGGTTGATATCACCCTAAACCTCCATGCAATTCCTACAAGATTAATACACGTAGCAGATTTTTAGCCTCGTAGCAAGTCCTTTATGGAATTTTTCATGAAAAAAGCTTGACGACATTCGGATAGATTTTAAAAACAAATATCTTATCTATTATGAATACCAATTGGCGTTTTGGTATATGTTTAGTAAGAATGTAGATGAATATGGAGATGCGAAATGGATTCTGAGAAGCTGCCCCTTTTCGGTTCTAAAAGATGTTTGCTTGGAAATGCACAATTACTACATTGACTGAAAAGGAATGTAGGAAGCACCCACTTGTATGGTGATGTGCAACTTATAGAAGGATGGTGGTTAAGCGACTTAAGTGCCCCTCCTCGTTTCTACACCTTACTTAGATAGACACACTGTAATAGAGTCCCAATATGAAGTTTTGAATCAATTTATCAAAACCCAAAAAAAGGACTACTCATATTTAAATAATATAAAAAAAAAGTGGAGCTGTGTTTTCCTCACTCCATACTGGCATACATAAAGGTCTAACTACTATTAGTGTTCGGTCCAATGCATGCATGTACATGTACCAGACTCGGCCACAAGTAATCCATATAGATTTCATTATTTCCAGTTATCTAACCCCGGGCCTTAGACACATGTTGAATTACTGGTGTATCCATTAGCTGAACCTAATTAGCGTGGCGACTAGTGAGTACTACTCGTGAGATGAGTAGACTAGTGTATGGTTCACAGTCGCCACGGTGTAAGGGATAGGGAGGCCTTGCAATCTATTTTTGTTTGTGGCTCCTCTGCTATGGACTATTCCTGCTCACTATTCTAATGTAATAACAACAGTGTGTTTACTTTACTTATCAGTGAAGGAATTTTCACAATATATCTCATACTTTTGATTTTATTCGCAGATAAGACATTTCATCATTTGGAGCCCTATGGCAGATTAGCATTAGAGCATTTTAAGATACAGAAATGCATCCCTGTAGCCTTTGTTTTAGAATTGTTCATTTTGAAACTACTATATATATGTAGTACAGGTTTTATCTCAGTGGGTTATGGTACAATTGGATCATATTTTCTGTATTTGAACAAAGTATTCACTGTCAAAGATCTCTATGGAGAAATCAGTGCTAAAGTGTGTGTTGCCATATGTGCATTTTTGTAAATCAGAGGAGGTTGAAGTGTAAGGCCACCTTGTGGAACTGCTACATTCTTTTCTGTGTAAAATTTTTAGTTTACATTGAAATAATGCTATTTCAGAATATGTATCTACTATTGGTGATGAAAGATTAATTTGATTACTCCTTTCATTATATAAACGATTTTGTGGAACACTGAAAACATGTATGTACACCGAGGTACTTACACTGTGCTCCCCCTGTACAGAGAGGTGGAGTGATCTGGCCGGTTTGCTGACCACTGGCCCATGACGAGGTACAGACTATTACAAGTGATTGGCAGTTGGGTGTGTGTGTGGGGGGGCGGGGAGGCAGAGCAGGCTCCTGGCAATCTGAGACAGTGTACACTCATAATGACACACCTGATGACTATGGCATTGAACATTGAATAAGACAGGTCCCTGTGGCAGCTGAGTGAGGTGCATGCAGAATGGACAGTCTACAGACTATTAGTACTTAGCTGCAGTGGGTAGTTCAGGTTGAATTTGTGCTATATACTACCAAAAGCCCAGATGATAGTATGCCCTATCTGTCTCACCAACTGAAACTAGACACAAGATTACAAGTCGCCGCGCCATGTCTCACAGGACTATTCTCTACTATTGTATTAAAATCTTACTTACACTGCCCTGCGTTCACCCATATACGAAAGAATACAGTTTCTTATACAACGATTCTGGCACTTCCGGTGGTTTTATATGCGAAATAGCCGTGCATTATTCTGCATATACCACCCATGTGCATTTTTGAAATTTTTGGTATATACTTTTTCGGGGTCAAGTTGGACATACAAAGTCAGTCTAGCCATGGTTTCAATGTGAAAAATCATCCCAACTCGTAGGAGAATTGAACCCCGGCCGCAGTGGAGGTAGGCGAAGGCCTTAGCCATAGCGCCACACTGTACGGTGAAGAAATCCAATGCGAGAGTAAATAAGTTCTAACCTGAGGTCCTAGTCCTATGTTTTCACTCAGTTTTCGTCTTGATTCCAAGCTTGTCATGTTATAATATCAAAGTCCCAAGAAGTAGTCGATCCATAGACGAGGAATGCGTGCTAATTTTCTCCATTTTCTTCAATATAAATAAGAATCCATTGATTTTTCCATCGTAAGCGAGTCGCGGTCCGGCCATTCCCACCAGCCTCCTTGTCCGACGAAAGTGTGTCAGTGGCCCGGATGTGGATATAGGTTAACTTCTCGTTGTACGAGGAAGACGCCGAAAGTTTCGGACCGTTTTGGAAAATCAATGGATTCTTCTTTATTTTGAATATATTGGACATAATACGTATGGAGGGATCATCTAGAATGTCTAAGGATATGTATCTTTTAATATCTGGACTTGTCATGGTTGGATTCCATACGAAAAGTGAGTGTGAACACGGCTGTACCTCTCCCGGCAAGGAACAAAAACAATGGCTTCGCGCAGAGCGGACCCGGGCCGTATCGCTTGCTTTTACAAAATGTCTTCTTGTGGCTATAATCTTTGGATCTAACCCCGGGCCTTAGACACATGTTGAATTACTGGTGTATCCATTAGCTGAACCTAATTAGCGCGGCGACTAGTGAGTACTACTCGTGAGATGAGTAGACTAGTGTATGGTTCACAGTCGCCACGGTGTAAGGGATAGGGAGGCCTTGCAATCTATTTTTGTTTGTGGCTCCTCTGCTATGGACTATTCCTGCTCACTATTCTAATGTAATAACAACAGTGTGTTTACTTTACTTATCAGTGAAGGAATTTTCACAATATATCTCATACTTTTGATTTTATTCGCAGATAAGACATTTCATCATTTGGAGCCCTATGGCAGATTAGCATTAGAGCATTTTAAGATACAGAAATGCATCCCTGTAGCCTTTGTTTTAGAATTGTTCATTTTGAAACTACTATATATATGTAGTACAGGTTTTATCTCAGTGGGTTATGGTACAATTGGATCATATTTTCTGTATTTGAACAAAGTATTCACTGTCAAAGATCTCTATGGAGAAATCAGTGCTAAAGTGTGTGTTGCCATATGTGCATTTTTGTAAATCAGAGGAGGTTGAAGTGTAAGGCCACCTTGTGGAACTGCTACATTCTTTTCTGGGCCGAAAATCGTGTGCAAATGCACCCTTTTAACCTATAGTAATGTGCTGGCTTTTTCGCTGAAAACAGGTAAAATTATTTTGACCCCCCGTTAAAGGGGGTTAAAAAGGTTCTGACCCCCCCTGGTCAAGGGGTCGAAAAAATTCTTACCCCCCCCCTCAAACCCACCAGCCCCCCCCCCCCCCTGTTGTTAAAAAATGATCACTCCCTTACTGTCATCTGGGGTGGTATGTTTCTAGATACATAGGGACGAACAGAGTACCAAGCAAATCATTTGTGAAATCACAAAACGTGGTCTCTATTTACTTAGCCTGTTAGCATGTGCACATAGGTGAGGTTATATGAAATCATTATTGATTTGAAATATGCCTATGGGGGGTCATATGTGTATAACCCCCCATCCCCCCCCCAAAAAAAAAAAAATGAGGAAAAAAAACAAAGAAAAAACTGATGCCACGTGTTAGACACATTCCTTTATTGGATTTAGCCTGGTTATACAGAATACCATTCATCGTTTGATACCATCGGTTATAACAAAGACTAAAGGCCTCAGGATACCAGACATTACGTGTACTTAATTGTCTCACCATATCCATCATACTATAAGAGAATATCATCAGTTAGGCCAACCGAATTGGTCTTACAGAACCCCCTCCCCGCCCACCCATCGTTTTATTTCCTAATAATCCTTACCCAGTATTCCAAGTGACCACTTAATGTGGATCGATATGGGTACATCCACACTGTAGAGCTTCATTATTCCATAAGAAGATGCTTTGGCTGAGAGGAGGTCGACGGGGACGAATTTGTCTGGCCTAGTGAGCCCTGATATCTTGAGTATCGTCTCAATATCGGCAAATTGTCCCCAAACAGTCACATAAATAAATAGAGGCTAGTTATCGGTTAATGAACAGAGAATCGAAGGGTGGAAACCATTTGAAGAGCGATGGTATTTCTCAAATTACTGCTATATTTTGGCATACATTTTGAAGTCCATCCCTTGAGCTCCACAATACGTCCACTAACCGCCACTAGGCTTATACCCGGACCCGCTACGGCACACACCTACAAGTACTATAAACTTCATTTTACCATACCCCACCCAACCACCCCCTCCCTCCAGGCAATAGGTGGTGAAGATGTTCAAAGCAGGGCACAGGGGGGCTCTCCAGTCGGCAACAAGTGGCAGGCCGGCCGGTAACAGGTGACGGCAACAGTTGTCCTTACACTACCCCCCCCCCTCCCACCACCCCATCCACTCCTTTAATATCGACACCCCAGCCGGCAAATACTCATCCTCCTCCAAACAACTGGACGTTATTGACCGACCCAGGAGAGTTGGGCGTCTTTTTTCGTCGTGTCGGATCGATCTGGTTGTCGGTGGGTGGGAGTTGACAGGTGTCCCGGATGGTGCGTCAGCCTGGGTACCGGCGTGTACCACCAGAACAGAACGCTGCTGGCTGCCACAGTGGCCTACTGGTACCAGCGGAAAGAGACGCTGTACTGTTAGTAGGGTGTAGGTTCATGGTAGATGAAGTTTGTCGTTATGTAGGGATAAGGGTATAAAAACATAGTATGGCTGATATGAAGTGAGGGTGCTGTCCCTTAAAATATTATTCTAACGTTTCCAATGATACCTGCCGTTAGTGCCGGGCGTTAGTGATAATTGATTCAGTTTTCTACTGTGTGGGCCAAATATCAAGCTTAGTAGTCTGAACTGTATCTCATACCCTCGGATTCCAGGCCTGCTAGTGGCATCCTGGGGCCGGGGTATTATCTAAATGATGGGCTGTGCAAAAGCCCTCTCACTCTGTGCAGAATGTATCTCTGATGAGAGGATAATATATAATACAGTCGAAGGGCACCTTAGTACCCTTGCACGTCACACCAGTGATCAAATCCCATATATTGATGTTAAAAGTCGTACTAGTCTATTGATAGTGTTACCATGTCGCTATTAGCTAAGCTATGTCGAAGGTTGCATAGGTCTATAGATTATTGAAGTGAAAAGTCTGAGTTTAGTCTGATTTGTAGTTTGTATGTTGAAGTACTCGCAGCTGTGTACAAATTCACTCAACGGACACGTCACAAGTGCATTTTCTACAATTTATGATAACACTTTAAAAGAGCAATTTAAAGTATTTTGTAGTCTAATTACATACATTCGTAATTTTATTACTTCCGACTTTGAATTTTGTGAGTGGCATACAATATAACACTGTACAACAAAATTTCACTTTTCGAAAAAAACGGAGATGAAACCCACTAATTCCTATGTATTTTGACCTTGGGAATTAAAAAATAACATTCATTTTTTGCTGGCAGCTCTCAAATTTGAGATACCCATAACACCTAGAATTGCCCATTTTCATCCTCGGTAGCCAAATCCATATTAGTGCAAACTGTATAAACACCAGATTTCACATAAAATCTTTTTTTTTTTTTTATTACCATTTACAAACCCATCTAATGAATTATTCAACCTTTGACTCAGTAATATGCAGTAAAAGTAGTAAATATGCTCAAAATGTTAGCTAGACAACACTTCTTTGGGACTGCCTTGCCTGTCTCTTGTACACAATGTTAGGGCTCATCCAACATCAGACCCCATTACTAGCCTGCTAGAAGAAAAGGTAAAAACTATCTTTGGTAGCATTTTTCTATCTCTGAGAGGTCTTGTTAGAATCTCTCCCCATGTATGTCACTTACTGATCCACAGGTTTTTTTAAAGGATGAGGGGTCAGATGCAGAAAGTGGATCTTCAAGGACATCTTGCATTTGAGTTTCTGATATGTGGCAGCAGAGTATCCACACACTCTACAAAGTCCTCAGCCCTATTGTTTCCCGAAAATCCTGTTATCACTGCACTGAGAGCAAGCTATGACTTCCATTTACTATGTAGCCTATTTTTGGTTATAATATCAAATTACCCTCACTTTAATCTCATGATTATGGATAATCCTAATGTTTAGATGCAGCCTTGCTCACTATAAATCATGGTTGGATGCCCTAATTGATCCAGAAATCAAATGTTTCAAGGAAGTAAACATGGAAATTTGGCTGTCTTTTTAAGATGACTGCCCTTGTACCAAAATGAAGCAATATATACCCAAATAAGTGGTTATAATGCAATGTAAATGAAATCGAACCTATTTGGTGTGGAAATAATTATATACATCTTGACCCCTTTTGGCATTATCCAAGATGGACTCTTGCTTCTGAACTACCAAAACTGCTAAAACCATGCATATGGAGTGTGCTAACACTGAACACATAATATTCCATAAAACTGGTTCCCACACTCAGAATGATAGAGGCCTAGGAACCACTTTTGGGTAAAAGATAATTTGCACAAGTGTCAAAGCTATTGATATTACCCAGACAAATGCCAGGAATGACATAAGAAAGTTATTGTACATGTTGAAATCATTGCTCTTGGAGGTGATTTTCAGCATATATGGCACCCTATGGATGTCTCAAAATTGAAAGCCAATAGGCGTTTTTTAACCTCATTTTCAGATTCAGCAGCCTCAAATTAGGTATAATTGGTGTGTTTGTTCTCCATTTTTTTTCGGCCGTGGTACAGTGTAATCATACAATATGAGTATGTCAATACTTTTTGAGGGTAGAAGTCCCTACCCCTTGCTCACCATGTCCCACTGACGACTTATCAGCTTGTTATTCTGCATTTTTGTATCTGCCATGTTAACATGCTCATAGCATTACCTTGCCCTACTTAACTATTTCTCCTCATACAGCTACTCACTATCCTGTTCTACCATATCCTTTCACTACTCATAGAGCTACTCCCTGGTCCACTCTACCATAAGCCTATCTATATATGACTAACAGAGCTTTACCCTGACCCAATCTACAGGGAGCCACTCCTAGACCGAATCTACCAAATGTCCCTATACTACTCATAGAGCTTCTGCCTGCTCCACTCTACCATGTTTATGTATACTAGGTATTGACAGAGCTACAACCTGACCCAACCTACCATTTCTATACGTGGGGTTTGCCTCACTGAGCTACTCACTGATGCAATTTGCCATTTCTAAATACTACTCACAGATCCACTCTACCATTTCTATATACTACTCACAGAGCTGCACCCTGCTCTAATCTACCATTACTACTCACCCTGCTCTAATCTACATATACTACTCACAGAATTACTCCCAGACCCACTCTACTATTTCTATATACTACTCAGCCAGCAACTCCCTAACCTATTCTACCATTTCTATATACTACTCACAGAGCTACTCCCAGACCCACTCTACCATTACTATATACTACTCACAAAACTACTCCCTGCTCCACTCTATCATTTCTATATGCTACTCACAGAGAGCTCCCTGGCCCACTCTACCATTTCTATATACTACTTACAGAGTTACTCCCTGCTCCACTTAACCATTTCTATATACCGTAATCTCCTGCACATAAGGCCCATCTCGCCTATAAGACGCACCCTGAGTTGAAGGAAAACCTATAAGACGCACCTGGGGCTTGATTTTTGAAAGTTTAATACTATTCTATAGTAAAAATACCCCGCCTATAAGGCGCACTCAGACTTAAATCTCATTCAGGGGGGTTCTGATTCACGTATGAGGCGTGGTTTATCCGCAGGAAATTAAGGTACTTATTACAGAGCTACTCCTCGCTCCACCGAACCATTGCTATATACCCGGTACTACTCATAGAACCATACCGAACCATTGCTATATACTACTCATATAGAGCTACTCTCTACCGCAGTACACCACTATACCATTTCTAGCATTTATAATGCCACATACTGCACAAATGTGACATTCCTACATACTTCTCTCGGGTATTTCTATATGTCAGTCTCTGAATGAATAGGTAAAATGTTGTAGAAAAACCGTTATTTGTCCTTAATACAAATATGGAATCCATCCTCTGCCACAGTCGTCAAGTCACATAAGGAGAGCTGATAATTCAAGAGCGGTGTAACAAGTAGAACCAAGGAAATATAACAAAGAAGTCATCAGTCAGACTCAGAGCTAGCCTCGTTCTGAACCCATCATGCCAAAAGTCGTCTGCCGGGACATGAAGCGACCTCTGGCGGCAGCGTCCGTCACCTTAAGATTGATGTGTTCTCTCACCTCCATCTTTCCCTTAACCCCCACCCCCTACTACTGGTCGCCCTCAGCCCACGACCCTAACAGCCGTTCAGTGACCTTTAGCCTACTGTGGCCTTTATAATGCAATTTATCAATCATTATCCTCATCTGGCTGGTTTAGGTTGAGTTTAAGACTTGATGAGCTTACTTTGTTGCTATATTGCATGTGCCGTACATGAACAAAATCTAGAGATGTGAAAATAAAGTAGCATGCAATGGGTAAGCCAGGTCAGGAATAAACTCAGTATTGTTATTTGGCGCATTGCATATAGACATCTTTAGGAGTGCTACATCTGACTTGCACGGGCATGGGATTTTGGAGAATTTGGTCTCATCTTTTTCATATTTTAGAGAAATTTTTCATTACATTTTTTCACCACTTCCTGTACCCTTTTTGTGTTCTTTGCTTCTCTCACAGTTGTCACTTTCCCATCATTATTTTACAATGAAATCAAAGAATTTGATTCATCCTTTGATATGTCCCCTAACATTTCCTATATAAATGTAAAAAAAAATTAAAAAAAAAAAATCGACCTACCGACCCTCCCTTTTCCAGTCTTGTAACTGGAAACACACCTTTATTTTTTTACCTAAATAACATGTGTGACAAAGACTATTATAGTCATGCAAATGTAGTCGTATTTTTCGGCACATGTATTTAGCTTGAGCTAGTCTGGCTGGTCTGGGTAGATAGTCCAGGGGCCAGGGCTACAGGGGCGTGGCCCGGCCCGTCGCCGGGCTTTTGTCTGCCCACCTCCCGGCACACACTCCCGTTCTCACGGAGTAGAGTTTCCTCCGCCCAGCTCGGCCCCGTCTACAATCATCACCATGCAGCAGCTTGAGAACACACCCCTGAGACATTACCACGCATGCGCGAACAAAAAGGAAGTCAGTCAAGCAGAAAGAGGGTGGGCTAGGAGTTATGTGTCTTGGTTAGTGGTGTGATTGATGGACTAGGTTAGACTTGTAATGTGAAACTTATTTCTACATGGTTTGTTTGGAAACATGGACCGTTAGAATTCCATGAGTATAAAATATAATATCTTAAGGGGATTTATGGGAAAGAAAAGAGAAGAAAACATCGGTGATCAAGATATTAGCACTGAATTCATCCTATGACTAGTTTTCTTGGACATGAATTACAGGTTCCTCGTCTGTGCAATAATTGGTATATTTATGTACAATGAGGTGTATTATAGTCATTATTGGAGAATTCATCACTTACTGGTACCTACAATGTCATCATATACAAAAAGCACCATGTTGTAACTCACCCCCTTTGTCACTTTCACACTGAAATATATCGCCTAGAGCGTCTATTCTGAGTTGGCAATCACCACTCCTATTTCATGGCGTCATGTGACATTCACAGCAATAACACTCTGAAGTACACGTATTAAGTGATGTCAGCAAGCTAAAAGGTACACCACGATGCCAAATAATCATTGCAAACACTGCAATTATCAAAAGTAAATTAATGCGTTTCATTGGTGCTTAATTTCCAGGTTGCAGAGAGACAAAGACTTTGTTTTGACATTTTTAATTTCTTCGCATGTATACGAAGCAATGTCGTAACCCCAGGCGGTAAATTGAGCGCGAAATCATTCGCCCTTGTCCCCGAAATGACACAAACATCGCTCAAGTACTGAAAATGCCTATCAATGCTTCGCATGAATGCATTTGACATTCCCCGAACAATAATTAAAATTGTGTCGTAATTATGGTCATTAACAAATGCCTCTGTGGAAAAGCCCCAGGCACTGGAGGACGGAGCCAAGATGCTATCTTAATTATATTTAACGATTTACACGTGTTTCCTGAAAAGCAGACGACATTTCTGCGGCACAGGCGACATTTTGAGGTTTGTGTCGTGAAGCGTGAAGTCTGGTTGTGACTTGCCCCAGCCTGTGGCCCAACCAAGGTTGAACCATTTCAAATGGCTGTGGGTGCCACGGGGGAACTGTCAGAGTGCCAAAACCACCCCAAACCAGCATTGTTACAGCCCACAAGAGCAGCCGACGTTTCTCTAGGCTTTGATTCCTTTGGGATTTGTGGTGAATATGCTCAATGATTGTGTCGTATATTTTTGTGGATATTTGACTTTAAACAATATAGAAACTCAGTTACTCACTAAACTATTATATTGAATGCATGCTGTGGTATACAACATTTTTGTGTGAATTGTGAATCTTTGGCTTCATGGTAATGAACTAAATAAATCAATGGGTGGCTCAATACCATGACCATTAACTTTATCAGCCTTTTACTTGTACATGTATGATAGATTTAGACGTAACGTAAATACGGAATATTTTCGAACATTTCTCTTCCCCCGCTAAAACAATAAAACCAAACTCAAAAGGCAGGGCATGTTCACCAGTTAGAAATCACAATTATAATTATTCATTACAACTTGTCTTTAATCAGAAGCGGATCCAGGGGGGCTAGGGGGCCCGTGCCCCCCCCCCTAAAAATTGGCCTGGCTATGACTCTTAACTATAGGAAATCTGGTCTGGGATCCCAGAGCCCCCCCCCCCCCAACCAATTTACCTGACTGTGCCGCCCTAGACCCTAGACCACCCCTTCCGGATTCGCCCCCCTCCCCTAATTTTGAAACAGGTCTCCGTCAAACCTCCATAATCGGAAGAGCTTTTCGCCTGCTTCATACATTAATTTGTATATACTACTCTTAGACTTAAGGGAGTCATTGCCTGCTGAAATGCGCCACTTGTATATACTACTATGGTGCCCCCTACTTATAAGAGAGCAGCTCGCCTGCGTATGTCCGTCATTTTTGTGTACTACTAGAGCCAACTACGCCGTCTACCCTCGCCGCGTCTACCCAAATTCACTGTTTGCAAATACTACCTACACACGGCGTGACTATACACACGGGGTTTGCAAATACTACCTACACACGCAGTGACTATACACACGGGGTTGATTAGCAACAAGTGAGATAATTATATTCGCTGCAGACCTTGTTAAGTGCAAGTGGTTGTCCTTCTAATTGCTCTTTTCAATAAATTCTCCCTTGTAATTTAGCTCATCAATGGCTATGCCCACTGCGCCACCCACAGCCTCGGTATGTAAACGGCACAGACGCGTCTATTGATGTTTCGCTCAAACAGACTCTAGATAGCTGCCATCACTGTATTTCAATAGTGTATATCAGAATCAAATGTTATCTAAATTGCGTTTAGCAATGGTATAATTTATTTCACTTCAAAGAATACACAACTGGTCTACATCCTATGATTGAGTGCCTACCAAGTGGCCTTACCACTGTATGCTAAACTAAGATAGGGCATACATGTACATTTGTCTGGCGACCTCCCTTTATGTTGGGGACATCATAGAGGCAGGCCATGTATGGTTGCCTACTTACGCTAGCAATAGTCCCTACTTACATTACCTGAGGCCGATTGGGTGTTGCTTCCCACTACAAAGTCCATCATTTCTGACAGACCTGTCAAAACACCATCATGGTTCAATTACACTAATAACTATAATTCCATCTCTCTTAAGCTGTTGCAGCAGCATCAATGTCGTCTGCTACACATAACGTGATGACGTTACGCGCAGCCGCGATGAGAATGCAGGGGTGGCGGAGCATATGGCGACAGGCAGCAGGCGGTTCCCATAAACATAACACGGCAGCTGAAAAAGGAGCAAACACCACACGACGTTGTTTGTTGATCTTTTGGATGCTGCCTAGTCATTCTTATTTCGTTGATCACATGTAGATTTGATATTAACAGCAGCACATGTGCGGCTTACCCTGTTGAGGTCAACCAGTGTAGCCCTTCATTTGTGGTGTGAATGGGAGAATGTTCATCTTTTTTTTATGCAAACAGGGAACGGCTGCAACCGTGTTTGAAGACTTCCGGTCGCGAGGTCGGAACTCGTGGCGCGCGCGTGCGCAACTTGTTGCCACTATATAGATGGCACCCTCAAGGACATAGCTGCGTTCGTCCGGTTATGTTTCCCCGACACCTCAGCGCTTGCGTGTTGCGCCCAAGGGGCACAGTCTGGCAACATGATATCCACATAATGACTACTTTTTCCACATGTCCGCCATCTTGAATCCTCTCACGGCCCCTGTGTATGAATAGATATCATACAATTTCAATCAATCCTCTTCTGTTCACTAGGTTTACGCAGCCGGCCTGCTTACTACGTTTTTACCCACTAATCATACAGGGCTAGGGTCAGCATTTTGGCGAAAAGCCGAGGTCAGCCCAAACTAACCAAACCGTTAATTTCTCATTACTCTCTCATTTGGAAAACACCTTGCTCCTTCCCAGGCGAGAATGTATGTCTACAAACAAGGACCCATGGGCAATACCCTTATTAACACTCATTGAGATGGATTGCTGGTTTTTTGGGCAGTAATCTGTCAACCCCCTGTGTTACTCTAGAGGAGGTCGGGAACATGCGGGTGAGGATAGGATGAGTGTTCACACAATAATATTGATGTGTTTTTACCGGTTTGGAGAAGATGAAAGGATTAGGTTTGGGAAAAGCCACGCGGCAGTCCAAATGATCTCTTGGAAAATTAAAGTGTTTCCAAGGAAAAAGAAATGCTACACCCCCCCCCCCCATTGGTGTAGCTTCATCTTTAGCCTATCTGAACAGAAGAAAATGAGGGGGGGGGGGAGAGATACAATGTGGAATTGAATGTGGGACCCGACAATGCATCCTCTCATCGTCTGATAAAGTAAGCGTAACAAAGCCTATCTCATGGACAGAAATAATAGGCCATAGGTCCCCTATAACTAGGAAGTATGTTAAGCTTCCCATGGGATTTTAATTAAATGTAAATAGAAATTAGTGGCCTTATCACATAAGTAGTGTGCATTACTTCTTATCATTCAGTACTATTTGTCACCTCATGAAACTCCCACGCTACAAGCTACTCCCAGAGATAACCACCCACATTGGTTTGCTCCTATTCAAAGTAGGTAGCAGGCCTTACACTTAAGAAAAATATTCTTCACACAAATTATGAGGATCACATTGTAGGCTCAGGTAGTTCATTTACCATATTAACACACTCTCAACCTCTCAACAGGTCGTGTGTCAACATCACACCCATGTGTCACTGACTGGGAGTTTTGATGCTCAGAGTGACCAAAGGGTGGAACTACCAGGTCGATCTTATCACAATCTGGTGAGTCGGGCGTGGGTAATGGAGTATTTGAGTTCATTTATATCAGCATCAGATAGAGGGTTATACAGGGAAGTTGGTTGAGAAGGCTGCTGAAAAAAATGACATGAGTTATCGGGTACAAAAGGCAAATATTGGTGGGTTTCCACTGTGCCCACCCAGGCCCACCAATAAAGATTCAGGCATTAGGCAATGGTGAAGTGACTTCTACATTCAATACAATGCATGTGTATGTGAGAAGGCTCCAAAAGGTCTTGGTGTGTGTAAGTTGACTGTTGTATGCGCAACACCTAATTGACAACGACTAGAGCCTATGTGAGGGGAAACAACGTTGAACATTTCAAATCCAATCAATCCATGTCTGACATTTAGATTAACAGATATATATCTGAAATCGATCAGTGACATGCAGAAAAGGTTAGTCCATCATATTAGAAAAATGTCAAATCCTTTCATATTCAGATTGCTGTTTGCATGCTTAATATAATTAATCTAATTCGACACCGACCGTCCCCTCCCACGACATTGTGCTCTCCTTTGAATGCTATCTGTTATCATCTTTATCTCCATCTCATTCCATCCAGATCAACTTCCTCGTGAGTTTTTAGGGTGTAATACATGTTTGTGAAAAGAAAAATCAGTGTCAGGTTTGTTGTATCTGTTAAAGTTGGAATCAGGTGTAATCCTGTGACGGTGCTATTTTTGACAGTTGATTTACTATACTTTCACGCTGCATATTTTCTCTCTAAAATAAGGCGTTTGTTGTAGCCAGAAAAGGGGAATTAATATAAAGGTACACAATGCCACTGGTAATAAAGGCCTTTTACTCAACGGATTAGTTTTTTTCACAACACCATGTAGTCTTATGCCTGGACCTATACCTATTTCTGGACCCCCTCACTCTTTTATCGCTATCTTTTTTTGGCTCTTTATCACTACTCCGCCTATAAGATATCAGACACAATACAAATTTCCACCTGTCACGTGACGAGGCATATGCGTCTTGTTGCTAGATATCATCGTTCCACTGGACCAATCAGATAGAGGGTAACAATGGCAACAATTCACATAGAGATATCAACAACAATGGCTACCTAGATTAGTATCAGTTCTTGGCACTAGTGCCTCAAAACGGTACCCAGGGCAAAATGTCGTCTGCCAATTCCCCGCCACAAGCACAGGTTCCTTTTTACAATTCGTTTCTTATCAGGTCATCTAGTCTCCCGGCAGGGTAGTGGTTCCAGCAAGGTTGCCTCTTGGAAACATATGCTTCGCCTTGGTAGGCTTGGAGACGCTGCGTAGTTGGAGAGGGGTTGCTAGTACTGGGAGGATATGGGGAATTTGGGAGCTGACTGTCATTGTGCTTGCCTTGAACATAGAGACAAGTCTTGGACAATCGGGGTCATTTTGATTCACATTACCTAATGTATTTCAAGCAATCGTGATATTCTCGTTGGAAAGAGGAGGCAGTGAGGAAGGATGATGTAAAATTGAGAAGGAAGGAAAGGTTCATAACATGAAATAGATAAAGACAGACACACACAGAGAACTTGTGTCAACATCAGATAGCCTACATCGGACCTATATGCAGGTGAGCTTGGCAGACATGTGGACAGACGATGTCACTATGGCTATACCCAGTTTAGATTTATCATTGCTTGCAGTTCCAGGAGGTACTTCCGGCCACGTCACTTCCTGGGACGCTGCCAATGCCTAAGGCTCCACCTGTCGGAGCCGATTGACACCTGATGAGTGGCACGTGACCATGGTATACGGCTAACAGATAGAGTCACGCCATAGGTTCACTTCATATTACTTTTTTATACCTCAGACCCATAGTCCACTCGGCTTTTCGGAGGCGAATGAGCCATACATTTCCTACCCGGTATGTAAATTGCTACGGTAGAGGCCTATGGTCCACTACACTGAAAACCTCTCAAGGTCAGAAACTCGTCAGCAGTGACGAATTTAGGTCCTCAGGTTGACGATACCTAAATCTACAGCTTTAGGTCATCATGGGGTAGTCATAGATGACGACTTTAGGTTGTCACTGATGACCTAAAGGGGGTGTGGATGGGGGGTCCCCCATGTCACATGTCGATTTTAAAAAATGGTCATGTCACCATGTCGATTTAAGAAATTGTTCATGTCACCATGTCAATTTTAAGAAATTGGTCATGTCCCATGTCACTAAGCCTAAAATAGCCCATGTCGCCATGTCGATTTTAGTGGTCCACACCCATCCTAAAGTCGTCACTTAGGCTGCCCCTGAAAGCCATATCATCCTGTGCACATATTACAGACATCCTAGCATTTCCATCCAGATATTATTGAATTCTTTTTTAGATTATATCTCATCCCCTCATCCATCAATCAGTTGATGGAGATCCCCACCCACTGTCATAGCTCAAGTGTAGAGTATGTGGTATTGCATGAGTACACTCACCTACATGTATGTAATGTTAGAGACACCCATTGAATAAGGACTTATAATCGGGCACTATCCATAAAAAAGGTGTAGATGAGAACAATCTGCCTTCTTTTCTACATTTTTACTCAAACATTCACATTGTTCTAACAGGTATATTTGTAGGTGTTTGCATCTCTCTTTTCATAGCAGATAATACAACAAATACAATGCATTGATACAAGCCTACACATCCCCAAGGATGTGGTGTATGTATAGCAGGAATGTATAGTGGGGACCTCTTATGGCGCACACACAGACTAGTAGTAAAACCAAGGTGGTTAGTATGACGACTTAGGGTAGTCATAAGGGTCTGACAACCCTCTGACGACCCTAAACCCGTCATATATGAAGACTTTCCAATAGCGGCAGGTTTTCAGTGTAGGCCTCTGTCATAGAAATTTATATAGGACATTTTAATAGGAAATGTATCGAGAGTCCACTTGGCCTCTATCGCAGCAATTTACATAGGAAATGTATGGCTCATTCGCCGGCGAAAAGCCAAGTGGACTATGGGTCTTACCCGTATCTTGAAGTTGGACAAGTAGCTCTATTACAGTGAGCATCTATAGGGCCTGACCCGAATTGGAATTCCACTTTCCTCTGTTTCCATCAGCATAGGTCACAGATCGACTTGCATCCTGTGGTCTCCCTTTTCAATTTCTGTACATATACACATATAATGTGTCATATTTTGTACTTCATCAAATAACCGCAGTGTGTATACTATGAACGCACTGCCCCTGGCTGGTATGTAATTAATTGATTATACACATGATGCACATTTTCTTCCTTTTTTATGTAGATGTACCTATCTCGCAGCCTACATCGCCGCCATATGTCGCAGATTATGAAAAGCATATTGAATCAAATAATTGTTCATCTCCTCCAAACTCTTTCATCTCACACAAAATCACGATCAATTTTCCTGTAGTACAGATTTTAATGTGCCTCGTCCACTTCAAGTAACTAGAACAAAAAGTAGGTCCACTTTAACTATATTATGAACACCCCCGACTCCGACCCCATCCCGACAGCAAAAAGATAAATCCCTCTCCAGCACATGGTGAGAAAGTGAGCAACATCCCCGACCTCTTCAACTCCAGCATCACTAACGGTCATTTCACGCAACACGTGTGTGCTTTGTTTGCTTTAAATCAATCTGGCCAATTGTCCATCTTTGTCGGGATTGTTTTAGCCCGGCTGCACGCGGGGACACTTGCAGGGGGGTCCTGTTGGAGTGGTCAGAGGATAGATGTGGCGAGACACTCCAGTGGTCAGCCTTCAGTGACCATTAGTGGACAACCCACCCCACCCAACACCACGCCCACTTGACCAAAATTGGCTGCGGAAACTGCAGCCGGAACCACGTAGGCGCCCAGGGATTGGTTATAGCTAAACCGTTGCAGTGGACAACATAATTACTAAATTTCATGGTTACTTATGTAATAATAATGGATTCTGATTATTTTGGTTAGAACTGTTGGTTGGTTAAAGGGAGAAACAGGGGGAAAGAAGACAGAAATATTATCCCTCTAAGGGTTGCATATTATAAATTATCTATTAATTAACGCCCAACTCACATTTTTCTCAGGATGCAAAAAAACATCACTCACTATTGTCAGCACTAGGGTAAGTCGCCCCAGACTCGACCAATAGACATGTCAGTGTAGCTTAAGTCGACCACCCTTCTATATGGCTGGTTATTTCCACAATTTATGAGTAATGTTTGGGGCATACACAAGGTCTGCCTATTTTAGTTAATGATATACTAAACGTAAGTAGTAATTATGTATTACTTGAAAGAAGTTAGTTCAGGGTGGTCGTCTTAACTACGGCGTTTGTACATCGCAAAGGGATAGCATATATTGAACTTCAGCAATCGTTGCCAGTAGATCTGTCATACAGTATTGCATATATAGGTAGTACTATAAATCTAGAGGGCACCACCCGGAAGCATCATACAGCCTCTACTATGGCTCAGTCCTAAACTATGTCATGATGAAAGGGCTAGGAGAGAGGATGACAAGTATATACAGAGAGAAAAATGACCTGGCCCTCATAGGGAACAGTATGAAATAAACAAGGCAAAATCCGTCGACTATAGCTTGTCAGGTTTGGCACAGACTCATTTGTGTTGGCAACTTCCGGGAGTGCCACTCAAAGGTTGGAAGGTAGAAAAAGAACTTTATCTAAAGTTGTCAATTTGCAGGCCCTGTAATGACAAGAAAAGTATTGACAGATTCTAACTTCCTCACATGGAAGACCCTATAGGGGGCGGATCCAGAAGGGGTGGTCTAGGGGGGTGGGGGACAGCCAGGAAAATTGGGTCTGGGAGGCACAGCCGGGTTCTCGGACCCGATTTCCTATAGTTAAGAGTCATAGCTTGGCCCATTTTGAGGGGGTCTGGGGGGGGCACGTGCCCCGTAGACCCCCTGCATCCGCCCCTGCCTATAGCGACCCTGCATTTTTAAATGTAGTGCTATTTTATTGTTTATGGTGTTGCAGGATATTTGAGGGTAAAAAAAGGCATTTTAGTAAAGGGAATGGCGCTCATAGGCCATACTAAAAGTAAGGTAAGTATAACATAATATTACATATTTATATAAAATTGGAAGGCAAGGGGGGAGCGGAAGGTGAGCGTGTGTGGATAGGGGGAGGAGGTTTATTATTTAACCCATCAGTTATAAGGGAATGAACATTCTGGATGAGCTATTAGTTGGAGGGGAAGCTTACGTTGAGAGGGGGTACAGCTGACTACAGGACGGTCAAGAAACAGTGACCACCACGTGTTACACACCTCTTCAGACTCAAGCTACCCCTAGTGAACTCACTGTGAACTAATTCCATCTCAGGGACCAAAGAGAATTAAGCACGCGACCAGGCCCGACCCCCCCCCCCCTCGTCACCTCCACCTCCACCGCCACTCACAGACCTACAAAGAAATGGTTTAATTTCAAGTAGGGATGGGTCACTGCTCTCAAAGGATATTTCTACCTGGGCCGACAGACAAGTGAAGGGCTACTTCGAGTAGGTTAGGGAGACACTTTTTGCGGAAAGGCTGGATTGAGAAATAATAGAGTACGAAGTGGGGCGTGGTTAGTTCACATGACTAGACTAGAGTAAGTGGGGGGGGGGGCGGGGGTATATATGATAGGAAAGGGGTGGTATGGAGGAGAGTAAGTAATAACATGGAGCATGGTGTTCTTCTTATCACAATAATAACCTTCCCATTTTGATGATGAGGAACATAGTAGGAGGCTGTTGTGAAAAGATTGGGATTTGGATTCTCACTGTAGCTAACTCACCTTCAAGTTCCCGTGATTCTCCACCCTGAGAAGCCACTTCCCACCTTATTCTCTAATAGAATTGACTTCCTCTGAATTAGACCCTGTTTTTAAAAGCTGGCGGAACTGGTTTTATGTTTCCCATAGTAGGTAGGCCAAGGAATTGAAGGAAGGAATTAGCCGGAAATTGGTTCTTACTTGGGAAGTATTTACCAATTCTGAACCACTTCTATGACCAATTACCTTTTGGCAACACACCAGAGAACCGATTCCCTGAGGTCAGTCAGTTCCATTTTGGGAGTAGCCTCCGACAGAACTCAATTCTTATCCTTTCACCACACCCTCCAGGATGTGTGGTATCGTCTAGCCCCGGCGTCTAGCCCTTCAATTCCTCATTTCCCCCAGCTACAACAATGAGTCCCAGTGAAAGAACCAGCAGTTAGAAAAGGTTTCTTTTTCTGATAGACATTTAAGTCAGAAGTTCCATGAAAATCACATATAATCATATATCCTTTCAAGCCCCTGCCCTCTAAATCCGCAGCTGCAGAACACTTCATATATTATAGAACACTATATATATATTTCACATTCAAAGTGGCTTTCATTTATTTAATTTCTGTATCTAGAATAGATGATGTACACTGTCAGACTGGGGCCACGCTTTTACAGTAGATTGCTTCTATTTCTGGAAAACAGTGGTAGGTGCTGTCAATACAAATCCAATGACCCATAGTGGGTTGTACTATACCCACTACAGTGGTCTTTATGACCCATTTCCAATTGGGACTGAGAGTGTATAGATTCCATGGACCTATATCTAAATTACTGGTCATATATTATTTATTTAGTTATTTACATGTGTATACATGTATGTGAATTTACCATGTAAATAGTTTTCACACAAAACGTGATCCTCAAAACAGATAAGTTATGGTCAAAAGACCAAATGATTGATCATACTGCAACCATATGTGTGCAGCATAATGAGTTTCTAATCACCAACAGCAACAATAATAGGCAGAACACATTACTGTTCGTCCCTATGTAGGTAGTCACACGCCTCTATTGTAGAATAAAGAGACAAGGGTGGGCAGACAGGGGTTGTATGAAGACAGGCCCTTTCAAGTCTCTAGATGAGAATCACCCACGATTGTTACAAGGAGGAGCTTCATCTAATCTATACAGCTGGGACCAGGTGGTGAGAGGAAAGGGAATGTAATGTTGAGTTGAATATTAACTAAGAATGTGTTGAGAGAAAGAATGGGGGTGCGAGAGAGTCCTATGCCTTAGGCTCCAAGAGAGGTGGTTGTGGGGGCGACAAGGCCAGTTGCTTCATTAATATCTCGCCAAGGGGATGTTAGCGTAACCAATTGTGTACAATTGTCAGCCTCTTGTCGTCTGTTTCTGCATGAATTAGTGCGGAAACGTTTTGAACATATTCATAACGATGTCGTCATCAAAAGGGCCATATAGATCGGCCAGTTATGCCACCACTTAGGGGCGGCTACCTTCAGAATCGGATTTCCATGGGACAAAGCTAACAGGGGGCTAATTTTAGGCTCGCTTTTAGAACCTTCAACACTCAGCTCGTCAGCATAAGGCTGATGGTAGCAGATAGGGTGAATTAGCGTATCATAATACGTCACACACGTTCACCATTCACACGCTTAACACACTCAGGCACACAAAATCCTGCTCTCTGCGTTCCTACTGCGACAAAATCCCGCCCACTAGCGTCCCAGGCCTGCGCAGTGGGCGCAATGGGCGTGGTTTAGGGCGTTGAGTGGCATTGTGACAGGCGGCGGGCAGCTGGTAGAGGGCGAGATTGTCCCATGGCTGCATGGCTGGGCAGCAATGGTGACGATGGTGCAGGGTGGTAGGTGGTGGGTGCATGTGTTGGGGTGGTGCCTCTCTATGTGCAGCGCTGGTTGCCTGCCGGTGGGCGCTGGCTGTCTGTTGCTGGTTGCAGGTACAAGCGCCACATCGACGACCTCCCCTCCCATAAGAGGCGACCCTCCCCGACCAGTGAGTCTATATCAGTGGGGACCGGCGCCGCCGACACAACGCGCCATATCCACATCACATCAGCAACAAGTTGAATCTTACATGTTGCAACGATATGGCATTGTGTTGATATCGCTGACTGTGATAGAGTTGGACATTAATTTATTCGTACAAAAGGAACTTTATTCAAGAGGAGAACTTTTAGTCCAGTTTAGAATTTCTATGTTGTATTCCACATAGAATGCACACCTGAGAAACGAGGACAATGACAATAATATTTGTCAGAGAACTTTGATCGGGAGTTGAGCAAAATACCATAAATAGAAAAGACCCAAACAACCTGAACTCTGGAGGGTGATAAATAGTGTTTCTTTGCTATCGTCCTCCGTTTAATCCGCGGGACTTATTAGGAGGTGGCGCCCTCAACGCGACAGCAACCGGAAATAGGACCGGATGTCCGTCGCCGGCATGTTCGCACACCGACATATGCCACCTCACGGGGCAGGGACGCCAACTGCGGCACATCACCCTCTTCTACCCCTTCACCACCCCCATATCGTCTCCTTATCAGCAGCAACCGGATCTACTCACACAGCGGCACCGACGCGTCGGAGTCATGCATCGCAACTTTCTCCAGTGCCTATTGGATCGTCTTCGGTCGGGCGTTCCTCCTCAGGCCGGGAGGATTCAGTGGTAGAAGCGCGATCCCGACGTCATGGATCCCCACCAGCGCCCTCACCCAGGGCGCGGGGCGCGCGCGGTGGTCGATCATCGCCGACGGTGGGAACCAGCGCTAGCGCTAATCAGGGGGGCAGGACGGCGGGGGCGGTGACGGTACGAGCGGCAGAGGACACGCCCGGCAATGTGACAGTGGGCCCGTATCTGTTTGACCTGGCACTGGGCCTGCACATGGCTGACGCTAAGACTCATGCAGACGCCATCCAGGTGAGTGAAGACTGATGTACTCCTGTGTATGGGTTCCTGTCCAGGGACAGGGGGTGGGGTACTTGGTGTTGTCCAGGGCGTGGGAAAAGCAGAGGTGAGGGAAAGAGAAACTCAAGTGGATCTTATTCTTGGAAAGTTGAATAGGTGGGGTAGCAAGGCATTGTGTTATAAGAACGCCGCATGATATTATGGGACAAGTGTAGGGTATGGGTGAAATAGGATCCAAAATCTCGAGAGGATGGATTCAGATTGGAATGCATGGATGACAATATCTATTGAAGTAGGTGTGACATAATGTCTTTACAAGTCATTGTTGTAGGGTAAAGGTTTTACAGATCGATATTTATTGATAAATCTGGATAAGATACTGGACTGGAGTTTGGACCGGGCATGCCCTGTATTACATTAACCCGGCATTAACCATTTAAATGGAAATCATAATATATTAGAAGTAATCATTTCCAAAAATAAGTTCTAAATATATCTGGCCAGATATTAGTGTAAATACGAACAGCAACGACTGATCTTCGTGTCCATTCACATTTGCGTTAAGCAGGGGGGGGGGGGTATGGGGTCAGAGTACAATAGAAAGTATAAAAAAAATCGTGGGTGCCATATAGAGCCTTGGGGCACCCCACCAACATGCATGGCTGCGTGCAACATGTTGACCAGCAGGGTCAAGGAAGGCCAGCTGACGGAACCAAGAGGGCTAGTGGGACAGTGGGGGAACCGTACAAATGTATTATCAATCAATCTATTGCCAAATGGTGTGATATCAAACGCATTTGGTTGTACTGTTAAAGCAACCTGTTGGACAATCTATTGATTACCCTTTCGGCTTCTGCAAATGAATTCGTGTCCAGATGATCTGTCATGTCAACTGACCATGTGTTACAGCTTCATATGTGGATACCTGCTAGAAAGTTATTGTTTTCATTTTAACCTTATACATTTGGGTAAGAATGGTTCAGTATGAGGTGTTTAAAAGTAGTCTGTCATGTCTCCAGTTCAGATGACGTTGATGCCTGGGTGCATTATGGTGCATGTATATATTCTACATCATGGTGCAACAATCTATGTTGCTGCTAAAATGCTGCTCTCGCGACGTGTCATCTCAATGCCTGGGTCTCAAGGGTAAAAAGAAAAAAGAACAATATTTGTAAAGACTCCAATCAGAGCATCAGGCGATACCATTCTCTACTCAAATGCGTTAGGCCCTTGTGTGAATTTTCGCTGAATGCCCCAAACCTAAAGTGAGAATAGGCAGGAATGAGATGGTTTAGCCCATTTGGTTTCCCCATCTGAGTGTGGAGGTGGGAGAGGAGATGCTCTGCACCCCATATCCAGGGGTGCCTATGCGGGATCATATGCAAGGAGGTGGGCACGATTCCCTTTGCCCCCAGCTCCGACAGCCCTTAAATCAGTTAACTTTGCAGAATCGCATATACCGTAAAACTTGCGTAGAAGGCGCACGTGCATAGAACCCGCACCGTGAATTTATGGCTTCACTATAAGCCGCACTAGGGATCTAGAATTGTACCCAATCCTCACTAAGGGGGTTTACACAAGTAAAAAGCCTCGTATAAGACGCACCATGGACTTAAAAGCCGCAAAAGGGGTCTAAAATGGTAAAAAGTCGCGGCTTATACGCAGGGTTTTACGCTCTATAAAAGCTGATAACCCAAATCATGTATCCGCGATAAAAAGAATTATATACAGATATATACGCCCACCCCCTCAAAAAAGGAAGAAGAAAAACGCAATAGCAAAAAGAAAAGCAATACCTTTGCCCTACGGGATATGTTTTAAACCAATGACTTAATCAATCCCCTGTATGCACTGCAGACTATTTAGGGCGCAACTGGTACCCATCATGACAGCTCTTATCAGTGCTTATCTCCTCGATAGTACTATATCAAGGAATCCATGGTGCCGAACACTGGAGAATGTGGAAGAGGGGAATGCCTTTGCACACCCACAAGTTTACATTCTGAACAGTGTTCTAAATGTCAGAGATAATCTGAAATCCCCCGACCCTTCATTTGATATCTTCATCCTTTTTCCATGGAAAAACAGTAGGCCTAAATCCAAAGCCAGAAAGAGATGATCCATCTTTACCCCTGCCCTGGAAAAAGAGTGTTTGTCAGAGTTTTTAACGCCTAAGTAATTGTACCCCTTGTATCCGGTGTTCCTAAACTTCATGGCTAGATTTCAAGGAGGCCGCGGGTGTATGGCTTACATTGCATCGGATTATGGACAAAAATTACTTAGTTTAGAAAGTTAGAGATGCATGGTCTACGCAATACACGAGGGGAGCATACATGTTTGCTATAACCGAAGAAAAGCGATAGTTTGCTCTGGTGGTTGGGCCTTCCTGTTTCATTATCTGCTCTGGGACCATTATCCATATCATGGGCATCTCAACACGGTATAGCATCCTTTTTCCCTCCTATATCCTTAGGTACCCCGTTATTGTATTCTACATTATCCTATGTGTCTATGACACCCATATTTTACGCTGACACTGAGTTAGCAGGGCGTTGGTTCAACTGCGTCGGTTGGGTCCATTTTCTATACATTTGTTATATATTAGCAGAAAATAGACTGGACTGACGCATTGGAGCCAGTCCTAAATTCAAGAACTTCCTAAGTTCACTTCCTGTTCATATATAGACACCTTCTCCCTTCCCTAGTGTTTTACGCCCCCCCCCCCCCTTCCCCTTCGTTCCTTCAGGACGTCTTCTAAGCTCAGGTCAACCCACCAGTCCCAGGGCACCTGTCCAGTGCCCTCTTCTTGCCCCATCCTACATGCGCGCTCACGCCCTGTGCTGCTCGCCACAAGCGGCTTCGCGGCTCTGAGTGTTTGCCTTGCGGCTTTGCGGACCTGCAGCCCTGGGCGCGGGGGCGGCAAGAGGCCGATTGGAAGCCTCTCACTGTCACCGGAGGCGGAACGGGAGGGTTCCGTACGTGTCTTCCCGGAGGCTGACGGTCTCGGTCCGGTCACGATCAACTCATGACGGACGCCGCATTGGAGCACATCATACCCTTCCTCTTCTCATGTGACATGTTCAAGCTGCTCACTCATGTAGGACCATTGATTTGTTGTCATTTGTTCCGAGTGTTTAACGCTACAACTCATCATGAGATTAGTATCCTTCATTGCCTGTTGCTTAGCCTTTTCTGATGACAGTGATAGTCTAAGTCCTATAGTTGTTACAGCAACATGGGTGGGGGGGGGGGGATTCTTTGCACCCCTTCCCCTTTGCAGCCTTTATTCTGGAAATATAAGTGCGTCTCAGTGCCTTGATGGTCGTGCATGTGAGGGAAGGGGAGGGGGTTATTGGAAGAACGTTTATTCCAGAATTTATACTTGTATATAATTCGCTGACAGGGGTGGCAGTTTTTGTGCTTGTGGATGGATTGATTATTTTTAATACCAGCTCCTCACAGAGATATCCCTTGTCCAGAAATCCAAACGGAAATTGGTTTCCAGTGGCCCCGACCTTTCAAATGAATCTTGGGTTCTGTACTGGAGTTTAGGCCTCTATACACATTGATACAGCTAACAAAAATACCCGGACAATACTCCATACCAATATGTCACCTATTCAAGTGATAATTGATATATAGCATATGCTCGGGGGTGTTGAAGCCTGAAGTGGTGTTTTTATGCATGGCCACCCTGTCCCTTTGTCAGGTAACATATTCATTGTTGTATAGACCCATTCTTTACCACCAGCCACCATCGTTACTGTTCAAATATGTGGGGTCTATAACGCTCCCCTCCAATACATAGGCAGGTGTCATTACGAGCAAATGATCCGCTTGGATCATTGTTAGCACCACTACAACAATTGATACACGTGTAAGGCATTATCTCTGTATCGACTTGGTTTGTGCCACAGTGCATGTATGTCAGCCTCTTCATATAGCCCCGTTAGTAGAGGGATGTCCCTAACCCAAACGCCCAAAAAGGTTGGTTTTAGGTTTTTATCTAGTTTTAAAGGAATCTCTTTTACCACAGAATTACCCTGAGATCGCTTGTTAGGCTAGGTGGCGTGTGTGTCGGGGGGGGGGGGTGCGGACATATTCATACGATGTTGAAACTGTCATATTACACAGAGCAAATACCCCCAACTGAGTTGATAGATGATTGTGCTAAAACTATATATGTAGGACCACTAGGTTCACAGGTGATCAGCATAAAATAGACAAGTTTTAAAAAGCTTGTCTAACAAAGTTAAAGCTCGTCAAATTAACTACTCAGCAATGGAACAGCCACCTTATACTGACAACGTTAAGGAATGTCACTCAGGGGGTTCGATTAAAATTAGGGTTACAAAAAAACGTTCACTTGGACTGGCTGTCGTAGTAAAATTTACAGGATTTAAGTTGTTTGTGCACCTCACTTAGAAGACCAATGCTATCACACATTTTCCAGTGTACTCTATACGGTGTTGTAGAGCGGTCACAGATTAGGATATGCAGCGATGTATCTATGCACATTGGGGTAAATATATTGTGGGTGGCACATGGAGGGCCACATTTGTCCAGGTAAACCACACCCATCTTGATACCTGTTGTATGAGGGTGTTGAGTCTGACTGTGAGACAGGTGGGCGCCGTCTCCCACCCCCTCCTGTACGTGAAGCCAAACTCAGGTATTCAAAACTCACCTGTATCTGTTTCACCTAAAGGAAGAGGGACAAGGACATGCATGGTTCTTACATACACACCTTGAGGGCAACACAACGCCCTTAGTCACTTGCTTTTTACTGAATGCACCATTTAGAGCCAAGGGGATGATACACATCCAAGTGTCGGCATGGTGCACCAATGCAGTACAAGTGAGTTTCTCATCTGTGTTGCTATGGCGCTTCATGTCAACATATAACTGAACGTGGATCATTGAGCCACCATGCAGGCCTTAAGGGGGTAAGCTATCTTTTGTTGACGAGATTTGGTCCCTCTGCCTTTCTATTACCGGGTTCTATAAAAGCTTTTCCTTTCACCTTTGTGTCAATATTCACCCTAAAGCAGAAAATCGGTCCCAGTATTGATGGATTCTGAGACACATAGCCCGACCAAAAATTACAAGTCTATGTTCAAGTAGTCTTAATAATTGTTTTAGCCCATCTTGTTTTAGACAAAGGCATATCTCAGTCCCACAACCCTCAGTAAGTTGAGAAATATCAAGATGTGTCGCTGACAATGGATATCTGATTGTGCTCATAAGATCAGCCTGGAGTAACTCCGACTCTCAAAGATGTCTCACTCGCCAACTTCACAAGAAGCTATCATCGGTTTTCCCACCGCGGTTACTTGGGGAATTAAGCTCCCACAGATGAGTTAGCAGGCTGGGCACTGTCAATGTCATGTCATCATTTTTTATTATGACCTGATGAGAAGGTAGAAGAGTTGAGAAGGTTGCCATGGTCTTGCTGCTCTAACCTATAAGTGATATCTATCTTATATGTAGATATTTACTGTCAACCAACTAAAATGTACTCTCTCTGCGCACGCTAATATATAAATATATATATATATATATATATATATATATATATATATATATATATATATATATATATATATATACAATATGTGGTACAGCTTTTGTAAGGTGATGTTACAACTGTATATTTATCTTTATAAAACAGAGACAGCTAGTTACATATATATGTTATTATCTTATTGTATGAGTACACTTTGCACCCATACCGATTGGATGCAAAGAGTTATAAGTTGTAGAGAGGCAGCCAGACTTATATACAGCAAAAGTCTCTTTTCCAGTCAGTCATGACGTTAAAACAGAAATATTAAACAAGACTGACAGGTCATATCCCCCCTTGCAGACATCAAGCAAACAATAAGCTATACTCTGTCCAGGACTATTTGGCAGATACATTTTTTAAAACCTGAGCCTCTATGGTCTATGCTTCAGATCAAATGAAACAAACAAATCCATGCCACTGAAAGAAACTATCATAACCTACGTTCCCATGGTGACTACATAAACCTTTCGACAACTAATTCCAGATTGACTGTAGGGGCCTGAAGGCATACAAAAAACACGCTCTCCTCGCACCATCGCATCCATACCACTCCTTTTATCACCAGCCTTCCCAAAACACTTTCACGGTCTCTGTTGACTCGTTTTCTCTTCTTGGAATATCGTCTATTCGAGCACCCTTGAAATGTTTCTGGGTATATTACCTTTGACTTATAACAAAAATGTGTGACATTTTTGTGTTCAAGCGATTCGTGGATTTATTGGTTTAGGTATATTTGTGGGCCTATATACATGTCTTATTCTTTTTTTCTGGAGACAGCACCCTAATTTCATAGGAACTGATAGACACCCGGGACAGACATCATCAACATCTACAGGTATACTTTTCTATTTTAGCACTCCAATGTCACCGTGATATTGATAAGTGCTAGATGGGCATGTTTGCCTTCCTTCAAATCTGAACAAGTAGAAAAGGTAACCTATCAAAACAACCTGATCCATGGAACTGTCTATTTCAGAGGGCAGTCTCTCCAGAATTTGAAGCTGGGTGTCCTGTTCGGCAAAGCATTCTGTGAATTTTGTACACACTCAGGGTGATTCCCATGAGAGTGCTCCTGATAAAGTACACACCAGTCAGTGCTGAATTCTGACACCAGCAGCGCTAAAGTCGGCGACTTGGCTTTAAAGCCCAGGATTATTCGTAGAATACCAGAAACGGGTGTCTCCATACCATCCAAACACTCACAGAGCTGACTGGTGCAATATCCTAAACCTGATTCACCTTCATGTGTTAAGATGGGACAAGGAGGATTTAGGACAGGGATGTGGAGAGGCAGAGGTGGTGAAAGGGATGTGTATACATATATATCCTGTTTTATTGGCTGCTGGGCTGGAAAATGCTTTGGGGGCTTTTCCTGAAGGGGCATTTGGTTCTCTATAGTCCAGGGGTCTGTTACTCAAAATCTCATAATTCACGCAAAAATTAATCCAGGAATTCTGTGTGGGACTTGTTTGGTGTTCCCAGGCACAACTAGATTCCTGCTTCTGTATGCAAAACAAGATAGGGTTGCATATTAGATTCAATTTTGATGGGATTATGTTTAGACATGCTCTCGTCATGCAGTGCTTTGAGATAACCTAAGATCATATCAGCTTCACTGGTGCCCCTTTCCATTTGCCTCCATTACTGCAAAACTGCATTGTATCCTAAATAGACCTACTGCCATAGGGCAACACTGACCATGGCATTCCCCAAGTTCATCTCTTTGCATTGATTAATATTTTGCAATACTGGGTATCTAGTGGTACTGTCCAGCTTCAAGAAAATCTGGGGTCTACACCATTCACTCCAGACAGGGTATACCAGAGATGTTGTTCCCGGCTTTGCCTGCATGGTTTGGCTTGGAATAGGATCCACCTGGAGGGTCCTCATGTGACTGGGGTCTGAGGGGTGCTGAGGGCCTCGCGTTCAACCACCTGTATATATAAAAGACGATAGTCTTGTGATGCAGGGATGTGTATGTATGTGAGAAGTGTGTCTACATCTTCTCATGCAGTACCCTATAAAATATATAGAGACACTTCTCTCGGTATACATAATATTATGTACAGTGTCTCCACATCGATTTCTGGATACTACTTAACATTAACAAAGTACTAAACATACACACACCCACAATATGTATGCCATTTTCATGCAAATGTACGTACCAAATCTTGGATTCATATCACCCTTCTTCACCACCCCGTCCCTTATCCATCCCCTCCTGGTTCCCCTTTTACAGACACCCGAGTCAAGAGGTCCTTGACTCGACCAAAGGCGATTATCCTTCACATGAGGGAGTCGTATGGCGGTAGGGCATATTTCTGAACGATATTAGTGTAATAGTATTCAATTAAATCTGGCCAAATTTGAACAGCATGACTAGCATGACAGATTTGATTTATAGGCATGTTGGTAAGTATGGGTAGCTTTTGCTGCATGGAAAGCCCAAATGTACTCACTGTACTCTAAGAAATATACCTGTTGAATCTACCAGGAGGGTCTTGCCAAAAACGAAACTTGAACCAAAGAGAAAAACGTGCATGTTTTTGTATTGCTAAAAGATTGTTTGGATAATCGTTTGGATGAAATGTGCACATTTTTACACCTCAAAAGGAGTTTCCCATGCATTCTGCTGTTCATTTTTTGTCAATACTATAAAAACCATTTTAGGCCGTACTCGTTTCCTCAGCACTCTCTGAAAAAATTACAGACACACTTCCTCGCTTTCTTTTGTCAAGACCCTCCAGGGATCCTCGAAAATCTACAATGAACCACCGTAAAATTGCATTGCAGTGAAGAAGTTTGGTTTCTACCAGTAAGCAATACAGTATACGCTGTGGCATAAGAGATCTCTCCGAAAATAACAATGGATCTCTAACAACTTTGGAACAAGAGTTTCACCGTTATTCTGACATTTTTCATAGTGTATGTATGTAGGTATGCCTGCAAATCGAAGTGTTCCGGGCAAGTTTTGGTCTTCAATGGGTATTAATGTATAAAACTATAGACCCTACCTTAATTAAATAACTGTTCTTATCAAACATACTAGAATATCAAACTTCTGAAAAGTTGGTAGGAAGTAGGGTTACAACAATTGAGGGGAGTAGTAGGGGAGGTCGAAGGCTTTCAGTGAGCTGATCACCCTTTTCGGACGGAGCTTAATTAATGTGAGCATTTGTGACTTAATCTACGTTTTTTGTTTAACAGTTAGGGTATACACAGGCTGATATGTTATAACCCGTCATGTCGATATATATAGTGCACTTGGTCTCTGTCGCGCGATTGAGCCATACAATTCCTATATAAATGTCTGCGACAGAGGCCTAGTGGCCCATGGGTGTCATGCTGCATAAAATGATGTAAATACACGAGGATGCTTTGCAGCACCACTCTTTTCCTGACATCGATAGTCCACTTGGCCTCTATTGCCAGATTTTATATAGGATTTGTATGGCTCAATCGGCCGACAGAGGCCAAGTGGACTATCGATATTACATCGCTAGATCACTAGACCTCTGTCGCAGAAATTTATATAGGAAATGTATGGCTCAATCGTACGACAGAGGCCAGGTAGACTATGGACTTTAGGACTACTCATAGGCCTAGACCCAAAGTAAGGAATAAGGTGTTGAAACACAATAGCTAATGTCTGTTCTGCACCCATGGATAAGGGTTGTGAAATATGGCTGGTGAGGTGAGGACCAGGGTTAGGGAGGTCCGTAATTGAAATTGAAATTGAAAATTTATTGCACGAATCGTCCCAAAGGGACGTTTTTCTGCGCACACATTTGTTACAGTAACGTTGAACAGGGATGTGGCTGGTGCTATAGTATGTCGGTGATTCCAATAAACATAACACTTATATATAATACAAACCAAGGCAATTTAAAGGCTGTTACCGTAATAGTTATACAGTTCAGGATACCCAAGGTAGTTAGGGTGATCAATTCATGTGACCTACTGAATCTGGTGCAATATTTTCTCAACAGCATACTTAAAACGACGTCGTGTTGGCAAGTGCTGGGTTTTATAAGATAGAGTATCCCATAATGTGACACCTCTATAGTAGGGGGATTTTTGGTAGAAACTGGTCTTAGCTCTGCGTTTTGCAAATTTAATTTTCCGATCACCCCGGGTCCTTACGGCTACCTGAACTTGAGCTTCACCGTTTACAGACTTTTTCCACATTAATACTAATAAATGGACATTCCTTCTATGTTCCAGAGTATCAATTTGACACTGCCGGTGTAGCTCTAATATGCTAATTTGTCTAACATGAGCACCCAAACAGATCCGTAGGGCATGGTTTTGTAGGCGCTGGAGTTTAATCAGTTCATAATTATGAGCACTACCGGTATAGAAAGAGCAGTATTCTACACTCGGGACAATCATTACTTTGTACACTCGGAGACTAATTTCTTTAGACATACACTTGCGTAATTTGCTTAGTTTATACACTTTATTACCCATTGATTTCTTTACTTTGGCCATATGTAACTTAAGGCTGAGATGATTGTCTAGTTCAACACCAAGATAGGTGTAACTTTGACAGCTAGGGAGCCTTATGCCATTCAGAGTTATGTTTGGGTTTCCTAGGGTTGATAGCCTGGTCTTGCTGCCATAGTACATGGTCATACTCTTGTCTGTGTTAATGGTCATATAGTTCTGATTACACCAGGCTCCCACTCTTTGCATATCGACCTGTAAGAGGCGCCTGGCTTCATTGGGGTCAGTATGGGAGGCATAAATTACTACATCATCAGCGTACATGCAATAATGGCTGTTTATGATGCATTCTGATAAATCATTTATAAACAGCACAAAGAGCAAAGGGCCTATGATTGAACCTTGAGGCACACCAAAGGCAACTGGCGATTGAGCAGACAGGGAGTTATTTGCCATAGTACCATGCGATCGATGGGCCAAATATTCCGTTAGCCATTTTTTGATTTTTCGGTGGATATTTAGCTGACAGATTTTGTGTAATAAAGTCGGGTGATGGACAGAGTCAAAAGCTTTACAATAGTCCAGATAGCATGCTACTGTGACGAGGCTATCATCTCTAGCATCATATAAATCTTTAACAACATTGAAAACAGCATCGGAGGTGCCTTTACCAGGGCGGAAGCCGAACTGAGCTTTGCATAGTATTTCATTTTCCTCAAGGTGGTCACTTAAGAGTTTATGGACTAATTTTTCAAGAAGCTTTCCTGGTAAGGGGAGCAGCGTTATTGGACGCCAGTTCTTTACACTCTGTAGGTTTCCCTTTTTGGGGATGGGTATTAATGTACCACAAGACCATGCATGAGGGAAAATACCTTCATTGAGGGAATTTCTAAATAGCATGGTTAGCTCCCATGTTAGAAACACAAGCGCATCCTTTAGTACAAGACTGTTGATACCTACTAGCCCGCATGATTTGTCTATGTTGATATCTCTTACAAGCTTTGATACACTTTCCTCATTAATAAATGAGGCAATATCCAGCTCATCTTCATCGTCAACAGGATTAAGGTCAGGTACTGGGATGTCAATTCCATTCGCCGGTAATTTACTAAAAAGGTCACTCCCTATGTTGGCAAAGTAATCGTTAATGTATTGGGCAGTACGATCTATAGGAATAATTTCACCAGTGAGCTCATTGACTAACTGTATGGTTAGATTCTTAGTAGTGGGGTTAACTAATTGATTGATCTCCCTCCAGAATTTGATAGAGTCCCCTTTAGATTGTTCCAACATATTTAAGACGAAGGTGCTTTGACTATTGTCTAATTGACGCTGGATCCTGTTTCTGACTCTGCGGGCTGATTTGAGTAGATCAGGATTTTTAGTAATCCTATGCTCATACAGTAGTAAATGACGATCATTAATTAATTCAACAGTTTCATCAGATACCCAAGGCTTTCTTTCTTTTTTAATAGTAAATGTCTTAATTGGACAGCTTGCGTCAAGATACTGAGTTAGGGACTTGTATATAAACTCCCATTGGATGTTTGGGTCAGTGCTGTTATAAAAATCTGACCAGTCAACATCACATAAGTATTCATATAAATCAGCTTTATCATAATTCCTATAGGACCTACCTGAGAAAGATCTCGGGTCGCCATCGTCTTTGGGCTTCTTTCTACAGGCTAGGACAGGATAGTGATCCGCTATGAGACAGTGAAGCGGTTTGCATATGCTAACTTTGTCGCAGTTAGTAATAATATGATCGATGCAGGTACCACCAGAAGCCGTCTCGTTAGGGCGGGTTATAAGGTCAGATTGTCTCTTTAGACTGAATTCTCTACAAATATCAAACAACTCAACAGAGGCATGACAATTTCTGTCTCTGGTATTAATATTAAAATCACCAACTAGCCACAGTTCATATCGATCTCTATCCGTCCTACTCAAAATGACTCTTAGTTTTTCAATAAAGACATCAACATTCTGTTCAGGAGCTCTATATATGTTAAGGATCAGTAGGTTCCTATATGTTGGTTTTTCTATCTGCAATGCCTGTAACTCAATGCATTCATGCATTATCTGTAAGTCATGCCTAACTGTACAGTATGGACTGAAAGATTCATCTATATAGGTCAACAACCCACCACCAATCTTATGTGTGCGATCTAGTCTAAAGATACCTTTATTTTCCCAGTAGAACAACGAGTTGTCCTTTTGAGCATCCCCCCATGATTCACAAACACATAATATATCACAATCAAGCCCTAGCTTTATGTCAAGCAATTTTTTCTTACTCAGACTGCGCACATTACATGTTATTATTTTTACCCCCTTATGACTGTCAATATAGGCCTGTGTATTCACCAGTTTTAGCCTTCTGGAGTCTGGGTTCATTTAGACAGGAGGGGGGAAATATACCCCGAGTTGTAGTACCAGGGGTATAATAGACAATAGCCGAGGGAGAAACTCAACCTAAGCCAATGCCCAGATAGGGGGGGTTAGAGTGTCTCCAATATGATGCAGGGGCTCCGCAACCTCGCATCAATAGCAGTTCATATCATCAGGAGAGTCTACCTTCAACGTGCAGTTAGTTACCATGGTTATCAGAAGGCATCGTAGTGTTAGGTCAGTCAGGATTCCATGGTAGGTAGGTAGGTACCTCATGGGCAGCGGATTACAGGTCGGGTGAGGTCGGCAGCAGGGGGTGATACACAGACAGGCGCTGGATCATATACCTAGTTAGGTATAAGTAGAGTAGGGATGACTTTAGCTAACGTGAAGAACAGGGTATTAGTTAGCAGATGTGCATGTTAAAGGTAAACAGTCAGAAACAGGTTGGGAGTGTTATGACAACAGGACATAGTTTGAGCACATCCAGAGTCATAGAATGGTGAAGTAGTCCTGATAAGGAGTCGCCAATCAAAAAGTGATTCTTTCATACGTTAACCAGTATAACTACTTAGCTGGTCCCTCCCTTGTCATTGGTGATGAGCTGTGCTGGTTCCTGTTGGGATTCGAAGTTAACGCCATTTTCTGCAGTTGGCACGGTATGTAGGACTGTATAGGTCGGTGTATAACCTACTGCATTCAGCGACTGAGGCACAATGCCGATTGGGGCCGCACTTGGAGTTGCCATCGGTGGTAGTGGAAGGCCTGTTTGCAACTCAGTCACGGACGGGTTGTCATTGAGTATATCAGTGACAGCAGGTGGAGGCGGTACCGGAGTGGCATTGGTATTAGCCGACTGTGCCTGTATTTCAGCTTGTGATCTCTCAAGGTTCCCTTTGGCCTTTCGCTGGGCTCTAATAATAGCACGACGCTCAGACAGTAACACCCCACATTTGTTCAGGCCAAAATATGTTCCGGCATTCCATTTGGTGTCTTCATTATATAATACGCCAGCACCCCAATAATAATCTCGAGTACTCTCCACAAGGTCCATATCATAGCTAAGGAGTTTGTCAGCAAGGTTGGGATGTTGCTCAAATTTACAACAGATGATCTTTTTCATTATGTCATGTCTGATAGTCCACCACCGGTGGCCAGTAGGGAAGAAGCATTTTTTGGACCATTTTTTCAATTCAAACGGACATGTTTCCTCTAGAATCTTGTCAGCATATTCCTCATAACCCCCATATAGTGCCTTATTGTGCGCAAATCCCTGTTCATTACACCAGTATTCACGTTCGTCACCTTCAAAGCCTGAACTAAGAAGTGGGCAGTATTTGATACTGGCTGAGTACATGTTTGAGAAAGGCGCTCGTGGGCGATTAAAAACTAGCCCGGCATTGGTGATTTTCATTCTTTCAGGGCCATTTTTGGGCTTTGATAGCATTGATTCACGTGCAGATTTCTCCTGTTCCTCCAGGTAGGCCTTAATTTCAACAGTCATTATTTCTGGGGGCAGCTCATCCAGTTGGTTGTGGTTAAACTGTGTGCCGTCTACATCCATGCCTTCATCATTAGTGGTTATCAGCATGGTGCATTTTTCACGGTGATATTTCGCGATTTCACGAAATTTCCAGCGAGTGCTTCTAATATAGTGGGGCTCATCACGATTGAAGAAGACTGGGCTGCGCTTCCCATCAGGTAGGATCTCAGGTCGGAGAGTGAGACAATGTTCGAGGGCTCTGATCGTGGTAAAGGAAAACAATGACCTTAGTGGTGCGCCCATCAATAGGTGGGGTATCTGAGGGGCGTAACCTATTAGTACGAATTATATCCTCGGCAGTGATGTCACCTCCCCTACAAGCTATAACAGAAAGTACTTTAGCTTTTAGGTCCTCGTCAGGATCTTCCACTAGACCAGCAATGATCATATTTCTATTTTTAGCAGCAGTGGCGTTTACTTCGTTGGACGTAGCTTGGCAGACTCGCATCCCAACAACTTTCATGGTGGGGGTTTAGGTGCCTGACATTGGACCCCGCCAAGAGTAGGGCCTTAAAGCCCATAGTCCACTTGGCCTTTGTCACGCGATTAAGCCATACATTTCCTATATAAATTTCTGCGACAGAGGCCTAGTGGACTATCGATGTAACGTCAAAGGGCTATCGGTTTGAATGCAGTCTCCGATAGTTCAACACTGCAAATTCATAACATGCTTTCCTTAAACCCATAGTCCACTTGGCCTCTGTCGTGTGATTGAGTCAGAAATTTCCTATATAAATTTATGCAAGAAAGGCCTCGTGGACTATGGGTGTCAAAAGGAAAGCGGGGGTTCAGAGAGGGAGAAATGGTGGGGCTAAAATGAGGTGGGGTAGATATAGGAAGGTCTGCATTCAGAGTGTGGCGGTTTTCATGGTAAATCTGACGCCTTTTTTTGGGATGTTAACGTTTGCCAACCTGCTGGCGTTTTTGTACTGGTGTTTACAAATGTATTTGGTTTGAAAGCTGCATCTACTGGTGGTGTCCCCTCCCATGAGCGCATGTCTACAGGGCCTGGATGAGACGCCATCCCAGGAGAGACGCTGGACAATGAAAACCATTAAAAAGGTCGCCATGATGGCAAAACAGCTGAAAGGCAGCCAACCTTAAAGACTTAACATATGTGTGCATTAAAGTGATGAGAATACATTTTCCTAGACAGACTCTTATTTGCTATTGCACCATTAGGACAAATGTCTGCTGCTCGCGTACACACAAAAATATAACATCGACGATTTCAAGTTATTGTAAATCACAAAGTCACGAACCGATTGGCGGCAGCGCCCTCTGCCCACAGCAGCACCATCTGAAGGGCAAACAAAGTTGCCGTAAAATCCTTCCCACTCGACCTGACTTTTAAGAATCGCGTAGCCCCGGAAAGGTTCACGCATGGGCAGGAACACTAGTGGAGAAGACAACAATGAAACCTCACACAAAAGGTTATTAAAGCTCGGGATTGAAAAACAGAGCGGATTTGAGACAAGGGAACTGTTTGTGCACAAGCAAAGTATTCATAGCATACACGAGGTGTGGGCATTTTGCGACACCGCAAACAGAATGGGACCCTATTTGTGGGAGCCGAACAAATGTCAAGTTCTGTCTTCTCCAGGCTTGGCTGGGTTTTTACTGACTGGTATGTGTTTTCACTGGCCCCTCTCCCCTCACCTATCCAGCTACTCAAAACCCACTGCAGATATCATGAATAAAACTGCAGAACTAACATCAGAAATATAATATTCCCTTTACAACCAGTCGCAGGTGTCAGACTGAGCAGCATTCAAAATAACTTCGAGGGGCAGACTTAACCTTGGTATACACACACACACACATTGGCAAACACCACCATGCACCTATCAATCGTTCTTCACATAATGTAAATCCTAAAAATTATAAACATAATAATAACACATATGTCTATTGGTCAATGATCTCTGTGAGAAAAAAATGCCAAAAGCTAGAAGTAAGCCTACATCCATATTTAAACGCAGAAATCTAAGTTATAGACTTATCAATTTCTTGGCAAAAACTGCAATAATGGTGGTAGAGCTAACAAAACCATAAAACAAAACTACATCCTCTCTTAATAAAAAAACATCATTCTATGACGATTTGTCATGGGGTAAACTCTAGTTCTACCATAGTTGTGTGGAGCTGGGCAGGTTGATCCCATAGAAGCCTATGTTAACCAGAATGAGGCACTGGGCAGGTGATCTGCTGGATCACCGCCCAGCTCTAGGCCTACTCTCAAAGTCTAGCCTCCCTGTTTAGTGTATAAATGAAACTCATCTTACATCTAATTCTAAAAAGAGGGCCCACTCTAAAGAATGGTCAAGTTATATAGTACTAATGACAGGGTGCTATCCATTCCTTGCTATCAACAGGGAATGAAACATAATAGCTTAGGCCTAGTATAGTACTACTAGTAGTAGTACTACTACATGCCGGGTTGCAGGTAAACAACACCATGCCACAGGCCAGCCTTACACTTGACTCAGTATTGGGTCACTTGTTTGTCAAACTGTCCGACCTTTGTGATTTTGTATGGTTTTACAGGAAGTGCCATAAGAGGTTTTTAAAAGGGGGGGTAATCTTGGAAGGCTATGGTAGAACACTGATCACCCTGTGTGTCGGGGTTGGGCCAGGGATCACTGGCCTCCGCCCTGCAGACCTTGGCCAGTGATCCCCAGGCCCAACCCCTCCACACACAGGAGTGATCAGTTAGGCCAAGTTAGAGGTGGAACGCCACTGCTCTGCATGCTGGGCATTGCTGATACAAGAGCTGAATCGACCCCCCGTGTTAGAGGTTCGCTGAGTTGTGACTCATGAAGTGTTACCTATCCCCACTCATAGAAAACCACGGCACCTCACCACACCCCAACCCACATTGCCCACCACTCTGTATGCACATCTATACAGAACCGTTAGACAAAGCGGAAGGTGGTAGGACCTTGAGGTTTAAGGCCCTTTATTGGCACTTCAATGTGCGAGGGGCTTTAAAACAAACACAAGAAAGGGCATCTATCTGTGCCCGATCTACCATGATGTGACCCTATACATAGCACTGTGTACTTACATAACTGCCACACCACTTTAAACACCCAATTGACATGCTAAGGGACTTGTACAAGATGGCGGTATTTGTAGATAAAGAGTGGGTTACTGAGAGGTAAAGTAGGCATTGATGCCCAAGGACCTTTCCCTTGGGATACCCGTTGGCTTGCCACCCCCCTTTTATGGCTGAGGTCCCTGGGGGCATTGGTATACACAGGCATGGAGGACCGCCACACACTGTGTACAGGTGTGTACTTACCTGCGTGGTCCATGGTGAGCAGGTGAGAGAGGTGTGATGAATCTGTCTGCCTGACAGCTCTGAGAGGACCCTCATTAGTATAATTTTTCCAAGTCTATGGCTTACTCCACTTAACATCAGCTAAATCCTAAAGACAACGCCCCCTACCCGTAACATTGCCATCGGAATCCAATTTATGTCTCTTGGAGTCGGACCTAATGACAACCTCCTGAAGATGGCAGGTAATCAGATTCGTTACACATTTCTCACCTGCCACGGTTAACGGTCTATTATTTTATGTTTCTTCTCGGGTGACCTCTAGGATTGTTCTATGTGTATGCCCCTACAGTTGATAGAAATATGGAGGTGAGAGTTCAGATTTTAGTTTCAAGTCGCTTTAAGGGGGAGAGGGGCAATTCAAATTACATGTGTATTATCTATCTATGGTCGTTAATGTCTCCATTACTTGCTCTATAAATCCATAACTTATACATGAATATGGAAATGTCGGCCTTAATACCATTCCTTGGTAGTTTTCATAACAACACAGTTCTCAGATCAACCTCCCTTTCTAAGAGACAGCCAAGGCCTCCTCTTCCCTATACCGACAATAGGGCCCTGGCGGCCAGGTGCTACCATCCATTGCCACTTCCCTCAGTGATAGTGGCACTACTCCCTTAGCAAGACTTGACCACTATGGTCAGCCCTTAACAAGTGACCCTCCATTGTCACGGTCAGTTAATATCCAGGCGGCGCCCATTGAAGCTGCTGCTGACGTGACGTAAGGGCACTTGTCATACACTAACTGGATAATACACACGAGATAACGCACGGCGGATAACGCACGCTGTGCTTTATAATACAGGTGTGGGGCGTGGCTTTCATATTGCACTCACTGAGTTTAACGACTGGTCTGTCGGTAACACCTTTATAGAATGATAGACAATTAACGGCCATTTTGCACCAAATATTCCAGCATAGCATTCAATAGACCTTATATATGAGTTTGATAAGCTTGAATCGTGCTCCCAATACTTTGAATCAATGGAAATTTTAACCAAATCTATATACATATCTTTTGAGTCTTAGATTTAACCTCACCTTATCGACTATTTGTTTTAGTCGGAGATAAGTACATGTATTAGTGTATCTATATTCAAATAACGACTCTACCTTCGGGAGAAATGTGCTGACGGAACATCCACCAGAATGTTCTTGTGCATATTGAGTCCTGGTGCATATATGAGTTCTGACAGGCAGCAAATGGTACACGAGGTTTTAACAGTTAGGTCTATCATTTGCATATTTATAAATAAAAAAACATTTACCATATTGTTAATAATATCACTTCGCTCTTTTACATTCAGTTCATTGGGACCCTACTTTGGGTCAAACTGCAAACAAATCATCCCGTTTCAATCAGAAGGCCGTTAAGTCAGCAGTGCATTGCTTCCATATTTTATTTCCGTTGCACGGGGTTGTGTGATAATGATTCCACTCATTCCACTCAGAGACTCTGCCTTTGATATTGATAGGAATGCGACGCCAATTGTATTTGAAATCATCCAAGAAAATTATAACAAATATAGAAAAATAAAATTGGACAATTGTTGGTGGCGTGGGAGCAGGGATGCATGGAAAGAATGGCTAATGACTGGGTGGCTGTGTGCAAGGAGGCGTCAGGTTTAGGGGAACAATAGCCATGTTGGCCGCATACTTTACACGATTACAAGACGATTAGAGCTACATGTTGCATTTGCTCTCAACATTTGTGGCATTCTCTGTACCTCGTATAACAGACAAGGACTGTGTTCTGGGCATGGCTTGCTACCTGACACTCCTGATCCCGTCTACGTGCAAGCCCACAATGACACCAACTCTCAGACAACAGGATTAGGAAGGCCGCGTCCCTAAAACAAGCAACAGACGACTTTTAGCCTATAGCTGAAAACCGCGGGAAACATTATATGAAAACATGACGCCCACACTATAGATCCTGGCAATCCAACTCTCATTCTAACTACATGCCAAGACAATACAAGTAGTCAGATTTTCTCGAAGAATACCCACCACCCCCTTCCTAAGAAAAGGGGGAGAGAAAATGGGTTGTTGAAATAATTTTAAAACAACTCTAGGCCCTTTTTCAAAACCAGTGGTTGTTTTGACTTCCATGCAAAATATGACCGGCAGAGCCATTTTGCCATACCATGGCTACAAGCACGCGTCAGCACCCCCACAATGCTGCTGGTTTGTTGCCTACTTCCGGTACCAGACGGATTGGGGTGGTCAAGGTCGGAGGGGTCATATGGTCACAATGTGAAGGGTGATCCTAAGGGGTAGAGGAGGGTGAGGACAAACCTTGGCTGACATTCACACAAGGAGCGTCCCCGGCGGGTCATGCGACACCTGACCCCCACAAACATGTCAATCGCACAGCCTCAGCATGCCTGCAAAGGCATTTCCGGTTTCTAGTATGAATTCTGAACATTGTGGGAGACATTGTGCCTTGTTTTAAGGGTAGGGTATTTTACAGCTATTGCATATCTCTGAGCTTTGTGCAACTCGCTACGTTGGCATATAGTGTCACGGCTGAATGATTTCCCTGTTTTGATTTTTACTGACCAATCCAACCTCCAATAAACTCTTACTCTAATATTCATCTAGATATCTCTGATGGTTAGCATGGTTATGCATTTTCTTTTTAATTATTCTGATTTAAGCAAAATAATCCACATGGGATACTGGTGGGTTACTTTGATTCCTCTATATGTAATGGCGATTACGTTTCCATGGCAACACATTGCGTTTCCACCTTAAATCAAAACTGGCTCATCAATGTTCATCAGCCACTTTATGATGTTGATTTAATTTTAAACTGTATTTTTTCTGCCCTTTGTGAGTTTGTATACCCACATGCAGTTAACCAATTCTTTAAAGTGTATTTGTCTTTCCTGCAGGCACACTACAGAGGCGGTACACTGACGGTGGAGGGTGAACCCACCCCTAGGTGGTTAGCCTACATCCAGGCAGCCAGGGACAGACACGAACAGACCCTGGAGGCATTCAGAGACCCACGGGGCTACATCTACTACAGGTAAGTCTAAATCATCTTAATCCCGAAATTCACTCATAACTTCTAAGTGGTAAATGATAGATGGTCACTTCAGGTGTTCCATTGCATATTTAATAATCTAACAACCTATGCCATAAGCCATCTGTTAAGAAATGTCAACATGTGTAGCTAAATGTGTTCAATGTTATTACATTTGTATAACGGTAGTGATGTTCTCATATTTCAGGACGATGCGGCCACTGGGAGCTGGGCAGGAGTTACTCGTCTGGTATGGAGACGAGCTGGCACGAGAGTGTGGCATTCCCGTACTAACCCCCAGCAATATAAGAGGTGAGTGGGCATGTCTTATTTCTTTGGATCATCCAACAGTACCTACTCTTTTGTCAGCCTATCCTTCATTCAATTCATTGTCAGAAAACGATAGCAAAATCCCTGCAGAATAGGATAATTCCCTTTATACAGCAACAGTAACAAACGGGGTGAACTACTAATACTAGCCTATCTTACTTGGTGATAAAGCATCTTCCACCTGTTTATTCAATTTCTACCATATGGAATTTGGGGCACATTCTCATAGATCGTGCATTCGTTGTTTACTACGCTAACTTATGCCCAGGGACCACTGCTTCTAACACCCTTTCCATCAGAAGTTGAAAAATACACTTTAATTGATTCTAGTGAAAAGACGATAATGCTAACACGAACAAGTTCTTGGTTAATGTCTCGTTTTATGTTAGTAAATTGCTTCTTGTTGGCCTGGTATACGTCATCCATGTTACCTTTATGGTGGCGCTTTTTTCACTTTATGGTTGCAAGTGTTTTATGGTAGATGTAAAGTCATCTTAGGCATTTTTTCTGCTAGCATAAATCCACCACCAGCTAGAGCTATTTTGGATGGCTGATAATGATACGACTATGATATCATACTATACCTACAGATGGAAACCACCTCTGGACCAATCCAGAACGTGCATTGTCTGTCTTCGATTATTTTAAGACTTTGGGGCATCCAGATCTGTGAATCATTTTGTAGAACTATCACTCAGTAATAGTCATATGTTATGGGATAAATTATCTATATAAAGACAGACATATATGCTGCAATGAAAAGTTTGCCACAGTGTATACTAGTGGATACAATAACATGTACCTATTTATCATGAGAGGTGTGGCTGTCACTGTCAAGTCGCCAATTGACACATCTTGATAACCCCTGCAGCCAATACCAGTACAAAGCCCTACCTCTTCATGTCAGCCGCCAATTTTCTATGAAGAATTTCACTTGAGATACCTCCTGACAACTAAACACAGGACTCCCCTGGTAGTTTCACCTTTCCCATCTTTGGTGTGCTCATGATTCTCCTTGTTAACACTATAGAGGCCTTTTCTATGTTATATCTGTGGAGGTGTCTTTTGCCTTTGATAAGGAGATCAGATTGAGATATCTTACAAGGTCAAAGGTGTAATCAATCATGGTGTTTGACGCCAGTCCTGTTAATCAGTGCATGAGTTTAGAATGAATAGAGATGTTACATATCCCCTCCTCATTCTGGCCTCTCACTCTATTAAAAATTAGACATTTACTATGATGCTGTTCCCATGTTGACTACACATGTATAATATAACCAGTGATTATTTTAAAGAAAAGATTGTTTCCTGACCCCTGGATGTTCCTTAACACCTACCAACACCGCCTTATGTCTGCTCCCGGTGGTTCACATGAAAGGGGGTCTCTACTTGGGTGAGCAGGCACTTGACAGGATAACTAGCATGTAGGTAGCATGTTGCGCACGCATTGTGACACAGTTCACGTCACGGGGTGACATGTCACGGCTTCACATGACGTGTAGCATGTCATGGCGTCCCTGGACGACGCCATAATCCGTAACCATGGTAATAGGATCCTGCGTTCATCAGGGAAGGGACAAGGATTGTTTATGAGCCTCTTAGTGGTGTTTGCGTATTCTATTAAATGTTTCGGATGGCGCATAGTCTCCTGGGACCATTGGCAAGGCGTATCACTAACTCCTTGACCGCTAAACGTCAAGAGTAGCATGTTTCTCTCATATTCTTTTCTCCCCCAGTTCCCTTTGTCTATCTCCTGATAGGAATGCCACTACCATCACATGCACTATACAATAAAGAGGGAATTGAAAAAAGGTCGGCCTTTTGCTCGCCCATTCCTATACACTTGTTTGCATTTTAAACTGTATTTTGTATTAGATATTTACACATGTATTTCTTTATTAACAGGAGACCAACAGTATGTCTGCACCACCTGTAGCAAGTCCTACAAACATCCTAACTGCCTCAAGGCTCACATCCGGTTCCGGTGTGCGCCGACGACGCGCCTTGACTTCCTGGTCTCCTCCCGAGTACTACCAGCGTCGACGCCTACGTCCGACAGCTGGCTCCACCTGTCGACAACCCCGACACCCCGACGTTCTATACAAGAAACGACGTCCCGGCGGTCACCCGAAGTCTCGTCACCGGAAGCACAGACGACTTCCGGTCCCGCCGGCCCGATGAATTTGAAGGTGGGCACGGGATCAGCTTTCCGCCCTCCAGCACCTCGTCGCGACAGTAGTGGGGAGGAAATCTCGCGGCAGCAGTCACCTGACAGCACGCGAGACTTGAGGGACGAAAGCCCGAGAAAGGAACGCAAGGAAAATTCAACGTTCCCATCCCGACATCCACCACTTCCTACTACAGGGGCGGTGTCTGCAGTGGAACGTGAGAAGCATTGTGGACTAACGTCCCCGGTGAAAGGTGTGAGTTTAAAGGACAGTGCAGGGAAGTTCCCGGTGCACCCTGAGGTAGCCGGAAGTCGTCTTCCGCAGCATCTACAACTATTTAATCATCTCCCTTCACCAGCCTTTCCGTTTCCGGTGGACAGCGCTGCCGCCCTCAAATACTACTATACCCCACTCTACAATAAACTGAGTGCTGCCGCGGCCGGACAAATGTGTTACAACCGGATGTTGCTCTCTAAGCCGCAATGCTTGCCGGGTAACTACTTAGACTCAGCCATGTACTATCACCAACACGGCCCGCAGCACCAGCACCCCCACCATCCATTCACCTCACCAAAACTCTCCTCTCCCAATGGTGAACAGGAGAACCACAAAGTGGAAGAGAGCCTTAAACAGGTATCTCATCAGAATACTGCCTCCCCAGAGGGCGCCTGTTTGCCCTTTGCTTACCCTCTTCCATCTGAGAATGCCGGCGAACCCCTCGACCTTCTCCCACGCTCTCTCTACATGCACAAATCGCGCAAGGGGCATTTGTGCATTTACTGCGGTAAGATGTATTCACGCAAGTACGGACTCAAAATCCACTTACGCACACATACAGGATACAAGCCTTTAAAATGCAAAGTATGTCTCCGCCCTTTCGGAGATCCAAGCAACCTTAATAAGCATATCCGGTTACACGCTGAAGGGGAGACGCCCTATAGGTGTGAATACTGCGGGAAGGTGTTGGTGCGAAGACGTGACCTCGAACGCCACGTCAAATCTCGTCATCCCAATCATGCTGAGTCACTGCTGACTCAAGGTGATTCAGAGGTGAGCAGCTCAGGGAAACAAGGTGAGCTGCTCAGATCCTCACCCTGCTTCAGCCTCACAGACTCTATGGAGGACTCCCTGGATGGTGATGGCAGCAAGGACTTCATAGATGTGCAGGAGGAAGGGGATGATGAAGGGGACTTTGGGGATGAGAGTCTGGTTGTTGATGACGATGAGGAGGATGATATCGAGATGAGAGGTGTGGACAATGATGATCAAGATGATGCAGAAATTGAGGTGGTTTCATAATCATGGCGTTAGTCTTTACGGTCCCCCCTGTTTCCACCATTCATTTCACATGTCCCCTAGGTTCCGCTATACTTCCTTTATTTCTGTCACGCCCCACCCCCCACGCCCCTTCCCTGCCACCCTTCCTAATCTACACCCGATCTTTTGTCGTATGGAATTGAGCATCTCTGAACTTAGGCCAACGCAGAGATATCAATCATTCTCACTGCTTCATTGGGTATTCATTTACGTCAGATTATTCAAGTGTGTATTCAAAACTTTCCGCAAATGTAGCGAAAGGTTCTCATGGGCATTAAGATTAACATTTGTGTAATCAGTCTAATTTTAATATGTAGAGAGACAAAATGTAATCCTAACCTTGAGGGCAAAGTCACTGAAAAGGGATTGTGATGCTACTGTGAAAAATTGTTCAACCAAAGACTACGTTTGTCTCACTTATACATTTCTATATACATATTTGTACAAAAGTCACATGTTGTATAGACCACTGACAATTCACTTCTAGAGGACATGATGCAACATTTTAATTTATTCATATATATATATATATATATATATATATATATATATATATATATATATATATATACCAATAGAATAGTTATTTAATATGATTATTTGTACATTGTACATACATGATTGTTAATTTATAAGATTTGACAGTGGGTGACAGTTCGCATTGCGATGTGTACAAATACTATACAGTTGTTTCTTTAATGTTATGGACAGGTGCGTTGAATGGAATTGTGTTCCAAATCTATAAGAATGACAGTGGAAATATTACCATTGACTGTTACTGGTGCAGTGTGCCTTACTATTACAAATTCAACTGCAAATGAGATATTGCTCCTTGCATATTGAAAGATGTGGACGTAAGATGCTGCTGGCGTATAGGCCTAAGTGATAAAAATATGGTCATTGTCATGAATTGTTAATGGGTGTACATATATACACGTTCTAATCTCCTGCAAAAAGTAAGAATCTCTACAAAAACAAAGATATACAATTGAGTGCCTTGCTCAGTCTTAGGGATGGTCCTTTCGGTGACTATCTTCTACTATGATAGACGTTATACTTGAATTGTGCGTGTCACATGAGTAGAATCGCAACCAAACCCAACATATTCAACTAACTGTTCTACTGAGACACATTGTCTTCCAAAGATCTATATTGATTATTGAATGTTCTATGAGAATGTCTTCCAATTTTTTTTTTTAAATAAAGCTATGTCATCCAAAGAAACTATCCTTTGAAAAAGAAAGAATCTTTGTTGTTCCTGATTGTTCATTGCTCCAGGGCCTGTCGTTTAAATCCTAGGTCGGTTCCTGTAATCACAGAGTTCCAAGCCCCATGTAGCCATATAATAACGCATATGTGTAGTTTTTGCGAGCCCAATTATTGACCGATCAAACTTAAGCTGTGCCTAATCGAACAGAAAAGACTCCTCTTTATTTTTCCCACTGCTAATTGCACGAGTAGGTGCCGCTACTGATGTTGCAAAAAAGGAGAGAAATTTGCCTATTATCGCTCAAGATGATTGTTGGGTTCCTTGAGGGCAATGGGGTACTTACCTGTGGTGGGCACCCTCTGGCGTGAAGCCAAGTGGCCAGAAGGGTCCGGCATGGTGTTTCATTATGATCGTTTCATCTCGGTATGGGGTACTTTTGAGGAAAGGTGAGTTTAGAGGTAAACTCCCCGCCCACTTCTGAACCCCAGGTAAAGGTGCTGCCCCACCATCTACCCATGCCACTTTGTTGAAACTATCCATACCATTGCGATGCGGGGCCCTTCTGAACATTAAAGCCTGTCGCCCTTCCCACAGTGAAAACTAGACAAGCGTTTGTCCGCGCGAGGACTCCTGGGTAAATTGACCGGAAGTCACCAAGGTGACTTTAGGACCCTTGGGGCAAGGGGGAAACAGAGGTCACAGAGAAAAGAGAAAGGTATAAAGGGAAGGGAATTGTGTGAATGCCCTTTGTTCTGTGGGTCAAGCAGCAAATCACAACCATATGGTATGATCTCTAATTGAACACTAATAGGTTCTTTGATATATTGGTTTTATTTCATGTTGGTGAAGCAATATCTCACACAAGCTTTCTGATAAGATGTGATCATCGATGTGTGTAGAATATAACTGAAGAGGCGATATTAGGTCTAATAATGTATTTAAGAAATCTCTGAGTCTTGTAGTCACTTATTTTTTTCCCCAACACCCTGACTTTACTTTGGTTGAACCTGGTCCTCGTGTACAGCAAATACGGAATCCCAATTACTTCCATGTGGGTAATTTCTTATCAAAATGCCATTGTCCTGTCAGGATGTGTAAAACTGAATAATTGGCATTCTCCTATTTTGTTCACTGCTTTATCATAGTGGTCTAAATATTCTTGTGGCCCTCCATTCCTCCGTGCATTAGAGATTCATAGTATACATGTAGTCCCAGTACTTAATGCTTGCAGTGTAAATGTGTGTCTACAAAGCGTCTTACAAGGCGTCACATTACAACGCGCATGTAAGTCCCCCCTCTTCGCCATGTTGGACAACTTCCGGCCTTAACAAAAACTCTTTCTGAATACAAATATGGAATGTATAGGAAAATTCAAATATGCGAAAGATTCATTGCATGTTCCCCACCTCTCTCTTTCTCAACCACTTTAATTCATGAAAAGTATGTCACATTCTAGTTTGGTGCAGTTAAATTAGTCGGCGACAGATGCATGCTAAATTCAAAACTGAACTGCACCAGGAGATAACAAAAAGAGATACATGGAAAAGTGAGAAGTCGAGGAGTTAGTTGAAAAGATTCATTTAACCTGAATAGACCAGTTGGAAAACAACAGGTCCCATGAAATAAAAAAAGGAATAAGTTTTGTTTTTAGGTAAATTCATCCAGTATATAATTTTGTGGAAAATATTTAAACAATTTATGGAACTATATAGACAACAAGACAATTTAACAAAATAGCTATGGTGGATTTCTTTGAATCATCCTCGACCACCTAAATATGCCCTACATTTTCAGACCATTTCTAATAAGGAAAAACACAACTTTCTTTAGCTTTCTAGTGACATCTTAAAACTGAATTTTTACATTTCCTTCCTTATAATACCCATGTGTAACAACGTCCTACAGAAGTAACATTTTATTTGCATTTTACTTGATATCATCTTGACCTCTTTTCACGAAATCATCCATCATCTTCTGTATGCCCGTCACCTAAAATGGACACCGAAATTAGAAAAAAAGGAAACCGAAACGTCTCGACCTGCATCACATCATTTAAACAAAGGTAACTGAAATATCCAGCAACCTAATGCAGCATTACAGATATTCCATAAGCATCTTTGCTGCTTAATAGGCTAATGGTGGGCTAGGTGACAACCACTAAAACGCCCTTCCCTTGCCCCTAGCATACCTATAACAATGCTCTCTGTGGTAGGCGACCAGCCAGGTTCATATTACAACTATGTGTGCATACTCTCAAGGTTGTCCAGACAATGTCTATACCCTCTCCATTAGTAAAGTTGTGAAATTAAGCTCTCAAGTGGCGATTTCTGAAAGGGATTACCTTGCTGTACCATGTTGATACATCATTTCTATGAGTCAGGAGGGTATTTCTAAATAATGCTAATTATCTTAATATTTGGAAATGCCCTCCTGGGCCTCCACGGTGTCATTTTATTCAGTTGCACAATAAACAAACTTGAAAATCAAATGTTAGACAAACTTTCAATCTTATTAACATTAGCCAATAGTTATTTGGAAAGGCACGGTAGAGTTTCTTTGAATAAAACATTGCTTTTCACTGAACATTCCATAAAATCAATACCACTCTTAAACTAGTATTTTAGTTGATTTAGTTGGACCATATACATGTCAAATGCAATGTCCAACAAATAACGTACATAAATCATATGGACAAAATGATTATAGGTATCCCTAGATCTCAGCCTATACCCACACCCCAACCCTAGACTTACTTTGAGCACACCAAGGCATTCTTGCATGTAGCCAGTCAGGACTAAGAGGACCAGAAACAGCCAATATTTGCCCTGAGGAGATCTGGCTGGAGGAGCAGGCTGCGCACGACTTGCGGCTGGCGTTGTGGTGTAGCCGACTGACAGCCTGTACTCCCCAGGCAACTGACGGGTGGTATCCACAAAGACCCCTCAACCACCCCTCAACGTGTGTTTTTGCTACTCTTACCAAAACAGATGATCCTGAGGTGAATATAGAGAGTCTAAAGAGAATGCTATTGTTCCTCAAGGTACTTTATATAGAGATGATATAAAGGAACAAAGGGGATAACCAATATACAAGTGTATCCATGCTAACTAATACATGCGGATTCGGTGGTATCCTTTCCTTTTAAAACTTCCAAACCGTTATGAAATGTATGTATTCAATTTAATTGTGTTTATTTCAAGATAATTTCTACTGAAGACGTCATTGCATTGCAGTTAGCAGGGCAGTGCAGTGCTGCAATACGTGTACGCTGCCCCTTTTCGGCATGATGCGGCAAGGACAAGTTACTCACCTACTTTAAGTAGAATTTAGGTCAGGATTAATGGGTGGCCTCCAAAACAGACAGGATATATGTATGACTAATCCACAATGTATGAGAAAGAGTGCGAATTGAGAAGCAATTGCCTTAGAAATAGCGAAACGCCAATTGGTTTAGTGTAAGTAATCGTGGCATAGAGATAGTGACCGAGGTCGAAAGCGCCGAGGATAATTGGTTAAATCTTCTTTATTCATTGACATTACATGCTTATATACGATTCACTGGCTCAGTAAACATTCCTATTTTTTCTATGTTAACCACGCCAGGATCGTGTTTCAATAGTTTCTACGACAGGACAGCCTCAAATTGTAGTGGGAGGTACAAGAAATGACTCCATACCAGTGACTACATAGTGAGCTACAGTACAGACCTCAAAATAGGAGCTGATAATTATTCAACTACTGACTCAATACACAACACTATGAAGTCATAGCACCCAGTCGTAGGAACCACTATCGGCTAAATAGTGACCAGTCATACCTCCCTCATGGTCTAGTTTGCACTCCTGTGTTCAAATGAGCACAGGGCTGCAGTAACCATATGTGACACGATCTGCGAAAAGGGGGCTTAGTGCAGAGGGCTTCAAGACCCCTTCTCCTAGTACATGTCACATATATACTGATAGAAAGGTGATCCCACCTGGTTACCCCCACTTAAAAATCTCTTACATCATAGACCTAGCTGCTGGTGCAACTCACAATGTTAGTACAGGGCGAAAATGAAGATTGACATGTAAGGTTGGTGGCACCATGTTTGGAATCAGGTTATAGTACCATTGTATACTGTGGCCAAAAAAGGGGCAAAAACGGAGGAAAGCAAATTATAATGGGTGGGGGGTGGTGGGTTTGTCATTTCGACCTATAGTAACATGAGGGCTTCTGTCTGAAAACAGGTAGATCATTCCCAGACCCCTGGGTTTGAAAAACAATTGCCCCCACTCAAGGAGTGAGGTGCAGGGTGGGCAGAGGGTGTAGGAGTGAGACGCAGGGTTGACAAAGCATGAAGGAGTGGGCGGGGGCAGTATAGGAGTACCTTATCCTTTTTACCAAATCCAGCCCCCCCCCCCGGCCACTGTACCCATAATCCCAGGGCCAAATGCGCTGCTCACAGGGTTACAGGTAGTAGAGTAAAGAGCCCAGATTGGGTACATTTGAGCAAAGGAGTGCAGAGGGCAGCAGCTAAGAGTTCCCACTAATTATTCACACAGGGGGTTGTCATACCAGGGTCCTTATTGAATCGCTGTGGTGGTGGCTATTTAGCCAGCAGGCAGTATGATCACCCACTAATGTAGCCAACTATTTAGTCACTCTGGCCAAAATCCTAAGATCACCTGGTAAGATTTGACCCATCTCAAGTCGTAGCAGGCTGAACCTGTCGTAGAATCTATTGAAACAAGGTCCTGATCACCTTATGCAATATATGGTGCGTTTCAGATCAAATGGTCAACAAATCTAATTCTGAAATAGTGTCTCTGTTGCATGTAGCCAGTCAAGATCTTTTATGTGTGTAGTGGTTCGTCTCGTTAAGTTAGATTAAATCATAACGAAGAGAGAGAAAAGTTTCCGGGTAGGCAACCGAGCTTTTATTTCAGAGCTTGCGTTACATACGATCACAGCCTCAGAGGACTACATGCTGCTAGTGCATTCGGTTACCCTTTCGGGTAACAACCTGGTTGAGCAGTGGGTAAACCACTACTGAGGAACCTAGGGCTAGGACCAGCCTTATATAGGGGAAAAGCCCGCGAAACTCAGACCGGCCACGTGACGTGTGGCGGACGAGTGGTAGGCCCCCTGGTGTAGTGGATACGAACCCAGAGGCAGGTGCTGCCACCTGCCATCCGGATTCCCCCACCACACCCGAAGGACCTAGGTCTGAGTCTCACGGGTGCATGAACGTTAAAGTGTAAAATACCATACCCCTACACTGCCCCCCTTAGACAATAACTTGGGGGTAATTAAACCGCAGTGTATTAATAACCTAGTAAGTGATTGTTTACAATACTAAAAAGGGGTATTAATTACACTTGCTCGATGTGAAATAGGCTATAGTATAAGACTATCCTATTTCTGAAAAATTATACAATAATAGCATCGAGTGTCGTTCATGTTATTTCCATCACTAGCTTATAACAACCATAAATGATAAATATACAATTATCACAGATTTATAGTAACGTTTTGACAACAGTAGGGTCCTGAAAAGGACCGGTGGTTGTTAACAATGATCGTATTATGGTTATTGAACCCGGAAAAAAAAATTTTCGACTTTTTAAATTAACAGCTCTGTCTACTTTACAGAGTGAATTAAATATTAATGATCAGATATGGACAATTAATCTGATACTATATGAACACAATTAGGTATTAACCTGAGTAATACAATACTAAGTTTAGAGAAATCCGTTGGACCTTCTCTTATTTTATAGAAAAATATTTATACTTTTGAGACGCAGCTCAGTTTATACCTTAGTGTTTTATATTTACAAGTTACAGAAGAATTATAGTCTCTTAATATATTGAGACCAGGAATGACCTATATAGACAGTTATAGGTCTAGGATTACCTTAAATAACTTTTAGGATTCGCAGATCCAGTATATTTATAGGTACCCTTATATAATAATATATCTTTATAAAAGATATTATATAGTTATAAATACAATTTTACATACAATATAATAATATCAACAAAGTTACTTGTTTTCATGATTGGAGGATGTAACAGGAGTCGGATGCTGCTGATGGCTTGGTATGGGCGAGCTGAACCCTGATGCCTGTAGTGCTAGCTCACAAATAGTAGTGGTGTAGTAGTAAATCCGGTTTGTAGTTCAAAAGTCCATATTAGTGTAAATTGTCCATGATTTTATAATAGGCACAGTCATTACATTGTGGCACAGTACAATTATGGTGTTTACAGCATTCGTACTCCTCCTCCAGAGTGACTTGTTTGTTTTCTCCTTCTGTTTTCAGTTTCCGGATTAGGGTACAGTTTGGTACCCGAATCAATACGGGTTGGATAAAAAAATGGTTTCTTATCCAACAATGCATGGGTAATAGAACCCCGGGACACACAATTATGTCCGATCTTCATGCAACAGTTTTTTACTGTTCCATGTTCTCCTCGGGTGGCTGGTTTGGACCCGGTTGTTGAGCCAGTGGCTGAACAGGGGGGTTCATACCAGTTCCATCCGTAGGTGCCAATGCGGGGACAGCAGGTGTAAGTTTCACCTTTTGGCGTGCTTCGAACAGCTTCAAAGCATGCTCAGGTGTACCGTCCCAGTTATCCATGATAACTCCGAAGACCTTGAAGAACTTTTGCTGGTTCTTCATGTTCGTTGCTCGTTCTAGGTCGAGCATCTGAGAAGCTGTTTCCTTCTCGGATAGGGCCTCCTGCCGCAGATTAGCAGCTTCCTGCTTATCTTTGGCAACATCCGCTTTGATCTGAGTCGAGATTCGGTTGATCTCTGACTTCTGGATCGCGTCAATACACTGGAGAGTGCTCGACACGGTCCGACGATACATGTCCAGGTGGAGGTTTTCCAGATGGTGCTGTAGCGTCTCAAATTGTTTGCTCTGGATATTGCAAGACAATTTGTCCTCCTTCTTGAAGAAGGTCTCCACTGTCTGGATCAGCTTAGGCCGATGAACCACAGCACCAGGTGGGGGTACCTGACCCTGAGGCTTCGGCTGTGCTCCAGACCCACTCGCAGTGACAGCTACCTGCGTGTGCGAAGAAGCAACCGCAGTAGTAACCGCACTAGCAGTGGTCGAAGAAGGGCCTTGAGTTGGTAATCCCTGAACCAGGGGCAACCGTGACAATTCCCTTCTAAGGTCTTTGGCCGTCAACAATGGTGCGGGTGGACGTTGTCTCACCACAGCACTCATTGTAGGTCGGGGAGCTTGACCTCCTACTGTCGGCAGTTCCTGCTTGACCCTCCCGTACTGATCAAAGATTTGCATCTCTGGTCCGGGTGGGCCTATAGCAGGGTACTGCTTCGGGTCTTTGACATTCAAAGGCGCGTGTTTCCGGGCGGACTGGCCACTCGGTCCACTGACACCAAAGAATGTCGGGTTCTGTGCACCTCGTGGAGTTGGTGCTCGCCCATAATGGGAAGGAGTTCCAGTAGGAGATGGAAGATGTGGCTTCTTCCTTCCCCCATTTGTCTGTCTCTCCAGCGCCTCCAGTGGTGACCTGGCTCGGCTTGGAGATTCAGACGCCTGTCTCTTCCTATCTGCTACAGAGGGTCCCTGGCGGTAATCCCTGCGGCTTCGGACCTGTTCTCCGGATGGAGTTACATAAGCCCCACCACGACGGCGGGCCTTGTTGCTTCTCCATTCGTTTAACAGATCGTACTCCTCCTGAGCGTACTCTAGTTTGCCGGACCCGGGAGTCTGGGCAAACCGAGCCTTTAGTTTCTGGTTAGTACCAGGAACCGTAGGCGCAAACTGCTTCGTACTCGGTGTGAGGGAAGCCAACTTCTCTGCATTGAGGCCCCTAAGGTTGCCATAGAGTTCGGAGTGAATTTTCATCACCCGATCTATGGCTGCCTCCAGGCCCTCTCCATGCGAAGTCACATAGTGCCGGACCATGTCTCCGCGTCGGGGGGTGACACATCCTGTGCATTTAGCACATTTCTTGCCAACCTCTCGGTCGCAGACATATTCCGGCCTCTGGTGCATATGAACCTCCACGAGATGACGAAGGAACGCGTCTTTCTCGATGAAGAATTCAACCTCACCCTCACTTTGAGTACAACGTTGGAAGGGACAATCCTTACGATCCTCCCCGTAGTACTCATCTAGAGCAAACTTGAGCTTGCCCTTCTGGTCATAATTGTACAGACCATTGGGCGAATTCTTAACGAATTCCCAATAGATCCAGTACATATTGGCCGGCTTTCTATCAGAGAGCTTCTTGCGAAGCCACTCCTCCATATCTTCCTGCCTCTCACAGGTGATCCGAGGGGGCAGTCTCCATACGGATTTACTCCCCTTCAGGTGTCCCCTGTGTAGAGGAATGAAGTCGGCAAAGTTGCTATTGGCGTTAGCCCAGATAGCAGCCTCTTGCTCGTCAGTCGGAGTGATATCCACAACTGGGTCAACCGGCTCCTCTCCCTCCGGGTCGGATGGTACATCCACAGGTTGCACAACGGGTTGTTGACCCGCGAGGACCTGGGCTGCAGCATCTTGAGCGTCTCCACTCAAATCGGCCATTACGTCGTGTAGCTTGACGATTGGCACACCGAGCTCAACTTTTACGGTTGGGACAGCCGGTTCAGCTTCTGTATTATCAGCTTTAACGTCTACCTCGATAGGTTCAGGTTTGCGTTGGTCAACCTTCTTCTTATTCCTCCTGCGGGATCTGCCGTTAGTAGAAGTGCCAGGCTCGGATGCGTCCGTCTCGTTGCCGGAGACATCCGAAGCCTTAGCGCCCTTCTTATTGGCCGAGCGTGGAGACACCCGACGGGTTCGGGTACTGTCGTCCACACTCGTGCTGGTAGAGGGTTCGGTTCCTGACCGCTTCCCTTTACCCTTACCTTTGGTGGGGGTTGTTTTACCCTTTCCACCAGCTGCTTTCTCCTTTACTTGCTCAGTCTTCGTAGGGGTAGACTGAGCAGTTTTAAGGGAAACATCTGCATCAGGTAGGGCCTTCTCAGGTACTACTGCTGCGCCTCCCAAGGTGGGAGCTTCAGCAGGAGACATGAGACGGTCCATCCGATCGGCCATCTTGGCTGTTACTTGCACGGGTGCGGGTCCGGGTACTAACTCCGGATGCGCCAGTGCATACTGTCTCTCCAATAGACGTACTACGAGGTCTTGTATTACCCCGAGTCTGTCTAGTGGAGACACACCAATACGGGCCTCTTCTGCCTCAATGGTTTGAGACGTAATAGGGACCCCTGGACAGTAATCCACAACAGCGTTACCTGCTGCTTCATACTCATCCGCTGTGCTTAACAGTAGGATCTGGTCTCTGTCTATGTATCTAGAGACCTCATCTGCCTTGACACCGGTGTAACCCGTTTTGTCAGACACATAGGAAGGCCTATAAGAGGTATTCCTTCGGAAAGCCATTTCTGCGTCCCAGACGGCTTTACGAAACCATAAGTGGACTACCAATCCTTTGGCCATCTGATGGTAATCCATCAACCAGGACTCCGGAAAGGTATTAGCCCACTGCGGATGAGCACATTCCCAGATTGCGTTGACAACACGCTCGTCAACCTCTCTGGGCGTCCCATAACAGGTGGGTATCAGCATTTCCTCGGAAATTGCTAACATCCGTCCGTCATATGGACCGGCTACATCATGCCATTCGGGACTGTCTGGGAAGGGCAGCTCTAGGTGCATTGGCCTGTCAACCGGAGAAGCAGGTCCCAAAGCACCGAATGAGGTACTCCCACCAAGACGGGGCGGCAGTTGAGGGGGAGGTGGCATCAGAGCCCTGTCAAGAGACTGGGCTCCTGCCGGTTCTCCACTCAAACCTTCGGATGGAGGGGCTACATAAGGCTCACCTACATCAATTTGTTGTTGAACGCCTCGGCGTTCAGGACTAACTTGTCTGGAGTTGTCGGATGCGTCGTAGAACGATTCTACGTCGCTATCGTCTACTCCAGAGAAGTACTGATCAACATTCATTTGTTGATCCATTTGATCACAATCAGCATCGTATTGCTGATCGTCGTATGTATAAGTGGGACTCTTGGGAGAACCACTTCCATACTCTGGCGGGGTGCTGGCACCGGCACCGCCGCCAAGACGGACGGCCTCTTCTGCCATCGACAGAAGTGGCTGTTCGGGGATAAAATATCCCAATCCACCGGATAAGCAGTGAGTACTGCTTACCCAGTGAAAGGCGGGTGCCTTTTAACGAGGGCACACCTCGGAATATGGCTGTCACGGGCTATCAGGCTCCAACAAGAGCAAGACCACCCTCGGCCACGTCTTCTTCCTTCGCAGGAATAAGACAATATGGCGGGATACTCGAACTTGAATCGCTGCGCATGATCAAACCGGCGCCTCACGTGACCATTCGAAAATGGGTCAACAACTTTCCCGCGTGCCCTTAATTAGGTCACGCGCCCTTACATAAAAACAATACAATACCCGATCGGTCGTCCGTCCGTACTCAGGGTTCGACTATGACAATTCGCTAGGTATTCTGGAGTTTATGGATAGCATAAGCATATCCACCGGATTATCCGTCCAAAACCATGGGTTCATTGTCATAGGACCTTTTCCAGAGACTCTTGACCGGCTCAAATATACATTGAACTAGGTTACAACATATAACAGTACACAGTACAGGACAACACACTCGTTGTGTTAACAGGCTAGGTTACGGCAGTCTGTAGCAACCTTGGACTGCGTCTAAGAGGTTTTGAGGCCTCTTTTATTGACCTGGTATCCATAAGAGCCTTTTCCAAGGTCTTCTTAGCCTTAGAGGGACCTTTCCTCTTATTTTTACCTGCGCCTGCCGAGACTTTTTGTATCTTCCCCTGCTTTCCGGATGTTACGACAGGGGGCACCACCCTCTTCGGGTCTGCAACCTTCCGTGGCCGCCCGGGTCCTCGCTTTCGGGTCGGTACCACTTCGAGTTGCTTAACACGACTCTGTTCCATTACTTCCAATAGACCATCGCCGTACATTTCGGTGGAGGTATCCCTCCCCCTCCATGGGCGTAGTCTCGCTACATTTGACTTGTAACATTTACCAAGCTGTGATTTAATAATCACTGTGCAATCACTAATAACCTGAGTTATAGTGAAAGGTCCATCCCAATTACTGGCTAATTTCAGGTTAGCTAGAGGTTGGTGTAGACGCAGTACTCTATCCCCTAGATTAAAAAATCTAGCTTTTAGACCTGTGTCATAGCCAACTTTCTGCCAACGCGCAGTTTTCTGCAACTCGTCTCTAACCCTCTCATAGGCTTGTTTGAAATTATCCCGTAGGGATTCTACAAACATCACCTGGCAAGGGGCTTCCGGATTCATTCTTATTACGCCGAACACCAAATCGGCTGGCATAATCAAATCCTCTCCAAAAACGAGGAGATTAGGAGAACAGTTTGTGCTCGAATGCACAGTGCCATTATAGGCATGTACCACGAATTCACATTGTTCATCCCAATCATCCATCTGCTCATTTACCAGAGACTTCAATACTTGGATCAAAGTCCTATTGAATCTCTCTACTAGTCCATCGCTCTGTGGTCTATAGGGATTAGTTCTTGTCTTGCAGATCGCCAGACAATTACACATCTCCTGCCACAGACTAGACTCAAATTCTCTGCCTTGGTCACTATGTAACATGAGTGGGACACCTAGGTGCAGCACCCACCCTTTTACAAAGGCCATAGCACAAGTAACAGCCTTATGATCCGGTAAAGGGAACACTCGGGTGTACTTGGTATAATAATCAGACACGACCATCATACACGTGTTGCCACTAGGAGTGGGGGGAATCCCACTAATAATGTCAACAGCTATTCTAGCAAACCTTACACCAAACAGTTCCTGGGATAATGGCAGCTTGCCTAACCCGGGTCCTGGTTTGTTCTTACAGCACTCGGGACAGGTCTCCACCCATCGGGTGAGATCTGTACTCATGCCGGGCCAATAGTATCGTCTGGTCAGACGTTCTAGAGACCTTTTCTTTCCAAAGTGCCCACTAGTTCTATGTCCATGACAGAAATACATAATATCTCGTCGCATAGCACTAGGTATGACAACTTGCAAGGTTTTGTTCCTATTAGAATGGTTCTTCCATCGAAACAGAATACCATCCCGGACTTTTAGCTCGGCCCATTGAGCTAAGAATCGTCTCATCTCTCTGTTCTCCAATGACACTACGGGTCTTGGGGGACAGATACCCTGATTAAGGAATTTAATCAAACGTGATGTGACTGCATCAGACTTCTGGAACTGCCTGATGGTCTCCAAGGACCAATTCAAGACATGTTCCGGATGGGTTTCGAATGGAACTCGAACCCCTGCCAACACAGCATTGTGTGCTCCACAATCAGTGCACTCAGCATTTGCACATTTCCTCACTGGGATTCTAGACAAAGCATCTGCATTCAAATGCTTTGCCCCGGCTCGGTGTTCAATCTGGCTGTGATTTAGACCGAATTCGGATAGGTGCGCTAACCAGCGACCTATCATCCCCTCTGCATCTTTGAAGTTCAATAACCATCTGAGGGAAGAGTGATCAGTCCGTAGAGTGAAATCACTCCCCCACAAAAAGTGCTTGAACTTCTTCGTATAGACCACCACAGCCAACAACTCACGTTTAGTGGTACAATAGTTTCTTTGAGATTTACTCAACGTGTTACTAGCGAAGGCTATAGGAACTTCGACCCCATCCTGGACCTGAGAAAGGGCGGCTCCTATGCTTTCATTACTAGCATCAGTATCTAGAATGAAATGATCATTCTCCGTGGGGTATCTCAACACAGGTGTGATAGCAAACAAATCCTTTATTTTCATAAAGGCCTCGTCTTGCTCGGGTCCCCAAGGGAATCGTTCCTTTCTGATCCCGGGTGTCCAGTGGGACAAACTCTGGATAGGAAAGGCAACCCTTGAATATCCTGGGATAAAGTCCCGGTAGTAGGAACAGAATCCGAGGAAGGACCTAACTTCTTTCGCATTCGTGGGTGCTTGCCAATTTGACACGGCATCCAGTTTCTCCGGATCGGCTTTAATCCCTTCATTCGAGATTATTCGCCCCAAGTAATTAATAGATCTTTTGAAAAGATCGCACTTCTTGGGTTTCAGCTTCAAACCATTAGTTATGATCCTTTCCAGGACCATACCTAAATTTTCCAAGCATTCTTCGTATGTCTTTCCAAAGACAATCACATCGTCTAGATAGACGAGACATTTCTTCCATAAAAGGTCACTTAATAAAGTTTCCATCATGGCTTCAAATGTCGCCGGTGCATTGCACAATCCAAACGGCATCACATTATACTGGAATAATCCAATATGACTGGAAAAGGCCGTCTTCTCCATATCTTTCGGATGCATACCCACTTGCCAGTACCCGGATTGTAAGTCTAGAGAGCAATACCATTGCTTACCTCCAAGGGAGTCTATAGTCTCATCGATCCGTGGTAAGGGATATGAATTCTTCTTGGTCATACCATTCAATTTCCGGTAATCTATGCAGAAACGGATGCTACCATCTTTCTTGGTCACCATGCACACAGGGCTAGACCAAGGACTGGTTGATGGAATTATTACATCCTGTTCAAGCATTTTAGCTATCTCCTCCTCAGCTACCTTTTTTTTGGCTAGTGGGAGTCTTCTATAAGGAATCTTAAAAGGTTCATTCTCACCAGTGTCAATCGTATGCAGTACTTTATCGGTACGCCCCAATTGTTCACTCGGTGCTGCAAAAGCTTTACGGTACTTGTACAACAAGTCAGTTAGAGCTTCACGTTGTTCATCACTTTCTACATGGCTTTCGGCTACTAGAGTGTCTAGTTCCGGGCTCCTTTCGGGTGAGGAAGGGGCTCCGGGTGCCGAAACATGTTTACAGTCTTCTATCAATTCGGATAAGACAACCGATCCAAGGATCGTATCCTTCTGTACATAGACAGTCTTGTTACCGGTATTGGATATAGGAACCACCGTCCAAGCAGCGTTAGCTACTAGAACATCAGCGGATTCCAATCCGATACTTGACAACATGGCCATGTCTGGCTCTACAACTCCAGTTTTTCCTGAAAACTGTCTGTCCGCTCGACATAAGACATCACAGGCTGTGCCTGGTGGTATCTTAACAGTCTGGGCTACACTGGCTACACTGCTTACTTGCCTAAGTACACATTGTACTTCGAGATGGTACGGGTCTCTCACTTCCAATATTCCCCTCTGGGAATCTAACCTTGCTCCATATAATGCAGCAAAATCCAGACCGAGTATACCATCATCCGCGATGTTCGCCACAGTAGGGGTAAGGATGAAGTCCTTATCTTCCTGTAGACTGAACCTCATACATGTTCTACCGAACGTTTGTATCATGCTACCGTCGGCCGTACGAGCATTTCCTTCCGTTGTGAAAGTTTCATGATTCGTAGGCAAAAGATCGTAGAATCTCTTAGCAATACAGGAGTGGCTAGCACCCGTATCGACAAGAAACTCAGCGGATCTACCACTCACAGATACAACTGCGTACCACCTCCTACCTTTCAAGTAGGTAGGACTACTTGCATACTTAGCAAGTTCCGTCTTAGCGCCGAGGTCAAATCCACATCCCTTTAAGAATTCGAGACAAGGATGACCCGGGGGGAACTGGGCACACCCCACCCTGGCCAACTCATTGGCCGCTCCCTCTGGACTGATATCGGGTTTCCCCTCTGTGTTCTTCTGCCGGTTCTTGACACCTGGTGTACTATCAGTCTCCCCAGCCTCATGAGTAAGGAACTGATCAGGCTCCTTAGCTTCACTGCTGGGCGAAATCGCTAGAGGATTCTTGCCAGTACCGCAAGCTGCGATAGGCTGGCAGTCATGGCAATCACTCACTCTGGGGGTAATCCGGTTGCCATTGTGGACACCCCCTCTCAGTTTTCCTTCTTCACTGAGTCCTCCTTACCCGGATTGCTCCGGTAACGAGTGTTTCTATAAACTGGCTTATCTGCCTCACACTCGGCAGCATAATGCCCAGTTTCCTGACATCGGAAGCATGTCACAACAGTCCTATCAGGCTTAGGCCTCCTAAGATTTTCAGTAATCTTCTTTACCAAATTGTTAACCAGGTCCTCTGATAAAGAAGGACCCGTCGTGGGTTTGGTATCGGGTTGAGTCACAGGAGGTTTAGAAGTGATCACTTTCTCCTTGACGTAACCCGGTTTCTTTCCCCAGTTCCGGTTGTACCGGGGGTTCCCTTGGCCAATGGCCCCAACGTTTTCATCTTCGTCAGGTTCCCCTGATTCGGATGAATCGGTTTCGGGTATTCCCTCCGGGATTATCATTGCTGACATCCGTTGGGGTACCTTCCCGGCAAAGATACGGGCCTTTCGATCATAATGATCTAGGGACTGGAACAAATCTGTCAAAGAGGCATCATTCTTCCAAGCTTCACAGGCTACTGTCCTGTGTTCTTGATTCCGCAATCCTTCAATGAATTGTTTAAACATCTCATCTAGGAAGCATTCATCATCTAGTCTCCATTGAGGTCTGGCTTTATGCAACAGTCGTTGACATTCTAAGCCGAACACTTTGGCAGACTCCTTGGGCTTCTGTGTTCTTTTAGTGAACGTCAGCCAAGGGTCTTCTCCAACTATATTCCCATATAAATATGAAGCAATCTCTATGAGTTCATCATACTTCATATGGGCTGAGAGTCCTGTTATTTGAGAATCTCTCCATTGTTCCACGGCTCCTTTTCCGTCGCCTTCCTTTAACCAGCATACTAAATAAGGCAGAGCTTCCGCTTTACCCCATCCATTGCAGTTAAAGACATCCGCGCAGCCTTGATACTCCTCCTTCCAAGGGTTCTTGGCATTAAAGGGGGTAGGTATCTTAGCTACTCTACGAGCCGGATTCGTGGATCCAGTAAGGGTTAAACCCTTACTCCATTCCATGATCTCCGTATCGTCCAGACCTTGATTGTAACAATCAACACCTAAGTTAGCAATCGCTGCATTAGAATCATGCAGCGCTTGTAACCCTGGAGAAAGAGATACTCGGCGACTGAGTCTCTTTTTCCTTGGAGGATTCGTACCATAAGTACTTCCAAAGCCTCCGGATGGTGGTCCTCCTCCACCTCCTGATCCCCCTGCTCCGTATGGAGGCACCTGTGAAAAGGTGTATCCACTGGTTTGGGGAGCCGGCCCTGGACCATTGGTGGGTTGTGTATTTCCACCAAAGCTAAAGAAACCACTATTGGGATTAGTGTTTCCTCCTGTTCCATACGACTGATTTCCATTATTGAAACCAGTCCCACTGGCAGAGGGTCTGCTCCTGGAACGATCGCTTGAGGGTCCGGATCCTTGATCACATCCGGATTGCCCCCCAGCTGTACTGGAACCTCCGGGTGCTCGTCCGGTTGTTCCTCCGGACGTGTTCCGGGTGTTACCATTGGACGGATTCGTTCCTGTTTGGGACTGATTCCATCCATACTGGGCATACGGGCCATTTGGTCCCCCTAAAGGTGACTGTTGTGGCCATCCGCCGTCAAAGGTGGAGCTTCCTGCCGAGCGGCTTTGTTTAGCTCCACTCGCAGAATTATCCCCTTTATTTCCCGTACCTAGACCAAGAGGTATAGAGGTATTATCTGTAAATCTAACCTGATGACTCTTTACTCCTTCATAACGAGGTACAGTTGTCTCTGTTACCCCGTCATTGCCCCTCAAAGAGAACATCTGGTTACTTGTCGTGTTTAGGGCAATTCCTGAAACAGTGAAGTCTGATTCAAGAGTGCCTACTGCACGACCAGTATCTTCTAGATACTTTGACATCTGGATAGCTTTAGCCTCCAGTTCGGAATAATCATCCATCATTTTAGTCTGTTTAACAGCCAAATCTGTGGATTCGCGTATCAATTGATCTTTGAGTTTTTCATGCTCATCGGTCTGTTTTTGGTACGTTTCCCGAGCATCTTTGAAGGCTGATTCTATTTTCTTCAGCTCTTCTTGATACTTGCCGTAGGCCGATTGAGTTGAATTTAACTCTTGTTTAGTTCTATTCAACTCATCATACGAGGCTCTGTATTCCAGATCCGCCGTATATAGTGCATCACGATACTGTTCGTGCTGGAGTTGAAAATCTTGCTTTTCTTTCTCCATCTGATCCAACAACAATTGTTGTTGGCGTCTACAACTCTGATCGTAATCGAGACGTTCCGATATCAACTGTTTGTTTTCAGTCAGAATCTTGTCTCGGGTTCCGGTCAGTGTAATAAGATCCTTCTGGATCTTCTCGTATTCAGCTCTCATGTCTTCAAGCTCGTCCATTTTGTTCTTTTCGAATCCACATTTTTGGTGTTTAATTCGAGAACTGTATGGAGTTTCAAACATACCTGCACTAGGCTTTGGTACCTCAAATGGTAATTTACCAAATTGAGCAGTACTTTTATGCATTGGTGCAGGTTTCGAAGTACCTCCTGGCATGAATAAGGAGTCTCCAAATTCATCCAGTTCATGATGTAAGTTTCTTCTTACATCTTCTAACCCATCAGGGTAGTGTTCTAGTGGATCCCTCCACTCCGTACCTTGGGGTGGTGACTTGATTTCACCATCCTCCATCGGGGAGTCTAGCTCACGATTTGAGCCATTTCCCCTAACTGGGCTCAGCTCAGTCATTTCTGACTGCGCTTACCCGAAGACCAACTGGTCACGGCACCAGTGTAGTGGTTCGTCTCGTTAAGTTAGATTAAATCATAACGAAGAGAGAGAAAAGTTTCCGGGTAGGCAACCGAGCTTTTATTTCAGAGCTTGCGTTACATACGATCACAGCCTCAGAGGACTACATGCTGCTAGTGCATTCGGTTACCCTTTCGGGTAACAACCTGGTTGAGCAGTGGGTAAACCACTACTGAGGAACCTAGGGCTAGGACCAGCCTTATATAGGGGAAAAGCCCGCGAAACTCAGACCGGCCACGTGACGTGTGGCGGACGAGTGGTAGGCCCCCTGGTGTAGTGGATACGAACCCAGAGGCAGGTGCTGCCACCTGCCATCCGGATTCCCCCACCACACCCGAAGGACCTAGGTCTGAGTCTCACGGGTGCATGAACGTTAAAGTGTAAAATACCATACCCCTACATGTGCATGGGAGCCAACCTTAATACCCAAAACTAGTTCCCGCACTGCACTAATTACTTGTTACTCGTAGCAGTTTCTCACATAATGACTGAAGTGATTACAAAGATAACCTAAAATTAAGTTGTTTTTTTTTTCTTTCAAAATTGGAGATAGAGCCCAGCAAATTGTCGTCATCTGTTGCCATGATTGGTCATCATTGGTGACTCCTTTTTGAGTGATAATCTATTCCATCATCTTTCGCCACTGTGTGTTAGACTCACTTGGCATAGCAATTGCTATTCCTGGTGATCTTGTGCTATAACGATGTCGTGTTCCATCTAGCGACATGTGTGAACCACTTCACACAGGTTGACGAGGACTCACTACAATTTTCTGGGAGTATTAGGATTGGCCCTATTTTGCTAGCTAGGATCGGATAATCTGACACATTCTCACTCCACTTTGTAATGTGCAAATGTAGGTTGTGAGTATTATAGTTATTGCTTAACACCTATATAACATAATTATACACGGATATGACGTTCTTTCTCCAATCCAGTTCAACTGCTATAAAGGCATATGCGCAAGACGTCAGCCTGGGATCTAGGAACTGCCCTCTTATCTACTCGTTCGTTTTCCTTTTCTGTATTCCATATTATTACTTTGTGATAGTTTCCGTCTCAATCGATTTTTTTTATTAAGATGGACACTGTGTGAACGATGGACACATCGTTCCTGTCATCGGCATCAAACAAAGGCCAGGTGAGGCCAGCATGTGTGGCACTTACATGGTAGGCATATTGAGAACTTCTCTGACTCTTGGCCCCTCATAGTAGCAGTGTCATGGGAGAACAGGTGGAGCAGAATGGAACCATACCTGCCTACCCACTGCCACCCACCACTACCAACCACAACCACAGCCACAGCCACCAGGACAGCGAAGGTTCTTAACTATAGGCTCAGACTCAGGCTCCCATGATCAAGGGGTAGCGTATGGAATGCCATGATGGCCAAATATATCCCAATCAATTGCATTGCAGTTCTGCCTTCAACTTCTGTTTTAAGGTTAGAGTTTGACCACGGACAATTCATTTTTTACTAAAGAAGCAAATAAAAATGAAATTTGAATACTAGAGATACCGCCCTTAAAGTTATCAATATGAAGACACTGGGCTAGAGCTAACTGGTGACATTCAATAGGGCCTTTGAGTTGTTTAATTAAAATTACCTGTTCACGCAGAAGACTCTAACACCCTACATCTTTGACAGTGTGTCTTGTCAAAAATAAACACTGGATAAAGATGTTAGTGCACTATACTTGTGTCTTGAATAAGTTCGGTGTAGGGACCAGGGCTAAATTGTACCATCTAAATGTCCTTAAGGCCACAGCAATTAAAACAAGCCTATGTGCCATTATGTTATGGAAGGTATATATGTGTATCTAGCATTTGGGTTACTTTATTTACTTAAATGCATTTTTTTTTAAATGCATCATCATATTTACCAGAGACACGCTCCATAGAAAGGGTTCCACCACCAGTATGGTCTATGGGAGAATCCCCCATGGTTCCGCGCGGGGCTGGTCAGAGGTGGAGTGCGACAAAGGCCTTGCTTAATTCGGCCTGAGACCTGGCCAAAGTGTGACCAAGCAGAAGAGACGGGCACTCTCTGACAATTAAAAAGTGCAGTGTGTTGTAGAGCCAGGTGACAATGGATTCACCTCACACATCCCTTCATGGGAAACAAGTATGGATGATGGGTGTGGTGTAGGCAGGTGAGAGGGGTGTGGGAGTGTTGGTTGTGAGAGCATGGTGGATCTCTTAGTAGTTTCAGGTTTCAGAATAAAAAGTGGATGTCTGGAAACCCTGCTTTTGTCATTCCGACAAACTAATCACCATAACGTTTATGATTTAAACTAATCACCTTCACGTTTATGATTTATAGATACATACATAATTTGACACAGGTAATATGTAGTTTTGAAGGGTCCATATAAGTCATAATTCATTTTGCCTGCCTGTCTGTTGGGGTGAGGGGGTGGAGTGGATGTCTCGTATTGTTCTGGAGATCGAGACGTTATCATCTACATGTTATGTGTAGTGAGCCTTATCCTTACTTAGAAATAACCTTATCAAATGAATTTAAAGCAATGCTAGCCAAAATGGTAGACTCTGTAAGTTGAAGAATAAAATAGACTTCCGGTTATTTGCTCCACACTGTACGTACCTAAGGCACACATTAATGCACTATAGTGCCATGATGTAATGGCTGAATTCACTGACCAAGTTCTGCTTTTGTTGGGCCTCATCCATACTTTTCCACCTGCCTTACCAATCTCGACATGTCATCTATGCTCGACACTATACCTGTGGGGAGAGGCTGAGTCGCATGGGCTAGAGAGGGAAAAACATAAGGCCTTCTGAATACACATACAATGTACAGACTGGTGCCAAGAGGCACGATGGTGGAGCTGAGGGCAGTGTCACAATAATTATGCCCCTGCTCGCGTTGGCCCCCTCCCAAAAGGACAAGTTTGTTTTATTACTGCTCCCATGAGGCGTGTAACTTGGATATTTCATGCCATCGGTGAGGCGAGGACAAGGATACAAAACGCGCCAGGACATTGTACCAGGGGACAAAGGGTCCCGGTGTCCCAGACAATAACCATCGGGAGAAGGCGATCGGGTTAGGCACATCTTCTATTGCTAGTGTCCACGCGTCCCGCGGAGGGCGCTGATTGACACCAGTGCATTATGGGATACATGGTGCTAATCAACTTTACACGCTCAGTGGGGGGTGAACGTATCGTGCAAGGTGGTCCAGTGTATGTGTGCATGTGTGCCATGAAGAGACTGGGGTGGGAAGAGGGGTGGGGGTGGTAGGTAGCAATGGGTAGGGGGAGCAGGGGGATGGGGTGGAAGGAAGGATGCAGTTACATTAGATTGCCAATGGCAAGAACCTATCTGAAAGAGTATGACGGACATTTTCCAAATGTTCGGTATGCCCCATAGTTATAGAAAGGGGAAGAGGGGTCTTTCATGAATAAGTATGGGGGGGGGGGGGTGAGGAATAGAACTCAAGGGGAAGGTAGGCATCCATGACGTAGGGGTACAGGGGAGGGGTAGGCTCGGGGGCGGGGGTAGGCAATGAAAAGTGACACATATATCAAACAAAGCTGATGATATGAAAGGAGAAACAAATTGAAGATGGTGTGGTCGGGGGATTAAAGATGAATGCAGACCTGAAATAAGAGATCTGCATGGCCAGAGGATAAACTGGTAATCCTATGGAAATAAGACTGGAATTGGGGAAATGTATTGGGCGGCAGGCGTGTCAAGTGCGCATGCGGGTGTGGCTGGTCCTCCTCCCCTCTGTTAGCCGTGTGTACGACACCGTGAATCACCCGCTAGGAACCAGTGTCGTCGAGGAAAGGAACCGGAAACAGTCTGCCCACCAACATGGCTGCCATGTTTTTTATTGACATATAAACAAAAAATGGCACGCCGAGAACTCTCCCGACCATGATGGTCCTAGAAGAGGCATGCATTTATAGGTCTGACTACAGCACCTGTTTTCTATTGAATCAAACCACACTGACCGTGTGCTGAATGGACATGTGACCAGTGTTGTACAATACAACATATAGACGTCCGATTCATATTTGTTACCTTATCTTTAAAAAAAGAGCTGCTCTTGAGTCTATATTGTCTCACATTGATGATCTTGATGCAAAGAATTTAATGCAATGGATGATTTTAGACCTTTTTGCTAAACAAGGAATGTACACACTCCTCAAATAGCCTTCTGTTTTTCACGGTCAGCATCTAGAATGTTTAACAAATATATCCTCATCATATTCAATTTGGGGGTGATTTCTATATTTTTCTCCTTTTGTTTTGTTTCGTTAGTAGTAGCGGTACCTAACGTAGGAAAGCATCTCTATAAAGTCGATGTCCCATATATCTTGGGATATTTCACGACAGTTATCATTTGCATGACAAGACTTCTGTTCTTTTCTCAAAATGTAAAAGCCCGCAAATTCAAGTTAGATCATACAATGTCATAAAGCATCCATTCTTTCAAGACAAACACAAAGAAATTCTACTCACGAGATATAAGTACTACCTCCAAGTGGAAAATGGCATAAGGAGAGGAAGTCTTAGAGGGAAAAATACTCATTGGTTAAAAACTTTTCATGCAGAGTATACAGTGATTTGTGAAGGACTTTGTATTACTGCATTCTCCCGTGCCATTCTATAATCGGTTGCAAATACTGAAAAACTAATGTGCTTCTATGAATAATACGGTCTGTGACATTAGTTCAAAGGTTATATCTAAAAGCTACATGTATAGGGCTTAGTACTGAGGCCTAGTGGGTCCGCCATTGCTTTATCTGGGAGCTGGTGAGATAAGGACTGATCATAACCAGCATGGTGGGTACCAGCTGTTACATAATGTACCCAAAAAATTCTGCAGTGAATAGAGGGAGGCATCTCATTGGTTGATATTGTATCCTGGGTCAGCCCTATAGGGTTGACTCGGGATACATTATCAACCAATCAGATCATTCCCTGGATTCAATGCAGAATCTTTTGGGTACATTATGTAACACCTGGTACCCATTATGCTGGTTCTGATCAGTGCTTATCTCGCCAGGTGACAGATCCAGCAATGGCGGACTCACTAGGCCTCCATACTAAGCCCTATAGTGGACAACCGCCCTGACCAAGTTCTATCAAGATACACTATGTGTCTGACCTCCTGTATTAGAAAGTATTTACCATTTCCATGGGAAACGCATCCGTTTGGAGTAGGTAATTTTAAAGAATATAGATGTACGCCTAATCCACCAAAGATACATTGATCCTGGTTGTCCATGTATCAGAGTAGGTTTTCTATAACATATACAAACATTGTGCTTCGGTGGTCATGAGGCATAACTAGCATGTGGGTTTTTTATATTTTATGGCAGTATAAGCGTGAGGTTAATGAGATGGGTATTAAGTGGGATGACTTCTGGTCCTAATGCATGAACCCCATCACCCCCTGACCACTTACTTGGTCATGTACCTGGGACTAATGACACACCTGGACAGGTGAGGCTGGCATTTATTACCTGGTGACCAGTGGTGTCCACTCCATCACCATACAGCCACCACTTGCCCCCACATGCAGCATGTTCAACATGATGGATAATGGGGATAGCATCTATGATGGTGGGTAATGTGTGTTTAGCCAGCCCTCATGCGATCCTACATGGATGTACTTGTAGTAGGCCGTGTAAAGAGAACAGGTATAGGGTCGGTGTAAATACGAGATCGACCTGTGTATGTACGTCACACATATCAGTTACTGCACATGTTATGGTCCGAATCGATCCCATTGGGACATTAGGGGATTGTTCACTTCGCATTTTACCAAAAGTTAGCATGAGACAGCATTTCGAATACTTTGTGAAGGTAGTCCTATGCGGCCATGGCGAGTAAAGCCCAGAGTGTGAGCCATTCAATCGCCAGCAGTTATCCGTCATTTTTGTGTACTACTACGTTTTCTGACGTCGCAATACCAAGAAGAAAAATGTGGATAATGGATTTTCTTTTAGGTGTGTTCCTTGGCATCTACCGGTAAATCACAGTTGACATGTCTCTGCCGAGGCCTGGATATATTGTATACATGTAAAGTGATGTTAAACAAGCCTAACCCATTTTCAGAACGGCACTTTTGAAGAAAAAGAATCAGGAAAACCCCCTCACTAACACGATTGTGGATGATTTTATGGTGATTAGGGTTAATAGTAGGGGCACCACAAAGGCCACGGCTACCAGCCAGTTTAAGCCAATCTATAAACCACCTGACTAAAAAGGGTCATGCTGAAATCGCATCATTGGCCTACCAGCATACACCCCCCCCCCCAACACCACCACAAACTTGATTGCCCCACCTCCTCAGTCATACCATATGAGACTTGCTAAAGTCTTGTGTCTCAGCAGTAGCTATAACATCGGTGAGGAGGAGGGAATAAACCAGTCATTTTGTAAATGCATTTAGGTTAAGTAAAGTCCAACATTGAATCGGGGCACCTGATAGGCCCCATAGGCCTATTGTACGCGTCTGCATCCTAGAGAATGGTTTTCTGCAAATTATGGAAACCTAAGGGCCTACAACCCGTCTACCCCGACAAAAATAGAGGTGTGAGTGGGTGGCTAGTGAGGGGGGTTGAGTGGTTTTGGGAGGAGCTCTTTTGGGTTGACACTCGCACTCTCCACGCGCACATGCATACTCTCCCAACACACTCATGGGAGGCCTATTGTTCCCTATCCAGCCCCAAGCCCTCTTCAGGTGAGGCGATGCCCCCACGCTCCGTCTACAATTACGTCCAATAATTAACACAAATTGGCACAAGTTTTCCACTAATTCTCCCCTAGGCAGGTCGCGCTGGTCTAACAAGAGTTTCACGCCCGACTGAGACGTTGAATGCTGTCCTGACCTCCCCGACCTCACGTGGGGCGCGTGAAACGAAGAGACTTTTGTTCATATTTTTGGCGCTTGTCCCAAACGCGTCGACTGTCGTCTGCCAGTAGGATGTCACTTCCGCTACGTCACATCTACCAGAGAATGGACGCACGATTGTTCTACACTAAATGGAAGTAAGGCAACATAACCCTGCTTACACAGGGGCAGGAACACTATATTGTTTGCCAATCTAATTTTGGGGGTAAACTCAGGGGGACAGTGTCAAAATCGAACCGATAAAATCTGATCGTAAGCATTTTTTTTTTAATAACTTGATTAGACAAGGATATTTGTATGTAGACCTTATCATTATCGGCTTACCCTTGGGGCTTACGGACAGTACAAATCAAGGTGTCGGACGTTAGTCTACAATTGAATTGCTTTTATCAAAACTGTTTTCCATGATTGACCTTGTAGGTATGTCCAAAAAGCAGATCTATACTTGTATTAGGCTATTAATAAACAAGAGGAATAGTGGACACAATATTCAGAGAATCTTTGTATGAATCAGTAGAGTAAGGACCGTTATCTATCCATGTTTATGTGTTGAGATGACCACAATGTGTCAATAAAAGTTGACAAAGTGACCAGTTGCGGTCTGATGCCTCCTCATACAACCGCACCACCCCCTGAACCTCTTGTCCATGGCCGCGACATGCAATAGTGACCGTTTTACATCAAATCAATCAGAGACTCGCGACTGGGCGGGGTTGAACCATGCCTGCCCTGACCAGTGTCCTCAATCAAACTGTCATTGATGCCAATTGTCATCCTGTGTGGTCAAGGGGAAGGTGTGGTGGGGGGCAGTTTGGTCACGGGGCAGCTGGGTTTTGTAGCAGGTCAGGGAGCAGTGGTTATAAAGGTAGCAAAGTAGAGGGTGACGTGCTGAAACAGTGGGACTATTTCTTTATACTTCTTTCAGAAATTTCTAACATGCCTGAGTCGTAGGCTTTGATGGGACGTTTGTCTAAATCGTGGAAAGTTATGCACTTTTCATAGTTTATTTATCAAGTCAACCTGATAAGATGTGATAAGATGACTTACACACGCGCTAGGTACCAAGGTGTTTGACCCCCACCCCACCCCCCATTGAGTTAGGGGCGGATCCAGAAGGGGTTGTCTAGCGGGGGCACAACCAGGAAAATTTGGTCATGGGGGCCACAGCCAGGGTTCGGCACCACATTTCCTATTGTCAAGAGTTTAAGCAAGGCCCCCAGGCCACTCACTGGATCCGCTACTATCCGATTCATCCAATATGCACCCAGTCAGAACCCAGGGGTATGTTTATGAATGATAAAAGATCGCTAAATGGATCAACGACCACCGTGCACTTTCAGATTCTCGTAGGAAATAGGTCTGACCAACTATCTTGTACATTGTAAATTGTACTATGTGATAGTGCAAATAGTCTTACCCAATGTACAACATCACTACTTGTTCTATAGTTGTAAACAGTCTTGGGCCTTGTCCAGGAATCTGTATGATTGTGTGTTGTGCAATTGAAAGCTACAATCATAATTGATAAAACGATCCCAAAAAGGGCCAGATCGTTAATCCTTTTGAAACATATACCACAGGCATCGGACTACTGTTTGATGAATGTGAAATCGTAAGACTCGAATGTGGTCAGGAATAGCCTCTGTTGTCAATAGACCCTCACTATTCTTCCTCTCTTTCTGCCCCCCCCCCCATTACCTCCAGCCAAGTACACACCGTCATTGCCTAGTCGCCACAAAGTCGCTGTCGTTGGTTGTCGCCTGATATAGAGTTACCCTTGGGAGGCCATGTAGTCTTTTTGGCCCTTTACACAGTCTGCTGCCCCCTCTTCAGACCACAGAGCAATCCATTGTCTGCAGCCGACATTTATACTCGTTAGATTCCTCCGTATTGTGTTTCCCGCCCTCACTGGGGCGCCTACTGGTATTTGCCAACGGAATAAAGGTGACACTTAAGGTGCATGCTCAAAGGGTCTCTGCGTATCTGCTCCCATGTCGCATAGCGACGTTTTTGCTGGTACCGTGTTTGCTGTATAGGGAAGATGTGCTCACATATCACTGCTGCAGGAATCGATGTAATCTAATGCTGAAATTCGTCTGCTGAACCATTTTTTCTGCATAATCAGCTGGCAATCTCACGCAAATAGATAATCTCAGGACACCTTAGTATGGATGAAGGGTATAGGGTCTGTCTTCCATACCATAGGCACATGGGCCTAGATCTACTTTAACTTTTGAAAAAAAGCTCTCTCCCATGGTACAGTGGTTTTCGTTGATGAAACAATGATGATTGTACGATAATCCTTATCATAGTTTAATATATTTGATATTATATCATAACTACAGGTGGATAGGGCATGCCTGTAATCGCCATCTATGCGTGGTTCAATTTTGGATATGATGGAACTCAGTCAGGTAAAGGGTGGAATTTAGAGAAATTTCAATTAAAAGGATTCAAATACTGACTTGATTTGGATAGAAAAATATAAGCTATAGTGGGTCATCGAAGAGATAATATTCCCCTTTTAAAGGTTTACCCTCTAAAATTATTAATAGTTGTCCGATTTACAAACTGCAAAAACTTGTACGTAGCTCATCACTGGCTTAAGTTGAGCTTAACTGGGTCATCATGGAGGATTAACATTATGGACCTGTCCCGGGGGACATGTATGGAATGTTGCCTACACTCTCAGCTCCAATTGTAAATGGGCTATACAAACCTACATAGGGTTATTAGTTTTGTCCTAAGGGAGTGGTCATTTTTTAACAACAGGAGAGGGGTGGAGGACTTTCAGCGGGCACTTCAAAATTTTTTTGGCCCTCCCCCTCGGAGGGGTCAAAAGTTTTTCACCCCTCCCCCTTTATGCTATAGCAATGCGCGGGATATTTCACTAAGAAAGGGTGAAATAGGTGAAATAATGACCACTCCCTAACAGCAGCTACCACTGTATATCAGAAATAGAAGCCCTCTGCTGTAAAACCCTTGTCGCGGTCTGACAGTGTAGGAAGTAATCCAGAGGCACCATCCCTGGTATGCTCATCGAGACTTGCACTCTTGGGCATCCATTGCCCTGAATGGAGCTTCAATTAGGAAAGATGTTAATAATCCGGATCTACCTGTTGGTACCAAGGGAAGTAATTAGGTGAAACAACCATTCTTATGTCATTCATGAAAAACTATCTGAATTTCAGTTCTTATATAGGCTATACAGCGGATGCGTTTGGTAGTCCATGATACCTTTGATGGAGTTAGGTCCCAGGAGTTAGGTCCATCATCTTCATGACACTACTGCCTTTGACAAAATGTTGAGGCCTATTATCACCCTGTGTCCCCCCTTTCACTTTAACCTGGCCTACCCAGAGCGATGCAAAACATGCCTAGCCCTTAGGGTATCTGTATCAGAATAAGACCAAGCGCCGGAATTAATTTGCAAAATGGCGGTTCTCTCTGTTGCTCACACACGATTTCACCTGTTCGTGGAGAACCTCCTGTGTTCTGACTAATTCGTGACAAATCAGCCAGTGTGATATTAAGTCGCGTTGCGCCATGGGTAATCTATAATCACACCTAATAATCATTCAGGTGTGACGGAATCAGAATGAGGCTGGGGCTCTTCACCCTGCGTCTCTCCACTGCAGACGACAGGTGTATGACGTCACATCCCCTATCGCTCCCTAGTCACGTGAGTAGTCCTATCATGACAATGACCGAAGGGGGGCCATGTTGCCCATGGCAACGGCGTGTGGAGAGTGTTTGTGGTTGAGGACTTTTGTTTTCATGGTTTTCTTCCTCCACCATGCGATTTGATTGGCCATCAGCAGGGTGGGATATTTTGCAAGGTTGGCTGGACAGTTGGCAGGTGCCTTTTTCCTAGAAGACTTGGCTGAGTTCCCGCAATCCGCGTGATGCATGAGGTAGATTGAGACGTAAATGGTGGAGGACTGGGAAGGGTCAGACAGGCTAATGATGGTGAGGCGATATGTGGCATAGCAGGCTCATGCACGCTATTTAGGATCATGTATTGTGTTGGCGTCAGGAAGATGGTGACGTGACGATCCAATGATGGTAACGACGTTGGGTCACCAGAATGCATTGAATAGGAAGGTTGCCATAGATCTATGTACACCCCCCCCCACTTTGAGAATGTTGCTCTTTGCCGAATATTGCCCATGTTTACGGTAGGCCCCTATACATGTAACATGTAATACATTGATTAGATAGGACCTGTGGGGGGGGGGGCAAGGGGATCCAATCCCCCCCCCCCCCGATGTGACAATGTCGCTTTAGCTTCAGGTCACACGTCACTTTTTTAGGGAAAATGACATGTTTGAAAATACTGCCATATCTCAAAATTCAAGGCTTTATGTCACATGTCACTTTCTAGGGAATGGACATGTCACATGTCACTTTTAAAAGGGCGCAATATCGGAATGTCACCTCAAAATAGCCAAATGTCGACATGTTGTTTTTTACCCCTTGGCGGCCACCCTGGGGCCAATATTAGGTCCTATTGCAGCCTAGGTCCTTATATCGTTCCAAATTAAAAAAAATAAAAGATTATAGGCCTAGGCCTATTTGACCACAGAAGGATTAGCTTAAACTTATAAAGTGGTTCAAATTTCAGTTAGATATGAGACCACTCTCTACATTGGATCAATTATTGATGAATATTGCAGGGTCACCACCTGAGGGTTTTGAGAAACATAGCCTTAGAATTCCTCATGCCAAATGGGTATTTTCACCTGATCGCATTTATCATTTTAGAAATATAGGGATGTTGTCTGACGACATGAGAAATCAGTAGCAACGAGAATGATAGATTAGAAGCAACATACATGTACTCAACCAGTTTCTCAACTGTCATTGAGCGCATAGAGAGATAGAACAAGATATCCTTTAACATTTTTCATCGATGTTGACTATTAGCCAAGAAAATTGAAAAAGATGCAGCCTTTATACTATTTGAATATGTAGGCAGTTAGCCAGCCTGCCTATGTACCTACAGCACTGGGACCAGAGGATCAGAAGCTCACATTAGAAGCTCAGTAGGCCTACTGAGTGCAGCCAAGTGTGACTGCATACTCCCTCAGTCCAGGTCGACTCACCATAGGCCATCTCAGATTGGCCCTATAAGATGCACCTGTAGAAGCATGAATTAATGTAGGTACTCTGAAGTCACGCACCACTGGCTTCAAAGCAGCAGTCATGGGAGAGAGTAAGAAATTGGTACCCTTATCAAGAATAGTATAGGTTCCCTAGGATATGTTACTCCATAGAGTCCTATAGTGCAAGCCACCCCCCCTCTACCCCCTCTTAAAAGTAGGCTACCTTTTGTATTCAGTACTGAGTCCTATGTAAGATAAGGGGGTTTATGGAGATGTCAGGAATCTTTATCAGAGTGATATCAAATGGAAACAAGGGGCCACCTATACCAAAAACTCCTGCTGAATCCAAAATTTGTGGTATTGATTCTCAAAATTTGGCCAAAGGTACCTAAAAATGAGGTTTGATGATGAGAATATTTGAAAAATGTACAAAGGTTATATTGAAAATGATTTGAACTTTTTATAGATAAAACATGCTAATCAAAGTTAGTACCTCAATCTACATATCCCAATGTTTGCCTATCCCAACCTGACAAGTACTCTGCCTGCATATTGCTCTGCCTCTCCAACATACTGCCTATCCCTTAGTCTGCCTATCACTCATACTACCTATCCCTTGAAACATCTAGAGTTTAATTAGGTTTTCCCTCAAATGGCTTAAAGGATTAAGGTTTACCCCTCACCTTTGTACCTAATTTTCTCTGTACATTCTTACCATTAGTCTACCTATCCTCAATCTGCCTATCATTCACTTTACCTATCCCTCATGGTGACTATCCCCCAACTCTGCACATCCCTCATATTTGACTGGCACATCTGTGATATTACCTAGCACCAATGTATCTTTTGAATATGCCCACCTTACAAGGTACCCTCTGTGCCTATCTCTTAAACTGTTTACCGTAATCTCCCGCGTAGAAGGCGCAGCTCGCGTAGAAGGCACACCCCCAACTCAGAGAAGGCCTTTCCACGTAGAAGGCGAACGTACCTCCTCTGGATTGATTTCTGGAAAAACCCGCGTATAAGGCGCCCCCCCAACTCACAGGGGGGCTGTTTCGCGTAGAAGGCGCCCCCCCCCTCCCCACCCCCCTATATGAGTTCAAGCTGTCATCGGCACACGGTCGGCGTAAAAAAACGGCGAGCAAATCTACAGCGACCGGGCTGCCGCTATGAGTTCAAGCCGTCATCGGCACACGGTCGGCGTCAAACCCGCCGAGCGCCCGTCGACACCTCCCGGTCTGCCGCGCTGCTCATGTTATGAGTTCAAGCTGTCATCGGCGCACGGTCGACTTGAACCCGCCAAGCGCGTCGACACCTCCCGGTCTGCCGCGCTGCTCGTGTTATGAGTTCAAGCTGTCATCGGCACACGGTCGGCGTTAAAAAAAACGGCGAGCAAATCTACAGCGACCGGGCTGCCGCGCTTGGCGCTATGAGTTCAAGCTGTCAGCGGCACACGGTCGGCGTCAAACCCGCCGAGCGCCCGTCGACACCTCCCGGTCTGCCGCGGTGCTGGCTATATGAGTTCAAGCTGTCATCGGCACACGGTGTGACGGTCGGCGTCAAACCCGCCGAGCAAATCTACACCGACCGGCTGCTGGCTATATGAGTTCAAGCTGTCATCGGCGCATGGTGGGCCTTATCCCCGGCGAGCGCGTCGACACCTCCCGGTCTGCCGCGGTGCTGGCGCTATGAGTTCAAGCTGTCATCGGCGCATTTTCCAAAATGAGATGTTGGAAAAACCCGCGTATAAGGCGCACCCCAAACTCAAGGCAATTTACCTCCCGCGTATAAGACCCATGAACGATCTGATCCGCGTATAAGACGCGCCTTCTACGCGAGAGATTACGGTATTATCTATCCTCCTTGCTACCCATCCTCTTCAATACCTATCCCTCAAGCTCACTTTATAGCTTTCCTACCTATCACAGCTTGATCAGCTGGGATAGCTCACATCCAACCTTTATTATGATCTCTTAGTCAACCTATCCCCTAAAGAACAAATCCAACCGCCTACCTCAAGCATACATCTACTGATCACTCATGTTATATATCCTTGAGGTTACCTATCCTTCAGGGTGCCTATCCTTCATGGTATATAGCCTTCAGTCTACCTAACCAGCTATCTATGTATCTCTCACCTTGTATTCTATTCTTTCTACCTTTATAATAGCTCTTATAGTCTATGCCTTGTGAAATATACCTATCGCTCATTGTACCTATCCTCAAGTCTGCATATCACTCATGTTTACCTTACATATCCCTCAGCCCATTGAATTATCATGCTTTTCCTAAATGCCTCACCATGGCTATCATTAGACTAGCTAACTTCCTATCCTACATGTCTGTTGTTTATTCCCCTCTTCCTATCCTCCATGCTGCATATCATTCATGCTATCCTAATTGACAACAAAGCATTTTTTAAGGTAATAAACTGAGGGCTCTATACCATGAAGGATAGGTAGCCTGAGGGATAGGTAGCCTGAAGGATATATAGCATGAGTGATAGGTAGATGTATGCATGAGGTAGAATGTTAAATTTGTTCCTTAGGGGAAAGGTTGACTAAGAGATCAAAATGAAGGTTGGTTGTGAGCTATCCCAGCTAAACATGAGGGATAGGTATTGAAGAGGATGGGTAGCAAGGAGGATAGGTAGCATGTGTAATAAACAGTTTAAGAGATAGGCATAGAGAGTACCTTGTGAAGTGAGCATATTCAAAAGGTACATTGGTGCTAGGTAATATCACAGATGTGCCAGTCAAACATGAGGGATGTGCAGAGTTGGGGGATAGTCACCATGAGGGATAGGTAAAGTGAATGATAGGCAGATTGAGGATAGGTAGACTAATGGTAAGAATGTACAGAGCAAATTAGGTACAAAGGTGAGGGGTAAACTTTAATCCTTTAAGCCATTTGAGGGAAAACCTAATTAAACTCTAGATGTTTCAAGGGATAGGTACATGTAGTATGAGTGATAGGTAGACTAAGGGATAGGCAGTATGTTGGAGAGGCAGAGCCATACACAGGTAGAGTACTTGTCAGGTTGAGATAGGCAAACATTGGGATTTGTAGATTGAGGTATTGACTTTGATTAGCATGTTGCATCTATAAAAATTTCAAATCATTTTCAATATAACTTTTGTACATTTTTCAAATATTCTCATCATCAAACCTCATTTTTAGGTACTTTTGGTCAAATTTTGAGAATCAAGATTACAAATTTTGGATTCAGCAGGAGTTTTCTGTATAGGTGGCCCCTTGTTCCATTTGATATCATTCTGATAAAGATTCCTGACATCTCTATAAACCCCCTTATCCTACGTAGGACTCAATACTGAACACAAAAGGGAGCCTACTTTGAAGGGGGGGTAGAGGGGGGGGGGGGTCTGTTACACTGTGTCCATAGGTAAAGCTCTGAGTTTCACCTCCTATCTATTGAAGCTTCTTGCCCTTATGACATACCGCCTACGATGAGCTGATGGATATTTATTTTCATTCAGTGAATAACATAGATACCAGGGTGGACAGCAGTTAATTCTAAAGGTCTTGAATATGGCTATGACCTAACCATCTCTAAAAAAACTTTGCCTTTACCTCATTTGAAATGGCAGTTCCTCAGAGGTACAGGTCAAATCTGACCATGAAAATCTATTTGAAATAATCAACAAACCAACTTTTAAACATGATAAACCTAATCTGCATATCCAAATGGTCCTATACATGCTTTTATAGCTTTGTAAGACAAGTAGCAAGGTTTTAAATAGACTTAGCCATATTTGATAAAAATGAGTTCAGCTCCCACAGGTATATCACAAAAGGACAATAGAAACATAATGGGAAAAGATACAGAAATGACAGACCACTTGTTAGAATTGTGTAAATTCCCTCAATCCTGAATATTTTACTATTTGTATGGAGTGTATCATGTAAGATGCATCCCCCCACCTCAGCTATTCTCTGCCAGTTAACACCAGAGAATTCCCATTAACAATGTCACTTATGTTCTTCTGCTAGAGCAGTATCACCACCTAGTGGACATGCAGAGAATGAATGATGAAGGCACTGGACCCTTGCAAGACCCTTTAACATTCTAAAGCACCACCTGGTGAATTGTATAGAAACCAACAGTTGAGGGATCTCAGATACAATCATGTACATTCTAGGAAATATATTCTGTCTATATTTATCCACACATGAGGTTGAGATTAGGTTATGCATTATTATCTCTTATAGCATATATCAATGATACCATGCACAATCTCTGCTGAGAGCCCTGAATAAATAGGATTGATAAATGGCAAGCAATCATGATGGTTCCAATTTCTAATGGCAGTCCACATACATTTCCATAGAAGGAACTGACTTTTTCAACCCTGCACGTTTTCATCCATTTTTCCACTTCTGGACATTGTATGATCATAACTAAAGATGTTATGAAAAGGGATTAACCTGGTGTGTTGTGTGGAATAGAACATTTTGAAAATTGCCAAAGTGCCTACCCACAGTAGTGGCTTGAACTCGCGTTGCTAGAATAATGCAGTGATTTTGTTCACTGCTACCAAAGAAGACAACCTGAGAAAGGCTTAGGTTTTCCTGGGGTGTTTTCTCTAGGGTAGGCAGCCAGCGCTGGTAGTCAAGTATTGTCATCAGAATTCCCGTTGCTGGTGCAATGTATTAGAATTTTCATGTGTTAGTTGTCATGGTGTAGTCTGTTTCGTTTAGCTTACTTGTTTGTATATTAATCATTTTTCATTTCTAGGTATGGCCATATGGTCAACACCAGGGTTAAGGTGTATGAAAATAAGTAAAACCAGTTGCAATTAGCGGCCATTTTGTGAACTACAGCTCAAATCTTGTTAAGAGGAATATGGCAGTTTTTAAGCTGACTTTATTTATTATCTATTCAAAAGACACCACTAAATAGACATTTTTTTCTTTTCCTTAAATATTTAATCATTTATTTACAAAGAGGTGATCCATCCCCATCTACTCCTTTCCAGATGTAGCCAATGCTCGGCCCCTCCACTAACGTGCTGTTTAGTTAGCGCTGGAGTATAGCTACTCCAGATGCTGCCCATCGGCATAATGCTTAAGGTCCCACCCCATCTGCATTTATGTGCATCCAGAGCAGAGTGAGTGAGTGAGTGAGTGAGTAATAGATGTTTAACGCCATTTCGACAGCTAAGGTCATATTCATTGCGAGAACAACATTACACAATTTCACAAGGGAATGTGTCAGTGCCTGCGCATATGTGCACCACACACATCCTGAGGGGATAGGAAAGAGGAGATACAGACCCTTTTAATTGGGCTAGGGAAGCCCGATCCAGAGCAGAAAGTAGCTCTGGAACCATATGAGTGAGTGAGTGAGTATTAGATGTTTAAAGCTATTTCGACAGCTTAGGTCATATTTATGGCGAGAACTACATCACACAATTTCACAGAGGAATGTGTCAATGCCCGTACATATGTGCACCACACACATCAGAGGGGATAGGAAAGAGGAGATATAGACCCTCTTAAGTGGGCTAGGAAAATCCGGGAACCATATGATTTTAAATACCGTAATCTCCCGTGTATAAGATGCACCCCGCCTATAAGGCGCACCTAGAGTTTTAGAATTTGGCTAGAAAAATGAAAAATTCATAACTTCTTTTCTACTGAATGAATTTTCAAAATTTAAAAAGCTGTGTGTTTCTTGGATCCCCTGGACCCCTCTGGACCCCATATGCTGCTGATTGGGTTACATGGGAGTGTCACATATCAAAAGAAAGGTCTTGGTGTCCCCCTTGTGGATCCAGGGAGAATTAAAAAAAAATGTATAAGACGCACCTTATACGCGGGAGATTACGGTAACCATTTTAACTGTTATATATTTTTATACTTATCTTTGTGTTTTTCTTTAAGAAATCCTCATCTAGTTTGGGATTTTTGAGCAAAAACCCACCAGAAGCCACTCATTTTTATGTGCTCTCCCATTGGAGCCCATAGCTACGCCAGCCCTGGGCAAACTGGACCCCACCTTTTTATTTCATATTTTGATTACAAAAATATAAAGGACCTGTAGAGCAAGTTTAAAGAGGATTCCTATTAAATTATTTCTGAGCCACCTGTAGCACTTGACCTTTGGGCTATCTCTGTCTTCAAGCGAGTGAGTCAAGCTCTCTCTTCAAGCGAGTGGCAGGTCGGACCAGTCTAGCCCTGTATACGAACAGTGCATCCCTCTTGTGGACATGATAGACACTAGCTGGAATGCTAATATCTGGTACCAGAGGGCCCTGACATCCACACGATGCTCGCAGTAATATGCCCAGTAATATAGGTGAACCAATGTTTTCAAAACGCCAAGGATAGTGATAGTGATTCCCATCTTTACACTGCCTGTTTATATATATATATATATATATATATATATATATATATATATATATATAAGTTAATACGTTCGTTGGGAATATAATAAATAACAAATATTATAATAATATCACAAGTTGAATAAGGAAGGAGACAATGAGTTTGGTGAGAATTGATTTGGTCAATACCAATTCCATACATGCCTTTATTAATAAGACAATAATTTAATAATACAATACATTAACAACAACAATATAAATACAATATATACAATAATAGATACCATGTAACAATGTAATACAATATATACAATGATAAGGTTAAAAGTTAAAATTTCCGGCACCACCCAGCGTGGTGTGTGCCGCTCGGAGGATATACGCCAACTGACGGTTAATTTGGATCCCGCAGCTTTTATAGGCGCTAACTATTTACCATGACGTCATACATACCAATGCGCGCCCCTGGAGGAAAAGTAGATCCAACCACTGCACATATTAATTATATATATATACACGGGTGTATATAGTTCCATAAGTTAATACGTTCGTTGGGAATATAATAAATAACAAATATTATAATAAATATTATAATAATATCACAAGTGGAATAAGGAAGGAGACAATGAGTTTGGTGAGAATTGATTTGGTCAATACCAATTCCATACATGCCAAAAACCACCAAACACAATGGATACACCATTCCACACTATAACATCACATCTAGAGCTAATAAGTCCTGTTTAGAATCATGTAAATAGTTATACACAACATTAGATTTCCAATTTGCTCTCTTTTTAATATCATCGACCTTCAAACCAGAATCTTTTAACAAAGTTGCTCCACCATGTCGGAGTGAATGAGTTGAAACTCTGTAGGGAATACCACACTCTATAGAAATGGCCTTCAACCTGGTATTAACATAGTTATAAGTCAAAGGTTTGTTACCTATAGTGAACAATAATTTACTGCTAGATTTTTTACAAATTTCCAAATACCTAGCTGGACATAGACCAGAACAATCATTTCTCTTCAAATATACCACGTAAGGTTTCCTACCATACTGGTCAGTTTTAGAAGACCTAACATCAATGCGAATGCAGTCAACAGACAAAGAAATATCCCCGGATCTAAAGTTATGAGGGGAGCCCACTACATGGCCCACTCTAAACACACCTCGGTAACACAAAAGGATAGCTGACCAGAAGACTACATCCTCATACACAGACAAATTCAATTTAGATTTGATCTTCAGCATATCACCTGGAGTCAAAGGGTTAGTTTTAATAGAAGAACATTTATAATTACGTTCAATACCATCCAGTGTCTTTTTTACAATAAAATTACCACTATAATCAGAATAACCTTTTAATTTCTGATAATACCATAAAGCGGACAAATAGTTCCGAACAGACACAGGTTTCATTTTATCTGATAAATACACACTATACAACGAGGCTTGAGAAGGAGAACAAGGTAGGGGATTAAAGTTAAAATCTTTACAAAATTTTTTGTACCTGCCAAACTGCTGTTTGCGAACCTTACATGTGCACTCAGCCACGCCCCTGTACAAAAACCTTCTCCGCTCTAGCTCCCTCAGATCTGGAAGCATAGCAACACATGTCATAACTAGTTAAACATTCTTACATTTCAGAGGAACACCTTTGTAATCTAGTCTAGACAAATGGTCCGCTAAAACATTGTCCTCAGATTTAATATATGTTGCATATATTTCAATATTATGTATAAAACATAGCCAAAAAATTTCCCTCAACCAGGACATACACAACTTATTCTTGGATCTACCAGTGTTCAACATGGCCAAGACTTGCATGTTGTCCGTAATGCAATGAACTCTAGTGTTGGAGAACTTCTTCACCCAGCGTTTAAGACCTACCATTACCGGATAGAGCTCGTACACATTAATATTTCTATGATGAACTTTCAGATTATCGAGTTTAGGGGCATGAACAAAATGACCCACACAATCCAACATAGGGTTAGAATCGCCCCAGGTACCATACAAATAATCCTTATCAAACCAGGCTCCAAAGCCCCGTATAGATGAATCAGAATACATAGGGGTACATTCGTTATCATTCAAAATGATATTTTTACAATTGAAAATTCTACAGAAATCCCTCCACCACAGCAGGTCATTTTGGGTTTCCTCATTAAGTTTAATAACACCCCTATTCCTGGCCTTTGCACAAAGATCAAATAATCTCCTGCTGAAGGTTCTACCACCACGTACTACCTGGGAACAAAAAGACATCAAACCACCAATCTTCTGCAATGTCTTCTTAGATACGAATTTTTTACCCAAACACTCGTCTATAGCTGAAGTCATTTTATCTAACTTACTCTGCGGGAGCGACAACTCCATAGCAGTAGAATCGATGGTTATACCTAGAAAAGTACACACCTGGCTGGGCTCGGTCACCTTCTCTTTTGATACCACAAACCCTAAATATTCCATACATTCAATCAGGGTGTTCCTTTTACGTAAACAATCCTCCTCAGTCTGAGCTATGAAATCATCCAGGTAATTTACTATCCTATCTACACCATAAAATTTTGCAATAATAGCCAAAAAATCAGATATTCTACTAAATATATATGGAGCACACTTTAGACCAAATGTCAACCGGTTACTCTCAAAAAACTCATCTCCATTACCAAGATTCCACCTGAAGTCTTGATAGCCTACATGCGGGCCATAAACGTTAATACTTCTATAAGCAGACTTCAAATCCACTACACACATAAAGTCATTTCTATCAAGTTGGCAGGTAACAGTGTTAATAGAGTTATACGAGAAACTTTTGGACGTTGTACTCATAAAGTTATTAATAGAGATATCCGCTGGCATACTGCAATCAGTGATGGGACGAAGTTTACCATTAGATTTTTCCACACCCCCTAGGGAGTGAATACATTTGGGTTTAGACTCAGTTTTTGTAACCAGGCCTTGGTTCAACTCCTCCACAATAATACCACACATCTCGTTATAAAATCTACCTTCTAAAATAGACTTATAATTTTTACAATCATACGTTGTATCACACCCTGGGTCAATAATTTTGAAACCCTCGGTAAAACCACACCATAGAAAATCAGATTCAATCTGATTGATATTAATAAGGTCTGACTGCCTGAGAAAACTGGCCAGCCGACACGGGAGTATCTGAGCCTTCCTACCATAAATGAAATGCTCACACATACATACCCCATTTACACAACTGTCATAGACCCTGATGCTGGGTCTATTTACACACTCCACCGTAAAAAGTGGTTCAACCTCGCCCTGTACTGGGCAGCTATGAGAAATAAATAAATTCTTTGACAAATCACAAGAATTATAAATATTTACACTATCATTATTACCATTATCACCCGGAATGATAGAAACGGGGGGCTTAGGAGGGTCTACCGTACATACTAAATTAAAATCAGGCATCAAATTTTTAGATTTTAAAGTAGGACCCTGCCTAAGGGCTACACACTAATCCTTTTTGTTCTTCTGGCATTTTTCCTTGCCATGGCTAGGAGAACTACATACATCACAAACATGACGGTATTTACAGGGATCCTCCCTACAGCCTTCAGCTCTATTAAAAGCAAAACAAGTACGAGCTGACCTAGATTTGGAAGATTTGGACTTTGCCACCTGCCCCTTCTGGGCTTGAACGGTCCCGTCGTAAGACAAATACCTAAGGATATCAGAGTTGTCCACCCTCTCAAATGCCTTCAACCCGTTTTTGTTTGCCCTATCCTTTACAGACTTGTCATATTTAGATAAAGCTGACACCGTATAGATTCTTGTACTCGATTTTTCGATCAGCATTTCAAGGTGGTCGAGCAAATGGAAAATATCCTCGCCTTCCTCATACTTGTCTTACGCAAGACGTACATTTACCAGCATTAACCGTTCCATACAATCAATTTTTGATTTTTTATCTAGGTAATTCTTCTGATCGAACTCACCCCGGTGCCTTTTCCGTGTAGAACGTGTAGTATCAGTAGAGGAACCCCTTGAACAAGACGAATCTTTATCCCAATCCGACGAAGTAGAACGGTCCCGCCGCCTCCGGTCACTAGGCGAGCGCTGTCTACGTCTCCCCCGTTGCTTGGTTACAGCGCATTTGGAATCCTGCGTCAAAACATTCCCACGTGAGTCCGCTCGACACGCCCCTTCTACCGGATTGTTCTGTTTAGCCGCTATGGTCTCAAGAAGATCTTTGATATCAGCAAGCTGGTCTTCCATTACCGTAGTCCTCTCCTCCAGATTGATGAACGTCTGGTCAGCAGCTAGACCCAAATTAACTCCTGAAGCTTTTGGAACAGGTGACACCGGGTCAACCATATTCGGATCAGAGCTGCTCGAAGTCCTAGAGTTGGCCTTATTCCTCGTATTCTTTGTAATTTTCTTAGTACCAGGCTTGGCATTAGCCCCACCTGTTGATTTCCTACCCATATTGCAAGGTATTGTACCGTAGAATTCGAAAAAACAAAGATTAAAAGTTAAAATTTCCGGCACCACCCAGCGTGGTGTGTGCCGCTCGGAGGATATACGCCAACTGACGGTTAATTTGGACCCCGCAGCTTTTATAGGCGCTAACTATTTACCATGACGTCATACATACCAATGCGTGCCCCTGGAGGAAAAGTAGATCCAACCACTGCACATATTAATTATATATATATACACGGGTGTATATAGTTCCATATATATATATATATAAATAAATAATATATATACAAATATATATATATATATATATATATATATATATATATATATATATATATATATATATATATATATACAGTGCTATTCTTTAACAGAGTTATTGGTTAGAGCCATCACATATAACCAATATCTATATCTAGGTCTACTATAACGTCATTAAGATACTGGCCTATAGATGCAAATCATTCTGCACTTATCAGCCCTGGGCAGCAGCTACAATACATTTAAAAACCGTTGCTTCAGGGCAGCACCAGTGAAATGCCCAAGTGCAGCATCACCATAGTTTATTTACCTTCGGGTTTTTTTTTGCCTTGTATATAGGCGATAGCAGCATACAACCCCCCAAATGACCCTTTTCAGGGCCGCCAATTAAATCAACTACCGTCAAACCCTTGGTTGATGATATGCCCTGAAAACTTTGCTGTTTCTTATTGTACATGTATTAGGCATTTATATGCAAAATCTCACGTACAAGCCGCAATCTGACTCCCTGGCTTTGCTATTAGTCATAGTAAGTCTCAGAAATGATCTTATAAATAGGGCCTAAGCCCACACTTAATATGTGTGCTTGTATTCTCTTAAATACTACATCAGCATATACCTTCATCTGATTATGTCAGTTCAAGATGACCACAAGGGGCAACATATATCCCTTTATGAGAATACATGATAAAAGTCTGACCATCCAGACGAAACCAGGTGCTTTGCTTGAAGACCCTCTTCGGGCTTCCCTAGCCCACTTAAAAGGGTCTATTTCTCTTCTTTCCTATTCCCTCGGATGTATGTGGTGCACATATGCACGGGAACCAACACATTCCTCTGTGAAATTGCGTAATATAGTTCTCACCATGAATATGACCTTAGCTGTCGAAATGGCGTTAAACATCTATTACTCACTCACTCAAGACCCTCTTGTGGACATGTTAAGCACTAGGCCTATGGTTGTAATGTTAATAACTGATACCAGATGGCCCTGACATAATCGAGAACAATCTGACCTAAGAAGGCCATGGGCTCTACATAAAATGTGATATAGATGAACTGTGCTAGCATGGTAAATATGATAATAAAGATTCCTGGCAAACACCTATACATGCCGGGGTTTGGGGGGGGCGTTGCTGCTTGGGCATATCCAAACTTTCGATTAATTTTCTATATTGCAACATCCTTAAGGAGCAATCGTTTTTTGACATTGCGGTGAGGTTGGGGTAGTTGTACCCCTTTTGAGGTGGGGTAGTGGATTTTTTTTATCCATTCAATAGGGGAGGGATTGCTGAGATTTCATCCTGTTTTAAATTTTTTGTGTACGTGAAAACCCTAGGCTTGCCACACATGACAGGGCCACCAGGAGAAAATGTGACTGACATCGGGGGTACTACTCTACTTGTATTGATATATTTCCAAAGAAGCAACCAAAAAGAATAATTTGAGAATATATCGATCGTGTTTTTTTTTGCATTGCATAAAGTATAGAAGATGCTTAATCCATACCATTTTGCAGACCAAAGTAGGGGCGTAGGAAAAGGGGGAGGGGCAGGGGGGCCTGCCCCCCCCCAATAATGAGGAAGTTCCATATATATATATATATATATATATATATATATATATATATATATATATATAAAAATATAGCAGCTCCCCCAACTGAGACCCCTGCCCCCCCTCCAATAATTTGCTTCCTACGCCCCTGCAACGGATGCTTGTTCACATAGATAACACAACTCAGCAAATATAATTTTCAAGTTTATTAGTACAAATAATTGTTCAGACCATAATATAGGGACTATGCCTATACATGGAAATCTATTCGATGGTGATTGGTGGATTCACAGCTCCAAATGCTAGTAATTATATTATGAACTAATAGACTTCCTTTTTAGCATGCACCAAATTGTAATCTATCAGGCGTGAGCCCATAGTTAACGTGATTTCATAGGAACCAGCCGATCAATAAAATGAATTTTGAGTGGACAGTTTTCATAAAGTTATTTTCATACATATTTACGATCAACAATTAAAACGCCTTTCTATTTTGAGGTACAATTTTTAGAGACTAGGGTTGACAAAAATGATAAAGATGTGAAAACGTATACAAAGAAAATCTCACTTCGTTACCTTGCAGTGCAACCCAATGGTCTCCTGATTATTGCAGATTCAATATCTTCTGTGAAAACAGATTTGTTTCTTTTTATACCCCGGTATGTTTTTGTAGGCATCTGCATACCATTTTTTTCCAAATGAAAAATTGGCTTTATTTTTATTGAATTTTAACAGTGATCAAGACATGAAGACAGACTTGGAAAATTCATGTAAGTATGCCAAGTAAATGGCAAACATCTTTTAAATTACAATGGTTTTGCCTTAAACAGTTCTATTGTGGATCACATGTGGACCTATAGATGTTTGGACTTGTTACTTCACAAAATTACAATCACACAACCCCTAACATTCTGTTTATCCTTGCCGATTACAATCATTTTAGGCTCTAAAACATAATATTCTCATCCGATGAAGCATATATGTAAGGGTTATGAACCTCACCAGTGTATGTGTTCACACATCCTGTACAATAGTAAGCAGGCAAGTAACAATATGTATGGAACTTACCTACATTTAGTCTATTAGTTAAGCACACCTTTGTGCTTACCTGCTGTAAATTCCCATTTGTATGCTACTTACATTCTTTGAGATATATTCAACAAAGTTGGGGTTTTATGTGCATGGACATATTATGTGTTTCTTTGCAAATATGTATTTCTATATTCTGGTCCATGCACCTAGGTATGTACCTTGGCTCACGTTGAGAGCCGTGGCTTATGACAGAATAGCTGCCTGCCTGAAAAAAACATTTTCATGTACTACTTACAAATATTTAAAATGATGGTTTGATTTTCACGCTTAGTATTACAATAACGCTAGATATCTTTATTGTCATGTATCAGAAACGTCTTCCTTCATACTGTATACCACAAGAACACAGGCCAGAATTCCAACAATGATAATTTGCCCGTGCAAACGTTGAAATATCGAGTAATGAGAATTGATGATTATAACCGCAATAATGAGCTATAAGCCCCTACGCGAGAGTTGCTTAGGCTATACTTATCAGTAGATGAGAATGCATTACTAGGGCAGAGCCAGCAATGTCCAGACTTCCAAATTCGTATGAAGAGTAAGGTGTAAATGAGCATTGTAGATGGGTAGATTCAGGTCTAGGCCATGTGAAATATGACTTCAGACAAAGTCAGTCCATGAATTTGTGAGTACAGCTGTGTCAGCATCGGGTTGGGCAGGCAAAGTTGAGTCAGCCTACATAGTTGGGCAGCATCAGCATAATTATTGTGTAGGCCTAGATGAGCAAAACCAGTACATGTAGATTGGCAGCATCAGGATACATAGATGGGCGGAGTCAGCATACATAGATGGGCAGAATCAGCATACGTAGATGACCAGTGAGCATACGTAGATTGGCAGTTTTAGCAGTTGTTGAGGAGCGGAGCCAGCATATGTAGGTGAGCAAAGTCAGGATACATAGATGGGCAGTCAGCATACGTAGATGACCAGTGAGCATACGTAGATTGGCAGTTTTAGCAGTTGTTGAGGAGCGGAGCCAGCATATATAGGTGAGCAAAGTCGGGATACATAGATGGGCAGTCAGCATACGTAGATGACCAGTGAGCATACGTAGATTGGCAGTTTTAGCAGTTGTTGAGGAGCGGAGCCAGCATATATAGGTGAGCAAAGTCGGGATACATAGATGGGCAGTCAGCATACATAGATGGGCAGTTATTGTATATATGTAGTTGTGCAGAACCAGCATATGTAGATGAGCAGTCATCCTACGAAGATGGGCAGAACTGGCTTCCATAGATAGACAGTCAGCGTGCAGTACATAGATGGGCAGTATCACCATACGTGGATGAGCAGTTACCGTACATAGATGTATATTATCAGCATATGTGGATGAGCAGAGCCAGCATACTGGTATGTAGATGAGTAGTCAGTATATATGTAGATGGGCATCATCAGGACACATAGAGATGGGCATAGTCAGCATACATAGATGGGCAGTATCAACATTGTATATTGAGTCATGCAAATGAACAGCCAGCATGGCATACGTGAGAACCACCAAACAAGACCCTAAATCTTTAGAAAAGCTAGGTCTGAGGTTGAAAAGATTATTCTAGGCAGACCCGTACTGATAAACGCAATGAATATGGGTAGAGCTTGATAAGCATACATGGATGGTCAGGGAAGGGTCGGCTTAGATCATCATAGTTGAGATAGCCTATATCGATATGCAGGATAATGAATATTGCTATATCATCGTACATCCAGGACAGGGGGTTGCTCAAAACACCACATAAAGCTAGTTGCCCACATTTAGAATACCACATTGGTGGACTCTGCATCACCCTTTTTTAGCACTATACACAGATGGGTAGACTTGCGTTCAGCTTACATCGATGAACACACATGGGTCAGCATATTACGTCCATGTGCATGCTTGGGCCAGTATACATAGATGGGTAAACTTGGGTTCGGCATACATGGGACAGCGCTGTGGTGAAGTGCAGGCTTGGGTATACGCAGTTGGGCGGACTTGGACCAGCATTATTATGTATGCAGATGGGCAGACTTGGGTCAGCATAATATGCGCAGATGGGCAAAGCTGGAGTCGCTTACACAGATGAGCAATGCCGCTTTGCCTATGTAATTGGGCAGCACTTAATCAGCAAATTAAGATGATTAGGGCCGGTAAGCGTGGTGAGGACTAGGACAGCATATAGATTGGTGAGAATCTGTAGGCGTCAGTGATGGGTCAGCATGTGTACATGGTCTGTGTCTGATATGCAGTTGGCTGTGTCACACATTCCTCAACTTGGGATGATTCTACAGCACGTGATAATGAATAGTATGCTATGAGTGATAAGGCTTACTGGTGACATACAACCCTGGTATACAACTAGAGCTCAGGCATGTGTGCATGGCGGTAATTTTCATTCATGGAATAAGTAGTGTGTTGCTATACAGAGAGTTAAGAAGCATTGTGTATAAAACTACACTGTGTTATGATGCAAATATAAACTGATTTAGTTTAAAGTGGATGATATTTGGTTACAAAGTATTCCTTTGTGCTGATAATAGTTGTACATTACTACCCCTTCTTAATATCACTGCATGTATTGGGAGACTATATATTGCGCATATCTCCTGAGGATCAATTCGCATTAAAGACATAAATGCGCCATGCCTATGCCCCATTTCAGGGTTGAGCCGTGTAGCTGAGAAGGCTATTTTGATTTCAAACTTGAGATACAAATTAGCAGAGTTAGTTTGGCATTCCTTCCTATCATACATGGGAGCAGTTTGGTCCTTTGGATTTGCATACTTCATTGGTCTGTCAGGGGCTCGAATTAACCCTTGTATTAAATAAGATCTGGGGCCCCCATGGGTGTCATGCTTGTATGAGACTTGAGCGTGTGTATTGATATTATTCATTGTTCGTTCTGTTCACGTATATGATGCAAAGCAATTAGAGCTCCATAGCTTCAAAGAATGCACCGTCATGACGATTTGATCAAGCCTGCATGTGTCTTGCATTTGTTACTATTAGTATGTACCAGTAAAGATTAGATATGTAATGCAGAAGCCCCATAGAACAAAAGTGTTTGTCGCAAATATACCCCTATATGTACATGCAGATTTAGGCGAAATCTAATTTTCATACCCGGTACTATTTCTTTCAGTTTGTACTTCACATGAAAATCAATATACAAAACAACTCATTCAGCCTAATTGTCAGTCATGTCCATTTTACATCAAGATATACAAGTCTTGCAAATGAATATAATCATAAAACAACTCATTCATCCTAATTGTCGGTCATGCACAAGAAAATCAATATACAAAACAACTCATTCAGCCAAATTGTCGGTCATGTCCATTTTACATCGAGATATACAAGTCTTGAAAATGAATATACAAAACAACCCTTTCAGCCCTAATTGTCGGTCATGTCCATTTTACATCGAGATTTACAAGTCTATTTACACCAAATGACATTTGCCATTTGAACCATACAGCAAATTAAACAATGAGTTGGTAAGCTTTTGTTATTATGTGGAATGCTCTATATCAACCTATCTCAAGGTAGATATTCTATAGCCAAAGCCAATGTAGATGTTACCAACCCCCTTGTTTTGTGTGAATTTAGACGTGCAGTGTTTTTTATGGACAATAAAACATTCATCAAAGGAAAAAGACTGATGACAGAGATTATACATGATACAGAGCAACACATAGACTCTATACATGATCTCGGGTAGTACATCATACAGAGCACAACAAGGCACAATGTAATATACAAAAACCTAGCAGAGAAATAAATTAGAATATGATCTGTATTCGATGAGTACGTGTGACCGTTGTTTCTGAACACCACCTAAACTAATACACGTACTTCGACGTATAAATGACAGTAGTTATTGCCTAATCAAAGCCAAGAAACGTACATTTTCAGCGTATCAAAAGGAATAGTAAAGCTTGGAGTAGAATTGCGGTCAAAACGGATACTTAAAATTATAATGAAAACCAAAGCTTATGCCGACAAAACATGTCGAAGAAATGATATGGCTAATGAGGCTTGAATTAATACTTGTTCAATGGTGTGAGGAAATGAAAATCTTATTCTGTGTGTGGTTAGTGTGTATATAGTGCGTTATGATTGAAACAAACAGTGAACATGATGATAACTTTATAAGGGGCACGTGAAACAGTGAACATGATGATAACTTTATAAGGGGCACGTGAAAAATGATGATAACTTTATAAGGGGCACGTGAAACATGATGATAACTTTATAAGGGGCACGTGAAACAGTGAACATGATGATAACTTTATAAGGGGCACGTGAAACAGTGAACATGATGATAACTTTATAAGGGGCACGTGAAACAGTGAACATGATGATAACTTTATGAGGGGCACGTGAAAGAGACATGACACACACATAAGAGACAAATAGTGGACACATAGCTATGATGGCTACATAACAAGCACATGATGAATACATGGTGGACACACGACACACGCACATGATGGACACTGTACAAAGAAATAATGTAACTTGCACTGAGGATATCATAGCTACACGAGGAACACATGATTGATACACAGTGGCACATTGGACAAAGGACACACATATTATGGACACTGTGCTAGGATATGATTGACACAAAGCGAGCACATGGTTAACAAATGACAAACATACTTATAGTGGACGCCATCCCCAGATACGATGGGGGTACTGCTGGATACATGACAGTCAAACGATGCACACAAGACGACGATGAGTTCGATGCACATCACATGTACAAACAATGAAGACATGACGGACACAAGACAAACACCTGACAAACAAATCATCGACAAAGTGTTAAATAACAGCGATGGGATGGGTTAAAAACGATGAAACATTGAAATGTGTAAATTAAAAGACGTTATATAGAGTTATGTTAGGTAGTTACCACTGTGTATCTATTGAAAATAACCAAAGGCCACAGAATCCAAAACTATAGAAAAACATGTGTGATGCTATAGCAAACTTCTATGATATTATGCCAAAGTACCTAATGCTAAATTTATCAGTGCTATAGCAAACAGCCATGTAAGTCATTGTCAGTGAGTATTATAGGTGTCTGAATGAATGTCACTTCATCGTGGATTAAGGCATTAGTATAATCTAATATAGCTGTCAGTACATCGTGGTTAGTTAAAAGTAATATATCGTACTATACTTTTCATAGCTTGCTTTTAACGTAATGTTGGGGACAATCACAAGATCATTTTGTAAAATAGTCATGTGCTTATCAACCCTAAGACGTGGGTAACTGAAGAGTGCTTTGCACATTTTGAATGTAAATATAAACTTGGGAACTGTGAGAACACGGAGGTAAAAACACCAGAGATTTAACAAAAGTTACAAAGTAGAACTCACCATTTACATTTGTAGACCTGTGAGTTGTATATAGCACATAAAAGTACTTTTCATACAAGTTCAGTTTTCTGGCCCAAATTGTACACAATGCAGTTCGGAAGACATGCTTTGTTGGTGAGTAATAAACTACTTTCATGCCATTAACTATATGAGAATTATTGGTTTAGGTGTATATATATATATATATATATATATATATATATATATATATATATATATATATATATATATATATGTATATATGTATATATGTATATATATATATATATATATATATATATATATATATATATATCGGATAATTAACATCTACATAGGATGTACATAGTTCACGTCCTATCCTTCATCAAAGGTCAGCTAGTGCACATCATCAAATTGTGTGTGATATATTTGATATAACCTTTGTAACATGTAAGGGATGTGTATTAAACCCAATAAATTTGACCAGAAATTGGAGTCATGTTTAAAAGCCTTATCTCCTATTGTAATATTGGTTCATGACACACATGTATTAATCAGCATGTATAAATCGGTGTAAAGTTGATATTGCTGTTGTGGTACTATTTAATCAGTGTGTAAATGGATATACATTTGTGTAAGGAAATTAAATGATTGATTGTTAACATTCAGATTGATGAGGAAAATTGCAGAGGGCCTTGTCAGGTGAGTACAGGCAAAGATGTGATTTCCATAATGACAAACATGACAGTTACAGAAAAAAAACATGGGCTAGAAAATGAACCATCTGTCTAATCCATTACTGAAGATGATTGCATCAAATAGTATGAAATTAATGCTGGCATTATATGCGAGATGATTAGGTTTTGTGTTAAAGCCAATATGGTCTGTGCGAGTTAGAGGGTATGATGATGATTACTATGGCACACTGACTTTATAACACATGCATTATAAAGCATGGCTACTTGGTCAGGTGATGAAAAATAATTTGATCATAATGCCTATGTCTGTATGATTTGTTTTCTGTTCATACTATGGCTGTAATGTCAGTAAGTTTAGTATGCCATCTGCACAATGTGTGAATTCTATGTCAGAAAGTGTCTGTAATGTTAGTTAGTGTATCATGTTATCTGCTCAAAATATGGCTGTAATGTCAGTAAGTTTATTATACCATCAGCATAAAATATAAATGCTATATCAGAAAGTGTCAGTAATGTGAGTTAGTGTATCACGTTATTTGCTCAAAATATGGCTGTAATGACAGTAAGTTTATTATGCCATCAGCATAAAATAAAAGTTATTTCAGAATATGTCAGTAATGTGAGTTAGTGTATCATGTTATCTGCTCAAAATATGGCTGTAATGTCAGTAAGTTTATTATGCCATCTGCATGAAATATAAATGTTCTGTCAGAAAGTGTCAGTAATGTGAGTTAGTGTATCATGTTATCTGCTCAAAATATGGCTGTAATGACACTAAGTTTATTATGCCATCTGCATAAAATATAAATGTTCTGTCAGAAAGTGTCAGTAATGTGAGTTAGTGTATCATGTTATCTGCTCAAAATATGGCTGTAATGTCAGTAGGTTTATTATACCATCAGCATAAAATATGAATGCTATATCAGAAAGTGTCAGTAATGTGAGTTAGTGTATCATGTTATTTGCTCAAAATATGGCTGTAATGACAGTAAGTTTATTATGCCATCAGCATAAAATAAAAGTTATTTCAGAAAGTGTCAGTAATGTGAGTTAGTGTATCATGTTATCTGCTCAAAATATGGCTGTAATGTCAGTAAGTTTATTATACCATCAGCATAAAATATAAATGCTATGTCAGAAAGTGTCAGTTATGTGAGTTAGTGTATCATGTTATTTGCTCAAAATATGGCTGTAATGACAGTAAGTTTATTATGCCATCAGCATAAAATATAAATGTTTGGTAAGAGAGTGTCAATAAAGTCAGGTAGTGTACGATGTTATTTGCTCAAAATATGGCTGTAATGACAGTAAGTTTATTATGCCATCAGCATAAAATATAAATGTTTGGTAAGAGAGTGTCAATAAAGTCAGGTAGTGTACGATGTTATTTGCTCAAAATATGGCTGTAATGACAGTAAGTTTATTATACCATCAGCATAAAATATAAATGCTATGTCAGAAAGTGTCAGTAATGTGAGTTAGTTTATCATGTTATTTGCTCAAAATATGGCTGTAATGACAGTAAGTTTATTATGCCATCAGCATAAAATAAATGTTATTTCAGAAAGTGTCAGTAATGTGAGTTAGTGTATCACGTTATTTGCTCAAAATATGGCTGTAATGACAGTAAGTTTATTATGCCATCAGCATAAAATAAAAGTTATTTCAGAAAGTGTCAGTAATGTGAGTTAGTGTATCATGTTATCTGCTCAAAATATGGCTGTAATGTCAGTAAGTTTATTATACCATCAGCATAAAATATAAATGCTATATCAGAAAGTGTCAGTAATGTGAGTTAGTGTATCATGTTATCTGCTCAAAATATGGCTGTAACGTCAGTAAGTTTATTATACCATCAGCATAAAATATAAATGCTATGTCAGAAAGTGTCAGTAATGTGAGTTAGTGTATCATGTTATTTGCTCAAAATATGGCTGTAATGACAGTAAGTTTATTATGCCATCAGCATAAAATATAAATGTTTGGTAAGAGAGTGTCAATAAAGTCAGGTAGTGTACAATGTTATTTGCTCAAAATATGGCTGTAATGACAGTAAGTTTATTATGCCATCAGCATAAAATATAAATGTTTGGTAAGAGAGTGTCAATAAAGTCAGGTAGTGTACGATGTTATTTGCTCAAAATATGGCTGTAATGACAGTAAGTTTGTTATACCATCAGCATAAAATATAAATGCTATGTCAGAAAGTGTCAGTAATGTGAGTTAGTTTATCATGTTATTTGCTCAAAATATGGCTGTAATGACAGTAAGTTTATTATACCATCAGCATAAAATATAAATGCTATGTCAGAAAGTGTCAGTAATGTGAGTTAGTTTATCATGTTATCTGCTCAAAATATGGCTGTAATGACAATAAGTTTATTATGCCATCAGCATAAAATATAAATGTTTGGTAAGAGAGTGTCAATAAAGTCAGGTAGTGTACGATGTTATTTGCTCAAAATATGACTGCAATGTCAGTAAGTGTGTTATGCCATCTGCCACTAGTAAAATCACATCCATAGCCGTTATCTGGAGCAGCCCATATCTCAGAACACATGATATTGCAGTCGTTTGCTATTCGACCATGTCAATTGTTTTATTATATTGTTGTGCTATGCAACTAAATGAACGATTATTATCATGTATGCTGATTAGGAAAAGTGCAGAGGTCCTCATCATGTAAGCATGTGCAAGATTTTGAGTACCATGATGACACACATGGTAGCTTCAGAACAACAAAGTTGTAACGGAGCCATCTAAACAATTTCTGAATAAAGTGGTTGCATGGGATAGTGTGAAATTAATACTGGCAAGTTATTTGCAACAGATATAATGTGTTAAAGCCAATGTACTTGTATATATTGCTCCGTTTTAATCAGAGGGGTATGATGGTAACTGTGACCTATGGTTTGCATAACACAAACAAAAAGTATGTCTGTTTGGTTAGATAGTAAATATGGCAGTATGGCATGTTAGTATGCTTTGAAATCAGTTATCATAACTATCATATCATCTGCTCAAAATATGGCTATAATGTGAGTCGGTGTATTATCCTATCCACTGAATATATTTCTGTATTGTCAGTAGGTTTATCGTGCCTTCTGAACAAAATGTCTATGTAATGTCAGTCAGTGTCATGTATGTTCACAGCTCAAAATATAGCTGCAATGTTAGCAGTATGTTTATTATTCTGCATACAAATATGGATGTAATGTCATTAAGTAAATAATGCCATTTGCAAAACATGGCTGTAATGTCAGTAAATGCATTATGCAAACTACCCCAACTCGAATCGCACACAGAGCCCATTATCACAGAACATTGTGATGGATATCATCTAGACTACAGAAATCATGGAGTGCAAAACACAAACAAAATTGAGGGTAGTTATAAAATATGTAAACTAAGGTGGAACTGAACAAAAATGAAAATGCATTATAACTTTTAGATGGACACAGATTTAGCAGATCAAATCACATGTGACACTATAAAAATGCAATAATTACATAACTCATGATAATGAGGCTTGGATGCAGTATGTTAAATTGAATGTTGGTAACTTCTGTTGTAAAACCCAGTATCAATTGCATTAACCACAGTGTATTGAGGTAGGTAGTACATATGTAAGCTGTGTCATACAAGTCCAGCTTAGTGCGTAAATAAGTGGAACCGTGCATTCTTACAACGATGTGTTCCAGTCTTATTATGTCAATTGTGATGCAAGCAATGCCCTGGGGATCTAAATACTTATGACGTTAAGGAAGCAGTTATGTAAATTAACCATGAGCTTTTGTAGTATCCTACTGTGTGAATACCATTACATGTATAAACGGTGATGGACATGGCATATTGGGTTGAACATTAATGTGTTATTTTGTGAGAAAAAATGTAAGTGATATTGAGGCATAAGTAGGTAAAGCTCAGTAAAAGGTTAAAGACAAAACTGAACAAAATGGCATAAAGAGGCATTAACAGCTACCATCAACTACTTAATACAATCATCCATATACATGGATTAGGCTAACATGGACCTTGGGACAGACCATTATATACAATGATACAAGCCCGCCCATCAGGGCAATAGAAAGGCTGAAAGCTCTCTTATTCCACTACATCTAGGCAGTTTATCAATTATTGGTGTTACATCTTTAGGAAAGAAGATTTTGAAATAGGATAGTACAATTGTACTACACTAATATTATCATTTCACAAAGTTAAAGTCTAACATAATTAGCATCTCAGTTACAAAGTTAAGGTATAAGTAGCTATACATGTATGAGTCCCGAGGATGTTAATGAAAAGGGCAAGAGTGAAGTGCTAGGGAAGCATTGAGTGATTCCATTATGAGTGGGAGTATAGATCATGAGAGGTCATGAAGAAAGAAATAGATTATTTCTTTATACATATACCAAAGCTGGCATCCCATAGCTATCCACACCCATTGCCACCTAATTCTTTTTAAATGATAAAATCAGGTGCCCATAATACTTCACTGGTTTTGTACTATTCTCCTAGCAGTAAGGTGCGAAAGGCCGTGTAAACAGGACTTCATGTACCTTTATATACAGAATTAATGCCATTTTATAGAATGTATGCTACAAACATAAGTATATTGCTTGTATCCCAAGCCAAGGGAAAGTGCAACTAATGCTATAGAGATAGTCATAAGTGAAGTCTGGGAAAAGCGTCTTGCATCATGTTTCCCATCCATTATGAGAACGTTCTGCCATTGTTAATAATTACTTGGTATGTAGCAAGGCGTTAGTCCTATGATTACTATGCTTAGCAAATATCTATGGAATAGTTACACAGACCATTTTTACAATGTCAAACTACAAACATGTTTCATTTTTGATAGAGGACAAGTTTGATACATAGAATCTCAAAACGGCTATAATTATTGAGCTTTAGCGATAACATAATAAGCTTACCCATCGTTTGAAAAATTTAGACAAATGATCACATTGTATTACGATATTCATATGGCTATGATCAATTGTGAACATGAATAGTAATTACACTGCAAAAAAGGTGTTTAAAGATACACACCAAATTTTCTCAACACCAATATTTAAACATCTAAACACTTGAAGTGTTTAGGTGTTTAGCGTTTAAACACTTATTCTCAAACACCTAAACACTGAAGTGTTTAAGTGTTTAGCATTTAAACACTTGGTTAAACACTTCCTAGTTAAACGTGTTTAAAATTAAACGCGTTTAACACTTAAGAAGTGTTGAGAAAAGTGGGACAAATAAGTGTTTAACCAAGTGTTTAACTTCTAAACACTGGTGTTTAATCCCTAAACACTGTTTTTACAGTGTACAGTGCAATCTGGAAAAAAAAAATCGATCATCAAAAACGCTTCTTCAAAATTAGTTAATCTAAGGTCTGATAAAGCGGAGGATCGCCCACTACAATACCATGGCGCAGTTAGACCACCATATACAACATATAAATGAGGGGAAGAAAAACCCTTCGTTTGTGGTAGGCTATGATTCATATACATGCTAGTCTACTCATGATGTTAAATAGCTACTCTCAATAAATGGCTTGGCTATACACATACTATAAAAAGTTACCGTAAGCTCCCGCGTATAAGGCGCAGCCCGCCTATAAGACGCACCTAGAGTTTTAGGATTTGATCAGAAAAATAAAAAAAATCATAACTTTTGTTCTACTCAATGGATTTTAAAGATTCAAAAAGCTGTGTATAGCCAGGGTCCCCAGGACCCCCTGCACCCAATTATGTCCTATTAGGACTCAGGGGGAGTGTAATATATCAAAATAAAGGTCTTGGTGTCCCCCTTGCGGATCCAGGGAGAACTAAACCCCCTTGTATAAGACGCGCCTTATACGCGGGAGATTACGGTAGTTATTGTGTTCATTCTGGATAGTAAATTACACTACTATGTACACGTATAAACAAATGCATTGGACGAGAGCTCTATGTCAAATAAATGCAACAGAAATTGTTATAATGCATAATACATAACCATGGGGTAATCTAAAAGATTTCATACAAAGCCTATCATACTGTGAGGATTTACAGTAACATTGGCTGCAGCACCCCCTAGGAGCAGCCACAGGGGACACACAGGAGTGGTTCCCTGTGAGCAGGACTGAGTCAGTTGGTTCCTTGGCTTTGGTTGATGCAGAAGCACCCCAGAATCCCAAGGGCTGACTGACCATACTACAGACTACACACCTAGACCTGTGAGTATAACATACATATAAATATTACATTGGTGCCAGGAGTGTGCTGTTCTTATCCATGTGGATATAGTCAATTGTTTGTGGATTGGCTCATTCTGTGTCTGTTTTAGTCATTTCTGAGTGGTTTCATATACACTTTGGGTCCTTCTAGTCTTATCTTTGAATATCACAGGATTCTCATAATCTGACATAGGGAGGAGTTAGGATTGTTCCCTGGGTCTATTGTTAGATGTTGACAATATTCCTTTGGTTCATTTCCTGGTGATTACAGGGTTCTAGGTCTATGCCTATGGGCATACCATGTTAATTGATTGTTAGCTTCACACACATATAGTGTGTTGCTTTGTGTTGGGACCCATGTGGGTATAGCCCTCCAGGGCTGACACCACATGGGTTGGGTGTTGGGTGTATACAGTGATACACATAGCTAGGAGATAGAGAGCCTTCATGTTACATAGGCTAGCCATTATATACCATTACCCACTGTTTTAAAGGTCCTCTAGGTGGGTGTGGAGTTGAAGTTTATATTTGTATGATTTACACTACATGCATAGATAGCATCTAGTGTGCTTTGTGAGTAGAATCTGTGGAGAGGACCACGTGGCTACCCCCCCCCCTCTCAGTGTGAAGTCCTGGATACATGTACATGTATGCTGCATAGTGGGAAAGGGCCTCTACCCTATTGCAAACAAAACAAAATCCAGGCCTATTCAGGTGTGGTCTTTAGTCATTTCTGTGCAGTTATATATAGATTTGGTTCTCTTATACTGTCTTTGGCTATACCAGGATTCTTTTGTTTGAGCACAGAGGTTATATCAGCTTTAATCTTCCAGGCTGACTGTCAGACACTGGAGGCACCCTGACTTGACAATTCTCATAATCAGTCATCCCTTTAATGTTAATTTCTGGTTTGGAGGTTGTGTTTTGTGGGACAGATATTCTCACAGTGGGATTGGGATTCACATGGCTGTTGCCTTCCTAGGGTATGCACCACATGGGTCAGATAGATAAAGGGGGAGAGAGGAAAGATAAGTGAGAGGGGCCCCCACCCTACATTCAGTTGTTTTTATCCCTATCTTACTAAGGTAGGTCAACTCTACAGGCAGAAGTCCTTGTTACAGAGATATCATTCTATATATCATTGTAAGCTATTTGCATGTCTAGTCCAGGCTGTAGCATATTGTATAAGATTTTGTGGATTTGCCTTTCCTGTAATTACTGGGGCAGTCATATCTCTGAAAGCTGCAACTCTATGTGAAATAGGGTAATATTTCAATAGTTTCAAATAATTTCTATTGGAAATCATATTGCAATTTTAAGATTCCTTCAGTGCAGTGGGTGCATATCCTCTTTCCTAGGAATTACCCCAATCATCCTGACCACAGAGGGGTTTCATACCTTGTCACTCCTTCTCAGTATACTCAACCCATCCACCACAGGAAGTGTGTGACCAGTACACAGGGTGAGTCTGTGTTTCACTGAAACTCAATAAATCCACACCCACACTGGAAGCAGCTCTGTGACACACCCACTTACTCTGGGTGCACTCAAGCTGTATATACCCTGACCTCCTCCTGTAACTGTGTCACTCCTGTAACTGTGTCACTAAGTCACCAAGTGTTGATGACATATACAGCCACAGGCAGCACTATATTTGTAAACTATACACTGTTTAGGCCCAACTTGCTTTCTTGAATATTGATGCCATTACCATTATTGCTGATTCTTTCACTGTGATCTATTAACATGAATCCATTGAAACTCTAAGCTGCATATGTATACTTTGTACAGCCCTAGCTGACACTTGTTTCTGTCATTCAGTAGAACTGTGTACTCTGGGTGTTTGTCAAAGACGTTCTAGATACTTATCATTATAGCCAGATTATACTGTTCTGTCCAATTTTCACAGCAGTCACTTATACCTATACTGTGTCTAGCCCTAAGAAGCAATTCTTACACCGTATAGCAAGGCTCATTTCACATCTATGTATTGTTACCTGCCTTACCTTTCTCATTAAGGCAACCCTTTATTCTATACTGTGTTTAGCTCTAAGTGACACAGTCAGCTCACCTTATAAGTCAACTGTTTTTGAGTGGCAGTTCGGATACTCTACTGTATACTAGTTGGCCATCATAGCCAATCTGTTGAGGCATCTGATTGACTATTGGGAGCTATATTGTGTTCAGTCCTTGCTGGCTCCTGCTATCAACTTTATCAGCACTTACAGTCATATCAGGCTCATTCACTGTTTCAATATCATCTATACTTAAATTAGCTTTAGGTGGTAGCTGTTTGTACCATTGCAACTTATGTGTACAGGCCATCCTCACATTCAGTATTACCTATACTTCATCCAGTTTAAGGTTGCATTTGTTTGGTGCTGATTTGTCTGGCCATCCTCATATTCAATATCAACTATATACTTCATTCAGCACCTTGTGTTACAACATTGCATAATATAGAGATTACACCCTATGATAAGTATATGTCTTCAAGTCGCTTGATTGATTAGTTGGGACTATACTGCATTCACTTCTAAGTGACATCTTTCAGTACCCAGTGTGTCTCTCCCATTGAGGTTTATGCATAATCCCATTTTGGTATTTTTGTTGAATTTAACACTATACTGCATTCAATCCAAGTTGATGTATCAGTCTCCTCATTATTGCTTGTAATCCCATCTGATTGGCCAGTGATACTTTGTCTAGTCTTAAGGAGAATTTCTTTGACACTTCTTCCACTGGGGTTATTCCATCTTAATCTTATCGTTGATTATTGCCACATCCCTACCTATAGCATCAGCCATGGATATTAACACTGCTTCCCTGGCTGAGCTGCAGTCCATCAAGGGAATTGGTCAGCAACGGGCTCAGCTTGTGATAGACTGTGTACGGACTCATGGGCCTTTCACTGACTTTCCCAGTATGACGCGACACTTGGACGCACAGGTCGTCTCTAGCCTGAAACAGGCCTTCGAAACTGGTCGAATAATTTGTGGGGTAACTAAACCATCTACAAACGTTGCTGGTTCTCAAGGGTCCCTAGACCTTCATGCTAGGTTATTGGATATGGAGGCTCGAAATAAGACAATGGAGGCTCAGAAAAGGGAGGCAGAGGATAAGCTTAGACTTGCGAATGAAAAAATACAGTCTCTAGAAAGCTCCAGTCAGTCTTCTAAACTGACCCAGGCCGCAGCATCTTCCATTGTCATGCCGGCTACCTCATCTGATGAGGAGTTGTTGCGCTCCTTAAAAACGTTCACTGCCCTGTTTGAGACCAGGTTACAGTCTACCCCCAAAACTCTTGATACCGCGCAGGCCCCGCCACCTCGTACCAGTACCCCCAACAGTGCCAGGCTGCTGCCTCCTTTAGAGACACCTGTAACACATATGTCACCAGTCTGTGGTCCAGATGGTTACCAGCAGGTCCGGGATGCAGTTTATGTTCCTACCACTCGCAGGATACATACTGATCCTCCTGCTGACTCAAGTCTGAATGATCCACAGCATCTACGGGGTAGGACTAACCAGAGGGGATCGTGGGCAAGATGTTCATCTCCTCTATCTGAGTCAGATTCCACTTCATCGAGTAGCGATTCTAGCCCAGTCCCTCTATCTCGACAGTCTCAAAAACCACTGGGCAAGATACCTACATATGATGGCAAAGTGAAGTGGCAGGTCTATTGTGAACAGTTTAAGCAGACTGTTGCAGGGTTCAGTGAGGAGGAGTCTCTCAGGTTGCTTGTCCAACATCTCCGAGATGATGCCCTTGAGTTTTTTGGGTCTCTACCTAAGTCCACAAGGCGAGACTATCGGAAACTTAGAAAGGCCTTGAAGGAACGCTTTGGGTCTCGAAATCAGCCAGAAACTGCAAGACGGGAGCTTCAGGCTCTCAAGCAGGAGACAGAGGAGTCTCTGGATGCATTTTCTCAACGCTGTCTGAATCTTGCTCGGGAAGGGTTTCATGGGGATTCAGAGCAGACAATTGAGAGGGCAGCCATGGATGCCTTCCTGCGGGGCTGCGCAGACCGTGGGGCAGCTCTTTCTGCAATTGACAATGGAGACCCTCCCAAGACCATGAAAGCAGCTATAAAAAGGGTCAGAAGCTCCATTCATAATACTAGATTTATATATGGAGACAAGAAGTTGAGGGGTGTTACCTTTGCACCCAGTGAGGACGTGCCAACAGTTGCAAAGATTGAGCGGGGTACACAAGATGCGGATTTGGAGGAAACCATCAGAAAGGTGCTTGTTAAGTACCTTGCTGAAGTCAGGGTCTCTCGTCCTCCAAGCCCCTACCCTGGCAGGCCTCCATCGCGTAGTCCTAGCCACAGTCCCAGCCACAACCCTAGCAACAACGGGCCTTGCTTCAACTGTAAACAGCACGGCCACTTTGCTAGAGAGTGTCCAGTCCCCAAACCATTACAGGCTCCAGCCTCACCAAAGAAGTCGGAAAACTAGTTTGGGATGGGTGCAATGACCAACACCCATCCCCGCATCACAGTGGTCGTCCTCCCGAAGGTGCTTTGAAGCAGAAGAAAGCTGAGGTTCCAATCTCTGTGGCAGCTATAGACAGCAGCAGTACTTCAGCTAAAGGCCCTTGGGTGAGAAATGTTGAGTTTCGAGGGGGGAACAGCACCTGTGACCCACCTGAAAGTTTGATTTTGCCTATCATCATCAATGGCACACATACTGATGCTCTAGTGGATATTGGAGCCCAGGTCACAGTCATCAGTTCAAGATTCTTGCAGAATATGTCTGACCCTCCACAGGTCCTTGAAAAGGTTTTGTTGAAAGGTGCAGGGGTTTCCAGTCAGATGACTGGTCATTTTATGGATAAGGTCAAAGTTCAGATCAGTGGCTTGTCATTTGGCTGGCATGTCTATGCAGCTCCAGTTTCAGACACGGTTATTCTTGGCTTGGACTTTCTAAAGGCAGTAGGAGCTACAATTGACCTATCCCAGACAACTATCACCATCAGTGGGAAAGTCATACCTGCCAAGTATAGGCAGACTAGCACTGGTGGGATATATGAAGTTGGGCAAGTAACTTGTGTAAAGAGAGTAGTACTCCCACCACATTCCACCAAGCAAGTGCTTGTCAACACAGGTGGAGTTCCCAGTTCACAGGGACAAGAGCGCCTACTCTGCCCAAGAGAGTTCCACCCAGAGGTCCTGTGTCCCCATACTTTACTCAATCAGGGTTGTACTGCAGTAGTTAAAGTCTCAAGCATAGGTGACAAGTACATTAAGTTGAAACCTGGACAAAATATTGGTTCCTCTCAGGCAGCTAGTGTGTTAGATTCGCTGATGGATGTCTCAACAATACCAGCAAAATTGAGGCAGATTGCACTTGATAGCAAGCAAGGTTTAACCAGTGAGCATGAACTCGAGGTAGAGAGGTACAACAGGACAATCCTCCAGATGATTCGATGTTTCCTGAAGGGTAGATCCTGTCAGTGGGATTCACATCTAGCAGTTCTGGCAGGAGCTCTGCGAGCTGTCCCACACAAACAAACTGGCTACAGCCCAAATATGATGATGCTCGGTAGGGAGGTGACCCAGCCTGAAGATATTGTGTTCGGCCTATCGGACCAGCAGAGTCCATACCTCTCTGGAGTGGACTATGTGCAAGGCCTCCGTGCCAATCTCGAAACTGTCCACACCTTGGCAAGGAAACATCTAGGCAAGACCCAGGCTAGACAAAAGCAGTGTTACGATCTGCAGGCACATGAAGTCAAGTACCAAGTAGGTGACTTTGTGTACATGAAAAACATGACCAGCAAGAAAGGTCAGAGCCCAAAGCTGCGCAAGGTGTGGAAGGGTCCCTACTTGGTTGAGAAAGTCATCTCTCCAGTCCTATTACAGCTCAAAGACAGGAAAAGGTCACAGGTTGTTCATCACGATCGCCTTACAATATGCAAGGACAGGGCCATCCCCTTCTGGCTCAGGAGGCTACGCCATAAACTTCTTGAGGCTCAGTCAAACGATGGAGACTCGCAACAGATAGCTCACCATGATGATAGCCTACTCTGTGACCTAGACAGTAGTGAAGGTGGGTCCACAGCAGAGACAGGCAGTCGGGAGGTTCCTCGCAGAACTCCACCTGCGATGCAAGCTGAATCCATAGAAGATAGATCGGGTGAAAAACAGGTGTTGAACATGCAAGATTCCATATGTGGGGATGTTACAAGCACTCCAGTCAGGAGGTACTCTAGACGAGGTAGATGGATTGAAATGCCAGCACGACTCTTGAGTGTGCTCCGTCGCCTCCCATCCATGTTAAAATAATATGGGCCTCCCCCCAGGCATAGTACCCAGGTGCCTGGGGGTAGAAGAAACATGATGCACCATGTTTTCTGCCTTTTCTGGTCTGTAAAACCATTGTCAGGCTGGGGCAGGCTCAAACTGGTACACCACTTCTGGGTTATTATTAGCCTCCTGGCTTACAACATCTCAGTCAGGAGGGCAGGGCAGAGATCATCGAAGGCCTGTAGATCATGCCGCTTGAATGGATAACGTCATCATCACCCATGTGGAGCTAATGGGCATCAGGACATCACGGAACAAGAGCCATCAAGAGAAAACGGGGAGGAGTGTGAGGATTTACAGTAACATTGGCTGCAGCACCCCCTAGGAGCAGCCACAGGGGACACACAGGAGTGGTTCCCTGTGAGCAGGACTGAGTCAGTTGGTTCCTTGGTTTTGGTTGATGCAGAAGCACCCCAGAATCCCAAGGGCTGACTGACCATACTACAGACTACACACCTAGACCTGTGAGTATAACATACATATAAATATTACAATACAAAGACCCATGCATCGTATAGGTATAGAGTAGTATAGAGTTTCATTTTACCAAGTAGGAAGCAAACTGTTATTACACCATTACCCTTCATGTAAATCCACCATTATGAATTAGGTCTTCAGATTTTTAACTGACTAGATGATACATTACCAAATCTGTCAATAAAATTGCCATTACATAGCTGTAATGCATACATGCATGCTGAGAGGAAATTTCACCTTAATTATATTACTAGACCTATATTACCCAGTAGGGTAAATTGAAATTTTAAAAGTACATATATTTTACTTTATCGTACTACACTCATTCATATTTTATTAAAGCAAAATGAAATTATTAGGAAGGGTCACGAATAGTGAATATAGGGAATAGTGTACAAAAGAAAGGATGTGATATATACATGTAAAATATCAATACTAATATCATTGTGATTCTGTACATATATGAAGTAATAATTTCATTAAATTTGTAAATGAGTTGGGATTAATCACACTGCACTAATCAATATGATATAGGAGGGTAAAATAGCACCTTATGCCAAAAGACAACCTAGTTTCTACAGACTTACAGCTGTTTTCTCATTACTGAAAATGTTTGATAATTATCTACAAAGTTGTTTAGTGCAAGCGACTTTACCAGAAGGTACGTATGCTTGATTATCTAACTCATGCTTCATCAACGTTAAAAGGCACAAATTACAAAATATGACAAGTAGGCCTAGGACACGGCTTGATGTAAGTTTCACATTATCTACACAATGTGAGCTAGGATGGTTAGCTTGTTACAGTACCATGTCAGTTGATGAATCACAAAACTATGAAGAAAAATGACATACTACCAATGCCGATGGACATGTAAGATGTATGAGACATATGATAACGAACATGATCGACATGGTTCGCATAGAAGCCTAGTTAAAGCGATGTACTTATGGCATTTCAAAAGGCAAGTGTTAACTAAAACAATGAACACGCACTACACCTAGATGTAGGCCTTACTACTGCACAAGTCCTGCATGTGCTAAACGTGAATATAACTTTAAGGTGTAGAAACTCTTTTACTTTGTACAAAAGCATGCTATCAAAAAAAGGGGGAGGTGAATTGGTTTACCATTTAAAACAGGTAAATAAGGATTCAAACTTCATTTGAATTTAAAAAAACGTAGCCTTGATCTCTAATACCATAGGGATATGTGTTTTAAGAGGTGTCTAAAGACACATAATTGAAAATAAAATCACTAGAGGTAACTGTGCCCGGCACCATTGTTGAATAAGCGTAAGCAATAACGAATCTCAATCATTAACTGAATGGGTAACTCGTAAAGTGATCATGTAACATAATATAATGAAAGTTGAAAAATGATAAATATAGCATACCACCAATACCAATGGATATGAAAATGTACAGGAAATAGGATAATGGACATGACCGACCAAAGATGGCTGTTGACACAGAGCTCAGGGGCATACTTTATGCAACATACCTTATAATGACATTGCAGTTGGTAAATGTTCACTAAATCATTTTTTGGTAAATGTTCACTAAAATCTTATTTACTGCTTGTTACAGTGTAGAAACTTTATAGAATATTGTCAGAATAAAATAGCGACCTTATGAAGTAATTAGTAATCATTGCTTCCGGTGAAGAGGATAACAGAATGTGTGAAGGGAAAACATAAAGCAATATAAAGGGAAAGGAGAAATTGTTGACCCTTCAAGGCAGATAAACAAAGGATCAAGGTAAAATCAAATCTATAGCCTTAGTGTCTGGTAATTATACAGAATTGGTAAAACGCATCAGTAGGGGTAGGGTAACCATGCAAATGCTATGGGAATACTGAAAGATGTTTAACCTGATATATTGTTAATCAAATGAAAGTGATAAAGAATCTCAAAACATTTACCAAAAGGGTAAATCGTAAAGTGATCATAGAAAGCCAAATCGTAAAGTGATCCTAGAAAGCCATCCAAAGCATAGCATTGCTTCCTTTTTTTCTATGCAGTACTAGAAACGCGATTGTAGTTGATATAAAGACCACAGATGATGAGGCAATCCTGCTCAAGTTTAATGCCATGGGGGAGTATAAATTATTTTGTTCTGATAACACAGCCTAAGGAAGAAAAATAAAAAAAAGAAGCAGAGTCAGCCTCAAGAAATTGATATCAATGTGATTGATTGAGAGGAAATGGCTAATAAGTCATAAAAAAAGCTGTGCGAAAATTAAGTGATATTATACAACGGCAATCTACAGACATTAATAAAATACACATAAAAGAAAACTTCTTAAAGGCATGATAATACTTAATCTACCCTTAATGCAAAGAACAAAGCAGGTTTAACGAAGCAGGGATCAAGAGGAGTATTTGAAACAAGAATGTCTCTAGAGCGAAAGGGGGCAGCTCAAATTTCCACTTACCTAAGTACTATTGTCTGTACATGTGCTTTTTCCTATGAATGATCTTACTATCTGAATGTTACTTCAGAAAGAAAGGAATTTCTTCTAATATTCCATCTGAGATATTGGCCTCATAATCATGTGTCTTGATATTTTTTTTTCATTCCAATCATCCATGTTACGATACAAGTTTGCCTTCCAGTGAACTACCACCCAATGCTCAGAGAACGCTCGATTGTTCCGTGAAGTACCATTTTGCAGATGAACTACAGCTATGTATCCATACTGGTTCCAAGTTCAGTGATCCATTTAACACCCTAATATGTTGAGTTGTCCAAGCAGTATAATGAATGATGACATGATAGAATATGATGAAGAGAAAATGACACGAGTGCATACCAATAATTGAACATAATGATAGATCCAAACAATATTTACATAATTATTTGTAAACACAGAATACTTGGTACTTTGTGTATAAAGCGTGTTCAGTATGATAGAATATAATTGTACTCAATCGTGATTTCTTGTAGAATATGTATTTGACAGAGAGAAATATAACTAAATAAAAGGAATGAGGATGAAATGATACAAGCCTGACATCAAACTAGAGGAAATACATATATGTATATGTCATGGGATGTTCAGATGATTGAATACTTTGGCGAGATCAAGATAGCCTTTTCTCCAAAATATCTTGGCATCTTATGAGTTGTGTGATTTCAGGCATTTCCTTTAGGATGAAGGCAAAAGGTGGGTTATATACCTAGAAGCGGAATTAGTATAATTGTGAAAAACTACAGCATATCACTTGTGAATTATCTATACACTGTTATAGTAGTTGATATTACAATAATCAAATGGGTGAGATGAAATCATTGCATACAGACATGTAGTATCTGAAATAAGTAAACCAAGGAAAATTCTAATGGTTCATGGTAAAGCTAGACTACAGCTGACATGTAAGAAAGTTATCAGCATTAGAAAGACTCAGTCCCACTATCACTCCATCTAAGCTATAGTGCATAATATGATGTGTTTGCATTGCACAAGAAATCATAACTTTAAAATGTTGGAATGCCTTAGTGTTATACTAAACACATTGAACTTACATAGAAATACACAGCAGAAAGGGGACTTGAAGGATTACTTTCACCAAAAATCTCACTGCACATACCTATATGAATGAGTCCTTCCTGTACTCCATGATTTCTTTTTTTTTTCAGATTACTTCAAGAGCAATCTCAGCCTTTCCAATAGCTTTTCCAATGTGCTACAGTTATTAGCCTTTCCCAATCATGGCTCTATCAAATAGATCTCAGCTGTGGGTGTACAGTACTAAGAGCATTTCCTTTGACCCAATCATTCCTGTGTTGTGTGACGTTGATTATGCATTATTCCATCAGGGTGATTATGCATTATTCCATCAGGGGGTTTTCAAAGCAAAATATATCCCAAAGTGATGTATCCATGTTATAAATATTACAAATGCATGCAACCATGCTATACGTCCTAGTGAACTCAGTTGTCCAGTGTGATTAGATATAGCAAGCTGGGGATATGATGAAGCTACGGTGATGGGATCATGACAAAGCACATCATGATAGTGGAGAGAGGAATTTCACAAGCACCAAGATGAACACAATATTATCAACACAGAATACATTGATCGGGTGTCAAAATGATCAATGAATCCTATGTTCTAATACACACACAAAAATGGCACAATCTAATTTGTAAACACAGAATACTTGATCCACTGTGTATATAGCATGTTAATTATGATAGAATCAAATTATACCAAAGCATGATTTCTTGTAGAATACATACTTGACAGAGAGAGACTTAATAAATATGCGAAATGGAAGGAATGTCAATGAGGATGAAATGATACAAGCCTGGCACCATACTAGTGGAAGTCCATATGTGTAAATTTCATGGGATGTTACCAGATGATCTAATACAGTATGAAAACAGACTTTGTTGAGATCAAGATATCCGTTCCTCCAAAATGACTTAGCTTCTTATGAGTTGCGTTCTTCTAGGCATTACTAATTTTTTCTTTCCTTTAGAATGAATGTAAAATGCAGGTTATTTACCAAGTAGCGGAATTAGTTGTAAAAATCAACAGCTTAGCACTTGCAAATTATCTATAGCTGATATTATGATTGATATTAAGTAAAGCTATAAACTACAGCTGAGAGAAAGTTATCTGCAGTTGGAAAGACTCAATCTCATTATCACTCTATATAAGTTACAGTGCAGAATAATTTTGCTAGATTACAACACACTATAATGCATTTCGTTGCACAGGAAACCATAACTTTAAAATGCTGGAATGCTTTAGCCTAAAACTAAACACATTGAACTCATATGCAAATACACAGCAGGGGTTTTGAAGGATTACTTTCAATAAAAATCTTACTGTACATAGTACATTTGTACATACCTATATGGATGAGTCCTTCCTGTATTCCCTGATTTTTTTTTCAAATTTCAAGAGCAATCTCTGCCTTTCCAATACTTGTTCTGATGTAATAAAGTGATTAGAGTGAGAGTCATAACTCCATTCCATATACCAGGATCCTATATCACCAGTGCATATCATCCTTTCCCAACCACATCTCACAGTACCAAGAGCATTTTCTTTGACCCAATCATTCCTGTGTTGTGTGATGTTCCATTAGTGTGATTATGTGTTATTCCAGCAGTGGTTATCAATGCAAAAATATTTCCCAATGTGATGTATCCATGTTATAGATATTACAAATACATGCATCCATGCTATACATCCTAGTGAACTCAGTTATCCAGAGAGATTAGATATGGGAAGCTGGGGACATGAGGCTACAGTGATTGGATAACGACTAAACACATCATAATAGTGGAGAGAGGAATTTCACAAGCACCAAGATGAACACAAAATTATCAACACAGAATACATTAATCAGACATCAAAATGATCAGTGTATCCTAAGTTCTAATACACACAAACACATGACACGAACAGATATATTAAACATTTTACCATTGAAACACATAAAAGATATGAAAGGATCATCATGAGGATAAAAAGAATTATACAAGCCTGACATGTGCACGACATTTGAAAGTCTCTGTATGGCGATGGGATGGTTTCAGATGATTGAAAAATTGTGTAATGACGGATTCTGTGCTGTTCTTGAAATCATTCATCCACGAAACATCAAGTTATCATTCTATTAGTGTGCAAAGAGGTAATACATAGTTCCCCAAAGGGAGTTTCCTTAACTCCCTTTGGTAATAGAACAAAGGCAATTTACAGAAATTACACGCTAGCAGGAAAATTATGTTGAAGGTGACATTAACTTTACCATGGCATAAGCTAGTTGATTAATGACGGCTAGTATTGTCAGAAAAGTGAAAATCATTATACATGGGCATGAAGCAACCATATTATGAATGAATGTAAAAGTTTAGATACCATAAGCTAAACATTCATATTGAGTAAAGCTGTTCTTGTATAACAGTTGAGATTGTATTCTTAGTGACTGTGATGAGGTAATCTCATTTTAGTATGCATAGAGGTAGATTTACTTTAGTACTACCGTCAGCAAATCTTTAACTCAGTAAAGGTTAATCTCTAAAAGCACTGCTTATTAGATATGTCCTAGAAAGTTAAGGTGATTTCTTACCAACATACATACCAAAGCACTTCCCCATCTAATTTAGGTGACAGTCATTCACTCAGCATATTAATTCACTCGGCATATTATTTTCCATCACCACTAGCTAAGAATTAATGTAAATGCCCCATTCATTCAGGTTAAGCGATTTGGAAGCAGTCAAAATGAGTTGTCCAGACATTCGCTATCATGAGGGGAGCACAAAGAATTTGAAGGCACTGTGATGACTGTCATAAAAGTCGCAAACCTTCCAAAACAACAACATAAAAGAAACCAAAATAATATCAAGACAAAATAGCATTATTGATACATGTATAACTTTTTCTGTGGTAAGGAAAAGCTGCGTGGAAAAGAAAAAAGACAGCCACAAGTAAATATACAACAATGTACGTGTGAAAGGAGACTAAATCTAAAATAATCAAAGGGAATATTGTGAAAATGTAGAGTCCACTCATCCTGTCTGTTCCTGTTCATGAAGGTGTAGTCATTCATTATGACACTCATTTCCACAACCCTTGAAGATGCTGATGTACATGCACGTTTACTCTCAGTCTTAATTATAATGATATGCGTGGTGACGTCTTAATGCATGGAAAATGAATTGAATGGGTGCAGCCTGGATGAAAAGGTATTTGCATGTTTCTTATGATCTAGTACTAGCTAGGTATAGGAATGAAAGACATATATGGAGCTGTGTCGCTTTTAATAGAGTTACTTGAATCTTGGTGCCTTAAAGAGAAGGAAAAACTGATAAGTCAATGTAACCAACAAAGCACTAGTCAGCCATATCCCTACAGAAATTTTGTAGGTGACGGACTATCCATTCCTACGTGCGTTTCCCATGAGGTTAAACGTATACGTCTTATTGAAGTTAAGGGACGAGAAGAGATAAGAAAAGTATGCAGAGCTCTCTAACCTCATAACCCTCTTCCAGGTGCATTCAAAAGAGGCATTTATGTGGTGTTCATTATGTTCCATGCAGATTATAGTGAAATCCATTCCAATGCATTTGTAAGCGAACGTAGATGTAGGGAACTACATTGATGACGCGATGAAATGTCTCAATCCACAAACTTAACTGAAAGTGTCTGAAGCTGAAAGTGTCTTAAGTCTAACCTGATAACCCTTTAAGGGCTGCATGATACCTCGCAACTCGATATAATGCACTGTCAGAGCGCCGGTGAGTAAACCTTGCTGGCAATACATTGATGAGTCATACCCTATTAACTCCCATAATCGGTATGATACATCAATGAACCAAAAGCAAGTCACTCGCCAACTCTTCAGTAATGCATAATTTTAACAGAAGTACCATGCTGTTCTAAAAGGGTTAACACGGTGTCCGAAGGCAAACATGGAGTAATTCAAACAATAGGAGCGTCATGTGGTGATAAACGGTGGGTGATAGCCGCAGAGCATTGTCATGATTTCAGAGTTGGAAAACTTTTAGAAATTGTTTAAAAGAGGAGTGGAAATGAATGTACCTTGTACACAGAACATTTGTAGTTCATACACTTCCAGGAGAGTATACATCACCAAAACGATTAAAACATGCGCACTTTCAATTCAGATCCATTTCCCCATTGAGTCCATTGGCGTCGTTCTCTCATGTTGTTCTACATTCCGGGTATATGTAATCCTATTGAGAGGATTGTTTACAAAAGGGAAAGCACTGTATCCAACAGATAATCCATGCGACAGTCAAACGTCATCGTGGAAAGCGCATTAGTTCACGTAGATGCAATTTATCGCTGTCACAGGCGCATTCGCGTGACAGTGTTGAGAACATAGGCTAAGGTAGACTCGGGCACCAGTCTCGATAGTGGAAGTCGAGTTATGACATCTGGTCGGGTGCCCTAGACTAAGGCTAAGGTTGATCTAAAGGGATTCTATGATAAATCAAAGGAAAAAAACCTACGTGATACAAGCATAATGGTAGAGACACATGTAACATAAAGAAAGATGACAGCCGACAAAATGATGAAAACAAAGGATATACACAGCAAAAAAATGATATATTATTCGTGAATAGACAAGACAGGAATAGAATGCAAAAACAATCGGTGTTAGAAAATGTAACCGAAGAAAAAAATGCAAAAACGCTCTGAAAATAAAGCACGGCACTCTCAAGCTATTTTGAGTGAAGGCATAACTCTATAAAGAAACATATCAAAATACACAAAATGAAAAGTTGAAATAATCTCAGCAAACAATGCAGTCTGAATTATATAACATAATATTAGCACCTAAGGTATGAACAGAACAAAGCAATCAACACACCAGACCCGGGTCATGTGAGGTCACCATGGTATAAAAATCCAATCACATGTACAGGGAGAGGCCAATGTTTAAGAAGAGTTAGATCACCTCACCAATTACATCGTTCGCAGCCTATCGACCACCAGAGGAGCCACCTGTTGTATTGAGGGCAATGTGTTGGCTTCAAACAATGTGTGTGCAGCCTATGTGTGGAATCATTAGTATTACAGTCACCTAAAATAATGCAATACATGAAAACGTTTTACAGGTCTATATAGCATAGATTACGATATTGGATCGTGTGTAAGGGTTAAGAATCCATTAAGACAGTTTTTCATATTGTGATCATGTAATATGAAACTCGAAGTTTCGTTGGAACAATAGTAAAGTTCAGAGAGGTATACTCTCATGAGTGGCACTTACTGGTATTCAGTAAACTCCTTCCCTCATTTATGAGTGAAATAAATATGATATTAGACAGAAGTCATCTTCGCTGTGGGAAACTTGAGAGTGTCCGAGCAGGCGTTCCTCATTTCATGAAAAAACATTCCCTCTGTCGTGATATTTCTCCTGGCTTTAAAGGGAAACCAACTCCCTTCCCTTCCCTTTTCTTCATTCCTTTGTCCTCTAGGTATATAGGCTGACATAGTCTGTATGTTTTGTATGTAAGTATACCTGGTGAACACTCAGTCAGGATTGACTCAGATCCTTTATCATGTTTATTCACCACCTGTCTGGGTGAAGGTGACTAAGTGTAAGGTGCTTAATGACTGAGTACAGGCTGATGTTGGGGTAAATGGTGACGTCATGGCCTACTATGAGTGGAAATCTATGTCTGCTGTACAGTCACACGATTATGATTCACCCTGATCCAGCGGATGTCAGAAACTTCCACTCATTATGCGTGTAGCCATGAGCTAGGAATTTCCCGGAAGTGCAGACTATTAATCGCCTCCGCACAAAGAGTATAGGCTACATCCGGATCAGGAGGCGTCTGATACACGTGGGCCGTGGTCGTTCTTTTTGTATTTGCAGACACAATGGGAATTGTGTAGGATAAGTAGTCTCATGTTGAATTTTGGCACAGGAAACATCCTGTATATACCGAACAAACATGGCATTGTCAATTTCTATCGAGAAAAAAAAAATCTAGACAGGTTAGGTGACGCCCTTCTGCAGACCCAATCCATGTAGAGTATAATATGTAATATTATGTCCGAATGTAAATGTTTATGATGCCTTTATAATGAAATATGATAATGACACACGTATTATCACACTATCCTGGTGACCGTGCTTAAAACGTAGGCCTAGATATATCATTTCATCGAACTTCAATGATCCTCCTGGGACGGTCATATAGGCAGTCAACTCTGAGTTTTCTTTTATATGTCTACTTCATTATCGAAATAGACCTAAACGTTTTGAAAATTGATTTATCGTGGATTCAAAAACCTTTACACCGATTTTCCTAGATAGGCTTCACACACATTGTCAGAAAAAGGCCAAACACAAACTTACCTTCAATACGCAGGCATCACATCCCACCACAGCTGATAGTCTTGTTGTTGTTCCTCATGGAGGAAATGTTTGTGTTCACCCCGCCTCTCTCAGCGGGGCCAACGGCCACTCACGTGGCGGGGCTGCAGTGGGTTGTGGTTCTCCGGGGTAGAAAAACAAGGGTATGGCGACGAAGAATGAATTGGTAAAGGTGTTCTGGCTCCGTGTTGACAGCATCCGCTCCCGGTCCACGGCCATGGTGTCCAGTCATGGCCGGCACGGTATTCATTAGCCGCACGCCAGCCACGCGGCGGGCGCCACAGGCGCACCTCCTCTCTAGCTGGAGTGCGAGCACGTTCAGGCCCGGGCGCGCGCCGATGGCTAGGCGTGCCGCCTATTGAATTCCCCTCAGGTCTGGTGGATGTCAGTCAGTGACAGGCACAACAGATCCAGTCGGGATCCGCTCGTGCTGTGCCAAACGTCGCCACCACGCGATGTTTATATACAAAGAGGATATGGCTATTTTTAGCCTGTGACGTAGGCGCTGTGCGATCTGATTGGCTGGGCCTGCCCCCGACGTCAGGCCCACGTGCTGGCTGTGGGGGGGGGGGGGGGTGTGGATTACACAAGGACTTGCTCTGACTTGCCCCCCTACTCTTTCAGTCACTGATGAAAGTATTATTATAACATCAGTTTTGGTGAAGATATTACAACATCTTGTTCATATCAATGAGTGCTATACTGTGGTCATTGTGAAATAAAACTAAGGCATCCCTAGAAATTGGGAATATCCCAGAGGAACGATTTTGAACATATATTTTTTTTTTTTACTTTGGCTTATTATTAAAGATCAAAGTTTTTCTTTGTCTTTGCTGTTGTGTATTTTAAATACATCCGGAACAATAATTGTTATGACCCCTTTAGTTTAGAAGTAAGAAAATCATGATAAATACTGCATGCTCCTACAGAAGCCTGTAAAGTCTATAGAGCGGAGGCAGAGTCATCATGAATAATAAAAATTGAAGTCGCTCATCCCTTTTATAGGAGTTATCATGAACGGTTGCCCCTGTAACCTCCTACGCCCCTTCCAAGTTTTACCACAGTTTTGAATCAGACATCTCCAGTGTCGGTTATTCGTCATTTTGTAAATCCTATCTAGGTGGTGCGTCCTTCAACGTATACTGGACGCAAAGCGAGTTAGGCCACAGCGACAATAGCTCCATGGGAGACGTTCAGTATGATAGCCCCTTCGTTTCGCCTATATCTATAGGAATAGGTATAAGATATAAGTTAACAGTATCCCATATGCTATTTCCTATTACCTGTTCACCCCGGACCTTTCCGCACCTAACAGTGGGCATAGACCTAAAAGTCTTCCAGATATTTCCCAAATAATGAAAAACAAAATGTATAACCATGGAAATTTGTTAAAAAAGGACCTTTATTCAAGCACAACGTAACAATGTAGGTGGCCCGTTATGAAAAGGAGAACTTACCTTACAGTGGTGGTGGAGGCGTGGGGGATCTGGGAGGATACCTGTATGCCTATATTGATCACCGATTTCAATTATGTTGTGCCACTAAAACTGTATCCACATAGACATAACAAAGTTTTTTTATTGACGAGAGAAAAGAGCTTTTCTGTAAGTTGGAAAAAAGGGACTATCACAGATTTGTAGAAAAGATATACATGTAGAAATGTATACGTGTAGGACTAGGTCTAGACCTTTACCAATATTCTCATTGGCGGATTCAGGATTTGGAAAAGGAGGGGGCGCGGCCCAAAAGGAGGGGGCGCACCCGCGCCCCCTCTCAATCCGCCACTGATTCTTGCTTTAATCCTTCCTGAATCTAGAGGGTTCACCTCATGTAATCATTGGTCTATTGATTATACAAATGGGTAGTGGGAAATGCACTAATCTAAAAAAATGTTCATATATATTCTTTTTTCAGATCCTATATTATGAGTAGGTATACTAGTGTAAGTGATCTGCAAAGCCACTTATAGCTGCTAAATTAACTAAACCGACAGATTTCTTGTAATTGCTTATAGTTTATTGTGGTTATTCAAAAGGTTGCTGATTGATCAACAAAAACATACATATAAAGCACAGTAGGCCTATCTATACATTACCAATATGACAATACGACTCACACCATTGGGTCGTATTTATGTGACACGGCATTTCCAGAACATAACACATGATATCATAATACCATGACATTATAATTCTAAGAGATGTGAAGTGGTGTGTACGGGTATGGTATATGAACTAACAACAATCATACTTAGTAGGGTATGCTTTAGAACTGTAAAATCACTGTCATATATAGGCTTATACCACGATTTCTGGGTTGCTCAGTGCTTTTTGCTGGATATTCCCATTCACATACCTGTCGATATTGCACACCCTGTAGGCTGTAACATCAATTTTGTAAGGCGTGCGGTTATCCATGGATAACCTGCATGCTGTGCGGTTATCCATGGATAACCCGCACGCCTCTCATGTCCTTCCATGTCATATGTAACTAGACATACACTGTCAGACTGCACTACTCTATTTACAGTACATTGCCTTCATTTTCAGAAAACTTAGGAGCTACTGTTAGTACAAATCTAATGACTCTACAGAAGGTTGCCACGTATGTAGTACAGTGGTATTTACTGCCTATTTACAATTCGGGCTGAGAGTGTAGTGCCCGATGAAGCATATCGTCCTTCCCTATAATCTAAGTCACCGTTCCATGTGGCGACCCCATGATGCACTTTCGTGATAGCATTGTAAGATTTCCGTCTATATCACATTAGTTCTACCTCTTCAACCCGAACCTGGCGAGGCTCTGACTATGAGACGATTTCCCGCATTCAGTGGTCAATTCTAACACCCATAAGTCAGCCTCGTCCGTTTGAAAGTAGCAGTATGGCAATTAGAACTTAAGATCTGAAGTGAATGGGTGTCAATCACCGTTCAAGCAACAACCCGGTTGGAGGGTGCCATGGGTGCAGTCTCGCCCGGTCGGGATTCTAGGGAATACCTCTCTTGTGTATGGGGATGATGGTCCCCATTTTCTGGGGAAGATTACTATACGCGAGGTACCTGCCTACAAATAAGCACTACAGCAACCAGCGGAAAAAACTTCTTTTACCCACAAATGCTAGGTGCCACAGATGACTCACGCTAGTGGTCGAGCTGGGGCCAGATTGCCATGGGTGAGAAGGTTTATTTATTTGAATCTATAAATCCGCATTGGCAAACTATGATGGAGATCCCATTGAACAGACCCTTTGTAGGTTCTGTGGACAAACATTACTATTTACAGATCCAATCGAATGTCATGGTAGAACAATAATCATATCTCCATAAATTTCTTACAAAGGCCTATATATTTTTGGGCGACAGCGATGACAACCTTATTAAAATTGTCACCTTTATATATACTACTTACGCGTCCGGGGTCTAATTACACCCCGATAATAACCTAAGTTTCCATCTACTACTTGATTAAAGACTAAGTATGGGATGGCATAGCTCAGTACCAGGACTCACATCGCTGTGCCTCCGCGAGAGTACATGAAAAATGCACTTTTTGCTCACTCACGCTCTCCTGAGCACTTTCGACCACCAATATAGGCCTACTCGCAATTTCGTGATTTTCATCTACATTTCCAACATGGTCAGCGTCTCTCAGGGACATGCCTCCTGACCCCCTAGACCTATCGGATTAAGTGTTACACGTCCAATGCTTAAAATGTCAAATATCTGAAATTTCACACGTTTGCACGGCCTCATCTCCTCTCCCATTATCAAACCCAAGTTGCATCCAGCACCTCGGGTACGTGCCATAGTTTGCTAATGGTCTTGGGCGGGGAGTGCTTTGGCGGACTTAGGCGGGGGGCACGCCCCCCTTCTTTTTGCCAGTACTTAAGATTTTAATTGCATACTTTGGATAATAAAATTTACCAAATGAAATAGCCAGTTTATGTGTCATATCATCTCCAGACAGTTCAGTACTTCCATCAGGATGTCAAGGTATCTGACCCTGAGTGTGTATGGCACCGTCTATATAGTTTACAGAATCTTCAGAAACCAACATTATCCCTGTAGTTTGTCCAGGAAACATATCATTCATTATAATTTATTCTATAGATCTAATTGAACCCACAATTAATATCAGTCTTCGGTGTGTAAGCTCTCCATTCTTCTGAAGTGGGCAAGACACATGTCCATGCATACCCTACTCTGGCATAGCAGAATTGACTCGTATTTTATTGACTGTAACATCGATGGTGAAATTTGATAATTCAAATCCTTCAGTACATCCCAATATGTGGCAATACTGCGATGTAACGCAGTAGGCCCCAGATGCTCATTGTTGACACACTGACATGAAGAGCGTAGGTGACATGTTTGTATGTTCGGACATCCCTGTCATAAAATACAATAGCATATAGAGCTAGAATATATGTAATAATGTGATGAAATACTGTTTCTGGATACACAATGACAGGGAGGATCTCCAAGCAACGTTTTCTCTTAGTGTATAATGCATGTATCATATACAATGTACCAACGATCAAGATAGACACCCCAGACACTAAATTGACAATAATAATAGCATCTGTATGTACTTGCAACATTCCTGTAATGCATCTGGCAGTGGTTTGAATTCTATAAGAGGCTTGATTTGTCTGGACGAGGCTGGGCTAACAGTAACAATAACCAGAATATAAAGCGCAAAACAAAAACTATGAAAATGGTTGGTAGATTGATGACGAATTTTGACCTCATCCATTCAGTAATTGGGTAGCATTATTTTCCTTGTGACCTTGAACATTCCACTGCGGAACAGACTATATGATAGCCAGTCTTGAATCATCGACATTGGTGAAACATAGGTGCGGTTGTCTTTTGCATGTGATTCATAGTAGGGTAAAGTGACCATGAGTCGTCCACCTCGACCTCTGTGCAACCCCTGACTTTTTCTAAGACCTGTGCTATAGCAGGATAACCTCTTAGGAACACCATACAATTGATATAGAAAATATCCTAAAGTGTTTGTCTTTCCAGCAAATAAGGTTACAACTTTTATACTCATGTCCATCATGCACTATTAGCCTTCATTAACCAAGGAATGTGTATTTCTCCTTATCAGTACCATGAGTCGGCCATAGGTACCTTGACTTGGCCACATCATTCCATGAGTCAACTATTGTGGAGCAGAGTGTCTACCATGTACTTATTAAAAAGAAAGGGCAGATTTCCAGTTTACTCATAGTTGACATGAAATGGAATGCATATACAAATGTTAATTTAGGTTAACCCTGTTCCTTGAAAGCTGGGATGCTATTGAAAGTTTATCCTAATTTACTAGTTGCACTTTAATCAGAATCCCATCTCTTATTTGCATGAAAATCTGAACAAAGGTGCTATTATTGACAGCTTGGGTAGGGGGGCTAAAGTCCCAAAGCTGGTGCTGAAACTTCCCATCTTATATGTATGAAAATAGTTAAAAATCCTCAAGGTTAGTCAATGATAATTTGAATTTGGCACTAATTAACAGCAAAGTAGCCGACTCAAGGTACATGGACGACTCAAGGTCACTCTACCCTATGCTAATTTTCCATATGAATGCCAAAACAATAAATTCTATTTGCCCTGAAGATAATATTTGTGAGAAGTTCATATTGACCTAAGTAGGCAGAAAGCTCAAGTGGTCGCAAACCGGCATCATCCGTGTTGAAAAGTAGTGTTCGGTGCTGAGTTGGAGTGATATTGTTTGTGATAACAAGATAGCACTTGACAAATTTCTCTGTTTCTATAGCGGATCTTAATTTTGATGCTATGAAGGACCCCCTAATGATTGCATGCACTACATTGTCCATCGAGTCATCAATTGTGGTCACATCAAATCCACCCCCATGCATTTCTTCAAGGATCTTCCATGACCCATATCCTCCAGCTAGGACAAAAGGCAGACTCCAAGCTCCTACAACCCTCGTTGACGCGATGCTCCCCTTACTTGGTTCTAATGTAAATGTTGCAGATTTCTGCTGAGAATAGTCAAAGGGAGTTGTCAACAAGTAGACAAGTTCCTTCACTGTAATGTGTTTCTTCAATTCTCTAAATGCCTCTAATTTATCTTTCTGTATTATATTGTACCATTGGTGAAAGGCATCAAAGTCCAAGACACTTTGCCCGCTAGACATCGCTCCATGTACTGCTCCCAGTAAGAGGTTTTCTTCTGGACCCATGTTCAGTGGTTAGACAGGAAACGCCGTGAAAGGGGCACCAAGCCCTTTTAATGGCGAATCTTTTAAATCACGACAGTACGGGATAGTGCTCCAGCAATGATTAAGGCCCAATGCTTTTCAACACAAGTTTAACTTGTTACTGCAACCCTATCATGCATGGATACAAATCCCTCGGGTGAATGTTTTGGCCAGTATATTAAAGTTTTGGGAGCTACCCTCAGAGCAAATGCTCATCCAGCGCTTTCCGGGATGGTGCAGCTACTGAGAGCTACTGAAGTTGTATGTGGTGACTTATTACATGAATTTTCTTAAATGGTAGCGTCAGGTAGATCATGTAACATGAAGATTATAAGTTTCGTCAAATTACTCCTCAAATACTATAGGCCAAAACGTCACATTATTAGCTTTACCAGGGGGAAGTTTCACAAATTAGCATATGTCATTGTAATAGGAGTAATGAATCAATTCAATGCGAGGCCTCTGCAAAGCAATACTCTATGAATACACAAGTGGTTTGTTTGTTAGTTTCTAGGTCCCTATGGAGATTAAATTTGTAAATATTTGAACAAAGAAACTCAAAACTATTAAGGATCCTAAAGATAAAGGTAAACACAGTGATAGATGCCAACCTTTTCAGGGAATTTGAAATATAGCAAGTGTTCTTTTATTTGCCTGGTCTTATACACGCGGATTAGTACCATAGTAGACAAGGCTAAACAAATCACTACCTTTATTATTGGCGATTCACTGGGAAGGAAACCATTTCATCTTTTGTAGTATACCCCCCTTATACCCAGTCTGCTGTTTTATTACATGGCTGATCACAGTCTATCTAACTTGTGGTGTGGCCACACTCAGACCCGTATCCGGTCTCAGAGCATCTCCAGACCTTATGATAGAGGTTGGGGGGGGGGGGACTTGAGTCTGAACAGTGGGATTTCACGCTCAAAGCCTAGTCTTTTAATATATACCAGTTTCATTTCAACGTTACAGGTGAAGTTCCATGCTACACCCCCTCCCTGATCCATCATCACTAGGGCGGATCTAGAAATTACCTCAGAAAAATAAATATTTTTTCGTGTCATAAATTCTTACATTCCAACCAGAATAAAAGAATGCAGAATCTCTGTTGAAATGCAGAATTCCATGGCCATAATGCTCATCTGGACCATTCTTGAGATCCGAGCAAATTCTCTGAGAAAAAGATTGAAAGTGTGATATACATCACAGATGGCTGAGGGTCTGCAAAATTAGACGAGTTCGAGGATGTAGAGCAAGCTCTCAACTTGGCTTTGCATCCAATTGTCGTTAGAGCATTTTAAGTAAGTGCTGAAAATACTGACAAAGTACTATCAGATATTGACTAAATCACTGACCAATAGTGACTGAGTGTTGACATACACGAAGTAACTGTTAACAAATACTGACCGAGTACTGTCAGATATTGACTAAATAAACTAGTGACCAGCTGACCAATAAGTGACTGCCTGACACCAGCTTGGCCTTATCTTCAATTGGTGAATGATTTTGTTCCTACCAATCAATGTTTTAAGCCCGACACTCTGCGGGTTGTGTGCGGACAGGACCCATAGTCTGAGTAGGCGGGTCCACAATTTTCTTCCTGGGATGGATCCCTTTATATAGGTAGTCCACAAGAGACCAGCAGATTTATTTGTTTGGTTAGTTTTACGTCCGGGGGCCATACAGGAACTCAGGCATTCAAAATGGTGATGGTAGGCATACAGCCTAACTATGGGTTGTGCATTTGTGTGTATGCTTGTATGTGTTTCAGGAGTCTGCTTGTAGCAGTGGGGCACAACCCGTACCAGTGATATGATGCTGTGCCGTAGACTGTAGAGACATTCCCCAACCAGTTCATTCTCCTATAATTCTTCGATTTTTGTGTGTGTATTTAACTGTTATTTATAATTATGTATTCATATACGTGTGTTTCTTTGAGGAAGTTCAGTAAGTTCTATGGTGTTAAACACAGCTTTCAATGATGTGTTTTTTCAGATATTTTCTTCTGCTCATTTCAGTCCCATGACAGTTGAGCAGGATTTGCACGCAAATCCCATAGAGTAATGGAAATCTAGGGGTGAAAGGGTTAAACACATCCTGCTCAACTGTCATGGGACTGAAATGAGCAGAAGAAAATATGACACAACAATGATGTGGGCTTTGTGGGATATAGCTTGGATATACTTGGAAGTGGGAGTGGGGGTGGGGGTGGCATTTGATTTACTTTGTACACGCATGGACTGCTGGATCTCTTGATAACGAGTTCATTTGGTGAGTTGATTTCAGCCAAAAACTGACCCGTAGTGAGTGGATCTTTAGTCAAAAGTGCTATCTTTAAACAATTATCAAAATAATTTACGGGAGAAATATTTGACCATTGATTAGAGATGTTGTGTTACAAATTGATTTATTTGAATGCGTTAGGGCGGTATCTCTGAAGAGTGATCCGTATTGAGGTGATACTGTCAACCCCCCCCCCCCCCTTGTCTGCTGCAACCCTGTGTATAGAAGGAAAACCCCCTTGCCCTGCCTGCTCTCCAACACTGGGTATAGGGTGATGCAGTAAAACGTCAGCTATGGAACATAAATAGAATATCAGATACATATCCATTGGTGTTAGCATCATTATAGGATATTATACATTTCGAAAGTGGTCAAAAATTTTGATGTTGGCTCTTTATTTTATACAAGTGCTAGAAATATTGGACTAATGGGAACATTTCATAAATCTTTACTTCCAGTTAAAACATGATCAATATGAAACAAAACAAAGCTTTGATACACAAACATAAATCTAATTCACTGTACATAATTCTCATCTCATGATGTCTGGGCCTGAGTAGGTAACAGAAGATTCTTAACAGTCTCTTTGTATGCATTTAAAGCTTCAACTCCCTCTCCATTATCATGGAGGTCAGTTACTGCATGCTTGAAACGATTCACTAGCTCCAGTTCCACTATTTCTTCCTCTGGTGTATCAGCTGACACCAACTGAGTCAGCTCTGGCATTGGACCCTCCTCCGATACCTTAGAAAAGAGATGAAGGAATCACATTAAATTTAAAATGTGACAACAAAATATATCACTGTCTGACTGTAATGGACGGGCTTGTTTTATGTCAGGATGAATCAATTTTAGATGTAGGATTGTCCCTGCTGGCTTACAATAGTTTATATTTCTTAATTTCAACCACCAGCAACTATTCTGTTATAACAACCTGGTGTTTGTAAGTCAGTGGAATCAATTATCAACCAATGAGTTGATTCTCTGAATTTCTTGTAGATTTCTTAGGGGCCAAATGGTACCTGCCAATCTGGTATTCAATGTACATGTATCATATCAATGCTAACTCGCTGGTAACCAGCTAGGTTAACAGTAGAGACCACTGGCCCTCCCACAATATCTGTATATAATATAGTGCAATCCATACACACCTTTTCAGCAAACTCCCTCTGTCTGCGCAGTGTCGTAATCAAACTCTTCCTGGATTCTTTGATGTCCCAGAAATACCGCTCCATATCTCCCTCAGCTTTTTCAGACTCCCAGTCTTCCACTTTCTGTGACCAAAGGACATTCCATTTGTATGAAATTGTCAAATATACATATACAACGTGTGTATATATTGAGCCCTTTTAAACGCCACCGTGTTCATGTTCCTATGTTGTCATGATATCTTAACACTGCATTGATGAATTGGTGCATTAGTGCATCTTGTCTATTCTTAACATGTTCTAGAACCCTTAACAATTGACACAATGTATCATTGAGGAGTTATTCAGAAGAGCTTCATTCACATGGCATACTGGACATTATGCGACCCCCCCCCCACACGCACGCGCACATACCACACGCACACAAAAGGAGTTTCTACTTGGTGAACATAGAAGTACAATCAAGACTTTCCCCTCCATGGTAACAGATTCATTATTGATTGCTTACCCAGGACTCATGAAACAAGGCAGTCAAAAGGTACATAGTGTAGTCGTAGTTTTGTTTCTTCAGGGGGCATCTGCAATGAACAATATAGATATACCGTATTCTCCTGCGTATAAGACGCGCCGCGCATATAAGACGCACCCCAAACCCAGCAAAGGCATTTTCGCGTATAAGACGCACCTCTAGGGCACAATTTTGTAAATTCAGTACTGTTCTATAGTAAAATTACCCCTCGTATAAGACGCACCCCCAACTTGAGAGTAAGCTATAAGACACACCAGCATTTTGTTTGGCGTATAAGACGCGTCTTATACGCGGGAGTTTACGGTACATATTATAAAGGCGATCGATATGATATTTTTCCCAATATTTTGATCATCGTTTGATAGATATCCAGTAGGCCTGTACCATTGACATCCAAAGCTCTATCTAATTTGGCTGTCAGGTGGCGCCGCATGGTGTGTCTTCTAGTAACTAAATATGACCACACCTGACATTTGGTATGATGAACTGGCTTCAGTGAGTTAGTAATGAATTATGATTATGGATTACTTTCCCCAATATGAGACCTTTTATCAACGATATTTTCCTTTAACACATCATTTTACTAATTCTGTTTCTACATAACATAGTTCTATTGGACTTACCTGTCTGAAGTTAGAGTAAGCTTGTCTTGTTTTGGGTCATAACAATCTTGACTAAGTCGTAAGAGTTTGTCGCGGGCATGGTAGTCCAGCTCCAGTGCTGACAGTGGTACCTAAGTAAGAAATATTTATATTTATATACACTCATAAAGGAATAAATTGCTATGACTCGAAAGTATAAAACCTTGCAAACATATCAAATCACAAAGACCTGGCCACATCTTATGATACGGCATATCTAGCCAATGGTTCAGTTTGCTACTTTTCATTTTCCTCATGAGAGAGGTTGGCTTCTGAGAGGGTTTAACGTACATTGTTTATGTGGACCAGGCACCTGCAACTAAGAATGGGGCATATTTCTTCTCTTCTGTAACACTATCCTGGAAGATCTTGCCTGATGAAGTAGTATAAATTACTACGAAACGTCGCATAAGATCATCTTCAAAGTCACCTGTACAAAATGTCATCAACTACTTATGCTCTTCAATAAAAATATTTATATCAAAACTCCACTTGTCTGGTTTTTGTGAGATATATTATTATCTTCAGTTTTTATATATGATATACCCCAGTATGGAATATGATTTTTAGGCTTGATAACGATGGTGGTTGTCATAATGCCCCTCTACTCTTGACATGTTAGAAGTGGGAAGAAAGTCAGAAGGAAAACCTTCATAAAACTAAAGACGAGACATACTGTGAGAGTGACTGTGCGGGCCCGGGCGTCACGGATAGATGGCCCATCTGTCAGGTAGTCGGCTGTCTCCACAGTGATTGGGAAATGCTCATCACACTTTTCATCGGTATCAAGCTCAGCCGGCCACGGTGTGCAGAACTCTAGAAATCAAATTGATGGTTTATTCAATAATTATGTCTATGAATATGTTCAGTGTCCATCTATAATTTTCTGGTAAAATCTCTGCTATCAAAGAATCAAAATTCTTCTTGTCACTATTTTAAGTAAAGCATCTATTCTCTCCTCCCCTGCACTTTTAACTAGAGTATTGTGATTGTTTTGTCATATAAGTGGGCTGAAATACCTTTTAGTATCTCTCAATAGCAGACGACATTGCTAAACGAGGAATCCAAATATCCCCACTATCCCCCTTCCATCTAATCACACACCCAATAACATTGTATCAAAGTGATTTACCCCTACCCCACACACATTCTATTACATTCAGGCCAACCTCACCTTTAAGCAACTGACAATGCTTCTTTATATGTGCAGGTGTTAAATGGAGAAAATTGGGTATTTTCATCAGCTCTGCGTTAGCGTATTTACCAGGTGGTATGCCTTCATTTTCTTCTCCCTGAAATCATAATACATGTTGTTGCATCAAAATTTGGCATCTAAAAGAAATCCACGCTCAGTTAGAACATTCATTGCAAATATAGATTCACAGACTATTTTTAGATATATTTTTTTCTGTGTAAGCCTGCGTCAAAAACAGGAGATCGTAACAATTTGGCATCTACCGTAAATTCTCTCGTATAAGCCTCATCTTTGGTATAAGCCGCACCCTGAGTTTGAAAGGGGGCTACGAGGCACAACTGGGGCTTGAAAATTGACAGTTTAAGTACTGTTCTATGGTGGAAAAACCCCTCATATAAGCTGCACCCTGACTTTGGGCCAATCCTATAAGCCTACTTTTGATTTGGATTCTGGTATAAGCCGCAGCTTATACGAGAGAATTTACGGTATATGAAACTGAGGAAGCTTTTAGAATCATCCCGGTTTTGCTTTTTAACTAAAGACTGAACAGGTATATACCTTTCCATTCGATGTGAATTTCCTTATTAGAATATTTTTTTTGGTAAGCATTATAATCTGTTGGTGAGAGTCAAGTGAAATTCCCAAAACGCATATATATGACTTTACCTTGGCCATGCCTTGACGGACTGGGAAAGGGACGACCGACCACTTGAAGGTCTCTGCTGCTGGCCACACCTGCGTCCAGTCTTGGTCTGGACTCATCTTCTTGTAACGTGCTGGCGGCACCTACATATCAAGGATTCATATCTAAAGTTAAGGACAAGGGCTCCAGGAGGCCCAAAAATAAATTGACAAAGGATTTCCTTGTAACTTGAAATATTTGTTCTTTACATAATGTGTCATTGAAATATGAAATAAAAAGTTAGGGTAGCAACACTACTTTCTTTGGTACTGGCCATCATTTGTAGGACCCTTTAATATTGAGTTCAATGGGCTAATATCTAGCCAAATGGGATTTTGGAGGGATTTTTTGTGAATATCTTGAAAACTGTGCAAACAATTTCTCTAAAAAAGAACACTTATGTCAACTGATGTATCTTGACAGGGATGAAAGTCAGAGAGCACACAAATCCCTGAAATGGTCCAATATTCGCCCCAAAAACCTGGGTTTCTATATGAATGTATAGGGCCCTGGAACTTCAAAATCCCTGAAATCAGGGAATTCCCTGAAGACTTTCATCCCTGTGTTGATCAAGATAAAATTTTAAAATCATATGGTTCCAATGCTACTTTTTGCACAAGGTGAGTGCAAATGAAAGGGGGGTGGGCCCATACTGCATAAGCCTATGGACTACATCCAGGGGGGTAGAGGGGGGCTTCATAGTACTTTACAAAACTTCCTTCAAACCTAGTAAAAATGTTCACTTATATCACTAGACTTAACTCTTGAACTAACAATGATAGAAACCTGCTTCAAAAAATGCTAGATACCCCTCAATGAGCTAAATGCAGTAGTTCACAAAACAGCCACTAGGCTTCTGCCGCTCTCGTCCTTAAATCAATTTGAATTTTCAAGCTTTCCTCTTCTTCATAGTGAGGCATTAAATATTACATGGTGTACTATAAAGCAACACCTACGTATAAGCCGCAACCCGACTCCAAAAAAAGAACCCTGTAAGGCCACACCAAATTAAAAGCTACACTTGTTAGTATAGTACTGTACGCTATACAAAAAGAGAACCGTGTATAATGTGCACCATGAGTTTAGGACAATCATAAAAGACGCACCACGGGTCTGGGTTGCATGTGAGAGGGGGCGATAATAAACTACAGGTATCATAAAAAATTGTTCTTAGTATTCTTACCTCTTTTTGTTTGGCTTTGGCCTCACGTTTCTTCTGTGGCAACTTTGTGTGACCAGGAATCACAAGTACACGGAACTCACAATCTAAAACAGAAATGTATAGAGCTATCATTCCCATATTAGTTGCAGGTTATTTGAACCCAAGACACTTTTTGATCCTGTCATTTTGGACCAGAATCATTGGACCTCCTTAGCATTTTGACCCCTTACACTTTGGATCCCTTTTACCATTTGGACCAAGTTTTGTGATGATAGCAAAGAACTGGAAAATTTTGGGCTTAATGTATGACGTATTTAGGTTCTTTCCCCGTATACATGTAAATATGTTTGGATGTTTTGACAGCCTTTCACCTACTACGTACGTGGGGGGGGGGGGGGGGTCTGCCCAGGTGTCACCTGACAAAAATTCTAAAATGCATCACATGACAAAACTAGATAATTTACAAGCATTCGAAATGTCTTTCATGTCAAATTGGGGGGGGGGGCAAATGAATTTACAAATATAGATATCTGGATCCTTATTGATGCATGGGGGAGTTGACCAGTGTTTTATAATTAGGGTGGGTCATTTTGTTATGAAGTGTTACACTTACAAAGGGGTGGGGAGTTAAAAATAAATCTGTTAGTAGCCTGTTACATACAAATTCCCTTTTCTTTCTTTCTGTCGAGTTATGGACCATTCGCTCCACTGTCAGTTTGCCCTAAACCATTCGCTCTACCTCCCCCCCCCCGGACCATTCGCCCTACTACCAAGACTTGAAATAAACATCTAGATTTTTAGTTAAAAACCATGATTACATACTTCAAGAACTTATAGAATTTGAAAAGAACAACAACCCTAGTGATACTGTCCCTACGCCGTAGAACTACACATGCCTGAAAGATTTGAAATTGTTGATTTGAATTAATAACTGAGGTATCAGCACTAGTGCGAATGGTCCAGGGGTAGAGCAAATGTGTATATAGTCTGAACCGGCATTAGAGCGAATCAACTATTTCCCTGTGTTTTTATGGTCATGAAGCCTGCATGGAAGCCTGCCATCTCACAATTTCTTTAATCACAATCTGACAATAATTTCTAAGATTTCTATCACCTCATATTCTTTGTAAATGACATTATTTTCATAGGACCATGGTATTTCAGTTGATTAGTAAAGTTTAATTATCATTTGGAAAGGAAAGATGTACTGCAAAGCATCTTGCTAGGCCTGAAACCTGGTTGCTTTCATCCCGGTTGGGGGCGCTACAGCCTATTGTCGTACATATGTCATGAAACTATGCTGGAGTCCTGCTCTACGTTCAAAACAGGGTAGCAGAGGTAACACAGGCGCAAGTCAGCAGTCCCTTTGAGTAAATACAAATTTAAATAGTCCCTGCTCAAACCCACCTCCCCCGTTGGTATTAAAGTGATGAACACTCCATAGCAGCTGGGGTGTGAAATGCCGAAAATGAAATGGAAATGTCTAAATCATGTTTTACAACAGAATAGAGTTATTAAAAGGGGACCATTGATCAATATTATAACAATCGTTTGGTGTTCAGGGTTTACATTTGACATAGGGATAGTGAAATATCCAGAATATGCTAAGGGATATTGTCAGACACCCCCCCCCCCCATATAAATGTTAACAGATTTTCTCAGTGGATTTACTGAGTCTGAGATTCCAGGAACTATCTTTTTTTTTTGTTAACACCAAATAATCGGATTTCCGAGTTTATTCTTCGATTTCACATCTCTGAACAGTAACTCAGTCTCCTGACTCTGAAGAGATCTATAAATTCAGAAATTGTGTAGTCTTTCACACACAGAGTGGCGTCTCACAGTGTCAGTGCAGTGTGTTATTGTGTGTAGCCTGTACTAGGGCCAGGCTGTATTGTAGGCCGGTCAAAAAGTGTGTGATTGTCACTGGGTTCTGACAGTGACATAGTTGGATCCATGCGCATCATTACTTCCAGTATATATAGACAGAAGCATGTAGTAGGGTCAGCGTCTGCAGGCTGGGTGGCACAGTCTCCCGTGTCAGGTTGCAGGTTCCTTCAGGCCCCATGTCTATGACTGGTTCAGACATAGAAAAAATCATTGAATTCTTTACTGGGATTATTAAACTTATTGATATGGATATGATACATTTGATGGTATTTATTTTAGGTGGGTGTATATTTTTAGTAGAGTTTTTTTTCAATGTGGCACAATCTCCTGTGTCACAACAAACAAACCCTGACCCTGATCACTTTCCACATGGCCCATGCTTCCTGTGAACGAGACCATGTGGACACTGGAAGATATTCAGCCAATATGTCCCATCAATTATTCATGTTTATGTTTTTCTTATGCTTCCCAATGCTTAAATATATCGGTACATGTGATAGATCAATGGTCAATACGGTATTGAGGTAAAATTCATTGATCCATACGCATGCACCACATGCCCATGCACCTTTATTTACAATTCCAAGCCAGTTTGCATAGTTTGGGGGTTTCCACACCGTCTGCCGCTCAGGGAGCTCTGTACGGTGTGGGAGAGTTATAATACCAAATGTTTCGGGAGCGCAGGGAGAGTTTCCGCGCAACCCTTCCCCTCCATCTGGGCTATGGCAGGCGGAGGGAATATGGACAGTGGGGCTCTATTTTACTTTGTGGGGAGCCACCTTGTTATAGTTCTGGGGAGGAGACTGAAGATGAAGTTGAGTTTTTGATAATTTAGAAGGGGTTAGTCCAGAAGTATAGTACACCCTTGAAATGAGGTGAACCCTTATAATGGGGTGTAATTCGCATTCCGAAATGGGGTAGCTTATAATACAATGATCGAACTCGGGATTTCCACCAGTTATGTTTTCACCTCACTCCAATCTCCACTAGCAGCTTAAATTTCTCCATCAGTCCATCTCCACTCGCGATATTACCATATTCTTGGGGAATAATCTAGTGCTAACATCAAGGGTAGAGCCTTGTGTCTAAATTCCTAGGCCCACATGGAAAGAAAACACAATTGGGTACTTCATCTCCAAGAGTTTTTATTGAATCGAAATATGTGTGCCAATTCAAAGTCCAATACAATTCAGAATCCAACGTCGATTTCACATTTCAATTTGGAAGTCCTAAACATACGCCTTTTAAACAGGAAGGATTTCAATTAAATCAAATCAATGATCAATTCCAATTCCGCATTGTCCATATCTAAAATCATCAGGTAGTAATTGCACCACGTTTCATAAATGGTTTCATACACCCAATCCGGGGTGGAAACACTTTCCATCGTAGGTACAGGTGCGCGCAGGCACTCAAATACAAACCTTTACAAGTTTCAATCCTCATGACCAAGTCCAAAGATGAGGTTGGTTTCCAATCACCAATTCAATAATGATTTGAAATGTCTAAACTTTCTTACAAATATCGATCTCCACATGTCATCATGAACACAAATATCGATCTCCACATGTCATCACAAATAACATGAACTTTTGATAAATATCGATCCTCACATGTCATCACAAATAACATGAACTTTTGATAAATTTCGATCTCCACATGTCATCACAAATAACATGAACTTTTGAAGTCCATTATGGCATAACTCCAGGTTAAATCAATAATCACAAATGAATATCACAATCACAAACCGTTGAGGCCTTAGAACTCCTGTATGGCATAACCTCAAATCAAATCAATAACTCCATGGTGAGATGTTTCAAGTGAGCATTGAGAATACAATAATGTGTAGTGAGAACCAATGAAAGCTAAACAAATCTAAGTCCTTCAGATGTGTGTGTCGCCTCTATGTATGTTATAAGCAGATCTCTCAGTTAGTGGGTTTGAGATCTTCAATTGAATAAGTCAAAACCTCATCAAATGAAGTCAAGACTCAATAGGATACAAGTATAATCCTCAATTGAATAAAGTTGTGGACCCAGAACGTACTCCAAAACAGTGGCCAAAGCTCCAGTAAATACTATTCAGAATCTCAATTGATTCCTACTTGTGAACTGCCAAATATAAATTCTTCCCCTCTGATTCCAGGACAGACCGTGAATCCCTTCCTTTTGTACACAGTCTGCACCCCACCTCTGCAGTGCCAGCCTTCTTATACTACCAGACCACCGGTGGTTTTGGTCTTTGGTCACTCGACACCCTGTGGCCATTGACTGCCATACCAGAGGACACACACACATACCCACTTATAAGGACTTCACCTTTACTGTGGCCACCGGGACCCCCAGGAACTACTTGGCTCCAGTCCAAACAATGACTCAGCCCCCACAGCCACCTCCTGTATCTTATAGGGCTTTAACACATCGCGCCCACTCTAGACTTTATGTGACTGAGGACTTATAGTAACATTATAGCATGTAACTGAGGATTTATAGTAACATTATAGTAACATTCTTTGCTTGTTCCTGGTGACATGTCGCATTCAAAAGTTTCCTGCCTTTAGATTAGACTTTATATAACAACCATTATGCTTTATACAATAACCATTCCTGTATGCTACTGGGAGTGTGAAGGAAGCCGCGTCTTTATTATTATTTTCAGGATTACTATTGTAACTCCCCAAACAATAGCGATCGATTTGTCGCTCTTCTTGATTCCCTATAACTCACATCAATCCTTTTGAAATTTGCAAGACAGATAGATACATACCCAGAGCACACTTTCTGAAAATTTTGCAACATTCCCCTTCCAGCACAGGTGGGATATTTTCAAAACAAACATGGTGGCCCTCGAAATGCAAACCCTCATACGGCCAACTTCTACCTGCTGTATCTCAATAAATAAGGCAAATTTTGTTTCCATTTTTGTAAATGTTGTAGATGTGAACATAAACTTTCGTTCATATCTTCTACAAAACTCAGATTTACTTTAAGTATATTGGTGAGACACTTGTAAACAAAGTAGTTTCAACTTCCAGTCCCCGAACCATACAGCACCAGCAGCTGAAAGAGATTATAATGGAGAGGAGCCGGTCCCTAACATCATATGCCTAGGGACCGGTTGGCAGGTCTAGTTTGCAGTGCCGTCATGATCTGGTGTATTCTCCCTGTCGGTAATGGCCACTGTTTATAGAGGTCGCCACCTCCAATACACAAGAAAATGCCAGGATGTTGCTGCAAACACTGGTCTCGGTGCTGTGTGCTCTGCTCTATGAAGCATAGTGAGGAACCTACACTGGCCTCCTGCTCCAACTTTAACACCTCATAGCAAGCAAAGTATCCATCAAAATGGCTTTTAATTAACACATGTTAACCTTGTATATGTATTTTCTCACAGATATCTAGGCAGCAAAGCCCTATCTTTGGTATATTTGAAGAAATCAAACATTTAAACAATCTTGCCATAGGCAGCAATGGTGAACACGCCCCTACTCGCCTGTGGTACTGCTGCTCTGCTCACAGACTGATAAGAAGGTGCAGGGGCCCAGCGTAGCTCACGGGAATCACTACCCGACAGGGAGAATACATATTGAGATCGATTGTTGTGCCATCTAGAGGAAAATAAGCCTGCTGTCCCTGATTACTCTCTATTACTCTTGTACCTTCATGAGATCGATTGTTGTGCCATCTAGAGGAAAATAAGCCCGCTGTCCCTGATTACTCTCTATTACTCTTGTACCTTCAATCACCAAGCATGGGCACTTTACTTCCCGTGGTTGGATCGGCGCCCAACTCACATACTGTCACATAGTGTCATTAGGGCTATTACTTTAGGTAGGTACTTTGACACCGCCACTGTGGGGGCTGGGAAAAGCTGGAAGCCTGGAATGACACTTTCTGCAAGGTGTCAGTACAGCCGCTACTCGCAACCTTGCCGATTTCGGGCCTTATTAGACTGTTTGCCTTGTCTTAAAGGTTAGATATCAAGCTACCTACCAGCGAAATCTGGGTTGAAAAAGACCAATTATTAACTGAGTTACTTAGAGTTTAATGTAAAAGTCATTTTAAAACTTTGATAAATAATCAAACTTTGGAGAAACATAAAAATAACCACCATAAACATGTTTTTTAGATAATCATGAATGGTCAGCATGTGAATTTTGAAGCATTTCTGAGATGGTCCAGTGATAGTTTGGAGCTGTCCAAAATATGAAACATTTTTTATAGTGACGGCCGCCAATTTAACTTCTATGTGACCATCCTCCTAAGGCAAATTAAGGCCACTTAGATTAGACTTAGGACATATCAAAGAACACAGGCTTAAAGCTGAGATTCCATACATTTCAGAAATCTAAATTCTGTGAAGATTGGAACATGATGAGAACCCATTTTCCAGGCACTTACAAATTGAAAAGAAATCACACTACAGTGACGGCCAAGCAGGTGGGCACTGGCAGTGGTCAATGCATGGCTGCACTCACATTACAAAATCTTATAGTTACACCTATTTCTACCATTTCTATAGTGCTACTTGCCTCAGAATTCAAGGCTCAATTTTTCTTATAACTCTGGATCTAGACAAGATAAAAACATAATTCTCAAAGTTTGGGAAATATCTCAATTAGCGTAACCGGATATGACCACTAAGATCTTTCTGTTTTCGCTTTAAAATATTTGTTGAAGTGCCTACTTTAGGCAAATTAGGGTCTCAGATCTGAGTGACAGTGACTCAAGGCTCAAGCGACACTTCTTTTCTGTTAAATCAAATACACATGGCTCACCTGGAATTTCTGCTGTGCTGTTCCTTTCCACTGCATATCCCCTTCGACATTGTGAGATTTGAAGTCTGGTGAAAAAGTTTTTGTGGAGAAATCCCGCATTATTTCGAATGACATTCACCGCTTTCATGCCTGCTGTTTTACGGATGGAGGCGGCCATCTTGTGATGTCATCGTATTCTCGCGTCGGCGAGAGTGCGAAAATCAACGAGAAGTCGTCGCCCTCATTTGCATAGGAGAGTGTTGCAGCTGTAATGGCGGACGTCCAGGAGCCTAAAAATGCCTTGTGGAGGCGAGAGGAACAGTTACGACGGTGGGATTTATCGGAGACGAATAAAGAGTCGGCGGCACCAAGGAGCCGGGATGTTTCCAAAATTAAATTTCAGGACGGCTGCGTGTTTTTAGCAGCCTGCTCGAGCGGGGACAAAGATGAAGTTGAGAGGTTGATAGGCAGAGGGGCCGACATCAACACGGCCAACATTGACGGGCTGACGGCCCTGCACCAGGTCGGTGTTGTCTCATTTCCTGCTTGTCCCAACTTAATTTTACCCCTCCCAATTGTTATCTGCAAGTTGCACCAGTTGTGCTTTAATTCTTTAGACGGTTTGCCAACTTTTTACTGCCCCCCCGACTCGGTGGTAGCCTTCCAAAATGGCGGCGAATGTAGTAAGAAAAGAGAGTAGTACTGGTATTATGTTCCCTGTGTATCTGGGGCATCGAATGATAGCTTCAGACGTTATAAGGGCGCTCCAAGGTCTTCACAACAGACCCAAAGTCTACTGAAATTAACAATGTGTAGACAGAAGTAACTGTCAACGTCCTAAATTGGAAAAACAAACGTGCCAACTTGACAATGACTGCAACGTCCAACTGGTAAAGACTAAAGATGCAAAGTGACAGTTGTGGGTGGCTTCATCGAACTTCTCCAGAGAAGTTTTGGTAAGCACCCTCTCACCCGATCAATATCCAACCCACATTTCTTAGACCCTGCTTTAGATCATATTTATTTAAGTACATATTGATGAAGATGTCTATTAGCTAATGTAGTCAGAATTATAAACTAAAACTAGTAAAGGTTCTCAAATAAAATACACATTATATTAACACCCAAGTTGCCAAGAGAGGCAAAGTAGAGACCATTATGAGTAGACTCAAGACTGAACAGGCAGTCACTGTCACTGGATAAAAAAATACAAAATGACACAAGATTATGATGAAGTCACTCACAAATAGAAAGTTTGCAGAAAACACCGAACGTCATCCCATGATTACCACTACACTGTAGTCTACAGTCTACACCTACAGTAGGACAAGTGATAATCCTAGAAATGAATAATTATGGACTCACCGAGCTAAATATAGATCTAGTTGAGAACAGTCCCTGCTCGTGTGTGTTGTTTATAAACACCATGCATTGCTATCATTCCTGAAATTAGGACAAGCGTTGTCGGGCACGTTATAGTCTAGAGGCTGAAAGGGTTCTGCTCCTTCCATGGGCGTCCACAAAGTGGGCCAGGGTTCACATCCCAAACTGCCTGTCATACTGACAGTGACACACAGATGAGTCAATGTTGGTTTTGACATTTGTCTGGCTTACAAGCGTTGGCTTACAAGTTACAGTGACTATTTTGACAGCTGAGCTCTCATCTCTCGATTGTCCAATGCCAGTACCGGTTAGGCATAAAAAAAAATAAGTTGTGTTCATGTATCCCGACCTACCCTAATTTTTTGGCTCGACCCTAATTTTCTTTTAGATTTTTTTTTAAAGAAATTTTTGGTAAATATTACCCAAAATTCAAGAAAAATGTGAAAAAAAAATCAATATATAGGCATGTTTGGTATCAAATTAAAGCCCACGGTCTCACGAATACTACAAGCTTGAAATAACCAACATTTTTTATAGTTTTTTTAAGTTGGTTTATCTTTTGAACCCTGTTTAAAATCATTTTGGCAGTTATCGGCATCCAGGAACTACAAAAAAAAATCTAAAAAAAAAATCCGACCTACCTACCCTAATTTTTTGGGCTATGTTACCTGAACACAAGAATTTTTTTTTAGGCCCACACCCAGTGGATCCACAATTTTGAATTATGCTGGTTCTTTTAAAATTGGCAAACACACTGACAAGACATGGTATGATGGGTAACTTGTCCCTGCTGGTTCCATTTTATCAGCTCTTATCCGTGCATGTCGCCAGAAACTAGCTCCAGTCTCGCTTAACCCAACAAAGGGCTAGGTACCCCTTGTATGCATGCTTGTTACTGTTTCTGGTTTTTGAGATAAATAAGAAATCTTCATATCAAAATACTGAATCTGTGTAATATCAAGTTATATAAATCAAATCTATCTGATTTTATTAAGAAATAGAGCCGAAATACATTATGCACACTGCAGTTTTCAGAGTAAATTGTGCGATAACCAGTGTTGCCGAAATGAGCCGGCGTAGAATATATCAATGGCCGGCGTAGGGTCCTAGGACGCAGGCCAGAATGGCCTGCCATGACCTCAGCTTTATAATGCTGAAAGAATTTTTCAAATCGGCCTATTACAAGCAGAGATAGGGGGATTTTACATTCAAACATCGTCCAATTTCTTTTCAGTTTAATATATGAAGTTTACATGGGTACATTAAATATCAATGTCCATATGGCCTGCATGAGAGAGAAGGGGCCTGCGTAAGATGCCATGACGCCAGTTGGTGGTCAGTCGGGAGTACTTTTGAGAAGATTAAGAGATAAGATAAGGGTCCAATTGAGGCCTTCTACTCCTGGCCCCTGGTTTACAAATCTCTCTGTTTTTCTTAAAGAGGTAATTTCTATTACTTAAGAGACTGATTTTTTTTTCTATATTTCATCAAGTCATTTCCTGATTTGTTTTAGATTTTCTGTAAATTTTTCTTATAAGTTATCAATGATTTTGTGACTTAGGGCAATAGAAAATGGGAGAGAATTTTGTCAGAGGTTTAGAGCCCCACTGCCTCTGCCCACATCACCCTCCCGTCTGGGGAGGTTTCAGATACGACTGACCTAGGCCTGGACGCAGGCCACCTTGGCCTGTGTCAATGAAAAGTTTTGCGGCAACACTGGATAACTCTACCACCTTCCTCAAGAACGTTTGATTTCAGGTTTTTCTCAAAGTGAAAAGACAGCATTTGCCTGTGCTAGTAAAGACAAAATACACACTCCCCCAACCCGTACACCATACAAATATGAGTTCAGGGGTAATATACAATGGGTGTGCAGGGGCCGGCATTGACTTCCTCCCTCTCACCCCACTAACAAAAAAATAGGGGGAAAAGGGAGAGAAATAAGTTGGAACAATCCTCCTCGCCACTGGAAGTAAGAGGATCTGTTGAGGCCACAGCCTTGCACCGTCATCAGCCTGCACGTGCATGCCACAATTTGAAGATCTGCTCCTCCAACAATGCCAGGGGTCCCCAGGGGTTGAGCAGTACCTGTGTGCGGCCCAGCCTCCACCGCCAGAAGCTGTTCCCTGGAACAGGGGCTGAGGTAGGTTGAAGGGGGGGGGGGGTGCGGAGGTCGGGTGCAAGCTGGCCTACCCAGTGTGGGGAGGGGCTACTTACTATGTCATAACACCCTCGCCCCTCCCTTCTCACACCAATCACGGCCTGGATCGCAGGCCACCCCTGGGTAGGAATTTCATTGAGAGACGTGATGTAAACACGTCAGTGGCGACCTACACACCCAGGCAAAAGGGTCACTTCTTGCAGAATGTTCCTGGCCCTCCGTGGAGACGAATGTTGATGCTGCCGCGGTTCCTGGGTGCCCGGCCAAACAGGGGTTGGGGGGCAGAGCCCCCAATCAAGAATATATGCCAGATCTCATATAAATTTGAATTACATTCAGATGAGATCATCTGAAACTTATTGAAACTTACATGGAAAATTATTATTCAGATGAGATCTCATCTGAAAACAGTCAGAAGTGTGTGACAGCATGGTCCCACCACGTCCCTGAGGAACTGAGGCAGCATGACTGTTTGTCTCCAGTGTGACGTCATTCTACTTCTGGCCAGGTACAAATCCCAAGAAGAGACCCAGATGCCATGGGGGTACACTTTATATTGTTGATCCAGATGCAGTTACAACCTTATTGCACTAAGGTGACGATATAGAGATATGTTCAAACCTCTACAATCCACCTCCCGGCACGCCTAGAGGTCTGCCTGGTCCTCTGCACCCCCAGACTGGGCTCATCCAGCTCTTGCCTGCAGTCCTATCTCTTTTAGTTGGAAACCCTGCTTTAGCTCTCTGTGGCAGTTGCAGCGATGCCCATTTGACATTCCCGACAACCCTGCTTACAAGCCGCACCCCAACTTTGGGAAGGGCTAAAAAGCCTGACTTATGGTCATAAAATTACTACCATAATCTTCTGTGTATAAGGTGCATCTTGCTTATAAGACGCACCCGAATTGAAGGATAATCTATAAGGCCAAAAAAAATGTTTCAGGTCACCCGACCCTACCTAGTAAAACATGGCCGACCGTAAGTTTTTTTTCTTCATTTTTGAAGAAATTAAATGTACACATTTTTTTGGCTACTTTTGAGTCAACCGAGTTTTCGCAAGTTGTAGTGAGTCACCGCGAGTCGTCATGTGGCTTTGTTGTAGTTCAAAATATTTTACAAAATAATAAAAAAAAAATCAACCTACCCTACCTAACTTTTATTCACCTGAAACAGACAACTTTTTTTTGGCCTAAGGCGCATCTGAGGCTGATTTTGATGGGGCATGGTGGGGTTATTGGCCTCTACTTATGACTGCTGTATGGTTAGAGAACAAAACAAGAAATGCCGTTGTGACCGCGTAAAAAAACGCCTCCCACTGTTATTTTTTTGTATTGTGAGACCTCATCACATGGGGGAAATGCAATCATCATAGCGCACTCCCGTACCGCTTCGCGGTACCGCCGCTACGCGGCGTGGGAGGCGCTAAAAAAAAAACAAAAACAAGAAAAAACACCCATCCTGCTTGTGCCCTATGGGCAGTATGCCATACCTACCTGGTATGTTTGGCGATATGCCATTAATTAGCAAATTTAATATATGAATCTCAAATTTGCGCATAAGCCACATCTGACATGCTAAAATTCATTGTTCCTTTCAATGCAATATCTTGGATAAAAAATACAATAAAGTAAATCTCGCTATGGCCACACCAAATTAAAAGATTGGTCTATGGATTTCCCGCCCCTGTTTTTCAGAAATTAAAATTTTATTTTTATTTGAAAAATAACATGTCTATGGATCCCGCCCGCCTCATTTGCAGGGATTTTCATTTTTTTTATTTTTTTTTTGATCAAGCAATAAAAATATGATTAATAATAAAGGTACAGGAATGGCAGACCCCTCATTGGATAGGCATAAATATGCAATGGCAAAAAAAAAAAAAAAAAAAAAAAAATCGCTCTCTCCATATTTATGATGTTCAGAATCCATAGACAATAATTAATTTCTAGAAAATAAAAATAGAAATTTCGCCCTCCCGCACCATATTCTCAAAATGAAAATCCATAGACCGATTTTTTTATTTGGTGTAGCCTATAGTGGAAATGTTCAATACCTCATTCTTGGTGAACTCTAAATTGGCAAGTTGCCTTCGGTCCAAAGTAATCCCGCTGATTACAGAGTGTTTGTGGGTAGCCAATCCAGGTCAAAGACGTGTGTGATCTTTCTTTTTATGTAAACGAAAATTATGCAGCTGTTGCTTTAGCTTAAATGAATGAATGCACATAACATCCTGGTACCTGGTAGGGGCGTACCACGCCATACTGCTAAGAAGCTGGCTGTATTCTATTTACCAATGTTAATTTAACAAGTAAGGTCAACTTTCAAGCTGGGTATTATCAAGGGCACCGCCAAATGCTGAGTCACAGGAGGATGTGAAGGGTCCTTTGGTGACTGGGTGCTGAGTCGGTGTACCAAGAAGTAGAACCAAGCAAGCCTCCCTGGGAGTTTTATACATACAGTGTATAAGCTGTACCTGCGTATAAGCCGCAGAGGAAGCTCTAATTCAATAATGTTTTTATACTGTTCTTTAGCTGCACTGAAGCTTTACCCTCTGTTCAAGGTGATCCTATAAGCTGCAAGACGCCTCTGGTTCAAACATACCGTACAATTTCCTAGAAATAAAAAACAAACTTAAGAAACTTGAAACATAGACTTGACACAACCAGCGGCTTATACGCCAGACTTGACATTCACTATCTAACTTGTATCAGATGTGCCCTGAGTTTGTGACATCGCTATGAGCCGCACCTGAGGTCTGATTGTCTTCTGTTTTAGTGCTATTAAAGTGCATTATACTCATGAAATACATGAATAAGCCGCACCCCTACTCTTGGGGAGGGGGGTTGATCTTTCCCCGTGCTCCCCTTAACCTCCATCCTCCCATGGGCCTAACAACATTACTAAGGGTGATTGTCACTCATTAGTCAAGGGAATGATGTGAAAAGATTATATAGAATGGTTACTCATAGGTGTGAAGCTGGTGGTAAGAGGCAGCTACAACATTGAAAGTGGAAACCTTTGTGTACCTGGAGGCTGGGCAGGGCGTGTGTCATCTAGCGGCAACTCGCCAGGTGACGCTGTTATCTTACTTGTGTTTGAAGGAAGGGAGGGGGTTGACTCAGGGGGTCAGGCCCTGGATCAGGTCTCCCACACCTGCCCCTCCCCCAGCCTCTCCTCCCCCACCCCATTGTCAGTGTGTGCTGTGTGAATTTGTTTGGCATGCCTTAGGAAATACCCCCTGCCAAAATGAGTAATGTATTGATCATCAGACGTGTTGAAAAAAAAAAAAAAAATCAAATGAGCCTAGAAGGGAAAATAATGTGGGGAAATTTTGAAGAAAAGAGCTCTATTCTAAGCCCACTCTGTCCAGTATTTTAGGTTTTACGCTGAGAATTGAATAAATAAGATGTGTACAGTATACTTGTTGGGCCTACTTGTTGCTGTGGAGAGGAGGCCAACTTCGCCATTACTCAGTTGTTACCGAGAAAATCCACGTTTATGCCACCCTTTTTTTCCCCGTCCCCTGCCTACATTGGGAAAGATTCAGACACTTCCACGAAATGATGTTCCCCATTTACCCAGAAGAATTTCCACGGAATCAGTCTGTCCATTCGAAAAAAATAAAGGATAAGATAATTAAAAATAGAAGAGAGATAGGGGGCAGATAAGGGATGAATGGGTCGATGTGCTTAATCATTGTTTGATGTGAGGCTAATTGTTCTGAATTTTAATATCAAGGGCCATCCGGGTGTTGACACATCTTCATGCCTTTGATGCTGGGATAACTGTGTCAGTAGGGCGTCATGGTGTTTGGCTGCTCTTTTCTATAGGACTTCCTATTGACAGACCTGACGCTCAAAGGTAGTACTTGGTTCTATGTGTGGTAGTGATGATCTCAACAGATTATCTCTATGTTGCCAACGCCGAGGGTAAATTGTAAAATTAATGTATGTATTATATTTCCGATTAGGGTGACCTTTTTCTATTTCTTAGATTTAATTTAAAATTGTAGAGACCGAAGGTAAAATGTTAGACACAAATTACACTTAACAAATTTTCTGGCCTGCTTTAAATATCTCTGTGATATGAGATGATTTTGATTATTGCTAGTTATCAAAAAGTACTTTTCATACGGAACAGGCTGCTTGAGGCATCATTCCTGCACCACCTCCAGTGTAGAGCACACTACCTACAGCACCAGGAGCAGGATGTTGTTGGAGGTTAGCCGGGAGGTTAGCGGGCAGGCTCCAGGTCTGCAGGCCCTGGCCGCCGCCATGTTTACATGGATCAGTCTAATCTATACGTTAGTGCTGTCAGCCAGGGCTCACTAACACACCCCTACTAGGAACCTGGTGTTTTTATCACCACACTGTGAGCACCTTCGTCTACCTCAAGTGTCAGCCAGGTGCAGTCATGTTTCACTCTTAAGGGCAGCATATGCTTTATGTCCTTTTGACGGCACGATGCATAACGGCAGCACTCACAAGTCCTTTCAGCTTGTGCTACATCTGATTCATGCATCATGCCTACAGGATGAATTTGTATATTGCCGGCTGGTAAATTACCAGCATTGCCATTGTGCATCATGACCACTAAGCGGAATTCTTGAGGCATAGTGCTGACCTGAAAGGTTGTTTTGGTCTGTGCTTGAGTACTTTTATTCAGCATGATGCTCTCAGGTGATGAGAACTTGATTGAGAATCACAGAAATCATAATTAATCTGTGCACTGGTTATGTATAATTTACGGCATAATTTGAAAGGGTCTGGCCTGGGCCAGGTCTTGTGAGCCTTGCCATTCCCGGACATGTACAGCCTGACCATAGCTATGAACAAAATCTCAGAACAGATATTCTACAGACTCGACAGTACTTAGTAAGGATCTCACAAAGTCTGACAATCCCTAACCCTCTACCCGAAAAGGACCCATTGCAACAACGTAATATTATAAAGAGAATGGAAGGCGATTAAGTCATGGTTCATATTTTTTTTTTTTTTTCATGTCATTACCTCGTCTATATACCACCTACCGGTACCTGTACGCCTACCCAATAAAGTACCCACCCACCACTCAATCCCGAGTCATTCCTCAGGTCAGGGGTTACAGGTCACAGGGTTACAGGTCAAACTGGACCAGCCCCACCCTATGTCCATGTGTGTGTAAAAGGTGTGTTTTTGGGTGACCTGTGCGCCGTGTAAGGTGCCAATTAGTCCACCAATGCCCCAAGGCGACACTGCTGATGTTACCAGTGCTGTTAACTACCTGACTCAGGATTTGGGAGGAGAGGCGTTGTCAGCATGGGAATTAAGGATCTTTTTGTTTGTATTAGTAAGGGAATACTGGGTACATACAAATGTATTATATGTCTTATCAATTATTTGCTTGTTGTGTGAATTAGAAAATGTTTCAAGGAATGTCGATAGGTGGCACACTGCGAGGGTGCACCTTATATCTGAGTTAGGCCACCCTTAAAAATATGTCCGTTTCCTGTCCAGAGGGTGGGATTTTTCAGACCCATGAGGGAGGGAGGGGAAATTTTTTAAGAATTTTTTTTTATTTGTCAGCGTGAATTTGTCATCGCGTTTTAGGATTCGGTGATTGGAAACCTAGATTCTTGTGCTAATTGACCAAAAAAAAAAATTCTTTCCAGAACTCAAGAAAAAATTTTCCCATTCCACCAGGCCTCTGGACAGGAAACGAACATATTATTAAGGGTGGCCTTACCACATACCACAGAGCAACGCTAAAACCCGCGAAAAGCTATTCCCTAGGCCTAGGGGGTTCCTTATGGGATGTTTGCGCCCAGGGTCGGATCAAGGGTTTTGAAAAGGGGGGTGGCGTGCCCCTCATTTAGCCCTTAATTTTGGATAAATTCTAGGGTAAAAAGAGTTAGGTAAACTCTTAAGTACAGGGAAAAGCCCCGCGCCCCCCTCTAAATCCGCCACTGGCGCCAGAATACTCTGGGTGTTGTAGTCGATACTTGAACTACTTATTGGTATGATAAAATACTGTCCTTCTTATGTACATTGAGTACATGTCATATACCCTTAATGATGATGTAAAACTTTAGACATTTCATCTTCGATATCTAAAAGATCCTCCACTTCTGACACACACACGGCAAAGTGAGTGAAAGCTATAGATAGTGAATGCTTTCCTGTCGGCATATGTCCTAATGAGATCTTATAGCACAGTGATCTAGGCTTGTAAGATGAGACAGGTTAGGAGGTAGAAGTGGGTTTGACCTCATGTGACACAAGGCAACAGGAGGATGTGGGTCATGGAGCCCTCCACCACCATCACTATACACCACCACCTCTATAGACATCACTACCAACAACACCACAACCTATATAGCACCACCTCCAGCACCACCGTCTGATCACACAGGACAGCCACATTCTATACAGACTAGATCTGATACCTTGTTAAGCACGGACACACACCTGACACTATTCAGGACTATTTAAGGCATAAACATCTAGACTAGCATAATACGTGTTTAGGCACTGCAGATGGTAGAGGTATCAAACAGTCAGAAAAAAAGGGGGTGGGGGCATATGTTGATCCACATAGATATAATTATGAATGGAGTGTTTCCTGTTACTACCGATAGTATTCTAAGTTTTCTGTCCAATGCGATATGTGCACAGGTCATAAATCCTTGGGAGCATTTATTCCTTTAGGTTTAAAATCTGTTTAGATTGCTGATAGACGTGCATTTATGTCACATATTTCAATTATAGTAAAATGGTACCCTTGACTAGCACTCTTTTTGTCACCTCAGCTTCTACAGGTATATACTAAATGTCCAAGATACGTAGGTATGTCTGCAATAGCATGGCAATCTACTAAATGATCTAATGTCCATGATCCATATGCTCTGTAGATACTATCCTAGGGACACTTATCTAGATTACATCAACTGTTACAGGGATGTGATTTCTCCTACCGTACATATGTAGGAACTCTTACAATTCAGGGTCAAAAAGTTGACCCTCATGATTTTCACAGATCCAATGAGAAAACTTTTTAACACTTATGGGGGGGGGGGGGTGTCTTTGATATTTTGAGACCATGAATTACCAAATGAGCCACAGACATGTTGTCTGATCAAGGTTCCTACACATTAGCCAAAATAAAAATCACATCCCTGTGTTATTATTTACAGCCATACAGTGTAGATGACACCCTTCCTTCCAATTCTTCTGTAAAAAAAATCCCATCCTCCCTAGAAATCTATAAACTATACTCAGCAGCATTGTCCTTTGGTGCCAATCATACTAATAACTATTACCATAATAGCCCGCACATAAGGTGCCGCTGAGGATTGATTCTGAACTGCTCCAAACCAACGTATTGTTATCCTAACATGCCTAAAAGATACACTCTGTCCTAAAGGGCAACCTGTAAGGCCCAGTCAGGTCTTATCCTCGCACATGAGCTGCATCTTAGGCATAAAAAAAGGTTTGTTTCCAGTTACCCGACCGACCCTAGCAAAACAGGGCTGATCCTGGAATTATTTTGGCAATTTTTAGGCATTTGTCCTGTAATTTTCATATTTTTTCATCAATTTTTCGTGGACCTTTAATATCCAGGTCCTCATCTATTGGTATATAGTTAATAACAGTAATTCATATCTTTTATATGTGGTTCACATTTCTTGTGCTTTTCATAGTTCTACTGTAAAATCATAGAATCCAACATGTCTGCCCATACATTTCTGTGCAAAAAAAAAACAAACAAAAAAAAAACAAACACAACAAACGACCTACCGAGCCTAGATATTTGAGGCATGTAACTGGAAACACAACTTCATTTTTTTTGGCCTTATGCGAGATTTTACAACGAGTACGGTCGTAACATAATTATATAAGCCATCAAAATATATTAGATCACACACAATGACTGACTTGTCTTTCTCTATTTTCAGGCATGTATAGACGACAACCTAGATATGGTGGAGTTCCTCGTAGAACGAGGAGCAGACATAGATGCCTGCGACAATGAGGGCTGGACGCCCTTACATGCCACAGCCTCTTGTGGCTTCATGGAAATTGCCAAGTAAGTAAACGACATAATTAATACTATAGTCTTATTCATGTGCACCTGTGGTTGGATATATATGCCATTAACAAGTATATAATTATGTGTGTACGACCTCCTGTATAAGGAGCACTAAAAGTTTTGAAGCATCTCCAAAGGCACACGTGGGGTCATTTTCTTTTTCGATGTTCTAGGGTTGTTGAATTAATACGTTTTGTAAGTGACTCTACAGTGAAGCTCAAAGGCTGCCCAGCTGGACCAACTCCGAGACTGCTACGCCGTTGTCTAGCGCTTATTGTGACCCATATTCATGCCAATACATGGGTTCAAAATAATCTCCATGTCATGGAAGTGACTTCAGTATCCTGCTGAGCCTATGAGTAATGATGTGCTCACTTGCTCGTAACAATTCTCCAGTCTTCTGAGATAGATCATCCATTCAAGAATATTCCCAGAAGTAATTCAGTGGCCTGGTTAACTTGAGTGGTTTCGTTGTGTGCTTGTGTATAGGGGATAAGGGCTACGTGTATGTGCCAGTGAGGTGGAGAGAAGAAGGGCAAAATATATTGAAGAAAAAAGAGAGAAAGAGAAAGAACAGACATTTGATATAGCAACCTTAATCATTTAAGGCCAAAAAACAGTTGTGTGTTTCAGGTAACATGCTGAACAAGAAATGCCGTTGTGACCGCGTAAAAAAACGCCTCCCGCTGTTATTTTGTATTGTGAGACCTCATCACATGGGGCAAATGCAATCATCATAGCGCACTCCCGTACCGCTTCGCGGTATCGCCGCTACGCGGCGTGGGAGGCGCTAAAAAAGATTAGGTAGGGTAGGTTGGATTTTTATTTTTAATTTGTAATTTTTTTCAACTACAACAAAGACAAGCGACGACTCGTGGTGACTCACAATGACTCGCTGAAGACTAGACTAGATGAATGCATAATTTCTTCAAAAATGAAGAAAAAAAAATTAGGGTCGGCCCTGTTTTGCAGGGTCGGGTGACCTGAAACAAACAATTTTTTTTGGCCTAACCTCACTGTTAAGGCCTGCTTTAACTGCATATACCATGGTACATATACACAGAGTCTCTCACTGGGCTAGACACTTAGACACACTAGCATGTAACTTGTGATTCATAGTAGGTGGTCGCATTCATAGATCAAACTTTGTCCAGGAGACTCTCTCCTTACTATCCTCTTTTCCCAGTCCCTTCCCCTTTTCAAACTTTGAGAAAATCAATTGAGCACCTTCTTGTTCACGTGATCGCTGTTTGACACATTTCCTCCCTTTCGCTCTTACTCATTACTCATTTCAATGGTTGCCTACTCCATGTTTTATCGAATCGATTCAGTCACTTTCTTCAGACATATTGTTAAATAGTAATTTGATTGAGAAAGTCTGTTGTGTAGTGATTGGGCATGGATATGGGAAAGATATTCCGGTACACATCGGGCATGAGGCCTGCCATAGTCAAACCTGCCGCCGACTCCCTGATTCCTGCTGCTCTGGCTGCTGCTGCTTCTGCTGCTGCTGCAGCTGCTTCAAGTAGTTGTCTTGTTGCGGACTACCCAGCTTGGAACCAATGCTAAACTAGCGCCAAAAATAGCCTACCCCAAGTTGTGACTCACTCCCAGAGAGAAAGAGTGAGAGAGGGCTGGTGGAGCAGCAGTAGTAGGAGCAGGAGTAACACGGGGAGGGTGGGCATGGATGGACTACTGGGGGTTACTACCAGGTATTGGGAATGGGAGGGGGGCTCACTCATCATCCCTGGTCTACCAACACATCACCTTTACCCCACTGGCTGGTCCATCTAACAGCACCTCAGTTATAGCCGGTCTATCGCCATGGTAATACCATGGTACATGGATGCAGTGGTCGCAGCCCATCATCTAGCCATTACTACCTCCAGTTCCTACCAATTACCTACCAAGGTCATCTGCAGCCCCTGATAGCACCGTGTATCTACCTCTTCTTAGTTTAAGTTTTGTCTGCTTTACTCATTATGATAAAATCCTACTATCCATATCGATCCCTGCCTTATGTTGTCCATTTCACTTATCACTCAATCCTGCTGCGTCTGTCCCAGTACTGATACCTTTAAAATATTCGCTTCACACCTCAGCACGTTATCTTTCCTCAGCCCAACAGCTACAACGATTTCATAGTATCTGAAATGCGATTGCTGAACACAATATACCGTAAACTCCCGCGTATAAGACGCGTCCTCTACGCCAAACAAATCCCTACTGCGTCTTTTAGCATTTCCTCAAGTTTGGGGTGCGTCTTATACGCGGGGTTTTCCAACATCTCATTTGGGAAAATGCGCCGATGACAGCTTGAACTCATAGCGCCAGCACCGCGGCAGACCGGGAGCTGTCGACGCGCTCGGCGGGTTTGACGCCGACCGTGTGCCGATGACAGCTTGAACTCATAGAGCCTGCACCGCAGCAGACCGGTCGGTGTAGATTTGCTCGGCGGGTTTGACGCCGACCGTGTGCCGATGACAGCTTGAACTCATATAGCCTGCACCGCGGCAGACCGGGAGGTGTCGACGGGCGCTCGGCGGGTTTGACGGCATGACGCCGACCGTGTGCCGGTGACAGCTTGAACTCATATAGCCAGCAGCGCGGCACCGGTGTACAGGCGCTCGGCGGGTTTGACGGCATGACGCCGACCGTGTGCCGATGACAGCTTGAACTCATAGAGCCTGCACCGCGGCAGACCGGGAGGTGTCGACGGGCGCTCGGCGGGTTTGACGGCATGACGCCGACCGTGTGCCGGTGACAGCTTGAACTCATATAGCCAGCAGCGCGGCAGCGGTGTACAGGCGCTCGGCGGGTTTGACGGCATGACGCCGACCGTGTGCCGATGACAGCTTGAACTCATAGAGCCTGTACCGCGGCAGACCGGTCGGTGTAGATTTGCTCGGCGGGTTTGACGCCGACCGTGTGCCGATGACAGCTTGAACTTGTAGAGGGGATGGGGGGTGCGTCTTATACGCGAACTCCCCTGCTGAGTTGGGGGGGCGTCTTGTACGGGTTTTTTTTTACAAATCGATTCAGGGGGGTTGGATGCGTCCTCTACGCGAACCAGCCTACCGTGAGTTTGGGGAGCGTCTTCTACGCGCACCGCGTCTTCTACGCGGGAGATTACGGTAATGACGTCTAGGAGAAGGAAAACAATGAAAATTCTAACATACGTTATTCACTCTGTAGCTCAGGGAAGCTCATGTTAACATGTACAGTCTCAGACATATTTCCCTGGACCTACGGTATAAGCAGCTATGACTTTCCATGAAACCCTGCCAGCCGAGTCTAGTCTAACCTACCAGCCCTCACCTGTAGGAGTTATACCACTCTATTCTCTTGGTAGAGAACCTGACTTTCAGATCAGTCCCCCTACTGTATGAATCCTTCTGCATCCCCAACCACATCCCACCTTCCATTCCCTTCATCTCACCCCCCCCCCTACACACATACACCCTCTGGGCAGGTTTGCTGTACTTGTCTGGCCTGGGATCCAATCACCATGGCAACTAAGGTACAACCGGAACTGAGCCAGCTGTGTCATATTTATTTGCGTGTCTATAAGGGGATAACACACATCTATATACCGACATATGTCTAAATTGCCCCAACAACCACCTCCATGAAAGAAAGAGGGCCGGGGGCCACAAAAACTAATAAATGAAATCCATAACACAGAATAAAGGGAATGGGAGGTGGGGGATTCATATGTAAAACTTTGAAAAGAGTTCATCATAATTGTTCTCCCCGGATGTAGTTCTGACATAGGGAAAATGATACCTGAATTAGAAGAGTAGTGATGGAGGGTGGTGCAGTATATCGACTTAGCAGTATTAATTATCAGCTAATGAAATAATCCCTACTATGGACTGCAGACACAGGGGGGGGGGGATACGGTTCCCATCTGATAACTGTTATCAGTGATAATCGTCGGTAACCATCTTCAGTAATGGCCGCGCCCATTGGACTAACAGCTACCTCGGTATACCTCCATCACCACGATTGACCTCACCCCCGGTTGACTTGTGCAATTTACCCCCATATGTCCTTGTCTGTGTCCAGGATCTATGCAACGTCCTGGTATAACAATCGTTAGTCTGCCTATTCAAATGCATGTACATTAAATAAAGTAGGTGAACCATATACCCCTAATAAATCACAAGGTATTTTTGTAATAGGAAAGTTAGAGTCTGCTTAGACTGATAGGAGGGGGGGGGAGTTAGGCGTCCCAAATTGAGAATAGCGACGGTAACATTTTAGTTCTCGTGTAAACCCTCACTGCATCATAACTTGATTTAAAGTCCTCCTTAGGCTGTATATAAGGACGCCTTTTAGGCAGGTTTCTATTATAGTCTGATACAGAAATGATAGCCACCCCTTTCCCCACTCCTACGATATGGTCTATCATGCTTGGCAGCTTTGAGCTATAGGCTCGATCCAAAGCTTGCATAATATCACCTATCACGTCTCTGCGTTAAAATAGAACTAAGCTAATGTTGTGGTTTACGAATCTTGTCTTACCATAAACAAATCAGATGTATGGTATGATACACCATTAAGCATTTAAATCATTAAATTACTTTGTCGGGTAATAAGTCAATCAGTCTGAATTTGAAGAGGCCTATTGAAAGGCATTCAAGCCAAGCAGGTTACACTTCTTTGGGCTGTTATGACATATCAATGATCGATGTAGAGCTATTGAGTGACAACAGTAGATTTGTTGTTACCTCTTTGGGATCCCGCGACTTGTTTTATGAATAATATCATTGAAATCTATGACAGTAGAGGTGTTCTGAGGTCAGTGCTGCTATACCAGTGCCACTTTGGCAAAATAAAGGATTCAGTTTATGATCCATCATAATTCTTTAACCTTATCCTGAATTACCTTGTATCATATGTATATATGTGGTGGCTGGATATAGGATATTCAATATAATGCACTGATGGCAGTTGTTCTTGGTCATTGTGCGCCATCTGCTAATCAAATTGATAATTTCTAAATGCGCTCACTGATCTTAAGGTAAAAAATGTATATGAATGGATGGTCGCAACATCATAGCTGATGAAGTTTGAACCTCTAAACATTCTGGCTGGCAGAGGTTCTCTCCCTTAATAACCTAGCTTGAACAATTGTCGGGGAGGTTGTTACTCTCAGCAACATTACTTAATGCCGGTATGTTACCCCTCCCAATATCGTTGCTGATAAACATTGCACCTCCAAATAATATGCTTGATTTCGGTTGTCGCTCCTATCACCATAGAGGAGAGAAATAACTAACTCTCAATGGTCTTGACGAGGGATAGTCCTCCTAAGACCCTGCTGATACATGGTAGAGGTCATAACTACGAAGTCTTTTGTTCAAAAAATAAAATAAAATGATGATTGATTCCCCCCTGAAACCCCAGCTGGATCACCCACCCCCCACCCAACTGACATGCACCTTAGTCTGGCTCCAAAATATCCTGCTTCTGATTGCCTAATGACGTTCTACCGTTACAATCACACAATCTGAGATGGATCATATAACGCCTTTTAGAAGACTTTGTAGAGTGGGGACTTTCATAATGAGGGTATGAAGGAGCAGAATAACTCCTCCTTCTATTCTAACAGTCTGCATACCAGATTCGTAAAAGGCGACAAGCTCAGGGAGGTGGGCGTGTGGGCAGCTGGTCTTTATATGTGCAGGCCTACATGCTTGTCTTTTGTAATGGGATTCCCCTTCACTGAACCATGCCTGAGTGATCCAAGGCCATGGTTTGTCTGGCCCTGTCTATGGGACCAGGAAAATAAAAGAACACTTGCTATCCTTTGAGAAGAGTAGGGGGAATGAAGCCCCAGTGGCGGGTTTCTTCCTCGCCCCTCCTCATAGATTTGATAATTCTTCTCATAGAATAGGTCATGTATAGATGTGATCAGTGTGTGAGGCAAGCAGCATAATAAATACCTGTCTAGCTGTTTGGACAAGGAGCTTTTAAATACCTGTCCAAACTGAAAAAAAGGGAGAACTTTTAATTACAGTTAGTTGAGGTAAAATCAACCAAACCAAACCGCAGTAACCTCTTGTCATCAACCTTTATGCTCAATACCAGTATGATTGTATAGTCGTATGGTGTATATTACTGTAGTAGCAAACAGTATTGGCAGCATAGTGCACAATACAGCCCAATGGTCCTACTTGTACATCTCTAATCCCACAGTGTAAATACACCTCCCATCTCTCCTCACTCTAACTTACCCCTCCCCCCTTCCATTGCCACCTTCCTTTCTACTCATCTCAAGCCTCTTGTGGCCATTATAGTGTGGACGACCAGCAGTAAACAGAGTGTGACGAGGGAAACAAGCCTTATACAGGGGTTCTGACACAACTACACTACTCTCCACACGTACCTGCCCCCCCCCCCCCCCCCTCACCAAACATACAGATATACACATAGCCTCCTTAACCTGCCCCTTACACGAAGAAGAAGAAAGGGAAGCAGGATTGGGCTGTGAGTCGTTTTGATTTGATACAGGATCTAAGACATCAAAACATGAACCTACCGTAATGCCTCATGTATTAGGCACATCTGGCTTATAACTAAGACACACCTTCAGCTGATGAAAAACCTATAAGGCGCATCTTGGGGTTGATTTTGAGATTTTGAGGTCTTGTACTATATGTTAAATATCATGCCTTTAAGGCGCACCCTGACTTTTGGAACTTCTTGTGATCCGGAGTGAACCTCAGGTTCGAGTATAAGCCACAACCATAATTCAGGGTGAACCTCACCTTAAAGCCGTAGCAAGGGTCTGGAACTGTCTATAAGTCGCGGCTTAAAAGCTGGGGTTTGTGGTATGAGATTCAGTCTCAAGAGGCTGTACCGTAAATTCCTGTGTGTAGGCCAATGCTTTTTGGTGAACCAGAGGCCAGGTGCAGCTGGTAGAATAAGCTCAAAGAAGGGATGCAGCTTATATGCGAGTACTTAAACATGTGGAACAGTATAAATCCTTCATTTCCAAGCCTAAGGTACCGCTTATAGCTTCGTCTTTAACTCAGGGTGCAGCTTATACGTGGGAATTTACCGTAGTCAACCAACTTACCCAGTACTAATTCTCACTGAAACACACAATGACCAGTATTTGATCTGTCTAGTGTACGCTTCTGATTGAAACAGTCTTACATTGTGTGGTAGGTATCGCAAAGTTAAATCTCCTGAAAGTGAGGATACTAAATCACCCTTTCACGACAAACCTACACTTATACCCTTACAAAACCAGTCTTGACATTACAATGCAGTTACTCAATCCATTCACATAGAACTTTGCAAGATAGCTTTCCACCCAAATAATAAAACCACAGATATTGGCTTTAGAATTATCAAGAGTGATCACAAATTGACAAAGACGCCACACTATTACTAATGCATATCAAGATGGTTGTAGTTAAGTGACGGTGAGTACCGAGTGTGGTTCGTAAATTACCTGTAAGATGTGTGAATAAGACAAGCCGAGGAAGGACAATGGATAACTGTTTTTGAAGAGTGAAAAGACGATGATAGATTGGATGTGGCAAAGCATACTGGGGTCTTTTTTTTTTATTGGTCCACGGTTGACTTACACTTTTGAAATCCATCTATAGAAAGAGTAGGCCCTCAGAATGTGTATGTGCGGCATTGGAGCGTGAATGAGGGGGGGGGGTGACTGGAATTAAAACCAAGATGAGAGCTTATATTTTTTTTCATTGGCACTTATTTAATAAGTGATTATCTAAAACGCCGGCATAATTTCGTTGTTACAAAAGAAGAGAAACGTGAATTATCGGTCCTCCTAATGGGACAGAATGATTGTAATTCCTATCAACACAAGTGATTAAGTCATTTTACCACAGCAAAATTCGATCCTTTTATATTGATATGATGACACCGAATAACATAACAGCAGTGATGTAACATTGGCCAATCCCCCCACCATCAATAAAACAAGAAGCAGTTGCCAGTTGTATGTGTGCTGAGAGTGTATTGATATTCTCAGCCCCAGGCTCCCACACGGACCTTACAGCATGGCCTGTATACGTGTACATGTGGCTGACAGGCAGTGGGTGGCCAAAGGCAGTGTGGTCATGTCCTCAGGCCAGAATCAATAATAGAAGATATCTATGGAGTGGTCAGTGCATTAGGATAGACATAGGGCAACCAGCAGGATGGTCCTGCTTCTTGATGGGAGGTGGTCTGCTACAGACGTGTGCACTTATGGGTGTTACATTGGTTAATTTAAAGATATCGACCTGAGAGTATGAATAAGATACTTTGCAAGATAGGAGGAGAAGGAAGAGAGAAGGGCGCATCATAAAGATAGATGGTTCTTGTCAATCAATCAACCAGTCAATAATTAACTTGAAAAGTGAGTTATAAGGAGACACCCTGGGGCCCTGCACTTTCAGTCATTTTGGTGGTGCGAATAAGTTTTAAAAAAAAAATGGAAATTTTGTATATAAGAGGCAGAATTACTTAATGAATTTTTATTGCCATTAAAGGAGGGGATGTAGGGGTCTTGCATGAAAAGATATTTCATTACAAAGTTTTGTAAATTTTGAAAAATTGTCAATATTGTACAGACTCAGTTGGTTGGCAGCCATAAGACGCTTTTTGCCTCCAATGGTGAAGGTATATGATCCATGTATCAACTTTACCGCCTTTTTAGTCAATGTGGTGCAAATAGTGCAGTTTTGGTAGGAGTTATGCGAATAGTGGCTTGGTGGTGTGAATAACCTGGGCGAGGGAGTGCTGATGCAACAGGATGAGTGCACAACTCATGGGAGCCAATCACAGGCTTTTCACTTTTCGGGTTATCAGCAATTTACATTGCTGCATTATATTTTGAACAACTGTCAAGTTAATCATTAGAAACCGAAAGCTATGTTGCTGGACTCTGGTAGACAGCTTCACCCTAATCCATCTGGAAATTGGAAAATGAAAGCTTCCAAAGTCAACGATCCAATAGGCAATGTATACACAATACAATATAGCTTTACGAACTTAAATTGTCCATTGAGGTTCTTTCAATAAAAGGCAATCACAGGTGATGCCATGACGTCACGGGTGACGTGAGGGGTGCGGAGGGTGGCCACCAGGGGTCAGTGTGAGTGGGTGAACAGGGTGCCTGGTTGGATCAGTGCCAGCCACACACCTGAAGGAAGTGGGGAGAGGTTGGTGGGGGCCCATTCCCATGTAATTATGTATTATGAGTTCTATGGATCTTTCTCAGTGTACTTGGGATATTAAACGCACAGCAGATATTATCACAGTGTCAATGGTGTGCAAGATTTAAGTAGGGTGAGGGGTGAAGGTTTTATTTGTCTTAGGCCACACCAAAAGAATAAGTTGGTCTATGGATTTTGGGTTTTTTGTTTTTTTTAAAGAATTTTTTAAGCAGTTTTTGGCGTCCAATAGATTCCTTGCTGGGAAAGTGAGGCGAGCGAAAAAAAATTTATTTTAAAAAAAAATTTTGCCAAACATCACAAAGAGAAAACTTGTAGAAAGTGAAGCGAGCAAAATCCACAGACAAGATTTTTTCCAAAGAAAAAAAATTTGTATTTCCGAAAATATGGAGAGGGAAATCCGTAGACCAACTTATTTTTTTTGGTGTGGCCTTAAAATAGAGAAGTTGAAAACACTCCATCAGTAGAACTTTCCGTAAGTGGACATTTATAGTGCATATAAAATGCATGCTACCGTAATCTCCCGCGTATAAGGCGCAGCCGGCATATAAGGCGCACCCCCAACTAAGGGAGGCCTGTCCCACGTATAAGGCGCACCCCTAAGAGCAGATTTTTGTTAATGTAGTACTGTTCTATAGTAAAAATACCCCCCCTATAAGGCGCACCCCAAACTCAAGGCAATTTTCCTCCCACATATAAGACCCAGCATCCTTTGGTTTGGCGTATAAGACGCGCCTTATACGCGGGAGATTACGGTATCTTTGGGAGAATGCTATAAGGTACTCCTAGGGGATGACCACTTTCATATAGCTGCTTTAAGCACTACTATATTGATACATTTCTCACATTTAAGGCACACCGAGTCTTGTGTAGTGACCTAGAGATAGTATAAGGCACACCTTGAATATGTTTCACTAACAAACTGGGGAGAGTGGTTAACAACACATGCATGTACATTAATATGTATCTAACTGTAAACATTGTTGTGATAGTCCTTGTGTATGCTGTGATGTCTGCTGTTGGTGGGTACAGTTGTGTGACTGATGTGATTTAGGTCAGAACCGCCTACCAGGACACTACACTCTACCACTGCGTGGGTCAGAACCGCCTACCAGGACACTACACTCTACCTCTGTGTGGGTCAGAACCGCCTACCAGGACACTACACTCTACCACTGCGTGGGTCAGAACCGCCTACCAGGACACTACACTCTACCACTGCGTGGGTCAGAACCGCCTACCAGGACACTACACTCTACCTCTGCGTGGGTCAGAACTGCCTACCAGGACACTACACTCTACCTCTGCGTGGGTCAGAACCGCCTACCAGGACACTACACTCTACCACTGCGTGGGTCAGAACCGCCTACCAGGACACTACACTCTACCTCTGCGTGGGTCAGAACCGCCTACCAGGACACTACACTCTACCTCTTCGTGGGTCAGAACCGCCTACCAGGACACTACACTCTACCACTGCATGGGTCAGAACCACCTACCAGGACACTACATTCTACCACTGCGTGGGTCAGAACCGCCTACCAGGACACTACACTCTACCTCTGCGTGGGTCAGAACCACCTACCAGGACACTACATTCTACCACTGCGTGGGTCAGAACCGCCTACCAGGACACTACACTCTACCTCTGCGTGGGTCAGAACTGCCTACCAGGACACTAAACTCTACCTCTGCGTGGGACCATGTAGTGGAGATGTGCATTTATCTTTTCTTTCTTCATTTTCTGTTTTCTCAATTTGTATTTGTTATGAGCTGTCGATCTTTCCATTTACAATAGGTATATAGGTTACCGTAGACACACAGATCTTGAGATTTGCATCTATAGATTCGATCACTATCCTCGCCAATATAATACCATCAGAGCTGTTAATTTGGCAGTCAGTGGTAAGAATCAGGATGAGGCATATCTAAAAGATTGGGCATATGTTGTGTCTAGGATTGAATGTCACAGGCATAGGTTTTAGCTTCCCCTTCATGACTATACTGTAATGTTGAGAAGTCTTTTATACACGCTGTATGAGTGATGTAAACGCCAGTAGCCGGAGATGTTATCTCAGTATTAGGTTTCACAGTGGCTTTGTTCCCCTCCAGGGACCGTAGTATGAAGACCGTTGGATATATATATATATATAATCTTTAAAGGGAAGAGACCAGCAGAAGAGAGGTGAATACGTTCTGCCATTGATGTGAACTAGCTCTCACATACCCTTTCCGCCGTCTCTTCATTAGTCACCTCTCACTATCCCCTGATACCCCTCACATATAATTAATGTGATTTCTCCTCCAATTGGAGGTTTTCCTCCAATTGGGAGCCAACAAGTCGACCTTTATGATTTTCCCAAATCCATTGAGAAAATATTTTACTGGGGGGGGGGTCTGGTACTCTGGTTGTAACAAAAAGGCCTGTGAACAACTGCACCAGATTGCACCATTTGGCTTCTAGATGTTCAAAAATTTCTTGGGCTCCTGGGGGGGAGGGGTGCCCCCAGACACCCCATTATATTGATAAAGGTCCTTTTCCAACAAAAAAACAATATTTGTGTCACAGCTTTTTGAAAATAGGATTCCCCTGGGGGTACCCCTCTAGATCCCTAGATTTATTTTACCCAAACATTAGGCCTACAGATGTTGCCTCTGTAGATCATTTGCTGTCATTAGATACCTTGTACATGTTTTGGGAATATGAAAATTTTCCTACACTTTAACAATTTTCAAATTATTTCTCTGCTGCCTCTTGGCATGCCCCCCTCAAGAAAAATCATTTCATCATGTGGCATCTTCACACAATATCTTTTTTTTTTTCATTTCACACCCCTGACTGTAGATTATAGCTGGTATTACTGCCTTCCCATAGGTATTTAACCATAGGGTTTGTAGAGGTATTTCTATTAAAACTTAGCCTTTGCAATTAATTATGTGGTAATCACAGACTTTTCTTCAGTACAGCTCTGGTCAGACAATAAAAAAAGAGCCCAGAACTAAAGGGGGTTATTTTGCACGGACAAGGGGACCAGCAAGGGTAATCATCACTCTGATACCTACATGACTCCTCTATGATACATGCTGGAAGGAATAGGGAGTATATTTTTCAGGTCACTTAAGACTAAATTTTAAAAGTTATAGATACCAATCTATATTGAGTGCCAGAATGCACCATTTCAGTTCTTAGATTTCAAATTTTTCTTGGGGGCCAAGCCCCAACTCCCAACCTTTGAAATACCAGAAGCTTCATGTAAATATCCCATTTCACAGAGGTGTAGGAAGCAAATCTTCATTTGGGGGGGGGGGCAGCGGGGCCTCACCTTGACCATCTTGAATTGTCGGCTCAAGCGCAATAGCACCTAGACTTAGCTATATAAAATTTGTATAGAAAAGTAATTTTTGATGAATTTTAGATCAGATTTGAGTGCCATGCCCCCATTTTCCCTATCCCATTACTATATCAATCTAATTTTAGATGCAAAGTTTTAGCTTCTTGTTCAATTCATTATGAATTCTCGGCAAATTTTGGGGGGGCCCAGACATACTCATGACCCACCTCCATTGGGCCCCCCCCCCTTTACCTATGCCCCTGTTTCATATGGTGTTCAATAATGCACCAGAATGGAATATTTCTGGTAAATATCTTCAAGAGATTCTGTTTGTGCAGGGATGGAGATACATGTATACAGGTCATCTATTCATCAAGAATCTTTAATTTAACATAGAAACTGGTTTCTCATATGAAATCTTATAGGCCTCAGACTTGATATGTTCACTAAGAATGCATAAGAATGCACCATTGCAAGTCTAAATCCTCAAAATTTTCTTGGTGGAGCATGCCCCCAACCCCCCCCCCCCCCTAGTTTCACCACTGCTTTGCTTGGGGTGGTCCAAGACATGTACTGTAATCTTCCGCGTATAAGACGCGTCCTCTAGGCCAAACAAATGCATTGTGCGTCTTATAGGATGTACTGAAATTGGGGGTGCGTCTTAAACAAGGGGTAATTTTACTATAGAAATGTACTGAATTTACAAAATTGGTACCTAAGAGGTGCGTCTTATACGCGAAAATGCATGTGCGTCTTATACGCGCAGCGCGTCTTCTACGCGGGAGATTACGGTAGTACCTTATCACTTTCAGCAAGGTGTTGCCCCCTACCTCTAAAGAACCCTGGATCCACTCCCATGCCCCCACCCCCAACCCGCACCAATGACGTTGGGCTGTGGTGCTACATGTGCAACTTACATTTTACCCAGTTTTGATATATATAACACGACAAAACTATTTTAAAACTTATACTGATAGCCTGTCTTTTATGTGGTGTTAAATAGTGGTGTTAAATACCCTATATTGGGACTTAAAAAATCTTCCTACATTTGGGCGATTTTCAAATCACATTCCTGATCATAATAAACCCCGCGTATAAGCCGCACCCATGCGGAAGCCCTAAAATGCAACCTCACATGCAGTGTTTTACGGTAGTACCAGTGCTAACCCCTAACAGTAGAATGGTAATAGGATCGTACCCAGCCTAATTCACAAGCATTGTGGACCGGAATGGGATGGTGATTTTGGAAGGTTACCGTGTTGACAGGTTTTTTTTACCACTTGGTGCAAACCATTCACGGTAAACTGTAACTACCGGTATCTACTCCAGGGACACATGTCACAAATGGGCAGATGACCATTTCCATTGAGTGCCATCAAATTTATGGGGTAACTACGAGTACATGAATTGTGTTCACAGCCAATGAGAGAAATTGTGCTGCATTTAAATATGAGAATGTATTGTTTGTACACGTTGACATAACGATAATGTGGGCTTCAGTTGAACAGCAGTGCTTCTTTATCATGGTACGGTGGATTCTACTATCACCCAATAGTTTATTGCAGTCAGAACGTTCAGGGGGTAGAATAGGCGAAATGCAAGCTCAGCAGATATGGAAAACAAAGGGAAAGCACGCTAGGAAAAAAGGCATGATAAAAAAACAAAAACATTAAGAGAGTAAATAGGTTGGAATTTTAATATTAGGATTATTACCGTAAATCCTCGCGTATATGATGCCCCTTCCATATATAGGACGCACCCTGAGTCATGCTCAATCCTATAATAATAGGACGCACCTGGGGTCATTTTTTTGTTGTTGTAGTTTTGTACTGTTCTATAGTTTAAAATCCTCGCACATAAGATGCACCCTGAGTTGGGCTAAATCCTATAGTATGCAGATGAAGTAATTCTGGTTTAATATAATAAGCCACATCTTGTATGTGAGGATTTACGGTAGGTGTAAGATACTGAGGCAGAGGTAGAACTTGTTTTGAACATTAGCTAGTTCCTGCGGTGCACATGTAAGTATAAGTTTGACACAAGTTTCAGCAAAGTTACTGTATTATATTGGCCACCCATTGCCAACCCTAGGAGTATAGCACAGTTTTGTGCAGCAAAGGCATACAAAACATTTTGGTTCGAGCTGTCTACTCTGATAGTGACTGCTCACCGCTTAAAGAATAGCGCCTCTAGGGTCGGAGTAAGTGAACCAGTATATCATGTGTGCCCATAGGGGGTTAGTCAGTTGGGATTAACTGTGGACTTACCTTTAGATTATCCCCCACCCCGTTCCCACCTCACCTGGCTTGCACCCTCTGAGACCAACATCGTGGGAGGCAGACTGAAAGAGAGGGTGGGGCGGGGGGTGGGGGGTCATACCTCAGTATCAGCGGTGAACATGGCTCGTTGGTTATAGCAGTGAAATGAAGGTATTTATGTGGAAGCAGATACGACTGGAGTTATGTAATATGAATAGTCTTGACGAATGAGAGAACCGTTTTTGTGGGTCTTAAGGAATGAGGATATAGTAGAATATATGGCAAATATGCAATAGTCATGCAGGCTACCGAAGAGGCTAGGTATTTAAAAAAGAATGTAAAGAAAGTGCGTATCTTTAATGTAAGTGAATTATTATGAAAGTGTAAATGAGGAACGTGATCCACCTGGCTTATAGCATCATATTCATGCCCTTTCACTGCCGATATAATCAGATGGATTTAATTTCTTGTTTGCTTGAACAATGGGCACATCAGAGGGTTTTGATATGCCGGTAAAATGCCCTTGGGTAAGTGATGTGATTACTGGTGCCCAACTCTAGCCACCAAAAAGATAGGTTGGGAAGGGAGCATTGAGGTGGGGTTTGAGTAACAACTGCGGTCCGGCATTCGGGAGTGGTGGGCGTTCGGTTGGCAGCAAGACTGAAAAGGAGTTCCGTCAGCTCAGTGACTTAATTTATCAAGGATATAAAGCTGAAACTTGAGTGTGCCTCTCTATATGCAACTGTTGTGGAACTAAGGTATAAAATAACGGTTTTTTTTTCCCCCAGAGCTCCCATAAAATCCTGAATTTGATCAATTTAAAGGGAGTCATGAAATATCAGGGCGGTGGAAAGCTTGTTACTAGTATCAAAACATAGGGCGATCAAACCAACCCCAGCCCCCCCCCCCCCAGATAACAAGGGCGGTAGGGCGGCAGTTGCTACTTACCATTAAAGACTCAGTGCCTCCCCACGTCTAAGACCCTGGATATATGGCGTAGAGTACGGTTTTTGGACAGGGGCAGGTTACCTTTGGTTCTTGGGGTTGGAAGTTAGTTCAGTGGATTCTGATGCACTTGGCTTTGGATGTGTTGGTTACCGGGGTTGGTTAACATTCAATTTCAAATCCCTGTAGGTGGATAAGATGCATCTCCATTCTAGACACAACAATAGTAGCAGCCGCTAGGTTCTGGGAGCATAGAGGCCTCTCCATCTCGTGCTTTACTACTCGAAGTATAAATTATACATATCGTTTTATATATATATATATATATATATATATATATATATATATATATATATATATATATATATATATATATATATATATATATAATATGTATCTCAAAGCCTATCGTGAAACCTTGCATATAACCTGTACCTCAAGCATATCTGTATTCAGCACCCCTGTTTTCTGGCTCTGTTATCCGACTTTGCTATAATAGGGTACCTGTGGTTTAAAATTCTGCCAGCTAGTAGTATAATCCACTGGTATAAACCACGTATACGCCACTCCCTTATTTCAGGAAGACTAGGGTATGTCCATACCTGAAACATTAACCAAAAGCCATTGGCACCCCATACTGCTCCAGGCGCCCACCCCTGCTCTCCTCAGCTCACACTCAGCTTACAGCCGACAGACGGCGGCACCAACAGTACTTCCGGCTGCATCCCAGGGAACCATGCAAAGGAAGCACCAACTTCCGGTTTGATTATCAGGAGCTAAACGTTTTTATCTGAGTCTTGTTTCCGATCCTATGGCTGTCGGTGGTACTCAACCCTCAGCTTACCTATCGAATATTGGACATAGTTTGCAACTGTATCACTGCAGTACATTTGTTTAAAGATGGATAAGTTCATTCAGTTCAACCATTTAGTCTGTTTCCCTAGGGAAAAGATGTTTTAAAAACTCAATTCTAAACGAGTTACCACAGGAGAGGTAAACTCAACGCATGAAAAAAGCTGCAAATACAATGAAAAATACCAGAGGCTCACATGCTTTCAAAATCAAATTCAAGGTGTTCCTTGGTTAATTTGATGGGTAGTTGCTGAATCAACATCATTTGGAGGAAAGAAATGGGTATTTCAAATGGGTGAAATACCCGATGATTCTAATGATCATTATCATGTTTATTATGCCTGATAAACAGTTGTTTGAGATCTGCTTCATAGCCCCAGGTTCAGCCTGTTACTCCAGGTTATGCCTTACGTCTATAGACAACTCCCACTCCACACAGGCAGGTAACTAAAGGTCAGAGGTCAACAATTCAGAGCTGCTCGACCTCTGCTGTTTGAGCTACTCGCAAGGTACATGTGCCTGAAGTGCGACCCTGTTGTAGGACAGTTCAGCTTGAGAATTGCAGGAGCCCCCATGAACAGTACTACACGGAGAAAGACGAGGTAATAGAACGAGCTTAAGTTTCCAGAGGACAGTAGGTTTATCTTTACAGTTTTCCCGACAAGGGCAAACAGCAGTGCGACCGAACAGATAGTCGGATTTGGAATAAACGCAGAGTCGAGTCTCTTGGAGTGACGTAATCTTGTGATAGACAGATTCTCATTGTCTGACATATAAATAAAGTAAAGTCAAGATGGTAAATCCATTAGGTCAAAAAAATGAATTGTTTGTTTCAGGTAACATGACCCTACTACATTGTTCTTACATAGAAAAACAGGGTCGACTCTAAATTCTTTCTTCATTTTTTTTTGTAGAAGTTATACAAATTTGGGTGTGTCCTATGCCAATTACAGTTGTCCGTAAGTCACTGCGACTCATCGCAAGTCATTGACCAGTTTTGCAAAAAAAAAAAACAACGTCTGCCTACCATTCTTTTTTTTTTTTTTTCAGGAAACACAACTTTTTGTGGACCTCTTGTAAAAATCTATTTGCCGCCGTCCTTTGTAGTTCTGGGTACAATGATAGGATCTTAAGTTTTTTTTTCTGTAGCCCTAGTATAACCGCGCACTGATGAGGTGAGCAGTGACTTGTGTCAGAGTATAAGAGATGGTCAGCTGAGGTCGTGTTACCTGCTCAGAGCAGCTCAAAGCCAAGTCAGAAAAGTTACTCATACCTAGAAACACCTGTCCTGCCTCCACCCCCCGCCCTGACGTGCCCCCAAACTGCCTGTTCTGTAAGCGCACAGTTAGTTATGGGTTTAGTCTGCAGGCCCGTCAGACTGTTGTCAGACTACTATAGTCTACGTCTACAAAATGAAATCACAGCCCTGGACTACACCGCGCGGATAAGGCCACGGCTTGATTTTAAATTAAAGCAGTTTAGTAGTTCAAACAGATTCTATAAAGGGGACCGCAAAAGGCCTGTCTCGATCATCTGACTGAGACATCTGATCGGATAAGAGCATATCAAACATGTTTGATCCCTCCTGACTCGATCAGATGGACGTCCCCGCACACAGGGCTCCTCCTTGACTACTGATCCAGTCAGATGACTGAAACAGTCCGTTTGCGCCCCCCTTTAAGGCGCAGCAAGGACTTATCCTCGCGTACAAGGCGCGGCTTATACGTGAGGTTTTACGGTACTACCAGTATTCAATACTTTTCTCAAAATTATCAATATATACCATAATCCCCCATGTATAAGGTGCACCTCTGAACTTAAGTGACTCCTATGGGCGTATCTGGGGCAGTTTAATACTACCGTAAATACTCGCGTACTGGACGCACCTTGACTTTGTGGACTTTAAAAAAAAAAATTAGATTGACATAACTTTTTTCTACTGAATGGATTTTTAAAATTCCAAAACCTATGTAAGGCTGTGATCCCAATGTGCCTCCCAAATGCCCTGATTGCCTTGAGGGAAATATTTGGGAGGTTTTACCCCTCTTCCCCATCTCCACTGACCCCCTTGGCTCTGAATGGTAGCGGCTTCTTATACACCAGGATTTAAGGTAATATTGATGTACGGAGGAATATCGTCGCATATAAGGCGCACCTCCCAACTGATATTATAAGCAGCATTGGGGGTATATCCTCGCATATAAGCTGCACCTTATATGTGGGGTATAATGATAATGGTTGTTTTCACATTCTAAAGTACAAATGAACTGAAAAGCAATGTGTTTCAGGCTGTCGCGGATAGAAATCTCATTAGAAAAATTGAAAAAGGGAAGGGATTGCCCCGGCATATCAAGATGAGAATCTGTGTGTGGTTAGGGCGTGATTAGACAGGCGTGTGATGTGCGCAGCACTGAGGGAAGTGTACATAGTTAGGTCATGATGCAGACAGTATACATATGTATACAGACACATAAAAAGGTGCTGCACCATGCCAAGGTCCACCCAGGACACAGGCCACATCCACATACTATATATAATAGTGGCACTCACCCCCTCAGACACAGACACACAGGGTCTTGTACTGAGAAGCACATGAGACGTGTGATCACAATAATAATAACAATAGTGCTTCCAGGACATAGAGATACCACCCTGCCACCACCTCTCCCCCTAGTCCAACAAGCAGCTGGCCACTGTCCAGACCCGCCCCGCCGTCTCACACTGTCAGCATGGCTGCTATATTGTATCATGAGGCCAGGCAGGAGGGAGTACCGTAAAACGACACATAGACGTATGAGCCACGGCTTATGCTCTAAAACAGGCCTGACGTAGGGGATACTGTCCCCAAGTCCACTTGTGTTAATGAATTTATGTATCGGTGGCACTCAATGAGATTTCAAATAGCTAATGGTTCTGGGTCTTAACTACTGTAAAAAGTACTACCGTAAATTCCTTCGTATAAGTCGCACCCTGACTTTAGGAGAATGCTATAAGCTGCATATGAGGCCAGAAATCTGGTGGTTTAGTACTGTTCTTTGATATAAAATACCCTTGTATAAGCCGCACCCAGACTTTGGGCTGATCCTATAAGCTACCGTAATCTCCCGCGTATAAGACGCGGCCTCTACGCCAAACAAATGCCTTGTGCGTCTTATAAGATCTCTTCAAGTTGGGGGGGCGTCTTATACGAGGGGTAATTTTACTATAGAAATGTACTGAATTTACAAAATTGGTACCTAAGAGGTGCGTCTTATACGCGAAAATGCTCCTCCCAAGAAGGGGGTGCGTCCTATACGCGCAGCGCGTCTTCTACGCGGGAGATTACGGTAATTTGGATTTGGATTCTGGTATAAGCCGCGGCTTATACGAGAGAATTTACGGTAGGCACACATGTTGATGTTCAATAGGATTGTCCCGAAGTTTTGTTTACGAGATGGAGCTTATTCTTACGCTTTACGTTATGTCTGTATTAGTGGTGGCGGTGATGTGTGTGTGTGCGGGGGGGGGGGGGGGTCAACCAGTGACACTTATCATCATGTAGATTGTGATACCATTTGCCAATTGGATAGAGGTGGTAGCACGATTAGTACCACATATCATGTCATGTGTATAATACCTATATGTTGCTTCATCATAGCGCATATTAATATAAAATGATGTATTGCACTCAGTTCAGCTTATGGCAGTGACAAAGAGCATACATGACAGGTCTTATGTATTTATCTAGATTGACTACATAATTGGGGTGTTTCACTTTGTTGTTTTGAAAAATTGCCTGCGGATAACACAATAACTAATCAGCAGAACCACTAACTGCTCTATTGCCCACCATTGTGGCCTCCTTTTGAGTAGCCAAACATGGTTGTTAGATTACAATGACACAATGCATGTTGGCACATTAAAACTTGAGATGTACTGTAGCAAAGGGCATTAAAACAATACTTCCATCGATCGATCAGTCAGTCAGATCTGTCATCATTTGATATTGAAGTATCTGATGTTGGCACCTCGCTGCAGCCCGAGGCAAATTGTGGCAGTCAGAAAGTGCCAGTGGTGCTAATAGATTCAGAAGGATGCTATTTTACAAGACACACATATACACCTCCTTCAATACTCGTCCTGAATACAAATTAGCTATGTAACCACCACAGGTTGTTTTAACTCCTACCTCCATGCAGTAACAGTCCTACCGTAATCTCCCGCATATAAGGCGCGTCTTATACGGGGGGGGGGTTAGTTATCATTGAATCCACAAGGGGGACACCAAGACCTTTCTTTTGATATCTTACATGTCCCCTTGGTCATAATAGGACATAAGGGGGCACAGGAGGGTCCGGGGTGGCCCAAGCTACACATAGGTTTTTGAATTTTGAAAATTCATTCAGTAGAACCAAAGTTATGAATTTTTCATTTTTTTTGAGAATTTTCCAAAACTCTAGGTGCGCCTTATACGCGGGCTGTGCCTTATACGCGGGAGATTATGGTAATAGAGGGTGGTACATGTGGACTAGTGGTGTGGCGTTAGGGTTAGCCGTAGAAGGTTGACAGTTCAAACCCTAGCCATGGCCCGAGGCTGCAGGTACAGAATAACAGCTACATAAAATGTCTGTTTCCAAAGGTTTTACTGGAGGGTCTCAGTGTGCTAGGTGATTGGGTGGGGGGTTGCTAGATACCGTAATATAGAAATATAATGTTCTGATTACTTGTATCAGCATTATCAGAAAAACAGTTTTCCGCATTACAGTAATTTGATGGGTCATATTCCGGGTAGTACCGTAAACTCTCGCGTATAACTCAAGACAGTGCCCCTCCTGTGTATAAGACCCAGAGACTATCTGATTCACGTATAAGACGCGCCTTATATGAGAGAGATTACGGTATAAGTAGTTACATGTACAAAGTATCTCCCGGTCCTACAGATTACAATGGACACTTTGTTATGCGGCTACTGCACAGCCACATAGCAAGAAAACGAGCGGTTGAATAATATCTGCCCAGCAATTTCCATAAAACGACTATCCTCTTGTCATTACAGATACTTGATAGAGCATGGTGCTAATGTAGCAGCAGTCAATAATGATGGGGAACTACCGATCGACATATCTGAAGGAGACGATATGGATGAAATACTCAGTGATGAGATGGAGGCGCGGGGTAAGTAGCTTTATCAACTTTAGTGGAACTTAAACTGCTGTAAACCTCAGTGTAATTATCACAGGAATCTAACCTTAGTGGTTCAAGTCTTCTTGGCTGGCGTAAGTTATTCAATGTGAGTGACAGTCACAGTGTCTCATATACAAACAAAGACACGGCACTTTCATGTACTCTTTCTTACCTAATTGAATAGATATAAGATGGAATCTAATTAGAACTTTTGTGAAAGTGAATCTGAGCTAAAAATGAAATGTATTACATGTAACCAAATGCTGTATATTCTTGCGTTACCGTAGCTGCAATAGGCATTTATTCGGAATTTTTTTTTTAAGCTGCACCAAGGGATTCCACAAACCATTCATTAGTTAAGACACGGAGATATGCCGTTAAATGGAAATAGGCACCCATAACTTGTATTCCAAAGTAGAGCAATAAACTCTCAATGATAGTCAGCAAGCAAAGACTCAAGTCACAACGTCTTTCCTAGAGTCAACTTTGCCAGGGAGGCTGGTTCAGTCCTCTCTAAACCATGTCCAAGCATCGACTGAGGAGGCAGCGACCCCGCGGCACATTATATACTAGCCACGGGCGATACGCCCCCTCTTGGTATGGGACCGAACCAGCCTGCCCTGCAAAGTCCCGCGGCAAGCCTAACGCTTGACGCTACAAAATAAAATACCATAATATTTCATGTATAAGCTGTACCAAGACTCAGGTCCATGACTATCAGGGGTTTGATTCATGTATAAACTGTATCAAGTGCAGTCTATATGCGAACACTTTACCGATAGATCAGCAAAAAGCATCAGCACACAAGTCATTTACAACGATGATTGTCCAACATTTTTGAAAGGGGGGAAGTTATAAGGAGAGATGGGTAGATTTAGACAAGGATCCCACTTTAGCCGATTTCTCATCCAACAAAGATTGGGTCAGGTCCAGGTGAAAAATCAGTAGTATCTACTGTAGGCCACACCAAAAAAATAAGTTGGTCTACGGATTGCCCTCTCCATATTTTCGGAAATACAAATTTTTTTTTTCATTGAACCTCACTTTTCCAACAAGGAATCCATTGGAAGCCAAAAAATTCTTTAAAAAAAAAGAAGAAAAATTTCTCTCACTCGCACCATTTTTTCAAAACCAAAATCCGTAGACCAACTTTTTTTTCTTTCTTTTTTTTGTGTCGTAGCAGATATTTCTGATTTTCAACCCCACACCGGCCCAATCCCGCTATTCATCTTGGCTCCATTGGAATCCTCATATTAAGAGACAAGCACCCAGAGGTACCAAACTCAAGCCAGTTGTGCCTTAAGCTGTCAGATTTACTTGACAGTTGATATTAAAAGGCTGAATGTCAGAGTGCAAGCAGCCTGGCTGCGATCAAGATGTTTCTGCATAGCGGCTTTGCATCGTCAACTGAGAGTTAGTAGCAGGCATGTTTTCAGTCAGACTACATACAGCATGTGCTGCTCACCATGTTGTGCATATTTTGAACAACTGGTGGACACAGCAGATACATAGGTGGATAAAGTATGGAAAGACACAACCAAATAAATAATGGACTAACTGCTCTGCTCGGACTTTTACAGTATTCTCTGGGTGATTTTTTTTTTCTTCAAGAAAAAAAAAAGAAAGTCTCTGGACACATAACAGTACAGCTCACATCTTAAACAAGAAAAATGTGGCAAGTACCACGGAGAGGAGATGCCACTCCTATCAGTGGGCCAAGCCCCATTTTTCTTGAGCTGCTGGGGGGGGGGGGGTAGGTACCCTTTATATGCATTTTTCCAGTCTTTTTGTCCATCTTCCCCTCCCCCTCACCCGATCTTAACCCTCCCCCCCTCCACATACACACTCACACTTCCCTCATCTCGACCCGTCAAAGTACAAACAGTGCGGGAAAGTGGTCTGGGCGCCCGGGCCTGGGCATCGCACTGTGTGCAATTCATGGTGCTTCTCTAGGCAACCCCTCTGCATGATGTCACTGGGTCTGTATGAGGTCACCAATAACGTCATAGGCACAAGGGACAGAACCGAAAGCATAATAGAGTTGCAACCCCTCTGCATGACGTCACTGCGTCTGTATGACGTCACCAATAACGTCATAGGCACAACGGACAGAACCGAAAGCGAAACTACACTCCCGAAAAAAATACTTAGAGTACGGATCAGTATGTGCTGTGATGCATTATGTTTTTTGTTGGCATCATTATGATATTGACTCACCAGGGTTGCATTACTGCCAATAGTGCAGAATTGTGATTTATCTTTTAGTTAACATTGAATCAACATGCTACCATTGAAAAGATAGTTGTAAATCACTATGTACCCCTGTCCTGTAGGTGTGGATGCAGAGGCGGCCCGTATGGAGGAGGAACAGAGCATGTTACGTGACGCAAACCAATTACTCAGCTGTGTCATGAACGGTGAGGAACTCAAAGAAGTAGTCCATCCAAAGACAGGTGCCACCGCACTACACATCGCCGCCGCCAAGGGCTACATCAAGGTCATGAAGTGAGTACTTTGTTAGCATTATCAATTGACATCTAACTGGTTAGATTCTATCCTCTAACCATAGTTTGCCTCACCGGAAAATTAATAAGAAATATATCAAACGGTATACTGTATCTGGTGTAATATGTGCACTGTACGCTTAAAAAAGTATGTGAAATGTACACCTAGTAGTTTAAATGGGCTTCAAAATCGGAAAATCTTTGGTTAGTTTTAGTATGGAGAAAAGGAGGCGATGTGCACTTATTAGGGTATGTGCGCTTATTACGTTGAATAGGGTACGCGAGACGTCTTAATTATCTTTTATTTTGCGAAAATACATACAAGATTCAGCGGGACTAATCAGTTAGTGGGGTAGCTCAGGGATGGTCAGTGTGTTCTGTAACACACTATTGTTATCTCGCCGTGAGGCACTATGATAGCTGGTTGTTTGGTGTGTGCGGGTTATCAGGTACAGCTGGTTGAAGGTAATAGATACATACAGTGGTAGATAAAAACAATCCCTTCCTCCCACCACCTCACGGGTCCACGACATACGGTACATCAGTGGTCCAATACCTGATTGAGGATGTATATATGGGGAGGGGGGTAGGATGCTAGATACGAATGAGCTATGGGGGAGCCATAATTATAGTTAAAATGGCCAGTTTTTCTTGATGAAAACTCGAAATAATGCCATATGGCAGCGCCTATATCCTATACACAGTCATATATATGGCAGTGTCTATGCCCAATATTTGATCTGTCATGCTCCTGCTGGCCGCTTGATGAGCCTTCATCTGCTCCGTTACCTACGGTAAATTCCTGTGTATAAGCTGCACCCCCAACTTTGGAAGAAGCTATAAAGCGCACCTGAGACCTAAAAAATTGAGGTTCAGTTTTATAGGGTCAAATCCACACATAAAAGCCACACCCTGACTTAAGAAACAACCTGTTAACGTGTAAGCAACAGGGGCCTCTGGGCCGCGGCCTACAAGAGCAAATATACGGTAACAGTGCATTTGATATGGGGGCTTTCAGAAGTAGCCGTAATATAGGGGCTGTCTGATAGGGCTTATCATCTACTCACTGCTAACTATCACTTGTACCACACCACCAACTGACCTCTGCTGATAACAGGCACTTTCCCCTTAATGAGGGGCCATAACAATATTGGTTTTGACATGTCTGGGTTACAGCATTCTGACAGAGGCTTAAATCATCTATGTCTGTGATAAGTATCTTTAAAGTCAAAAGAACTGACCAGTAGTTGAAAAATGTGCCCCTTTATCACGCATTAATGATGATAATTATTTCAATTACAATTGAAAACATGGAGAAGAGTTTCGAAAGTTGCCGTAATAATCCTCACAGCTATTCCTCAGGGTGTGGCTTGTACGAGGGTGTGGCTTATGCTAGAGAATTTACGGTATCAGGGGTGGGCAGCTGTCGCAATGTCGCAAAATATGTTCGATTAAGGATGTATACATAGTATCCCACATCCCTTTAAAACACAAATTTAATTACAATCTAAATATTCCTTACTGTGATTTCACCTTGATGTCTGAAACTTAGAATCTGAAATGTTTTGGTGCTATGACTCCTCCCCATCCCCTAATAATCCAATTTTGAACAGAGAATCTGAAAATTTCCTGGAGCAATTTGCCCCAAAACAGCTATTTCAGTTGCAGATCCAGGATTTTGAAAAATAAACTCTTAAGTACTGACAAAAAGGAGGGAGCATGCACCCCCGCCCCACTCCCGTCCAAATCTGCCACTGTATTTTAAAGGTTAAATTTGAAATTTTTCTTGCAGCAATGTGCCACCTAAATCTCCTAAACCAAACTAGTGTTTTATTAAACAAGGCTGAATTTGAAAATATGCCTCCCAAAACTCATCAATTTTGACAAGTAGAAGCTAAAAATTTTCTCGCTACGACGGATTGTATGTTTGCTCCAGCACTTTGCGACTTGCCCACCCCTGGGTACATGTAAGCGCCCGATGATTCATTTAAAGGATTGCTACATTGTTGAATTACATGAACTTTGATAAACTGATGACAATTGATGTCCATCTTATAGCCAGCCATACGTACATAACAGTCCATAAAATAATGGCACTTCTCTCCATCAGTATCTTGATGCAAGCTGGGGCAGCGTTAAACACACAGGACTTCGATGGCTGGACGCCGCTACACGCGGCAGCGCATTGGGGCCAGGAGGATGCATCAAGAGTTCTCGTTGAAAAAATATGTGACATGGACATAAAAAATTCTGCGGTGAGTTTATATTGCTGCTGCTTTTGAAATAACAAGCTATCCCGATTTGGAAGTGGATTGGTGTTTCAACAGCAAGTTTTGTTTTTCATTCTATGGTCAGGGCTTTGTTACAGCATGTCTCTGTCACTGCCATTAGAAGTCAAGACAATAGACATTCCAGTTTAGGTTACATTTGTTAAATACATACTAGGCATCTTATAGATACTTGGTATTTTGAAATAGGCAGCTGCGGTATATACAGTATATTATGATTAAGTTAAGATATTGGTAAGGAGTTGTTACATGTGTAATAACCTGCCATAATTCCGGTACATAATTGCCGGGGTATTGTGATAAGTGCTGTTGGTAAACTGCAAACTTTTGGTATTTCAGGGTCAAACAGCTATTGACGTAGCAGACTCAGATCTTCAATTATACCTCGAAGACCTGAAAAAGAATCAAGCAACAGTAAGATTGCGCCTTTACATACCTAGTGCATATAATGCTGATTCCTATCGATAATCAAACAATTAATGAAGTAATAAAGAGAATAGACAATGTATATCACCACAAGAAAAATGTAGTCATTATTGAAGATTGTACAATGGGAACAATGGTCTTTTTCCTTCATCTGGTGTATTTTACATAAAGAGCTCATGGACGAAGTGGGAATTGAATGTTCATTGATGGTCTCATAATGGAAATTTGATTGTTTTCTACAGCTGAAAAAAGACAGAGAAAATGAAGAAAAGAATGTGATATTACAACGACAAGGAGTACCTCCTTTAAAACGAAGGTGCGTAGACTTACATTGCCATATTTTCTCACCAGTAATGTTGTACCTAGGCTGCAGATGATGACACATACAACGAGTGGGACCCTGGGACAAGTGGCTAAAGAAATACCCTCTTATAATGGAAAGAATTCATTTAATAGAAGTAACATGTGGGGTTTATTCTGAAAAAGCTCTTCCGTTAGCTGGTACCAAGTTAGACTCATCGAAAGGACTTTTTCAGAATAAAAAAAAAAAACTACCGTAATCTCCCGCGTAGAAGACGCGGTGCGCGTATAGGACGCACCCCAAACTCAGCAGAAGCATTTTCGCGTATAAGACGCACCTCTTAGGGGTGATTTTTGGCAATCCAGTACTGTTCTATAGTAAAATTACCCCTCGTATAAGACGCACCCCCAAGTTGAGATTAATCTATAAGACGCACCAGCATTTTGTTTGGCGTAGAGGACGCATCTTATACGCGGGAGATTACGGTAGTGGCTTTCAGAAACGTATTGACACGGTTATATATATGCTTTGCGCAGTGGTAATTTCTCACAAAGCTGGGAGTTTGGCTGTGTGTTAGTTGCTATCTTAAGTGACAACACTGTAGGCTAACGCATGGTGTGATGACACGCGGTGCATGATCAAAGACCATTGTTTTGCTTACATCAATAATTATTAAAAGAAAACAAAATAATGCCTCGTAAGTTAATGCTTAAAAGATACAGAAGAGCCTTCTCTTTTTTTTTTTGGGGGGGGGGCAATAACGTGTTGTTTTTTGTTGTTGTTTTTTTAATAACATTTTATATTAGAATAATTTTCGAAAGAGAAAACAACATTGTATTCCTAAAATCTAGTGGTGAATGCCAACAAATGCATCAGGCATTTCTGTTGTTTTTTTTTATGTCAGTACTTCAGTGCTATATACCGTACTAGATAGAAGCCTAATTCCTGGAGAAAGATAATTGAGTCAAACTTTACCCGGTGGAATACACTAGTGTGGGTTATTACAAAGGATTAACTTGGTGTTAGACAAATCTCTCATTTGACTATTTCTCATGAGTTTACATATCCATATGGAAAGGATGCACCTCATGAGGTGCCTATATCATCCATTTTGCTTGGCTGGTCATTGATAAGTTAGTAGAATTGCCATTAATGTCTATGTGTGAGCAGACAGACCTACCCACAACATGTAGGCATATATGTGTCATTTAAAGCGCTTTGTGTACTGCTGATGGACCCACTTATGCTATGTGTTTGTGGAGGTAAAGCTTTGGGTTGGTAATAAACTATCGGGCTGCCACCCCGGCTAGCAGTATGCACTTTGGGGACAACTCGCACAGTGACTTAGCCGGTGAAGAAACTCATGCTTTATAATCCTATGTGTGTTCGATTGTGTGTCCTCTTTGTATTGCAGCACTGACAAGTGGGAGAGTGTAGAGCTAGACCTCAACATATCAGATATATACAACAGAAACGACGTGTAAGTCTAGACGGCCTTTCGTATAGCACCTACATTAGCATAACTTGCCATGTTCCAGCATCCTCAGCGGTTTTTGTACATACTAGGCGAGAAACATCACACAAAAAGAAAAGAGGACCCAATTTTGTGATGGTCGTTTTTAAGCAAATGTTTATTGTGTTTGACCCCCGTACTAATAACAATATCTTGTCGTAGAGTTTGCCCCCTTTTCCCCAATGTGCAGTCAGCATATATCTATTTTTGTTTTCACACTTGTAGAATCTTCCAGGAAAATCCTCTGTGTGCTCTCCTTTATCATTGAAGTGTTAGACAGTGGAACAGTTACTGTTTGAGATAAGAAAGACTGGAAAGGATGCCTGACCGCCACCAATGCATGTCGCTAGGGGGAGGGGCTTTCTGCTTGCCAACAAAATTAAAAGCCAATGATATTACTTCGCGATTACATTCATATGGTCATGCATGAATCAGAAACTGTAAAGCCTATGGGAAGTATATTTGGATCCTATGTAAGAATTTCACCTCTGACCTTGGTACTGCAGGTATTGACTTTAATTTTTCAAAAGGTTTCCTTTTACATGATTTGAGAAACCAGGCAAAATTTCACAGTAACACTGTAAAAGAAAAAGGACGACTAACCGAGTGCGGACTAACCCCCCAGTGTTGAGTGGTTTGCAGTTGATAGATAATTAACACCAAGATAGGTTAATGAGGCTTACCTGCACACAGTACGCTGCAGTAGTTGATAACGAACTGATACAAGACAACACCAAAAGTCTTGTATCTCTGTGCTTTTAGATTGGTGCGGTGAAGCAGGTAAACTGCAGAGCCTATTTTGGTTTTTATTCATGTTACTTGTTCTTATTGGGGCACTAGCTATTTATCTTTGCCTCTTTCCATTCTTTGAGCCACATGATACACCTTACTGAGTGAGCTCTGACATGTATGTCGTATGACGTACAGTATCGTGTTTGACATGTGGTTTGTGTTTAGTCATTTAGATCATATATACTATTGTCTATTCTGAAATCAACAGTACTAAATTAAAACTAATGCCTTAAGAAACTGAAGATGTATAAGAAATGATATAGAACGCTCCTCAATACAAAGTGCATTGCATTGATCCCTTACCACACTCTAGTATTACAGAATTGGACATATTGCCTATATGGCGTACTTGATTGAATTCAGTTCATGATACCAGTATACTTTGACAATGACAAGTTAACAGAGGCAGTTGCAAAATCAGATACAAATTTTGAATTTCTAAGGGTGTGCTTCCTTTGCGAGTGTTAGTGTGGGATATTGTGTTACATTTCTTACATCCTACCGGTAATAACTGGTGTTGTGGTGATTGGATGGAAGGTGCTCCTGTTTACGCTCTCACATGAATTTATAGTAATTGAATATTATTTACACAGAAAATATAAGTTCTTGAATATGTATATATATTTTTTTTTCTCCACAGTTTAAATATTGTATTATGCGATAACATTGCGATTGCAAATTGATGTTGGATTATTTGATACAACATCATCATATGAAGTTCATTTCTTACCTTGAGTATTCCGAGTTGGATAGCGAATTAAATATAGACCAATATGTAAAGGTGTGTATGGATGTGTATATGAAAGTCGAACACAGAAGTAATCCCCTGTTCATCAGCATTGCATCATCCAAGACGTACATGCTGTTGTGTTATTTAAAGTGGCTATTTGAATTGATATGGAAAGATCTGAAAAATATATACCGTAATCTTCCGCGTATAAGGCGCAGCCTGTGTATAAGCCGCACCTAGAGTTTTGGAAAATTCTAAAAAAAATGAAAAATTCATAACTTTGGTTCTGCTGAATGAATTTTCAAAATTCAAAAACCTATGTGTAGCTTGGGCCACCACGGACCCTCCTGGGCCTCTTATGTTCTATTATGACCAAGGGGGGATGTAAGATGTCAAAAGAAAGGTCTTGGTGTCCGCCTTGTAGATCCAATGAGAACTAAAACCCCCCACCTAAGACACGCCTTATACGCGGGAGATTACGGTACCTAAATTAGAGAAATGGAATTAGCTAAATCCACCAACTTTGATCGACAAAATAGTTCTAGTACACGTCTGTCTTCTCAGATGCCGTAACAAACCATCACGGTATGCCACTTGATAATGTGTTACTCTTCAGACATTTCAAATGTAACATGTAACTGCAGTTGTGTATTTCGCATATATATGTGTGGAACTAATAGCACTTCTGTATTATCAGATGCTAAGTTAGCTTTGGGATTTCCGGCATAGCGCTAATGGCCACTTTAAATTGATTTTGTATGATTTGTTTTGCTCTTTCAGCCCTGTGTTGTGTTCAGCTTTCCATTGATTTTTGGAAAGTCCTATTTGCCTAGGTGTAAAGGTAACTGAGCCATCCTGTATTTGGAAGATTGGAAGCAGAGATTTTCCAGAAATTTTAATTTGGAAATGCTGAACATAGAATGTGCTAACCCAGACCTCTACGTGTGGAATTTCTCTGTTCCTGCTGCCATTCAGTCGCCATCTGTAGTTTTTTCGCTACGCCATACTCCCTGACTGCCCAGTCACCATGGACAATGCTGAATTGAATATATATGTCTTTCATCTGGGTCTTTTCATTTTTCATCTAACAGGAGCTCAGTGACACGCATGAGCGGGGACCAGAGAGAAAAAGTTGGACAGAAGAATGCAGAGGAGGAGCGTGAGATCCGACAGAAGGCACTCGACGAGAAAGAAGAAGAGAAGCGCAGCGAATCATCAGCTGACGAGGCATCCACATCTGACTCTGAGACAGGTTTGTTCATTGCTGTGCCTCATACTTATCTAAAATCGAATCAATATTTGAGGATTCGCTCTCAATACCAAACTCAGCCATCTCAGTACAGTCTACCAAGTTTCATACACATTACTGATATATTCAATGTCAACTTAAAGATTTTTCTATTGTGATGGATAGGATTTATGTAGTGATATTTGGAAAGTGTGACAACTGCATTCTATTGCACATTTACTGTCGTTACACATGAATAATACAGCAAGTACTATTATTGTTCGTTTTACATAACAAGATAATAATGTAGATCGATTGGTGTAATGCATGCTAGAGTATTGTAAAGTAAGAATAGGTCAGTCAAAATCACTAATACCTATCCTTTAATTATATTATGGAATGCCATATTGTCTGAAGCAGGAGACTATGGGATGTGAAAGTAGTTCTGTAAATTGTACACAAAAGTTTAGAAAATAGTTTGCAGAAAGTCGTGAGTGAAAAGTAATCATATTTCAGAAAATCTTGAGTGAAGAGTACCGGGGAAATCATATATAAAACTTGAATTGCCGTTCCCAGGATTCTTATGAAAAATTGTTCTAAATTTCTTACTTATATTTAGGTCTGTTGTCTTTCCTTTTCTGAAAAAGCTTACGCTGAAGTGTTTGAAGTCTTGTTCTCGCTAGATGGTATGGTAGTATGGTCCCACCATACCCATATGATATATTCTAGCATGATAGATATAGCAACAGTTAGGATATACTTTTCGAAAAAAAAACATTATCAGTTTGACAGATGGATATGTAAATGGACATTGATAAGAGAACTTAAGGCGCCGAACTTAAGATTCAGTTTGATCGGACGATTGGTTAAATTATGTAAAACGACCAAGATGAATGTAAAATTTTGCATTTGTCGGCCAAATAAATGTTTCATCGTTAGCATGCTTAGAATGATTGATTAGTGGGGATGCATGCATGTTGTAAGCAGATAATTACCTCTGGTTGTGTTCATAATCTGAAATTATATCTATATTCTATCTCTGTTCTGTCTTGTCTTCCCTCCACCATCCAATCCAACCCCTTCTAAATAAATCCATACCCACTCTATTGAAAAAAAATTGAGCCGAGCCTTCGACTAAAACAACCTAAAATTCTATCTGTTGCAAACACAATGGCAAGCAGCCCTGCATACAATAATGCATGGGATTGGTTGGTGTGGGGATTGGGTGTTGAAATAATCAGGAAAGTAGTATTGTGTGTTTGTTGTACATTTCGAGGGGCACATTTTGTACGCTTGTCAGTAGACAATGACAAAGGGGAAGTAAATTGCCGATATGGTAGTTTGAATAAGAAGATCTAAAGAGACTCCTATTTGGTTTTTGTGTGTTTCCTGCATGTTTTGTTTGTGCATGGTGTTTGTTTGTTTATTTACTAGGCATAATTTTTTGTACATTTCAGAAGAAAACTATGTTGTTTTTGTACCCGCAGAAAAGCAAAATGAAATCAACCGACAGTCATCAGTTTCAAAGCGAACAGAGGTAAGTCAACAACTGACTTGTCATACTGTGATATCTGTGCCCAGTCCGTATTACCACTATCATTGATAATGTTTGTTGAAGTATGGATACCTTGAATAAGTGATGTATTTTGTGCGGATTTATGTTACAACAGAATCTGCGAAACAACCAAATCTCCCTTACTTTTCATTAACTTGTTTTCCCATAGTTAACCTTAATCCAAGAATGAGGAATGTTCTCACAGCAGAACATTTGGTCCTGTAGATTCTTTATTTCAGGCCATATACTGGAGCATATTAGAATAGTGTGTGAAGGGGGTCGAGTCAGATGTTCGATGCATATTATCGGCTGTTAGTACTCGGTCATGTTACTCATTAGGTCTTTATTAATTTCCAGTACTTTTTTTTAAAAAAAAACAACAAAAAAAACCCCACTAACACCCCACTTATCACCTTGTCAAATGCTATACGGGTACTATATTATGCATGCTTCAGACTTGGGAAAATATCACTATTATCTTTCCCCCTGTTCTCTATTGTCTGTTGAAGGCTTCTCAGTGGCCTGCTTAATTAATCCTTGTAGTATTCGCTGGTGTCCGGCCCTGACACTCTTGCACTTTTCTTCCGCACCCCAATAAAGGAACCCGTCGCGACCCCCTCAGAATCACAGACCCCTCCCCAAGAAGCTCCACCCACAGTGGATGATAAAGAGAAGGCAGAAACAAAACCGCCTCCCTTACGGAGCCTCACCACTCCGCGTATACAGGATGTGGCAGAGGAACGACAGCGTAATGCTGAGGCTGACAAGGAAAATGAACACACTGAGCAACCAGCCAAGTCAGAGGTTGTGATGAGGAGGGATGTTGAGCAGCTCAAACCTAAGGAGCAGAATGAAGAAGTGCTCAAGGAGGAGGAGGGAGAGGTAATTATAAGCTCAGAGATTCTACTCTGCGCCTGTAGCAGATGTACCTTGCCTCAACTCGAGACACCGACCAGTGTCGGTCTCTGCTGATGGCTTGATCCATCAGGCGTTCTGGCTCTGAGCCTGAACACCACAATTCCTCAACGTTTTGGTTTACTTATGTTTGCATGGTTCTGAAGTTCCTAATTGCCACGTTAACCAATGAAATGCGTATGGAACTAAAACATTCTTAAATATAGACAAGGAAAAGTATGTTTTACTCGAAAGAAAAAATCCCAAGTTCATCAAGAAAGAAGCAAGACCATCAGTGATGCATGCCAAGGGGCAATGAATGAAAATGGACTCCTTTATTCTCATAATCTCTTCCCTTTACTCACTCGAAATTCCTATCTGCATGTTTAACTTATTTTGCACGTCTAACTTAACTCCACCTGGTTCTAAATCTAAAATGAATATATTTAGTCTTCTATTAGTCGCATGCGCTTTTCCCCCCGTATCCCAGTATATAAAAAAAGTGTGCATATTTGCGGTCAGTTCATAGTCTTCACTTCATAAGTCAATTCAGGCTCAAGTATATAAATGTACCGATAGTTTTAGAGAGAAATGGGTCGACTATCATTTTGACACGTTGAATCTCAAAATTTTAACTGAATCGCGATAAGCAGTAAGAAGAAGCTATGAAGTATACCTTAGTATGTACACATATAGCTGTAACTGTAGAGTGTGCTCCATCCATCTATACATGTCTGCAGCGAGCCCATGCCATATTTTCTCTAGCAAAATCTGCTAATATGAAATATATACGACCAGACCAACACACAAGGTCAATACATTAAATTTACATAAGATATGGCCTATCATTCCGGTATGCTTAGCGCCAAGTTGCCATGTCATTTTAGACAAGGTTGCCGCATGTATGTCACAGAAATCTTAATTCAATCAGTGAACCATCTGAAAACTATTTGATACAGGATCTATATTGTAAGCCTTGCAGTAGGTACTGAAAGGTACATGGCATGGTAAATGATGTATTGAAACTTTGGCCGATTTCAGATCTCTTCTTTCTTTACGACATAGAGTATTGCTCGTACACTGTGATGAGAAAAGGTGGCGCTTTAGGCTCTTGGTAAAAACTGCTATTACATTTTTGCCAGCGATATTGTATAAAAAAAACCACTTGTATCCTAACCCTATTGTCTTGCTGCCCTAACGGGGCTTTCCATGTTGTAATATTTTTGCCAATTTTGATACTGCTTTTGATGTTGTATTGGTGAACAAGAAGTGAAGAATTCAAAATCTTAGGTGACCAATATTCTTTACAGTTAAAATTTCACAATGTTATTCACTCTGTACTTATGAAAATGTAATCCAGGAAATGAATTTCAAAATTGCTTTTCCGCATAATTTTCTTTGTTCTTGTCAATCAAATTTCCCAAACTTTTCATCCACAATGATAATTTAAGTAATTTCAGAACTGAAAATTCCTTTCTCTCAACATGTTAAGCTGTCCTATGATCTATATACCTTTACTGCACTTCCTGTTCACCCTGTTCGTCATGTGGTGTCGCGTCAGCAGCTTTCTGTATTTTACTTTGCTAGAAGGACAACCGGTTAACCAGCACCTTCCCCAACAAATCCGTGCTCGGGCGCTCCCTGAGCCTCCCCGCAACACGGCCACCCTCTGGTGTCAGCCAGGTGAGTCGGCTAGCGAGCAGCTCTGTGCTGTTGTCCAGGTGTTACCACCTGATACTAGCTCTAAGGACAACCAAGGGGGGAGGGGGGTCCTTACTGTATGTGATAAAATATGTATGTGTGGATTAATCCTCATTTTCCCGGTCTCACCCATTGTTGGGATAAATCACTGTGGCTTTCTTGGGTATACCCTTGCATGACATCTGAGGTAATTAGGAGGGATGGTTGTTTATAGAATGTACAAGGTTTTGGCCAGCGAAAGCTATAACATTTTAGAAATCAACAGTGCTGGTAATATTGCTAACAACGTCAGAATATGTTGGGTCGTTCATCCAGTGCTACTGCTCTATTGAAATTTCTACTCTTGACACACACAAATCAAATCCTAATAACACTTTTGCACCGCACATGATATTTCCTTAACTTTTTCCGTTTTCATAAAACCTTTCAAAGAAAAAAAAAATAACAGGTAATGAAGGAAAATAAATTCCGGGCTCATCTCAACAGTCAACATCTTTTGGGGGAAATTTATCAGTTGTAAGAGGTCATCAAGCTGTAATACACCGACTGGTTGTTGTTCCTGTTGTACCGTTCTCCTTAGATTTCGCCAATTACATCCCTACATGTCGTTACATGTCTTTAACATCTAAAGCTACGAAAGCTATTAGCATAGGGCCAGCCTTGAAGCAGGCACACTTGTTCAATCCCCCATGCTTCAGCATGTACATGCCAGTAGCATATCAGGACGCAGTCTTACTTTTCACTGGGATAAATTGATAGCAGTCCTTTAAACTGGCTTAATTTAATTTAAGTTGTGTTAATGTTTTTGATTGAAGAGTTGTTACATAACCTCTATTGTACGATGGACACAACCATAATGCTATTGGAATTTTACCGAGGCTTTGGCGTTGTCTTTTGCAACATCTGTGATGTAACACCTTTGTGTCATGTCACAGGCCATGGTGTGTAGCACAATCTAATCTATGACGTTTTGGATTTACTCCATGGGATACGATTTGATAGTAAAAAAAATTGACAACATATCAGCTATGTTTGAAAATGTAATAAATTACCTTGCCTTGTATGGTTGTGTCCATCTAACTAAAGTACATGTACTGTTTTCCTGCGAAATACTTTTTGTTAGTTATGAACGTACTAGCGTTGATAATACCCGGGGGAGTTCGTTCGTGCTATATGGCTGTGGTCAATGCTGGTAGAGCTCTGGTCTTGTACATAGTACATACCGGTAGTTGAAAAATAAGATATAATTTCTTACTCGTCATGGAGCAACAGTAACCACAGTCATCTACATTGAACTCATTCCCTTAATTTACACATCTAACCAGTGAAATAGTTTGTTTTATTAAACAAAAAAAAAAAGAGACCTGGCGTGTGCTGACCCCTGCAGCTACACCATCGTTGCCGCACCAACCCAAGGAAGGTTCAATGCTTGATTATGATATAATTAAAAAAAAGCTGAAATAAAATAAGTATAGCATATTTAAAAGAAATGAGGGGGACAAAAGCTGTGTACACCACGACATGACCTTTGTTCCACTTTTACAGTTGCAATTGTTCCCATGAACATAACAAAATTATGATAAAAGATAATCTTTGAAAGTTTCGGAACTACCGGATCTCCTTTTTGCAAACACAGAAGTGTTGCCCAGGGTTGGTGCATGGCACGTGTTGCTGCATACTGGCAGTGCGTCCGCAGGCTACGTGAGTACACAGGAAATGCGGTCCTGTCGTGTTGGTTTGGTGTTTGACGTTCTCTGTCCTGCATGCTTCACAGGCTCCAGGCTTTACTCCCAAATCCATCACTACATCCACTACCAACACCACCTCTACTACCACAAAGGCTGAAGTAGACCCGGCGTCATGGCGCGCCGGCCTGAGAAAAACAGGCAGCTCAAGCGCTGTGCCTGATTCAGCTGTTAGCAAAGACAAAGACTTTGACAAATTGGCACGATCAGCATCTAGTCCTTGGTTAGCGCCAGAGCGAAGACAGGAAGTAAGTGCCCTCCAGCTCAGATATAGTCCCTGCCTCATCCATGCATTAAAGCCAGGCGAATGTATACCGCAGACCAAAACTGACTCCTTTGTTTTAGTGTGGTTATTTGATTAACATGTATGTTTATGATGTATATAGATTTACTGAGAATACTGATCTTAAACAGTAGGCAGACTTAAACAATCTGTCCATAAATCAATGTACTACAGATAAAATGTTTGCGAGTTTTGTCGAATTTATACAGATATTTTCGATATGTTAAAAAGTTCCGTTGATTCACCACACTTTTGCTGAAACGAAGTCCAACAGGCAATGGAGGGCTTGTACACGAACAAACAACCTGGTTCGAAAGATGAAAATATGCCTATAATTTTCCCCTACTGTTGTAAGACTTATGAAAATTGAGTTCACTAGAGGGGTCAATTCAAGTTCTGAGGAATCCTGACATAACCAAATTCGCGTAAATTATTAATGACCTTGGCCTTTGATGACAAATCAGTTGGAAGAAGAGCACAGATCATAAACATTTGGATGACATTAATTTTGTAGGAAATCGGACGAAAGCGGCCAGTGAGTGTATCCAGCGTACTGGCCGATAACCAAGAATCACGGAACTACAACAGGTGCGTAGTCCATTGTATACATATCAATGTGTGTGTAGTTTTATACGCTGAGACAATCGTACATTCCAACAAGAAATGCTATAGTGATTTAAACACTTTGTATTGCTTTCTTCATTTCAAGTCAAAATTTGATAGAAGCACAGGCAGTAGAAACATTAATTTCATTTCAGATACAAAATATATTTCTATCATGCATTAGGCCACACCAAATTAAAAAGTTGGTCTATCATTTTGGATTTCCCGCACCTTATTTTCTAAACTGCAAATTGATCGCATCATTTTCTGGCAAATTTGATTTTTTTTTTTTTTTTGTTGAGAAAAAGAACTTGGAGGGTCAACCAAAGAAGTTACAGAAACAAGAAACAGCAGACCACTCATTGAATAGGGAAAAATTTACAGATGTGGATTCCAGTATTTTTGGTATGCTTAGAAGAAGCTGAAATAGACATCTGAGCCAAAAAAAAATCGCCCTCTCCACATTTTAAGTATGCAAAGTCCAGAGACAAATAACTTTTCCTAGAAAAATAAAATAAGAAGTTAGGCCTCCCGCCCCATTTTCTAAAATAGAAAATCCATAGACCAATTTTTTAATTTGGTGTGGCCTTAGTTCTGAAATGATTTTACAACCATGTATCTGATGGATGGATGATACCCAATAGCATTTCATGCTGGACTGAATGGTTGTTTCAATTCAATATATTGACCCTTTTGTCATTTCTGTAAATATATTGATGCATGGTTATTCCTGATCCCCCTATTTGTTAAAAAAAAAACAACTTAGATTGTAGATTGACTTCGGATAAATTCTAGCCCTATCATTTCAACAAGTTTTAGTAATACAGACATAGCTTGCATAGTTTACACAGTAACTTACTACTACATGTTGCTTCTGATTTTACGCTAAGAAGTTCTAATGTGATGCCGAACCTTTGTAGCTTGTAGTCATGCTATTGTAATTAAATCCTGATTTTTGAAATTTCCTCTGTACTTCTGCTTTGATAATAACTTGACAACAGGGAGAAAAGGTAATGTGTGCACTTGGTAGTAAATGTAGTTGGATTGTTGTCTTCTGTGGTTTTGTCAGACTTTGTAATAGCCATTTGACTAAATGAGGGATCTCTTTGCAATTCATTTGGAATACTCTCCCTCAAAACTATATTAAAGAAACTTAAAACAAAATACACAACCAGGGATGCACCACTACGACACTTTGGAACTGACTCCTCTGGCCATAATTTGTAGACCTTTCAACATATGGGAAAGATCTGCTCAAACGATCTCATTTCAACTCAGGTGTGCCAGTTATTGGTACTTGAAAAAAAGACAAAACTATCAATGGCATTGTCTTGGAGACGCCTCAGAACATCAAAGATAACTAGAAACTGACACTATTGTGTATTATTTTGGAATATTTTGATTACTGCTGAACATGGGCATTATCTCTGCCTTGTTATTAGTACCCTATAACAAAAGGAGAAATGGTCAACTCCTTACTGAACAAAAAAAAAATCAAGAAAATGAGTTTCACGTCTGTGACGCAACCCTGGTGTATTTGGCAGTGACAATAATCCTAATGTGCATGATGATCCGCTCGATGCGCATGTCTATAGTACACTCCCTACTGCAGTACCATATTCCCAGGTACTGAAGTGGGACTACTTCCCCTCAGATGTTGACACTGATGCAAAGGGAGGGGGGGGATCTCTTTTAATTCACATCGCATAGATTCGAAAACAACACTGTAAATGTGTGCACAAAGTTCCCAGAGTACTTTAAATGTCAATGAATGACCTGTAAGCCCCTGATTAAAACGGATAAGGCTGTACCCAAATCCAATCTCTTTTTCGAAATTGCAATGCTTGAAAATCATTTGATTTATTTATGTATTTTGGTTTCTTTTTTTTTGTATGTGGGCATAGCTAACCAAAAACAGTTTACAACATGATTTGAAAAACTCAATAAAGTTGTAATTATTTTTATATGTAACAGTTTGAGGCTATGATCTCAAACGCCCCCACTTGGCATCATATCAGACTACATCTACACTTGCCAGTGTCTTGTCTTCCCTTTGTATCGTGTAAGATGTCTAAGGTTCTGTGACCTTTCCTGTCATGTGACCATTGGCCTTTTTGGTCAGGTGACATTGGTTGCCATGTTACCAGTGTCATGTTAGTCATGTGAAGTTGATGTCATGGGACCAGTGCAGCATTAGTCATATGGCCCCAGCTGTCATGGGACCAGTGCTGTATTAATCATACGACCTCAGTTGTCATGGGACCAGTGTTGCATTAGTCATATGGCCTCAGCTGTCATGGGACCAGTGCAGCATTAGTCATATGACCTCAGCTGTCATGGGACCAGTGTTGCATTAGTCATATGGCCTCAGCTGTCATGGGACCAGTGTTGCATTAGTCATATGGCCTCAGCTGTCATGGGACCAGTGTTGCATTAGTCATATGGCCTCAGCTGTCATGGGACCAGTGCAGCATTAGTCATATGACCTCAGCTGTCATGGGACCAGTGTTGCATTAGTCATATGGCCTCAGCTGTCATGGGACCAGTGCAGCATTAGTCATATGACCTCAGCTGTCATGGGACCAGTGTTGCATTCGTCATATGGCCTCAGCTGTCATGGGACCAGTGTTGCATTAGTCATATGGCCTCAGCTGTCATGGGACCAGTGTTGCATTAGTCATATGGCCTCAGCTGTCATGGGACCAGTGCTGTGTTGGTTATATATATGGCCTTAGCTATGATACAAGTGCTGTGTTGGTTTTATGACTGCCGCCATCATGTACCTTTTGCTGTATGGTGTCATATATGGCCTCACATGTCGTGTGCCCTGTGCTACACTGGTCATATGGCATTCGTTGCCATGGATCAGTGCAGTGCTAGTCATGTAACCTCTGATGTCATACAGTATATGGTGACATGTGACACAGGAAGGTGTATGTGGCCCAGTCTGTTTTTGTGGCGTGCTGTGATCACTGGGGATAAGCTTGGTTTTGGCTTTAGTCAGATTTGGACAGGGTCAGTTCGTTAGATACAATAGTGAAATGGGAATATCTCATAATGGAGATGACCAGTTTTATGTGATTATCTTTTTCTCCTCTTATTCACTGAGATGAAGATAATTGCTCTTCGTAGTGTTCAACAAACTGCCAAAGTATGAAACTAACATTAACGTTCAATCGTTTCGTTGTTGAATTGAAATCCGATGCTTCTTTTAGATAATGCAGTTTTTGAGTGCTTAAAAAATACATTGTTGTATAATAGGATAACAGATTGCAGTTTTGATAATTGGTTTTAAATTTTGCTTTCTTTGTGCAAACTATTTTTTATCATTGGCATTCTTAGTGATATATGGCGAAAACAACTTGAAATTTTAACTCCCTCACTTCACTGTGGATCAAAACCTTCATAAATCTTAATATCGTATATTTTACGTGAGGTATTAGTGTTGAAAATGAAGGTTGAGGAAGGGCCCTTCTCAGTTCATCATCCAAGAATTTAGTGTGTTCTGAAACAATCATTAATCCTTTGTCCTCATCCTGAGCGACATTGGCCAGCATTTATATAGAGTGCATACGTTACAAATGTATTGAACTCCTTAGGTTTATGGTGCACCTTAGGAATGACTGCATTTAGATTTAAGACGGGAAGAAGCATGCCCACCCGTAGTTGTAGTCAGTTACAGACTAGAACATCACATGTATACAGTTACACTGGTATTATTAGCGGTGGCATTCCGGGTAACTTAAAGGGATTATCATGTAACCCATAGACTTCTCATAGGATCGCCTATACTGGTCACTAAAATTGGGCAGGTTATTCAAGTCATTTTTCACCATTTGTATGAAATCTGTCAACCCAATTTGATAATGATAAATTTCTTGTATAGGTTACGTGTGCTATCAGGAGTTGCGCAGTTTTGGAACTTCTATGTACAGCTCTACCATTATGGAACAAATCGGTGTCCAATTTTACAGACATAAACCTTTCTCTGATTCCTGTAAATAATTTTGCTGGGTCTTTTATATATGCTGTGTCATACTTTCGAGATTTGAAGGCAATCTGGGATGTAGGTATGTGCACCCTACACTCAGCAATAAAATTGTGACAGTAACATTTATGATTATCTGAGGTATCTAAGGACGGTTCCCATTGCACTTCTGAAACTTAAAACCTCAAAAGGAGATTTGAACACTTCCTTAATTGCGCAATTTCCTAATTTCACACTCCACATACATTGTAGAGGGTTACAATTTTAGGGGAAAGGTCCAATACCAAAAGATAAGTGGGGATATATAAGCGAATAAAATGTCTGGAGCCAGGCAAATGTTCTCTTCACTCTTTCTAGTGCAGGCGTCAAACACAACTCTTTTTTGGCGTTGCTTGCCGGGGAGCGGCCGGTAGCGCAGCGACCGTAGCAACTTCATTATGTTTTTGGTTTGTCAGTAACGTCACAGTCACCTTATGATGCAATTTGTGACGTCATATGTCGGCCGTGACGTCACATGTCGACCGCAGAGTGGCAAGTCGTGCAGGAGGGATAGGAGTGGCAACTCCTATCCGTGGTCCTTGCACCATTTTTCTTGTTGTGAATGCTGCACCCTTAGGCTTAAAGTGTATAGATCTTGCCAATTTTTTATTCAATCACCGAAGGCATACAAATATAATAATTAAAAAAAGGGTAGTGCTTTAGCAATTCATTCTCTTTCTAGAATCTGTTTACTTAAAAATCTATTTATGTCTTGTTGTATTTATCTAATTGGAAGAGAGCACTTGTCATGGCCGAGGAGTTGTTAGGCAGGGGCTGGGTTCACTGTACTTATATTGTCCATGTCTCTGGTGTCAACTACTAACATCCTGCATGTTTTTGTCTTCTTTCCCGCTTCCCCTCTGGACGTATGTGGCTGCCCGCACATGGTTGCAGGTTTAACGACTTTTATTCACGCTACACGTCGCTGGTCAATTCGAACAAGTCCAACGCGCTCGTTGAGCCCTCCACCACCTCTACTACGACCAGCAGTACAAGCCCAACCACCTCCACATCCACCACCATTACCAACTCCTCTCCCTCCTCCCCATTACCCCAACAGTCTTCCTATGTACCATTACCACGCAGGAGACACACGGACTTGGACACCACAACCACAGACAGCGAACGCACATTTTCGACAGGAACGACAACGACTTCGACATTGGGCACGTCTACATCTACGACGTCACCAACCTCAACCACTCAACTCGCTGGCCAAAGAAGGTAGGCCTTTATCATCTACATCTCAATAGTGCCATTACAATTAGTACCTTGCATATAAGGCGCACCTAGTTTATAGTATACACCCTGAGTTGATGCCAGAAGGTGCACCTGGAGCTTGTTTTGGGGCTGTTCTATAGTCTAATGTACTGGTAATTTTAAACCGCCTATAAGGCGCGCCCTGAGTTCAGAAACATCCAATAGGGTGCAGTAGGCCCCTGATCTGCATAAATAAGAGTATATAAAGACGCATCTTATAAGCGAGGTACTATGGTTTTAACTTGTGAACGACAGTGGTTGATTACAGTCAAAAGTAGTAAATAGCTTTAGTCATGTGCTCATGTAGGGATCCCTTTTCTTGTTAAGAGTAAAGTTGGTATTAATGCATATCATTGTGAAAAGGGAAGTAAGTTGTGTATTTTGACAACACAGAGATAACTCACAGCGCCAGCACAAGTAAGTAGATGTGAATTTCATTCCGCTTTTCTTTTAACTGCGCAGAAATTAAAACCCCTTTTCTGTTCACAAGACATACTAGAGTGACCAATAACTTCATGCAGGCTTAAATCGGTGACGCCTACTTGGGTGAAGCAGGTTGTTTTAATTCTCCCATGTTCGTTTTACTTAAATCATATACATGGTTACCTGAATGCCAACTGTGGGGTAGCCCTATATTGGGGTTAGAGATCAGCAGCAGTGATGATAAAAGTCCTATTTTGAGGCTGTAAAAACGCATCATCTATGGTTCGATCCGATCCCATGGTTATAGCGAACTTCTATGGGCTAGGTTCAGGGTTACTTAGAAGTGGCAGCTATGATGTAGTGCTTTTCTTTAAGGTTTTGGAACAGTTGTGACATAATAGATCATATTTTTGGGTTATGGAAGAGGTACGGCAGTCCTTCGTAATATCTTTTGGGGGTTATGGAGTAGATCTTTGGCTGAATTGCCAAAGGGAACAAGTTTATCCAGTAAACTTACCTATAAATATAGAGAAATAGCTGCAGATATTTCGATTAGATTTATGAGCATTGGAGATGATGCATGGCCAGGTTTTTTTTTGTTGCTTAGATAATAAGATGATGCGAGGTTTTGTAGCTGAGGCCGTACCTTCTAAGTCGATCGATAATATAATCAAGTGCTGCAACAGTATTTCTAAGTCAATTTGTTGTAAAATGCATCTCTACATTTAATTTGTATATAGCTTATCACTAATGAAATGTGCAGGTAATTTGTTCAATTTTTAAAAAAGGTTATTCCAGAGCTGTATACATGTATTTTCATACGAGGAGCTTTTCATTTAGCTTCAGACTAACATAAACTTGCAAGATTTACATTTGTTTGAGGTGCTACATTTAGTTAAGCAGAACTTCATGGACACAGCTGTCAAACGCCGATCTAGAAAACGGATAGTGGAATACACCAGGGAGGTTCTGTGCTAGATGGAATACACCAGGGAGGTTCTGTGCTAGATGCCCCTTAATACTATGCTTATCGCCAGACGATGTGTCAATGCATCTTTAAGTTTTCACTAATACCTTAGGTAACTTCATAGTCAAATGCTTATCTACAGAGTGTCTACAGAAGTACATTTTCATTGAGGTGAAAACATGAAGAGCCTAGAAATAGCAAATTAAAAAGATAGATAAAAAGTTTTGAAAAATTAATCGGTTAAACGTTCAATGTATGGAAAGCATGTCCCCTCTTTCTGGTCACATTTTAGATCAGAAATTACCAAAGATTTTTCGTTTTGTAGCCCAATCAAACTCTTAACTGTTAGCCATGCATTTCAGATTACGTTTTAAGTGCACTCTGTGTTAATCAGATACAATATAGCTAGTTCATTTGATAAGCAAACAAGAAACCAATTTTGTAGAATCCCCACAGATGATTTTTTCTTTACCAACAAATAGGGCTTCCCTAGCCCACTTAAAAGGGTCTATTTCTCCTCTTTCCTATCCCCTCAGGATGTGTGTGGTGCACATTTGTGCAGGCACCGACATATTCCTCTGTGAATTGTGTAATGTAGTTCTCGCCATGAATATGACCGTAGTTGTTGAAATGGCGTTAAACATCTATTACTCACTCACCAACATAAATATGATTTGCTTTTCACTCAAATACATAAGCGACAATCTATGTTTCATCCTAGTGTCAGAGATACAAGAAAGCGTGATAGAGGGTTGTGTCAGTAATAATGAGGCGATTGGCATTGGGGGGGCGAGAATGTCCTAGAGCCAATAGGTCAACATAGATAAACAGCGTCTATGTCATATAAAGTTTTGAAACTTCTGCAGTGAGGTAAACGTACCTTAACCAAGCAATAGCCCTAAGGTTAGGTCTTCTCGTGACTATTGCTACAATATACACAATAACAGTTGCCTAATTGCCAAGAAAAAATGAATTGATATTGAAGTTTGTATGTTGATTTTTCTTTCGCCAGATCGTTCGAGCCTCCCAAACGGGATGAAGAACGTGAAACGGAACGCAAGTTAAAGGCACGGCGAGCACGAGAATCACGACGCTCTACTCAGGTAGGGTTAAGTTTCTGATATGATCAAGCTTGTTGATAACAAACAGCAGGTCAATGTATCAAATTATTTGGTGAATAAAGCTATATAATTACCTTACAAATTGATAGTGAATTGTAGTATGTACATTTGTATAAGGGAAACTAAATTTAAAACATTATAAAATCCCAAAGGATGATAACAATCAACATTTAACTTATGTACCTTTGCTCTTTTAGGGTGTAACGAAAGAAGACTTGGAACGAGCTGAACAAACGTTACAGGCTGCTACACGAGGGACGGACCCACCGCCGGACCTCGACAAGTCTGACGACAAAAGTGATAAAGAAAACAAACCAGAAGACACAAGCATCTCCACAAGGCGAAGGCACACATGGGACGACAAAAAAGATGTAAGAACATGATATTAGAGCTAAATAAGGTGACAGATGAGAAAATGTTGGGAGAAAGGCTGAGAAGATAAATAGTCTGTGCAGTGCAGAGCATTTTTTATGTTTGACATTGGATTCATTGATGTAACATTTTGCTTTTGTATATGTTGAAAACAAATGCATTTTGTCTTGCAGGATGACACAAGAAATAGTTCACGACGAGCGAGAGACTCCACAGCCCTATCCGACTCAACAAGTAAGTTATTCCGTCTCAGTTTTCACATGGAAAATGCAATCTATGGATGTTGTGTATTCTACTCTAACAAAACAGATGTACAGATGTCAGAAAAATGTTTTGTCAGTTGACTAACAATGGATGATATACTATTACTTGAAATCTTCGTACATATATTTGCTGCTATACACTATTCCTGTCACCATTATAAATATCAAAACACAATACTCCTTTTTTTTGCAGGTTACCTACGAAGCCGCCCCACTTCCAGTATTACTTCATCGTTGGACACAACGACATCGACAACAACGCCGTCATACCGTACGACGTCATACCGAAGCAAGTATTCATCTCAGCGAAACGAGGATGACACAGAAAAAGAAGGTAAGACATTATTTTGTGTTCTGAACGTCTATACCATTATGGCGCCATCATTATACATATTAGCTACCACAAAATGAGAGGAAATTACTTAAGTCAGCATGTACGATAGTCCCAGCAGGTAATGGCATATACCGGCAGGTCATGTCTGATAACTTTGCTTACCAAATTCTGGAATGCAGTTCGCTTGAACCCCAGGAGATGGGGATTTCCAATCAAAGTCTACATAGGACTCAGTATGGAGGCCTAGTGGAGCCACCATCTTGAATTTCGCTGGTTGAGCTAAAACCCACTGATAAGACATACCACGATGGGTACCTTGTCCCAGGTTAACACCCACTTCCAGGGACATGCTGGTCCCATCTTATCAGTTCTTATCAGTGTGTGTCGCAGGAACCAGCTCCAGACCAGCTAGTGGCCCATACCAAACATCTGTATAGGAGTGACAGGTAGACCATTGGGGTGGCGCGGTGCCCCCTTGTGAGTGTGGATAGAAACGGGGGATGACTGGCAGGTCAACTCTTAACCCTGGCCTGACTCTATATATGTTGCCAACATACAGGCAGGTCTCCGTCCCACTCAGGGGGCGCCTTATATGTGAGGTGCATCTCATACTCGATGCACTAAGATAAAGCATGTCACATTCAGAAGTAGTGTCTTCTTAATGAGATTGCCAAGGTTTCCTGTTGTAATAATATTTAAAATGGAATTTCGAGTGTGGTGTAGTAATCTATTTTAAACAGGCTGCCTAGCATTGATGTAAGTCTGTACAGCAGTCTTGTGAGTCTATAACCAAGTTAACCTTACCCTAAGAATCGTGGGTGTCTTTACCAACAGGGAAACAACTCAAACTCGATCTCTACGGCTGAGCTTTAGACTGAGAATTTTTATTATGTCTGCTTTTAACTGGTTATATCTTCCATCTCTTGCAGCCGACAAAGAAAAAGACAAAGAAAAGGAAGACCCAAGCCAAAAATCGTCCGCCATTAGGACCCGCAGAAAACGAGAAAACCGGCGCCCCACCGGCAAAATAAACCCTGAAGATGTAATACAGGTGAGCCATTCTGATATAGGTCTATATAAGATAAGATGTTGTTAATTGACGGGTGCAATAGACTAGCTTAGTTGAATAGAGGGTTAGAGTAGGGTTCCCACTCGTCTGTTAAAAGTGAGGTACCGGTAAGTATTTTTCTTTAATGGACAGTTAAAAGTCAGATGAAAAGAAATATTGAGAAAGAGTCAGTTATTAGTGGGAACCCTGTTTAATAGTGTTTACTATAGAACAGTACTGAATTGACAAAAATCACCCCTAAGAGGTGTGTCTTATACGCGAAAATGCTTCTGCTGAGTTTGGGGTGCATCCCATACGCGCAACGCGTCTTCTACGCGGGAGATTACGGTAGTATCCTTCTCTGGCACTAGATGACATCTTTCTCTGGCACTAGATGGCGCCACAATTAGCTTACATGCCCATGGCATGGACATCACTGTTGAACATTGAGACATACCGGGTAGTCTTCTTTTCTCTGCTTACTTAACAAAAAATAATAGAGACATGTATTTCTACTAACATGTCTTTGTGATACATAAAAATGAAGTGTCATTTGTGAACCCAGCCACATTGGTTGGTCAAGTTTCTTTATATACTGTTAATTTCATATCTCTTTAAAGCCTAGTATTTCATATAATATACAGTATTACTGCATATTTTTTCAAAATTGATTGTTGCATCTCTCACAATGAATATTACAATACAATATAAATCATAATCAAAAGTGAAGACAACATATCATGTGCATCACAAGGATAATGCAGTATAGGGAGTGAAAGAGATATTATACATTGTGGTTCTGTCATATCTAGCTATTCTCTACTCATCACAGCACCAGTATGGGCGTTTTTACTGGCTCAAGCTGTAAACATGATCTGAAACAAAACAACACAGTTGAAAAACAAACGTGTATGATTCCACAGTTACTCGTGAGTCTTTGTTATATACTGGCGTGTGGAACATGGGTTCATAATCCCTGTCCAATTCTGCTGACAGTTTTGTGTCAGCCATGTGTTATAGTGGAGTGGTGGGACACTAGTCCACCTACCGCCACTTATAGCATCACCAGCACCACTCCCATCCACCACCGCCTCCGCTACTTTCAGTGTCCCAGTGTGGGCTCAAAGTGGACACAGAATCATATTGGGTAGTACACTGACCACCATTAAGGACTATAACATAGGGACTCTGGGTTGACCGGTAGTAGTGACCTTTGATACAATTGGCAGTTGATTATTGATGGAGTAGGTGGTATAACAGATAAGTATAATACTGGTAGGTCTCAACACAGAGCATCATATACATGGTCTGAGACTTTGTCACCCAGACATTGGCTCTGTCAATTTGGCATCTTTGCACATAGTCCGAAATAGTGACCCCAGTAGACAATTGTGTGATGGATTCGACACAACCACCTGGAGGGTGAAATAGTGGTGAAATATAACCTGACCCTTCTTAGCAAGGGCCTGGGCTCTTATCTTCATTAGAGCATCAGATCACTTATGTGACGGTATGAGTTGTCATGGTTAACTGGCCAATTGTCATCCAATAATCGACTCATAGCTACATGTACTTTCATGTTCCACCTGATTGAGTGACAGCTGCCGGTGATCAAAGTGACACATGCTCAAAGCATGGTCTATCAATCAACTAAGGTGGCTCCGTTGCTGTTGGACTGAATGTCATAGTGTACGGTCAGAATGAGCTGTGACTGACTACCATTGTGCACTGTCAGGTGTGGACTCTCAGGAGTTTGTGTCACTGTGAGAGTTATGGTCCAATGCTAGGATTAGGACCAGGGAAGGTATTTCAAGATGACTGAGCGATGGCTTTTGTGGCGTAGGCAATATGCCTCGGTATGTTTGAGCACTTCAAATCTTATGAATATTTTATCTCATGTTATGATAGGAAGCCAAATATTGCACCGGCGTAATGCCTAAGGTCAACGCATGGCTTATACATGAAATTAAAACTATATGTCCGCATAAGTCTAGGAGCTCCTTAGCGGTGGAGTATGATTACATTAATTTAGTACTAAACTGGTCAAGATCAGCTAGATGCACCCTATAGGGATTCTATCAATGCTAAAATGCGCCTTACAGGCGAGGTTGCCTCATGTAGGGAAGTACAGTATAATATATTCTGTTGTAAAGCATCAATATCAATATATATCTTGCCTTGGGTGACAAAATATTTTAGGGATGTGACTGATAGTCACTAAAACATCCAGATAATCCTGGTATCTTCCATGAAATATCATAAACCCACCCTAGTCAAGCCGTGGGCCATCCAGAGTACCAGAGGCCCCATTGAAATACTACTGTATTTACAAAGGGTTGCTGTGATTTTGATGTTTTTGCTGACAATGTGATCTTCTGTTTCAGGGTGTACGAAAGGATGATAGTGATGACAAGAAAGATGAGAAGAAGGAGGAAGATAGGGTGAGTTTAAATTAATGGTGTGCAGATTCACATACTATTCCTTTTACTGACACAAAGTGCTGGTCTTATTTCTGCATCGATTTGCCATTACCTCTATTTGGAACGTGTTGTGGCGATGGGCTTATGTTTACGTTTCAAAATTTCATTTAAGTAAAGTATAATAATGGTGGATTACCGGAGTCTTGGAAAAAAAGTCGGTATAATACCTGTAGGCCGAAATGTTTGTTGGTAATGCATGGTAAAGCATCATTTCACTTTTTGCATACACCAGTATTTCGAATTTCTATACATCAGAGAACTGTACCTAGGATAATGATGTAGAATAAGCCCAGCTTCAACTATGGCATACCTGATATCGACACACATACACACACCTACATTTAGTGTAGTATATGGGTTCACTACAGGACTAGGCCATGGCTGAGATAACACTGTCATAAAGATAAGGGGTATCAGCCTAGCACCAGTAGAAGATAACAGCAGTATGTTGGTGTTATGACATTGTCTCTTTATAACAGGATGAATGAGGCCCCTGGTCCTCATCCTCTTGAGTATTACAGCGAGTACCGTAAAACCTCACGTGTCAGCTTATGGGATGTTCAACATATGTGGTTGCAGTTTAGTATATACTGTTATATATTAAACAGCAGTATGTTTTCTTAACCAATGATATAAGCAGCCCCCACCAATGGAAAAAATGATCAACTAAATACCCTAACTTAGTTGCGCCTAATGAATGATGTGAATACCGGTATTTACTAGAATTTTACACAGGATTTTGTACAAATCAAGTCAGAAGGCGTATTTTTCAATTTGTTGGCTTCATTTGTTGTTTTGTGTTCCCCGGTAGTTCTTATATTTGAATTGGCTTATGGAGGAGGTCTCTGATAGAGATCCGCCGGTGGATTTGCTGGGGAGAAGATCACACAAATCTGTAGAATGTTCCACAGTGCGCATCCTGTCCCCATGGCAACTAACTACATGACGTTAGTATGGTTTGACGTCACGTCATACATGACGTCACAGCAACGTGAAATGACGTCACTACTGAGGTAACCAGGAGCTACTGGCCACAGGACATTAAGACTGCTATTTACACATGATCTCCCCCCCCCCCGCCCCAACCTACCACACACATATACATACAGACTAACCTAGGACCAATAGATGGTAAGGGGAGTGGCGGTTAGAGAAAGTGTATGAAGGATTATGCAGTGGCAAAGGGGATAGAAATGATTATTGGCAAGTGAAGATTATAGAGAGTGTAGGGAGCATATGATAACTTGTTTGTCACTGGATACGTCAATTTCTCAACTTTTGGCTTCTGGTAGCTGGTCTTATTGTACCCTGTGTATCACTACACGTATAAGGTGCACCCCACGTACAAGAAGCACCCTGAGTTTCAGGAAATCATATAAGGCTGATATATAACACCCCTAGCACATAAGGTGCAACCCTAACTTTGGCCACTTTTATAACGCACATTAGTGGTGTTCCCGGGGTCTATCCTCGTGAATAAGCGACGCCTTATGTACAGGTATTACGGTAGGGTTAAAGGTACTTAAGGGGACGGAATAGTGTGACTTTTTTTTTTTGGGAGGGGGGTAGTGAATGAGAGATTTTTATAGAGAAATGCAGGAAAAGAAAAGCGAGATGGGATATCTTTAGGAGTGTGACTTTGGATGGTAGACTAAATACTTAACAAATAGAACATCAATTGATAAATATAGTATAAGAAGCACCCCGACCTTCCCCTTGTACCCCGTGGAGTAAGACCGGCCAGTCCATCTTCCATCCTGTTATCTGTCCAATGAGGCAGCAGCTAGCAGCCTAGTCCTCAACCTAAACAAACAGTTTTGCCAACTCTGCAAAATTACTGGCCCCATTCCTTCCTCCAGCGCTCTGCTTGCCAGGTGCTGCGCAGCCACTACCACGAGTAGAATTGTCTCTTTTTTACTGCTCCCTTTTTACTTTCGAATGTATTTTGTGTACTGCGATGTTGGAGCCCTGGATGGTAAGTTTCGCAACCATAGTGCATTATTGATGCTTTAAAGGGGCCTTGATGTAGAGGCAACTTAATTTTAGTTGTCCCTTTTTATTGGATATCTGATATCTGTGTTACGACCCCAAAGATGAAAATGTGGTGTTGATGTTAAAATCCAAACAGGTAAATTTCTAAGAATATTAACCACTAATTTGGTTCTTTAAGGTTGACCCTTTTGATTTCCCCAAATTCATACCAAAATTGTTGGTGGGAGGGGTGGGACCTTTTGGTATTTTTGGGGAATATCACAAGAGGAGCTAACCCTACAAGCCATTTGTATCATAATTTTATGATTGAATATCCATAAATAATGCTGCAAACTCATACCTTGGTTTATCTCGTTATAATGTCAATAACCCCATGAAGCAGACCACAAACAATCCTGGTGGTTCATGACAGAGATCCCTGTCTGTCCCTAGCATGGAGACAGGTGTGATCAGTTTGGGGTATTTTAGTTCACATTATGTGGGTTTGCTGACACAGGGTTAAGTCAACTCAGGCCAAGTTCATTACCATCCCTCCTGACTTCTCCAGAGCTGATAAACTCCTCAGAACCCTGCCTTAATTGACAGAGCTTCTGAAAAGTTAAGAGAAAAAGGATACAATGGAGGAAAATGTCAAAATCCAAAGAAACCTCACGCTGAAACCCTTTAGAAGTGGGGGGGGGGGGCTGAAGGAAGGGTGAGTCCAGGTGGAGAGGTGTAGCTGAGCACGATTAGTTGTTCAGCACCCAACGCTAGAGAAGTGCGTGAAATAAAGTTATTTACTTTACTAGAGGGCATAGGGACGTTTGATCATATCATTTTAAAGACTTAAAAAATACGCTGAAGACACGATAAAGTGAGGTGTCTACTAAGAAACATATGGCGGCACTCATTGACAGTTAAATTGACCACCAGCAAGGGCAAAGGCAAATGCCTCGTAAGTGAACCCCCAGTGGTGTTGGCTGCTTCTGACTCCCCATCTACTCCAAACTACTCTACTCGAGCTGCTCAAGCTCTAACACCACCAACCCCACCTCCAAGAAGCCAAACAAATAGGGTGATCCACCTACCCCTACGTGGAGTATTCTTTCTGCACAGGTACTCTTAAGTAGGTAGTATCACTGGGTTGCCATAGTAACTTTGAGGCAGCCATGGAGGGAGAGGGAGGGGGTGATTTCAGCATGTAAGCACGCGGCCGTAATTGAGAACATACACTGGAGGAGAAAGGCGGTCACGTGACCAAACAACGCCAGGGGTGGGTCCTCCTGGGTGGGGAGTAATGGGCAGGGCAGGTTAGGGCAATATTGAAGGGGCGGGGTGGGAAAGGACAGGAAGGCAGAAGAGACTAAATTGCACTGGGCAGAGAAGTGGTAGGATAGGTGTAGTGTTGTAGTGGTGGAGGAGGGGACAAAAGACACAATTCATGTAATACATGTATATGGAGAAAATGGGTGATTGGAGAAAATGGTTCTACGGGAGTAACAATCTAGATGGGAATTCAGATTTTTTTTTTTTTTGCGAAAGCTGATGGAAATCTATGATAATTGAATGGAATGACAGGACAAGGAAACAAAGAGAAGAATTGAGATTTCAAGGTATGACTTAGTCCCAAAGACTTGTGACTACCTGCTTTGATTTTAACATGTCAATCGGTTTCTTTACTCTTTTCCTTTTCAATTCGTCATCTTCACTTGTGATGGATGCAGGTAGGGGTGAGTGTTGGGGCTGACTAGGGACCGATAGACCTGGTTAGTCATGGGAGAGACAGGGTAACTGGCACAGGGGTGAAGGATAAGACAGTGTTAGGTATACCCAGGTGTAGTCCCATGGGAACGGGGCAAAAAGAAGTAGAATGGGTGTGTTAAGTGTGGTTAGTATAGGGTTGTGGGAGACTAAAATATTAAGTCACTGTGTTGCAGGTATAAACAATGTACTGCTGCTGGTGGCCTTTTATGAGGGGAAGGGGGTACCAAGGTACTCTTACCTGAGGCAGAGGTAGATGAATAGAATGCACATGTTGCAGCAGTGATAAAAATGCCAATGGCGGAGAGAAAGGCAGTTTGGATGGGAACAGTATCACATGGCAAGCAAATTATCACATGAATCATGTCAGAACTGATCGTAAAGGACGCCTGCAAAGGGTAAGGGGTCAGACTTCAAAGAAAACATACCACTGGCAAACCTTCCAAAAAGGTGACTTGTGGACGTTATGATTATGCTGTTTCATGGTTAACCTTCAGTATAAGTCGGCTGTGATGGGTTCGCCCGGCTCTTCGAGAGGCTCGAGTATGACTGGTAGTCATTTCTCACTAGAAGTTAACATGCAGACTGGTTGAGGCAGGAGAAGGCTCCTATTGCTTACAGTAGGCGGCAGTGGCCTTGCCCCACACTGGAGTCTGGCAGAAGGATGGGACAACACCCTCCAATAAGTTCAGAGAGGAAACCAGGCGAGGCCTGCCAAACAAAAATAAATGCCACTCTTAGACATAGACATAAACACAATTTACGTCAGGGGAATGGCAAACAGCCATCCCTCATGACAGATGGCATACACACGTTTAAAACGTATAAATGCGGAAATCAGGAAAATACTCTTGAAATGTCAGGAATCGAAAGGAATTCAGTTGAAAATAATTGTCGATCCTGCCTTCTTAAACAATTATGTTGGGCAAGTGAGTCTAGCATTAAATAGAAAAAATGCTCCCGTTTTTATATTTCAATTGGTAAAGAAGATTTCTGCCATTTTTATGAAACTTCTCTGTTATGTATTGTTGATACCATGCTAAAGGTTTTCAGAGACTGTAAAATGTTATTACTATCTTAGGGTTGTAATGGAAACCCTTATAACATACCCCAAACACCTCATTTTTCTTAGTTTTTTTTTTTTGTTTTTTTTAAGCTCCATCCAAGTTAATCTTGTGATTCGTCCAGATCTAGTTAGATCTCATCTTCTCATTTATAAGGGGGCGGGTTAGACTCAAGGAAGTGTTGTTTTTTTTTTGTGTCTGGAGTTTGAAGGTATGTTATAATCGTGGTGTTAATTTATGCACTGAAGTGTAATCACTGCTAGAGGCACATATAGGATTGAATCAAGTTTCAGCACTGTATTTCCAGTGAGGGAAATCTTCAGGAGTTTCCTTGATTTAAGAAATTTTCAAGTTTCAAACACCTATACAGACTTAGGATCAATGATCAGCCAATGAAAGAATCCTACCCATTCACTGTGGTCCTCTCGGGAGTCAGTGGTACCCATGATCAGATAGCTAGCTGTTATCATTGATAAGAGCTGGGAACAAGCTTCAGCAATAGCCACGCCCATTGGACAATCCGCTACCTCGGTATACATTCCCATACAAAACCCATATTTAGGGGGTTCTAATTGATCGTATCCACGATTTTGTGTATGAACTTCCATCCCTGTTTTTCACTAGAGGCCCTCCCTAGTTAGTCATCGCTGTGAGAAAAATCCGTTTGTAAACGCTACAGCAGGCAGTAAGAGGAAGCCAGAGATGAAGCCACTTGAAAAGTGCAGTTGAAGGAAGCCACAAAGAAAGCCATTTGGAGCGGCATGTGGAGTGGTACCAAATGGCCGTGCCTCCCTTTATGTGGCTGCTTTATGGTGCTTAGCAACAAGGTTTACTAGCACCTGCTAGCCTAGCCTACCTACCAAACAGCTGAGAAGGGGTTTCAGGAAATTAAAAAGGAGCATATTCTCAGGATCGTGCAGACTGCTGAAATAATAAAGAAGGTTGTCATGGGCCTAATCATATCACATATCCTGGATGTTTGTTAACTCGGAAAGCCGAGTTTTAAGAGACGTGTAGGGGCACTGTAAATTTTTAAGACTGGAAAATCAGCATGGTAGTGTTCAGTTCAACCTCAAATAACACGAAAATGGAGAAATATAAGAGAAAATGAAACATATAATGAAATAGTACACATGTTCAAGAATATGGAGGTGTAATTGTTACCTGTTATATCTATCTTATTTGTCTGATTTTGAGGTTTGAAAAAAAGTAGGTCACCTGAAGTCCAACTTAGACGCTTGGTGCACTCAATGCTTTTCTATGGAGGTGTCATTTTGGGTGTCAGGGCGCGGCAGGTTGGGTGTCACATACATGATCAGAATGTAATGGAAAATGATATATTGCATGTTAATCTTGTTTCTATGGTTCTTTTGGACATTTCTCTCTGTATACACATTGAAAATAATTAAATCTGGTGGTATAATCCTCGGTTATACGATTCGTGTTCGTCTCGGAAAGTTATTGCCAAAAATCGTCCGAGCGGCTGAACTTTTACGACATTCTGATTGCGTCTTACTTTGATACAAACGTGGCGGTTATTGAATTAAATTTGATAACATGTTAGAGTATACAGAGAAGAAGATGGATCCATGCAAAAGAGACATAATAAATATGATTTGAAAGTATTTGAGAAAATTTGCCACAGTAGTATAACATAGCCCACCGAATGACGACAAAGAAAACAAAATGGCGGGTGCGCATAGAGAGCGCAATACGTATGGAGTATGTTTCTTCTTTGATGTCACTATAGTGTCAAAAAGGTTGGACATTTCTCTCTGTATACACATTAAAAATATAACAATTAATTCGACATAGCCGGTTGACGGCAAAATCCAACATGGCGGCCACGCAATAGACCTGTTAGTCTTTCGCATTGCTGTCACTATAGTGTCAAAATGGCCAGACCAAAGCTTTCTGAGTTACCTGCGATATCAATTGCTTGAACTCTGGTTTTACATCATGACATTAAATCTATTCTAACCTTGGCCTGAAGAGACAGGTTTGAGGCGTCCAGTGAGGCTTGAACCAGTGTGGGGCAAGAGTACCTGTTCAGCTGGATGGAGGTGGGGGGGGGGGGTGCATGACATGGTTTCTGATTGAGTAGCTTGGTGCTTGAACCTGGCTCAGTTTACGTAGCCGACCCCAGCAGGCTTCTCCTGTGGTTGCCACCTACTATCGCCCTACTACCCTCACCCAAATCACCACCACTACTTTTTACAGACGTCATCTACATTCCTCTGTTAAATTATCAACCTGTGAAGCACGGGATAGCCACTTAGTGCCGCTAAAGTGCTGTAAAACACAAATCAATCAATCAATCTTTTATCCAATAGTGGAAACCCCAATCACTAAAACTAAACTAAGCCATGGCACTACAACCAGAATCCCGACAATAACTGCTGTAAAGCGTCGCATCCCGCATAGACAACTGAGTTTCTGCCACACCCAGAGATGCCACTTTTCCTGGTTTCCCAGGAATTCCTGGTTTTGATTCCAAGATTTCTGTATTAAATTATGTTAAATTCCTGGGAAAATGTGTCCAAAGTCCAGTTATCCTGGTTTCTGTCTGCCAGTGAGTGGCATCTCTGCACACCAGTAAGGTGCAACCAGATGTTGATATTGACCAGTTTAGTTCTAATATAATGTAATTTTACCCCTCCGTGCCTTATACGTGAGATACTATGCTACTCTCTATAGCTGCCACCAACATAGCCTACTATCTCATCCCAAATTGCTAATTTACCCCGTGCTGCTCTTTATTACCCGCCACTTCTGGCACTCCTCAACGTGAAGTCGGTACAAGGATTGTAGGCCCTGAGGAAAATAGGCCCCCTGAGGAATTTTGGCCACCTGATGTAGGCCCTGAGTAATTCTGGCCCCCTGATGTTAGGCACACTGATTTTAGGCCCTCAGTACCCAACATCTCAGTACCCATGTCCGAGTACAGGCCTACCCAACACCAACATACGAGTACTTATGTCCAAGTCCAAGCCTACCCAACATCCAAATACCCAATGTCCAAATACCACTGTCCGAGTACCCAAGTATCTCATGTATAAGATGCACCCTGAGTTAAAGAGAATGGTATAAGCTGCAGAGGGGACTTGATTTTGGATGGTTTAGTACTGTTTCATTATAAATAAACCTTGCATATAAGAGACACCCTGAAATCAGGCAGATCCTGTAAATCCTGATATATGGTCCAGAAGGTTGGGGGAGAAGCCATCACACCTGCCTGAATCCCCCACTGATGACAACCACCACTAAGAAATTTATGTCAAAATTACTTCGTTATATCTGCATTCTAGTGCCAAATTTTCATTATAACTGGTTTGTTTACTATAGAAATGTATGGCAATAATTTAGGATCAGGGATTTCATTAGTTATAACCAGGCATGGGATTCTTCAGAGAGGTCATTTTTGTAATTTACACAGATCCACTGAGAAAATATCTTGGGGGGGGGGGGGTCTTAGATGGTTGAGGGTCCTTATCCCATAAAGTTGCTCTCAAATACCACCCAGAAGAGGAACTTTATCACCTTCTTGGAAATTTCCTCAAACCCCAGTCCCATGCCTGTATAACGGAAATGTTATTATGGCAGGGTTACATAAAGAGATTGTATTGTACATTACAAATCATCACATAGAGGATGTGCTGTATATGTGAGAATAGCCTTAGGTGCCATTCTCCTCAACTTAGGATGCATCTTATAGGCCTACACAAGATCTGTCCTATGTATATTTTGTGTACAAAAGTATTGATGTCTAAATTGGTTCATTTCTCTGCTGGTTGTGTTTTCGCACATTGGGTACTCAGACATTGATTGCTCGGACGTTTGGTGCTCGGACATTGGGTACTTGGACATTTATTTCATGGATGTTGGGTACTCAGACATTAAGTATTCAGACATCGGTTTCTTGGATATTGGTTGCTTGGACATTGTACATGGATGCTAGGTGCATGGATGATGGGCCCTCGAATGTTGGGTACTTGGATGTTTGGTACTTGGACCATGGATGTTGGGTGCAGGGACGTTGGATACTGGGATGTTGGGTAGGCCTGTACTCTGACATAGATTTAGAGACATTGAGACATAGGAAAGACACAGCAGGAATGGACATTGGGAATGGATATTAGAAACATTGCCTACCTTCAGGGGTGCCTAACATCATCAGGGCCTATCATCAGGCAGCCTATAATCTGCAGGGCTGAAGCTCAGGGGGCCCATCATCAGGGGGCCTATATTCCTCAGGGCCTAACCCCCGCACACCGGTGAAGTCGTATTCCTGGTGCTTCATCATACTTGCAATACCCCTCATTTTGCTGGAATATCACAACCTATTTATATCATACGTAATAGACCTGAATCCAGCCCCATTGTGCCCCGTGTGACTTTACTTCTACCCTTCTACAACCAAACTTTCACCTTTCTATGTCCTGCACCTAAACCTTGTCCAACTTATGGGTCACAGACTGAATTGCTGGTCTCCCATCATACTGTCTTGTGGTCCTCGTATTGGAAATAAGTACCAATAGAGTGCATTTATACAGTTATTCCTTTTGGTGGTGCTTTGCTCAAGTTATCATAAAACCAAAGTTGCGGATTAGGACGGGAGGGGGGGGGGGTGTAGTTGTACGTGGCTGTATGCTATACGCGTTTTTACGGTATGATATCTATACTGACAAGACAATACTAAAACCATATTATAAAATTTACCTTTAACCAAGTGCAATTAGACTCAGATAACTCGCTCTAGTCTCGCTTTGCACCCTACTTTAGCGCCACAAAGAGTGTAGATGAGGGCTCGTGCTGCCCTACCCCCTCCACACACCCCTGGTCTGCCTCCTCGACGTGGTGCCGTGTTGCTCCTCCAGCACTGAGTACCTGGAGCTAGAGGAGGAGGGAGGCCGCCTGGAGGAGTGGGACCGCAGCAGGAATATTGGGATACTTACTATATAGTGGAGGAAGGCTAGGAAGGTTACAGGAGGAGAGAGTAACAAGTGAAAGAGGAAAATGTAGTCTCTCCTGTGTGGTGTCTTAAGGAGAATGTAACCTTGAGTTGGCGTTTCTTAATTTCTGATAATCTGCCCAAAGCACGGAGGGTAGTTCATTCGAGCACACCTGGATATACACCCCCAAGATTGTGGATGGAGTAGGTGTATTCACACAAATGGGTTGAAGTTATGGTTTCATGCTGAAAAAGAGAAAAAGGGAAAATCCACAGAAACAGTCCCCCTGTAAAGGGCATCCTTTGTACAACTGAGTTAGTAGAGAATACGTGTTTGCTGCTGAGCTTTGTGTCTAAGTCTGATTTCCTTTATAAATTAAGAGCCAACTGGAGTTGAATAATAAAAAAAGGTGTCAGATTCTGGAGTACAGCCAAAGTCAAATACTTGAGCCAGGTTCCTTGTCTGTGGCTAAAGGAGATTTGTCTGGGGCCAGTGTATATGCCAGGAGGTGATGTGTGCTGGTCTGGAAGGGAAAGTGGAGAGGGGTGAACATGGTGGTGGTAGTGTGAGTTAAGGTACTTGAGGTGCAGGAGATAAGAGAGTAAATGATGTCCTAGAGTTAAGGTTGTACCTGTGTACATCTGAGTTGACTCACCTGGCTGGCCAACCTCCTCAGGCTCACTGAGGTGTCACCAGGTGTGCCAAGTGGTGCTGTCCCTCTGCTCCATTACCTGTCCTGCCCCTACCTGGCTATTGGGGGAACAGGTGGGAACCACAGCCAACTGCTGCCTCCAGTATATACATACACAACATCCACCAGCCCACTATGTTTATGTCTGCATACCCCCTGCCAGTATTGAACCAGGTGACCACCAAACACCATCACTACCATCAGCATCACCTAACCGCTCCTCAGTTACCTGCCCACCTTGGAGGAGGTTCAAGCTCAGGTACTGCAGGTTGTGAGCATCTGATCAAAGTGAAAACATCTGAGAAGCAAATATCTCAACTGCAAACGAATCGCTGAAGGAGCAATACGGACTTGACATTCACGATCGTTGGTCATAAAGATTAATAGCACCTGCATTTGAATCAGGAACTGCATCGATCACAAATTGAACAGGGAAAGCCCCCTACAATAACAACAAAGAAAGGCAGTAGTTGCAAGAAAGGAATCTGTTTGTTTTTTATTGAGAGAAGTTGAGACAACTAACTGTCTGTAGCCTAGTGTTTGAGGTTTGACTCAGCACTATCAAGGGCAGTGAGTAGAAGGGTGGAGGGGGCGGGTTGAAGGAGTCAGCCAGCCAGGCAGACGACCCCCACGTGCTGCCACGGACCTGGGACGGGTTGCTGCCGTGCACAGAAGGGAGGCAGAGAGCCCTGGAGTTACATTGGATCCACCATCGCCTGCAGCAGGAGCAGAGGAGTGTAGGGGAGGAGGCCAGGTGGGAGCCGAGGAGTAGACCAAGACCAAGAACTCAGCTTGGGGCCGCAGGAGGTGATGCTTGTGGAGTAAGCAGCAGATGGCTCTGTGGAACTAGAACTAAAACTAGAACTCTTTGCCACCACCCCCACCCACCCACTATTCTCCTGTGATGGGTGGTAGGAGGAGGTACTAAAGGAAGCGGCAATCTTTATGTGCACGGGTACTTTGAGGCATAAGACGTTAGAGCAAGCAGCTGCTGGTTTGCTGCTGTGGTGCCAAATGGGTTTACACTTGGCGAAGTTTACTGCTCTGAACTCTGGCACACAGACAGGCCCCAGGCACAGGTCCTACAATTTAACCAAGGCACACGTGGTGCAATAAAGTTCACCCCCAAAGTTTGGTAGTAGGTTTAGAAGGGTGCATTGGAAGCAATCAAGAAGCCTCAATAACAGCACAATAAAGAACAGAAAGATTTTGGAAGCCAACAGCTCTGACCTGATTGAGAACTCAGAATCTGTTTGGTGAAAACCCAACCAAAGATAAAGGGTTACTTGTGATTCATAGCATTGCATACTTGTACTCATTGGAGTATTATTGATTTGAGTATTTATCCTGTGTAAAACCACCTATTACCAGGTGCTTAGAGGAAGCTTGGCCACCATCGTCTCCCTGAGGTTTACCTTGTTCCCCTAACCTCCATAACCCTGATAAACTATACCCCGTGCCACCTGGTGGGAGGAAAGGCAGCAAGGGAAGGAAGGAGAACATTCCTCCAGGCACCAGGGGGCATCCCAAGAGGGACGTGGGGGGAGAAACACCCTGTCTAGAAAATACCATCTTTCTCACTTCCCCCTTTTCAAGGGGTTACGTAGGGTCAGGACTGGGCCCGGCTTCAGCACTCGCATTTTTCTGCTGAGTTAATTCCAGTTTTTGTAGATATCTTCATTTCTATGCTTTAGAAATATATACGTCTGCAGGTTTCCATCTGTGATCCTGACTGGAAAAAAAGTGATGTGTCCATTTGTCTACAGTGAAATGCTGTGATAGTTCCACCCAGTTAATATATCAGACAGCACTTGTCAAATTTTTGGATTTCCTCCTCGTGAAGAGCTGGTACAATTACCTCCAGGAAAAGAGAAGATACTTGTACGCATACATTCCTTTCGGAGTTCGGAAGATCGAAACTCTTCCGTGCTACTCACTTAACACAAAGAAAACACACTTCCTAGCCTTCCATTGGGCACTTGACAAACATCAGCCACCATGTCCTATAGTTCGTACAGTAGCCGCTATGGCCTTGGTGGTAGTCATGGCAGCGGTCTGTCAAATAGTGGACTTGGATCTGGTGGGCTCTACAGCTCAGGTAGTACCAGTTCCCTGTATGGGAGCGCTTCGCCCTACGGCACCTCACCGAGCACCGCCTACCATCCACTCGGACTGTCGGCCAGCTACAGCTCTGGCCTGGGCTCTGGCTATAGTTCCCGTTCCAGTTCCACCTCCAGTTTAGCCAGCCTGGCCAGTCTCGGCGATGTAAGTATGGTTGAGGATGTGGCAATGGTAGGCTTCAACTCTTGAAACAGGCTGGAGTTCTATGCGGGGGTCATCTTTCTTTCTTTTTTTTTTTTGGGGGGGGGGTATTGTATGATATATGGGAGATATTAGAGAGGTTAAGATCACTGTGTACGGCAAGGTATATGCCTAGAATGGTAGGAAATTGTAGGCTAGACGTTGCCGTACACGTTACAAGTCTCTATTGTAAATTGTATCATGAACTTGCATCAAATGGGGGTTTGAAAGCCGCTTTCCCAACAGTTGAGTGGGCGGTGGGGTGCTGATACGGCTTAATATTGGGACACATTATCAGTGGCTCATCAACCCTCTTCTCTCCATATGGATAGCACTGTATATAACCTTTGTGAACTATCTATGTACTCCTCAATCTGTTCGAACCCTTTCACATCAGAACGAAACTTTGACAAAAGGTCAGTGATAAGAAGCAGGTGCAGTACTGGTAGTGAGAAAAAATACCAATCCATCCCTCCACTCTCGATTACTGCTATTTGGCACATGAAGAGAGGAGGAAATTTTCGCTGTATAATGGTAAATGCAATGTGCTGTTGCTCAGTACAATTCCTGTTGTCAGCAATTGTTAAAAAAAGGTTCATGATGTAAAATATGAGATATTTGCCAGGTGATGGTTCAAATAAGAAACTTAAGTTTACACCTGTGTGCAATATTACTGGGGGTACTCACAATTAAGATATAATTCTAAACGCTTTGCGTGTCTCTCGTGAGCCATGAGCCTGGATATTTATTGGCTCAGGGTCTCCCCTGAGTCCTATACTGCCGGGTTGGCAGTGGCGTTTAAAAATGAACAAAAGTCAATTTTTCATTTTACATTTTCTGTAGTAAATAGAAGTTATACATTAATAAGATTGTTTTAAACGATTAGTTCATATATTTTTCTGTATATTCATGGAAGAAAAAATCTAAACATGCACTCATCTATTTACCATGATTATTTTCAAATAAAAAATAGATCACTTTTTAATGATTCTACAATCTACTTCCCCATAGGCTTAGGTCCTAGTCTCTCAGCCTTTCTGTCTTTATTCTTATATGATTGAACAAAAGCCATGATTATTTTCAAATAAAAAATGGATTACTTTTTAATGATTCTACAATCTACTTCCCCATAGGCTTAGGTCCTAGTCTCTCAGCCTTTCTGTCTTTATTCTTATATGATTGAACAAAAGCGTCTAAATGTGAGACGCTTTTGTTCTATCATATAAGAATTTTCAGACGCTTGTCACTAACTACAGGTGAATTGACATTTGACTTGCTCAAGTGAATAGATTTATGAGGGAGGGAGATTTGGGAGCGAGGGGGCTAGGTCACCAGGGGGCTAGGTGTCCAGGGGGGCCAGCATGCCAGGGGGCCAGCGTGCCGAGGGGTTCAGTAAGAGAAGATTATGCCAGACTGGTGTCAGTACATGTATAGATAATAGTCTCTATTTGTAAGTAATTAGTCAATATTAAGCAAATACTGATTCCTGTGACCTGTGAGGGTTTGCGGTGACATTTTCCAAGAAGCAGTCATCCAATTTCCATTCTTAACTTTCGTTCAACATTTCAAAATAAAGTTAAAAAAACACATGCAGATGGATGAAAAAGATAACCACCATTATAAAAAGGGAATGGTTTCAGGTGCTATTTCGCTTGTGTGGATTTCCCCATAGAGCCAACTACAAACGTGATCTCCCATTCAATCATTTCAGGATTCAGTGCCTACTAACAGTGAGAAAAACTAAAACGCTTTTCCGGCCTATGTTAAATGCCATAGGAGGTGTGAATAGAATCAATGTTCCCGCATTTTTGGTCTGGAGTGGTGCAAATAGTTGATGAATATTGATGAATTTGCCATCATTCGATCCATGTGCGCGTCTCCAATGTCGTTATTTCGGCACAAACATGGCGGATATCGATTTTTTGTAAATTATGATATAGAAATATGATAAAGAATGGCCAAAGGATATGATGTGAATCGATATGTTTTATTAAAAAGATAAAAAATTATGTGGTGGTGCAAATTGACCCAAATACCCATGGAAATTGGGTCAGGCATGCGCAGATAGAATCAAAATCCAAAATGGCGGACAGGGAGACAATCGACTTGTGGGGCTATAACAGTAAAAAGATAGGATATATTCGATTCTATTTGATTAATATTGCCAAAGATGCATGGATTATATTGAAAAAGCCATTAATTTCAAGTTAAATTGATAGAATATATCATTTCTCCGTCGAAAAAGCTACTTCCGACAAGGAGTGGTCGCTCATGCGCACAGAACATCAAAATTCAAAATGGCGGACAGCGAGACGATCGACTCACGGTGCCATCGAAACTGCTGGATTATAACAAAATGGAGGAGAATTACACTGTCTCATGCGTTTTTATGGTTAATAAGGATCCTTATTCAAGACCTGCTGCTGTTTTGCAATGCTTTAACTCGCCAAGAGAGGAGTTATTCGCCAATGAAACATACGAGCGATAATGGATGCATTCTCCATAGGCTTAACCATTGACAGTGATAATGCTCAAAGAAAACATGAGGTTGGTATCAGAAGGGGCATAAAAGAAGAGATTAAGTGCCCTTTCGAGTTACTTGCATGGCAAAATGCTGTCCTATATTTCTAAGACACCTTACTTCCGGTTTAGGACTACTGCATCCAGATTATTGAGAGGAATCTATCAATTTGAAAGCAAGTTTCTATCATGTTGAGCTATTTCTAGTTATATAAACATGCAGTGCTCACTTTCTCTTGCATAATCGTTTACATAGATGCTTCCTTTCCTCTAGTTATATGAGTATAACCTTGTCCAAGAGAAATCACCCTGCGTCTTCAGTGCTTGAATGCACATCGCCCACTCGTTTCATATACCGGTAGTATTTTCTCCATTTTAACACCTGTCCAACATAATGAATCAGTTAATGATACCAAAGGTCAATGTAGTGCAATCTGTAAGACTACTTTGGCGACTTCCTGATTTTTGTTCCAGACCATCCTTTCTTACAATGAGGAGGCTGGAGGAGTATGAGTTGTTGCCGCTGAGTGAGCAGCTCGCACTTGGAAAGCTTGTTGGGGAGCTATTCTATTTCTGTCAGACAGGGGTCATAGGTCACAGGGTCAGCAGAATGAAACAAGATGGCAGCAGTCCCCATTGAAAATGGAATAATAGCGAATGGGGTTTCCTATAGTAATGGGGAGGGTGATAATCGGAGGGACCAATAATAAACCTGCCAAACGATATGGGAGGATGGGAAATACATGCAAAAAGGGGAAAGGTGTGTGAAGTATAAAATGATGTATGTTGTGCTGGTGGTAGCTCAGAAAGGTCGAGCTGTTATAGGAGGACTTACAACTGGAATCATTGAATAGATTAGCTCAGCTAATAACTAACAGAGACCACACTTTAAGGCCCAACGTATAGCAATGTAATATATATATATATATATATATATATATATATATATATATATATATATATAATGTGTGTGTATATATATATATATATGTATATATATATATATATGTATATATATATATGTATATATATATATGTATGTATATATATATATGTATATATATATATGTATGTATATATATGTATGTATATATATGTATGTATATATATATATATGTATGTATATATATATGTATGTATATATATATGTATATATATATGTATATATATATGTATATGTATATATATATGTATATATATATATATATATATATATATATATATATATATATATATATATATATATATATATATATATATATATGATAAACCATATATAACTATGTGTTTAATGTTAATGGTCATTCTATATTCTAGACGAGCTCGCGGTACACAACAACAAGGTATAGCGAGCCCACATCTGTATACGACCGGACATCCTACTCAAGCAGCCGGGCTGACCGGCCGACCTCCTACTCCAGCAGCTACCGGTCCTACCCCTCATCATTAGACAAAGACATAGACTACAAGAAGGTCAGTCTGACTTTATAAACCCAATACCCTTTCCTTTCTACTTTTGTAATATCTAAATTTTGATGTAAATGAAAGCAATTGCTTTGAATGTTAAGACATTTCTGTAGAACGTATAGCGTTGGTTTCACTTTTACTTCTGCTGAGAGCGAATTTGAACGTTTCTCTGTGCAACACATCATAATGCAGAAAATATGTTAGAGTAGAGCCTAAATTTGATGGGCTTTGGCAGTGGAAGTATTGCAAATATATAGGGTGAGGGTCTAGCAAATTCTCATGTTGTGCAAAACTTTTTATTTGTAGCTATATGAAGAAGAGAAGTTAGAAAATGAAAGGTTACGAAAAGATGTAAAACGGCTACAACAGGATATATCAGAACTGAAATTGGACTTGGAAAAGGCCAAACAAAAGAATGAATCGAGATCATACGAATCTAGTACAGACAAGCGGGTAAGCATATTTCTCTTATAAAACGAAGCTATTATTCTAACACATGGAGGTCTCATTTGTGTCCTGGATAATTATACTAAATTAAACGCATTCCTTGATAAAATCCTCGTCTTTTAATGTTTGGACTGAAGAAACTGGAGCAACAGATAGGGAAGAAACAGAAACAAATTTAGATTAATAGAATTTGCTGGTGACACTATCATACAGATATGATAATGATTCATGCATTACTTTATCAATATTTATTCCTACTTGAAGCGAGGTACATAAATACTATACAATTGTGAGTTAACTTAATGCAGCACAGAATGCAATCTTTATGAATGTCATCATTAAAAGTGTCAAAGAATAGACTTAGGACATGGAATGCATTAATTCTCAATGGAAACATTTTGCAATTGTCTTTTCCTTGCGAATTTCTAAAGGTATAGAGTAATATATCCTATGCATATTTATGGTGGGGAGGGGGTCGTAAGAAAAATATGCTCTGTGCCAAAAAAAAATGGACCTTTTGTAAGAGTTTGGGAATCAGTGTTTGGTCTGCATGACCGCAGGTAACCCCAGCACTGGTTATCTCAGTGAGCATTGTCAACTGATTGTAATCCTCTTTTACCAACATATTTCTGCACAGGACTTGGAAATATGTTTGGACTTGGAAGTTTGTTATCTTTGAAAGGAATGTTGGTGAGCATTAGCCTTACCTCGGGTTAAGGAAAGATAGCTCAAGAAGAAGCCCTATTATTCGTTTTTTTTTTTTTGTAAATATAGATATCAGATAATGTATGGTACATAAATGTAGGACCTCGTCTATGTCCCAATTGGCAACTTGATTGCAGTAGGTCTTCAGCCAAGCGTATGGGATTTTTTTAGGGCAAATTTCCGACATCCAGTGGTAGAGTCGCAACATGACAATCAAAGAAAACTCCCCAATGTTTTTTACCAGCACTATTTGGTATACGATAGTCATCCTGGAATTTGTCTGCAATACAAGTAAATGGTGTCAGACACATATTGTGGAAAGTTTCAAGGAGTCTTAACTAATTTCAAGTATTTTTTCTCCTCACCTTCTCAGAATTCCGATTTTTACTGTTATTCCTATAGGCATTTCCTACGCTATTATACTTTGAGAACATTAGGATAATTTCCGAATTTAAGGTGATGAGTGAGTGGCATCTCTGATTTATGCACAACTTATTTTGTGTGGAATCCTATTCGTATGGTTCCATGTGCTCACGATGCCTGGGAAATGTTGATTGTGCAGGTGCTGCCCCTAATCAGAACTTACAGGGTCCCTTAATTAATTGTGCTGGATGGACATGGGGCATTTATGGTAATTGGCGCTGTTCAGCATCCCTCCATTTGTGCGGTTTCGGTGGCAAGTTTACTTCAATAAGACATTCTGATGGATCAAAAAGTATATACAGACTTAGGCCAACACAAAATATCAACGTCCAGTTTTGAAAATAAACCGTACGGACCGATTTCATTATAAAATAAACAAGACATAAAGAAAGGCAAATATGAAATAAAAGACAAAATCTGCTGTGCTTTTTGCCTCATCAGATTTTGAGTTTAGTATTACGCTACAATTAAGACAGACCTCAATAATACTTAATGTTAATCCTCATTAGTATGAATATGGTAGAAATTAAGTTATATGGAGATTTCTGACTGGCAACAACACATGTAGATATAAGTTTCTAGCAAATCTTTCCTTTGCATATATATTTACAGTAGATGTGAGGAAACCAAAAATCAAAAGTAAAATATCGAGGATTTACCAAATGGGACCGAAATGTGTGACTCTGCTTAAGAATCTTTTTATTATCGAGCCTCACAATGCAATCAATGTATTCATACTGTTCTAAAATTTCTTTCATGAAACTGACTGCCCACATATAATTGCAATAGGCATATATAAATCATATTCAATATCTTCAGAAAATACAGTATCTCTGAGGTCATCATTGAAGCGTCTATATGGAGTCTTACGGTAGGATTTCCCATAGGGAAGTTCGGAATGCACGCATACTGATGTGAAGCAGGTCACAATTCGGTTGTCTCTGCACATTACCGGTACTCCCTGACAGAACAACCACCGCCAGGTCTTCCTTATACTGTTTCTCTATTGATCATTTTACCACTGTTGGGGATAAACATTGTCAGGAAGGAGGAAGGAAAATCAGATACCTCCAACCAGTGCGGGCGTATTTCCAACATTACTAGAGGGTAGGGGTATATAAGATGAAGTGTTAGATAGGGCCCACTGTGAACCGTTTAAGGAGGGCATGATGCCTCAAGGCTTCGTATTCTTTTATCATAATGTACCAATGTAGCGCGGGTGAATAACACATGGGTGCTGCTTGGTTCATCATGTGAATACTTTAAGAGTGTCTCAAATCCAGAGGGTCGCCCTGATGCATGAATGCCACACCAGCGAGTTTCTCATCCATGAATGCAGCACCGGTGAGTTACTCGCGGCTGCTTCATTCATGCATCAAGTTTAGAAGAGGGCTTCCCTAAAGGGACATTGATTGTTGGGAGATGAGTGTAAGGGCCTATTTTGACCTGTGTATTGTGTCGTTGCTGTGCTGTTAGGGGTACTATTCCCTCAGCTCCTACAGCTATCCAGGCGTAAGTAAACCAACTCTCATTTCCTCAGGGATTATGTTGATGCTGAACACTCCCAGTTGTACGTTTGAGGCAGCGACACAGCCTCCCTCTTCGCTGTGCTCGCTTCCACCCCTCTTTGTGCATGGTATAATACCACTGTCTGGGCCTGCAAGGCTATTCATTTTGTTGGTCTTCATGCTAGATTTTCCTTCCTGTGACATGCAAAAAGAAATACACAGTATCAAACCCATGAAAATCTGGTACACTTCCCAATATGTACTGTAGTAATAGTAGAACTAATGATATAACACCATAGATCCACCTTACCCTCCCGCCCCCCCCCCCCCCCCGGCTATTTTACTGGGAAGTATCTGTAACACCTTTATATCAAGTTGAACCAAACTAATGGAGGTGGAATTATGGTTTAAGTTCCAAGCATTGTGGGTTCCTTTCACACGGATGTGGAGTTGAAGCTAACACAGTAGAGAGGTTAAGATCATGATGTATATGGCAATGCTAATTTCTCCACCGATGCTAATGTATGGTCTACACATTGCAATACATGTTATAAGTAGGCCGATCTTAACCTCGCTCAAAGTGTTTCAAAGTCACGGCGACTTGTACACCCCAAAGACATCTCTCTCTATCAGACGTGGTCCCCCTGTACTTACCATGACATATACCCCACATAATAGTCACATAACATGTTTTTCATACTGCCATTACTCTTCCCCTGACTAATACATATATGGCTTCAGGGCGGCTCCCCTTAGAAGGGGACCGGGAGAAAAACATGTTTTATAGATTTATGATACGAGGAAATAATTTGTTGTTGTTGCTGTTTTTGCTTTTTTTTTCTTTAAAGAAAATCATAGTTTTCAATTTTGAATAATCAAATCCTCTAAATATATATCATGAAATGTTTCCATATAGTATGGCATCCGTTCTATTCTCCCAAGTAAAATTTATGAATTCACCAAACAAGAGATAATCCAACCAAATTTACTACTAGTTCTTCTACTACCCTGCATGGGGTCGAGTTGTCTGTGAATGTCAACAGGTTACTCCTATTCTCCATAACAACTTGGTCACAACCAACTGAACTCATACCTTGGTTTGTGCTTGTTTGCCTTATATTTCGAAAATCTTGGCTCTTGGCAGACCCCAATTATTCTATAGTTTCAAACTCTTAGAAATGGCTCTAAATTGTGAGTAATTGAATGATATTAACTACATGCGAAGTAAGGTAAATCTAACATTAAGTGTTAGGTATAACATCATGATTGTATACTTACCATATATTGAATACGACATTTTAGATTGCTTTGGGAGTTTATATGTCCTTGTTGAGGAATATTGATGATTATTATATCTTTTTCATGAGATTAAACTAAAGGATCTACTTAGCCATGGTGTGTTTTCACTGGATACTAAATATTTTTCCATTGCAGGAGAGAAGAGCGTTAGAAAGAAAGTTATCAGAATTGGAAGAAGAGTTAAAGGTACGTACTTAAAGCGAACCAGCAAGGTATATAGTCTTGGGGTTGCCTTGAATATTTTATCTCTTTTGTGGATGAGTATATTCTTTTCACAAAGATTGTGAGTCCTACAAAACCTCAAGCAATATTCAGGTTTGCGGGTCGTGAGTGGCCCTTCTTCACATGTCCATGGTGACTACTTCCTCTTTGGTTTCTCATTCTCCCTCACTCAATGAATACAGCTTGCTTATCTGACATCTACAAAGCAACATTTTTTCTCAACAACCTTACAAATATTACATTTAGCTCCATTGAATGAAACTCTTCATGTAAAGAATGGCTTTCTAAAAAGGGGGGAAAGATATACGGGGGTGGGGACTAAATGTAAATGAAACGATTTAAGGTTTGTTTCAGGTTAAACACATGTCACTGTTGAAGCAATGGTATTAGCAGTGCACGGGAAGTGTTGCCTGTTACATTAGTTAGCCATAATAATCAACCCTATACTTAGTATCTATGCAATATGCAAGCTGCTTTACTGAAGGTTGTCGGGGTATCAGAAACCAAGTTCGTAATGTTCATCGCACGGGCATAAAGAGAACTGCTGGGGCAGTCTGAGCTGGCATGGGTGTTAACCTGCTGCACTCAATGTTTGATTTGGAGTGGCGGATTAGTTTGGATCACTGTGGTCCATGTTTCTCCCATTTTCTCTTTGGTTTGTATGCTCTTTTGTTGACATCCGTTTCGTTGTGATCTCGTCAAGTGTCAAGGAGTGTCACCGATGGATCTTCCTTTGGGTGGAAGAATTTGTGAGGAAACACATTGCAGTGGAAGTATTATATATAGGACAATAAAGGTCCAAGTATGCTAGTAGTGAACTTGTGCGGTCCATTTAATGATCTTGTCATGATAATGAAATTTATGTGCTCACACAGCCGAAGCACTTTCGGCGTGATGCATAACATTACACTCTTGTCTTTCTTTCTTCCAGCAAATGGACAAAATTAAAGCAGATAATGCAAAATTAAAAGAGGAAAATAGAGCCTTGACACGAGTTGTTTCCAAACTTTCCAAATAGGTAATGATCGGCCTGAGTTTCTGTATATACCTGCAATGGTTGTCATTCTGCATCTGTTATTCCTAACTCCTAACATATCTGCATGGAGTTGTTATGTAGATGTTAGTCTCAGGTCAGTTTGATGGGCACAGTGCCCACCCAAAACATGGGCTCGGTAAACGAGTTTGAGAAATTTCACCATTCAGAGGCAATGAAAGCCAATAGACTCACCGACCCAAAGGCCACTGGTTGATTGAGTTTAAAGCTCAGCAAGTGTTTTTAAAGTGAGTGTGTTAAAAGCCAATACGCAGGTTATTGAGCCTCGAAAAAACTTGGAAACTTTGACGTCTTTGAGTGGAGAAAATTCCCAAACTTTCATTCCTAGCTCTGAGACTTGAGTTTCGTGTCCGTAAAATTCTTTTTTGGAATATATATATTATGTATATTCATTTTTCTTAGGGGCACTTTTTTCTTTGAGCAGTTTGCGCAGTATGAGTTGTTGTTCCAGCTTATTGACAAGTGTACCTGACGTGTGTATGTGCAGGATGTGTGAAGTAAAGTCGACGTAAATCAGATCTTTTTTTTTTCCTTAATACAAATTAGCTGCTTATGTTACTTGCGCGAAGTTACAGAGCCCCGAATAGGACATACCAAAAATTTCTTCTTTTTTTTCCAGGAAAAAATATTCTTGTGGATACTGTAATATAACATTTACAAAGTGGCATTTAAAGATGTTGCTTTTTTCCTTAAACAACATCGAAACATGACACTTTTTTCAGAACATCTCATGAATGGTTAGTCAAATCAGACTGTGGCAGCATGAGAATATTTTATAAAATAGGCTTAACTGTCTATTCCATAGAAGAACAGTTGAGGAAACTTGGGATTCCATGTAATGCAGTGAATATTTTAGGAACTTTTTAAAATCATCTAGAGAATGCTTATAGATCGAGTACTAGCACTGGTGACAGAAGAAAATGGTCAAATTGAAGCATTTCTCATATCTTAAATAAATAAGACTTATGACAGGAACTTCTGTAGCCCATGTATATATAAGAAAATGCTAGGTAGATTGGTTAACATACCTCTCGCCCCTTTTCCAACATTTGCTGCACATTATAAACGATAATACAAAATTTCCAAGAAAGTCTCGCAGCATGTGCTATTGTTAATTCTGATGAGTTGCTTGAATTTTAATGTGCTTCTCCTCTCTAATGGGAATTCATTAAGAACGGAGCATTTCAAATTAGGGACAGTTTTTTTTTTCTTAGAAAGAATGAATAAAAGTTGGAGAACTTCTATGACATTCTTGCATAAGATCTTTTTCTGTGTTGAAATCTTCATTTGCGAAAGCTCCGCACCATATGGTTTAATCTGTTTGTCATCAGAATGCATCATTACAGGGCTTGCCGCTATTGGTGCATCATGCCAACCCTTGAGGGGTTGGCTTGATGCTTGCCCTGTATTCATGTATCATGCTAACAAATAGACACTTCATAGCAAAGCACTATGCTACAACCATTATAGGGTTAAACGCATATACCTGTGTAAGGTCAGATGATGGTCCGTTATGCAAAGTTGTCAGCTTTGTTGAGTGGTATGTGTTGTGTTTGGGTCAAATTGTTCTCCGCATGTTCTGGTTCTGGTTTTTGGTGATTGAGGCCCCACTTGTTTAAATACTCGCCTACATTCTCAGTGGGAATGGCCCCCGGTGCCGCCTCCCATGCTAATACCACATCTGTAGTCTTCTCTTGTTCTCTGCTGGTGGCATTCCTTGTTGCTGCTACCAGTCAAGCTACATCACACCAGCACTCTTGCATGACCCAAGGTCACCATTGACTTCCTCTCTGTGTTCTGCCACCATTCCCCATCCCATGCATATTGCAAGTCATTTTGATGTTCTTTGGACAAGTAACATAATTTTTTTCTTTGAAAGTAGTCAATGGGTATTGGTCCAATCTTCTTAAGTTCATGTAGACTGATATACATATTAATACCTTTCATTTTCTTCTACTTTAACTAGAGCAGAATCAGCACAGTGGTTTGTAATGATAAAAAACACTTCGTAATTTGTCACATGAAAAGGAACTAAAGAAGGTTGGAATGGTATCTTAATTCCAGTCGGAATTACATTTGATAGAATAATTACCGATTTTTTTAGGAAAGGAAATTACTTTTTTAAGTTGTAAAGCCATTTCTATTAAACCTTTTGTTGCCCAAGTGTAATTTCATACATTTGTGTTGAATGACTTTTAAAAAGAAGTAAATTCCAGGGAGGAAATGTTTCTTGGCCTGTATGTGTACAGAATGGTATGTCCTGTCAAATCAGTGTCTGTACCTGCAGAAAATATGGTGGTATGAGGTAGCGCTTAGTCCAAGTGTGAGATGATAGTTATTAAAATGTAGCTTAAACTTACTAACGTTATGTTGGGCATTTTCCTGCTCAGACCCAGCAATCAGGAATTGGGCCGAACGAAGGATCATTTCTAATTCTTTTCTCCCCACCTTGTAAGATTTGCATGCAGAGTTCTAACTGATGTTTCCTTTCATGTATTTTACTTTTGCAGGAGAGGGAAAACCTGAAAGCAGACAATGCCCGACTAAAGGAGGAAAATGGAGCATTGATTAGGGTGATAAGTAAACTATCCAAATAACCTGCAAAACACTTCCATGTAGGACTGTAAAATACAAAACAAATTGAAATGAACAATTGGCATTTTGTACAGACGACAATATATATGAGAGGAGATGACGATGAAGGAAGAGGGGTTGGGAGGGGATACGCAACCGCTACTAATATTACTCTCACTACTGTTTGCTGTTACTACCACCACCACCTAATACTTGACACGACGAGTGAGTAACCCTCTTTGTGGTAGGAGGGGGGTATCAGGCGCAGTTGGCTGCGGATTCAATTGACCGGACAGGCGATGTTCCTCAGACGACTTCGCCCGACCAAATGTTCCAACCAAAATAATCGACCATCGCAACTCTTCAGCAGGCAAGGGTCTTCCAAGTCACTGTCAAGTGACAGGTATACACGTATGCCTGGCGATTTATTGGCTTTGAAGGTAACGATAACCTGTACATACATTCATATATATATATCTAAAAAGAAAATGGTCGCATGGCCAGAACCAGCATCACAATGACCCCTATCAGTGACTGTACACTCTTCCATTACACCACCCAATTTGGCTGTTTTTCACATGCCTAGAGTATTGATACAATTGTATATTCTGAAGTAATAATTTGTATCTCATGGATACAGCCTGCAATGACATATTATTATCATGAAAAGAAAAGAATTATGGTGGAGATGCAAGGAATTGTGTACACCACTGACTACAGATGGGTAAGGTTACTGGTGACATGCCGAGTGAAGGACATGGTGGCAACTTTGTGTTTGTGCAATATGATAAAAAAAAAAGAGAGAGAGAGAGAGAGAATCAAGACAATGGAAGAGCACAAGTAATAAGGTGGGCCTTCTTACTAAAATGAGAAAAAAAGGCTTATGTAATTGTGTGTTCTTTGTGATCTTGAAATGCCTGTAGCCTGGGCAATGTTGTTCTGTCTCCTTTCTATGGTATATGACGAGGTGAGACAAATTGTTTTCATGGTAAATCATCACCACGTGTGTGGTCTGTGGAAAGCTGGTTTGATATTAGCCTTTGAAAGCAACCTCTTTGGACCAATTTGAAGCCAATGATACTGTGTCTTAAACAAAAAAAGACTTGATTCTGCAGATGTTAGCCATTGAGGCCATTAACCTAACCACCTCTATGTATTTTATGCATACATTTGTTTGGTAGAGTTTTCCCGTCTTTTGTTTTTTCTTCTTTTTTTTTTTTTTTGGCAAAAGTTGCATTGTACTCACGTAGGATTATGTTCCTTGTAAAGTGAAAAAAATAGCTTAAACCCAAGTATATTCAGTCTGTATATTTGTAGTAGGAAAACCTGTTCAAAGAGGAACACCTATAGAAGTTATATATAAAATGAGCCCATAATCCCCAACATATATTCTCATTAACTGATCCACCATGAATGTTGTCCAAAAGGACTAGAGGCTCTTAGTTAAGGTACAAACTACAAGGTCCCTTGCCTTGGGTGTTTTCCTCGGGATGTTTTTTTCTTAATTTTGTTATACCATTTTAGCAATGATTCTTTGAAGCGGTTTTTCTGTAATGGTCAAAAACCTTAAATGAAAGGAGAGTCAAGTGCCTATTGTGCCCCTGGTACAACTCAAGTGAAATGTTGGAAGACAATGAGTCTCTCGTACAATGAAGTGATTAAACAAAAAAAATTAATGTTGCTACCATGAAGCTTCAGACTCGCATGTATCACATAATATAAGTGTTTATCATGGTTGAAATATGGAGACCAAATGATGCATGGAGATTGACGAAATGAAGTTACAGCTTTTGTTATCGCAAATTATGTCAATGTCCCTTTTCTACTTTTTGAAAAGATTATGGAATCCCCCATGGTCTGGCCTTGGTAAATTAAACCGAATGGGGAATACTGCATCCTGATATGTTAGGCTGCTAGCTTGGACCTCACCCTACACACTTCCAATGCTTGAATTATTTTTTTTGAACGACCATGTATCTATCACTATTATATGGTTGATACTACAACCAATTTACCACTTTGTACAGCGGGCGTAGGCCACTACCACAAAGTTCACATAATTTGTTCGCCTGTGAATGCACCCAATTGCATTGTACTATAAAGTAATAGTGTTGATGTAATATCCTCTTCGCAGACACTTGTGTTCAGTTAACATTATACAGGAACACTTAGTTCGTGCAGCGTTTGCGAGGCGAATCTGCCATTTTACCTGTCAGCCTGACCATCAGTTGCCCAACCTTTGTTCTCTCGATTGGTGCTCTGCACAAGTGGCCCTACTGCACTGACGCATTTATGCAGCGGCCGAGCATTGAGTCGTGTATGCTTCCATGACAACCAGCCCTTGCCCATATCAGCAACATACTACGTACATTCTTTTTGTATCAACATGCTTTGAATGCGATTATTCTAGTGACAAAGAAATAATAAGAGAAAGATTAACATATTATTGTGTTCCCTATTTATTGTTGAAGATATATATGGACGAGCTGTGTATATACTGAACTTCAGTGGATTTGTTTATTTTTGATATAGCACTTTTTGTGGCTAGGGCGGCCTTGGCCCTGGACTTGTACATTTGTAATATATTGACTCGCTGTAAGATAGTTAGTTGTGGGCAGGTCAGTCTGTGCGCAGCATTTAGATGTGGAATACCTGAAGTGGGGTGTAGTAGGACGGGGATAGGGGAAATCCACCTCAAAGTGGTAAATGAGCAACCAAGGACAACTTAAGTGTTTTCTTTCAATTCCTTTCATTTTATACTCAGCATTTGTGCCAAGACATTCTATGGTGTTTGAGCATGAGGAAGGAAAGGAGACAAAGGACTTGAATGAGCAGAAAGGAAGGACCAAAAGCTGATATAAGTCAGAAGTGTGTAGTTGTAGAATATGTAAGAAAGTGAACTGTATGGATGTATTGGGAAAGGAGGGAGTCAGCTCAAAGCTTGTCTGATAATTGTCATGTTGAACACACATAATTGTGGCAAGTCAGTTACAGATGACACATTATCAAGACGGCATAATTCATCTCATCATTATCTGCCATTTTTACATTGAATGATCTCATTGAAACATTTCCTAGCGCGTGTGTAGGGCTAGTAAGGACGGAAGTAGACTAGATTCTTCACGGACAAATCAGGTACAGATTGTGTAAATAATTCGGAAGCCAGTTGGGCGTTTATGTGCTTGTATATTGTATAGGTGTATTATTGAGAAGGTGGGATTTATCGAATGTGCAAAACCCCATTTGCAAACTTATTCAGAAGTATTTTTACATGTAAGAAATGTGTAGCATTTTTGTACAAGAAAATGTTTTTACATTCATAAACTTTTTATATTGTTGAACCTTTTTGTTATCGGGCCAGCTCGATTCCATGTGGTAATGCTACTAGAATCCACGTATTAGGGTCCCTTTTCTTTCGGAGATAGAAGTTCAGCCAGAGAAGTGAGTTCTCGATTAATAGGTCCTTCCTAAAAGTCATCCAATGGTACCAAAGCTGGTACAGGTAACTGGTAACCTGGTCTTGTACCTGAACATTACATTATATATCTGTGGTACCACATCTCCTAAACTTCCTAGATTGCTCAGGTGAAGAAGAGTGATTACTCCGGTACCTTTTCTTTGATGAGGGTCAACATACCCTGGTGATACTGGGCTGGACCTTTTGCCGAATCAGTGCGAAGACAGCAGCTGTCGCATCAGCCGCTACCAGTCATATGTTCGAGTGTTTCGTGCAGTCAGACAGGTGGACTCCCTACCTGACACGTTGGAGGTAGGGCCTGCACAGCAGGCTGCTACTTTGGCCGGTTGGGAAGCAAGATGGCAGTCCAGAATCACACCATCATTTTAGATGATTTAGTAAAGGTGCTTGTAAATGTGCTTGACCAGTATGCTTCTGTGCTGCTTGGGCTTTTCTTTCTGGATTGTGAGTCAACAGTTGCAGGTTGGCATCAACTCTCAGTCGATTTTGATTTCCCCAAGCAGCCTCCTTGGGTGACACGTTGGACCCAAGGCCAGCATACCGAGTATATGCAGAACGAGACATTGCATGCATCTAGACTTCCAGGTCGATACTGTATTTCAGGGAGAAAACAGGATTCATATGTGCTCAGCTTTCTGTCTAGTCATCAGTATTCGAGAAATTCTAATTTTAGCATTAGGACATGGGATTGGGTGGGGTTCACTTTTTACATATATATTATATGATGTATATTAAAAAATCACACATCAGGCTCTATTGTTGCAGAGGGGTTGTCTCTTTGATAAACCTCCCTCGCAATAGTTGCCGAATGTGTATCACCAACCTCTGGTCTATGCCAAGACCGTAGGTTGGTGTTATTATGGTGCTTCTGTAGAAATCTGTCTACTGTCAGTCCAAGATATTTTTGGTAGTCTGTGCATCAGAGCTGCCGCTGGTCTCTCCCTCTACCAAACCCACTGTGTCAAACCTTGCAGTCACTGACATGTAGGGAAGAGGGTTGAGAAGTACCTCTGGTTGTACTTATGGGTTCTCTCAGGTTTGTCAGCTAGTCGGACTGCCTGTATTGATTGCCTATTTGTCATGCCTCCTTGGGTGACACGTTGGATCCAAGGCCTGCATGGACCTGATGATCCTGGACTGAAAGTTGTGTTAGGTTTCATAGAGGCGCCATGAGCACGTCTTACAAAGATGCTGTTGCGACTCGCAGGCTTGATGCTGCATCAGTTGCAGCTAATAGGGTCAGCCTTGGGCCTTCGTTATCGCCAAGATTCGCTGGCTATGTTGGCAGGGACGCTGACCCTATCAGTATGCCTCCCCATATGACATGTTGGATATGGGGCCTGCAGCAAAGAACCTCGAGCTCGTTGAACAGCATCGCTGGGCTCTGGGTTGTTTGATAACCACCTGGCTCTAGTATTTATTTATTATCAACATTCTTTGCCTAGATGGCAAATTGGACAACCCATGAGTCCAGTTCCAGTATACTACTTGTATCTGATTGCTCTGTGCTGTCGTAGTGGAAAAGACATAATCTCCTAAACCTGCTTTCCAGGGTTTTATTTATGTACCCGGGCTGATTAGTGTGCATCAGATGCCTTGAAGATTGCTGAGCTGCTTTTAGTCACAGATGCACAGCTGTGATCTAAAAGCAACATTTTCGGGTGAGGCCGAGCATTTCAGGGACTCTTTGGGTGACACGATGGACCCAAAGCCTGCACACTAAGCCGAAGGGTTGCCCTGACTTCCCCCATTCCTATTGGGATGAGAAGCAAAAGGTTTGTCAACCTTCTGAGGCCATTGCAGTATTACTGCGAACAAAGCCCGATATAGAAAGACAACCTTTCATTTCTAGGTCACACAACAGATTCATTGATGAGAAGAAAGATATGCTCAACAGAGTGGACAAGATTCAGACTTACAATTTGGTTCTTCTAAGTGAGAAGTAAAAAGGAAAAGGAGTAGAATTGACTGATCACAAATTACTGCTAGGGATCAGGGAATGTCGAAAAAGTCTCTTTAGAACATAAAGGAAGTTTTCATCTGAATTTGTATGTGACATCTGACCATCAGAGTGTGTCCTAAATTACCATAGCTTTATTTTGTGTTGCCATAGCATCAGTTCTGCAAGCAAAAAAAAAAACAGTGGCGAGAAATGCTAAAATTAAATCCAGGAAATGGGAACAAAATGTGTGCAGCTCACACAGCTCGTCAACTACAATTGGGAAAGAGAAGGCATTTTTGCATTTTCGTCAAAATGGTGTTTGCAAACAAAATAAGCTAAGGTTCATCATGATTTCATCTGCTCCTGGTCTGCTAAACCAAGTCAGTTTTTGATGAGGTTTACAGTAGGCCGTGCATGATTTGAACCTATCAGACAGGCCACACCTTGCATTCAGTCGCACATGGCCAGAGCTATTCGACTAACCAACATAATGCTCCCTATGGGACAACTGGCTACACGTTAGCTGGTCGTAGTTTGGGGATTTCCTAGGTCTTGCAGCATCAGAATGTGTTGCTGGGCCATTGACTTGCTCATAAACCATGGGAATCAGTAAGAGGTGGTCACAGCAAAGAAGCAGCTCATAGCTGTCACCGTTTCTTGCAGAGCTTCTCTGAGTGACACGTTGGACTCAGAGTTTGTCGATTGATGGAAACGTTCGCCATTGTGCTTGTGTAGTTTCACAGCAACCAAAGGGCTTGGGATGTGGTTGTCATGGATGCGTCTTCGGGTCATCGCAACGCTGATCTGTACAAAAACTAAGTGCGGTCAACTCACTAGTGCTCTTGTACAAATATGTTAATTTATTCACGGTGGGGCTTCTGACAGGTTGGGCTCACTTGTCTTATGGACTAAGACCACCCCTAAAACGCTGCTGGTTGATTTCGTGTGTATTATTATGCAATTGATGATGTTGACATGAACTATTTGCGGAGTCAGCCACTGTGTTTTTTTTTTCTGCAGCCTCTCGTGAATACTTGTGAACATTTTCTTCAACCTTAATTGTAGCATAGCTTTATGTATGGTTTCCTCCGTGAGCTATACTGGTCACGACAAGTTTGATTTTGTTAACTGTAGCCACATGTTTTAGCTATGAATTCCTAAGCAATTAAAACTCCAGTTTGGTATTCTAATGAACATTTGCCTCGTGTTATTTGTTGTTCCATAGATGCATACACCATATAATAAGCCTACTACTACAGCTTTGTATTCAAGTGTACCTAGTCAGCAAACCTAGCTGCCTTTCCCTATTATACGGACGTCCGTATGTGACATACTCTTCCAACTAGTAGAATATTCTTCCAACTCGGGTTACAAAGCAGTTTCACTGACAGTTTAATAGGACCTTTGTGACAGGATCTGCAAAAAGGGCCCTGCAGGGTGCATTAAGGTCCCTATTCCCAGTACATGCCACAGGTAAATATAGTCGTTGAGACGGAACACCAGAGACAAGTGCCAGCACACAGGCCTCTGCACTCTCCATCAAAAGGGCATGTTACCTGCGTTACCAGCTTTCAAAAGTACCCACTGAACCACTGACCAAAATGATCCAAGATATTTGGATTCCTAGAAATACCCCTTTTTTAACACTGAAAGTAATCGGTGACCTGTGTGCAATGGTCATTAAGACGCTCAAAATGGAGGAAAAGGCTTCAAAAATAAAGTACATGTATAAAGCAATACTTGAATGGTAAAGATAATAGACATGTGGATAGGCCTATGTCTCAGGACCCTATATGATAACAAGATTTGTTATTTTTGTGTAATTTGATAAATTATTAGAGAAAATATAAGTTTGTTAAAAACCTATTAAGACGCGAGATGAAAACAAGGCTTTGTCTATGGGGAGTGAGATTTCCAATGATAATCACCAGTAACCCCTATGCATGGTCTAAGTTCTCACTTAAGTCCTCATAAAAGGGAAGCTGAATGACTTACATATCCAAGAGTACAACCAATACATCAACGGTAAAAATCTTGCTGAAGATTCAGTGTTATTAAGACATGTCAGGATGATCTAAATGAGCCATATGGATTGTGATTACCTGAGTCCCGCATCCTCAGTTATCATTAGAAGCTATATCACTAAGCTATGCATGGGTACCAACTGTACCTTTCTAACTTGTCAAGAAGCTATAAAGGGAAGAAACCATTTTATTGTTTCTGTACAAACTGTAATGCGACACAAGATGTGAAACAACATACTGTTTTGTTCTGTACCATCAATAAAAAACGCCAGAGAAAGCTTTAAAAGGGAATACCTTAAGCTTGTGGACTACTACAAAAACCATAATGATAACAGAAAACTTTCCCAGATATTGTCATTAAACCCCTACTGCAAATCATCAAGGAAGACTAACTGCAATAAATTGTATTGTCATATAAAAACACTGTATAACTCAACCTATGTTGATCCGATGCTGACATGAATGTATCCTTACATTAGTCAACAAAGCCTTCTTGAATCTCGAATGTACACTGACAGCACACATCTATTAATTATCTCGATGAAAGTATCTTCAGTGTTTTGTATCTCAATGGAAGGATCTTGTTCATATTGCTTAAATTGGCCTCACTTCTGAACTAATAATGATAGAAACTTGGTTTAAAAGCTGACATAATCCTCTGTGACCTGCAGGAAGCAGTATGCATATTAACTACTTTTTAGGAATGAGGAAAACCACATGCATCTCATTTCTGTCAAATTTAGAAGTAGGCCTGTAAAATATCTCGCTGACATCTCTGAGAGGAAAAAGTTGACCATTGCCTTTGAGAAAATGCTGTTTTAATTCTTATATAATCGAGTGTTCCTGGTAATAACTAGAATATAGCCCCATTCAAGGGCTTCAACATAAGCCATCACCTATTCTGATATCCTTAATAGCAGCTGAGAAATGATGAAAACTAGAAGGTTCATATCAGATAGCCTGTCACAAGGGAGCCAATTTCAGGGTGGTTCCTATGACTGCTTATTTGAGGACAGTGTGCATGTTTTCAGAGTGGCCACGGCCCTTATTAATTGTTTTTCAGGAACATTCGAAAAGGACCCCAATTTTGCAATTTTGTATTAAATGCAGGTGACCTCCCCTACGCGTAGGGGCCGGGCCAAGACCTCGTTGTAAAAATGTAAAGTTTCCATACATACCTGGTTGTGTATTTCAATCTTTTTCCAAGAGAGATGCTTTTTTGGAGGGGTGGAGGGGACCTCGAGAATACCATTAAATCTCCAGGATAAACCCCAGCTGCACCTTGTAGGATCAGAAAAAGTTGGTGCGTGCCTTAGAGGCAATGACTTTAGTACTGTTTATACCATGGTTATCACATTGTTGAATGATTTTACGGTGCCGAGAGCGGATAATGAAGTTCGAATAGTACGCGTTAAATGAACCCATTTTGACACTTGGATTGAGACGACATGACAGCAAGTTGACATCAAAGAATTTAATTCGATATAAAAAAAGACTATAGTAGTAGGAGCTTAATGTGTATAGAGGATGAATCTAGACATTATATTCTATCACCTACCTTTAATTTGCCATGATTTGAACTGTATATGTAACAGGATTGAAGATAGAAAAATCGAATCGAGTGAAATTTTCGCCGTCATGTTAACTGCGTAGCAGTCGGATTGTTTACCGCGGCGAGACACAAGTTGTCACATTGGCATATGCTCTAAGGGTATTCTGGCCGTCGCGCGCACTCCTTACCAGCATTAGCTCTATAAAAATGCCTGTAGGACATAAGCCGACCAAACACTTTGTATCCAGTCAATCTTGTCGTCTCGCCGAGAAACCAAGATGGCGGAAGACGGATTACGTTGACTCGCAGCAAATAACATTGATTTTCATGGCTTTTTAAGGTAAAAATAATTATTTTAATGGTGGAAACCATGGTATAAACGCCATAGATAACAAATAGAGGTGCACACGGTGATTCTAGGGCCTAGATAAGAAGGCACTCGGCCTACGGCCTTGTGCTTATCTGCCCCTAGAATCACCTATTGCACCTTTATTTGTTATATATGCCCTTAATAGATCCGTAATAAAATGGCTTAAAGTTGTCCCAAAGTGGCAGTGTGCCTTAATGGATGGGCCTGATTTCAGGGCCCGCCTTTTATCCGGGGTATTACAGTAGGTCCTCCAAATGGCAAGGCCCCTAAAAATTGTATCAATTCATAGGACATTCAAAGTTGGCCTACTGTCTATGGGTAGCCTGGTTAAATGTACCTTCCCTATTGGTTACAGTTTACCCTGAATGTAAATGCTTCAACAGATAGAATAAGATGTGTATGTGCGATGAATATGAATGTTATTAAACTGAGTGTCGTTCCATTTTTTTGCCATCTAAGCCTCTTTAAGGGACTTGGTAGTGCATCAAGGCATGGTGTCCTTTGGTCCCCTGAAAACAATGTGTTTGGTGTGGTAGCATTGATAAAGCAGAACACCGACTGAGGCACATACACTTGCAAATTAAGCTATGTAAAAAGAAGAGTCTACTTGCCAAGGCTACACCATAATAGTGTCTACGTTGCCTTTGTGATGCTGCTTGAAGACCCCCCGCCACCTGGACCCCCCCCCCCCCAAATAAAAAAAAGAGACAACAAGAAAGAAAATTTGCTTCCAATGCCTCTAATTTGTGAAAGACTCCAGTTTAAGTGGTTGAACACAATTTTATTATGACTTCTATTTTTTTCCATTTCAAGTATAGGTAACACTACGATCATTTATATCGTACAACATATGGATCAATTGTTGTAAAAATAAACAATACATTTTTCCTCATTGTCTGATGGAAACATCTGGTAGCTAAAAGATAAATTCTGTATCATGATTTCATAATACATAAATCATGGTGGGTAAAAGTTTTACAGACTTAAGTACATGTAAGCATCCTACGACCAGAGAAAAACGTTAAGCCTTTCCATTCATATTGCTCCTTCTTTTGTTTCTTTTATCACACATAACATATCAATATAATACTACAATTGTTGTTTAATGAATATGAATGCAATATTCCAAAAAACATGTTTAAGTAAAAGAATTAATACCGTCCTGGGGAAGTAAAGACCTACACAGAATAAATTCAAAAGATTGAGGATTATACATAACTCAATTCTAAATCAATTCGTACGGTGGACGCAGTGGTAAACCAATAAACCAATAAGTACTCACCTGCCACTCCAGGTGGTAGATTAAGGAATCATTATTCCCCTTGATAATTGAGATTTACAATGTTAGGATTTTGTTTAGATTACACATACAAGATGGCTGCAGATATTTTTAGGGTTCCCCTGACAAATATACACACTGAAGAAATATACACAGAAATTATGTAAGTTCTGTCTGTTGTTTGAGCAGTTTACAACACATAATATATATCATCATATTACCGGTATCAATTGTCAAACACAAAGTATGAGTCATTTCATATCATACCTTCAACATAAATCCTAATCATGAGATGCATTCCGGTACACAAGTTGAGTTAGGCCAAACCAAAAAAAATAAGTTGGTCTATGGATTTCCCTCTTCATATTTTTTCAAGAATGCAATTTTTTTTTTCTTTGAAAAATATCTTGTCTACGGATTTCGCTCGCCTCACTTTCTGCGAGTTTTCTCTTTGTAGTGTTGTAAAATCTTAAAAAAAAAAAAAATTTGCTCGCGCCTCTTTTTCAATGAGGAAAAAATTCTTAAAAAATTTGAAAAAAAAAATTCGCTCGCTCGCTCCATTTTTTCAAAACGAAAATCTGTAGACCAACTTATTTTTTTGGTGTGGCCTTATATTGGATTCGGGGGAAACAGCGAATATACATAAGTGATACAGACCTGAAATGCACCACTGCATCATGATCAAAATTATATTATTCATGAAAAAGAAAATTCCTTGAGGTTTTAATTTTCTGCCGAAAATTTGATCCAAATATTCTGTAACACTGTGTATCAATCTTCCTAAAGTAGCAATGACTATATACACATAGGGTGTCCTCATCAATTATTATTTGCATTTCATGCAACAGATATTTATTTCATCCATTATCTGTGCCCAATGAAATGAATAGGGAAAATATATGTACATCAATCTGGAACCCTATACCACAGCACAGGAATTATTAATAGCTCACATTATGCTAGTGTTGTATCATATATATATATATATATATATATATATATATATATATATATATACACAGAATATTTGGATATATATATATATATATATATATATATATATATATATATATATATATATATATATATATATATATATATGTACAGGCAGCTTGCCCACTGAAACACTGAGCGTGCACAAATGGGGGAAAATAAAGGTTTACCCTTCATTTGAAGAATTGATATCAACAGCAAGCATTACATCTACAGGTCACAGTCATTTACATAAAATATATACAGATGCTCATATCAAAGATATATGAATTCAGCACAACAGATACCGGTAGCTCTTTCCCCCCTTCTGATTGATATTCATTCAGTCTAAAGAGGTTTTGCAGAAATGTTAAGTTAGCGCATATGTTTATGTGTGAAAACCCAGACTAAAGATTCAAAATAACATAACTGAATAAAAAATGGTCTTCAATACTTGCTGACAAAATACAAATCATTCTAGTTATAAATAGTGGAATTTTTATATTAAAATATATACGGCAGACACATAAATGGTAAACCATGTTCGTGTCATAAGAGAGAAAGTGAAGATATTCTTTAGCAGTATTTCCCGTCCTCAATACATTGCTCGGTCATTACCGTAGGCTTAAAAAAATTACCCTACCTCAGTCCATTGGTGTTCTACTGCTGGAACCTGCTATAACATTTTTCTTAAATTTATTATTGTAATTACTATACAAAATATTAGGGTAATTTATTTCATTCATGGCACAGCGACAATGATATGGTGCGACAATGGGTAAGGAATGAACTGTAATGACAACTGTGTTTGGGTAGAAAACAGCAAATAATCATTACCATAATCAGGCCATGGTTTACCTATGATAATCACATTACCCACATATATGCAACATAATTCGGCCTCTTGTGTTAAAGGGCACCCCTACCAGACCTACCATTAGAATCAGCCATTGGAGTCGAATCAATTACAGTAATTACAGCTTTGAATATATGATAGAAGTATATAATATGTACGCAAAAGTATATCGATATTTTGGGCATCTCCAATACATTGTGATCTTTGCCCGTTCCCATAAGGCCAACAACATCAGGTGTAAATGTAATACAGGCAGATTATAGAGGTTCTTTCCATAAATACACTCACAAGTTACCTGTGTACTAAAACAGTGACACCAATGAGTATATAATGAAGATATCAAACGAGATATTGAACAGAAATTTTACAACAAAATCTTGCTACTGTTAACCATCTGGTACAAGGCGTGACTCGTACAAGGTGACTTGTACATGAGGACAGCGCCTGCTGCGCCTTGCAGAATCTATCTGAAGTCAGGGTGCCTTATACGCGGCGTTTTACGGTAATACAATGGAAACTTGAGTGTGATGACAACTCCACATACTTTTTTCATAATGGAGTTTTTATTTTGTTACATTATAGTTGTACCAAGTGCTGTTAAAACATTTCAGAAAACTTAACTTCCTCCATTCATCTCTGTGTATCTCCTGCATGACCTTTGAAAAAAAGAGGTTTACGAGCAGTTTTACGACATGCCAAGATACATATTTTCTTGTTTCACATGACTACTCATACCATCGATTCTGCGTGGAATGGAATTGTCCTACTGATCAATGTTTTATTTTTCTTACAATGAAGTTAGATATACTTAAGGCATTCTTATCCTTTTATTACAGTATTCTATGTGTCCTGTATATTATAGAATTGTACAAGATGATTATGCATGAGATGCTTTCTTGGTTTAAGTCAGTACTTGTCACACGGAGCGCTGACTGAGTGCCAGCGGAATGGTATCCATCGAGACGACTGGAGGCAGGTGCATGGCATGTGTATTATCCTGCCCTGGCTGCTGCTGCTGGGGTGAAGGTGTTAGAGCATCACTAAAGTAGGAGGTAGCTGTGGAGGAGGAGGATGGCAGTTGGCTGAGAGGTGGGAGGCGGTGAGGTGGTGCTGCAACTGTGGTCAAAGTTGTGCTTGAAGATGCCGAGGAGAGTGTCTCATCTGCAATGCCATAAGGTTGGTTAGTTTTCAAGTGTGTTTTATATTGTTAATCTGTAAATAACATCAATAAGCCTTACACGGACATGAAAGGAAGTTAGATGATTGATTTAGCAATAGGATTGCCTAACACAAACAAAGTTGGTATTATTTAAACACTCTTTTTTTCAAGACAACTTAAAGATAGGGTAGTGAATATTTTCTACATTATGGAGATCAGGCTGTTGGTGGAATTTTGAAGAGTCAAAAAAAAAAAGTCTGCCACTCTGTCAAGAGGGAGGGAGGAGAGAACATTATACACATGAGCGTCCTTTTATGTTAAGTCACACACAGGCCTTTTCTTTTTCTAGAATTTTTGACCGAAATCCAAACCAACAGCACTTCTTTTTATTTATTTTTTTATATTAATTATAATCACCACTCCCTTAATTGTTGGGTCTTAAAATTTAGGTATTCACAATGAGATGGGCCTTTGGACTCTAGCATGTAAAAAAATGAAGTAATCTGGTAAAGAAGTTCAGATAAAGAAATATTTCATGGCATACTTTCATGATTTCTTTATCCCTTTCTACTTCCAGTATGCTAAGAAGCATTTAACTATCAAGGATGTAAATCGTTTGGGAGGCGGGCCATGACATTGGCTTCTTTCTACATATCAGAAATTCATCACACAGTCCATTACCACGAGCTGGTCAGAATTTATGCCTCATTCTACATCATTTCATCATTCTATTGTTATTTGTATCTCATCAAATGGGGGGAAAAAATCAATAAAGTACACAGTCTTGCTTTCATTGCTTTCAACACTATTAGCGTAAAACCTCACCTATATGCCTTTTCTGTCATTTATGTGTCATAAAAGCTGTTCCCCCCACCCCAACTCACATTCTGTTTATGCTTGAGACTTTGATTACGTTACAAAGATACTACCGTAGTGATTCTCTTTTACCCCCGTGAGCCTCCCTTTTCCTCTAAAACTCATATTCGGCATATATAGTTGACGCTGGCTTATAGCTGACGTTCTAAGGTAATACTTTTAAGACCATCTATCTATTAAAGGCTCTTACTGCTTTTTTTTTAATATTTCATTTTTGCGATATCAAAAAACAAAACAAACGAAAGAAAACAAAAAACACACACATGAATTATGGTCCTTGGAGGGACTGGAATATCGCTGCCTTTGTCCACATCATAAAAAAATTCAATATTCACAACATGTAGACCACACAAACAAAACCACATCTCCTATCCAGAACTCAATCAGGTACCTTTAATAATAACATACATGATTGATCAACTACATCTTTCTTTTCTAGTACATGTAATCAACAAGCCATTGGTTATTTGCTCAAGCAGTAATCAGTTACACAAATTAGTATTCCATCACCACTCCCACATTACCCATGTAGTGTTGTAGTGAAATAGCAGTTATACAATACCTAGTAGTAAAGAAAGTCTTTGGGAGGTGGGGGTTTACATGCTATCATTATTATTACCGGGACCCTCTGACTTGGATGAAGTAGGGAGAGAGCAATGGATCAGAAGTTAGATATTTGTTATTGGCTTAGCATTCCCTAAGTATAACATCCTCTTTGAGGATTGGACTTGATTTACAGACATGGATGGATACTCAAGAAGTGATAGTAGTCTTAATGCTACATTAATATATGGGCCTGTAGTTATAAACTATTGAACCGTCTATACTGGTCCATCTCAAACTAGATCTACAGGAACTTTATCCTGTCGTCGGATAATTTCAATTGCATTCTCATGTTTTAAATAAAGTCATGTCATTTGTGTGCCTAGTACTATTTCGACATAAACTAGGGCTGAAATATACGTACTGAATAATACCGGTCTAAATAATCAATTAAATAAAGCCTTCAACACAGTTTATGTACATAGTCCTGTGGAAAAGAGGGGAGTGAAAGTAAGGATAATTTCAGTTTTCTCTATATCGTAATTCTGTTTAACAAATATCACAATGTCATAACATATTTACATAACGGGGTGTATCCCCTTCACAAGGCTAATAACCTGAAGAGCTCACAGGAAGACAAACCTGAACCCCATATTCAAATGATCACTTGGGGGAAATTATCAATAGGTAAATAAATAAAAAATGAAGACGGAAAAATACTCCCAGAAAATGTGCTTCATGGCAAGCATCTGATCAAGTGGCCGAGTCAAAATCTGACACAATATGAACAAAATGTTTCTGAACACTCAAATCCAGTATGGAAAGAAAAATTGCTTTTTGGTTTCACTTGATCTCTGTCCAAAAAGAGATATATCTACAAACTACATCAGACCTGTAAACACATCCATGACCACACATCTATGAACCCAAACCCAGACAAACGCACCCTCAAAACCGACATTCGTCAGATACGACATTCCTCTGAAAAGATCAATGAAAAATACAGAAAAGAATTTTTTTAAAAATCAGTTTATGTACTGGTGTGGGCACTGAGGGCCTGAATAATTGTGTCAATTATTACTTAAAATACCAAGCCGACTGAATATGAATAACAATTTTATACACTGTAGTTGCATGTGCTTATAACTAGCTAAAACCTAAATGTACAAATTTGATCTTAAAGGATGGTCGATAACTGAAGTTTATTAGGAGAATTGGCAAATGTCTGGGTCGACGTTGAAACACCTCCCAGACATTCGTCTTTTTTGAAGTGACAATTTTCCTTCAGGGCCTATACTATTACATTAACAAGACGCCCACATAATAAAGATGTGTAACGTAGCTTTTGGTCACAAAAAGGCCGCATTCGCAATAGTATGACTGTCTAACAGTGTCGGATCTAGGATCTTGAAAAGGAGGGGGCGCGCCTGTTATTAGCCTCTATTTTAGGCTAAATTTGAGGGTTACAAGAGGCAAATAAACTCTTTACTACAGTCTAAACCCGCCACTGGAGTATAGGCTGCAACACATACACATTAGACCCCAGGACGTATACCTAACAGTTGTCCTGTGATGACCTGTAACATGATGTGACAGGATAGACATCAGATGCTCTCAGTGATTACAGAGGTCAGTATACCCTTGTGGCTCTGTTCTTGCATACAGCTTGTTCTCGGCTGTGTGATCGTATAACAGGTTTGGGACTAGCTGTCTACAAGATGGGATCCAACAGCTGCACTCAATTAAACAACCAATCATACTTGATGTTTGCCTTGCTAAAGAATATCATACAAGATCATAGACCGCTCAGCTGCCATCAGTCAGCTTTAGCTACACAATTGATCAGAGAAGTTACAGCAGCTACTGTAGAAAATTCCTGCTAAATTCAACTGGTACCAAGAGGAAAGAATATCAGTACCTTTACCACTGAATTCGTCCTGATTCCGAAGAAATTCATTTCAAGATCGACTTCAGTTTGGCTACCAAGGGGAGTCCATGTTTTCTGTGATTTACATTATGGATGTGGCTTATATTAATGTAACAGAACACTTGAGCTGCCTACTAAGAATCTGTTCACTGCTGAAATGTACCCCTCAAAGAGCTGCATAATGCTTTAACGCATTATACTGTTTGGTAACCGTTGACCAGCTGCAGAAGGCTTTAGTGCCCTTTGGTCATTATGATTCATGAATCATATCCTGGCGTGTTATTTACCAGGGCTACTACATTCATGCCTCAGGCAAACGATATCAGGCTGATACACTCCCAATATAGGTTTGATTGATACACTGATACAGTGCTGGCGAATTACTCCTCAGCATTGCACATCATAATGACAGGTGGATCAAACACATGGGGTACTGTATCGTATAGCTCAAATAGATTAAGGGAAACCAATATGCCCTTTTGGGGTTCCCATACGCACGTCACTTTCTCGTCCCCTTGCGCTACTTTGGTTGGGATTCCTCGACCTTGCTCCTCTTTGTCTAGTCTACTTTAAGCTTTTTTCCCAGGTTTATATCTCATAAATAAGGCATCCATCTTTTCAATTTTTCCAAGTTTTACCAGAAATTCACTAAAATAAGAGAGGATTTCACTCAAGTCCTAGTCCGGTGCATTCTCACTGCATGATCGCATCAATACAATCCGTGCATGAGGCTGTATAACTCTCCTGGTAGAGTGGGTCCTGAACTCAATTTTGCATGCGCCAGGAGGTGAGAAAGTACAGTGCATACCAGAACCACAAAAGGGCGTAATGCCGTATGGTGTGGTTTTTGTCATAGACCTGTGTCCTGTATACCTTGTGAAAAAAAAGTGCTTGCACTCATTTTGGATGTATAGGACAAAAGAACTGGATTTCCTGATGTGTTTTATGACGTATAACAATGAGGGGATGGATCATCTGCCTTGACGACTATATAAAGTAACATGGACCTACGCCCTAAGTAAGAATAAGTACTTATGTAGGTCAGTCTCCCCATAAAAACATGATGTGGTAGTGGATGTATCAGGGCTTAGACTCAATATGTGTTTGCTATTCATTTATTGGATCTGTTTGTGATTGCATTTTCAGCCAAGCAGTTTATAGGTGGCTCTAATCTGTGAAGTACCGTAATCTCCCGCATATAAGACGCGCTGCTCGTATAAGACGCACCCCAAACTCAGCACATGCATTTTCGCGTATAAGACACACATTTTATTGCTGAAATTTGTAAGATTAGTACATTTCTATAGAAAAATTACCCCTCGTATAAGACGCCCCCCCCCCCAACTTGAGAGAAAGCTATAAGACTCCCCAGCATTTTGTTTGGCGTAGAGGACGCGTCTTCTACGCGGGAAATTACGGTAGTATAGTAAAAGGTAGTGACGGCAGTGCAGAGAATGAGATACCTTTAGGGTCATCACATGTGTGTTATGGCAGGCGCAGGTTCTGTAACGAACAATATGCCACACAAGGCCACCATAAGTAAATACGGTAACGGCAAATTCCTCTCCACAACAAACATCGTAAAATCATTGGGTTAGTATATCTGACGACAGAATTATAACAGAATCAGAACAGAATGACTGTCACAACGAGTACGTCAATGACATGGACACTAACAGACATTGATTGTTACAACATATATAATAACAGCAACCAATCACCTTAAGCAAGCCGCAATGCAAATGTTTTATTGCTGCATGCAAGTTAGGCAGAGTGAGTAGCAGAAAGGAATGGGCGCTGTCAGTAGCGCATACATGCAATATCAGGCATGAATCGTCTGGGTGTTTGGGTGGGAGAGAGTGGCTATGGCAAGTCTCCACCAACGGTCACTACTCACCTTGGCAAGTTTAGGTGGCAGCCGGTAGGGGTCGTGTTGGTGATTTAGGAGGGAAACACGTGATCTTGGGGAGAAGATGCACCTACCGACCCCAAGATCACGGATGAGAAGGAAAAAAAGAAACAAACACATGAACCATCAGTAGAAGAATGCCAGTGGGGAATGTGAAGAAAGAAATGGCTCCTGGAAAAAAAGCATCAAATGAAAAAGGAAATTTTGCTGGGTCACTATTAAAAGGAAAATAAAGTGGTCGAATGAATGGGGACTTCGTCGCTTGTAAAACTGTGTAAAAGAATGATTTCATGATTGCAAATGTGACTATGAAAGCCACTATGGGAGAAACTTCGAGATGCAGGAAGCCAAAGTCACTAGGGTAGCATAAGAAACACATGCAGCAACACTGGTCAAAAACAAAACAAACAACTGGGGCACTGCATATGCGGAACCTGTTGTATGCCAGCATTTGTGTGAATTGTGTGATTCAAACAAAACTGCACTTTATGTTCTTTGTAGTTCATTCAAGTCGATGCAACCCTTAGGCATACTATCAATTATTAAGTCTTGATAACATTGCTGCACTATGTATTGAGGTCCAACTACATCTGTCACAACGAGAGGAGGTGCATCACATGTCTTCCTAGATAAACTGCCATTTTTAAGAGATGTGGACGATTTGAACAATTATGGGCGAGTTTCTTCTGGGTACACTTTTAAATTCCACGATCAATAATACCATCTTTTCATTTGATGTTTTAATATGTGACCACTTTAAAAACATTGTGGCAGAATTTCATTGATTTGTTATTATTTCTTTTAGTGTTACATCCAAGGCTATCAGTGAGGGTAGTATGTCTATATCCAAGACTGGAAGACAAGTTAACTTATGTCTTTTCTATAAACACTAGCATCGGGTCAGAAGAAAAACAAAGACTAACCCCTTATCATTGTTATAATGCAATGAGATAATATGGTTTTGCAAGTGAAATGGATTAGAAACCCATGGGAAGTTTATATGCAGGCTTTGTAACAGGGATGAAAGTCAGGGAGGTTGAAAATCCCTGAGATGGTCCAATCTTGGGCCAAAAACCTGGATTTTCGTATGAATGTATAGGGCCTTGGAAATAAAAATAAATCCCTGAAATTAGGGAAATCCCTGAAGACTTTCATCCCTGTTGTAATTATGTATACTAAGTAGAAATTCATTGACCATACACAGTATAAGAAGTGAACATGCATTCTGCCAGTATGATGTACATCAATCTAGTTAGTCAAAACCTACAGTCGAACAAACCTGGAATATCAAAGAGACATAACTTCTCTATTTAATGGATGACACATTATATTGGTGCAAATGTGGGTGAGTTGATAAGTATATCGGCAGCCATGTCGTTCTGCCTGATACTTATGAAACAACTGAAGAACCATACAAATTTAAATTCGTGTATAGCCCTTGACAAACTACAGGAAGTGAGTATGAATAGTACAACGCTGCTAAACACCATAAGACATGATAACACCATAACATGCTGTGAGAGAGAGTCCTTGTGATATATAATGATGCCAATGACTCGGTGGCTTGACGCTTTGCATACAGAACAGTACAATTATGTGCTGGACACTAGACTGATCCTTGTTCTGACTAGACATGTCACCTTTGATAAGATGAGTCCCAAGATACGTATGGGTAAGCCATACACCGTTTGCATACATATCAGAAGGCACTATGGCACGTGGGGAGAGGTGGGGGTGGGAGTGTACCCTTTTGTACACATATTACAAATGTCCACAGTACCCAAGTTATGTAATTTTGTCCATACACCGATAACAAAATGTCCATGAATTTCTTATGATCTTTTGGCATTCAGTCCACCCCCCCCTATGCTTTTCGCAAAATTGTCCAATTTGCTGTGTTCCCCATTATTGTCGTTTTCCCTGTGTGGTGGAGTGAGTGAGTGAGTAATAGATGTTTAACGCCATTTCGACATCTAAGGTCATATTCATGGCGAGAACGACATTACAGTTTCACAGAGGAATGTGTCGGTGCCCCTGCATATGTGCACCACACACATCCGAGGGGATAGGAAAGAGGAGAAGTAGACCCTTTTAAGTGGGCTAGGGAAGCCCGTCAGACCCTGGCCCATACATACGTCGCTCATACATTACGTTTATTTATACCTATGCTCATCCAAAAGTTTGTGTCCAAATGGAAGAATTTGACATCTTTTAAATGTATTCAAGCAAGGCCACCGTGTCCAGACCATAATGGCTATTCATGTATGACTGTGACTGCGTTGCTACCCGAACCCATGATATAAGTATCAGAAATGTATGCACTGCATTCTGATGTGAACAGAGGTGATGGTTCCAAATAGCCAACACTCATGGGAAACATACCAGTGCTGTAGAGCACAAAGTTCGTTGGAGGCGGAGCTGGAAGAAAGAGACCACTGACGGTATCAACACATAGACTAGGAATGGACGATAGAGTTCAACAGCATCTAAGCATCGGTTGAGTTGTGCTACAATATCCATAATATTATATACTGATGTTTTTAAAAAAGTCAGGAAGATGTCCTGAACCAACTAGGCTTTAGAATGGCAGACGTCTGAGGCACAAAGGCAAGCCCAAAGAAATAGTGCTTCGGTGGTTAGCCCAACACACATTTGCACACAATGTTAAGGTCTATAATAAATGCAAATATTACGCTTCTATCGGGGGAACATATCGTCCCCTCAGTGCAACAAGGTTGTATCTGCATATTTGAAGTTTTGCAGGAGAGGCAAAAGAAAGGTTACAATTACTATAGAACACAGTTGACACAACCTGGTTGCATTGGGGCCTGTGGACACATGTATTATAGATAGGGCTTCTATACTTTCATAGGAGGTAGATAAGGGTCAGTAGATGTTGAAACAGAAGAAAACTCAATTTTGCCAAAATGTCAGTTACAACCTTGTTGCACTGAGGCGACGATATATTTGTTAATCGGTGAAAGATGGTACAATCATTCATGCCATCAATGTCAAAAGCACCTGAACTGCAAGTATCTACAAATAGGCAAATAACAATGCCTTGTGGTTACTGAAATTACCACCAAAAGGAAAAAGCTCCAAACAGAACATTAGTAATTCATGCAGAAATCAGCATTCGAATTGGTCAATCGCCCCCTATATGAATATGATAATTAATGTGAATGTATAAGTAAGAATAGTTCATTTTTAAATAAATAATGGATCAAATGGTATTTGTCATGCTCAGCTTGACATTTTCATGTTATTACCTTCACTTATTTGTTTATCTCTCACCTTTTTTTTATCTTTCAAAACTATGGCACTATTCCCATATTTCTTGTATGTTATACAGATAAAGGATGGAGAAATTCGTCTTTAAATATGCCATAAATTGACACCAAATTAAACGGGACTGTCGAAATTGAAACATACAAATTTTACTGTGCGTTTCAGCTGGTATTCAGTAGTTAACCATTCCTTCCTTGATCTGTATGATCTAAATCATTAAAAGCCCCTTGGAATATAAAGATATTTTGTTGTTGCTTCTTTGTATTCTTAATTTCCCTTTTCCTTTCTTGTGTCTGTACTTTAATTCACCAGTAGGTCTTTAATGTGTTCTTGTTCTTTGTCTTTACTGAGATGATCTTCATACTGTTAGATACTCCAGGAAATACATTCAGTACTTCACATCATGGCAGATCAAAAGGATTCTTTGTAAAGCCAAACATAATCTCTTATAATGCTAACAGAGAATACTTCATCCTTGAGGTTTTATGTGATTATATCTGCTTACCCGGTGAGCGCTTGTCAATTTGGTAACTGTTGTCGTCGCCTGGTGGAGTTAGCGGTTGTACCGGCGTCCCATCACCCCCACTAGCAGGGGTCACTGCTGTGTTGTTCCCAACTATAGAGGACTGTGAAGAACACATAAAATAGTCAATAATATTAACAGCATGTACTCAATATATACTTAATATCAAGCAAAGTTATTTCTCCACTTTTATTTAAGCCGTGGCCTATAGGTGTAAACAGGTGTGGCAATTATGTGGTGAGTGAACATTGGAAGCTAGACAGATCATACTATTATTCTACGATAACAGTGATAGTGCCTATAATGAAGCATAGAGAGAGTCATTCTCCACTGGAGCATGACAAAAAGTGGATCTCATTCTCCACGGCCCCATTCTTCACTGTGACTTTTGTCAAATAGCCTCAAACCACTTATCAGGAAGTCATTTTATGCTGTTCCAGAAAAGAAATGAATACAGAAATCCACACTAATTGGTCCAAACTGAATATTTATTCATTCGTTACCCTCTAAGCATTATCTTAACTAACTCGTGAAGAAACGCTCAGTTTGGAGGAATTCTCGTGAACCTCTGTCCAATACTTACCTGTGGTTGTGTGGTGGTAGTGGCACCGTAACTCTCGTGCCAACCCTTGTTGACAGCGTTATTCTCACCGCCGCCATTCTGTAACACTGTTCCCGCTGGCAGGTTTTGAGTTGGATCAGGTACCACAATCCCTCTTCGGTCAATGAGACTGTAGAGAAGTCATACTGTATTATAGTTCAGAATGCCAGGTTCAGAATGACATGACTCTTTTAAATAACATGTTGGAAGAGGACTTCACCATTAGCTAAAGTTAGTTTCCCCTTCAATCAAATTGCATAAGAGTCAGTAGAGACGTCTATAGCGAGATCACAGGAATTTTATTCAACACTGTGCTCTATTATACCTATCAAAACAACATTAGCGTCTTCTTTCGGATTTAAATTGGAATAACCAGTATTACCAGTGGGAGGTGTAATCCAATCCAGTCAAACATCCGCTGTGTCATTAACTACAGTATACATGTGTTTACCCCGGTATTACCTGGCAGTATTGTACATTATGACAAAGCTTGAAGGGTGAAAAATGCAGTCGGTAAAATTGGTATCACTCACCTTGGAGGCATGGGTCCACATATCACATGCATACAGTTCTTGAAGATATTCCCGTGACTGAATGGGTTAAAGTTACCTTGTCCCCGTTTGGATGAAAAGGAGCCTTTTATCTGGAAAGTAATGTCACCAGGAGATAAGCTGCATATTCATATATGGGATTTATCTGGCGTAGTTAGAGACCGAGCCAGCACTAAGCCTACCCGGACCGTCACTGCCGGGTAATCTCTGGCACTAGAAGGATCTGTAACTCAGTTCTCAAGGTATTCCCGTTGTAGGCATTAACCCTATCTAATAACCTCAGTATCTCTGGTGTTTAAAAATGACCCAAAACGTATCCACTGGAAAGTACCGAAGGACCTCGCACATCAGCCGTCTCACGTACGCGAATCTGAGGGTAACTGCGTCCTATAGAACTTCCTAATAGAGGATTTGTTTATTTGTTTGTTTAGTTTTACGTCCGGGGGCCATCAAGGAACTCAGACATTCAAGGTTTCTCGGACATTAAGTCCTTTCTTTTCTTTTTGGACAGGTATTTATATGCTGCTTGCCCGACACAGCAGTGACCGAATGGTGCGCCTTGTAGGTGGGGTATAATTACATCAAAATAGGCGCTAGGGTCACCTAGCTTTCTCTTCAACTCAGGATGTGCCTTATATGCGAGGTATCAAAGTAGTTGAAATTGTTTCATGACGATCCCCCCTTGACCTTAATCGTTATATACGGAATTGTTCATGCTCTTATATGACTAGCGGTGCATCTTTAAGGTCAGGCATTAACTCGGTGCACCTTATACGTGAGAGTTTATGGTACCTAGGACCATTGATATAGTAGTCTCTCAGGAAATATCAACATAATTATAAAATGTCATGGTACTTACATCCTCATTTGTAGTTTGGTTTGAGGAGGTTAAGTATGTGTGGAATCCCGCTAGTCCGATGATGGACCACACAGAGAAAAAGCATACAATAGCTTCGAGTATGGTGCGCAAGGTTAAGGATAAATATACTTAAAATATTCATTTCCTTCTTCTTACTGCTACATGTTTTGCTATACAATATATGGATTCTGATTAAAGTTTCTTAATCTGATATGCACAGGCGAAGACAGATATTACCCAGTATTTGCCATTGCAATATGATCTTAAATTTTTAAGAAAGTACATTAAAAAAGTACATTGCATAGATCGACGAGATAGGCAATGCCTTTTGCCACTTTTCAGGTCTAATATATTTACTTTTTGAAATCAAAATAGAAACAACATAACTTGCCTCCTACCCCAACCCCTTTTCGAATTTGGACAAAACGTACATGTCACTAATAACTCAAACGCCTTCGTTTTACCGACGTAGATTGTATAGTGTTGACAAGGGATGTAACACCTGGTAACCATCATGCTGGTTCTTATCAGTGCTTATCTTGCCAGGTGCCAGATCAAGCAATGGCCGTCCCACAAGGCCTCCGCACTGAGCTCTATACTTACTTATACATTTATATGAAATTTACATGATAAAAGGATATCTCGCTGGTGATTCTTTCATGGCATCAAGAAATGAACTATGTTGTGATCCTGAAAGAGAAAACTCAAACATTAGTTTCTGCCTATAAAAAAGGACATAAGTAGTTTGTTAGATGTATTGGTGCTGTTGTTACTGTGCGTTATTGTTGACTGAAGCATACGTATTATGAAAATGGAAATATTTGTAGGTAAGTTTTCGAGATAGATGCAGTTTCATGAGGCCATTCAATGGACAGGAGTGAATTTCTATAGAAGTAGCTTAACTGGATAGGATTACGACAAACACTTTATAAGATACTCACGTAAAATGAGATGAGTTATGACGCAGGCAAATATAAAGACGCAGAGCACTGACAAGGAGAGGATGAACAGGTAGAAGTATCTGTAGTTACGGCGCCCCACACAGTTCCCTACCCACGGACAGTGGTGGTCAAACCGATCTGAAAAAAGGTACATCGCCTTCAGTACATCTGTTACAAAAAGAAACACCCTGTGGCGAAAAGGGGGACTTTCAAGAAGAAAATTGATTTTAGCAGGATAGCAGTAAGTCCAAATGTGTATGTTGCAAGATACCTCTCCACAAGATAGTACATGTACTTTCATTCATTTCATCAAAGTTCATCTACACTTAAAAAAAGTTAAAGAGATCTCTTCAGTACCCAATAATAAAACTCACATTTGATGCTCCACGAGTTTTTTTTTTTTTTTCATTTGTTTCTCTTACTGTGTCTCAGGTATTGTATTCACCGCTGAATTCTTAGGGTGCAACTGGTACGTCAGAGGGGGCAAGTTGGTTCTATGGTTGGTTCAAGTCTTACTATCTCTTTAAAGTGTGTGTCTTCAACCATTTCCAGTTCTACTTTGAGCCTACTTGACAACAGGACGACATCAGTGTATCACCTATTCTGCTGAGGTCGGATATCTTTCTTTTCTTTAGATATTACATACTCCATCCCGGTGCTAAATCTTTAAACTGTTCACTATGGATTAGCCCCTCTGCTATTGTCCAACAGATAACATCAGTGCCATCGGGGAGGGACAGATGACGGGGGGGACAGATGTGCAGTTGGCATATCTATAGTGGCTAGCCCCTCCACTACCTCCTCACTTAATCCTGTAACAGTACAGCTCACCAGGGAGCAAAGTCCAAACCTCACGGAAATCCCAGTGTCACCACATCACGGCCGTGGGATGATCTCAACGTTGGTGTGGCTGGCTAGCATTAATAGGCACTTACACGGCCAGTTATCCCCTACAGGAGAGAGTCGCAGAGGCTCAGGCTAGGAGTGCGAGAGGAGGAAAATTGGGACAATTTACATTTAGCACTTTATATTTTACATCTTGAGTTTCAGGACAGTCATGTTCTCTGTTTTTTGGTATGGAGGGACCCTATTTTTCCTACAGCTACAACGTGTTCCCTAGTACTCCTCTAACACAATGTGTAAAAAAATGTATTAGAGTGCATACCTTGTTCTTACCAACCATTATTTCTTACCAACTGTTAACATGGGTATTTTTTTTCAGCCTATAGGCAAAGCGTTAAGTGCCCGACGGTATTATCGCAGACTAAGATTCTACCAGGTATGACGAATAGGACGCTGCCCACATTTATCCTGGCACTGCATGTACTGTTAAGGACGGATCAGGGACTGGGCAGAACATATGGATCTTAGTCAGGGAGCTGTGCTCTACTCTGACGCAAGGGATTTTATTGATCATGCCTATGTAACACTGAGACCAACTGGTACATGTATTATCTATGGTAATTTTGTCACTTAATTTCTTATGAATCCATAAGGAAGGGTGAGTGAAGCACCACTTCTGTATTTCTGTCATGTGCTCTTTATAAACACTGGAAACATCCAGAGATCAAAGTCAGGACAGTTTGAGCTGCGACAGAGAGAGGGTGACCTATGTACTCAAGCATGAGGTAACCTATCTGCATGGCAGCTCATAGATGCTGTCAATCCATGTCAATGGGCACTACATAGCCATACAAGTTTGCAAACACAGACATGGGCATGGAAAGACGGTGCCTACAACAGCAAACCACACAGCATTTCCAGTTCGCAGACCATGTACATCTCAGGGCGTGAGACCCCAGACAGAAACCAGGAAATTACCAGCTCCATTGGCAGTTTGCCTGAATCAAACAGCGACTGGCCACAGAACTGATCCCTGTGTTAGGATGTGTTAAGAGATGGAGAGCGGGTAAATTTGTGGGCATGGGTGGTCCGTGGTATTGTAAGGACTATCCATCTATTGGCCAGATATTGCTTTAAGTTGGCTGGCGGGGATAGACTAAAATTAAAAAGTAATTAGATTTTCGCTATATTCTCTACAGAGTCCTTGAATGATTTGTAATTTTCATATATGCAAATATGATGGTTCCAAGCATATCTTTTTGAGATAAAATAATATAGATTCTTATAACTGGTTAGGTACAACATCATCTGTAATGCATACATGTGGTATGTCTCTGCCTTGTAATCAGAAGGGCCAAGGTCGAAATCCCTTCCAAGTTTTCAAATACTGGGTATTTTGCATATTTCGTTTATTCATGTATCGATGTAACACCGGAGAACCCTGGAGTCCTAATGTTGAACTAACAATCTCTGCCAGCCACTTTACTTCATTTTGCCATTTTGCAGCATGGATTTGGTTGTGGCGAGTCCATCCACTAGGGCTGCACTCATGTTCCATGCCGGACCTATAAGGTTGAAATCTCCTTAAGGGTTGACACGATATCAAAATGAAGTGCTGATGAGTAGTCTCTACAGCATTCCATTGGCGCATCATGACTACAAATGAACTCAGCCTGGGAGGCATAAACATAAAAGAGCCATCAAAGGGTTAAGAACGGATGGCAAGTGTAGCAGAGGAATGGTAAGGGATTGATTTGTTAGTGTGACTAGTCTAACCTCAAGTCGATCTTCCAATGGAATGTGATACATTTGTTATACATTTGATTAATTAAACAATTTTTTTTAGAATTCTAGGGCCGGACCTCCTGGAGAGAAAAAAAAACTTAAAACAATTAAACAAGTTATTTACTCATTTTTTTGAGTGTTAGCGAGGCATCTTGATAGACTGCAAGGCGTGTTGGTTCAATATAACGCACAATATACAATTTAGCCTTGGTACATGTCCTATACCTGTGTATCTATTAGATTTGAAGGAAGCACCAGAGTATGGTGGGATGGACATGTGATACTACATAAGGATGAGACTGGTTATGAAACAGGTGATTAAAGTGTACCTGGAAAGCTTAAGCTAAATCTCCTTGCTGGGTGTGTGGGAGGAGTATAATCTATTCCTTGGGAATGTCGTAAAGGGTAGGAGCCAATATAGATCCTACACCCATAATTCCATTTATGCACGATTGTCAGGCTGAGGTGTTTGATATTTCCTCTTCTAGATGCCAACTCTTTCCATTCAACAATCACGTATAGGCTGAATTGATAAGATGATTTTGCAGGGATCCAGTATCATGGACCATGCTGATAACTCTTTTCGAGTTAATAAACCGTGCCTTATATGCGTGCTACTATGGTAACAGTTCTCATCAAAGTGTGGTTCAGTGGCTGCACATCAAAACCCAGTCCATACACTGTTGATATCCACATGTAGTATCTCCTCTCACACTGTCAACTTGATCTTCACTACCCCTAAACGTTCCCTTCACCATCCAAACCTGCAATATTTCCAGTCCTCCCACGACTGGCTAGCTGATACCCCGTCCCATGCCGAGCCAGACATCTGCCTCATTTATATGCACCAGTTGTCCAAACCTCCTTTTTGTCTAACTGCTGGTTGGGGACTTGGGATGGCCAGCATGGGTGGCACTTCCTGCAAACATCTGGCTACCACCAGCGTCCCACACTTCAGTGTGGGCCGCTATGATGCTAACAGTTCTTTCTTACACTACCTAGAATCCAATGTGAATTCCTTTCGCCATTAGTCATATATTCTCAGCATATTTGATGTTGGAATTCTAACCCAGTGGCATAGTCAATGATCAGGGGAGCAAATCCAAGAAATCAGTTATTGAATATGGATATGCCAAAAATTAAATATTTTTCCACATTTTGAATCTTTGCAAACTAAGGTAGAGAAGAAAAAGGTTTATGCTCACCACAATAAAACCCTAGCATCATTTATGACAGGCTTTATTACCCTTTAAAGGCCGCATAGAGCATTATAGCACAATGCTCACTGTCATCATGATACATGAATGGAGCCTTGTAGAGTAACTCCCTGCGGCTACATTCATGCATTGTTGCGATCCTACACGATCGGTACACCACTAAAGGCTCGGAATGATGTATCAATGTAGTGCTAGTACATGGACTCATCAGCACTAAATTGGTCAAGCATCCTGAATCTAGAAGGATCATGCTGCCCTTAATTTACCATCATAATAAATAACAAAGCTCCTTACTCACCTACACAGTTGTCACACAGACTGCAGTGTGAAGCCCGTGGAGGTCGGAAAATCTTGCAGGTGAAGCAATACTTGAGTTTGATCACCTGTCCTTTGATGACCACCTCCTTGGTCCGAGGCGGCGGCCGGTATGAGTTTGGTGACTCGCCGTTTGGCACCTCTGTCGGTAAATAAACAGGCATTAATATTAGAAATTTAGCTATATAGGATAGATTCGCGAATACATCATAATGCAGGGTGGCATATGAAAGAATATAAAGAAAGATCCTTCTCTCAAAACTAAATAGCTTCGGTTAATCTCTGAAGCTCAACCCATACAACAGACTAATTAGGAAATTGACTTCACCAACATATCTCTTAAGTATATAATACCACATTTATATCATGTTCAGTTAGCATTAATCATCGGGTATTTCTCCACTGCTGTCAGCTTATAGTTTGACACGTTCATTTCTACAATGGCTTTCACTTTTCATATGCCAAATACACCTGTAAAAACACCTGAAATGAACTGAAAATCAAATAAGTGTTAAAATCCGAGAAATAGAAAAAGATTTAACCAAATCTAAATGCTGAGTACACAACGACCAGACCCAAGATTAATATCTATATATGAAAAAAAAAAATTCCCTGATGAGTAAATTGATATGGACCACATGGATAGGAATCGAAGGGATAAGATTTAACCAAATCTAAATCCTGAAAACACAACGACCAGATCCAAGATTGTATGTATTAAAAGAAACCATTCCCTGAAGAGTAACTGTGTGGACCAATTGGATAGGATTCGAAGGGATTAGAGAGTTATTGATTTATCATACCTCAACTTGGACAAACTTGCTTTGTGTTATACAATTATGTGTAACACCATATCCTGTCTCCCAAGTCTGCTTATCTTACATCAGACGGCCCTTGGTAAAATTGCCGTTGTATTTCCAATTTTAATACTAAATCTCGCAAGGATACTCAAGGGGCTGATTTTCGATATTAAAATGTTTCTGAGGTACGGTAAAGCTTAACTTTACTTTATTGGCGTTCCCAGTCCCACTACTACAGACAGACATGTTGAATTATTAATCCTCCATACCAACAACATGTATACAACTCCTTTCTGATAGATCACTGACGATTTATCTTAATTTTGTATAGTAAACAGTAAAACTTTATTATAATTCTCACAACTTTGTTCACATCAGGAAAAGAGTTAAACGTGCATTGTCTGTGTATACATGCATTCGATATCGGGAACCAAGGGACTCAAAAAGACTCAAAGTAATGAGGTCAACAGAGTGAGTGACTCACCGTGAGTTCCTGAGGCAACAGGTAACAGGTAGGAGTATATGGTGAGGAGCTCATCAATTACTTGTTATACATTCTCGTTACTAAAACCTCTCACCAGGACAACACACATAATTACTTAGACTGTCTCTTGTCCATATACCCGGTATTATCGTAGGGTCGTAGGAAGACACATATTATTTCATTGACTGGGGGTTGGGGCAGTGGGTAATACTTCATGTAAGATCACATATGTGTGAAGGATTCTTAACGTAAAGTGAGTACGGTGTACATTATTTACATTGCTGTAATATATAGGGTTTCCTGGCATGTAGCAAGAATGACATAGTACTCCTTGTATGCTGAACTGTCCCTCCCCTATCCACCTAACCCCATCCCCCACCTGCCCAGGGAATAAGTTAATTAATACCGGGGTATCTTAAAATGTAAGTTGTTGTTAAGAAGACCTCCCATCCAGTGGCGGATTTAGACTGGGGCGGTGGGGGGGGGGGGGGGGGCACTCTTCATTGACAAACTACACTGAGGATACAGCAACGGATACAGCGCCTACTCCTTTGTTATTACTTCTTTGATGAGAATCCATATATTATTAATTATACTGTTCGTAGCGCGTCATGATATATACCAGCCAAAACCGTAGTTATCTTGGCAGACGTCACTGTCACCTTTTCTAAACGTAAATACAAGGGAAACACCCATTGCCAATTCCCACTGACTACTATTACTGGGTGCTGCTTAACCTTTTACCCCTCTATATTAATTCCTATGTTAATGTGTTTCCTTTTTCCCAATAGTTGCGAAAATCCTTGATTATTTTGCATTGAAGCCTCTTGATTTATTTTTTTTTTATGAAACGGGACATGGGATGAGGGGGGGGGGGCTATACTGCGTACATAAACGCTTTTGCCTATTGCACTGCTTCCACCATTTCCAATGACATATCCTACGGTTCGCTAAAACGAACTGGAATGCTGCATAGGACCAGTATTATAGTATAACTATAATAGAAGGATGGTTATGACTTACCTATTTGTTTTTCTATTTCTGCGGCCTCGTCTGGTGTGGCTCGTGGTATGACGCCTGGGTCGCTGAAGCTGGTCCTTAATAATGTGGACATGACGAAGATGAAGAGCACGGCCGCAATGACCGGAATGGCCGGTGTGAGGTTTACCGCCAGGTAGGGGCAACTGCAACAAAGCAAAGATGATGCTGATAAATGTCATGTATAGGACGTACACATCTACAGACAAAGAAATGTAAAGGTTGCACAAGACAATGGTCGCCTTCGTGCAAGGAGATTTGTATCTGCATCTGGGTCAACACGGTAACAGGTACCTCAGAGATCTTTTATTGTGGGGGAGGGTCGGGGGCATTATATGCATTGTATTTGAGTTTGACCAGCTCTACTATACCATACTTATAACAAAACCTATCAGAACAGGTGATTTGGTACTAGTAATCAAGGCGCCATGACAACCAAGTCTGACAGCATAGAGAAGGCTCAATGATGAAGTATGAGAGACGTGCTTATTATCACCACAATGAAACTCTACATTACACCTACCCATTACACTTACTGACAGGTAGGTATTAGACATTGAGTCAGGCTGTCTCCAGCTTCTAACCACGGCCCTTCTCACTTTACGGCCTGGATATACTTAATCTTTCTGAACACCTTTGGCAAAGCCCTGGGTCAATCACTCTGTACGCATAGCACGTCAGTGTATTGGCCACCGCAGAGTTGGGCTTGTTTGCGAGTATCATTATTAGGATTTTTTGGAACCATCTCAAATCACAAATCTACTGAGTGCTAAATCATCAAATAGTCTCTATTGTACTACGTGCACACAGAAGCAGTACGAATGTTTTTAAAAGGATCGTTGTTATGAAATATCAAGGGATTACCAGGTAACTAAAGATACATATGTACAGTTCGCTTTGCTCTCATTACACAGAGGATATAGACACAGGCATAACTGTCACAAAGGATCGCCACGAGTTAGGAACACAGAATATTATGCTAAATTAAACATTCAATGTGTTGATCTCATCTGGCATTATCACCAAGACATCCATGTTGTCCGAAATGCCAGACTGAGAGCAATCACTAGGAGGTTTACTATTGAGTGGCCTGGCTTACTTAACCCTTTCATCACCGACAAAATATATGCAACTTGTGAACATACCCGTGACAAAAGATATGCAACTTGTGAACATACCCGTAATAACTATTCTGCGCGGACAGACCTACCGTAATCTCCCGCTTATAAGGCGCGTCTTATACGGGGGTTTTTAGTTCTAATTTTAGTTCTAAGTTCCACAAGGGGGACACCAAGACCTTTCTTTTGATATGTTACACTACCATATAAGCTCATCTGCTGTATTTGGGGTCCAGGAGGGTCACGGGGGTCCAAACAGCACATAGCTTTTTGAATTTTGAAAATCCATTCTTTCGAACAAAAGTTATGAATTTTTTTATTTTTTTGACCATATTCTGAAACTCTGGGTGCGCCTTATACGCGGGATGCGCCTTATACGCGGGAGATTACGGTAACTGCATTTTCAGTATACCATATTCAACGTAATAAGCACATGGTGCGGTTAAAACATTTCTAGAAGGAATGCATAGTGGTTAAGAGTTTAATTGGTCTTCAAATTCAGAAAATGTTGGGTCATTTCTAGTACAAAATGTGAGAAAAAGGAGGGGTGTGCGGTCAGATGGGTATTCATAAATAAAAGTGTCCACTCCAGTCAATGTTATCATCATCATGGTATTTCCTATAGTCGATGTAAGGCCAGACATGGTGTCTACACAAGTCGATGCTACTCCAAAATGGGGTGAAACATAGCAGGGTGAATAAAACATGCTGTGTAGACGACATGGCCAGGCCTCAGCTCCCTCTGTACACTTCACGGCACCATCCTAAGAGACCAAGGTAGGGTGTCATTAACATAACCCTGGTAACCACAGTTATCCTATGAGCTAATGATCCACAGATCCACAAGCCTTTCTACTGTAGTACATGTAATTGGTATATTTTGTAGGACGCCAATGAATGAATGAATAGGTCAACATGATACATGAATGCAGTCCTGGAGACTATTTGTCAGGGCTACAAGCATGTGGCGACTCTTAAATCAAAGGATAGGGAGCCGCTTACTACAAAATCGTGAAACAATAATCTCATCATATCTCAGGCGTGATGCTAGAGGCGATCTCCGATTAAGATGCCAACTAAAGACGTGAATAAATCAGGGCCCACTTCAATTTCAAGTATTATTGAAATTCATGCATGCCCTTAGCTTTTAAGTAATTTAGTCATTCACAGTGATACAATCTTCTCTTGCGTCACAACTAGCCATCGCATTCATATTGCTGAATATCCGCTCTGGAGAGCTTCCGAGTTCACTTATTGTTTACTGCACACAGCCCCTTTCCTCTTCTCCATGGTCATATCATTGTACAGCCCAGGTGAAAATTTTAGATCAATTATTCATCTACAGCCTTCCAGGCAACCCTTTTTTTGTCATTCCCAAATCTAGGAAAAGAGGGTCATCTTTTATTTCATATTCTTCCCTAGACAATGAGGCTTATTCTGTGGGTGCACGAAGACAGAGCAGTGTAATTAGATCACATCAGGAGGTGGTGCCTCCGGTGCCTGGCGTCAACAGTGGTAGGGCTGTCTGAGACCAGGTACAACGCCTTCATGCAAGCTTCTCTTATAATATCATGCCACACACCATGAAGCCACACGGCCCCCTACAGCTAGAATATAGACTGCTTGAACTACGTTCAAGAGACGTGGCGCAAAAGTGAACGCCTACAGAGGACACCTACTGTCTCCACCTCTTTGTCAGCAGTTCTGTTTACAGTATCAATCTCTAAACCATAGACCTACGGTATGGGCGTTTGGTTCCAGCTTGCACAAACTCTCGTGATTTCTCACAATATGCACGAGATATTGCGATACTTCAACCGGTCTTAAAAAAACGTCTTATCAGGACTTTACTACCATTTTCCCCACAATAATACACGGTTTCGCAAAGAAATATAAGGATTAAATTGTGTGCCAACATGTTCCCCTTCATTTCCATATAATTAGAATAGAGGATGGTTGAGACTTCTTACTTTTAAGGCGGACTGTAAAAGCAATACATCCAGCTCCCATCCATCAGAAAATGCCATAAAAATGAGATTTTGCGACCACCATGGCAAAATCAAAAGAAAGGAGTTAAAAAAAAGTGAAGTCTCAAGACACATGAACACTTGCTCCAAACGTGGTGAAGACACAAAACAAAGGGACATGACCATCACTGTGGTGGATTTCATACATGCTCACCCAAAATACACTAAGGCCAAGCACCTACGGAATTTGATTGAGTACATGTATAATTGGATACAGAGACTACACACTAACACCCCCAAGGCCTTAATGTGGCGGTGCCTCTGGTCCATTGATGACAAGCCAGCAATTAAATTGTAAATTGCCACATACAATTTTATGATTAGTCCTATTGGACATTGTACTTCACCCATTAACATTTAAATAGTACCTGAACTTGAAGTTCTTGAATAATTGTCACCCAAAATAATTTTTCGATGGTTTTGGAAAAATTCAACAGACCACCTCATCCTTATAAATACAGTCCACTCCTGATTTATAAGGACCATGTGAGGACCCTGAGTCAACACAAAAACTGTAGGCCCACTAAAGATACCCCGATGGTACCTTGATGTATGCCCAACAGTGAACAGGAATTTTTTAACACCCATAAATACTACTTTATGAAGTTAAAATATCCAAAACCAAACCCCTATGGGTCTGGTACCGCTCAATTAATTTTTGATGATTTTTAAGCCAGCCTAATTCATCAAAATTAATTTATTTCAAGTGCAGTCTGAGGATCCCCTTAGGTGAAACCGCCCAGTTCCTCTAATTAATCACTCTGTGATGAGGACCAATCAGGAGACCTGTTACCCATCCACATGGCAACAAACCTCCACACTGGCCCCAGTTCGTAGTCTACCGATTACGTCACTGGTAAACAGGCATGCTGGGAGGTACTATTTTTCTTAGCTGGTTCTTGGTGACTCAACCTGGCAGATGGATACCAGCAAATGCTGGTTCCCACAAGCACCCAGTATTGGGGTCAAAGTAGGTCCAACACCAGCAGTGTATGAATACGGCGATTTTTGGTCAAAATGGTAACCTAGGGGAGAAGGCTTAGTTTGCCCACCAAACTAGGTCGCCGGAGAAGTTGAACAAACCTCCTGACAACAATCCAAAACAACAAACAACTGTTGTGATTGGTCAATCTAGGTCAGGTGACAACCACTATAAAAGGGCACTTTTCAAAAATTGAGCTCATTCCAGCGGTAACTGCCAACCACAGCACATACCCCGTACCAAAATACTTATAAATAGAAAAATATCTATAAATAGAAAAGGCACATCCTTATAATGTATTAATTCTATTAAGAATGGGTATATGCACCGGAGGGATTGACGAGGTATAAAAAGGTAAACATACTATGGTATGTAAATAGCACATGTAGAAGTGGAGTTATGATCAAAAACATGTCATCTTGTTAAGCCCAAATTGGAACACTCGGGCTCATATACGGGACAAGGTAATACAAGACTAACTGGACTTTTCCCCTGGCTTATACACGGGACCCGGCTCATACACGAGGAAACACGGTACATGTACTTTCCTAACTGTTCCAGCATCACAGTTTGGGGGTCTGAGATCCCCTTCTCTCACTTCACATCAGAATGGATACTGCCTGTTGTGCTGGTGTGTGTCAGCTATAAATCAATGCTCCCTTTTTCTGGGTGAGCAGCTCACTATGACTCACCACTGTGAGCAGGTACTACATGCAGATGTATGATGGCAGGGGCAGGCTCGGTGAGATTGTGTTATCCTTTTAGTGTGTACCCTTTTAGGACTGCACACTTTCAATCAGGGAGAGTCAGAACCTTTTACCCCTTTCTTGACACGATACATCTACATATTGTACCAAGTCTACTGACTGCTACAATTCTGAAGGGGTGGCATGATGCACCAGTGCAACAGTATCGAGTTACTCCTGAGCACTATCATGATGACAATATATATACATGTAGTATAAGAGTGAGACATGAAAGCTCTCCTTAGAGGGAAATTGCTTGATGACTTACTGGTACTTGATAAGGAACTTAACTTATTAGGTCATTTAATATGGACATTCGACCAGTACTGTGTTAATCAATGCCTGAACATGGCTTTTCCTATTGCCACCCCCACGTGACCATGAAAATAAATGTAATTAATTAGAGCAACCGACCATGGCTGTGTAATTAGGGTCTGGTAGGATAATGGCGAGCCAAAGGTCAACTGATGAGACTTTTCACCTGAGACCCCCGACTCTGGTGTTGCTCCCTTGATCAAATTGTTGGATGGCATGTCAACATATGGAATACAATCGTAGTGCCTCGAGAAAAAGGCGACCCCGTGTACAAACATTTTGGCGATAGAATTCAAAATATTGCATATTAAGTGAGGTATTATGGTACTGCATGACAGCTGTTACGCAATTTGTAAGGTCATTTTGTTTGATATCAAAATGTCCTAAACAACTTAGATCATAAAATTGTTTCTTAAAGGTCACCCCGTGAGGGATATTCCAGTCTGCAACACGTGACTAAATTTCAGTATTTTACTCCCAGGATCTACCGGCAGTCTAATATCAGTTGATGCTGGCCTGAGGCATCATCTCAAGTGTTACGCTTACAGTCATGGTCACCTCCGAGTTGCCTAAGGCTATGCATGTAGCGCTTATTCCTTCAAACTCACAATTTATCATATATTAGCACCAAGACTAAAACGTGCAATTATTTTCTAGTAATCCAACAAAAAGCTCATGTCGCATCCAACCATCCTTCCATCCATATATTACGGGGTATATGCAATAGTTTCTCCCTCTACATACCAATTTATATAATCGTAGCAAACGCTAAACCTGTAACTATACAGCTTGAGTTCATTTACCTCATAACCCTTTCCTTTGTGCTACATCTGCATATTAAGCCAATTCCATACATCAAATAGAAGAATGGAGATACCCGTACTTGGATCCCAATACAGCACTTCTTTCTATTAAACATCCACATTGACATTCTCAATGGCATGTGGTCACGATTTATACGAAATCGGTACCTTTTTAAAATACCACACCCTTCATTTTTACCAGGTTCCTGACATTCAAAAACATAGGGCACAGTGCTAGGCACACTCGAAACTCGGAAAGGCTGTAAACAAGCATCGTTCTTCCTCGTCTCGCTGTCCGTCATGTTGGATTTTTCAATATACACACCTCCTCCATTTTGGTGTAATCAACAAAAGGCTAAGTGCATCTTCCTCCTCTCACTGTCCGCCATTTTGGATTAGACCGGAAGTCATTGTGCCGACATATTTGCGCGGAATTTTTCAATTTACGCAAAATCGGAGGGATATCATCGATTCAAATAGGCCTTATATTGCATAAGAGGCATGTTAAATATAATGCAGCTGATAACTCTAAAAGTCAAAAGCTTTTTTTTGTTTGGATGAGTGGAGTAATTGATCCTGTGCTGTTGAGGTATGAATGTGAATATGAAATAAAACACAAAGGTCATTGCTTCTAAATCATTCATTGGAGTCTTTTTCTTTATTTGCTCAACAGAGCAAGAGATAAATATTGCAATCAATAAATTGGAATGTGGGATGGGGCTGCAGGCACCACTGGAGTAAGCCAGGGGGAGGGGTTCTGATGTAAGACAGCCGCTACTCGCTATTGGCTCCCATAAGTTGTGCACTCATCCTGTTGCACCAGCACTCCCTCACCCAGGTTATTGGCACCACCAAGCCACTATTTGCCCAGGTTATTGGCACCACCAAGCCACTCCCGTCAAAACTGTGCTATTCGCACCACATTGCCGAAAAAGGTGGTAAAGTTGATACATGGATCATCATCATATACCTTCACCATTGGAGGCAAAAAGTGTCTTATGGCTGCCAACCAAATGACTCTGTAGAATTTAGACAATTACTTAAAATTTACAATAGTTGGTACTGAAATACCTTTTCCTGAAAGACCGCTACATCTCCTCCTTTATTGGCACTACAAATTCATTAAGTAATTCTGCCTCTTATATATAAAATTTTTATCTTTTTTGAAACTTATTCACACCACCAAAATGACTGAAAATGAGGGGACCCTAGTCGTCTTCTATAACTCTTTTCGAATTAAACATACAATAAATCATTAATTTCAAGCTATAATGTGTAAATTTTGTCTTCTTATCCGCCATGATTTTTTAGGGTTAGCTGCACATGCACAGGATGACACCACGGGGGCGAATGGCGGGAAGGCCTCCATAGGATTAACATTGTAGAACCCAAAGGGTCGCCCCAAAACTTTTTAGTATTGATTATTTTTCTAATTTTAATATCTCTTAATTAACTATAATCTATAGTTCTGCACATGCTACGGAACATAATCTGCCGTATACACCTTGATTTAAGGCCCAAATGAACCTTAAAAGATTTATAATTGATTTTTGAAAATAAAAAGATGGTCACGTTTCACCCCAAGCACCTGGCCCAGCAGTGAATCCCTAAAACTCTTTCCGAGTTAACAGGAATATCAATGTTCTGACACTGAAATAAGGCATTTAAAAATGTGTTAATGGCACTAACAGCACTATTACCCTAGATACAATCTATGGACTTAATCAATTCGAAATCCAAGGTAATTAATAAATTAGTTATTGATACAATCGGCGGATAAGATATTATTCTGCAGTATTAGCCATATCAAAAGCATTAATTTAATAATACTGGGCTTTGAAAACTTAAGTTTCCAGATCGTTTTCAAAATTCAAAACTGGCTTATAATCTTTCCAATAAAGTACATGTATTTACATGAATCCGAGTTCTATGGAGAGGTAGCTAGGATTCAAGCAGCGTTTCTGGGGTAATTTCACAACAGTTACAGTGAAAAGGACCTATAAAGCTCTTGAAAATATAGATGAAAAGGTCCCTTGATGAAAGTTATCAATAACACCATTAACATCCACTTTCTTTCCATTTTCTGGCGCGTCCAAAGCAACAGGTTTGCTATATTACAGGATACTTTGAAAGCCGGGAAGTGCACTTCATGTGATATCAGACTTTTATTTCATCATAATTTTGGCAATCATCCATGGATACTAATCAAAACTCACGTAATTAAAAATCACTTAAACATAGAACTCCACTAAACTTAAAGACAATCATCTCTCATTTCAAACCCCCATAACTCCCTTAGTTAATCTTCCTACCCCAGAGAGTGCTTTCAATGTCGACAGGTGAGTGGTGAACTGGAACCCCAGTTAACAGGCATTATTTGTAGGTGTGGTGGTGTAAGGTTTCAGATGTGGACAGGAGATCCCACTCTCACTCACACCTGAGGCGCTATGTTGGACATAGGGTGCAGCAGCACGTGGGTGTGTGGGTGTGGATAAAGTAACACCTCATTAAGGCGCTGCCAGAACAAGCATCCCCACTTCACACTGCTTCATTATAGAGAGTGTGGTTATTGGATACCCATATTATACAAGCTGCAAAATAAATGATAGCTATTGGTATCACATTTCATGTGTGATGTAGGAGTTTCGACATTGATCTATAGGTACAAATGTATTGCCTCCAATCTTGTTTTTATCATTAAAAACCCAGACCCCAGGCTAATCCTATATCGTGTACCTTAGGCCAATTGCCAGCATGGCTAATAGGAAGGGTTTCAGGGTAGGTTACAAATATCAGGATGACTGGAATCTAGTATTCTCTGGCTCCTAGCCATGTATCTTTATATACTTAAGTGTAAAATGATGAAATGCTCTGCGTAGAGCCTAGAGGCGACAGCAAAGGGCTGTACAGTAACTTCTTTAATAGGGGCTAGATATACTGATGATGAAAGGGCACCATAACTGTGCCCCCTTCAGGTGGTACTCATAGTGGATCCATCATTATATATATATATTCATGTATCCTACGTACAACAGATGGTGCCACTCATGGACCATCCTGTGAATGTTTCTCTCAAACCAGGCTTGACCAAAATCTGTTTTGCACATAACATATGAACTGAGGCTAAAGGTCTATATCTCATTTCTTATTGGTCATTTTTTATCAACTACCGGAAGTTGAAATTGAAGCACAGTACGCATCACACATATATTTAGATACAGAAATTTGACTCATGATTTAATAGTTTATACTTTATTCCAAAGCCTAACCCTAACTCCCTATCTGCGCCTGCCTGAAATGATTTTCGTCATGCACACCTGGTCCTTCTTCAAAAGTTATCTCGTTATACTTCAGTTAATAATTCAAGTCCTCCCGCGGCCAACAAGACACTTGTCTTTTAGTCAGAATACTGCTATGCTGGAATAGACCTTGCATATGGCCATATATTACCAGTCATCTTTTTTTTTCATGTCTTTAAGGTGATTGCTTTTGTGATTTTCTGTGGTAAGCCAATTCAGTTAATGAATCTGGCATGTCACTTGTCTTCTTTGGATAGGTCTATCCCATGGGCAATACTGCAACTAAATGATACCTCCGCCCAGGTCTCCTGATAGGAGAAGGACGAGGAATGACCACAAAAAGAACTTCCACCTAAAACGCCCAAAGTCACAAGCTTACAGAAAATCATGTCCATATAGGGGTAAAATCCTTTGGAATCAGCTCCCACTAAAAATCTAACAGGCCCCCAATAAATGCACATCCAAGAACATGATAAAAAAAATGGTATGGTACCTTTTTGGTGGGTAGGAGGAAAGCAGTGCTTTCAGGGAAGTATCAGGTTCCCTAGATTATAAGTTGGCCAGCATCCCCTTCCCACTCACCCATAAATTGATTTCCCTGTGTCCCGTATAAAGGCCCTGGCTTTAAAGCTACCCCTGCTGAGCTCTGGGTTTTAACCAATCTCCCCCCTGCCCGTACCCAAACCCTTTTATTTATTTATATCATTTCATTGTAAATATCTATCCACCTTGTTGACAATCTGCACTTGCAGCGAAAGGTTGACCGCATTTGACAAATATCCTATAGCTCCAATCAATTATGTATTACATATTGATACTAAGCTTCCATGATTGTTGATTTGAAGCCAAAGCAAATTTAGGTACACTCCTCATGTGTCATTAATTCTTAAACTGGTTCCCCCCTACCATAGGTCAGTCGCAATAACATGTAATGGAAAATCATGGCAATAAACATGGTTATGAGTTTCATACCAAAAAAAAACAAAAAACAAAAAAACTTTGGGTTAGGCCACACCAAAATAAAAAGTTGGTCTATGGTTTTCATTTTGAAAAAATGGAGAGGGAGGGTGAAATTTTTTTTTTTTAATCTTTTTTTTTTGTCAATGGATTCTGCACATTACAGAAGTGGAGAGGGTGATTTTTTTTTTCATAACCAAAGATTTCCCAGGAAAGGAGTTGAGAGGAGTTGGCCAGTTTTTAAAGCTAGTATCTGCCATTGTTTGTTCAAAAATTATCGCCCCCCCCCAAAAAAAAAAAAAAAAATTAGATTTTTGCAGAAAATGGTGCGGGCGCAATCATAGACAAAATAATTTTTAAAAAAAAATTTAAATTTGTATTTCTGAAAATATTATGCGGGAAATCCATAGACCAACTATTTAATTTGGTGTGGCCTTAATATTAAATGTACGTCAGGCAAGGAAAATGTTGTTCACTTTGTGTATAACATTTATCGTCAGTGAGTGGTAATGCAGAGGTTCTGCAGCAGTGAGCACTTATGCATGTATCATTTGCTACCTACCGTAATCTCCCGCGTAAGTGTGTATCTATAGAGGGTGATTGTCGATGTGGTTTTTATACAGCCTTCGTGATATTTTTTTTTTTTTTAATTCAGTGAAAACAGTAACACGGCTTTATGTAAGCAAAAATGAAAACCTGCTACCGATCTTTTTTCTAGTGTTGCTAGCCTAATAATGTATACATATCTTAACCAAAATACATTTGTATTGTAATTGAATAGGCGTGTCCTCTACCTGGTAGTCATCCAGCGGGAAACCAGGGATTGAGATTCATAGTTTTCTCTCCTGGTCCATGTATTGGGTGGAAGCGGGACTTAGCCAATTCTGGCGACATGCACTAGCTAATAAGAACTGATAAGATGGGACCACCATGTCCCTGGAAGTGGGTGTTACACAGGGAAAAGGTATCATCATGACATGCCTCATCAGTAAGTTTTACCTCAACCAGCGAAATTCAAAATGGTAGACCCACTGGGCATACACAATAAGCCCTATAACATTCAGGTACGTGTATAAGGCCACTCAAAAAAAAAAGGCTTTAATTTGATACCAAATATGCCGATACCTATCTATCTCAAAACACATTTTTTTTATGCGCGCGGTGATGAGACCAGTTATTTTTTTTAGTGGCCTAATGGAAGTTTTCAGGTGCTAACAATCATAGCCACACAGGTGTGCAAGGCCCCAGGTGTGGGATCTCTTGCTAGACCACACAGGAGGTATATGTACTAATTAAACAAGCTATCATAGGAACTGACACAAATGGCTTCCTCTGGGTGTGGCACACCTTGCAGGTCAAGTAATCAGTGGCCTGCGTTCAGTCTGTAAACATACAACAAAATGTCCCATCTGAGATTCACGAGAAAATCTGAAAAGGTTAGCAATGGGTCACCATGCTGTAAGAATGAAGTGCAAGTCTGAAGTGGGTTTTTTGTTTTTGTTTGTTTGTTTGGTTAGTTTTACGTACAGGGGCCACTCAAGTACTCAGACATTATAACTGACATCGTGACTAACTGCAGTTACAACCTTCTTGAAATGAGGAGACGATATAAAGGTACTCCCAAAGAGCTGACATGATGCATAAACAGTGATTCCATCCTGAAGTATATAATCTAATATGATAATTGTTATGATTTCTAGGCCCAAATCGTAATGGAATCCCTTCGATATCGTAGCAAATATCGGAACAGTAAAACAATGATTTAGGGGTGGATGTAAAAATTGATCTTTTCTCTTAATTTAGCTAGGCTATAACATGAAGGGGGGGGGGGGCAAAACAAATAAAAAAAAAATACGCACACACACCTGCTATCTCTGATCATAAAAATAGTCATAAGCCAATTACCGGTACCAGTCTAACTAACAGATCTCGAACCAAATTCCAATATTAATGTGTTTGTAAATGCCTTGTGCAGCAAGACCCAGCCAATGGCACTACAGTACATACCGGGTATGATATCAGCGAGCAGCCCCACCATCACAGGTTATGAGGACCGTCCTACCCACATACAAATGGATATCCATTTATCATAGACATTGAAACAAAGCCCTGCTGCTATCATGGCTTCTCAGAGCAGCCTCCCCTGAACCACGCCCTCTTCTATCAACACAAGCAAATAATGGCCCGACTTTGTGCATTTAGGCAAGATTAGAACGGTTAGAGCGCCAGCAATTTCCCTCCAAGACCCCGGGGCTAGTTGTGGTATCATGTGATAAGCCACTGAGCCACTGTAGATGCGTTTTAGGCACATATGTATTATGGAGTCACTCTAGTCTAGCTTGAGGTACCAGAGCCCAATTCTGAATGCGATGCATAATGTATGTGGGGTGGGCAGCTGTCGCAATGTCGCAAATAATGTGCGACAGAGAGCTTGGAAAATACGATAGTGACATTGAGGATGTTATGGGCTTTCTAAATATGAAAGAATTTTGTCAATATTCCAAATAGAACCAAAGTTATGACCGTTTCAATACACACCAAATCTGAAAGAATTTTGTTAATATTTCAACTACCGTAAACTCCCGCGTATAAGACGCGTCCTCTAGGCCAAACAAAATGCTGGGGCGTCTTATAGCTTTTTCTCAAGTTCGGGGTGCGTCTTATACGAGGGGTAATTTTACTATAGAACAGTACTGGATTGACAAAAATCACCCTTAAAATGTGCGTCTTATATACGAAAATGCATGTGCTAAGTTTGGGGTGCGTCTTATACGCGCAGCGCGTCTTCTACGCGGGAGATTATGGTAGAACCAAAGAATCTAAATACTTCTGACTGTGATTTCACCTTGAAGTCTAAATAGCTAATGATTGAACTCTGTCTGTTTGATTTAATTGGAGTAATATTATACTCCTCTTTTGCTCAGATTATAAAGGAAGAATATGAAAATTTTCTTGGAGCAATATGCCTCCAATAATCAAGATCATAATGATTTTGAAGGCAGAATCTGTAGATGAAGCAATATCCCTCCAAATACCTCAAGATCAAGAATTTATTGCAGCAGTTTGCCATATCCCTTGAACACATGAATCGATTGAGGTAGAATCTAAACAATTTCTTGGAGCAATTTGGAGATATTTGTCTATAAAATAGAACCAATTTTGATTTACATCATCATATAGAATCGGTGATTTTTTTCGGAGCAATTAGTCCCAAAATGTGCTGAAAACCCATTCATTTCAAATGTAAACCTTGAACATCTTCTGACTGCAATTTGCCAACCAATTCCAAAGTTTTTGGTGTATATTCCCCTAAATCTTTCAAAACATATACTATCTAGAGGTAGACCCTGAAATGTTTTGGTGGTATGACCCCTCTCCATCCCCTACAATACCCCAATTTAGAACAGAGAATCTGAAAATTTTCCAGGAGCAATTTGCTCCTAAAACTCAAATACCACACCTATTTTAAAGGTTAAATTTTTCTCAAAACGCACTTATTTCTTTAGGCTGAATCTGAAAATTTGGGGGAGGGGTGCTGGGGAGTGTCCCTCCCCGAACCCCCAAAACACACCAATTTTGACAGTAGAAGCTGGAAAATTTGCCTACCAATGCCATTAAAAATGCATTGCTACAACGATTCATACGTTTGCTCCAGCACATTGCAATCTGCCCAGCCCTGATTAGCATATCTTTACTCACTCAGGCATCTTAAAGAATATAAGGCCAAGGATGCTGCATATATTCTATTCTGGGAGTCCAGGGACTGGTCGTGTGGAGTGAAGAGAAAGGAGGGTATGACCAGGGATCAGCTTATTACCTCCACTGGTGCCTGTGTTCTCTCCGCTTGTACATGACAGCCAGGCCGGGTACCTGCGGAGTGTTCCAATGGTATTCACCACTCGCAGATCACCCACCATTCGCCTCTCCATGTCGTCACTTCCGGCATGGCCATCATGTGACCTGGCGAGGTGTCCTAGGCCAAATGATGGATACACTTCGATGGGTGTTTGATCTTTGAAAGTTATAAAGGAGTATCAAATAGATAACCTAGGACTATTCAAATATTGCAAATTGATCTTTCACGCACTAAGGTCGAGAATCAATAGCCAAGGGTTATCTTCATCCACAGAGCACTTTGCTAAAACTCCACGTTGAACAAACAGGGTGGATATGTTACTTTTTTGTATACTACTCATTTCACAACAGTACGTACTGTATACGGCGCCCTGTATACAACGTCAGTATTGCTTATAAATGTGTCTTGTCCCATCACGGTCCTTCCTAAAGGTTCGTTGAGGAATGAGGCACGAGGGAGGGGTGCAGAGCGATCCCTAACCCACTCAGACTGAGGTAAAGAGCCCACTTGTCACGGGTGGCCGTCTTTCTATCATAACACGGCAATACCCAAGAAGTGGTTACATTTCTATCATATACCTGCCCCAGTCATAACTCTAGAAAAGCACATTTCTAAGTCCCAGTTTCAGTCCAACCAATTCGGCCACCTTAAATTGGTTTGACTTCTCTGTCATGCACGTGTTGTATGATAGTATATGATGGTGTGACCTAATATATGCAGAGCAACTAGAAAAGACAAGTCTAACTTTTCAATCTCTTCTCGTCAATATATCCATACAGTTAAAACCCAACAACATGCTCGGCACATTTTTAAATAGATGCCCTGTTCTTGCTTACCAGCCGTGTTAAAACACCTACAATTCATTTTGGGACTCTCATCGTACTTTCTGTCCCTATTAATGACGATGGGCGGTCCCTCCTCATCAAATCAGCCTCCAATTCTCGCTGAGAACGCTGTTGTCCTACCACGCCTATTTAAGTCATTTGCCACGATAACTGTAAATGTTTGTTTAATCACAGTCATCTAATCAATTTTCCATTTACTTTGGAATATTAGGTCGTGGGCCCTAAAGTACATATGATATCACAGCTATAATTTGCGAAATTGTACCCGGTGACGCATAACTTCCAAGGCACACTCTTTGTAGCTTTGGCCATAAGGCAAACACATCGATACATCTCAAATCTACCGTAATTTGTCTAGTCCTGCTGGGTTATACACTTTACTAATACATACACTTGTTCTTTTATAGTCTGTAAGACTCCTTAATACCAGAGCACCAATATCTATCTATTTTCATTTTCATTCCAGGTGCATTTGGTCGCACAATAACACAACAGGTGTATAGAATAGCAACGGAAGATAGAATTGTGGACTATTCATGGTCTTCATAAAATTGGTTTTCTATAGACCCATTTTTGTTAGGTGGACGCCCTGTGGGTACACTCACTATATCCTACACTTGTATAATGAAGCATAGTGATGCCTATATCAATGTAGTGCTGACTGAATACACCCTCATCCTGTCCGTATCTCTGCATTCATCACCTCACTGAATCTAATTGCAACAGAGACCGTGAGAGATGGCCTATTAACAACGAGTCAGTCATATCTATATGATGCCAAACTCGGTTTGCACGGTGGTACCCTAAAACCTTACATATATAAGCTGCACCGTAGATACAAGATGCAGCCCTACTTTGTGGCTTTCTGAAAACACATCATCCACTGGTATAGTCTATATTTGTAATACATCACGGCAGTGACGGATCCAGGAATGTCTAGAAGGGGGGCCCAAGACTTTGTGAAAGCTGATAAGGTACTATATGTAGCCCCAAGCTCTGGAAGCCCCCTGTTTGGGGCCCCCTCTGCACTTTTCTTTTCCCTCTTTTTCCCTGTCCTTTTTTTTCTCTTTTTTTTTTGTGGGGAGGGGGGAGGCCCCCTATGCCACCCCCTGGATCCGCCACTGTCACGTATAAGCAGCACACAGACTTTGTAAGTATCCTTCAACCCTGACTGACCACTCATGTTTTACTGTAGATATGGCTACATGCACGTTGGATCATGTTGTAGTTGGGTCATGTTGTAGTTGAGTGGATTTACTGTTGCAGGTACAGTACCAAAGATAGTGGCCTATGTGCTTGTAGTTTTATTTCAATCATAAAACATTGCCTATCAGTCTGAACTGTTCGCTATTGACTTCCGTAGCATAGGCGGCTGAACAATTTTATGTTGAAATCTACATTTAAGCAGTAGATTACTTGGAAAGTATGGTTGTGAAAGGTGTGATTGGATGGGGAATGGTGATTCTAAATACGTGCAGCTCTGAAATGAGACCTGACAACTGCAGCCATGGTTATTACTAGGAACCCTCAGCAGGTTTCCACCACACTGTCTAGCTTCACTTCTCCCACCTTCGTCTTTTTAATATGCTGGTGCTAAAAACCTGTGCACACTATACATGTAGGCAATAAAGTGCCATTTGATATTTTGTCCGGAACGTTCACTAAATATCCACATTGCACACTTTCTCCTAACGAACCATCACAAATTGTCACTGGGCCCAAAAAAAAGAAAAAAGGTGTGAGCTACAATGCTAGGGTCGGTAGGTCGGATCTTTTTTTTTCATTTTTTTTTTGGACGGGGTGGGAGTGGGGTGGGGTGGGATGGGAGAGGAGTCTTTATCCTGTCCAATATAGGCATGTTATATCAAAAGACATATAATTTCAAGGTGAATCTATGAGGATATGTGGCCACAATAGTCCGACAATATATAAGGGAGTGGTCATTATTTATCAACAGGATGGGTGGTGGGTTGAATAATAAAAAAAAAATTCCGCACGTCCACGCAAACACCCCCCTCCTATTGATAAATAATGACCACTCCCTCACCTATAAGGCTTCGCCTTGTGAGATAACCCCTAGTCATTCCCACTACTCGTAAACCTTTGTCTTTTTTTGCCTCTGGCCACCCTAATTCTGAGCTTAAAAAGTCTGTAATCCAAGTTATTATGATAACATGAGATGATGACCTAAGCCAAATAAATAAAAAGGGCATTATGAACACTGGCATATTAGCTTAATCAGCAGATAGAGATCTTTCCAAAAAGTGGTCTGCCATTTTTGTACCTCTATTGGTATTGTAACTATGGTTCTGTCAAAAAAAATCAATCAGCCCTGTTTTGCTAGGCTCGGTCGGGTAACTGAAACAAACCTTTTTTTTGGCCCTGTCTTATGCACTGACCTTGTCGTCTATGTCCAGCCATAACCCAAGTTCTTTATGAGAAAAAATTGTTATCACAGAATTCCTCAAATTAAACCTATATTATTGGCTGCAAAGATTTCTCTATTGGTTCATTATCAAATAAATTCGTCACACTTAACTTTGTTCATCTGAGTTACCTTTGACACTCATACCTACTTTGCTCAATCTAGTTCCTTTTTGCTGTGTCTTCAAACCACAGCTTGATGCTCTGTGCACTTCTCCAATAGACACGTGTGTGTTAGCAAAGGCTAATAACACTCGGCCTACGGCCTCGTGTCATTATCCTTCACTAACACACACGCGTCATGAGTTATCCATTGATTACTTGTTCAATATTGCATGGGCCAAACATGGGTGACTGCTGAGTACTCAGATTTGAGGGTATATAATGGTAAATGTAGCCACACGGGGAAATATTTCAAATACTTTGTTTCTTGCAACATAGGAGATTAATTGTGCCACCAAAAGTGAGTACATGTACATTGTATGTAATTATTTTGTCCAATAAAGGTAAGCATAATGCGTCCTTACAACATCTAATATGGAAGTGAGTGTATCTGCTAGCCCAAACCCAATCTCTCCTCATTTGCAAAACCACAACCATCTCCTGCAGGCGATGGGGTATACCCAGTGGGTCCAACATTTTGAATTTCGTTGGGTCTGCCAAAAGTCTGCAAACACACTGATCTGATCATGGTAGCTTCCTTGTGCCTGGATAACACACACTTCCAGAGACAAGCATCTCATCAGCTCTTATCAGTGCAACTAGCCCCACTCCAGCTTGAGGCGAATTGGAAGAAGAATGGGCCCCATATCCTATGCATCATAACGGTCATGGTAACCCTGAAAGCATGGGTCATGACAATTTCACGATTTTATTTTGCATCATACCGGAGCACTTTCATTACTTAGGGATTGAGTCACATTCACCACTTTTCATTACTTGTCCTTTTTCTTTTTTTTTCACTGAAGCTTAATACATAAACTCAGCAGGTTTGAGGACCCCCTTCTAGCCAACCGTTTTTCTACTAAGACTCTTGTCTGCCTTGCCCACAGTATTCCCTTATAGAACGATCCCCATCCAACCTCCACCTAGCTAAGCAGTCCTGAGTCATCCCACAAAACAGGAAGACTCTGCATCCTTAATTCCCTCTACCGTAGTGCCAAATAGCAGGGTCCAGACAGCAGCCAGACTCCCTCTATTCAGGGTCAGTGTTGCCTAAGGCAGCACGTAAATACAGATTCATCATAAAGGAGGTGGGTAGGAGGGAGGGAATGTATGTGTCACCAGTGGTTGTCCACATGTGGGGTGGGGGCAGTATAGTTTTACAAAGCTACTATTTCATAAAGTATTCCCTTCTACCACCAGACTCTCTGCTCTCAGACAGCACACGCATGGATGAGTCACTGGTCCAAGTGCGCGTCTGAGACAAATTGTTTTGCCGGTATGATAATCATAACGCTGGTATTAGCTCAAAACGATTGATATTAATGTGAGTGCATAACCATAGAGAGACTGTCGTAAGTGTGTATGTATATATGACTGCATGGCTTTACTCATAATCGCCTGAAAGGTCTAATTTTGCATATGATACCTCGTAACCAAAACATCAAGAATACAAGCAAATTATATAGGTATTACCGTAGCATCTCATGTATAAAGCGCATGTTGTGTACATGTCAAACAATTTAGTACTGCTCTATATACACTTAAAGCCGGTAGTATAATATCCTAACACATAAGACACATCCCCAACTTTGGTTTACCCTATAGCTCACATAGCCATTATCAGCTGGGGGCCGCCATTAGACCCCGACGGCACTATAACTAACACCTTCAGCCCCCGACTCCGCAGTATATGCCAGGGATGCCTCCCATTGGTCAATAATACAATAGCCATGTGCCGTATAAGCACATCAGGGGTAAATCTGCTCATATATAAATGGCGTTGTATATACGTGGAGCACTATAATAAATGGCACGTACTACCAGTATTAATCAGGTCAGGTATTCCCATATCTTTTGTCTGTGACCGACATGGAATTTCTTATCTATCAATCAAACAGCAGTAGGTATACCGTACACTAGATTAAAGATGAGGGCTACCTGCATAGACAGCTGGTGTCTGGGTCTGGTATGGGCAGCATCTGAAGGATGTGTCACCATATCAACACTGTGTAACACAAATCCTCATGTGTGTACATACTGGTGACTGCGCCAGATTAATGTACGACCTACCCGTATAACGTTATAACTTTTCAACTCGACACCTGCCTGTCCTGTACATCAACAGAGGGATGGAATACCACATGATCAATATGCAGTCCACTTCAGTGGGACATACAGTTTCAGGAGTGTTTGTAATACGTGTACATGGTATGCAGGCGTTTGATATCATGCGGTACCATACCAGCTCTTCAACATCGTCTGGTGTAAAACTACCACTGGAATGGTAGAATATCTGGCCAAATACAGGTGTATCTGAAATGGTCAGGTGTATGATGCATACCCAAATAGTTTGGTGATAGAGGCGAAGAGTCAGACCCACGTTCCACCAGCTTTAATACATGTAGCAATATTCATATTTGTTTTTCACTACAAATTTCTAAAAATGCTCCTTGTGAAATCAAACATCAGTAATTCAGAGTTCGTTCAATAGGCACGTTGTTGTTAAGCAGCGCCCTATACATGACCCGCATTTTTATAGAGCTTTTCCCAGCCAGAGAGTATCTTATAAACAAAGTATATGTACTATAGCTGCAGAACTCTAACCCCAGGCGAAGCTTACAGAACTGATCCAAATCCGAGTGCAACTTATATGCAAGAAACGGGTCATACAGGAAATTACACTCAAGTTTGGTGACCGATCTATTGTATGGGAACAGGAAATTATCGTGCTACAATGTATTTGTTTACTACTGCAACAACGACATTCAGAGGGAATGTCCAATTTTCTAGCAGGAAGTCGATGCCTGCAGTCGTCCAATTTTTGGCACCGTGAAAATGAGGCCAGAGAGCTGTTTCTGAATATACCGTAAACTCCCGCGTAGAAGACGCGCTGCGCGTATAGGACGCACCCCAAACTCAGCAGAGGCATTTTCACGTATAAGACGCACCTCTTAGGGGTGATTTTTGTCAATCCAGTACATTTCTATAGTAAAATTACCCCTCGTATAAGACGCACCCCAAACTTCAGTAGATCATATAAGACGCACCAGGCATTTGTTTGGCGTAGAGGACGCGTCTTATACGCGGGAGTTTACGGTACTTTAAGTACACGTTAAATATATTCATACCACAGGTGTGATCACTGTGTTGGCAACTGGAGTCTACTAACGGGTGAATCCTACAATGGTTATCCCACATTTATACTGACTTATACTAATGAATTCCCACATAAAAAAAGTATTCAAATGGAAGATACGCCAAACGGCATTTTCCATTGGGATACTAGGATAGGTAGTACTTCTGATAACGATCGGCCATCGGGACATGACTCAATGAAATAGCAATCTCTTGGATGCGCCATCTTATCAAATCAATAATAAATGAATATACATGTAGCATGGAAGTGGCAGGACTAAAAGGACTATCGTAAAACCCTGCTGCAGCTTAAATATAGACCATTACAGAGGTCTGTGTTGGTCTATAGTATAGGTCTAAACTGGAAGTGCTCATATACACGGGGTTTTGACACTATACCGACCTAGCCGGATACATTATTGTCAAATGAGATAATTCCATTCATTCAGTGCAGACCTTTTTTTTTGGCTTTTAGGGTGCATTACTGAACACCTGGTACCCATCATGCTGTTATCAGTGCTTATCTCTCTGGGTACCAGATCAAGCAATGGTGACCCCTACTAAGGAACCTGCAACCTCATGGGCCTTACACGCTAGGTTTAACGGTATTTAATGGTCACATGACCACAGGTGACATGGACGTCTAACCTAGACATAGATCCCGTATATAAGCTGTTATCACAATCAGGGTACAGCCCATAAAAGATAACATCAGAGTAACCACAATCTACGTCTAGACAGCTGGTTGCTATTGTTGTTTTACTCTGGTGTCGATGTACCCCAGGGGCCACCATGCTAAACGTCAAAGGCAGCTAAACACACACTGGAGGAAGATAAACATAGCACAAAGTGGTCCCATAAACTGCCAATAATACATGTGGTCATATCAGGCACCACAAGGCACCAGTACTATATGTACTATATAGGGAGGGTTTATCTACTTTAGAGTAATTTTATAGGGTGTTGCCTTTCGATTTGTTTGATACCAGTATAAAGTATTGTACAATATGAGTTATGATAATTCAATATTCGAGATTAAAATATTAGCGACTAAGCTAATATTTGGACTAAATTATGTTTGATTTAAGTTTGATATGAGCTTATTTGTTTCCATATTAACCTTAGGTTGTCTCTGTAGATCTAGATGTATATGTCAATCTCAACCAATCTGATGGAAGCATCTTAAAGGTAAACAGGAAGATATATTCAAGTAATAGGAAAATGCTATTGATAACATCAGTATCTAACATATTTTGTGTTAAATAGTTATTGGCTAAAAACATTCAGACACAGACACACTGACACAGAGGAATTCACCAAATGAAGTCTATTAGGTACAGGGATGAAAGTCACAGAGCAAGAAAATCCCTGAAATGGTCCAATATTCGCCCCAAAAACCTGGGTTTATATATGAATGTATAGGGCCCTGGAACTTCAAAATCCCTGAAATCAGGGAATTCCCTGAAGACTTTCATCCCTGTAGGTAAATAGTATTTCCCAAAACTTCCACACAAGGTGTCTGATATTAGCACTTGGTCTATACAGCTCTGTGCACACACCTTGACACGACCACCTGGGGTGTACCAGACCAGGCCTATTATGCACAGCGTGTGGTGGTGGTGGGAAGGTGAAATGGGTGTGGACAAGGGAGTGGTCACTCCATCTATTTACATGTACATCTCTATTATACAAGGGATGCTAAAAAAGAAGATATTAGATTTTATGCCTGGACACAAAATAAATGCAGATGATATGCTTACAAAAAAAGGTATTAAGACTGGCTGAATGTGTAATCAATGTAACAGAATTAATTGGAGGGATCAAACACCTGTGTCTGATACATCAAGTTTGTAAAGGCAGCAAGGCACGAGCTAGAGCTGTATATCCATGCTCCCCACCCAAATGGATATATACATTCTGCCAGTGTGTGTTACTGAAACAAGGTCAGACGTAAGTAAACAGAAACTGACTGTATTACATGTAACATTGGGCATCATGTGATTGTAGATACACAGCTTGTGACATCATGTATAAACGGATCAGGCACAGGGGGTCCGTGACAAGTACAGCCTATATAGTATATTGCCCAACACTAATCATAATGCATATAGTGCTATCAAAAGTTTCTTTAAACCTGAACAGCCATTTAAATCTTTTCAATCGGAGCCTACAAAATCAGTGTGAACTAATTCTCTCGTGTGTCTATGGCATGACTAGTTAAAAACCACTAGTTCTGGCATTCTCACGAATACAGTGCCAACTGAACATGATAATGGGAAGAGCATTTAAGGATATTAAGGCCAATTTCTGATAGGGCTATTTGTGAGATGACCTCTAGAAGATTTTCCTGAACGCATGACACAGATCCATGGGTAACAGATGGGCGGTGGTCCTCCACCCACAGTAATAGCTGTCTCACTGAATGATCAAAACATTATTGTAACCATGGCAACAACATGGTCCTGGTGGTACGTACCAGAATTGCCACTCACTGGCCAACAAAAACCAGGAAAACTGAACTTTTGGACACATTTTCCCAGGAATTTAACATGATTTAATACAGGTATCTTGAAACGAAAACCAGGAATTCCTGGTAAACCAGGAAAAGTGGCATCTCTGTACGTACAGATAATCGGAAGGCAATACCGAGATCTGAGGGTAGCTGGAGAACTACACTCTGAGTCCTTTGATAACAGTAGTGAGTAGACATACAAATAGAGATTCAGAAGCGTTGCTCCAAATGATTTTTCTTCACGAGTTAGCCTCAAAGCAGTATCCCATGAGGCTCTGTGAAGAAACATTCACTTTGGATCACTGACTCTAGACCCATATACTCTTCTGGTATGGGCACTTCCTGTCTTTAATATTCAGTTTGTTCAAGGGATGATTTTCAGGACACTGCATCGCTACTGCTCAGATACCAGTAATGTGTCCAAACTAAGGCTGTTCGCCCTCTGCTCTGTAGCTTCCCTTGGGCACGCTTGGCCTCAGGTCAGGTAGACTAAGGACCAGCCTGCTTTCCATCCCTAAAGCGCTACACTACAGACGAATACTGGACACCTCGGAAGTAGGGTCAGCTCGGAAGCAGACACCTCGGAAGCAGGCATTAGGACACCTCAGAAGCAGGGACAACTCGGATGCAGATAAAACCATGATTATATCCCTCTCTTCTTATAGAATTTGGAAGGACAACAACCCTAATGATACTGTCCCTACGCCGTAGAATCAAAGAATCAGTGAATGGCAAATTTTTTTTTTTAAATTGTTTAAACAATTATCTAGAAATGTTATTTGCTTCCAAGATGTCTGCTTCCGAGATGTCCCTGCTTCCGAGGTGTCTGCTTCCGACATGTCCCTGCTTCTGAGGTGTCCAGTTACCGGTCAGGAATAGCTGGAATACACATCTAGATGATGTGGTATGAAGGTTATTTCAGCATGGACTGATACCTGGGTGAGTATACGCTTTGGGCTACTCCCCAGGTAAGCCTGGTTACAGGTCAGGGGACAAACTGGCATCATGTGTCATTTTTTTTAGTGCCCGGGATCATATTTTAGGGGGTCTAGATGAGGGTCCCCATGTCACTTGTTGATTAAAAAAAAAAAAAAAAACCCATGTCACATGTCACTAAATTTACAATTTCCACTGTCCTTGTGGCTTGTCACTAAGCTCCATGTCACATGTAGATTTTAAGAAAAGTCCCATTGTCCCTATATTTTTTTTCTCCCCTGTCCATGTCAATAAAACTTCATTTCGCCTTCTATGCGAGAGATTACGGTACTGTAGCAAACAACGCATTTCCATATACTGATATCCCCCCTCCTTTTAAAGGGGGGGGGGGACGGGGCAGCATGCTAAAGCATGCCCGCTTTAAAAAGTCACATGACCACCCCTTGACCAGTCTGGGCTTCACAATTTTTCGGCTGGTTCCCGTGAATGAAATCTTTGAGCTGGTACCGATAATGACTATTAATTTTTCATGGTAGGCGCCCTTTAAAGGGGGCTAACACAGCCAATTTCAACATGGGTACCGGTTCAAAGATCGTTGATTAACTCGCGGGACCATGCGAAAAATTTGCGATGATTGGTCAAGGGGTGGTCATGTGACTTACTAAAGTGGGTATGTCTTATCAGTGCTAGCCGCCCTTTAAAATCCTTGATCCGCTGCAACTGGCACCTCCAAGCAGTCAAAACACCGTAAGTGTAGAAAATGTTCACACCCCTCTCAGGGCCTCTGTAGTGTAGCAGGCTTTTCTTGCTAAGGGGGGGGGGGAGGGGTTGGGTGGGTGGGGGGGGGGACAAAAAAATTTCAGACCCCTCATGTGGGGGAAACAAAAAGTTTTTTGAAGTTGTCAATTCAAGGTGGACAACGGGTCAAAAAGATTTTGCCCAATAAGTTTTGGCCCAATTCCTCTGTTATTAAAAAAAAAAACAACATTTTTTATGATCACTTCCTCTAGTACCTATTGAATCTATGATGCTCTAGGCCGAAATACCTGCCTGCTTACAGGCAGGATCCAACATGTATACAAGTCTATAGTGGCACAAACACATGGCTATTCTGAACTAAGTACTCAATGTCACTTCCTGGAAATTGTCCCTCCTATTCACAAACATGTACTCTTCCTGTACAGCAACTTAAAGTGGTTGAAGCATGAAATATTTCCAATAAATGAGACATGTTTATGTTCAGAGTGCAGTCTCCAACATGAAAGGCCATGCTGTTTACGAATACTGGACAGGTCGGAAGCAGACATCTCGGAAGCAAGGACAGTTTGGGTGCAAAAGGAACCATGACAATATCCCTCTCTTCTTATAGAATTTGAAAAACAACAACCCTAGTGATACTGTCCCTACGCCGTAGAATCTTGGAATGCCAAAATTCTGTTTTAAAATAGTTAAAACTATTATTTAGAATAGTTAATTGCTTCCGACCTGTCTCTGCTTCCAAGATGTCTGCTTCCGAGGTGTCCAGTTACCCTGTTTACTGAGGAAAGCAGTTTTAGAAACGATCTGGATTATAAATTGCTGTGTGTATTTCAAGTGCTTTGTGCATTGAGAATATTTGGATATACATTGAGTGTTAGTGGAAGCATTTGACCTGACAGTAATTACTTCTGTGAGAACCGGGCACTCAACAAATCTGGCAATTTTGCAATGCTGAAGGTATAAGGAAAATTAATTCCGTCATGCCGGGCATGACCCCCCTCCTCCTCTAGCATGATGTCATTTGGGGTTGGCCCCAAAAGTGAAAACCCAATATACATGTACCTTCACACTGGGGTGCGAAAAATAATATGGGCAATTCGGTTTGTATGGGCTTCAATATGGGCTTGTTAGATATGGGGGAGGGGGTCATTTTGAAAGGGAGTTTTGGCCCAATTCCTCTGTTATTAAAAAAAAAAACAACATTTTTTATGATCACTTCCTCTAGTACCTATTGAATCTATGATGCTCTAGGCCGAAATACCTGCCTGCTTACAGGCAGGATCCAACATGTATACAAGTCTATAGTGGCACAAACACATGGCTATTCTGAACTAAGTACTCAATGTCACTTCCTGGAAATTGTCCCTCCTATTCACAAACATGTACTCTTCCTGTACAGCAACTTAAAGTGGTTGAAGCATGAAATATTTCCAATAAATGAGACATGTTTATGTTCAGAGTGCAGTCTCCAACATGAAAGGCCATGCTGTTTACGAATACTGGACAGGTCGGAAGCAGACATCTCGGAAGCAAGGACAGTTTGGGTGCAAAAGGAACCATGACAATATCCCTCTCTTCTTATAGAATTTGAAAAACAACAACCCTAGTGATACTGTCCCTACGCCGTAGAATCTTGGAATGCCAAAATTCTGTTTTAAAATAGTTAAAACTATTATTTAGAATAGTTAATTGCTTCCGACCTGTCTCTGCTTCCAAGATGTCTGCTTCCGAGGTGTCCAGTTACCCTGTTTACTGAGGAAAGCAGTTTTAGAAACGATCTGGATTATAAATTGCTGTGTGTATTTCAAGTGCTTTGTGCATTGAGAATATTTGGATATACATTGAGTGTTAGTGGAAGCATTTGACCTGACAGTAATTACTTCTGTGAGAACCGGGCACTCAACAAATCTGGCAATTTTGCAATGCTGAAGCTATAAGGAAAATTAATTCCGTCATGCCGGGCATGACCCCCCTCCTCCTCTAGCATGATGTCATTTGGGGTTGGCCCCAAAAGTGAAAACCCAATATACATGTACCTTCACACTGGGGTGCGAAAAATAATATGGGCAATTCGGTTTGTATGGGCTTCAATATGGGCTTGTTAGATATGGGGGAGGGGGTCATTTTGAAAGGGAGCCCCTCTGTGGGAGGGGGGGGGGTCATAACCCAATAACCATTCACACTAGGTGGGTCAAAACTAAATATGGGCAATTTGAATACCCATTGCGATGTGTCACTCCCTACGCATATCTGAATTTTTTTTTTTTTTTTGGGGGGGGGGGGGGGTCAGTTCCTAGTCAGGCTAGTGGGGGGGGGAGGGCGCGATCATTTTTGTCATAGTGGTGGGGGAGGTCGAAAAAAATATCTGCTGATCTGCCAAAATCCATCAAGCCCCCCACTTGCGACTTGGCAATAAATGACTTGTCCCTTATCATAAGGCTTATGCTTACTAAAAATATGCCTACATTTTTACTTTATGTCATAGCAGATACGGTTGTTACTATAGAACATTATGTCAAGGTGAATATCGATGCTCCATTGACAATGCACTAGCCTCCCGTATTGCACCCCTGCGTTAAATAACCCGCGGGAAATCCGCACGATGACGTCATAGCTCCATCGCGCATGCGCAGCCCTTTTGAAACGTAAACATCCAATATGGCGGCACACGGCATTTCGCATTGGTGGTAGGTGAAGATTAGTTAATTTTGAATGATATCGATGAAATATCGATTGATTTCCCTCTCAAACACCTTGACATAAATGTAAAGATGAACTCTGAGCAGTTTGAGCTTCCTGTTTCTTCACTCGCATGTCCGGCCCGCTCCGCACTCGGCCTACCGGCCTCGTGCGGAACGGGCCGGACACGCTCGTGAAGAAACGGTCAGCTCAAACTGCTCATCGTACACCTTTACCATTGTATTGGACATGTAGTATTCATTGGGGGATGGAATACAATGTATCCGTATTCAATGGCTGATGATCATGTGACCTGCAAATGCAAATATCAATTCCCCTGGAATATTTTTGCATCGTAATCACCTCTGTCACTCTGTGAGGCCTGTCCACATTCAACTCTATATTTAATATAATATTAGGCCTCGTTGAATGCACAGAGGTGATTACGATGCAAAAATAGTCCATGGTCATTGACATTTGCTTATTTTAAATTTAATATTTATGCTCTGGGATCAACATCTATTCTAGGCTACAACACAACTTTATTTTGTCACTAATACTAATAGACTCTATTGTTCCCTCAGAGTGTCTACGGAGTATGATGCTCTTGTACTAGTCTACTGTCGTCACAACTACCGGTACCTGTAGGGGTAAATTAGTAAATATCAACAGGTAAAAAGTTAACGTTACGTAGGAGGAGGCATGGAAATTGAAATGATGAATACTTACTCGAAGCCGAAGAAGAGTCCACAGGTGACTACAATCAATACACAGGTAAAATAAAAGATGCCCGTCTGTTTGGCCATCATAATGCGTCCGTCACAGCAGAATTTATTTCTACCCGGGTACACTTCCCATCGTCTCATAGGCCTGGGCATGGTCACTAAATCAGAACCCGTGCCGACTACGCGCACTTCTTCCTCGTCCTCCTCGTCTTCCTCAGATAGTTTGGTCGGCGATTCGGTCGACACTGGCGTATAAGCACTGTAGGGCGACCGATTGACCATAACCGGGGTGGGTTCCGACCTTCAGGAGAGAATTCCGACATTCAAACGACCACCGACATTCAGTCTAGCGGACGGTACAACTAAAGTGGTTATCCTGTTATGTGGAAGGGGTTCCTTTGATTGCTTCGGGCGTGTTTTGTGGACATTTCGTAAAGAGAAAACAAACATCTGCTTGTGGCTGCGACCGACACAATTTTCTCCACAATTGCGCATGCACTGAACCGGCTCCTACTTCCGGCACTTCCGGTTTCCCTCATTTCCCGCCACGAACTGTCAGAAGTGTTCGCAGGTTGTTGTTTTTGACATTGTGCTTTCTATAGCCTCCTCTTCATGGGTTTGTATTAAAGCGTAAGTATAATCAAATTTATTTAATAGATAAAACGATATTCTGCAATATTCGGTTATATTATTCACAAAATAAAGTTGTGTTGTAGCCTAGATGTTGATCCCAGAGCCCCAGCCTGGCCCAGCAAATGTCAATGAAAGTAATTTGAGTAAAAACGTAGGGATATTTTTAGTAAACGTAAGGGACGAGTCTTTTATTGCCAAGTGGAGGGGGGGCTTGATGGATTTTGGCGGATCAGGTGATTTTTTTTTCGACCGTCTACCACCATGACAAAATTGATTGCGACCCCCCCCCCCCACTAGCCTGACTAGGAACTGATTTTGCAAAATGACCCCCCCACCCCCCAAAAAAAACGTGCATGGAGTAATGCATCGCAATGGGTATTCCTATTGCCCATATTTAGTTTTGACCCCCCTAGTGTGAATGGTTATTGGGTTTTGATCCCCCCACACATATTATTTTTGACACCCCAGTGTAAAGGAACATATATATTGTAATAACCAGAGTCGACACCGTATATAAAGAATGGAATATAAAGTTACAGCCGTTGTTGTTGTTTTATTTCTTAGGAGCCTTAAGGACTAACAGCCACTGGTCATCAGTTACTCGCTTATACTGATACTTGTACTTGTACTTATTCTTGCTTAGAGACGCCACTCTGTTCGTGAGCTAGGACTAGCCACCGAACTCCCTTAAGATAGCTTACACGTAGGCCACCTGAGTGTCTGATCGCGTCTGCCATAAAACCACCGAACACCGCGTTTTATAGCCCCCGGCCGCCGACGGTGACGTCACAAGGCTGTGACGTCACCGCCGACGCCCCACCTAGCGGCCACAGCGGGAACCCGCCACCGAGCTTCGGTGGCCGCCGCCGAGCCGCCGGCCTATGTTTATTACATCCCTCCCACCTTACTTTATTCTATGGGTATAACATTTATAATAAACATTACTCGAGTGTCCAACAATGGCACCCGGGCCGTACAGCCTAAGGACTCGTATTACTTTGCTTAACCTAGATTCTTTTACCCCTATGATTACCGTAGTATGTACCAGGTGAGTACCCCCCCTTATTATCATGATTATTTACAATACCTATGGGCTCCAACAGCGGACCGCCCGTCTTTAACTCCCTAACTATATATTGTAATAACCCGACTAGCGTGTGAACGATTTACAATGACTTAATCTGGACTACCAGCACCAACAGTGGGCTGTTCCTAATTTGCTTATGCACAACATGTGACATCAATTATCATACTGTCTAGGAATAAACTGTTATTAATAAGAAACTGACCATGTTTGGTTTTCATGTGATAACCTTATCTCTACATTTATACACGTAACGAAATATATATACATCCGACCACCGGAGATCTGCGGTCTAGAAGGGCGCGGTGAAACGCTGCAGGAATTGGGGCCGTCCCTTCATTGTCCTGGCCACAGGGATCCTCCCGACTCTCTGGGCCGCCAGCCCTTATCTTATGCTGCTTGTCTTATGCCCTGGGGGCTTCCAGGGGTGTTCAGGGCCTGGGTTTCCTGGCAGGTACTCAATCCCCCACCAGTACTCCCCTTACCCCTACTAACCCCCTTCACACCCCCCTTCCCGGCTGTCCTTCAGCTTCCCGGCTGCGCCCTCCGACGTCCCTGCCATCCCTGCTCACCGGCCACTGCCCGTCCCCTCCTCCCCCACGCGTCTCTCACTCTCCTTCCTGGCAACCGCTCCTCCCTCCTACTGGCTCCCCCTCTGCTGTTCCTCCCTGACCATCCGACGGATCCGCTCCTCTAGGTCGCGGCTCAAGGGCGCCTCGGCTGGTCGCGGTGGTGGCGGCTGCGGGGCGGCCCTGGAGGGCCCTGAGAGCGGTGGGACGAAGGGTGAGAGGGTCTGGTGGCCATATCTCCCTTGTCCCTGGGCTGACGGCGGCGGTAGACCAAAGCCCGAACCCTGGGGCCCGGCCGTCGCAACTGCTCCTGGCGCCTGGGTGGGCGGTCTGCCCGCTGCAGCCGACGGTGGGGGTCGCCCCACTCCCGGAGGGGGAGGTGGAAGTGGTGGTGGGGGTACGCTTCCCTGACCCATCCCTGGGTCGTACCTCTGAACTGTAGTCGCGTAATAGTGTGTACGCCACAGGGATGGGCCCACCAGCTCCACCCACCCGTGCGCCCGCCCTCCTACGGGGGTGTATTCATCGCCCAAGTCCGGGGATGGAGCCAGCCCCACCGCCCACTTCTGTAGCTTGTCGGGGTTGTCCACCCGCCGCCAGGGGATTCGTTGGTAGGTATCCCCAATCCAAAGCGGCCTCCCCGCCAGCGGGTCCATTTCCTCCGCCCGCGGCAGGCCGGGGACCTCCACCCCAGGGATCCTCTCCCCCCACTCTTCCCGCCACTCCTCTCTCCTGGGCCCCGCCCCCCAGCGGCCCCTCTCCTCCTCATACCTTTCCTCGTACTCCCGGCGCCTCCGGTACTCCCCGTAGCTCTCGTTCCTGTGGGGGCCAGCCTCGTACCGCTGACTCCCCCGGCCCTCTCGCCTCGTCTCCTCATCCACTCTTCTCTCCTCCCGTCTCCTCCTCTCCCTTTCCTCAACCTGTCTCTCCTCCCTCTCTCTCCTATCCCGGTCCTCTCTCTCCTTCTTCTCGTGGGCCGCTCTCTCCTCCCTCTCTCTCCGATCTTCCCTCTCCTTCCTCTCCCTCTCATCCTTCTCCTTCCTTTCCTTAGCCACTCGTTCCTCCCTTTCCTTCTTTTCCCTAGTCGCCTTCTCCTCTTTCTCTCTTTTCTCGGCCATCTCCTTCCTTTCCCTCGCAACTCTCTCCTCTCTCTCCTTTCTCTCCTTCTCCTCTCTTTCTTTCTTTTCTTTATCCCTCTTTTCTCTGGCCGCTCTCTCCTCCTCCCTCTCCCTCTTTTCCTTTTCCCTCCTTTCCTTTTCCCTAGCCGCCTTCTCCTCGTCCCTCTCCTTCCTCTCTCTCTCTTTCTTCTCCTTGGCCGCTCTTTCTTCCTCTCTCTCTTTCCTCTCCCTCTCTTTGCTGCCCTTCCTCGCCTTCTCCTCCTCCCTCCCTTTTCTGTCCCGCTCCTTCCTGTCCTTAGTGGCCGTCTCCCCCTCTCTCTCCTTCTTATCTCGGGGTGCCTTTACTCCCTCTCCTCCCTTCTTCTCCCTTTCCTCCGCTCCCTGACTAGCGGCCACGGGTAGCGGCGCGCCCCCCATCGTGACCGTGCGGATCTCGGCCTCGGCCTCAGGCGCTGGGCTGTCCTCGCGGTCCAGCCCAGTAAGGGTGATTACCCGCCTGTCGACCGCCTCCCCCGGAGATGCCTCCTCCTCGTCAGAGTCCGTAGTCAGGGGCACGCTACGGTAGGCCACCGGCCCCGGACTGGGCTCCTCCTCCTCCCAGTCGAGCTCCTCCTCCTCCTGGCTGTCGTCCACCACTCGGGCGGCGATGAGGCCCTCCAGTTGGCTCCCCGGAGCCGGGGTGTTGTTGTCGGAGGTGTGGGGCTGAACGGGGGGCGGCGTGGTTTGTAAGATACGCCGCACCTGCTCCGGCGGTAGGCCCTGGCGGGGGGACCCCCCAGCGACCAATTCGCTCCCCCCCTCTTCTGTGTCCACCGTGGCAGGTGAGGGGCGGTCCAGCGACACCACCTCCCCCTCGGGGGTCCGCCACTGCCGACGTTGCAGGGCTTCCGCCAGCAACTGTCGCTGGTACCGCCTCGCCATCTCCTGGGCCATCCGGCCTGTCTGTCGGAGGAGACCCTCTCCGACCCCGGCTGGGGCTGGGTCGCCCCCCTCGCTCCGGAGCAGCGACCGCAGCAGGAGCGGGTCGCCCTCACCCCCGGCGGAGGGGGCGTCCAGAACCTGGTCTAGGATGGCCTCCGCTTCCGCGCCCAAGGTCGACTGGACGGGTGTGCTCCGCCCCATTTCCTCCACCAGGACCCTGGCGGCCTCCCGGTCCTCCGCAGAGTGGTGACGGGACCGGCCTTGCCCTGTCGAGCCCTGAGCCTGGTCGCCCCCGGCTCCCGTCCGGGCCACCTTGCTAGGTGTGGCTGCCTCCTCTTCTCCCTCCCCCAACTCGATCCGGGGTGGATCGGCGTCCCACGCCTCCGCGGCCCCCCTCGACTCCGACTTCCGCTTTCGATCCCTCTGCGGCGAGCGGCTGTGCTCTCTCGGCTGCGGAGCCGGGCAGACCACACTGCGCAGCCGCCGGGGCGATCGACGCGGGCTTGCGGGCACGGGAGTCCTTTCCGTGGTCAGGCGGGCCGCCCTTCGGGTGCTGCTGCGGGAGCGAGGCCTGGGCGAGTCTCGAGCGCTGGCGGGGCTGGCCGCCGGGCTGTCCCCACCACTCTCGGTGGCCCTCTCCCCGGTGGTTGCCTCCTCGGTGGTCTTCCCCCCGTGGTCGGAGGCCTCCTCCACACGGTCGGTGGCCGCCTCCGAGGCGTTGCCCTCCTCCCCTTCGGGGTCCGCGCCAGCGCCCTCCTCGGATGGCGATGGCTCCTCCCCGGTGGCGGTGGCTGCCGCTCCGGTGGCGACCCCCCTATACCGTATGGTACATAGCGGTGGCCGATCAGCCTTGGACAGGCTCAGCCACGGGTGGCCCGGGTGTTGTGTTGACATGTGGGTCATGAGGTCGTCCCACCGACCCTCTTTCGCCTGCGCCTGGCATTTCTTCCCTGGGCAGTTCCACCCCGGCCCCTTCTCCGCATGGACAGCCTTCACATGCCGCGAGAGGCTATCCTTTCGCATAAATTTGCGGCCACAAATGGAGCAGGGGAGAGGCACCGACGACTTCTTCATGATGTCGGATTCGGTGTCGGTGTCTCTCTCGGGCCACGCCGCGCCTCGTTCTCGTCTTTCTAGGTCGGCGGTCCTAACGAGGTCGCGGTGTAGTTCCCGATCGCTACACCAGGCGGCCTCCGCGTCAGCCGTTGGTGTTCGGCGGTCGGTGGGTGTGGCCGTGGCCACCTCCATTTCCCGCCTCTGCCTTTCCTCCCACCGCCGATTCTTGGCCGCAAAAATTGCGACCACCTTGTCACTCATCTCTCCCTCCGGACCGATCGCAGGTAAGTCCCTCTTTTGTTGAGTCAATTTCCCCCGCCCCACCACTCTCTCAGTGCTAATTTCCTTTCTTTCGTTTTCAGGGCGCCACCCCCCACCGTGGCCAGCCGGTGGCCGAAGGATGAAATCCGCTTTCCCGGGCCTGGGGACCCTCACTCCACACCTTCCAGCCTCTCTCCGGATTCCCTCTCTCTCAGGTAAGACACCCCCGCCCTTTTTCTCCCCTTTTACGAGGTTCCAGTGCCAATATGACGCGCACAAGCGCCCTCCTCTTCTAGTCACCGCACCCATGGGAGCCGCCGAGTCGCCGGTGTCCCCGTGGTCGGCGGGAGTCGCCTTGGTTACCGCCGTAACACCCGGATGTGGCCCGCCTTCCGCCGACCACACTAGGTGGCGCCCCGGTGGCTTTACCCCTGCGGCCGCTCCAGAGGGCGCCACCGGTGGCCGCTCCCCACCGGCGGCCGACCCCGCCCACCGTACCACCTCTACAGGTTCCCCCCGCGGGGCCTGGGTCTTTTTCAGTAAGTCATAGTGAACCACTCGGAGCTTCCGGCCCTTTTTGATCTCCCAAACCGGCCCCCCCAAACTCCGGGTGATCGTCCAGGGGCCCGACCATGGCCGCATGAACTTGGGGCACTTGCCTACCTCTTTCTTAGGCAGCAGGTAGTATACCGTGTCTCCGACGGCCAGGTCCTCCCCCCTCACTCGGGTGGAATAGTTCCTCTCCTGCCGGCGGACCGCTTCCCCCATATGCTTTAAAGCATAAGCGTGGCCCTTCGCCATCTGGACCTGCAGTTCCACGGCGAACCCCTCCCCGCCCCCGGCTCCCTCCGGGTGGCCCCCTTCCGGCTGGGGGTAGATGAGGCTCCCAGGTAACAGCGTCTCTCTCCCCATCATCATGAAGTTGGGGGTCTGGTTGGTCGACGCCTGCACCGACGACCGATAAGCGGCCATGACGAACGGTAGCTGTAAATCCCAGTCAGCTTGGTTCTCGTCCACCGTCATGGCGAGCATGGCCTCCACCGTGCGGTTGCACCTCTCCACCAATCCATCCGACTTCGGATTGTAGGGACAGGTACGGGTCTGTGCCACCCCCAAGAGACGGTGCACCTCCCGGAACATCTGAGCTTGAAAATTCCTCCCCTGGTCGGTATGAATCGTTCCCGGTGGCCCCAGTCGGCAGACCACCTCCGTAACGAAGGCCCGGGCGACTGTTTCTGCCTCCTGGTCCGGCAAGGGGATAGCCTCCGCCCACTTCGTGAAATAGTCCATTACCAGAAGGATGTGCCGGTTCTTTCTCCCTGTCCTCGGCAACGGCCCCATCAGGTCCATGGCCATTCTTTCCAGCGTCGCCGCTACCGGCACATGTCTCATCATGGACCGGGGGGGGTGCACGGCCCCCTTCCTGCTGAGGCATTGCGGGCAGGTCTCCAGCCACTGTATTAGGTCCCTTCTGTAGCTGGGCCAGTAATAGGATTGCTGTAACCGTCGTAGGCTGCGGACCCTCCCGAAGTGGCTGCTCAGAGGAGCCCCATGCACTTCCGCCAACACCTCCGGCACCCTTCCCTCCGGGACGACTATCTGGCCGAAGGATCGGCCCCCCGGCTCCCACCAGACCCGGGTCAACACCCCTCCCTCTAGCCTCAGTCGCGGCACCTGTACCGCCAGCGCCCGCACGGCGTAGGGTTCCCCGGCCAATTCGTCCGATGCGGGGCCCGCGTTCTTCGCTACCCACCGCCGGACCCTCCCCAGAATGGCGTCCTGGTTCTGTACTGCCGCCCAGTGCTCCGCAGAGGACAAGACGGGACCCTCCTCCTCCCCGTCCCCCTCCGCCGTCCGGGGCCTCCCGCTGGCCTCCTCAGCCTCCGCCTCTGCGGCCGCCTCCCTCCTCGTTACTGCCCTGCATTCTCCCGGTTGGTCGAACAGGGGAGAGCCCCCCTCCCCCTCCATACCGCACTGAGTGCATGGCCGCCTGGACAATCCATCCGCGTTACCATGATCCCGGCCGGGGCGGTGTTCGATCACGTGATCGAACGTCTCCAGGAGTTGTAGCCACCGGGCCACCTGCCCTTCTGGTTCCCGGAAGCTCGCCAGCCATTTAAGGGCTGCATGGTCTGTGCGTATCCGGACCGGCCGCCCAACCAGGTAGTGCCGAAACTTTTTCACCGCGAACACCACCGCCAGCAATTCCCGCCTCGTCACACAGTAGTTGCGTTCGCAACGGCTCAGCGTCCTACTGGCATAGGCCAACGGTCGTTCCCGACCCTCCTGCATCTGCGAAAGGACGGCGCCTAGCCCCATATCGCTGGCGTCCGTGTCCAGCAGCAGGCGCCCCTCCGCCCTTGGATATGCCAACACCGGAGCCTCACTCAGTTTCTCCTTCAGACAATGGAAGGCCTCTGCACAGGATCTGTCCCAGCGGAATCTTTTGCTCTTTTCGGTCAATTCCGACAGGGGCCGTGCGATGGCCGCGAACCCGGGCACAAAGCTGCGGTAGTAGCCACACAACCCCAGGAAGGACCGGACATCCGTTACCGAGACCGGGGTGGGCCATTCCCGGACAGCTGCCACCTTCTCGGGATCGGTCCCGATCCCCGTCTTATCGATGCGGTGGCCCAGGAAGTTGACCTGTTCCCTCACGAACTGGCATTTACTGGCCTTGACCTTGAGACCGGCCTCCTGTAGCCGCTTTAGTACCGTCTCCAGCCGGGTGGCGTGTTCGGCGAGGGTGGCCGAGAACACGATAATGTCGTCCAGGTATACGAGACAGGTGGACCACTGCAGCCCTCGCATCACCACTTCCATCAAGCGTTCGAATGTCCCGGGCGCGTTGCAGAGCCCGAATGGCATTACTTTGAATTGGAACAAGCCCCGGTGCGTCACAAACGCCGTCTTCGGCTTATCCGCCCCCTCCATAGCCACCTGCCAGTATCCCGACGCCAAGTCCAACGTGCTGAACCAACACGCCCCCGCCATCGAGTCCAGTGAATCGTCTATCCGTGGCAGTGGGTAGGCGTCCTTAACCGTCACCGCGTTTAGGCGGCGGTAGTCCACGCAAAACCGCACCCTCCCATCCTTTTTCTTTACCAAGACCACGGGGCTTGCCCAGGGACCCGTCGCCGGCTCTATGACGCCCCTTCTCAACATCTCCTCCACTTCCTTGTCCACGACCTCCCGTCGATGCGGCGCCAGTCGTCGGGGAGCCATTTTAATAGGGGCCGCCACCCCCGTCTCTATGGTGTGTGAGACCAAGTCAGTATGTCCCAGGTCCTCATCGCCCTCCTGGAATGCTGCCTTATTCCGGGCAATGAGCTGGATCCACTCCTGATCATCCTCGACCTGGGTTCCCCCCAACAACCGCTGTACAAGCGTCCGGGACCCCTCGCGTGGCCCCTCCTCGGTCACCATCCGGCACTCCTCCCCCCGGAGCTCCTCCTCCCCCACAGCCTCGGCCACCGCCACGTGCATCCCCTCATACAGGACCACTGGATTCGGGCCCGGATTGCAGACCAGGACCGGCACCTCCCCCTTCTCGGGTGTCACCAGGGCCCTGCCTATCCGAATCCCCCTCGCCATCTCCACCTTCTCCACTCCTTCCACCAGCATGTCCGTCAGTCCGGCCGATTCCGGCACACGCGCCTGTATGATCCTCTCCGTGCGACCCCTCACCCATTCCGTCCGCGAGCTCACCAGTCGGCAGGGCTGGGTCCCGTGCTCCTCTTCCGGCCACACCAGCCTCTCCCCGGCCATGTCGATCGTCGCCCGCGTCTGCCTCAAGAAGTCTGCACCCAGCAGGCCCGGGGTGGATATATCGGCCACGACGAATGATGTAGTTTCCGCGCGGCCTGCGCACTGCAGCTCCGCCGTCACCCGACCCTCCACCGGCAGCGGCTTCCCATCCGCCGTATGGAATGCTGTTAACACCGGTCTCAGATCCCCAGGGGACCCCTCCGCCTTCCACCACGCTGTGGAGAGCAAGTTGCTGGTGGCCCCCGTGTCCACCACTAAGTGGATGTCCTTGCCCCATAACGTCCCTCCGACCTCCAGGCCGTTCCCCTTCTTCTCCTTCCGACCCAGCCATTCTCTCCTCCTTTTCTCTCCATGGGTCTCCTCCCGGCTGGAAGAGGGGACCCCGTCTAGTTTTCCGAAGCCTTCTTCGTCGCCTCTCTCTTCCGAGCGGCCTCGACCCGCTTCCTCCAGATAGGGCAGTCGCGCTTAAAGTGGTCCGGCGCCCCGCACTCGAAGCAGCCCCGTCCCCTACTTGCCCCCTCCCCCTCTGCTGTTGCAGGGGCCGATCGGGCCAGGGACTCCCTCATCTGGGTGACCGCCACCCGCAGCTCTCCCATCTCTTCCGCCATTGACTTCGTGGTGGACCTGACCTTCACCGCCTTCGCCCGTTCCTCCTTAAGGTAAGTTTCCGCCCGTATACCCCTTTCCACCGCCCGTAGAAGAGTTGGAATCTCGCCCTGATATATCCACTGTCGGAGCTCCGTATCCTCCAGACATTCGACAAACCTATCCTTAGCCATGCCATCTACCATCTGGGCGTCTGCATTGGGGTAGGACAGCCGCACCAGTCGCAGGATCTCTTCCGAGAGGGTTTGTAACTCCTCCCCCGGCTTCCGCACCCGGGTGCGGAGCAGAGCCTTATACGATTCCACCTGACTCTTCGGCTGGAATCTATTTACTAGTGCATCCCGCAACTTCTTATATCCCCCAGGAGCCGCCGGCCGTTCCGACGCCAACAGCCGCCGGGCGACCCCCGACAAGCTTATTCCCAGGAACGTCCCCGACTCCCTTTCCGTCCATCCGTTAGCCATGACGCAGAGGTCGAAGTGCGACAGAAACTCCTCCAGATCGCTCGACCCGTCGTACTTGCCCGGCATCACAATTGGCTTCCGGGTGGCCCCCTCGCCCCCGGGCCCCGGCCTACCCGGGTGTATCCCCTGTGTCTGCTCTATCCCCAGGGGCGTGGAGCTCCTGGCCCCCTCCACACTCTCCGTCCTAGAGCTACTTCTGGGGCTGCCCTGCCTCAGCCATTCCGCCAACGGGTCTGTCCCCTCCCTTCCAATCGTCCCGCGGCCCTCTCTGACCTCCCCGTGGGCCCTGTCGGGGCCCCACTCTCGCGTCCGCTCCTCTCTCCGGTGACCCTCTGTATCACTCCCCGCTCCACCGAACACCGGGCCACCGAACTGGCCAACCACCGAACCGCCGCCCTTCCCACTGAACCGGCCACCGAACTCAGCCGGGCCCATTTCGCTGTCCACTTTAGCGGCCGCACCAAGAGGTGTCCGGTGAATAGCCACGCCACCCTTTACTCCCACTTCCTCCCCAGGCGATGCTTCCTCTGCCCTCCTGTCCGGTCGCTCCTCCATTACCCACTTCCTGTTGTCTGCTCCGGTGGCGTCGGTGGCGCCGGCCGCCGCAGCCACCGGCCTTTTAACTTTAACAGAAACCTCCTCATCCACAACCTGGATCAGTTCTCCTCGCCTACCCGCCCCTAACTGCTCCTCCAGGGCTGCCCTCTCCTCCTCCATCTTTAATTCGCTATCTGCCATGCCTGTGTTTCTACTCTGGTACACCCCGGTTCGTTAATGTAAACAACCACCGCTGTCACCAATGTAATAACCAGAGTCGACACCGTATATAAAGAATGGAATATAAAGTTACAGCCGTTGTTGTTGTTTTATTTCTTAGGAGCCTTAAGGACTAACAGCCACTGGTCATCAGTTACTCGCTTATACTGATACTTGTACTTGTACTTATTCTTGCTTAGAGACGCCACTCTGTTCGTGAGCTAGGACTAGCCACCGAACTCCCTTAAGATAGCTTACACGTAGGCCACCTGAGTGTCTGATCGCGTCTGCCATAAAACCACCGAACACCGCGTTTTATAGCCCCCGGCCGCCGACGGTGACGTCACAAGGCTGTGACGTCACCGCCGACGCCCCACCTAGCGGCCACAGCGGGAACCCGCCACCGAGCTTCGGTGGCCGCCGCCGAGCCGCCGGCCTATGTTTATTACAATATTATGTTTATTTTTGGGGCCATCCCCAAATGACATCATGCTGGAGGAGGAGGGGGGTCAGGCCCGGCATGCCGGAATTAATTTTCCTTATACCTTCATTGCAAAATTGCGGAGAGATATGACGAGGGGGGGGGGGAAACAAAAATGGTCAAATTTTTCATGATGTCATTTATGGATGGCCCCTTTGGCCCCTCCCAACCAAGGACCTTTTTTCAACCCCCCCCCCAATATCTAACATTAGTAACAAGCCCCCCTTTGGGGGGGAGGGCAAAACCCGATAAACCTTCACACTGGGGGGTAAAAAACTAAATATGGGCAATGCAAATACCCTTTGCGATGTGTCACTCCATGTGCATATCTGATTTTTTTTTTTTTGGGTGGGGGGGGGGGTTCATTTTGCAAAATCAGTTCCCAGTCAGGCTAGTGGGGGGGGGGTCCAATCATTTTTGTCATGGTGGTGGGGGGGGTCGAAGAAAAAATCTGCTGATCCGCCAAAATCCATCAAGCCCCCCACTTGGTTTATTCCCTTATGTAGGCACTTACCTATTTTAAAAAAATTTTATTGTTTGAATTTTATCTATTGTGCAATGGAAAGAGCTAATAAAAAGAAGTGGATTTGTCTTTTAAATGAAGTCTTTATGTCAATTTAAAGGGGAATTATGACTGGTTAACAATGCAAAATCGAACCTATAATTCTGCCATAGTTAAGGGTTTAAATAGGGTCCAAATTTGTGATCAAGCAAGTTGAATGCAGGAGAATGTAGCTCACTTCTATCACTATTTTTTAATGATTTTCTGTTTTGAGAGGCTAGATTATGCCGAATTTTATGGATATTGATGGGTATTATCCCTGCAGTGGGGAGTGTTGGGAAAAAAACTACTTATCCACCAAATTTTGGTCCAAAATCCATCAAGGCCCCCCCTCCCCCAGCTGGCAATAAATGACTCGGCCCTAAGGGATGAGTCATTTATTGCCAGCTGGGGGGGGGGGTGCTTGTTAGACATGAGGGGGGGGGTCATTTTGAAAAAGAGCCCCTTCATGGGGGCCGGGGCAAAACCCAATAAACCTTCACACTAGGGGGTCAAAACTAAATACCGGGTAGGGGCAATTCAAATACACATCGTGACGTGTCATTCCATGTGCGCATCCGATTTTTTTTTTTTTTTTGGGGGGGGGGGGGGGTCATTTTGCAAAATCAGTTCTTAGTGGGGGGGTTGCGATCATTTTTATCATAGTGGTGGGGGTTCGCAAAAAAAAAAAATCTAGCAATCCGCCAAAATCCATCAACCCCCCCCCCCCTCCCCAGCAATAAATTACTCTTCCCTAATGAGCTATTTACTAAAAAAGGGTGAAAGTTGTTTCCCCGAAGAGAGATCTGAAATATTTTGCCTCACCTCAAAACCAACATCCCTCCCCTCTTGTAAAAAAAAAATGACCACTCCCCTAGATCGGAAAATATGACTCGGCCCTTAGTTTCAAATTTAAAAACCAGATGGCAGCCATGAAATTTTCTAATGCCGTTTTTATTCACCAGGTAGCAGTACGGGCGATCACACACTTCACGTGTGATAGCAGCCAAGCAGAAACTGGCCAAGGACTCCCTGTAGTCACATAAATCGTCTTCTGCCTTCACATTATAGGTAAGTAATAGTATAGAATACGTTCATCAGTGATCACTGCGAAGCGATGTCGGGTTTTCTAATGTTCCAATACGCTGACATTAACATGAAAGGCCATGTAAAGCTCTAGTTTCTTCGATTATCGCTCAGCCTCAGTGTTGCAAATTGCAATGAATGGCCATGTGCCTGAAGTGAGGCTTCAAGTTCAACTGATCAAGCAAGGTCTTGTCTGACTAATCGATGTACAAATGTATTAGGATTCTGACGAAACCGTTGATGCAAATTTTTTTTCTTTTATCTTTTGTGTGATGAAGCCTAGAAAAAAATGTGTTCAGCCTCAGCTATTACACAAGGTCAAAAATAATTAGGGTAGTTAGGTGGGGATTTCTTTTTTTAATTTCAGTGACCTTTATTGAAGAACGGGTGTAAATTTAAGTGCCCATGCGAAGAAAATTTGAATGTGCGGGTTCAGAAAAAAATTCTTTGTCTGAATAAGTGTAAAAGATTTGGATTTTTTTCCTCCAAAAGGTCTATACAAAATTAGGGTAGGGCCAAAAATGAGGTAGGTAGCGTTTCTAAATACAACACTACCGTATTCAATGTAATAGGGGCACTTAAAAATTTGTATTTATAGTCCTCTAGTAGTTAAGAGTTTTGCTGACTCTAAAATCGTGAAAAAAAAACAAAAAGGGGGAGGGGCGCTTATTAGGGGAGGGGCACTTATTTCGTCAAATATGGTATTCTTTTTAAGGCCTGAGAGAAAAATGAAATATATATCAGCAATATGACATATTCATTTTGAGTCTTTTGGGCTGAATTTGTCATGCATTAGAGACGAGTATAGTTCAAAGAGAGGCGTGCACGTTTTCTGTCCCTCTAGCGTAAGTGGTCACAAAAGTTTTAACTGCTATTGAGAATTTGGCCAGTAAAAGAATATTTTCCACATCTGCGCAAACTTGCACCACCCCTTCCTTGATAATGACAAAATCGTTAACTACCAGGATAGGCTAAGAATTATAATCTTGATTTAGTCCTTGATTCAACTTATTTCTTTCGAATGAATACGCTATTCATAGAAAATTAAGCATTGATTCTCGAGTCAGGACATTGATACTAAGTTACCCTATTGAAACTAATGAAAAAAAGTGACCGAGTTTCAATACAGAAGTCAATAAAAGTATCCAGTATATGGAATCATTACTTTAGCTGTTAATAGTCCTTATTAACTTGAAAAGAGTTATTAGCATAGGGGTAGATGGGTCCCTAGTAAGAGGATTTTGGGGTGTTGGAGGCTGAGGTGATGGTCAAGTTTAGGATAAAAAAAAAGAGGTTCTAAAAGTCAATATGGTTATCAAATGCATATAAAGTGCATCAATATGTCAGAATAATGGAGGAATAACCATTTTGTATTAAACATGAGCAGTTTTGTAATTATAAGGAGAAATGTGAGGCACGGTCTATATTAGTGATAATAGGTGAAAAAAGACGGTTTTTGGCTCAGTGCTGAAGGTATAGAGGTAGGCCAAGGTATCAACATTGATCAATTTTTCCCGCCCTTTTTGCAAGTGTGGTGCGAATAGGGCAGTTTTGGCAGGAGTTATGTGAATAGTGGCTTGGTGGTGCCAATAACCTGGGTGAGGGAGTGTCAGACCACAAGCTAGACTTGCTCAAGGCTATTGATTTATTTCTTTTCGAGTTATGAGCAATGCTCATTGCTGCCCTATATTTAGAATCGATATTCAACATGTAATATAAAATCATTTATAAAATCACTGACTCTTCTACATCATTTTAGATCAATTAACAATACACAAATTAAAACGTTTAATTACAAATCAAATCATTACGTGTGTACTGTGTTTGCCAGCAAGATACTGAGGTGAACAGCATCAAATAGAATTCACTGGGGTGGAGGAAAAAAAAACAAAAAACAAAAAAACTCAATACGATTTAAAGTAGAACACATTGCAGGGCGATCGTTGACTCACACCAAGAACAGGATGAGCATGTCGACACTAAAAAGGAACTCGTAAGTTCTGGAATAGGTTAATTTTATTCTTTGTGTGGACGGTGGACATTTCAAGATTTTTGTTTCAAACTAGGCCTGTAGTCTTGCGTGGGCTTCACCTATTCAGATGTAGAACCTTAGGTTATCATAAGTATGTGTGGCAGTTTAACTTTGCTTCATGCCTTTCTTTATTTCTATTGAAATGGTGCTGGAGGTGCTAATATTTATTTTTGAGAAATTTTGGCGGAAATGACGTCGTGACAAAGAATCTGAAGACCCAGAATTATTCAATAACTCTTGAAGAAACTCCGTAAAACACAATGTAAACTTTGATAACTCTTCAATATCTGTTCAGAATTTATATTCGGTGAATGTGGGTGGTGAAAAACAGTTGTATCCTGGTCATATACGACATAGGACTATCAGGTGAACTCCCATTGTTCGATCGCAAGTGCTTGCTTGATAACAAGTGTAAGTGCATTGTGTACATCTAGGAGTGGCTTGTCCTTAAAGGGGCACAGGTAAAGAGGATGGAGAGGAGATTTTTTTCTCTCTTTTTTTTTTTAATATCATATTTATTAGTTAACCCATAGGGGGCGAGGTATAAAGGCATTTTTGTGGGCTAGGGGACTGAATATTGAGCAGCATTTTACCAGAGGGCGAGACCTTGCAAATTACTGTGCAGGGTCCATAGGTTTGATCTCAATTTTGAGCCTTTTCCATTGTCTCTATTAATCTCAACTCCTCAAACTCGGATTCCTCAGCCTGAAATAGGCCAATAACATCCGCCAACCAATTATGGCAGCCCACTTAAATGTATCTCATAATTCCAAACATGGCTGCCCCATCAATAAAGTTATATCAATTATACCGTAATCTCCCGCGTATAAGGCACATCTTATACGCCAAACAAAATGCTGCTGAGTCTTATACGTGGGAGGGACATTGCCTTCAGTTTGGGGTGCGCCTTATAGGGGGGGGGGGTAATTTTACTATAGCTCAGTACTAAATTAACAAAAATCTGCCCTTAGAGGTGCGCCTTATACATGGAATTGCATTCTCTTAGTTGGGGATGCGCCTTATACGCGAGCTGCGCCTTATACGCGGGAGCTTATGGTACTCAACATCAGGCCCTGCATGGTGTTGAGAATATATCTTTTGGAGATATGAGATATTCCAAAGTTGATGATCTACTTTAAAATGTGTCCTGGACTTGGTTTAATAATGTGAATGTGTCAGAATGTTGCCAATTTAGAGAATCAAGAATTAGCGCAATGGGCAACAAAACAAGATATTTGGGCTCCTTGTTAAATGACACATCAACAAGCCAGCAAAGAAAGACTGATGATTCTGTTATCTTGCAGACTGAAGCAGCACCCCGCTTTTTGGGAATGCTAAGACATCTATGCCGGGGTTTCCAAAAGTTAGCCAACTTTCCAAAGTATAGCCCACCAGTTAGCCGAAACATGTATGTATGATTGAAGATTGCAGAACCCACCTGTTGGCCATGTTACCCCGTGTCACCTCTGGCCATCTAGATAGAATTTGAAAAAAAAAATAAATAAATACATGTTTATTTTTTTATTTATATATATATATATATATATATATATATATATATATATATATATATATATATATATGACTAATTCATGTGTGCACTAATGATCTAAGTATTGGTAAACCAGTAGTTGAACATGTGTGCCACTTTTGGGTTGACAATCACCTGAATTCGGCTAGATGTTGTGTATGCTATGCACCCAAACAGATTTAATCGTCTTGATTTTTGTCACGTCTACATTGTTATTGTAAAAGCACATGAATGTACAAAAAATTTGAACTTTGTGGTTGGTATAAAACTCAAATCACTGTTGGAAGGGAAAATGTTCCATGGACTACCTGAATGTAGAAACATTGAGCTAAGGCCACACCAAAAAAATAAGTTGGTCTACGGAATTCCCTCTCATATTTTCGGAAATACAAATTTTTTTTTCTTTGAAAAAAATCTCGTCTACGGATTTCGCTCGCTTCACTTTCTACAAGTTTTCTCTTTGTGATGTTTGGAAAAAAATTTAAAATAAAATTTTTTCGCTTGCCTCACTTTTGCAGCAAGGAATCCATTGGACGTAAAAAAATTCTTTAAAGAAAAAAAATTCGCTCGCTTGCACCATTTTTTCAAAACCCAAATCCTTAGACCAACTTATTTTTTTTAAGTGTGGCCTAATCTTACACAATTATGTGCATGTGGCTAGATGTTATTTGCTCCCGAAATAGGCGCTTAATATTGTAGGGGCAGTCATTCCCTGTACTTGGTGGAGATATGGAGTGGTCCCGCCTCGCGAGGGGGATCTCTAGAGAGCTCGGTACCAGGTAATCACTGCCCCCTAGTGTGTGTATCATACCGATCCAGGTGTAGTTGGAAGGTAGAGAATGTCAGGCCAGGGGAAGTAGCTCAGGGGTAGAGCTTCTGCTTCAAAGTTGGAGGGTCCCGGGTTCGAGTCCCGGTTTCTCCATGACATTTTTTCCGCTGACCACTACAATATGTTGATGTCTGAGGACTAGGGCTCACCGTTTATGAGTGATTATTACCGTAATACCCCGGGTATAAGGCACACCCGCATATGACGTGCATGCATCCCCACTGGTCACTTAAAAGTCAGTTCAATCTATTTTTCTTTAAAGGTCAGTCAAAAGTCAGTTAATAAGATTTTTTGGGAAAAAGTAAGTTATAAGTTAAAAATGGTATTTTGACTAAATTATGGGGTGATTGTCAAGATTTCACACAAATTAGTAAAATATCTTAAACACCCTTGTACGAGTAAATGAACTTTTTCGTGAGCCCTGTAAATTATGCAATATTTTTCAGCTAAAAGTCCATAAATATCAGGTTAATGTCAGCTGAGGCCATGACCCATAAATAGTGGGAACCCTGATCCTGAGTTTAGGAACATTCTATGAGGCACATTATATTTTAACGACTTTAGTACTGTTCTTTAGCTAAATCCTCGCCTTAAAGGTGGACCCCTACGTTTGACTGCTTCTATGATGGGCACTAGGGGTTCGTCCTCCCATATAAGCAGTACCTTATACGCCAGGTATTACGGTAAATAACTGCAGATAAGATTGATACTTGTGTGACCCGTCTAGATATAGTTACCAATGCACTCGCCTCTGAGATGATCAAGCAAAGCATGGGGATTTACTTTCCAAGCCCCTGTGTTTGATAGTTAAGAAGTCTTGAACTGCTCGTTTGACATTAACTCGTAATACAGCTTTCAAACTCTCGAAACAAAGGAAAGGATAATGAATTCCCTTAATTAGCTATTTCTTCTTTTTTTCTCTCTCTGTCTTTCTTTTTGTATTGGTGCAAATCAACATTCATTGACATGATCATTGCTTTATATTTGTAAAGGCTAGTACTTTAAATTCCCTCGTATAAGCCGCATCCCTCGTATAAGCCGCACCCTGAGTATGAGGGGAGACCAAAAGCCCCAACTGGAGCTTGAAAAGTGCCAGTATAATACTGTTCTATGGTGTAACAACCCTCATATAAGCCGCACCCTGAGTACAGGAGGGCCTTATAGCTGCAAATATAAGTTAGGCTCTGATATAAGCTGCGGCTTATATGAGGGAATTTACGGTAGTCAAAATAGCCTGTCTGACTGTATTATACAGATGCTTTAAGTGTGGCATAGTATTTTCGTTTGCCATTTTGGTATACCGATCAAGTGTTGATGAAAACTTTCCAGCTCAGAATTAATGCCTATACTATTATCCCAAATTTCTGCGTTGTATCAATCCCATCAGGGATGGAAAGATGCATGAATATAGGCTTTTGTAGCACCAGATTAAATCATTAGTGTTAATGCCATGCATCAGGATGTCAATCATAGAAGCATTGAGTATAATGCCACTTTACTACCCTTTAAGGGTTTATACGCTGTATCCATAGTAATGATTTATAGATTTTCACTGTCTTTTGATCCTTTAGCCACACAATGAAGTATATCCTTGTGACTGGTGGCGTTATCAGCGGAGTTGGCAAGGGAGTGATTGCAAGCAGCGTGGGCACCATCCTAAAGGCATGCGGCATCCGCGTCACATCAATCAAAATAGACCCCTACATCAACATTGATGCAGGCACTTTTTCACCATATGAACATGGTAATACAAGAAATTGCTTGATTGTGTTGTTTTCTTTTTATCTTAAATGTGATAATTTCCATACACATGATTCTATCTTGTACGAAGCTTGCTGTATAAGTGCAATCTTGACATTTTCTTATTGAAATTTGATTGTAATGCTTATGATCTACATTAAGCGAATGTGTAATTTGATTTTGAAGTTTGTGGGTCAGAATTTAATTTAAGTGTGGTTTGAACAGGAATACTCACTCCACTTATCATGATTTACATAAATTCACTAAGACTAAACTGTTGCTGTGGCTAGGTGAAGTGTACGTGCTGGATGATGGCGGTGAGGTGGACCTGGACCTTGGTAACTATGAACGGTTCCTTGATGTTACACTTCATCGTGACAACAACATCACCACCGGAAAGATCTATCAGCAGGTCATCACAAAAGAAAGGCGCGGTGACTATCTCGGCAAGACAGTGCAAGGTCAGTGGACATCATACTGCAGTGACTACATAATTCCATTCACCATATGTTTATAGAGGAACACTGATACTATGTTAACCAACATTGTACTATCCTACAATAGTATTCAATTTATATAAATATGGCCGATCTTTAGAATTAGATAAACGATAACTAAATGATTTCTATATCTCACCAGCAATAAGGTTTTCATATTACAGTGATGTAACTTGAGTATATATGAAACTGCAGGAAAATCAATGTACCGGTGGTTTCCTTTGTGTGATCATTCACCATCTGTCTGATTTACATCCAGTGGTACCCCATATCACTGATGCCATTCAGGAATGGGTAGAGACGGTCGCAAAGGTGCCCGTAGACGGAGATGAACAAATGCCGGAAGTTTGTATTGTAGAGGTAAGTCTTTGGTCTTATCGCTAGCATATCACCTGATCAATGTGAAATGACCAGACAAATTATATGTTTGCTAAAATAGGAGATGGTTAAGATTGTCCAACTGTGCCTCAAATGGATAGTGAATGGATTGAACGGGGATAGCAAAAACTGTAGCTTGCTGGAAAAGGGCTTGTGTGATTTTCAAACACGTCGCTTATAACTTCTGTTCTGATATCTGCATAGTGAGACCTCAAATTAACTCAAGCATTTTTCCTCTACTAGTTGGGAGGAACTATCGGTGACATCGAAGGTATGCCCTTTGTAGAGGCCTTTCGCCAGTTCCAGTTCAGAGTAAAGCGTGAAAACTTCTGTTGTATGCACGTCAGTCTGGTTCCTCAGGTAAGTCACCTTTGGTGATTTTAGTGTACATATGATGTGGCAATCTTAAGTCTACATAATATGCAGAGATGCCACTTTTCCTGGTTTTCCAGGAATTCCTGGTTTTGGTCTCAAGATTTCTGTATCAAATTATGTAAGATTCCTGGGAAAATGTGTCCAAAGTCCAGTTTTCCTGGTTTTTGTTGGTCAGTGAGTGGCATCTCTGAATATGTACAAGGATAACTTCTGATTTATAGTTGGTGTGGTTCAACTTAATAAAAACGACTAATTGGTGTGAGCCTCTTAAAAGCTTGAGTTGCTTGAAAGCGTCTTTTCCCTTCAATGGGCGATGTGATAAAGTTATAGATCTACTTTGATGAGGGTTTCCCTATTTTGTTTAGCCCAAGACGACAGGAGAGCAGAAGACAAAACCAACTCAAAACAGTGTGCGTGAACTGCGAGGACTAGGACTCTCGCCTGATCTTGTAAGTTAGCCTGGAACTTGATACAGGCTTTACATATCGTCCAACTGATATCATTCATGCATTGACCACTGGAATGGAGCAATTTTTTCACATATTGTAGGCTGTAATTCTCAATATATTCATTCCATATACCCCATTTGTGTTTCAGATTGTGTGCCGTAGTAACAGCAAACTTGATGAAGGTGTCAAAGACAAGATTTCAAACTTTTGTCATGTGTCTCCAGAGCAGGTGAGCCCACTTTGTGTATCTACCTATCGCCATATTTCGTAAGCATACCTTCCTGTGGTCCCAAATATTTTTACGATTCTGATAGTTATACAACTCTTTACTAGTGCCGCTAAAAGTGGATGACATTTTAAGTAAATTATAGTTAGTGCTTGTAGATATTGCTTGCAGGTCTCGTATAAGCGCAGGGGGTAGGACCACATCCAAATTAATAAGCCAGGGATGTAAGTCTTTGGGTTTGATCAGGATTTCCTGATTTCTGAGAATTTTGAATGGCATGTACTTTCATTATACGAGTGGTAAAGGAGGGCTGTTTTCAAAAATAGAAGGCTTTTATATTGAGTTAATGTATGGTTTCCTGATTTTTGCCTATGCCTGAATTACATCCCTGATAAGCGCAGGTTCTCAAATAAGTGCAGGGTATGCCTAGGAGATGACCACACCCCCCCCCCCCATAGTCTAGACCCTCAAGTACCACTGTACAGTACCCATCCCCGTCGCGGGCTTCCCTAGCCCACTTAAAAGGGTCTATTTCTCCTCTTTCCTATCCCCTCGGGATGTGTGTGGTGCACATATGTGCGGGCACTGACACATTCCCCTGTGAAATTGTGTAATGTCGTTCTCGCCATGAATATGACCTTAGCTGTCAAAATGGTGTTAAACATCTATTACTCACTCACTCACCCATCCCCGTCAGAGTGCTGACGCTGGGAAGGGTCAACACAATGACGGCTTGTGGTGTTAGTCCAGTGACATAGGAAAAAGGAGAGGGGAGGGGCAATAATGGGAAGGTGCGTGGTGGAGGGTGGGGGCTTAACTACATCAAAGCATTTAGCATCTAAGCGTGTATTATAGACACTTTGTGGATAATTTTTTCGAGTTGTAAAATATTCCCAAAACCTTACTCAGGCATTTAGGCTACTTGTGCATAAATAAATAGAGTCAATTCAGAAATCACTGTTTTCAATATGAACCGACGTTTCGGGCTTCTCAGCCCTTCTTCAGGGTATGAAAATTTATTCACAAGAATGATTGGTGTACACTTTTGGAGTCATATCACTGGAGTTGTATGTTGGAGTCAATTCATAACAGTAACCACTTTGTGGATAAGAACATAGAATATATGATAATAAGGCAAATACACAAAGATCACTAGGACTATCTTAAATTTGGGTTTCCCGTAATTGATGTTTTAAAGCCCTAGTGATGGCAATACCGGTAGTAACATCTTTTGTTTTTATAAGTTAACGCTTATCTTATGAAATATGATTCATCATACCTAGTAGGGCTACCATTGTTTGCAGTATATATACATGTAGAAGCCACCAACAAAGGTGTTAAATGCCTTGTTAGATGGCAGGCTTTGTCTCGCAGTGCAGTCAGTGGTAGGGTCCTTTCTTTTGGCCTTTCACAAGTTTCAGACACATGGCATGTGCACTCAGTTTATAGTTGCTATGGTGGTATACGGACTTAGCAGGATTAATTATTAGCCAAAGAGATAGTCCCAACTATTCATTGTGGCCCTCTCGGGGGCCAACTGGTACCCATCTGGTAGGGCTTATCAGTAGAACTCGCTGGTAATTATGCATGTTTTTGATGATACAGGAAGCTGACAGCTGCCCTTATTCATCCTTAGTGCAATGCCACCCACTGCTCACAAGGACAGTGTGGCACCCGTTGGCCAGACCATATCATAATGCCATCCGCGGGCATTGGCAAGAACATCCTTTCCAATGTAGTCCTCTCAAATACTATCATCCAGGGGTATGAAGACTATGAGCGCAGGCTCTCAAATAAGTGCAGGGTAGATAGTACCATCAAAATTGATAAGCGCAGGTGCGCTTATACGGGCCATTATGGTATATTGACTGCAAGTGACTTAATAAGTGAAGTTCTAATTGACTCCCCTACATATATCATATATTGTATTGATATTGTTTGACAGGTGATTTGTGTTCATGACGTCTCATCCATCTATCGCGTACCATTACTACTTGAAGACCAGAGATTAGTAGAATACTTCGCTCAACGACTCCAGCTTCCCCTTGCTCTCAACAAACCACGACGATTCCTCATGAAGTGGCGTGATCTGGCTGATAGGTATTATATACCATTCATAATCTTCTAGATAAAATATTTTTCACTATTAAAGTCATAAAGTGATTAGATGGGAACCCATGTAATCGTCACTACTGTATAAATCAATTAGCAGTTTTAATATCATGAGTTCCAGTTGAGAAAGGGAATTTTGACTTCGACTGACACATGTTACAATGAAATAAGGCTGAATGAAATTGATAATCAGCTTTGCGGACAGCACCCTCACCCCTACAAAATGGCTGCATGTACCCATTTTATCACCATTTTATAAAGATTTACCCCAAAAAATTCACATTCATTAAAAAGATAATAAAAATAACCTAATAACCTCTCTTAAATCCGCACCTCCATTTTGGTACTTCTACTTATCAATTTTCACAATTCAAACAGTTGTGGAATCCCCAAAATGTGTGAAATCTCATCTTAAAATTGGCTAATTAATCATGATGTGAATGGTTGATATGTTGTAAGATGAATAAATAGAAAGCATATTGTGCAGGGTATTGGAGTGTACATCAAAGCCACAACAGTATATAGAGGAATAAACTAAAGATAGAAATAAAAAAAATAAAAAGCCACCTCCCTCATTGTTTCAAATGAGGAAAAAAATAAAAAGTTACCTCCGTCATAGAAGAAAAATCATAGAACAAATAAAATAAAAAACCTGCCTCCCTCACAGCATATTTTTAGAAAGTGTCCACAAAGCTGATTAACAATTTTATGCAGCTTAAGGTTGTTTAACCAGGCATCCACCCTTCTCCGGTTGCAAATCCGGTTCCGTACACTTTTTCCTGTTGTTGATGTTTATTTCGATGGCCTCTCATAAAACTACCTGTAGAGACCTGACTACATCTGCATATATATTATAAGGGAAGAGAAAGGCACAGGAAAAGGACAACACGACAGCTGACCAAGTATGGTTGTAAAGAAGGCGGTGCCTCTTACATTGTAGGTGGAACCAGTTTATAATTGGTAGTCATTAGTCATTTAGGGAAAATCAATCATCAATGTAAATCATTATAGTGTCCTTCCTATATCCGTGTCTCTGCGGGTGTGACTGGTGCGACCTGCTACCGGTAGTTTGAGTCTCAGTTTTGAGAAGGCGACGCCCCACAGCCATGTTATATTAGCAGTAAGTGGGCTGACTCCTGCTTGAGCTGGTACCTTGTGAGATAAGGACTGATAACAGTCATCAGTGAGTGAGTAATAGAGGTTCAACGCCATTTCGACAGCTAAGGTCATATTCATGGCAAGAACTACATTACACAATTTCAGAGGAATGTGTCAGTGCCCGCGCATATGTGCACCACACACATCCCGAGGGGATAGGAAAGAGGAGAAATAGACCCTTTTAAGTGGGCTAGGGAGGCCCGATAACAGTCATCATGATGGGTACCCAGTGTTATGTAATGCACACTAAAAAGTCTGCATTGAAGGAAAGGAACATTCTCATTGGCCAATAATCTATCCCGCTAGGTCGAAATACTGGCTGTGGGTGTTGTGCACCCCAACCCCACCACCATGAAACCTGAGAGCTGTGTGGATGTACAAGACAAGGTCCGGCATTTACAACTGGTGAAGGGTCTATTGGTAGGGGCTGATCCTGAAGGGGTGGTCAAGAGGGTCACAGCTGGGAAAATTTTGTCGGGGGGGGGGGCACAGCCAGGGTTTCTTTCCACATTTCTAATTATTATAGATAAGATACATAGATAAGACGCAAGGCCTGTATGGCACATGCCAACCCCTTGGATCCGTTACTGATTGCCTTACCTTTTAACTCATTTTTGTCATAGGTATGACCGTATGTTGAAGGAAGTAACTATCGCATTGGTAGGAAAATACACCAGACTAGAGGATGCGTACACATCGGTCGTCAAGGCACTGCAGCATGCTGCCATGGCATGCGACCATAAACTGAACCTTAAGGTAATCCATAGTTGTCATTGAAAGGAAATGTTTTTGAAAATGTTGCGTTATGTGACCTGTCTGATGTGAAGTGTGCTGGAATGAGGCTGATCAATACATGAACATCTTCTTTTTGTAAAGGCAGTGACATAATAAACTAAGTTATACATAAACCTGAAGACCAAACTCATATAACATGCACTATTTGGACTGGTGACTGGACATACAAACAAGATATGCATGGATGGAAGTCTTCATGGTTTTCGCTGATTGCAGGGATTTTCAAGCTGCAAAGACGTATATTTCTAATATAAGTGAGCTATATTTTTCTTGGGTATCAATAGAGCATTTCAGGGATTTTTATGCTTAGTCACTTTCATCCCTGGATATGACATTACAATCCTTTCTTGTCCAGTGTATAGAGGCTGAGGACCTGGAGCAGACAACCCGTGACTCTGACCCTGTCCGCTACCATGAAGCCTGGCAACAACTCTGTTCCAGCAAGTAAGTTACACCTCATTAAATGACTTTAGAGTAATTGTTACGACCATGTTACATGTTCCTTGCGTATTAGGCGACCCCGTAAATAAGACAATCCCTGACTTTGACATGTATGCATTAAAATGCACCAATAATCGATGGGGCGCAATATGTCCTAAATAAAATAAAAACCCTGTATATTGACCCCTGCTTAAACACTAGTTAAATGGCTAGTGAGGCCCTCCTAAGCCGTGTACCACTGCTACAAGCAGACTCCTTAACACATGCACGCTCTCATCCACACCTGCACTCACATACACAATCCTGAGGTGGCCCTGTGACCTGCCATTACTACTGAGGAGATTAAGCTTTTGAATGTCGGAGTTCCTTAATGGTCCCTGGACCTAAAACTTACCAAATAAACAGAAATCTTGATGCGTCTATTTATCAAATCAAAGAGATGATAATAAGTGAGGAGGATATAATAATGTTAATGTCAATTTTCAGCTATTATTTAAAAAAAAAAAAAAAAAAAAAACACTTTATTTTGTAGTGGTATCCTTGTACCCGGTGGGTTTGGAGTTCGTGGCATGGAAGGGAAAATCCTAGCTGCTGAGTGGGCAAGAAACACAAATAAACCCTACCTTGGTAAGTAAGATAGAATTATTGTAGTTGTATAACTCAGAGATCTTGAGGACGATTGGGAAGTTGGTTAAATAGTGTAGCAAAAATGGAGAAATGATTAGCCCTCTCAAATATGGCTTTAGCATACGACTGCAGTTTGGCTTGTGGTTGGGACCGTCCTGATGTTGACATAAATGATTAGAATGGCTTCATTGGAAGAATGGGCATATCAGAATAGTAAAATGGGGTAGCGTGATAAACTGTAGGTGTTTTGGTAACTGCTGCCGACATGGGTGGTCCAAGCCTACAAGCTGGTGGTCTTACCATAGGATTTCTCCTACAAGATTGGTATCATGATAATTCGCTAGAAATGTACTTTTACAAATGTATGTAATCTGTTCGACATCTTGTCCATTCATGTTTCTCTAATATGAAATATACAGTCAGTTAAAATGTGAACATGTTTCTTTGCTCTAGGAGTGTGTCTGGGGTTGCAGTGCGCTGTTATAGAGTTTGCTCGAAATGTTCTGAAGATGGAAGGCGCTCACTCCACAGAGGCTAATCCCAACACCAAATACCCGGTGGTATGTACCGGTCTTTTAGCATTATACATGTATATTACTAGCAAATTTGAGTTTCAATCAAGACGCCAACTTTATTTTAAGTCACCCAAAAACTGTAAAATACATCAAGAAGTCTCTTGGAGTGGTACACATTTCCATGTCAATTCAAATTACCAGTTGTATTGTTGTTCACTAGGTGATAGAGATGCCAGAACACAACCCTGGTGACCTCGGAGGTACGATGAGGCTTGGTAAACGGAGAACCAACTTCAAAACCAAAAACTCGGTCATGAGTGAGTAGCATTCTGCCTAAGTCCTGTTACTTTTGCTAGGGTAGGGCAACTAGGACTAAGGTCACTGCCATACGAAGTGTAAATGCATAGATCTTCATTGATTTCAGCACAGTTGAACTACCACTTAAATGGCATTAATTGAAGATTTTGTTTTACAGGGAAATTATATGGAGATGTTGACTGTGTCGAGGAGCGTCATAGGCACAGATACGAGGTAAGAGCTAGCCAACAGAGTGATTTTTTTTTTAAATAATAAGGCATTTTCCTTTTATAATAGAGGATAGGTGCCATTTATAAACCAAGGCTAAAATTCTTTTGTTCATTAGGATTATTTTCTAAGATGAGTAAAATTGTGATAACAGTGGGGTAAATCAACACATGATATTTAATTCTGCAGGTAAACCCAGAGTATGTACCACAGCTGGAAAAGCAAGGTCTCATCTTTGTCGGACAGGATGTCGATGGAGAGCGAATGGAGATCATGGAACTCAAAGGTAAGCGAAATCTGTTTTGTTAGCATTAAATATCAAATTGACCAATATTTTGTCTTTCAAGAATGTTTTTTTTTAAATGATTCCATTTTCCATTCTTTCTGTGTCAGTTTGATAGTTCGAACTACTTATTTCGTTCTAAATTTATCTAAATATGTGTGTTAATGCAAGTACAAAAAAGGAAAATATTTACATTTGCAGGTCATCCATACTATGTAGCAGTTCAATACCACCCTGAGTACATCTCTCGCCCGCTGAAAGCATCGGAGCCCTACCTCGGTCTGCTTCTGGCCTCCTGCGGAAAGCTTCCATCCTACCTCAGTAAGGGTTGTCGTCATTCACCCCGCGTAGGCTACAGTCAGTCACCAGCCAGCTCTTCAGAAGAGGATGACGATTGTATCTCAAGGGAGCTCTCTTCACTTCGACTTAAACCAGAAAGCTTGCAAATGACATCCACCCCTCCCAATGCTACAATGAAACCGGTGAAGGTTGTCTCCACAAAAGCACCAGAACCAGCAAAGAAAACAGACACAGCTAGCAAAAGTTGATTTGATATCTGACATTGAGGATAGAGGTAATGAGTGCTATCAGGAAGACGTTACTTGCCAGTAAAGCTCATATAGAGCTTGCAGTAGATACTGGGTATCCCAAATAATACCTACCGTAAGCTCCCGCATAGAAGATGCGCTGCGCGTAGAAGACGCACCCCAAACTTAGCACATGCATTTTCGCGTATAAGACGCACATTTTAAGGGTGATTTTTGTCAATCCAGTACATTTCTATAGTAAAATTACCCCTCGTATAAGACGCACCCCCAATTTCAGTACATCCTATAAGACCCCCCAGCATTTTGTTTGGCGTAGAGGATGCGTCTTATACGCGGGAGTTTACGGTAGCTCGCTTTCACTCAGAGGCTTTAATAAATGAACCTGTGAAAACTTTACACAAATTGATACCATGCCAGCACCGGCCTGGCAAACCACCTATAGCATTATTGTATAAAAAAAAAAAGGATACTTAAATGGACATAGGCACAAAGATTGTGAGACGGGGAAATCCCTTTGAAATACTAACATTGAAATGATTTTTTTCTAGTAACTCCAATCATCAATTTCCAAATCTATCCGTTGATTGTACATAGACCTGCTGATGGTTATATTAGAACTGTACTGTAAAAAGACTAACTTGACATTAAAATGGAAAGGTACATGGTGCGAGTGTAAATGTAGTGTGACAATGATGGTAACTATGCTGTGATGGAAGTCTTCCACTGCCAAGTGTCTACAAATCATGTTAAAAGTTGAACTTGAAGTAGAAGTTGAACTCTGGCAGGATCAATTACACAGATACACTCCACTCCAATACAATGAGGGTGAAGTATGGATGATTCTTCTTCTTTTTTGTCATCCCTAGAAACAATTTCTTGTGAATTCACGTGAAATTCACGTGTTTTCACAAGAAAATTTGGTGTAATTCACATTATTGATCACGTGAATTCACATGAATTTGTGAGCAGCAATTCATGTGAAATTCAGCAGTCACATGAAATTCATGTGATTTCATGTGAATTTCATATGACTTTCACATGTAGGCCTACATGCATCTGACAATAAAATGTGAAGAACTCGTGAAATTCACAAGATTTCACAAGAATTTCTGCTGAACCAAATTTTCACCAAATTTACTCGTGTCAAAGGGGTGAAAAGTCGTTCCTTGTTTCCAGGGATGGTATTTGCTGGAAATGAATTTGAATGCCATCTGTCTATAATATCAAAAACCAACCTCGCCCTATCTAGGCCATAGGTAGAGTGTATCACTAGTGTATAGGTACACTGAGAGAAGTACTGCATTTCCTCAGCTATGATACAGCAAAACATCTTGCTTTGTCATTATCAACCGCAAGTTGGAGACTTTTTGAGAGCATCGTCTTCTCAGTTTGCATTTATCTTTTGGTAAACATTCTCACCAGTGACATAGACAGTACATGTACGTTCTATTTACTATTATTGTATTATTATTGGATATCCGGGATAATTTACTTGTAGATGTTTTCTCTACAACAAATACTGCTTATGATATACTTTTGCCCTTTGAAGAGTGACATTCTTGTTACACATTAGTGTAAAACCTTTAGTATAAGCCACACCCATAAGCCGCATGCAGACTTGGACTCCTCCTGTAAGCCGCCCCCTCAGTCTGGATAAAATAAGTGTTATCTTGTATGCAAGATTTAGCAGTATGAAAACGATACGACAGGTCAGTCAATATCCATCCATCAGTTTTATGTATAGAACAGAACTCAATGTACCTTTCAGCTTGGGATTCCCTAGCCCACTTAAAAGGGTCTATATCTCCTCTTTCCTATCCCCTCGGATGTGTGTGGTGCACATATGCACAGGCACTGACACATTCCACTGTGAAATTGGGTAATGTAGTTCTCGCCATGGATATGACCGTAGCTGTTGAAATGGCGTTAAACATCTATTACTCACTCACCTTTCAGCTTCTTGATCCTGGCAGGGCCTCCCTAGCCAACTTAAAAGGGTCTATTTCTCCTCTTTCCTATCCCCTCAGGATGTGTGTGGTGCACATATGCGCGGGCACTGACACATTCCTCTGTGAAATTGTGTAATGTAGTTCTCGCCATGAATATGACCTTAGCTGTCGAAATGGCGTTAAACCTCTATTACTCACTCACTCACTCACTCTTGATCCTGGCAAACTTTATTTGATGTTCATTGCTATGTGACGTAATAGCGCCGTTTTGCCAAAGGAAAATGAGTGTCCTTTCAAATTGTTAGCATTCCACGCCCACTTGCTGGAGTTATTATTATAAGGTCAAGCAGAAGTATTAATACGTACACAAGTTATCCTCAATAATGCTTAAGTTGTGATAGACAACTTTTCAGGGGACTAAGGTTGCGCACTTCCTTTGGTATCCAGAGGAACATGCCGAGAGAAAATGAATATGTATGAATGAGTTTACTCAAGATGTTTGTTGGTTGACGAGTGCCATAGAGGATATGCATGAGGAATGTTAAGAAGTGAAGACACAAATATACATAACATTTTTTGGTACGCCCCAAATACATACATAGAAATACATCTCAAAATGGTGATCTCATAGGAAAGGCCATTTAGTCAAGGATTACCATTGATGAGAAATATCTTTCTGTATGGAACCCTAGTTTTCTGGTTTCATTCCTTTAAGCATTATCGACAAAAGGAAATCATTTGTGAGCCATACTCCGTACACATAATATGCTGCACCAAAATTTTGTGGCTTTGCTGCAAGCCATCCTGGGTTTGAAAACATGCCACTCAGAGTCTAAATACTGTAATCTCCTGTGTGTAAGGAGCTTCCTGCGTATAAGGGTAATTTGAAGGAAATTCTATAAATACTAGGAGGACGGCTGTCGGCACCTCCACACCTCTACACTGTAAAGCGCAGCTGGGGCTTGATTGACCCTAGCTGTCGGAATGGCGTAAAGGAACTACTTACCTACCTACCTTACCTTAAGGAAATTCAGCTGGGGCTAGACTTTTAAAGGTTTGGTTTCAGCTGGGGCTAGACTTTTAAAGGTTTGGTACTGTTCCCCGCATATAAGACGCACCAAGACTAGGCCTGATTCTATAATACACAGGGGGTCTCAGATATGTTAGATGCATCTTATACGCTGGAGATTACAATTATACCGAAATGTAGCGTTCAACCGCACCCTTGCGTGTAATCCGCCGCTTTATACACAGTTTTATGGTACAGGTAGTTTGATATGTCAGGGCCATCAGCCGTTTACACGTAGATGCCATTTAGATGGTGCTTGTAGAGATGTATTTAGCCGTATTCATTTAGGTGAATGTTTTGGTTGTACTATGAGACCATAACAAAACTCATTAAAATGTACCAGTCTGGGCGTAGATGTTAAGCTACTGGTATTAATTCTCCTATGGACATCTGGAAAATCCAAAGGGAAGACATTGACAAGTGAAGTGTTACCTATTGTGTGTGACATCCTAAACTTAGGTTTTCAATGGGACGGTTGTTTGAGTTGTACATAGCTATTCCATTATGGCTGTACATATTCAAAGGGCCTTCAGAATCAGTGACTGCTAAATTCCTCTTACAAGTTAAGTGGTGGTAATCTGCTCGTCCCTATTGTATTCACTATGAGACCATATGTATAAAGGGGAGTCAAAGTCGCATCTTTTTGGGATAACACAGCTGTGAATGAAAGAACTGTGTCCAACTGTTTCATACTCTTACTAGAATATCTCTCATTAAAAATGTCTCAACATTCACTACTTTGTTTTCCCTCTTTTGTAAATACCAGTACTGCCCCTATTTTCATAATTGTCAATAAATTAGCCTGGGGCCTGGACCATGTTTTTATTTAACATAAGCAGCGTAAATTATCAAGTAAGGCATAAGCCCCCTACGTTTTATGTGCTTTTGAAATGGTCCATAGATGCCACCTTTCCTAACTTTTAAGGAATCCCGAATTTTGGGCTTTCATTCCTATTAGTATTTCGTATTGGAAATTGAGAAAATTAGAAGGATTTCCGAATTTTTGGTGATTAGTGAGTGGCATCGTTGAATGGTCCCATAAAGGGGTCTATAAGTCAGATGGAATAGATAATGTCTTCAGAATCTTTCACCTAAAATTAAAAAGAAAATGCCCACATTTTTAACCTAAATTATTTTACTATGCTCTTTATAACATCCCCACAACAAATCTGATGTCAACCCTCAGCAGATTGCATACCCAACCCAATAAGGCGAGTGAGTGGAGGCCACTAACAACCCCCCACCCCAGGGCACTAAATATAGAATACATCCACGCCAAGGCATGGAATGAATGCTCAGGCCGGGAGCTACCCTTACACTTCCCGTAAACATTTCGTCCCCATGCCGGTCTTCCGCCCCAGGACCGATCATCTCCCTGTTCACGCGCCATATTGGATTTTTCTGTTTTGACAATCTGTCATGAGTATAAAGATGGCAAATTTTTTGTAAGATAGTCTCTGTAGGTACACTTGTCACTCTGATTTTTGAGAGGGGGAGAGGTCAGATACTACATTTAATCTACGGCTCTCAACAAGATTGCATACGACCTTGACCTCGCTGCCTCTTTGTGAACAATTCTGTTCAAAGTTTCTCTAAACCATAGACCTATGGTATGGGCTTTTGGTGCCAGCTTGCACAAACTCTCATGACTTCTCGCAATATGCACAAGTTATTGCGATACTTCTACTGGTCTTCATTCTACCGTCTTATCTGGAAAATTTGTTACTTTACTACCCTTTTTCCCATAATAATACACTGTTTCGCAAAGAAATATAAGGATTACGTAGTGTGCCAACATGTCTATTTCTCCTCTTTTCTATCCCCTCAGGATGTGTGTGGTGCACATATGCGTGGGCACCAACACATTCCCCTGTGAAATTGTGTAAGTAGTTCTCGCCATGAATATGACCTTAGCTGTCGAAATGGCGTTAAACATCTATTACTCACTCACTCACTCACTCACATGTTCCCCCCCATTTCCACATAATTAGAATAGAGGATGGTTGATATTTCTTACTTTTAAGGCGGATTGTAAAAGCAATACATCAAGCTTTCCCTTAATTATAATAGAGTAATTTCTCTAGAAGCCGTGTTTTTAAAAGAATTAAGGCAGAATATAATGAAATTTTTATATAGGGCTATAGCCCAGTAATGTCATCTGTTTTTCACCCCATCTCATTATTATACCTGCTAAACTTCATGTGAGAGACAACAGATGTAGTTGCAAAGGACTTTATATTACTGTCTTATGTTCATAAATTGGTGTCGCCCTATCTTATTTACTAAGAAACAGTTAAAGGGCATCTTGTGGGTTAAAACTCACTTTGCAGAATACGGTATATCGTTTTGAGGTAGCACATTATGGAGATCAGTATTAGATCATCATATTTCAGTTTTGAGCAAGATTAAAAACTTTAGTGTAAAAAAAGGTAGAAAAAGGGTTTATAAAGTGATTTTATATCACACATGCAATCTTATGACTGTTGGAGGTCTGGTACATGTATGGACATGGATAGGTACTTTTGGTGTTGTGTGGATAACCGACCCTGAGCCATGTGTGCTTAAAGGCACGTCAATTCATCTGAGCACTAGTATTCATGATGGAAAAAAAAACCTGGTTTCATTTGTTGTTTGGATATGAGGGTGGAGTGGAATATTTTTGAAGAAATGCTTTAAGGCACTCTTTACACTAGAAATACATCAAGAATAAAATGTATAGGTGGTTTGGTTAGTAGTGTCGGTTTCTTTGGCAAATTGTATGTGAACCTTACTGTTGGGTTTACTATGGGAGGGCATTCCAAACACTGTAATACTTGGCGTACAAGGCGCACTGTTTTTCAGGATTTCCGTAACTCACGACAAAATTTCATAAAAACCCCTTTTATGGTCATATTTTTACTTCTCAATTTTAGACTCTTTCAGGATTACTCACAAGAGTTTGAGTGGAATCTGTAACTAAGATCTTCTGATCTCTATACGAATTGACAGAACTAACGCTGATTCATCATAAAAATATTTATTTCTGTTTATAGGGTTTTCACATAGGTTTTATGATTTCCTAGGTCTCATAATACAAGAGGAATAATGCACCACATCACAAGGTCCCTTTTCACAAATACCATAAAACATAACGAATAAGTGCACACGCCGGTATTAGTCATACCCTGACTTCAATCTGGTCCGATTAACTGCACCTGGAGTCTGAAATAGGCTATGGGCTGCGGCTTATACATGAGGTTTTACGGTATGTTGATCTAGGAACAGAACAAGAGATGCTACCAGCAGACACAGACACACTGAGATATAGTAGCTGCAAAACTTTGATTTACTGGATAATAGTACATTATAGCCACACTATCTCAGTGTTGGACAGTTGGAACTGTAGCCAACTTCATTCACCTGATAACAAAACGTTTATTAAAGAAACAAAATTACCTTTGTCTGGAAATTTAAAGCTGTTATTTTTGTTCTATATACTTGATATTAGTGCTTTTAAATTCAGTCCAAACTTGGAGGCTAGAAAACTATACCATCAAATTGTAAAATCCAAGATTCTCAAATTTCACCTTTCTTTTTACCTTTTACCCTGTCCATCCCCGACTGTTGTTGTCAGGTGAAACCAAGTTGATGACTAACTATGAACTAGTCATCTAATATGGAACATATGATTCATTTACATATACATGCAACACATCAATCATTGAACAGTATATATACATCGTGGTCACTTCTCAGCACTTTTCAGATTTTCCACGGATAAAAAATCTTTATGTACACTGTTGATTTGATTACCTTTTTTTTTGTATTACAAGAGAATTTGTTTGTTTTTTCTCTTATTTGTTCTCCAAACACAAGACCTACCTAGATTGTAAAACACACAATAGCGAGGACACTTACTTTGTGCGACTGATATGATGCAGTTTTCTTATTAAGCTCTCCAATAATATACCTCTCACGACCCGCCTGTTATATATAAAGAGTGTTACCTGTGACACATCTATTATAGCCATCAAATGAAAGATAACCCCATACCTTTTTTTTCAAAGTACAGTTGTAAATCCTTCGTCATATAAATAAATACAGGATGAGATTTCAGTCAGACTACCTATCAAGTACCCACCTCATTTATACTTTAAATGTGGATCTATACATACACAAAGGTCTAATAAGTGCACACACATGTATATTGAAGTGCATAATCATTTACATAAGGCCACACCAAAAAAATAAGTTGGTTTACGGATTCCCCTCTTCATTTTTTTTTTTAATCTTGTCTACGGATTTTGCTCGCCTCTCTTTCTGAGAGTTTTCTCTTTGTAGTGTTTGGCAAAATTTTTAAAAAATAAAGGTTTTGCTCGCACCTTGTTTTTCAAGGAGGAAATCCATTGGACAACAAAAAAATCACAAAAAAAAAATTGCTCGCTCGCACCATTTTTTCAAAACGAAAATCCGTAGACCAACTTATTTTTTTGGTGTGGCCTAAAAAGAACAGGTAACATTATACACAAGATGTTGTTTATGGATCAATCATTCACATCGACTTCCACTCAACCATGTGCTCTGTTGGGATTCAAAACTTTCATATCAAATATGCATTTGAAAGTAGGCCATACATAAATACATGATATTATCTGTACTATACACACTTCACACAAAATACAGTTCTACAATAAACATGATATATAGATTTGTGAATAATCAACGATAGCGGCTTTGACTCATGACCTTGCCACCCCCCCCCTCTTCAGTCTCGGTCTGTCTCATCCAGCATTGCGTCCATTCTACAGCCTTCTTTGAATACTATTCAAACATGACAGGCAAAAATCTCAAGCACCTCCTTTGGATCAAAGTTAATAATTCTGGCAACAATGTCCTAATTTTAGTAAAACAAAGCCTCTCTTCATCCATGCAGAGCATTATCCGCTGTAAACGTCACACCAGTGCTGTGTGCTTACGGCGGGTTTTTTAAACACCTCCACATTGGAGACATTGTACGTATTATGGTCCCTAAGTCCAGTCACTGCTCCAGTCTAGCCCGGTGTTTGCGGTGGGTCATGATGCTGCGGATGGTGTTGTGGAGTTGCTGCTGGAGATTGTCTTACGCCTGATGTACTCCTTGAGTTCTGCATTGTCCTCCAGGTCCTCCATAGTCAGCGGCACTTGGTTCCCACATCCAGCGTACGGACATCTGACGAACACAGCGAAATCATACATTGAGTATACTTTTTAATGTCATACATGTATATTATTTGAATCGAACAGTCACCTTTCAATTTACACAAGACTACTCTAGCAGTAGCACTTTAAGCCCTCATTTACCAGTATAGGCTGCAGTTTATATGTGCGGATAGTCCCAGGTGCGCCCGATAGAACAGCCCTAATTCGGAGTGCCTTTATACACAAGGGTTTACATTAGTACCAACTATTTCCCTTCAAATATCTGTGATGTATCCCCGATTTATTCTTAATGTGCAGATTATTCTTCGGCAGTTTTAACATGTACATCTTACTAGGGGTTTACATTGAATACTCTATTCAAAATGAATCTTACTTGGCTGTTTTGTCTGTTCCTTTGGCTCTTCGGCGAGCTATAAACTCGTGAATAGCAACCTTTTCATAGTTGTGGCTGCAGTTTTTGTTGCGTACAGGGTCCTTCATCACTTGCTGTGTATATGGACATTTGATTGTTAGCTCCTCTGACGTCATGATAACGTCATCATCATCGTCATCATTGCCGGCTGGTGCTGGATCCACTGTGGCAATCTCTGTCGCCAAGGCGTGCTACAATTAACAAGTCATGGAAAAAGTTAGCTATATACTTCTTATATTTCCATCTATATTGCATGATATCATATGCATGTGCATAAAGTTAGACATTACAGATTTATCATCACATTCAAAGTGTGATTAAGTCAAAACTCACCAATTCCTGGTACTGGTCTCCCACATAGTCTGCAATTTTTCCAGCTGGAATAAAAAGGACAATGAGAACATATAATTTTCATCTTTTACGAATTCTTGATAAAATATGCAAGCAATTGTTCAAGATCTGCAGGGAATACCACTGGCATCTTTCATCTGCATAATTGACGTTAATACAATTAAACCAGTAGCCCTATGTAAACTAACATATTAGAAGTAGATCCCAACATAAAATGTGTGACAAATCGGTCACACAGGATCATGTCTTAGACCAATGTCTGTTAAAACTGACAACGCTATGATTATATCGCCTTACGTGAAGTGCTGGTCTTAATGCCCCTGAGTATCTTCAGAGCACCCTGTGCATCCAGCTCACTAATGAAGGGTTTGTTGCTCTGTCCCATCAGTCGTTTTAACTTGAGAAGGTCATCCTTCATCTGAGGTGTAACGTCTCGCAGGAACAGAACTAGGTGACGCTGCCTTTCCTCTATATAAATATACACGATAATATCAATTCAAGTTCAATTCAGTTATAGTTTTTGCTGAAATAGATGTTGATATTTTTAATTCAACCCTACAGGTGTCTAATAAGATCTTTAGGGAGAGTGAGTACTCTGTATCTTATTGTTCCTGTTAAGAATGATTAAAACAAACTAGTATATTAAAACAGGCCACAGATTCGGTTATTTACCTGGACTGTTGATGTCATAGCTGGGGTCCTTGGGAGGTTGCTTCATCTTAAGAGTGTAGCGAACCCGCTGACAGAATGCCGAGTTAGGGAAGAGGAACATGGCGGTCACCTTCTGGAAGCAGATGAAGCAGTGCGACAACTCGTCTTCGCTCACTTGGAATCCACACGGCTCTGATCCAACTGTGGAAAAATGAGAATTCATTGCAAAATCATCAAAATAGTACACTAAAGTATGTACTTAAAGGAGTCAATGATAATCAAAAGAGACCTTGAAAATATACACCATATCGATACACAAAACAGCATATATTAAAACAATGCTTATTGGGGGAGTATAACCCTTGGTTCTAATCCAGGAGGCCACTCAAAGAAGCATGATGGGGAAATTCAACTAACCTTTCACTTTGAAATGAATGCTAAGCCTTGAATTCTGATTCTTGATTATGACCGGTTCTCCCGATTGGGACCTTATGGATCCAACGCGGACATTATGGCAGTGAAGCCGTAAATCCTCTGCTGGTACTGGAATAACAAAGACATTCACATCACTCATCGGGTGACATCATATCAAGCATATACAACTGTATAAGAGTGGATGTAATTCTGCATCTACAAGCTACATGGAGATGTTAAAAATATTCAACAAGTACTTAGTAACACTTAGGGCTATCTCAAGAATGACGTTGGATTATTTAAGAATAAACACCTTTGTATACTTGGAAAAAAAACCCACAAAAACATCACAGTGTATCGGCAACTATTAAAACATGCTTTAACATGTAACACACATTATCTGGTTAACTTAAACTCCAAGAAAATGTGCCACTTTCAACTCTAACAATTTGGTAAGCAGTGTCCTTGATTAGGGAACATCTTATAATTGTATTTCTTTTTGGTGGGTGTTTAGTAAGTCTAAATCACTGTACTTAAACTTGGTTAAGTTCCTATATATGAACAAACTAGCTTGTACATTTTTTTTTTACATTTCATAACTACCAGTAACTACCCAGGGATTGGGATTTCATGACATAAGACAGTGAAACACCCCTGTACATGCAGCAATTCTCTTGCACAAATGCATGCATTATCGGGTAGTATCCAGGCAACAACATAAAAACATGATGCCTTGGGTCATTTGTGGTATAAATCACACTATCTTTCTGTTGTTTAAATTTTCATCGATTTTGAAAAGAAAGAGAACACCGCCAGTGTATAGGTCGCTTTTTGAGACAATTCTATTAGATTTTGTGACTGAATGGATTTATCACTTTCTTTCAGGTCTACCGAGGTTTTTGTTGATTTTATACTGATGCCTTTTTGTGCCATGCAAGCTAAGCAAACACAAAAAAAGGCACTTATTTAGTGTTGGTTATGTACAACTTCGAAAAATAGAGATATGATTACCTGGCCCATCCCCTGAAAAACATGTAAGTTAGAATTTTAGTGAAAATTAGAAGAAAATAGGAGAAATAAGATCTTTCACTTAAAAACTGTCAATGCATGTGGCCATAATAATCATCTCTGTGCCAAGAGTATTTCGAGTTGCAAAAAATCAACAATCTGAGACTCAATTAAGTTTAAGAATGACAAGGCAAGTTGTACTTACAGGGTATGAAGGTATTGCCGTTCCACAAGCAGTGGGTGACTCTGCGGTTGTCACCGGGTTGGATGACAGGGTAGACCATGTTGGGTTGAAGTGTCTTCTGAAGGGCAGCAAATGATGCCCCATCCTGGGGAATGGTGACCGGTGTCGACGTTGCCATACGCTACGAGTACATTAAATAAGGTTTACACACTCTGTACATCAGCATTAAGTGCATCATCTCTTTACAGATTGACTAAAAGAAAATGATCTCTCATTGTTCTTAAAAATATTCTCATTACTGGGTTCTTTTACACTTGAGTAGTCTTCGTCTTAATGATATCAGGTAAGGCCGACCAGACCATATTGTAATCATATGAATTTTTTTCTTGTGGTAGATATAATGTATATATTGTGCAAAAACTCACCGGTTGTCCCATGTTGGGCATCATTTGCATACGGGCACTGTTGTGGGGGGAATAAAACAAGGGAATCAACTTCTCGCTTTATATTATATTACTCAAAAATGATATCAAATACCCATTCATCAATATGTGAACCAGTATTGGTTTATAGCGGACTAAGGCTATGAAATAGTTATTTCTAACGAGTTTTGGTGAGTCGATAATGTGTCTGTAGCACAGAAAAACATGCACTCCGTTAATTTCAGCACTACATTAGTTTCAGGTCAGTACCGTCTTTTCTTTCTCACAAATTACACCATGGAAAATCACACAAGATATGTCTATTTGGGTTGTCCTTTTTAAGATAGTGACTGAAGTTTCAATTTTCGACAGTATACTTTAACTTTAATATTATACTGGGGTACCGTTCAGTGTAATTGTGCATTAGAAGATAACTTCACTTCACTTCAATAGAGGAATGGTAAACTCACCCTGGCGCCATTTGAGGTTGGGGTCGCATGGACTGCATCATCATGTTATTCTGGTTTGGCATCATACTAGTCTGTAGGCGGTGCTGCTGTTGTAGTTGCTGTTGGCGTTGCAGCTGTTGGTGTTGTAGCTGTTGGTGGTGTTGTGCTTGTTGCTGTTGCACCTGTGGCCGCTGGTAGGGATGTTGTCTGTTAGAATTAGAGTTGATGCCGTTTGTCGTCGGTTGGCGGGCTGGTGCACTTGTTAGAGGCGCTGTTTGTGAAGAAGGTCTTTCCCCACTACCATAAAGGATATCAATAGCGGTGTCCATGTCAATGGGGACCACTAACGCCTCTACCCGCCCAAACTTGGCCTTCATAGAGGTAAAACTGTGATTGATAGCATTGGCTTCATCAGTCGTCAAACTTTTGGGGAACACTGTGATGCATCGCTTCTTCTCCACTGAAAATAATGTGTTCGGTAAAAACAATGAACACTTACATGAGTACTTGTCTCATATGTCGGCTTAGTACCGATAGTACACTCACAACAGATATTGTAATAAAGAACTTTTACAGTATATTTTTACAGTATGTAGATACTAAGGCCACACCAAAAAAAATAAGTTGGTCTACTGATTTTGGTTTTGAAAAAATGCGATTTTTTTAATTTTTTTTTTTTTAAAGAATTTTTTGGCGTCCAATGGATTCCTTGCTGGGAAATTGAGGCGAGCGAACAAATTTTATTTTTTTAAATTTTCGACAAATATCACAAAGAGAAAACTTGTAGAAACTGAAGCGAGCGAAATCCGTAGACAAGATTTTTTTCAAAGAAAAAAAAAATTTGTATTTCCGAAAATGTGGAGAGGGCGATCTGTAGACCAACTTATTTTTTTGGTGTGGCCTAAGTATTATTTAAGTCTTCTGAATCCAATTGACATTACTAGTACATATATGGCATGGAACTATTATGAGATTAAAGGTTCAAAATCATCAGTACAGTAGATCTATAGTGCAGGCGGTCAGATACTTACATGGGTCTTTCTCATTGAACTCATCTTCAGACATTTGAAATATTGATCGAATCTGTTTCACACATGATGCTTCAAGTGCAAAGAACAGAACCGGATGGACCTGGGTAAGGTGTGCCTTACACTTTGTGATGGCTCGGGCATTCAGCAGTAATGGTGCATGCGTGTATTCTGGAAAAAGATAATCTATAAATATGAAACCTCTAATACTTATTGTACATGGGCATGGTCCTCTGAGCAATTAATATTTTAATGAATAAGTTATTTATATACAGAATGACCAATACCCAAATATCACTCCCAACATTACTGTACTATATGTAACTGAGGATTCTTAAGATACCAACAATCACATACTACATGTACCAGTAATATAGATTTATGCAATTCTCAAAAACTAACTCATGGATTACTTACCACGCAATGTGAATAATACGCCATCATCCTTGAATACAACATTGGATGCAGGCATGAACTTTCGTGTGCCCACACGGATCTGATAAGCTTCGAGCGACACCCTCATACCGTCAGCGCCGTTCGTCACTGAGGATTGCTGCTGGGGTGGAGGTGGGGCACGAGACAGCTGCTGAGATTGCTGTGGCTGTTGGCTCTGCGATGGTCTTCGAGGAAGGTTTGTAGTGACTGCCTCTGAATAGGGTGGTGGCCCGAAGTTGCTAACATGCGGACGACCACCGGCTGTTGCGCTTACTGGCACAAGGGCTGGTGGTGGTCCAGGCTGCACAGTGGCTGAGCCACGCAGTCCTGGTAAATTTGAGAGGGGCGGTGTGCTGTGGTTTGAAACTAGACTACGACCATTGGCAGTCGGTAGGCCCACAGGACTGGGCGGTGGATTCTGCCCAAGCGAAGTGGCTATGAAGGAATTTGAAAGGCTAAGTGTAGGGAGGGCGCTGTTGTTGACGTATAATGCTTGTGGTACAGGTTGGGGCGCTCCCGCACTACCATTTACGTCCATGCTGTCTCTAAGAATCAATGTCGTGGTAGGATCACCACGACAGAACGCTTATGGGAGAAGGGGGCGAAGGCAATTCTTGAAGAGGCTTGAGTCACCTTTTTTCAGGTGGAAGTTCTGAGAGAGTGAACAATGATAGGCGACCTAACTGTTATTCATGTGTTCATATGCATCGCCATCTGAAAATAAACAAAGAAACGATATTTTAGTATTTTTCCCCTTATCTGTAAACATTGATATATTCTTGGAGATTGCAATCTTTTCATATACACGTCGATCCTTCAATTTTGATATTGATACCTGTAAACTGATGTAGAATGTATTTCTAATTTATATTTGGAATAAAAAAAAAGTAATACCGTAAATTCTTATACCAGAACCCAAATCAAAATTAGGCTTATAGAATCAGCCCAAAGTCAGGGTGTGGCTTATATGAGGGTTTTTTACACCATAAAAAAGTACTAAACTGCCAATCTTCGAGCCCTAAATGTGGCTTATAGTCTTCTCTCAAACTCATTGTGCGGCTTATACGAGGATGCGGCTTATACGAGGGAATTTACGGTATTTGATGTTATAGTTAGCATTCCTCATAAGACAGAAGTTATAATAGTTACAAGGGACAAGGTGGCCCAATTAAACCTACATTGATGTCAAGCGGCAGTTGTTTATTTCCCTAACAGAAGTAAGTTGTAAAGTGCTTAGGGTGGAATATACTGGTGACTATGTGTAATTTGACATGAAACTTGTGTAGAATGCATTTCTAGTTGCTTGTAATAAAAATAAAATATATTTGCTTTCCGCTTTTTATTATGTTTGTCCCTTAAAGATCACTTAAATATTCCAAACCATTGATACCTTCATAGATTCTGTTGAAACTCCAGGAATCGATCAAGAAATGTTACATAAATACATTTGCTTTCCCCTAACAATTATTATCACTCATGACGATAATCAAGATCACTAAAATTCCAAACCATTAATAGCTTCATAGATAGTAGTTCGAAAATCAAACACTAGGTGGGACATAACCTAGAGTTTGATACGGGATACCCAGCGCGACCATTGATTGGCTAAGCGGAGTGACGGCTACCAACGGGAGTGAGTGAGTGAGTAATAGATGTTTAACGCCATTTCGAAAGCTAAGGTCATATTCATGGCGAGAACTACATTACACAATTTCACAGGGGAATGTGTCAGTGCCCGCGCATATGTGGCTACCAACGGGAAAGACTTTGACCTACTTCCTTTTGTTTATATGGGAATAGAGGCATTTAGACATGATTTGGGACTTAACCATTTCACGGCACCTATTGGGATAGCCTTAAATAAGAAAAACGCCATGTTTGGGTTATGAATCCCGCCATCTTCCCAGAAGCCCTGGTGGTTTGTTTTGAAAGTAACATGGCAAGTTGGCAAGATTCGTCTCCTTGTCTTCACTGCTCCCCACGATCCTACCTCCAATAAACACTATGTGTGAATTATTTTGTCTGATGTAGCATAAGAATATGAGTTGAAAAGATCATGACATATCCTCATTCTCTTTTTTCACGTTTTGACAGCTCATGGTTCTGTTTACATATACATCAGGTCACGTGACTCTCATTATATGGAGCCCTCCCTCTAGCGTGAGTTCTTCACACTATGGGGCAAGTGGCGCGTTACTAATAACGTCACATCCGGTCAACCTACTAGCCTAGTTAAAAGTTGGCCTGTGGCCAATTCAAGACTTCTGCTGGGCTGTGCTGCCTCCTGGGTAGACTGGCACTCTCGGTCTCCGGTATCACTATATGCCTTTGTCCTCCCACACGACCACAGTCTCTGTTCCGGGAGACTTAGAGACTGTACACTACTTAGCAGTTCCATCATGGATATGGATATCTAATTCCATGGGCATGGTAGCTGTAGAGACCCCCCCCCTCTCAAAAATAAATTAATTAATTAACAAAAATGATAATAGATAGATAAATAAATAAATAATCCAAAGATCCAGGTTAACTCCCAAGAATCAGCCAGTAAGGTACATGTGATGTATGGGCAAAGGCCCTTATATTCTGAGGAACACATGCCAATTTCCTGGCAAAACAGTCGACAAAACAGTCACTGTATTTCTGACCTAAAAATGTGGGTTTTGAGATTTAGGATAAATCTAAAAGTCACAAACTTCTATATGAAAATGCCCTGGATAGAAATTAGGAACGATATAATAGTAATTACCCCCACCACAGCCCCCACCCCCACCCACTGCTACACAGTTCCTATTACTACGGTTATGTAATAGATGCCAGTAACCACCCTGACCCTGTTTCCAAGAAACTAGCCCACATTGTATGTGTGGAGTAGTAGGTCCAGTGATAGACTTGTCACGGCCTGCAATGCATCTTTCAGTCCCTAATTATCAACCGCCCCCCCCCCCCCGCCGACACAACTAATGCTATGCTACTCTCCAGTACTTTGGGCAAAGTGCCAACGGCTAGAAACTAGGCAATAGACTTGTCTCTGTCCCATACTAAATGACATTCGAGTGCAGTGGGTTGATAGGAGAATACAAGCAGGGGTAGTGGCAAGTCTAGTGCCAAACCAGTCTAGACCAGTTTGAACCAGATGAAACCGGATTTGTATGGCTTTCCACCACCTATAAACAGTCAGAAGAAGAAAGAAAATAAATCATAAATTGGGGAAATACATTTTCTGGGAACCTCATAGTTCTTGTCATCTACGCCATGACAACAGTGTACTCCTAATTGCTAAGCTATTAAGTTTGCTGAGTTAATACACGTTCACTAGCTCTCTGCTGAGAAGTATTTGTTAGAATATTCATGTTGGGACAGATCAACATATGATGGGGTTGGGTGCAATGGAGTGGGCTATTTATTTCATGTGTGGAATGGGATTCCCTACTGCTGTTTGTTTGTTTGTTTGTTTAGTTTTACGTCCGGGGGCCATCACAATGGGATGTTAGCTAGGAGCACCACCCTGACACAATATGATATTGAACTATTAAAATCATTCAATATATGTTTACCTTACTTTGCATAATCAGATTGACCCCCCTTCCCTCTCATTCCCACCTTGAGATTCATAATCCACTGGGTGATAGGGCATTAGGGTGACATTAGACACTTGGTACTCACATGAGTCCTGCTTCAAACTTGGCAATGCATGGTGCCCAGACTAGTTGCCTGACTGGACTTCCTTCAGTTTTATATCAAGATACCTGTCATGTCCTGTGTGATGGCCTTCCCGCCCATTGGTCAGTTTGTTGGGTTGCCATGGTTCCCACAGCTATCACGTGTTAACTACTGACAACCTGATTGGTTACTTGCAAAGGCAAGTGTGGATTCCATTTGTTCTAGCCTTGTGCATTGCCAGAATGCCTGCAAGTGATCAGATGGACCATTGGATAATAGGGTGGTGACTGGTTGACCCTCTAACTGCCTCTGGTGGGGTCACTGATGGTTACGCACCAGTGATCCTTCTATTGTCATTAGAGGACCCAGAGTGGGTAACCCCCCCCAGCTTAGAGACCACATGCAGAGGTGCATAGGGTTATTTACTAGTACACCTCAATGAGTGCTCTATTTATAGGGTTGACCCGGGATGCACTATCAACCAATCAGATAATTCCCTATCTTCACTGCAGAATTTTTTGGGCACATTATATAACACCTGGTGCCCGTCATGGTGGTCGTTATCAGTGCTTATGTCGCCAGGTGCCAAATCAAGCAATGGTCGACCCACCGAGCGTCCATACTAAACCCTATACACATGAGGTGAGCAAACAATATTCTGTAGTTGTATTCATGACACAAACCTTCCCTTACTAAAAAGGCCTGGAGAGTGATAGTGTTAATAATAGTGCTAAGTAATGTATCCAAGATATGACCAAGATTGTATGTTATTCTAAAACTCTACAATCAAATCTAAAGCAAAAGCCATTTAGACCATCAATAATTCATTTGACATACTTATTATATATTGTAGTAATAAGGGTTGTAAATTCAAATGTTTCAACCAAGAAAACAATTTGAGGAATTGAATGACAGTCCCAGGAGAGTATACACACTCTGATTAGTTGGTTACTCAGTGACAGAGCCATACATGTCTGTGTACAGTGTACATGTCCATCATGTGGATGTAGAGACAGGAGCAAGGCTGTCAAGATACCCATTATAGAGAATAAATGTGTAGAGGCAAGGAGAAAGGGTGCTCCGTGCTAAAAGTCAACTTAAAAATTCAGATCCCTAGCTTTTCAGTGATATATTGCAAGAGAAGATACTCCTGTTAGTCTTAGAGAAATGGCTTGCTAAATATGGGTAGTTATGACCATTTCCTGATTGGCAATAAGCTCGACATATAATTGGTCATGAGATACATCTAAAATTAGCATAATTTATGCTAATTAGCTAAATTAGCATAATTTTTTAATTCTTTTGCCCATAACTTTTGAACTAGAAATGGTATTTTCGTTCTGTTTTCACCATAGTAGACCTGGTGAAACATACCTTCAAATGAGATCATTGATTTTCTTATTTAGAATGGCAATCATGTTTCCATGGCAACAGAAATCAACAAAAATGCCTATTTAGGCCCAAAAGCGTTCTTTTTACATGCCTTGTTTGGAACCTTTCCACCCAAAATAGAACGTTTTATCAAAAATCATTGAATTCTCCATGAAAAAGTGCCCTAAAACAGTTTTAGGCATATTTTTCCTATTCTACCCCGTAGTGATGCCCCCTAGTGGCTAAAACAGGTACTAAATCCCGCAGGAACCCCCATTTCTGCTTGCTGGCTCACAAATGCACATGCCGATTTCACACATTCAAATACATAGAAATATGTATAATGATTCATTTAAGACATTAAATATGTCATTGCAGTATGATACATATATAAGAGCTGACAGCTCTATGTTTTGGTCCTGTGATGTCAATCTAACACATCCAGTGTCTGGTGTTTGACCCCTGACCCTGGAAGTGTTGACAACAGGGAGACAGGCCCCACATGCTGCACCCACCCCACACTCTGACCTCGCTCCCCCCACCCCGACCCATATTTCTAAGGCAGTCACCCTCCTGATGCCATACACCCCAAGATAGCATCTATAGCCCAAGTATGTACATGTAAAATACAGCTAGAAATAATCTGTATTCATAGCTTGTAGACTTAAGTCATAAGGCTAAAAGACATACCAACATGACCCACAGGATGTTTCCTAATAAGTAGTAGGCTTTTTAAGACTCTCTTCCATGTACTTTTATATATAAATGGCCCAGAAAAAGTTCTTTGTGAATGCCAGACATGGACTGTAACCATTTTTTCACTGTGAAAAATGAAATGTATCAATAAATCCTAAAATAAACAACATTCATGCCCAAAACTTCAAACACATATTCAAGGTGGCATGGGGCACACAGTGAATACAGTGGTCTTCTGTATTTCAATTTAGAAAGTCAAAAAATCACACACTGTACTCTGTGGGACCTGGCTATAAAACTCAGTGGCAGATTCTAGCTCAGAAGCAAGGGGCGCCAAGCAAGGCAGCTAAAAGACTTTGACATCATCGCCCCTCCTCGAAATAATTATCAAACTGGTGCAGGTCCCTGCTTCACTGCTGCCTTGACATCACTGCAATATTGTTGGTTACACCTGTCTGTAGGTACTATTGACTGGGCCCCAGTACTAAGTTCCTCCAGCATGCACCCAAATCTGGGGATATTGCCGGTAGGTGGCGTTCTCCTGGAAGCCATGAGGGGTGTACCAGGAGGGGCACAGAACGTGTTTCCTATAGTTAAGAGTCTAACCAAGGCCCTTTTTCAGGGAGATTCGGGGACTGACCCTCTGCCAGTGCAACATCAGAAATGGGGACTACTGCAGAATACACATATGCCTGTGGAATGGACTCACCTAGGTAACTTAGGCATGCCAACATCTGTCATTATTCGCACCACTGACCGCCCCCTCTCCTTGCAAAAAGGGATGTAGGGGAAGCATACCCCCACATTTTCAGGATGGCTATATGAATTATATAGAAAATAACCGAAATTTACACCCCTATCCCCCACACTTTTTTTTGAATGCTCTCCCCCCACTGTAAAGACTTTATCTGCAGTTGATAACAGCACAATCACTGCACTTTGGTTAGCTTGACATATTTTACCATCTTACTACCAGAACGATAAAGGAAGAGGCGTTGATTTCACCCTTTATATCCAGAAAAAAAAGTTTTTTTAGCCTGGGCACAGCTCTTAAAATTGGACCTTCCTGCAGTGTTGCATGTTCCATGTCTCTAAAGTAATTAGAAGCTGAGACAAGGACAAAGCAATGTACATTGCTGATAACTCAAAAACAAAGCAATTAGAAGCTGAGACAAGGACAAAGCAATGTACATTGCTGATTGCTCAAAAAAAAAGTTTTTCTTAACAGGTCATATTTGAGGTTATTCTGAACATGGTTCTATTGAATATGTCAGAAACCATAACACGTACCAATGCCGGGGAACCCATGGCCACAAATGCTTAGGAACAGCTGAAGTCAAGAGGGCGGATGGACGTTGTCAGGGCTCGACAAATCAGTTTGGAGACTGTGTGCCCACTGCGCACAAGGGCAAAAAAAGTTGTGCCCCATAGGCAAGGTCGGTGGCCAACACCTTTGCTTTCTATACTAACAAGAGAGCGTTTATTTTAAAACAGTTGAGTCGAGAGTATGTCTTGGAGAGACAGAAAGGAAACGAGGCAAGGGTACAGAGCCTAGGCTAGATGACTTGCCCATGACTTTCACACTATGTCATTAAGGACACATTTAGCTGCTTGATTGTCTTCCTCCCCCTCCCAACACAACTACCAGCACAGCTCTGAGTATTGAGGCATGCCTAAGTACCCCCCAACCGACCATAGCCCCCCGACCATAGCCCCCCGACCATAGCGCCCCCGACCATAGCCCCCCGACCATAGCCCCCCGACCATAGCCCCCCCCGACCATACCCCCCCACCATAGCCCCCTGACCATAGCCCCCCCGCCCATAGCCCCCCGACCATAGCCCCCCCGCCCATAGCCCCCCTGACCATAGCCCCCCCCCGCCCATAGCCCCCCGACCATAGCCCTCCCTGACCATAGCCCCCCCCCCCCAACCATAGCCCCCCGACCATAGCCCCCTGACCATAGCCCCCCGACCATAGCCCCCCACCATAGCCCCCCCCGACCATAGCCCCCCCGACCACAGCCCCCCCCGACCATAGCCCCCCTGACCATAGCCCCCCCCCAACCATGGCCCCCTCCGACCATAGCCCAGCCCAGCCAGCCATAGACAGTCATTGTTGATCCTACAATTAACATCACAGACAGTGTAGCCAAGGTGATGTGACCTTGTTACAATTACTTGTTACATTTCCTTCCTTTCCCATGGGAAATGATTGGAAGCCAATTCTCTTAAAGGGCCCAGCTATCTCACTACTGATACTTACCATAGAGAAGCCTACTAGGCTCCTCTATGTACTCACCTACATTCACCTCCAATGCAAGACTAATGTTTTGTCTATGAGAGAATCTTGGAATTAAACCTATCAATAAACCAAATTGGAAGGCCTTCAAAATCAACTATATCAAAAGATATTTGCCCAGATAACCATGGCACACACTGCCCCCATACCTACTCTATGCCCTCCTCTTCTAAAAAATCTGAAATCTGTCTATAAGTGGGGTTAAAGACAGTTTGATTACCCTTTTATTTAGGGTAAAAAGAGCCCTAAATCCCATGCATTTCTCCATAGGGAAAAAAACCAACAGTAATTACCATGTCACAGCCATCAAAGTACACCTTAAATGTAAATTCTATTACATGGATAGCTTTGTCTTGCTTTTTGTCTCACTATATGACTAATCTTTGGGGGTTCAGTTGTAACAGAAATAGGGCTAAATGACAGGTTTTGATGGTCTATGCAAATTCTTGGAATCTAAATATAAGAAAAACATACCCCATGAAATGTTTTTTTCATCATTTATCAAAAGATTTTCATGTAAATAGAAATATGACTCATGGGGTCTTTGAAGGGTGTGATAGGGCATATGCTGTGTAATGGAATAGTTTTTTGGTGGTGCATGTAATCTGCTAGAGGCCAAAATAGCAATTGAAACTTGGTAATCATAAGAAACTCGGCTAAGGGCTAGTAGACAAGAGGTCAGAAAGGTGGTGTCAAAAGCCCTTGCCTCGTTTAAAAATTACAGATTTAGATAAATGGAACACATATAGTTTTAACATGGCTTTAGTAGCTTTTGGACAGCTGTGCCCATTGGGCACAATCTGAAAATTTTGTTGTGCCCAGTGTTTTTTTTATTGAGTCACGGGCATTGGGCACAGGGATTTGTCGAGCCCTGCGTTGTGTGTTGTTTGTAGGCCTGTTCACAGTGTGTGGTGTATTGTGTTTTTTTTTTTAATGAAAATTTCTCCCAGGCAAAGTCTTTAGTTATATTTCGTCAAAAACAATTTTTTGACAGCATGAGGTCAATCAGAGGGAAATAGTGGCACAGATCCATATCTCATAATGCATTGTTACAATTAATAAGCACAGACTGGTGCTTTTCCCACCATTATATGTTACTAGCTCAACCAATCTATATGGTAACACAAGACGGTATAGGGGGGTTGGGAGGCTACCTGTATTTGGTTATCATGCACTGTACCATGACTTTTTCTAAACACTGTAAAAGGTGCTGTGTGTTAATGTATGGCTGCTTTAAATGGATTTGAAAGTCAGTCAGAATGTTCAGCACATCAGGCCGATCATTTAGCACAAAGATATCCAAAGAGACAAATCATAAAACTGTACTCTAAGTGGACTGAACAAAAGTGTTTCATCTATTTCAACATGCAATTGATGACAGATCTTGCCTTAGGCTCCAATGTTAAAGCAATTTCAGTACTGTTATGTTGAGAATAAGTCCTGTGTATAGTTGCTTAAGCCTAAAAAACAGTAGAAGATCTTTTGCTACATTCCAAGAGTTCAGGGAGATCTTTTAGTTACATTTCAAGAGATCAAGGTGCAAGCATAGAATGTTTATGTGATGTTGTGCTGAAAGAAACCTTAGGAAAAAACAGATATAAGTCTTTCATTTTGAAGGTCAAAGAAGGTGACCTCAGCATGCGCAGGAATTCTTTACGCCCTCCCCCCATGACGGCGGTCAAATGTTTTTGCGCCCCTCTTTGATCTACAGCAGCGCAGGCTTTTTTGCTAAAATAGGGTTGAATTTTTTTGCGTCAAGCGGGGCCAAAATATTTAATGCTCCGACCCCCTCAGGAGGGGTAGTTTTCATGCCCCCCCCCCCCTCAAATGCACTGCCCCCTGTAGGTAAATAATGACCACCCTAAAAATCTCCCAGGATCTATTAGGATAATATTCCAGAACATATTTAAATGGTGCTCAGTTTGTACCTGTATCATTGGTATGAAAACATGATATACAGTGGTTTCATGAAGGCATTAACTGTGAGTCTGCTATGTCAAAATGATGTACAGTGGCCATGTTGGAGCACAATGTGTGAAATAAAACAGTAAATTGTTTCTTTGTCATGAATTGTTGCCAATGTATTGGGATTACTGATCCTAGATTGAGATTGAGAAATTGGCTAGTTGTTTCAGCACACTAACAGGTGAAACTTGGAATGAAAATTTAATGTGTGATATATATCACATATGGCCCAGCATCTACAGTTTGAGCGTCCATGACCTACCGTAGGTGACTGGCACTATAGTGACAGTGTGTCGAGGTCGTGAATGCTTAAGGCTATGGAGGATGCACCCATTATCGCTTGCATGTTTCATTGGCGAAGAACTCCTCTCCTAGCGAGTTAAGCATTGCACAATACCAGCAAGTCTTGAATAAGGATACATATTAACCATACAAACGCATGAGACAATGTAATTCTCCTCCATTTTGTTATAATCCAGCAGTTTCGATAGCACTGTAAGGCGATCGTCTCCCTGTCCGCAATTTTGGATTTTGATGTTCCGTGCGCATGCGCGACCCCTCCTTGCCGGAAGTCGCATTTTCGATGGAGAAATGATATATTCTATCGATTTAACTTGAAATTAATGGCTTTTTGAATATAATCCATGCATGTTAGACAATATCAATCGAATTGAATCGAATACACCTCAATTTACTATTAAACAAGAAATAAAACATGACGACCGGTTGCTCTGCGCGCATGCGTCAAATCTCCAGACTGGAAGTGGGGCGGTCGACATAACAAAATTATGGTGGTCCAATTTACACACTCATATATCAACGGTCTGAACCCCTTCTGTGCCGGAAATCCCACCTTACCTGCTGAAAAAAAGCGTCTTATTTAGACAATTCCCATAGGAGTCTATGTGTTATTTTGACCCCCTGTCGACCGCCGAAATCAACCGCGCAATGCTATCCTATGGAGCCTCGTTTTGGTGAGAAAGTAGGTTAAACATGTCAGGTTTTTTATTCAGCTATTTTCATAGCTAAAGAAATTTTTTTCCCAGGAATTGTGCATGTACAATGAAAGACTAGATCCTAAAGAACATGATTTTTTGTTTAATTATCCCCTAATTTCGATGAGCAATTCCCATCTAAAGTTCAAATTCATGACCGTCAGTTTACGACCGCCAAGGCGCCGCCAATGACCCAGCAGGGGCTGGGCCAATAAGTCTATGGCAAAAGTTTTGCCTCAACATGGCCGCCATACAAGATCTGTGAGGTACTAATTTTGTGAAACCCCTCTATAGAACTTACTTAAGAGACACAGTTTTTGTATAATGTATTCATGTACTACACAGAGGGTATGTCACAATATTACTCTCTATGCGGACCCCTGTCTATCACTTTTTTTTTGTGGTGACCCTCATCTCCATCTGACTGAAATTCCCCATCTATTTGAACCTGTGAATGCCTGTACATCCAAACCCTGTCAGATCCACAACCTTCACTCCATAAAACTACTATCTCCAGGTCGACGAATGACCCATTACAATAGCTCAATTCATACCCTATAAGGGGCCATCCATAAATGATGTCATGAAAAATTTTACCATTTTTGACCCCCCCCCTCCCCCTAACCATTGTAATCTAATCCTCACTACTCTAAACTTTTGCCTTGTAAAGGCAAAAGAGACTTTGTGAAAGTTTGAAAAACTGGTTTCTATGCTCTAGTATTATAAAATTGAACGTGTGCAATACACGACTGGCCCAGGTCTTCCACTACATACCGTAGGAGACTGTCAATATAGTGACAGTCGTCAATGATTAAGGCTATGGAGAATGCACCCATTATCGCTCACATTTTTTTATCGGCGAATAACTACTCTCTTGGCGAGTAAAGCATTGCAGAATGCCAGGTGGGCTTGAATAAGGATCCATATTAACCATAGAAATGCATGAGAGACTGTAATTCTCCTCCATTTTGTTATAATCCAGCTCTTTCGATAGAACCGTAAGGCGATCGTCTCGCTGTCCGCCATTTTGGATTTTAATGTTCTGTGCGCATGTGCGACCCCTCCTTGCTGGAAGTAGCATTTTCGACCTAGAAATTCGATAGATTATATCGATTTGACTTGTAATTAACCAGTTTTTACATGTGATCCATGCATTTTGGGCAATATTAATTGATTTGACTTGATCAAATCCCCTTAATTTACTGTTAAACAAAAAATAAAAATATTCTTATGACGTATGAATCTCTGCGCATGCGCAAACGCGCAATCCCGAAAGTGCGATAGCCATAACAAGAATATGTCGGTCGTGTTAACATATTTGATAAATGAACGGTCTTAACCCTTCCCATACAAAAATTTACCAACTTTTCGCCAATCTATAGCGTTACAATTGGACAATTCCCATAGGAACCTATGTGTTATGTCTATCGCGAAAATCTATTGCACAATGCCATCCTATGGAGCCTTGTTTTCATGAGAAAGTAAGTCAAACATGTCAGGTTTTTTCTTCAGCTTTTTTCATAGCTAAAGAAATTTTTTTCCAAGAATTGTGCATGTGCAATGAAAGACTACATCCTAGAGAATATGTTTCCACGATTTTTTGTTTAATTATCCCCCAATTTCGATGAGCAATTCCCATCTAAACTCCTAATTCCCGATCGTCAGTTTTTGGCTGAGAAGGCACCGCCAATGACCCAGGAGGACCTGGGCCAATTATCTATATGTATGTGAAGCCTATGCATGGCACACATTAAGACTTGAGGGTTGGTTTCACTTGACATAAGCTACTACAGTGAAATTTCGTTACAACGAATCCTGTTACAACGAATTTTCGTTCATAACAAACAAATCTCACTTTCCCAAATCACTCCAATAAATTTCTATAGTAAAATAACCCCCTTACAACGAACTTCAGAGGGCCTAAAATCGTTTACAACGAACTTTTTTTGGCTGATACAGTAGTTTACCTGACCTTACAATGACTTCAAAGGATGCTAGACCTTTTGTTTGGCTTGTCCATCCACAACACTAGTGCTCCCAGTGTCGGTAAGGGTAAGGGGATGTGTGAAATCTCAAGGGCTGTGATGGGGCATCTCATTATGTACCATAGGGGAGGTATGAGAGGTGTTAGGGTGTGATATGGCATCTACACCCAGTGCTACACCAGCATTCTAGGTGCTCTCAAGGCCACACCAAAAAAAATTTATTTGTCTATGGATTTTCAGTATCAAAGAAGTGAGGAGGGTGATTTTTTTTGATTTTTTTTTGCAAATCTGGAGACCTTTACCTATCCAATGAGTGGTCTGCTGTTTATGTACCTTTATTGGTTGACACTGTAAGTACTTTTCAAAAAAAAAAAAAAAAAAAATCAATTTTCTAGAAAATGATGCGGGCGGAATCCATAGACAAAATATTTTTCAAATAAAAATAAAATTTCCATTTAGGAAAATCAGGTGCGGGAAATCCATTTTTTTTTTGTTTGTTTGTTTAGTTTTACGTCCGGGGGCCATCGAGGAACTCAGACATTCAAGGTTTCTCGGACATTAAGTCCTTTCTTTTCTTTTTGGACAGGTATTTATATGCTGCTTGCCCGACACAGCAGTGACCGAATCTATGAATGACCGAATCTATGAGATGAATGACCGAATCTATGAGGAGGGTCGAGGGGGAAAACCGCTACCGGGGCTTCATTCCCCTACTCTTTTCGAAGGATAGCAAGTGTTCTTTTATTTGCCTGGTCCCATAGGCAGGGCCAGACAAACCACGGCCTTTGATCACTCAGACGTGGTTCACTGAGGGGGAATCCCATGGCAAAAGACAAGCATGTAAGCCCAGGCCCGCGCATATGGACACCAGCTGCCCACATGCTCACCCCAAGACACAAGAAACCCCAAGTTTGTCGCCTTTTACGAATCTGGTATGCCCACTGTTAGTATGGAAGGAGATTTCTCCTTGTGGACTCCCAATGAAGTTATTCTGCTCCTTCATGCCCTCACATGAAGGTCCCCACTCCACAGGGGGAGCGGGAAATCCATAGACCAATGTTTTAATTTGGTGTGGCCTAATGTGGGTAAGTGTATGGGAGGTCTTGGTGGTGTTAGGGGATGTGATAGGGCTTCTTTATCTGACTACCTAATGTTGTGGACGTTGGTAAGGGTAGGGGAGGTCTGGGTGGTGTTAGGGGGTGCGATATCGCACCTACATTCGCCTACCTTTTGCTGTGGACTTGGTTAAGGGTAGGGGAGGTCTTAATGATGTTAGATTACCTTTAATGCTTATTAAATACAGGATTTGGATACAACGAAATTTGTTTATAATGAATATTTTTGCTTGTCCCAGGCACTTCGTTGTAAAGGAATTTTACTGTATAAACATGTACTGACACAAGTAAGATGTGCTTCAAAGCAACTAACAGAATTTTTATATTGCATGCGCCAAAGCAAAATAAAAAAGTAGGTATTTTGGACAAAAAGTAGGAAAAATAGCAAAATCATAAAAAAAAGGAAAATGTAGGAAAAGTAGGATCGCCGGACACCCTGTAAATGTAAAAATGAGATCTCACCCTGATTGACCGTGGTTAAAAACTGAGAAGTTTGCAGGTATGAAGAGTGGGATCCCCACTTCATGGGACTGCCGCGTTATTTGCTGGATGGACATTAAGTCCAAGGGAGTGGTCATTTTTATCAACAGGAGAGGTTTTGTTTTCACGCAAACATGCAAAAAATTTTTATGCCCCATCCCCCCAACGGCAGTTAAATTTTTTGCGCATCCCTCCCACAGCTTGGATAGTTTTTGTGCCATTCTTTGATGCACACAGGCTTCTTTCTATCAAAAAAGATAGGCCCTAAATATTTTACGACCCCCAAGAGGAGTCAAACGACCTTCCAGGTGGGGTCAAAAGTTTTTACGCCCCCCTTCAAACCCACCAACCCCCCCCTCACCCAATTGATGAATAATGACCACTCCTTAAGAGCCTGGCCAATAATAAAATAAAACTTTAAGAGGGGTCTAAAACATTTGTCCCCCCGCCCATAGTTGAAAGATTTAACGTGTGATATATATATCACATATGGCCCAGGGTCTACTACCCCCCCCCACCAATATAAAAATTGGGCGTTGTGCATTGAAGCACAGAAGGCTCAGGGTAGGTACCATAAAACCCTCTATCAACCCTGTAGAGTCACAGGAATCAGCACTTGTGAAATATTGACTAATTACTTACAAATAGAGACTATTATCTATACATGTACTGACACCAGTCTGACATAATCTTCTCTTACTAAACCCCTTGGACCGCTGGCCCTCTGGTGTGCTGGCCCCCGGACACCTGGCCCCCTGGACACTTGGCCCCCGGACACCTGGCCACCTAGCCCCCACAGAAAACTTAATCCTTAGCATGATTAGTTTATCGCTCAGTCCCCAATGTGTTATGTGTATAGCTTGGACACTGTAAACATTGCCTGCTGAAAAAAAGTGTCTCACTTGGTGATTACCCATAGGACTCCATGTGCTAATTTCATCGCCAAAATCTATCTGACCCATAGACCCAATGGTTAAAGAACTTGTAGTCAGTATAGCTCCCAAAAACATGACGTAAGTACAGCAGTTTTTTTCGTAGAGAAAGACATCACTCACCATAAAGGACAAAATGTTGTCTGATAGATGAGATTTGAAACTTTCCTTTGGCTTTTGAAAAATGTGTAAACTAACAGTATATCACTGAATGATTACACCCTAAAGTTGGTGATTACAAATTTGTGGATCTGACTGAAAACCCGGCTCCAATAGCCCAGGGGATACCCTGGGCCAATAAAGTCTGTAGTGTAGTAAGGGAGTGATAATTTTTTTTACAACAGGGGAGGGATGGCGGGTTTGTGTGCAGGTGGGTGCGCGGAAAAAATTTGCTCTCGCCATCTCAAGGGTCAAGAGGTCGAAAATATTCTGCCCCCCCGTCACCGCACTCTTAAATCCGTACTGACACCAGGTGCGTTCTGAGATCTCAAATATCCCCCCTTTCCACTGATTTCTGAGTAAAAAAGACCCCTTTTTATGGCAAAATAACACTTTTTGGTGCTAAAAAAGTACCCTTTTTTTCATGGAAATATCTATAAGGCCTACCTCTTACCAAAAAAAAAGCATGTTTGCATGCCAAAATTTGCATCCATGGATGAGATACATGGACAGCTGGGCTCTGGGAGCTGTGCATGGACCTATGGTGATATGAAAACCTCCTTTGCACAGAGGCACAGTAAGATACACCCCTTTTCCACAGAGGCTAATCTGTAAAAATGCCCCTTTTCTCTGTTTCCTCAGACTTACAAAGGCTTGAAAAAAGACCCCTTTTTCAGTGTTTTACCGTATGTAACGCACATGTGACATGGTGTCAGTGGGTATCAACATTTACAATGAGTGCAGGGACTGGGCCCCCCCCCCCTTCAAACCCACATGCAACCCCACCCCTGTCCTGTTGTTAAAAAAATGATTACTCCCCAAGTGCGGGAATTTTGCCAGTGTTGGTAATAGTACGGAAAGCCGGTGCGACACGCCAGTTTCAAGAATTTGCCCCTTCATGAAATTTGCCTTTTTGACAGAATTTGCCCTTTCTAAGAAATTTGCCTTCCCCAGATTATTTGCTTGTTTTCAGTCCACACAGGTTTAACAGGTTTTTTTGTTTGGTACCCGCTATGAAATCTCGGCCTGGTGAAATCATTTCTACCGTTCCCCCCAGAGGGGACGAATACATTTCATCTCCCCGGTCTAGGGATCAAAAAAATTCTGACCCTTCCGTAGTAGGGGTTTAAAAAATTCACCTACTATAGTCTATAGATCAAAGAGGGGCACAAAAATTCTCCACCTCCGGTGCGGGGTGCAAATGACCAGGGAGGTCAAAATTTTCTCGATGCCTCTGAGCCGAGGTCAGAATAATTTTTAGTGAAAAAGCCTGCGTTCTCTCAAGAGGCAAATTATCTCGAAAGGGCAAATATTTTGGATGAGCAAATTCTAGGCAACTGGCAAATATTGTTCTATCAGAAGAGCAAAATTTGTTGAGATGGCAAATTTTACCAAAAAGGCAAATTATGATGAAGGGGCAAATATTTTGAAGGGGCAAACTTTGGTCAACTGGGCTCAAAGAGGCAAATTTATCAGAAGAGCAAATTTTGTTGAAAGGGCAAATACTGTGGAAACGGCATATTTCACAAAATGGCAAATTCTTCAAACTGGAGTGTCGCACCGGCTTTTCGTAGTACGGGACGACTTCTTTAGAATCACGATCTGCGATCTCATGTATACTCCCAGTGTTGGCTAGGCTACATACCGTACCGTAAGCGGCTGCACAGCCTGCAGAGCGGAGTGCAATAAGTTACAGCGACTGTAGTCGGTGCAGTGTAGGGCCAACATAGTTTTTCAACCTCTTGCCGTCTTGGCAAAAGAACAAACAAAAAACTGACCACACCACAGACAACACCACTTTGCATCCGACCTCAACTGCGACTCAAACAGGATAGTCCATGTGCGGACGGAAAGTTCTGCCAGTCGGCAACTTACAATGAAAACAACAACACGTGGACCTGCCGTGCTGGTTGACACAATTATGGTGGAGCACACTTCCACACATCTTGGAATTCACCCTTCTGTATATCAAAATACTAGAAGAATTAGGGATAAGCTCACCTGCAATATCTCTGTTTCCCTCTTTTCTGTTTGTGCCAAGAGTGTTTGCATGTTATAGATGGCGCTTCAGTCGTTATAACCTGCAAAATAACTGTCAAAACTTTGCAGTTTTTTTGTGACGTCAGTATTGACCTGCCAAATGCTAATAAGATAGACCTAGTTAGAAACTGGGTCATCCACTTTAAAGTCAAATCATGACCCCTGTCTGTGGCAAAACGGACATATCGCAAGCCAATCGACGTCAACTTGTCCTCATCCTTCATATATGGGAAGGGATCAGGTTTACATTAGAGTGTTTTGTCACTTGAATTGCCAAGTGTTGGCTAATATATAATCTTTTTGACCTAGTTTTGGACAACACAGAGCCGAAGCACTGACATCGTGTTAGCGATTCAAAGAAAGAGGTCTCCTTGCTAGCCTGGAAACACGCAGATAACCCGGGACGAAATACCTGATATGGTACTTTATGAATATTGATACCTCAAAATAATTCTGAGACAGGGATTGAAATAGTCACATATAATTTTCGTGTTGCTGACTTATTTATAGGTTTGAGATGCGTCGTTTGGGCGTCGTTGATAAAGTAGTACCTGCAAAGTCGCGTAGGAATATGGAGTTCTCCAAGCAGAGACAGCAAAATAGAACGGGCACCTGCTAAGTCCCTGGATGGAGAACACTGTCCCGCAGTGCTGCTCCCTGGTGTTTAGCAAGTGAACTAAACCTCGTCATCTTTATAGTTCTCCTCATTTCCACTAGGAATTGACCACACAACATCAACATAGATCTACTACTAATAATTGCTAGATCTATATGTACCTATTAATAAGGAAAATGTAGTACGGGTACGTAGACCATGACTGGCTTCTAACCAAATTGAATTTCCATTTCCCAGACTGTTTCCCAGAAAAGAAATGCTGATCCAACCTCATTATCATGGGGCATCAACAAGAGGAAAGGTCAAGGCCACTGGAGTAGAATGGTTGATGGAGCCTGAGTTGAGGATTTCATTCCTTTTGGTTTCTCTCAGTATTGGGCAATAACGCTATTCCTGAGTCATATATTTGGTTCACTTGGTAACCATGGACACAGAGGACGTCACAAGCAGCATATCTACGTCAATGGAAGGGAATTACCATCCCTTAAAACTATGAAGTTTGTTTCACTTGGCCATTTTCTCCAGCAGGTAGTTTGACAACACAGTGCAGTCCCAGTGGCTAAAGTCTGTTGACAGTGTATTTACAACTGAAAATTCACACTCATCTACAAATTATATGTGTAATCAAGATACGATTGCCAGCAGCGAAAGATGTAACACCCATTTTCATGGAGTATTCTCTTTAAATATCGAAATCAGTGGCAATTGCAATAGATTAAACCTCTGTCAGACAGTGGTCGTGCGGAGCTTTTTCTATTGAAATGACTGAATCAGCAGTGAAGACTGAAGCTCTCTGCTTGAGCAGAATGGATTGAGGTTCTGATATTGTATCATGATTTAATCTGACCCTTGCTAATGACTAATGTCAACAGGCACAGGGCATTGACCATTTGGAAATTCAAGAACACACAGTGGATTAAACGATGAAGCCACATATAGAATGTAGTTGACATGGCCTCTAGTTTTATGGGGATATCAGTATCTTGGAGGTTAGGATCTGCATTTAGACACTCATCAAGGCGGAAAATTACTGAACCTGACTGAAACCAGGCAGAATGGAAATGTTATGCTACCTCAACCGAGTTAGTTAAGCCTAAAGGGGTGAAAATCAATACAAAGGTAAGTAGTATCCAGTACTGCGTTAGCAGGTATCGGGTAGTGTGCTTGGAATAACGTAAAGCGGTATTGCATACCGGTACCATATATGAATCTGAGGCTTATTGAAGCATATAGAAACATCCCAAAGTCAGGGTGCACATTACAGACAAAACACTTTTTACTATAGAACAGTAGGGTACAAGGTAAGAAAAACTTAAAAAATCAATTTGCACCTTATAGCATTTCAGGTGTGCCTTCAGAGGTACCCCGGGTATGCATTATAAGGCTTATATGCGGGGTACCGGTACTGTGATAGAACCTAGATGCATATATACGACCATCATGTATCATATGATACGAAGCAATAAAATTCCCAACAAAGATGCCCTCATCTTTTCATGTGTACATCAAGAATATAAATGGATGTATTATGACATACTGTAGGTCCCAAGGCTTACCTACTGGACTTCCCACCACTCAGTATACTGCATTAATTTTGTGCATGAGGGAGTGGGCAGTTTCCCTTATGCCATAGACCTAGACAGTATCCACGATTATGACAGTCACTTTTTAGCCTAGGGAGTGTTTCCAGCATGATGCATGGGTGCAGCATGATGAATGGATGTAGCACTGACGAGTTACCCACGAGGGCTGCATTCATGCATCATGGTAAGTACCGTAAATTCTCTCGTATAAGCCACAGCTAGCACCAGAACTCAAATCTAAATGCAGCTTATAGGATCAGCCAAAAGACCTATCTTTATAGGGTGCAGCTTATAGGAGGGTATTTATAACTATAGATTTCAAGCAACAAAAAATGTGGCTTATAGTCCCGGGCTTATAGCTCCCTCTCAAGTCAGGGGTGCGGCTTATACAAGGGTGTGGCTTATATATGTTAGAGAATTTACGGTAGGTATGATATGGAAAAGTAAAGGAAATTGGAATCCACAGAGAGCTTGGGTGTTTGATTGATGGGGAAGCAGATTCATGGACACTTTACTTCCCTTAAGAGTCTGTAGTGGTGATATAATCTTTTGATCATCAATAGAAAAGCCTATGCCATCAGGGTATTTAAAGTTAGTTGTAATGCTATTGATGCTGTTAATTCTTGATAAACTCCCTACAAATTTAAATTTCAATCTGATTTTCATTTAGTAAAATGATTTCCATGGGTATTACCAATCAAGTATTTCATTCTAAAAGAGAGTGTGTCTAATATAAATTATATTCATTGAAAGCGATCATCAGAAATGCATTAGTGCACTTGCACCACCATACTTATTCCTGTTAGCATTCTATAATTAGAATCCTGTAGCTATTTCTGTAATAACCAGGTTATTTTTAGCTGTGCCTGGTCATCGCTATATCTTCCAGATGTAAAAATAGAATAACCATCGAGTGACTCATATTTACTCAACCCTCAGCCATGGTCTAAGGGATAAAATAGTGTACCCAGTCTGGGGTACTCAGCAACAGACAGATTGTAAATGATATATCTGTCGTTGTCTTAGAGTATTAATGCAACTTTCATAGTCATAATATATTGTTTCAGTCTTTAAGTACAAAGGTGGCAGAACATATTCAAAGGCATTTACAAGGGAGAATCTTTGTTATATGCAAGATGCGATCAGCCTAAACCATGGAGATGTGCAAAAGCGAACAACAGCAAACATGTTTTATCCATTCCCCTCTTAACGTAAGATGAATTATTGAGTCACTTCACCATCAGGTCAGACCTCACTCTCCAAGTACTGCCACTCATAGGTAACTCCTCCTCCACCCCTGTTCTACAAACCGTCACCAGGGACTACTTATCTGAGAGACTGGTTATTCCTACACTGAAACATCATGAGGCGGATGGGGGGCAATATGGATTTTAGTTCCTCTTGGAGCATGGGTAGGGAGGCTAAAATAAGTCACCCTTCCTTGACGAAATAGAAATCTAGTGTGCTCTAATGCATAAGATTAGCTACTAAAATTTGACAGTTTTTTTTTTCTTGGGGGGGGGGGTGAAGTAAATTTCTCCATGGCTGCCCCCAGCAGGGGTTTGTAGCAGAACATCACCCATCCCTATTGTTAAAAAAAGGACCATGACCTAAACTTCTGAGATGTCCTTATTTACCAATTGCCAGAGCTAGCTATAGCAAAACTCCAGAGAGCAGTAAGTAGCATGCACAGAAAGTAGGGCCAGGTGTAAATCCAGTTTATTTTTTCTCATAAGGCCTCTCTAAAAAAAATAAATTCAAAACACAATTTTATGATATGCGCGGTGATGAGAAACCAGTTTTTTTTTAACATAATTTTAGTCAAAAATCATGGTAAAAATAGACAAACATGGGCATATTTAGTATCAAATTAAAGCCAACGATGTCAGCAATGCAGTGGACTAGAGATTGAGTGCATTTTCACAACTTTTTATAATCAGTAAACTCTTAAGTACTATAATCAAAATTGTCGGTCTTGTCCCATACAGTTTTCGCCCCGATATGCCCAGGGTAAAAAAAAAAAAAAAAATCGCCCTCGTCATATTTTTCAGGGGTTGGTGAGGAGAAACCAGGTTTTTTTAATGGCCTAAAGTGGTGTTGAAACATACAGGGTATAGATAAAGAACCGTGATTTTTTTTTAAAAAGATGCCCAGGTACCGTCACGCAGGGCTTTTGACAGGGCTGCGCAGTGCGCAATACACGCATTTAATGCTTAAATGTCGTATTTAAATGGCTAGAATGGCCATTAATTTACAAAATGGCGCATTGTATTTGCTAAAAAGTGTGCAATTGGCGCATTGCAAAAAATCCTGTCAAAAGCCCTGGGTACGTATCTTTGACGTGGTAAACCTTATTGTCATGTAAGCTTATTGTGCATATTCACATAAAGGTATTTAGTGTAAGTCATTTGATTAAGTTTTACCACGTTGCTTGACATAATATGAAGGTAAAATGCTCAGCATGTATATCTCTTTATATATTACAGAAAGAAAATGAGTGATGAAGGAGATGCGCCCGTTGCAGGCCAGGCTGATGACAATGACGATCCTGAAGATGAACATGGTGAACCAGAAATGGAGGCTGCTGAAGCTGAGCAAGCTGAAGAAAATGTCGAGTCCGAGGAAGATGAAAATCCTGAAGTTGATGCAGAGAATCAAAAACCAGAGGAAGACCAGGCTTTAGGAATTCAGTATGACTTTGATGAACAGGGAGATAATGCTGACACATCTGCAGAAGACCATTTCGATGCTTCAGATCAACCAGAAAGTGAAGCAGCAGTAGAAAGTGAAGAACCAGAGGCAGAAGCAGCCATGGCAGAAGAAGTGGTACATCCTGAAGCTGAAGCTTCAAACAGCAGGGAAGATGAAGATGAAGCATCTGAGGAGCCAGAGGAACCAGAAGCAGATGCTGCCTCTGAGGACCCAGAGTCCGAAGCTGCAAATGGTGAGGGTGTTGTAGGTGATGAAGTACTTGAAATAGTAGATAATGAAGATGTAGATGATGCAGTTGAAGCTGATAACGCTGCAGAAGCAGAAGCAGCAGAATCAGATATAGTTGTTGAGCCTGAAGGTCAAATAGATGTCGAAGCAGAACTTGAGGATGTCTCACTTGAACTGAATGGACAAGGAGATGATGCTGGAAGTATAGATGATGCTACAGAAGCAGACAATGCTGTAGAGGCTGATGCAGCTGGTAATGCCCTAGGAGCCAATGAAGTTGTTGAAGCTGATCAGCTAGATGCTGTATTCTGCTCTCCTTCAGGTGAACTAGATCAAAACCTTGCAGCTGAGGAGGACCATTGCTTTGGAGCCTCTGGTGGCAATCCATTAGATGCTTGTTTTGTTGCTGAAGCTGACCAGGGTCATGTTAGGGTCAGTCGACCAAAGAGAGGAAGGATAAGATCAGATGAAACAGCAAAGAACAAGGTTAGCCAGGAAAAAGCCTTTGAAGCTGAAGTTCAGCAGTTGGTGGACAAGGAGAGGCTCCTTAGTGATGGTGGGGCACAAGCAGCAAAATGTCCATCTCCTGAACCTGATTCTGCTGAGGCGCAGCTCCAGCTTCTCAGCTATGTTGAAGATGGTGATGCTGACAGTTTAAGAGAGGCACTTGCAGTGTACAGTGGTGATGTTAGCCGGGTTTGTCTTGTAGCGAGTCACACAGGCCGTAGTGTTGCAACGCGAGCAGCTGAATTAGGACATTTTGAGGTACTCAAGGTACTCGTAGATGCGGATGTACCTTTGGGTGTTCATGATGGTGAAGGTAAAAAACCAATGTATTGGGCTCTGATCAACAATCATCTTGAAGGAATTAAGCTGCTGGCTCAGCATGGACATTGGGCTGATAGGATGGACAGATCAGGTGCCACTGCCCTGCATTTGTCAGTTATCAATGGCAATCAAGATATACTGGAACTGCTATTGGAGGAAGCAACCAATGTGAATATACAGTGTTATCAAGGAAACACTTCCCTAATGCTTGCCATAAAACATGGTGAGCTAGGTATGATGAACTTGCTGCTAGAAAAAGGTGCTGACCCAAATATAGTCAACTACACAGATGATTCCTGCTTGAATCTAGCTGTTGTAACAGGAAACATTGTCATAGTAAAGGAACTAGTGGCTAACAAGGCAAATATCAATTCGCCCGGAAGGAACCAGTCCCATGCCATTCATCTTGCAGTTCAAACAGAACAGGAGGTTATTTTGGAATACCTTATTTCAGAAGGTGCAGAGGTAAATGTCCGCGATAAGAAAGGCTGGACACCTTTACATCATGCAGTCATGCAGGGCCAAGAAGAGTTCATGGACTTGTTGCTTGTTCATGGTGCTGATGTCAATTTGAAGGACGATTCTGGAACAAGTGCTCTTTTCTTAGCCATCAAGGGTGGGAAAATGGATATTGTCACTAAACTGATTGATGCTGAGGGTGATTCCAACACACAGGATGTTGCTGGGTGGTCTCCAATACATGAAATTGCACTGACTGAAAACATTGATATGGCATTATTTCTACTTTGCCATGGATTGAACCTTGACATACAGGATGCACATGGCTGCACAGCCCTGTATGTAGCAACAAAGAAGGGTAACTCTGCCACTGTGGCTTTTCTGATAGCCTCGCGTGCCAATATCAACCTTGCTCGAACAAATGGTCGAACACCGTTACATGTGGCTTGTCAACAGATGAATATGGCAGTTGTCGAACAACTTCTTGAGGGTGGAGCTGATCCACTTCTTCCAGATACAGTTAGTGTCACCCCCCTACAAATTGCCATACAACTTGATCAAAAGGACTTGGTGAAGTTATTGGTCACAAGCATTAAAGAGCCTTCAGCATTATATAGAACAGCTAAAGTTAGCCATTCGGATGACTTGATGTATCTTAGATCCTGCTCAGTAAATTACGATGCTCAGAACCAATTTGGTTGGACAGCACTGCACTATTCTGCGCTTGAGGGTAGTTTCATTGCTGTCTCCCGCCTTTTGTCCATATATGTAGAGGTCAATGTCCAAGATAATGATGGGAACACCCCGCTGCACCTCTCCACCCTTCATGGTCACCTTGATATCATAAATGTCCTTACATGTTACAATTGTTGTGTAAATGTGCCTAATAGGAAAGGAGAAACACCACTGCTCTTAGCAGCATCTAGTGGTAAGGAGGAGGCAGTCCTCCAACTTTTGTCCTGTGGTGCCACCGTTAATGCAAAAAACAACGAAGGGGAGAGCTCGCTCTTTATTGCCATCACAAGGAACTATGAGAAGATTGCACACGCTCTAATCAGATACGGCGCCGATGTAAATGAAGCTGTGCATGAAGGAAGACATCTTGTCCACACAGCTGCTGCCCTTGGCCGTGCTTCAATTCTATCCATGTTGATTTCCCATGGTGCCTTGGCTGCAAAGGAAGCTGTAACTGGAAATACGTGCCTCCACCTATCGGCAGAACATGGACATCTAGATGTAGTTCTTGAACTGATTCTGTCGAAAGCAGACGTGAGTAAGGAAAATGTGTTTGGGAAGACAGCGCTACATCTGGCAGCTAGAGAAGGTCACATGGCCGTTGTAGAAGCTTTGCTTGATGCTGGAACGGCGGTAAGTAATCTGTGCCCTAATAACAATAATTTATGTTAGATTCAAGGCTGGTGTAAATTAAAAGTTCTGGAGTAGCCCGCATATAAGGCATAAGATCCCACAAGGCTTATATTTATATGAGTATGGACTCGGCTGCACCTTTAATATAGGATTGGCAATAGTTTGTGGTGCGCCTTATATGCTGGTAATATCTAAACTGGTCAAAATCACACATTTGCTTTCTTAATGATATTATACAAGTTCTTTAAAATAAGTCCAAATTTATGTTAATCATTCGTTGTTGAATTGCTACAGGTAGCTAATCCATGGATCTTGCTTTCAGGTGACATTGGAGGATGATGAAGGTATGCCCATGTACGATCTTGCCAAACACAAAGAGGTGTGGAACCTTCTCAAGGCATGGGCCGTGTCAAATCGGGGTCTTGTACGGCGAAGGTCAGCGAACCGCGCCAGGTTAGAAGCTGGACCCTCTGGTCATGGCCAGTCCCCCCGAGGCCAGAGCCCAAGAGAAGACTTCTTCATGGGCCTCATGGACTCTTTGCTTCCATAGTCACTATTTTGTTACTCAGTATACCTAGTCATGGCAGTTTGTATTCAACAACTATGTACGAGATAATTTTCTAGTCCCTTAGAAGCAGGGAGACCTTTTTGTGAAATAGATGGCAAAACCGTCTTGTGATGGGCCTGCCATTGTAATGAAGCAATTCCCTTTATCATCTTAATTTTATCCAATTAGTAGCTGAGAGTCACACTTCATACCTTTCACGTAGTGAGGTATAAATGTTCACCTTGATATGCCTACACGGCCAACATGTTATCAAAATGGACCAATAATGAAACAATCTGTAGGAGGCTGATTTCTAATGGTTCGAGCCAATATTTCTTCCTGCAGATAAACATTTGTCGTGAAAATCTATAGATCTAGCTATTCACGTCATTGTAATATTGTCAACTCTTATGTAGTAACGAGGTAATTTGGAGTATGACCTACTGGCTAAATCAGACGTCATCTAACACCTTCTTGATAGCTGTGCTTTGCGGCATGGCTGTTGGAAGTGTATCACACCAGATTTGGCAGGGTATTATGGGGCTACGAGTTTTTTTTAAATGTTGTATTTAAAACAAACTTAGTTGAGTATAATTATGATGCCATATTTTGAATGTCTTTATTGGCCCAGGGTATCCCCTGGGCTATTGGAGCCGGGTTTTCAGTCAGATCCACAAATTTGTAATCACCAACTTTAGGGTGTAATCATTCATTGATATACTGTTAGCTTACACATTTTTCAAAAGCCAAAGGAAAGTTTCAAATCTCATCTATCAGACAACATTTTGTCCTTTATGGTGAGTGATGTCTTTCTCTACGAAAAAAGCTGCTGTACTTACGTCATGTTTTTGGGAGCTATACTGACTACAAGTTCTTTAACCATTGGGTCTATGGGTCAGATAGATTTTGGCGATGAAATTAGCACGTGGAGTCTTATGGGTAATCACCAAGTGAGACACTTTTTTTCAGCAGGCAATGTTTACAGTGTCCAAGCTATACACATAACACATTGGGGACTGAGCGATAAACTAAGCATGCTAAGGATAAAGTTTTCTGTGGGGGCTAGATGTCCAGGGGGCCAGGTTTCCAGGGGACCAGGTGTCCAGGGGCTAGGTGTCCAGGGGGCCAGGTGTCCGGGGGCCAAGTGTCCAGGGGGCCAGATGTCCGGGGGCCAGCACACCAGGGGGCCAGTGGTCCAAGGGGTTTAGTAAGAGAAGATTATGCCAGACTGGTGTCAGTACATGTATAGATAATAGTCTCTATTTGTAAGTAATTAGTCAATATTTCGCAAGTGCTGATTCCTGTGACCCTACAGGGTTGACAGGGTTTTATGGTACCTACCCTGAGCCTTCTATTTTTTTGGGGGGGGGGGGTAGTAGACCCTGGGCCATATGTGATATATATCACACGTTAAATCTTTTTGGTGCGGGTTTAGATCCGTCAGTGATTGATTGCAAAGACAATTTGCCAAGCATTCTCACTGATATCCAGCCTCGTCCTGATAACATTCACTCTCCCAAATGTGCCATTATCAGCCACATAGAACAAGCTACTAAAGTTTAAGTAAAAGAAGTTGAATAACTCCATATCAGATTAATGATTTTAAAGATGACGCAGATGACAATGATAAGATACATAACTGATAGACTGTTACCCTCTCATTATCTGTGGACCCTTATGGACAAGACTGCACGTGGCATGCTCAGAGAAAATGAATCTCATTAATTTTGCAGAAGGTCTAAGAGTTAAGAACTGCTTAGATATTATTAAGAAGTTTACATATACCCATGACATGTAAATATGGTATTTTTCGGGTGTTACATTTGTTGCGTCCTGTTTCTATGATGGGTACAGTCATTGATGTTGTAGACGACAAGGTAGCATCGATTGACATTTAGGTTTTGAGGTTTGTGATTTGTCGCTGCTGTTGGTACTATATTATATGGTGATCATTGCTATCTTATTGAATTATCTATTACATGGATTTGTGAAATATTATACGTACAGGCATGTTGCAGATCTTCCCACGATCGGCAGATGCTGTATATTATAAGACTTTGGTAGTACCCCCGGTACTCATTATTTCAACTTTACAGCTCAAATATTATAGCTTGTGATAATAGATACTTTTATATGTTGCCATAATTACCTCTACAGAAAATAATCTGTGTCGGTACATTATTTGATCGGAGGGGTGACAGGTTAGTTTCTTTTCTGTTTAATATATAGATAACAAACATACTTTAATTGGTCTTGCTCTTGGTTGTATTGAAATTATGTAACCTGAAATCCATATAACTACCAGAAGATTTTCGACATACAAACTAAGAATATCAACACAATCGCAAGGACTTTTATCTTGATTGTCACCCTTCATGTAGGGTATCTTCTCACAATGAGTTGGCCGTCAATGCAGTCAAAGTATGTGTAAATCTATGTCAAAGATGTTTGTTTGGAAAGAAAGAGAATGTTGTGGTTAGAAAATTTGGATGGACTATATACTTTGCTTCCTGAGAGGCAATCACTAAATTCTTTAATTCAACATCAGTGACGGAAATACAGCCTGATGGCGAGACTGCCATGCACGAAACATTTTGACCATAGTTCATGTATATTTTCCAAATTTTTGCATACCTAGAAACACTCTTAGGGAGTGGTCATTATTTATCAACAGGGGGGGTGGTGGGTTTTTCGCGCGGACGCGCGAAAATTTTTTACGCCCCCCCTCGACGGCAGTAAAAAAAATTTGCGCCCCCCGCGCCGGAGGCGCGGAGAGTTTTCGCGCCCCCTCTTTGATCTATAGTAGCGCGCGGGCTTTTTTGCTAAAAAGAGGGTAAATTTTTTTAGCCCCCCCCTCAAGAGGGGTCAAAATTCTTTTAGCCCCCCCCTCGAGAGGGGTCAGAATTTTTTACGCCCCCCCCTCAAACCCACCACCCCCCCCTGTTGATAATAAATGACCACTCCCTTAATACTGAGATATTGCTATATTAATCTCTAAAATCTGCTGAACCGATATGTTGTGCTAAGGTTGATACACTTCATTTTCATGATTTTCCCTTGAACCGTTATAAATAATATATATGCCCTCTCGTCAAAGACAGTCGCATTGGAATCTATTGAAATTTGGACATGTATAAAATCATTGAGCGTATAATAACCCAGGTTGTATACACTCTTCTTGATTGCGTTAAAAATGTGGTCCAAATTGTGTTCTGCTGTAAGCAATACTGTTCGGTGTTTTCAATGCTACCAAGACCAACGACCTCAAAAAGCATAAGTTTAGAAAGCAGGCAAATAATAACATAGCTTTATTTATATTTTGTAATTTATAGCTTTACCGTTGCATTCGACTTCCAGTAGTCCTTCTTGATCACACACTTCCACATGTTACAACAACTCCTGCATTGGTTATGTAAATGCCTGAGTCAAGTGAATAATGCTACCTCATTTTCAAACAGTTCCCATTACTTGCATAGCCATTTAATTCTTAGGTTGTAGGTGTTTGTAGTTGACCACCCATTAACAATCCGGACCATACTTTATATGAAATACAGGCCCTTTCCATATCTTACGAGTGGGTCATATCCAAGAAATATCAAGGGCCAGAAGTCTGTTCGTCCCAAGCTATGGCAGTATTGAAAAGAAGTAACATAACCTCACTTTTCCTTTTTACCTACAGGGACATGTATTTTGTTTTTGACTGATATAATCAAAATGTCATTTGTGTTAAAAACGTGATGTGTTGAGCAGACACCTAACTAGATCAATCTAGATATTGTTTCACTGTAATGAATTCAATAATGAAGAGATTCTAAATCATTTAGTGACAATGGCCATTGCTCATTTCTAAATTTTTGTTAAACTTGTTACTTAGTGTCAGGAGACCTTACATGGACGTCTGAGCCATAAACCGTCTAGGTACTTTGAGTTTCTAGAATTCTTAGTATATTTATGCATAATTGTTAATCATTATTATCACTACGATGTGAACCTATCATAGCTAGGTAAACATTGTCTGTATCTTACACTTTGATATAGATAAAACGAAATTGACGTGTTTGGTGAGTCGAAGGCCATGCAGTTCCCTTACAAGCATTCTGGAGTACAGTGAGTGTGTGTGTTGGTATATTGAAGGACAAAGTAATAAAAGTAGATTTTGAAACTGTTGTTTCTGTGTAGATATTCACCGGGAATGTGACTGAGGTTGATTGTGTCTTATGTAGATATATGAGTGTATATAAATATGTATACAGAAAACAGAGTGTTATTAGTCGCATATATTTTAAAGATCTTTTGTTTCGAGTTAACAATCTTTTGTTACAATCTATCCATATGCTGAGACAATTATAATTATGTAACTCTAGGCAAAGTATTTATATTCTCCTAAATTGATGTCAAATATCGGTAGCATGTATTGTACAATTCAAAAGCGTTAGGGCCATTAAGAATGGTGCTTATTTTCAAATAAAAAAGCCACACACAGATGTAAAAATTGTAAATGTGCCCTGAAAATGGGGTTCACTGCTAGGTTTTGAAAAAAAAAAGGGAAATAGAGCAGCATTACCTAGAAAGATAATTTCTGAGTGATCCTGTATCCAGTGTTGTTAAGTAAAAACCATATTGTTTGGTCGGCAGACGGTGGTACATCTAATATATGTGATGATATGGAGTTCTTAAGGTGTTGGTATCTGGTTTTGCATGATAATATCCAGTGTATACGACTTAAAATGTCTCATAATCAACTCACTCTTAAATAAATTGTTTTAAGTATTGGTTTAGATAGTTTATACAAAATCTTCGTTAGTTTAGTCTCTTTGCTTTACACACCCCATAGATCTAATGCTGTGATGATGTCCCATAGACAGTTGGTGTAAATCATGCCCATGCCCTGTTCATAAAGTGATGAACGTGCCTAGTAATAGTATCACCTACTTGATATCTAAACTGTAGTTCATGATAAAACCAGCATTACTTTACCTTAGATTCAAACCAAGCTACGAAGGCTGCTACTGTTACAGGTTGATCTAGGCACAGAATCAACTAATACACTATTCTGTGAGAGTTATTGGTTCATAAAAGATTAAGTCGGGGTCATGTATATTAGATTCACCTTCAGAGAGCTCTTGGGCACAGACATGTCCGTCCCTCTGTTCAAGATACATTGATGTGCTGCATTTATAAAAGAGACCTTTTTAATCTAGTATTGAAATTAATCTATATTTTGCATGGTACACATGTAGCGCATGTTCTGAAATTTATTCATTATAGAAAGTATCATTTATTGTCATTTATTTGATACATTACCCTTAAGTATAATTGCAACCTCCAAATAGAGAGGGGGTCTCCTAGTATGTCCCATAGCAATACCAAATATGAATTCTGCCCTCTCATTCATGGTTGTGTTATATTATCCCTTTCATTCATGGTTGTGTTATATTATTCATTATTCATTTATATATGCGTTTTAATAGGATAGCTGCTGAACTGTCCAAGTAACCAGATTCTGGACTAATGCCTATATAAATTCAGAGTTTTAAAGGTTCCCTCCATGTGCAATGTGTAAATTGGTTAAGACAGTACTTGCTCATATTGAGTCTCCCAATATGTTCATTCATTATATAGACTTATATATTATATATCTATTATTTTCGCTTTAAGTACAGTCTCAACGTGGCTTTGCATTGTGTATAATAGCTTGATGAAAACTTTAATGATTAAATGTGCATAGATATGTATTCGTACATTGTCCTTCTTACGCCTGTAAAGTTCTGTTTATTAAAGTGAAAGTGACTCAATCTTGTACTGTAACTATATACATAAATCAGAGTCAACAGTGCTATAAAATTAAAACCATATGTTTTTTTTTTGGTTCTGTAAGACTGTCGGTTTTACCACGGAAGAAAGGAAGGAGCATGGGAGGGGTCTTTTCATGTAGAACCATCCCTGTCAGATATATGGGAGGGGTCTGTTCATGTAGAACCATCCCTGTCAGATATATGGGAGGGGTCTGTTCATGTAGAACCATCCCTGTCAGATATATGGGAGGTATCTTAACACTTTTTCAGTAAAGATTAACGGTAAATCTTAATTTCGGTAGTGCATTGTAATTGATCCTCAACTATCCATTAAATATCGCGAACCTAAATGTGGTATTCATAGCATAGTCACTTTGAATCAGCAGACCCTTCTAAGTCTTGCAGTTTAACTTAAAAAGAGAGAATGATTACTTTCATGACCTTGGCTTTAATACGTTACCAACTCACTTATATTTTTAATGAAGCAGTCGACTGGACTTGGTCAGATATAAAGGCTATAGTTTCCAAAGGCGAAAGACTTATTGATTAGTATACCCATTTTTGGATGACATATTTGGAAGAATTAATGGCTCATGCCATACAACTTGTTATCGAATTCAGATATCCAGTTTTGGTATTATTTCTTTCTATCTCAGTATGCATTGACCTTTTTTCTGGCAAAAAAAAAGTCCCCAGGAATGGTTTGGTCCGACAAAAGTTATATAAATACAACCTAGCATTTATTAATACCACATGTTTGATTACAATTCATCTATCCATCGTCACAATGTTTAGAGGGGTATGCCTATGGCAACTTCTTAAATACCAACTACTATATTTGCATAAATGTTAAAAAGAAACAAACTGCTCAATCCCATCTTTCCTCAGTTGTGATAAAAAAGATAGCTTTAGCCAGAATATTGACACATTCTTTTCGCATAATTAAAGGCACAAGGATGTCTCTGGAGTCTACTTTTGGATATAGTGGTATTGAGTTCCTCAGAAGAACAAATACGATTCTCTTTCCTTATATTCTATTTCATAATTCTAATTACCGCGTACAAGAGTCAGCCAAATGGCATCTTCATTTCAGTCTCTCACTCCATCCCTTAGCTAATATCATTTTCGGTTTTGAAATGGAGTTCTACCTAATATAATTAGTGTAGACCATTTCACGAACCATATTTCTTCAATATTAACCATAAGAATTCTCGATGGTTATTGCGGTTAGTATCAGGCTTTCCTGTTATTAGTTGTTAGACTTGCAGTAAAGACTGTCCTCTCTATTCGTGTGGTGATTGTGATACGACGTTATTGTTGGTTAGCCTCCATGACTTGGTGTTATAACAAGTGTTTCTTAATTCAATGAAGTTCTCTTTGTAATAAAGCATTATGAAAGAGATATAGCATCTGTCTTCTTTTGTCAAAACCTTGGCCATGGCCTACACGTACCCAAGTCATTTCCAAGATTAACCATCATCCTGTTCAGATAAAGCAGTATTCGTACATCGATGGATCCAGCATTTGGAGGGGGAGGGGGCGTGGCCCGAAAGGACGTGCATCCACATTTTTGAGTAACTTTTAGGGTACCAAATAAGCAAATTAACTCTTACTAAAGAACACTCAAAACACTGAGAAAAAAAGTCATGCCCCCTGCACCTCACCGCATAAACCCGCCACTACAAGAATATCAGGGAGTGATCATTTTTTAAAAACGTGGGGAGGGGGGGGGGTCAAAATTATTTCATTTGTTTTCAGTGAAAAACCCAACGTGTTACTAAAGAGAGGGGGGTCAACATTTTTTTTCGCCTCCACGTGCAATAATTGGTGTACTAGATCTGAGTAGTTTTTCACCTTGCCACAAGATGTCTTCACTCATTTGAAGAGTCTCCATGAAACCAACCCAAAGATATGTACTGTTATCTTCATTGATAATCATCGATCATGTATGCATAATGAATCAGCCGAGAAGGTTCTATGCTACAAGCCGAATCAAACTTTTCTGACCAAATACTGTACTCTGGTCTTATATGCACCCTAAGTCCTCCTGTATAAGAGGCCCCTCGCATACAGGACACGCCCTGATTTAGGCTACATCCTATAGGATGCACCTGGAGACAAATATTGGTCACTTTAGTACAATCCTATAATGAAAATCCTCCTGTATAAGACACACCCTGAGTTGGGCAAAATAGGACGCAGGTGGTGTAAATCTTGGCATCTTATAAACGAGGATTTACGGTACTTTAAATTCACAATATCAATCCAGGAAAGGCTTATACCTGGGAAGGTTTAAGCAGAGGCAATACTAGAGCCAATTACCCTGGGAGGCACTTAATTTTTTGGCACAGGTATGTGGCTGGGTCTCTGACATCCTTTACCCTTGCTTTGACTGGAGGGAGTTTTTGAAAGTGAACCTTGCTTAAAGGGATTTTTGCAAGAAAGTACTCCTATTCGGAGAAAATTTGATGGAAAATGGAGTGTGTAAAAATTATCTCAGATACTGACCCTTGGTTAGAGGGATTTTGGCATAAAAGTGTCCATTTTTTGGTACGCTGGGCATCTACAGTCTGTATAACTACCGCAGGCATAGGGCTCCACCCCCCAACCCCTCTCCCCTTACTTCCTCCTGTGTCAAGGTCAGGTGACAGGGAGAGGGGGGATTACAGAAATATAATCTTGTTATATCAAAGAGATTCTTATCCTAATCCCTTAATTAGTGTATGTTTATTCTGCACTCTGGCTGTCTCATTCTCATTTCACACTCTCCCCCACGTATTCAGATAACCTATCAGTGATAACATCTGCTGGGAGAGTGTGCTCACTTATGCACATCCAACAAGTTGGCCAAGGCTTCCACCTGCCCCATATGTAGTGGGTGAGAAGCGGGAGCGGAATTCAGGGGTAGGTTTCCAGCCTAATTTTTTGGAGAAAATTGGTCAAAAAGTTCCACACAAGATGACATTTGGCAAAAATTGGCCCTTGCTTAGAGAGATTTTTTGCCCAAAAGAGACCCTTGCTGTGAGGAATTTTGCTTGAATATCAACCTTGCCACTTGCACGCTTATGTATGTGCCCCGCCCCCTCTAGGCCATTTACACCCAACTGAAGAATTCGCCCTTTTGCAGTCTCATACAGGGATGTATGTAATGTATAATCCACCATACCAATCCAGGTCATGAAGCAATCTAAGATAACAGAAATGAAATGTGCCAATAACGTCAAAAACAGCATGGATGGGCAAAATCCTATAGGACGCAGGTGGTGTAAATCTTGGTGTCTTATATACGAGGATTTACGGTAATTTCAATTCACAATATCAATCCAGGACAGGCTTATACCTGGGAAGGTTTAAGCAGAGGCAATACTAGTCAATTACCCTGGGGGGCACTGAACTTTTTTCTGGCATATGTATGTGGCTGGGCCTCTTACATCCCTTACCCTTGCTTAGACTAGAGGGATTCTTTTGTGAAAATGACCAATGCTTAAAGGGACTTTTGCAAGAAAGTACTCCTATTTGGAGGAAATTTGATGGAAAATGGCATGCATAAAAATTATCTCAGAAACTCACTTTTGGTTAGAGGGATTTTGACATAAAAGTGTCCATTTTGTGGAGAAAATTGGTCAAAAAGTTCCATGCGAGATGACATTTGGCAAAAACTTACCCTTGCTTAGAGAGATTTTTTGCCCAATAGGGATCCTTGTTGTGAGGGCTTGAAAAGTACCCTTGCCAGCCGCACAGATATGTATCTGCCCCCCCCCTCCAGGCCATTTACACCCAACTGAAGAATTCGCCCTTTTGCAGTCTCATACAAGGATGTATATAATGTATAATCCACCATACCAATCCAATCATGAAGCAATCTAAGATAACAGAAATGAAATGTGCCAATGACATCAAAAACATATTGAATATTTTATTAAACATGACAGACAATAACATGACATGGACTAGCAGTCTGGTCTCCTGGGTGCATCATTGAGTTATTGTGATTTATTCAGGGACCACGGTGTGTCTGGCTATGTTAGCAGTGCAGATTAATACCGATAGTTACACTGCAAAATTAAGATCCATTGACACTCCTGCATAACCCATGTCATGTAGATTGTACAACAGCCTTCAGTACTGGCCTGCTTTAAATCTGCTGCTGCCCCCTAGGGGTAATTGGTGTACTAGATCTGAGTAGTTTTTCACCTTGCCACAAGATGTCTTCACTCATTCCAAGACTCTCCATGAAACCAACCCAAAGATATGTACTGTTCTCTTCATTGATAATCATCGATCATGTATGTGTAATGAATCAGCTGAGAAGGTTGAATGCTACATGCCGAATCACACTTTTCTGACCAAATACTGTACACTGGTCCTATATGCCTAAGTCCTCCTGTATAAGAGGCCCCTTGCATATCGGACACACCCTGATTTAGGCTATATCCTATAGGACGCACCTGGAGTCAAATATTGGTCGCTTTAGTACTATTCTATAATGAAAATCCTTGTGTATAAGACCCACCCTGAGTTGGGCAAAATCCTATAGGAAGCAGGTGCTGTAAATCTTGGTGTCTTATATACGAGGATTTACGGTAATTTCAATTCACAATATCAATCCAGGACAGGCTCATACCTGTGAAGGTTTAAGCAGAGGCAATACTAGTCAATTACCCTGGGGGGCACTGAACTTTTTTCTGGCACATGTTTGTGGCTGGGCCTCTGACATCCCTTACCCTTGCTTAGACTAGAGGGATTCTTTTGTGAAAATGACCAATGCTTAAAGGGACTTTTGCAAGAAAGTACTCCTATTTGGAGGAAATTTGATGGAAAATGGCATGCATAAAAATTATCTCAGGAACTCACTTTTGGTTAGAGGGATTTTGGCATAAAAGTGTCCATTTTGTGGAGAAAATTGGTCAAAAAGTTCCATGCGAGATGACATTTGGCAAAAACTTACCCTTGCTTAGAGAGATTTTTTGCCCAATAGGGATCCTTGCTGTGAGGGATTTTGCTTGAAAAGTACCCTTGCCAGCCGCACAGATATGTATCTGCCCCCCCCCCCTCCAGGCCATTTACACCCAACTGAAGAATTCGCCCTTTTGCAGTCTCATACAAGGATGTATATAATGTATAATCCACCATACCAATCCAATCATGAAGCAATCTAAGATAACAGAAATGAAATGTGCCAATGACATCAAAAACATATTGAATATTTTATTTAACATGACAGACAATAACATGACATGGACTAGCAGTCTGGTCTCCTGGGTGCATCATTGAGTTATTGTGATTTATTCAGGGACCACGGTGTGTCTGGCTATGTTAGCAGTGCAGATTTATACCGATAGTTACACTTCAAAATTAAGATCCATTGACACTCCTGCATAACCCATGTCATGTAGATTGTACAACAGCCTTCAGTACTGGCCTGCTTTAAATCTGCTGCTGCCCCCTAGGGGTAATTGGTGTACTAGATCTGAATAGTTTTTCACCTTGCCACAAGATGTCTTCACTCATTCCAAGACTCTCCATGAAACCAACCCAAAGATATGTACTGTTCTCTTCATTGATAATCATCGATCATGTATGTCTAATGAATCAGCTGAGAAGGTTGAATGCTACATGCCGAATCACACTTTTCTGACCAAATACTGTACACTGGTCCTATATGCCTAAGTCCTCCTGTATAAGAGGCCCCTTGCATATCGGACACACCCTGATTTAGGCTATATCCTATAGGACGCACCTGGAGTCAAATATTGGTCGCTTTAGTACTATTCTATAATGAAAATCCTTGTGTATAAGACCCACCCTGAGTTGGGCAAAATCCTATAGGACGCAGGTGGTGTAAATCTTGGTGTCTTATATACGAGGATTTACGGTAATTTCAATTCACAATATCAATCCAGGACAGGCTTATACCTGTGAAGGTTTAAGCAGAGGCAATACTAGTCAATTACCCTGGGGGGCACTGAACTTTTTTCTGGCACATGTATGTGGCTGGGCCTCTGACATCCCTTACCCTTGCTTAGACTAGAGGGATTCTTTTGTGAAAATGACCAATGCTTAAAGGGACTTTTGCAAGAAAGTACTCCTATTTGGAGGAAATTTGATGGAAATGGCATGCATAAAAATTATCTCAGAAACTCACTTTTGTTAGAGGGATTTTGACATAAAAGTTTCCATTTTGTGGAGAAAATTGGTCAAAAAGTTCCATGCGAGATGACATTTGGCAAAAACTTACCCTTGCTTAGAGAGATTTTTTGCCCAATAGGGATCCTTGCTGTGAGGGCTTGAAAAGTACCCTTGCCAGCCGCACAGATATGTATCTGCCCCCCCCCCTCCAGGCCATTTACACCCAACTGAAGAATTCGCCCTTTTGCAGTCTCATACAAGGATGTATATAATGTATAATCCACCATACCAATCCAATCATGAAGCAATCTAAGATAACAGAAATGAAATGTGCCAATGACATCAAAAACATATTGAATATTTTATTTAACATGACAGACAATAACATGACATGGACTAGCAGTCTGGTCTCCTGGGTGCATCATTGAGTTATTGTGATTTATTCAGGGACCACGGTGTGTCTGGCTATGTTAGCAGTGCAGATTTATACCGATAGTTACACTTTAAAATTAAGATCCATTGACACTCCTGCATAACCCATGTCATGTAGATTGTACAACAGCCTTCAGTACTGGCCTGCTTTAAATCTGCTGCTGCCCCCTAGGGGTAATTGGTGTACTAGATCTGAGTAGTTTTTCACCTTGCCACAAGATGTCTTCACTCATTCCAAGACTCTCAATGAAACCAACCCAAAGATATGTACTGTTCTCTTCATTGATAATCATCGATCATGTATGTGTAATGAATCAGCTGAGAAGGTTGAATGCTACATGCCGAATCACACTTTTCTGACCAAATACTGTACACTGGTCCTATATGCCTAAGTCCTCCTGTATAAGAGGCCCCTTGCATATCGGACACACCCTGATTTAGGCTATATCCTATAGGACGCACCTGGAGTCAAATATTGGTCGCTTTAGTACTATTCTATAATGAAAATCCTTGTGTATAAGACCCACCCTGAGTTGGGCAAAATCCTATAGGAAGCAGGTGGTGTAAATCTTGGTGTCTTATATACGAGGATTTACGGTAATTTCAATTCACAATATCAATCCAGGACAGGCTCATACCTGTGAAGGTTTAAGCAGAGGCAATACTAGTCAATTACCCTGGGGGGCACTGAACTTTTTTCTGGCACATGTATGTGGCTGGGCCTCTGACATCCCTTACCCTTGCTTAGACTAGAGGGATTCTTTTGTGAAAATGGCCAATGCTTAAAGGGACTTTTGCAAGAAAGTACTCCTATTTGGAGGAAATTTGATGGAAAATGGCATGCATAAAAATTATCTCAGGAACTCACTTTTGGTTAGAGGGATTTTGGCATAAAAGTGTCCATTTTGTGGAGAAAATTGGTCAAAAAGTTCCATGCGAGATGACATTTGGCAAAAACTTACCCTTGCTTAGAGAGATTTTTTGCCCAATAGGGATCCTTGCTGTGAGGGATTTTGCTTGAAAAGTACCCTTGCCAGCCGCACAGATATGTATCTGCCCCCCCCCCTCCAGGCCATTTACACCCAACTGAAGAATTCGCCCTTTTGCAGTCTCATACAAGGATGTATATAATGTATAATCCACCATACCAATCCAATCATGAAGCAATCTAAGATAACAGAAATGAAATGTGCCAATGACATCAAAAACATATTGAATATTTTATTTAACATGACAGACAATAACATGACATGGACTAGCAGTCTGGTCTCCTGGGTGCATCATTGAGTTATTGTGATTTATTCAGGGACCACGGTGTGTCTGGCTATGTTAGCAGTGCAGATTTATACCGATAGTTACACTTCAAAATTAAGATCCATTGACACTCCTGCATAACCCATGTCATGTAGATTGTACAACAGCCTTCAGTACTGGCCTGCTTCAAATCTGCTGCTGCCCCCTAGGGGTAATTGGTGTACTAGATCTGAATAGTTTTTCACCTTGCCACAAGATGTCTTCACTCATTCCAAGACTCTCCATGAAACCAACCCAAAGATATGTACTGTTCTCTTCATTGATAATCATCGATCATGTATGTCTAATGAATCAGCTGAGAAGGTTGAATGCTACATGCCGAATCACACTTTTCTGACCAAATACTGTACACTGGTCCTATATGCCTAAGTCCTCCTGTATAAGAGGCCCCTTGCATATCGGACACACCCTGATTTAGGCTATATCCTATAGGACGCACCTGGAGTCAAATATTGGTCGCTTTAGTACTATTCTATAATGAAAATCCTTGTGTATAAGACCCACCCTGAGTTGGGCAAAATCCTATAGGACGCAGGTGGTGTAAATCTTGGTGTCTTATATACGAGGATTTACGGTAATTTCAATTCACAATATCAATCCAGGACAGGCTTATACCTGTGAAGGTTTAAGCAGAGGCAATACTAGTCAATTACCCTGGGGGGCACTGAACTTTTTTCTGGCACATGTATGTGGCTGGGCCTCTGACATCCCTTACCCTTGCTTAGACTAGAGGGATTCTTTTGTGAAAATGACCAATGCTTAAAGGGACTTTTGCAAGAAAGTACTCCTATTTGGAGGAAATTTGATGGAAAATGGCATGCATAAAAATTATCTCAGAAACTCACTTTTGTTAGAGGGATTTTGACATAAAAGTTTCCATTTTGTGGAGAAAATTGGTCAAAAAGTTCCATGCGAGATGACATTTGGCAAAAACTTACCCTTGCTTAGAGAGATTTTTTGCCCAATAGGGATCCTTGCTGTGAGGGCTTGAAAAGTACCCTTGCCAGCCGCACAGATATGTATCTGCCCCCCCCCTCCAGGCCATTTACACCCAACTGAAGAATTCGCCCTTTTGCAGTCTCATACAAGGATGTATATAATGTATAATCCACCATACCAATCCAATCATGAAGCAATCTAAGATAACAGAAATGAAATGTGCCAATGACATCAAAAACATATTGAATATTTTATTTAACATGACAGACAATAACATGACATGGACTAGCAGTCTGGTCTCCTGGGTGCATCATTGAGTTATTGTGATTTATTCAGGGACCACGGTGTGTCTGGCTATGTTAGCAGTGCAGATTTATACCGATAGTTACACTTCAAAATTAAGATCCATTGACACTCCTGCATAACCCATGTCATGTAGATTGTACAACAGCCTTCAGTACTGGCCTGCTTTAAATCTGCTGCTGCCCCCTAGGGGTAATTGGTGTACTAGATCTGAGTAGTTTTTCACCTTGCCACAAGATGTCTTCACTCATTCCAAGACTCTGTTAGGCGCATTTCGCCAATCTGCGCCGATTGCCAATTTCGCTTTGCGCCATGCACAAATGGTGCGAGTTTTCAAAAAAGTTTATAAAGATTTCCTTAAATTCATTTCTCTTGCATATTTGGGAGATGAGTATTTATGTTTGCCAACAGATTGTATGAGCATACACATCTTTATCACTTTATATATATAAAATATCTCAGACATGTCAGACCTGCTTGCCGATACACTGATATTGGTGCTTCGCGCAAAATTGGAACTTTGCACGGCGCCGATCTTGCCCAATTTGCAAATTGCGCTGCGCTGTTTGCAAATTGTGCCGATTCCTGATTTGCGCGTGACAACTCTCCATGAAACCAACCCAAAGATATGTACTGTTCTCTTCATTGATAATCATCGATCATGTATGTGTAATGAATCAGCTGAGAAGGTTGAATGCTACATGCCGAATCACACTTTTCTGACCAAATACTGTACACTGGTCCTATATGCCTAAGTCCTCCTGTATAAGAGGCCCCTTGCATATCGGACACACCCTGATTTAGGCTATATCCTATAGGACGCACCTGGAGTCAAATATTGGTTGCTTTAGTACTATTCTATAATGAAAATCCTTGTGTATAAGACCCACCCTGAGTTGGGCAAAATCCTATAGGACGCAGGTGGTGTAAATCTTGGTGTCTTATATACGAGGATTTACGGTAATTTCAATTCACAATATCAATCCAGGACAGGCTTATACCTGTGAAGGTTTAAGCAGAGGCAATACTAGTCAATTACCCTGGGGGGCACTGAACTTTTTTCTGGCACATGTATGTGGCTGGGCCTCTGACATCCCTTACCCTTGCTTAGACTAGAGGGATTCTTTTGTGAAAATGACCAATGCTTAAAGGGACTTTTGCAAGAAAGTACTCCTATTTGGAGGAAATTTGATGGAAAATGGCATGCATAAAAATTATCTCAGAAACTCACTTTTGTTAGAGGGACTTTGACATAAAAGTTTCCATTTTTTGGAGAAAATTGGTCAAAAAGTTCCATGCGAGATGACATTTGGCAAAAACTTACCCTTGCTTAGAGAGATTTTTTGCCCAATAGGGATCCTTGCTGTGAGGGCTTGAAAAGTACCCTTGCCAGCCGCACAGATATGTATCTGCCCCCCCCCTCCAGGCCATTTACACCCAACTGAAGAATTCGCCCTTTTGCAGTCTCATACAAGGATGTATATAATGTATAATCCACCATACCAATCCAATCATGAAGCAATCTAAGATAACAGAAATGAAATGTGCCAATGACATCAAAAACATATTGAATATTTTATTTAACATGACAGACAATAACATGACATGGACTAGCAGTCTGGTCTCCTGGGTGCATCATTGAGTTATTGTGATTTATTCAGGGACCACGGTGTGTCTGGCTATGTTAGCAGTGCAGATTTATACCGATAGTTACACTTTAAAATTAAGATCCATTGACACTCCTGCATAACCCATGTCATGTAGATTGTACAACAGCCTTCAGTACTGGCCTGCTTGGTTACGTCTTTCGGGGAGAAGCGCTAACGTGGCGCCATTTTCGCTTGTTAAATATGAGCAGGTAAACTTTCAACTTTCGCCGGTACCAGGGACACACTTCCGATCATACCGTTTCTCCTCGAAAGGGTTCACGGGCCTGCTTTAAATCTGCTGCTGCCCCCTAGGGGTAATTGGTGTACTAGATCTGAATAGTTTTTCACCTTGCCACAAGATGTCTTCACTCATTCCAAGACTCTCCATGAAACCAACCCAAAGATATGTACTGTTCTCTTCATTGATAATCATCGATCATGTATGTCTAATGAATCAGCTGAGAAGGTTGAATGCTACATGCCGAATCACACTTTTCTGACCAAATACTGTACACTGGTCCTATATGCCTAAGTCCTCCTGTATAAGAGGCCCCTTGCATATCGGACACACCCTGATTTAGGCTATATCCTATAGGACGCACCTGGAGTCAAATATTGGTCGCTTTAGTACTATTCTATAATGAAAATCCTTGTGTATAAGACCCACCCTGAGTTGGGCAAAATCCTATAGGACGCAGGTGGTGTAAATCTTGGTGTCTTATATACGAGGATTTACGGTAATTTCAATTCACAATATCAATCCAGGACAGGCTTATACCTGTGAAGGTTTAAGCAGAGGCAATACTAGTCAATTACCCTGGGGGGCACTGAACTTTTTTCTGGCACATGTATGTGGCTGGGCCTCTGACATCCCTTACCCTTGCTTAGACTAGAGGGATTCTTTTGTGAAAATGACCAATGCTTAAAGGGACTTTTGCAAGAAAGTACTCCTATTTGGAGGAAATTTGATGGAAAATGGCATGCATAAAAATTATCTCAGAAACTCACTTTTGTTAGAGGGATTTTGACATAAAAGTTTCCATTTTGTGGAGAAAATTGGTCAAAAAGTTCCATGCGAGATGACATTTGGCAAAAACTTACCCTTGCTTAGAGAGATTTTTTGCCCAATAGGGATCCTTGCTGTGAGGGCTTGAAAAGTACCCTTGCCAGCCGCACAGATATGTATCTGCCCCCCCCCTCCAGGCCATTTACACCCAACTGAAGAATTCGCCCTTTTGCAGTCTCATACAAGGATGTATATAATGTATAATCCACCATACCAATCCAATCATGAAGCAATCTAAGATAACAGAAATGAAATGTGCCAATGACATCAAAAACATATTGAATATTTTATTTAACATGACAGACAATAACATGACATGGACTAGCAGTCTGGTCTCCTGGGTGCATCATTGAGTTATTGTGATTTATTCAGGGACCACGGTGTGTCTGGCTATGTTAGCAGTGCAGATTTATACCGATAGTTACACTTTAAAATTAAGATCCATTGACACTCCTGCATAACCCATGTCATGTAGATTGTACAACAGCCTTCAGTACTGGCCTGCTTTAAATCTGCTGCTGCCCCCTAGGGGTAATTGGTGTACTAGATCTGAGTAGTTTTTCACCTTGCCACAAGATGTCTTCACTCATTCCAAGACTCTGTTAGGCGCATTTCGCCAATCTGCGCCGATTGCCAATTTCGCTTTGCGCCATGCACAAATGGTGCGAGTTTTCAAAAAAGTTTATAAAGATTTCCTTAAATTCATTTCTCTTGCATATTTGGGAGATGAGTATTTATGTTTGCCAACAGATTTTTTTTTTTTTTTTAAGGAACAATTTAACTTTATTTGGCATTTGTTCAGGTGTGATGAAATTACATAAATTCTCTTCAACATTTTGTCGGGTGGTCCATACATTTATAATGACAATTACAATAAATATTTAATTAATAGTGTATCACAGTTTTTTACAAAGTGTATTTACGTAAGTACATTGCTGTAAATATGTATTTTATCACAATATTAGAAAATTCAAACATCTCAGGGTTTTATACATTTGTACTGTGCCAAATAAGTTAGGAGGACACTTCAGTGGAACTGATGTTATGAGTCCCCCTTGTTAGTATTTTAGATAAAATATAATCAAAATTGATTAGTAATTAATCAAATCATAACATGTAATTTGGAGACAGAGGAGATTTCTATTTGAAGATTTTTGTAAATCATAGACTATTACTATCAGTTGTACGCACTCTATATAATAAATGTACATGTACAGTCAGAGGGTGGACCTCAAATATAGAAAATCCCTGAAAACTTTTTCAGAATTACTTGTACCTTCTTTTACAAATTGGTCAATGAAATAACACATCAATACCAACAAGCATTCATTTAACAGCATAGAATCATATGTTTTAAGGGCAGCTTCACAAGTCTACCCTTAAGTATATAAGTTTCTAACATTTACTGGTATAGTTTTGAACATAGACAGCTTACTCTTACATTTGAAATCTTTCAAGATCTGACAGTACAGAAACATATGCCCCAAGGGCAGCTTCACAAGTCTACCCTCAAGTATATATGTTTCTTACATTTACCAGTATAGTTTTGACCATGAACAGTTTGCTTTTATATTTGAAATCTTTCAAAATTTCACATCAATACCATCAAGTATTCATTTAACAGCATAGAATCATATGTTTTTAGGGCAGCTTCACAAGTCTACCCTTAAATATATAAGTTTCTAACATTTGCTGGTATAGTTTAGAACATAGACAGCTTGCTCTTACATTTGAAATCTTTCAAGATCTGACAGTACAGAAACATATGCCCCAAGGGCAGCTTCACAAGTCTACCCTTAAGTATACATGTTTCTTACATTTACTGGTATAGTTTTGACCATTAACAGTTTGCTTTTACATTTGAAATCTTTCAAAATTTCAATTTCTTTTAAAGTTATATCCATTTCATTCCATAATTGTGCTGTCATAACTTCAATCGATCTCTCGTAAGCAGCTGTATTTATGATATTATATTTTAGTACAGGATATTGCTGTAATCTAGTATTTCTCGTAAGTGGTTTACAAAATTCCTTTGTCTTAGTTCTTTTGAAAGCTAAAATTCTCAAATGATGTAATCTTCTATTTATAATATAGGGAAGACCAGCTTCTTGATGGATAAAATCAGTTGATGATAGTACAGGCAATTTTAAGCAATACTTTAAACATCTGTTTTGTATGGTTTGTATCAGGTTCAAGACAGTATCGTTTGATCTATGATATAATACATCTGCGTAATCAATTACTGGTATAATATAGGATTTATAAATTTGTAGCATGTATTTAGTGGGCACATAAGATTTTATTCTGTATAATAGATAGGATTTAAAAGATATGGATTGTATGAGCATACACATCTTTATCACTTTATATATATAAAATATCTCAGACATGTCAGACCTGCTTGCCGATACACTGATATTGGTGCTTCGCGCAAAATTGGAACTTTGCACGGCGCCGATCTTGCCCAATTTGCAAATTGCGATGCGCTGTTTGCAAATTGTGCCGATTCGTGATTTGCGCGTGACAACTCTCCATGAAACCAACCCAAAGATATGTACTGTTCTCTTCATTGATAATCATCGATCATGTATGTCTAATGAATCAGCTGAGAAGGTTGAATGCTACATGCCGAATCACACTTTTCTGACCAAATACTGTACACTGGTCCTATATGCCTAAGTCCTCCTGTATAAGAGGCCCCTTGCATATCGGACACACCCTGATTTAGGCTATATCCTATAGGACGCACCTGGAGTCAAATATTGGTCGCTTTAGTACTATTCTATAATGAAAATCCTTGTGTATAAGACCCACCCTGAGTTGGGCAAAATCCTATAGGACGCAGGTGGTGTAAATCTTGGTGTCTTATATACGAGGATTTAGGGTAATTTCAATTCACAATATCAATCCAGGACAGGCTTATACCTGTGAAGGTTTAAGCAGAGGCAATACTAGTCAATTACCCTGGGGGGCACTGAACTTTTTTCTGGCACATGTATGTGGCTGGGCCTCTGACATCCCTTACCCTTGCTTAGACTAGAGGGATTCTTTTGTGAAAATGACCAATGCTTAAAGGGACTTTTGCAAGAAAGTACTCCTATTTGGAGGAAATTTGATGGAAAATGGCATGCATAAAAATTATCTCAGAAACTCACTTTTGTTAGAGGGATTTTGACATAAAAGTTTCCATTTTGTGGAGAAAATTGGTCAAAAAGTTCCATGCGAGATGACATTTGGCAAAAACTTACCCTTGCTTAGAGAGATTTTTTGCCCAATAGGGATCCTTGCTGTGAGGGCTTGAAAAGTACCCTTGCCAGCCGCACAGATATGTATCTGCCCCCCCCTCCAGGCCATTTACACCCAACTGAAGAATTCGCCCTTTTGCAGTCTCATACAAGGATGTATATAATGTATAATCCACCATACCAATCCAATCATGAAGCAATCTAAGATAACAGAAATGAAATGTGCCAATGACATCAAAAACATATTGAATATTTTATTTAACATGACAGACAATAACATGACATGGACTAGCAGTCTGGTCTCCTGGGTGCATCATTGAGTTATTGTGATTTATTCAGGGACCACGGTGTGTCTGGCTATGTTAGCAGTGCAGATTTATACCGATAGTTACACTTCAAAATTAAGATCCATTGACACTCCTGCATAACCCATGTCATGTAGATTGTACAACAGCCTTCAGTACTGGCCTGCTTTAAATCTGCTGCTGCCCCCTAGGGGTAATTGGTGTACTAGATCTGAGTAGTTTTTCACCTTGCCACAAGATGTCTTCACTCATTCCAAGACTCTGTTAGGCGCATTTCGCCAATCTGCGCCGATTGCCAATTTCGCTTTGCGCCATGCACAAATGGTGCGAGTTTTCAAAAAAGTTTATAAAGATTTCCTTAAATTCATTTCTCTTGCATATTTGGGAGATGAGTATTTATGTTTGCCAACAGATTGTATGAGCATACACATCTTTATCACTTTATATATATAAAATATCTCAGACATGTCAGACCTGCTTGCCGATACACTGATATTGGTGCTTCGCGTAAAATTGGAACTTTGCACGGCGCCGATCTTGCCCAATTTGCAAATTGCGCTGCGCTGTTTGCAAATTGTGCCGATTCGTGATTTGCGCGTGACAACTCTCCATGAAACCAACCCAAAGATATGTACTGTTCTCTTCATTGATAATCATCGATCATGTATGTCTAATGAATCAGCTGAGAAGGTTGAATGCTACATGCCGAATCACACTTTTCTGACCAAATACTGTACACTGGTCCTATATGCCTAAATCCTCCTGTATAAGAGGCCCCTTGCATATCGGACACACCCTGATTTAGGCTATATCCTATAGGACGCACCTGGAGTCAAATATTGGTCGCTTTAGTACTATTCTATAATGAAAATCCTTGTGTATAAGACCCACCCTGAGTTGGGCAAAATCCTATAGGACGCAGGTGGTGTAAATCTTGGTGTCTTATATACGAGGATTTAGGGTAATTTCAATTCACAATATCAATCCAGGACAGGCTTATACCTGTGAAGGTTTAAGCAGAGGCAATACTAGTCAATTACCCTGGGGGGCACTGAACTTTTTTCTGGCACATGTATGTGGCTGGGCCTCTGACATCCCTTACCCTTGCTTAGACTAGAGGGATTCTTTTGTGAAAATGACCAATGCTTAAAGGGACTTTTGCAAGAAAGTACTCCTATTTGGAGGAAATTTGATGGAAAATGGCATGCATAAAAATTATCTCAGAAACTCACTTTTGTTAGAGGGATTTTGACATAAAAGTTTCCATTTTGTGGAGAAAATTGGTCAAAAAGTTCCATGCGAGATGACATTTGGCAAAAACTTACCCTTGCTTAGAGAGATTTTTTGCCCAATAGGGATCCTTGCTGTGAGGGCTTGAAAAGTACCCTTGCCAGCCACACAGATATGTATCTGCCCCCCCGCTCCAGGCCATTTACACCCAACTGAAGAATTCGCCCTTTTGCAGTCTCATACAAGGATGTATATAATGTATAATCCACCATACCAATCCAATCATGAAGCAATCTAAGATAACAGAAATGAAATGTGCCAATGACATCAAAAACATATTGAATATTTTATTTAACATGACAGACAATAACATGACATGGACTAGCAGTCTGGTCTCCTGGGTGCATCATTGAGTTATTGTGATTTATTCAGGGACCACGGTGTGTCTGGCTATGTTAGCAGTGCAGATTTATACCGATAGTTACACTTCAAAATTAAGATCCATTGACACTCCTGCATAACCCATGTCATGTAGATTGTACAACAGCCTTCAGTACTGGCCTGCTTTAAATCTGCTGCTGCCCCCTAGGGGTAATTGGTGTACTAGATCTGAGTAGTTTTTCACCTTGCCACAAGATGTCTTCACTCATTCCAAGACTCTGTTAGGCGCATTTCGCCAATCTGCGCCGATTGCCAATTTCGCTTTGCGCCATGCACAAATGGTGCGAGTTTTCAAAAAAGTTTATAAAGATTTCCTTAAATTCATTTCTCTTGCATATTTGGGAGATGAGTATTTATGTTTGCCAACAGATTGTATGAGCATACACATCTTTATCACTTTATATATATAAAATATCTCAGACATGTCAGACCTGCTTGCCGATACACTGATATTGGTGCTTCGCGCAAAATTGGAACTTTGCACGGCGCCGATCTTGCCCAATTTGCAAATTGCGCTGCGCTGTTTGCAAATTGTGCCGATTCCTGATTTGCGCGTGACAACTCTCCATGAAACCAACCCAAAGATATGTACTGTTCTCTTCATTGATAATCATCGATCATGTATGTCTAATGAATCAGCTGAGAAGGTTGAATGCTACATGCCGAATCACACTTTTCTGACCAAATACTGTACACTGGTCCTATATGCCTAAGTCCTCCTGTATAAGAGGCCCCTTGCATATCGGACACACCCTGATTTAGGCTATATCCTATAGGACGCACCTGGAGTCAAATATTGGTCGCTTTAGTACTATTCTATAATGAAAATCCTTGTGTATAAGACCCACCCTGAGTTGGGCAAAATCCTATAGGACGCAGGTGGTGTAAATCTTGGTGTCTTATATACGAGGATTTACGGTAATTTCAATTCACAATATCAATCCAGGACAGGCTTATACCTGTGAAGGTTTAAGCAGAGGCAATACTAGTCAATTACCCTGGGGGGCACTGAACTTTTTTCTGGCACATGTATGTGGCTGGGCCTCTGACATCCCTTACCCTTGCTTAGACTAGAGGGATTCTTTTGTGAAAATGACCAATGCTTAAAGGGACTTTTGCAAGAAAGTACTCCTATTTGGAGGAAATTTGATGGAAAATGGCATGCATAAAAATTATCTCAGAAACTCACTTTTGTTAGAGGGATTTTGACATAAAAGTTTCCATTTTGTGGAGAAAATTGGTCAAAAAGTTCCATGCGAGATGACATTTGGCAAAAACTTACCCTTGCTTAGAGAGATTTTTTGCCCAATAGGGATCCTTGCTGTGAGGGCTTGAAAAGTACCCTTGCCAGCCGCACAGATATGTATCTGCCCCCCCCTCCAGGCCATTTACACCCAACTGAAGAATTCGCCCTTTTGCAGTCTCATACAAGGATGTATATAATGTATAATCCACCATACCAATCCAATCATGAAGCAATCTAAGATAACAGAAATGAAATGTGCCAATGACATCAAAAACATATTGAATATTTTATTTAACATGACAGACAATAACATGACATGGACTAGCAGTCTGGTCTCCTGGGTGCATCATTGAGTTATTGTGATTTATTCAGGGACCACGGTGTGTCTGGCTATGTTAGCAGTGCAGATTTATACCGATAGTTACACTGCAAAATTAAGATCCATTGACACTCCTGCATAACCCATGTCATGTAGATTGTACAACAGCCTTCAGTACTGGCCTGCTTTAAATCTGCTGCTGCCCCCTAGGGGTAATTGGTGTACTAGATCTGAGTAGTTTTTCACCTTGCCACAAGATGTCTTCACTCATTCCAAGACTCTCCATGAAACCAACCCAAAGATATGTACTGTTCTCTTCATTGATAATCATCGATCATGTATGTGTAATGAATCAGCTGAGAAGGTTGAATGCTACATGCCGAATCACACTTTTCTGACCAAATACTGTACACTGGTCCTATATGCCTAAGTCCTCCTGTATAAGAGGCCCCTTGCATATCGGACACACCCTGATTTAGGCTATATCCTATAGGACGCACCTGGAGTCAAATATTGGTCGCTTTAGTACTATTCTATAATGAAAATCCTTATGTATAAGACCCACCCTGAGTTGGGCAAAATCCTATAGGACGCAGGTGGTGTAAATCTTGGTGTCTTATATACGAGGATTTACGGTAATTTCAATTCACAATATCAATCCAGGACAGGCTTATACCTGTGAAGGTTTAAGCAGAGGCAATACTAGTCAATTACCCTGGGGGGCACTGAACTTTTTTCTGGCACATGTATGTGGCTGGGCCTCTGACATCCCTTACCCTTGCTTAGACTAGAGGGATTCTTTTGTGAAAATGACCAATGCTTAAAGGGACTTTTGCAAGAAAGTACTCCTATTTGGAGGAAATTTGATGGAAAATGGCATGCATAAAAATTATCTCAGAAACTCACTTTTGTTAGAGGGATTTTGACATAAAAGTTTCCATTTTGTGGAGAAAATTGGTCAAAAAGTTCCATGCAAGATGACATTTGGCAAAAACTTACCCTTGCTTAGAGAGATTTTTTGCCCAATAGGGATCCTTGCTGTGAGGGCTTGAAAAGTACCCTTGCCAGCCGCACAGATATGTATCTGCCCCCCCCTCCAGGCCATTTACACCCAACTGAAGAATTCGCCCTTTTGCAGTCTCATACAAGGATGTATATAATGTATAATCCACCATACCAATCCAATCATGAAGCAATCTAAGATAACAGAAATGAAATGTGCCAATGACATCAAAAACATATTGAATATTTTATTTAACATGACAGACAATAACACGACATGGACTAGCAGTCTGGTCTCCTGGATGCATCATTGAGTTATTGTGATTTATTCAGGGACCACGGTGTGTCTGGCTATGTTAGCAGTGCAGATTTATACCGATAGTTACACTGCAAAATTAAGATCCATTGACACTCCTGCATAACCCATGTCATGTAGATTGTACAACAGCCTTCAGTACTGGCCTGCTTTAAATCTGCTGCTGCCCCCTAGGGGTAATTGGTGTACTAGATCTGAGTAGTTTTTCACCTTGCCACAAGATGTCTTCACTCATTCCAAGACTCTCCATGAAACCAACCCAAAGATATGTACTGTTCTCTTCATTGATAATCATCGATCATGTATGTCTAATGAATCAGCTGAGAAGGTTGAATGCTACATGCCGAATCACACTTTTCTGACCAAATACTGTACACTGGTCCTATATGCCTAAGTCCTCCTGTATAAGAGGCCCCTTGCATATCGGACACACCCTGATTTAGGCTATATCCTATAGGACGCACCTGGAGTCAAATATTGGTCGCTTTAGTACTATTCTATAATGAAAATCCTTGTGTATAAGACCCACCCTGAGTTGGGCAAAATCCTATAGGACGCAGGTGGTGTAAATCTTGGTGTCTTATATACGAGGATTTACGGTAATTTCAATTCACAATATCAATCCAGGACAGGCTTATACCTGTGAAGGTTTAAGCAGAGGCAATACTAGTCAATTACCCTGGGGGGCACTGAACTTTTTTCTGGCACATGTATGTGGCTGGGCCTCTGACATCCCTTACCCTTGCTTAGACTAGAGAGATTCTTTTGTGAAAATGACCAATGCTTAAAGGGACTTTTGCAAGAAAGTACTCCTATTTGGAGGAAATTTGATGGAAAATGGCATGCATAAAAATTATCTCAGGAACTCACTTTTGGTTAGAGGGATTTTGGCATAAAAGTGTCCATTTTGTGGAGAAAATTGGTCAAAAAGTTCCATGCGAGATGACATTTGTAAAAAAATTACCCTTGCTTAGAGAGATTTTTTGCCCAATAGGGATCCTTGCTGTGAGGGCTTGAAAAGTACCCTTGCCAGCCGCACAGATATGTATCTGCCCCCCCCTCCAGGCCATTTAAACCCAACTGAAGAATTCGCCCTTTTGCAGTCTCATACAAGGATGTATATAATGTATAATCCACCATACCAATCCAATCATGGAGCAATCGAAGATAACAGAAATGAAATGTGCCAATGACATCAAAAACATATTGAATATTTCATTTAACATGACAGACAATAACATGACATGGACTTGCAGTCTGGTCTCCTGGGTGCATCATTGAGTTATTGTGATTTATTCAGGGACCACGGTGTGTCTGGCTATGTTAGCAGTGCAGATTTATACCGATAGTTACACTGCAAAATTAAGATCCATTGACACTCCTGCATAACCCATGTCATGTAGATTGTACAACAGCCTTCAGTACTGGCCTGCTTTAAATCTGCTGCTGCCCCCTAGGGGTAATTGGTGTACTAGATCTGAGTAGTTTTTCACCTTGCCACAAGATGTCTTCACTCATTCCAAGACTCTCCATGAAACCAACCCAAAGATATGTACTGTTCTCTTCATTGATAATCATCGATCATGTATGTGTAATGAATCAGCTGAGAAGGTTGAATGCTACATGCCGAATCACACTTTTCTGACCAAATACTGTACACTGGTCCTATATGCCTAAGTCCTCCTGTATAAGAGGCCCCTTGCATATCGGACACACCCTGATTTAGGCTATATCCTATAGGACGCACCTGGAGTCAAATATTGGTCGCTTTAGTACTATTCTATAATGAAAATCCTTGTGTATAAGACCCACCCTGAGTTGGGCAAAATCCTATAGGACGCAGGTGGTGTAAATCTTGGTGTCTTATATACGAGGATTTAGGGTAATTTCAATTCACAATATCTATCCAGGACAGGCTTATACCTGTGAAGGTTTAAGCAGAGGCAATACTAGTCAATTACCCTGGGGGGCACTGAACTTTTTTCTGGCACATGTATGTGGCTGGGCCTCTGACATCCCTTACCCTTGCTTAGACTAGAGAGATTCTTTTGTGAAAATGACCAATGCTTAAAGGGACTTTTGCAAGAAAGTACTCCTATTTGGAGGAAATTTGATGGAAAATGGCATGCATAAAAATTATCTCAGGAACTCACTTTTGGTTAGAGGGATTTTGGCATAAAAGTGTCCATTTTGTGGAGAAAATTGGTCAAAAAGTTCCATGCGAGATGACATTTGGCAAAAACTTACCCTTGCTTAGAGAGATTTTTTGCCCAATAGGGATCCTTGCTGTGAGGGCTTGAAAAGTACCCTTGCCAGCCGCACAGATATGTATCTGCCCCCCCCTCCAGGCCATTTAAACCCAACTGAAGAATTCGCCCTTTTGCAGTCTCATACAAGGATGTATATAATGTATAATCCACCATACCAATCCAATCATGGAGCAATCTAAGATAACAGAAATGAAATGTGCCAATGACATCAAAAACATATTGAATATTTCATTTAACATGACAGACAATAACATGACATGGACTTGCAGTCTGGTCTCCTGGGTGCATCATTGAGTTATTGTGATTTATTCAGGGACCACGGTGTGTCTGGCTATGTTAGCAGTGCAGATTTATACCGATAGTTACACTGCAAAATTAAGATCCATTGACACTCCTGCATAACCCATGTCATGTAGATTGTACAACAGCCTTCAGTACTGGCCTGCTTTAAATCTGCTGCTGCCCCCTAGGGGTAATTGGTGTACTAGATCTGAGTAGTTTTTCACCTTGCCACAAGATGTCTTCACTCATTCCAAGACTCTCCATGAAACCAACCCAAAGATATGTACTGTTCTCTTCATTGATAATCATCGATCATGTATGTGTAATGAATCAGCTGAGAAGGTTGAATGCTACATGCCGAATCACACTTTTCTGACCAAATACTGTACACTGGTCCTATATGCCTAAGTCCTCCTGTATAAGAGGCCCCTTGCATATCGGACACACCCTGATTTAGGCTATATCCTATAGGACGCACCTGGAGTCAAATATTGGTCGCTTTAGTACTATTCTATAATGAAAATCCTTGTGTATAAGACCCACCCTGAGTTGGGCAAAATCCTATAGGACGCAGGTGGTGTAAATCTTGGTGTCTTATATACGAGGATTTACGGTAATTTCAATTCACAATATCTATCCAGGACAGGCTTATACCTGTGAAGGTTTAAGCAGAGGCAATACTAGTCAATTACCCTGGGGGGCACTGAACTTTTTCTGGCACATGTATGTGGCTGGGCCTCTGACATCCCTTACCCTTGCTTAGACTAGAGGGATTCTTTTGTGAAAATGACCAATGCTTAAAGGGACTTTTGCAAGAAAGTACTCCTATTTGGAGGAAATTTGATGGAAAATGGCATGCATAAAAATTATCTCAGGAACTCACTTTTGGTTAGAGGGATTTTGGCATAAAAGTGTCCATTTTGTGGAGAAAATTGGTCAAAAAGTTCCATGCGAGATGACATTTGGCAAAAACTTACCCTTGCTTAGAGAGATTTTTTGCCCAATAGGGATCCTTGCTGTGAGGGCTTGAAAAGTACCCTTGCCAGCCGCACAGATATGTATCTGCCCCCCCCTCCAGGCCATTTACACCCAACTGAAGAATTCGCCCTTTTGCAGTCTCATACAAGGATGTATATAATGTATAATCCACCATACCAATCCAATCATGAAGCAATCTAAGATAACAGAAATGAAATGTGCCAATGACATCAAAAACATATTGAATATTTTATTTAACATGACAGACAATAACATGACATGGACTAGCAGTCTGGTCTCCTGGGTGCATCATTGAGTTATTGTGATTTATTCAGGGACCACGGTGTGTCTGGCTATGTTAGCAGTGCAGATTTATACCGATAGTTACACTGCAAAATTAAGATCCATTGACACTCCTGCATAACCCATGTCATGTAGATTGTACAACAGCCTTCAGTACTGGCCTGCTTTAAATCTGCTGCTGCCCCCTAGGGGTAATTGGTGTACTAGATCTGAGTAGTTTTTCACCTTGCCACAAGATGTCTTCACTCATTCCAAGACTCTCCATGAAACCAACCCAAAGATATGTACTGTTCTCTTCATTGATAATCATCGATCATGTATGTGTAATGAATCAGCTGAGAAGGTTGAATGCTACATGCCGAATCACACTTTTCTGACCAAATACTGTACACTGGTCCTATATGCCTAAGTCCTCCTGTATAAGAGGCCCCTTGCATATCGGACACACCCTGATTTAGGCTATATCCTATAGGACGCACCTGGAGTCAAATATTGGTCGCTTTAGTACTATTCTATAATGAAAATCCTTGTGTATAAGACCCACCCTGAGTTGGGCAAAACACTATAGGACGCAGGTGGTGTAAATCTTGGTGTCTTATATACGAGGATTTACGGTAATTTCAATTTACAATATCAATCCAGGACAGGCTTATACCTGTGAAGGTTTAAGCAGAGGCAATACTAGTCAATTACCCTGGGGGGCACTGAACTTTTTCTGGCACATGTATGTGGCTGGGCCTCTGACATCCCTTACCCTTGCTTAGACTAGAGGGATTCTTTTGTGAAAATGACCAATGCTTAAAGGGACTTTTGCAAGAAAGTACTCCTATTTGGAGGAAATTTGATGGAAAATGGCATGCATAAAAATTATCTCAGGAACTGACTTTTGGTTAGAGGGATTTTGGCATAAAAGTGTCCATTTTGTGGAGAAAATTGGTCAAAAAGTTCCATGCGAGATGACATTTGGCAAAAACTTACCCTTGCTTAGAGAGATTTTTTGCCCAATAGGGATCCTTGCTGTGAGAAATTTTGCTTGAAAAGTACCCTTGCCAGCCGCACAGATATGTATCTGCCAACCCCCCTCCAGGCCATTTACACCCAACTGAAGAATTCGCCCTTTTGCAGTCTCATACAAGGATGTATATAATGTATAATCCACCATACCAATCCAATCATGAAGCAATCTAAGATAACAGAAATGAAATGTGCCAATGACATCAAAAACATATTGAATATTTTATTTAACATGACAGACAATAACATGACATGGACTAGCAGTCTGGTCTCCTGGGTGCATCATTGAGTTATTGTGATTTATTCAGGGACCACGGTGTGTCTGGCTATGTTAGCAGTGCAGATTAATACCGATAGTTACACTGCAAAATTAAGATCCATTGACACTCCTGCATAACCCATGTCATGTAGATTGTACAACAGCCTTCAGTACTGGCCTGCTTTAAATCTGCTGCTGCCCCCTAGGGGTAATTGGTGTACTAGATCTGAGTAGTTTTTCACCTTGCCACAAGATGTCTTCACTCATTCCAAGACTCTCCATGAAACCAACCCAAAGATATGTACTGTTCTCTTCATTGATAATCATCGATCATGTATGTGTAATGAATCAGCTGAGAAGGTTGAATGCTACATGCCGAATCACACTTTTCTGACCAAATACTGTACACTGGTCCTATATGCCTAAGTCCTCCTGTATAAGAGGCCCCTTGCATATCGGACACACCCTGATTTAGGCTATATCCTATAGGACGCACCTGGAGTCAAATATTGGTCGCTTTAGTACTATTCTATAATGAAAATCCTTGTGTATAAGACCCACCCTGAGTTGGGCAAAATCCTATAGGACACAGGTGGTGTAAATCTTGGTGTCTTATATACGAGGATTTAGGGTAATTTCAATTCACAATATCAATCCAGGACAGGCTTATACCTGTGAAGGTTTAAGCAGAGGCAATACTAGTCAATTACCCTGGGGGGCACTGAACTTTTTTCTGGCACATGTATGTGGCTGGGCCTCTGACATCCCTTACCCTTGCTTAGACTAGAGAGATTCTTTTGTGAAAATGACCAATGCTTAAAGGGACTTTTGCAAGAAAGTACTCCTATTTGGAGGAAATTTGATGGAAAATGGCATGCATAAAAATTATCTCAGGAACTGACTTTTGGTTAGAGGGATTTTGGCATAAAAGTGTCCATTTTGTGGAGAAAATTGGTCAAAAAGTTCCATGCGAGATGACATTTGGCAAAAACTTACCCTTGCTTAGAGAGATTTTTTGCCCAATAGGGATCCTTGCTGTGAGGGCTTGAAAAGTACCCTTGCCAGCCGCACAGATATGTATCCTCCCCCCCCCCTCCAGGCCATTTAAACCCAACTGAAGAATTCGCCCTTTTGCAGTCTCATACAAGGATGTATATAATGTATAATCCACCATACCAATCCAATCATGAAGCAATCTAAGATAACAGAAATGAAATGTGCCAATGACATCAAAAACATATTGAATATTTTATTTAACATGACAGACAATAACATGACATGGACTAGCAGTCTGGTCTCCTGGGTGCATCATTGAGTTATTGTGATTTATTCAGGGACCACGGTGTGTCTGGCTATGTTAGCAGTGCAGATTTATACCGATAGTTACACTTCAAAATTAAGATCCATTGACACTCCTGCATAACCCATGTCATGTAGATTGTACAACAGCCTTCAGTACTGGCCTGCTTTAAATCTGCTGCTGCCCCCTAGGGGTAATTGGTGTACTAGATCTGAGTAGTTTTTCACCTTGCCACAAGATGTCTTCACTCATTCCAAGACTCTGTTAGGCGCATTTCGCCAATCTGCGCCGATTGCCAATTTCGCTTTGCGCCATGCACAAATGGTGCGAGTTTTCAAAAAAGTTTATAAAGATTTCCTTAAATTCATTTCTCTTGCATATTTGGGAGATGAGTATTTATGTTTGCCAACAGATTGTATGAGCATACACATCTTTATCACTTTATATATATAAAATATCTCAGACATGTCAGACCTGCTTGCCGATACACTGATATTGGTGCTTCGCGTAAAATTGGAACTTTGCACGGCGCCGATCTTGCCCAATTTGCAAATTGCGCTGCGCTGTTTGCAAATTGTGCCGATTCGTGATTTGCGCGTGACAACTCTCCATGAAACCAACCCAAAGATATGTACTGTTCTCTTCATTGATAATCATCGATCATGTATGTGTAATGAATCAGCTGAGAAGGTTGAATGCTACATGCCGAATCACACTTTTCTGACCAAATACTGTACACTGGTCCTATATGCCTAAGTCCTCCTGTATAAGAGGCCCCTTGCATATCGGACACACCCTGATTTAGGCTATATCCTATAGGACGCACCTGGAGTCAAATATTGGTCGCTTTAGTACTATTCTATAATGAAAATCCTTGTGTATAAGACCCACCCTGAGTTGGGCAAAATCCTATAGGACGCAGGTGGTGTAAATCTTGGTGTCTTATATACGAGGATTTACGGTAATTTCAATTCACAATATCAATCCAGGACAGGCTTATACCTGTGAAGGTTTAAGCAGAGGCAATACTAGTCAATTACCCTGGGGGGCACTGAACTTTTTTCTGGCACATGTATGTGGCTGGGCCTCTGACATCCCTTACCCTTGCTTAGACTAGAGAGATTCTTTTGTGAAAATGACCAATGCTTAAAGGGACGTTTGCAAGAAAGTACTCCTATTTGGAGGAAATTTGATGGAAAATGGCATGCATAAAAATTATCTCAGGAACTCACTTTTGGTTAGAGGGATTTTGGCATAAAAGTGTCCATTTTGTGGAGAAAATTGGTCAAAAAGTTCCATGCGAGATGACATTTGGCAAAAACTTACCCTTGCTTAGAGAGATTTTTTGCCCAATAGGGATCCTTGCTGTGAGGGCTTGAAAAGTACCCTTGCCAGCCGCACAGATATGTATCTGCCCCCCCCCCTCCAGGCCATTTAAACCCAACTGAAGAATTCGCCCTTTTGCAGTCTCATACAAGGATGTATATAATGTATAATCCACCATACCAATCCAATCATGGAGCAATCTAAGATAACAGAAATGAAATGTGCCAATGACATCAAAAACATATTGAATATTTTATTTAATATGACAGACAATAACATGACATGGACTTGCATTCTGGTCTCCTGGGTGCATCATTGAGTTATTGTGATTTATTCAGGGACCACGGTGTGTCTGGCTATGTTAGCAGTGCAGATTTATACCGATAGTTACACTGCAAAATTAAGATCCATTGACACTCCTGCATAACCCATGTCATGTAGATTGTACAACAGCCTTCAGTACTGGCCTGCTTTAAATCTGCTGCTGCCCCCTAGGGGTAATTGGTGTACTAGATCTGAGTAGTTTTTCACCTTGCCACAAGATGTCTTCACTCATTCCAAGACTCTCCATGAAACCAACCCAAAGATATGTACTGTTCTCTTCATTGATAATCATCGATCATGTATGTGTAATGAATCAGCTGAGAAGGTTGAATGCTACATGCCGAATCACACTTTTCTGACCAAATACTGTACACTGGTCCTATATGCCTAAGTCCTCCTGTATAAGAGGCCCCTTGCATATCGGACACACCCTGATTTAGGCTATATCCTATAGGACGCACCTGGAGTCAAATATTGGTCGCTTTAGTACTATTCTATAATGAAAATCCTTGTGTATAAGACCCACCCTGAGTTGGGCAAAATCCTATAGGACGCAGGTGGTGTAAATCTTGGTGTCTTATATACGAGGATTTACGGTAATTTCAATTCACAATATCTATCCAGGACAGGCTTATACCTGTGAAGGTTTAAGCAGAGGCAATACTAGTCAATTACCCTGGGGGGCACTGAACTTTTTCTGGCACATGTATGTGGCTGGGCCTCTGACATCCCTTACCCTTGCTTAGACTAGAGGGATTCTTTTGTGAAAATGACCAATGCTTAAAGGGACTTTTGCAAGAAAGTACTCCTATTTGGAGGAAATTTGATGGAAAATGGCATGCATAAAAATTATCTCAGGAACTCACTTTTGGTTAGAGGGATTTTGGCATAAAAGTGTCCATTTTGTGGAGAAAATTGGTCAAAAAGTTCCATGCGAGATGACATTTGGCAAAAACTTACCCTTGCTTAGAGAGATTTTTTGCCCAATAGGGATCCTTGCTGTGAGGGATTTTGCTTGAAAAGTACCCTTGCCAGCCGCACAGATATGTATCTGCCCCCCCCTCCAGGCCATTTACACCCAACTGAAGAATTCGCCCTTTTGCAGTCTCATACAAGGATGTATATAATGTATGATCCACCATACCAATCCAATCATGAAGCAATCTAAGATAACAGAAATGAAATGTGCCAATGACATCAAAAACATATTGAATATTTTATTTAACATGACAGACAATAACATGACATGGACTAGCAGTCTGGTCTCCTGGGTGCATCATTGAGTTATTGTGATTTATTCAGGGACCACGGTGTGTCTGGCTATGTTAGCAGTGCAGATTTATACCGATAGTTACACTGCAAAATTAAGATCCATTGACACTCCTGCATAACCCATGTCATGTAGATTGTACAACAGCCTTCAGTACTGGCCTGCTTTAAATCTGCTGCTGCCCCCTAGGGGTAATTGGTGTACTAGATCTGAGTAGTTTTTCACCTTGCCACAAGATGTCTTCACTCATTCCAAGACTCTCCATGAAACCAACCCAAAGATATGTACTGTTCTCTTCATTGATAATCATCGATCATGTATGTGTAATGAATCAGCTGAGAAGGTTGAATGCTACATGCCGAATCACACTTTTCTGACCAAATACTGTACACTGGTCCTATATGCCTAAGTCCTCCTGTATAAGAGGCCCCTTGCATATCGGACACACCCTGATTTAGGCTATATCCTATAGGACGCACCTGGAGTCAAATATTGGTCGCTTTAGTACTATTCTATAATGAAAATCCTTGTGTATAAGACCCACCCTGAGTTGGGCAAAACACTATAGGATGCAGGTGGTGTAAATCTTGGTGTCTTATATACGAGGATTTACGGTAATTTCAATTCACAATATCAATCCAGGACAGGCTTATACCTGTGAAGGTTTAAGCAGAGGCAATACTAGTCAATTACCCTGGGGGGCACTGAACTTTTTCTGGCACATGTATGTGGCTGGGCCTCTGACATCCCTTACCCTTGCTTAGACTAGAGGGATTCTTTTGTGAAAATGACCAATGCTTAAAGGGACTTTTGCAAGAAAGTACTCCTATTTGGAGGAAATTTGATGGAAAATGGCATGCATAAAAATTATCTCAGGAACTCACTTTTGGTTAGAGGGATTTTGGCATAAAAGTGTCCATTTTGTGGAGAAAATTGGTCAAAAAGTTCCATGCGAGATGACATTTGGCAAAAACTTACCCTTGCTTAGAGAGATTTTTTGCCCAATAGGGATCCTTGCTGTGAGAAATTTTGCTTGAAAAGTACCCTTGCCAGCCGCACAGATATGTATCTGCCAACCCCCCTCCAGGCCATTTACACCCAACTGAAGAATTCGCCCTTTTGCAGTCTCATACAAGGATGTATATAATGTATAATCCACCATACCAATCCAATCATGAAGCAATCTAAGATAACAGAAATGAAATGTGCCAATGACATCAAAAACATATTGAATATTTTATTTAACATGACAGACAATAACATGACATGGACTAGCAGTCTGGTCTCCTGGGTGCATCATTGAGTTATTGTGATTTATTCAGGGACCACGGTGTGTCTGGCTATGTTAGCAGTGCAGATTTATACCGATAGTTACACTGCAAAATTAAGATCCATTGACACTCCTGCATAACCCATGTCATGTAGATTGTACAACAGCGTTCAGTACTGGCCTGCTTTAAATCTGCTGCTGCCCCCTAGGGGTAATTGGTGTACTAGATCTGAGTAGTTTTTCACCTTGCCACAAGATGTCTTCACTCATTCCAAGACTCTCCATGAAACCAACCCAAAAATATGTACTGTTCTCTTCATTGATAATCATCGATCATGTATGTGTAATGAATCAGCTGAGAAGGTTGAATGCTACATGCCGAATCACACTTTTCTGACCAAATACTGTACACTGGTCCTATATGCCTAAGTCCTCCTGTATAAGAGGCCCCTTGCATATCGGACACACCCTGATTTAGGCTATATCCTATAGGACGCACCTGGAGTCAAATATTGGTCGCTTTAGTACTATTCTATAATGAAAATCCTTGTGTATAAGACCCACCCTGAGTTGGGCAAAACACTATAGGACGCAGGTGGTGTAAATCTTGGTGTCTTATATACGAGGATTTACGGTAATTTCAATTCACAATATCAATCCAGGACAGGCTTATACCTGTGAAGGTTTAAGCAGAGGCAATACTAGTCAATTACCCTGGGGGGCACTGAACTTTTTCTGGCACATGTATGTGGCTGGGCCTCTGACATCCCTTACCCTTGCTTAGACTAGAGGGATTCTTTTGTGAAAATGACCAATGCTTAAAGGGACTTTTGCAAGAAAGTACTCCTATTTGGAGGAGATTTGATGGAAAATGGCATGCATAAAAATTATCTCAGGAACTCACTTTTGGTTAGAGGGATTTTGGCATAAAAGTGTCCATTTTGTGGAGAAAATTGGTCAAAAAGTTCCATGCGAGATGACATTTGGCAAAAACTTACCCTTGCTTAGAGAGATTTTTTGCCCAATAGGGATCCTTGCTGTGAGAAATTTTGCTTGAAAAGTACCCTTGCCAGCCGCACAGATATGTATCTGCCAACCCCCCTCCAGGCCATTTACACCCAACTGAAGAATTCGCCCTTTTGCAGTCTCATACAAGGATGTATATAATGTAAAATCCACCATACCAATCCAATCATGAAGCAATCTAAGATAACAGAAATGAAATGTGCCAATGACATCAAAAACATATTGAATATTTTATTTAACATGACAGACAATAACATGACATGGACTAGCAGTCTGGTCTCCTGGGTGCATCATTGAGTTATTGTGATTTATTCAGGGACCACAGTGTGTCTGGCTATGTTAGCAGTGCAGATTAATACCGATAGTTACACTGCAAAATTAAGATCCATTGACACTCCTGCATAACCCATGTCATGTAGATTGTACAACAGCCTTCAGTACTGGCCTGCTTTAAATCTGCTGCTGCCCCCTAGGGGTAATTGGTGTACTAGATCTGAGTAGTTTTTCACCTTGCCACAAGATGTCTTCACTCATTCCAAGACTCTCTGTCACGCGCAAATCACGAATCGGCACAATTTGCAAACAGCGCAGCGCAATTTGCAAATTGGGCAACATCGGCGCCGCGCAAAGTTCCAATTTTGCGCAAAGCACCAATATCAGTGTATCGGCAAGCAGGTCTGACATGTCTGAGATATTTTATATATATAAAGTGATAAAGATGTGTATGCTCATACAATCTGTTGGCAAACATAAATACTCATCTCCCAAATATGCAAGAGAAATGAATTTAAGGAAATCTTTATAAACTTTATTGAAAACTCGCACCATTTGTGCATGGCGCAAAGCGAAATTGGCAATCGGCGCAGATTGGCGAAATGCGCCTAACACTCTCCATGAAACCAACCCAAAGATATGTACTGTTCTCTTCATTGATAATCATCGATCATGTATGTGTAATGAATCAGCTGAGAAGGTTGAATGCTACATGCCGAATCACACTTTTCTGACCAAATACTGTACACTGGTCCTATATGCCTAAGTCCTCCTGTATAAGAGGCCCCTTGCATATCGGACACACCCTGATTTAGGCTATATCCTATAGGACGCACCTGGAGTCAAATATTGGTCGCTTTAGTACTATTCTATAATGAAAATCCTTGTGTATAAGACCCACCCTGAGTTGGGCAAAATCCTATAGGACGCAGGTGGTGTAAATCTTGGTGTCTTATATACGAGGATTTACGGTAATTTCAATTCACAATATCAATCCAGGACAGGCTTATACCTGTGAAGGTTTAAGCAGAGGCAATACTAGTCAATTACCCTGGGGGGCACTGAACTTTTTTCTGGCACATGTATGTGGCTGGGCCTCTGACATCCCTTACCCTTGCTTAGACTAGAGGGATTCTTTTGTGAAAATGACCAATGCTTAAAGGGACTTTTGCAAGAAAGTACTCCTATTTGGAGGAAATTTGATGGAAAATGGCATGCATAAAAATTATCTCAGAAACTCACTTTTGGTTAGAGGGATTTTGACATAAAAGTGTCCATTTTGTGGAGAAAATTGGTCAAAAAGTTCCATGCGAGATGACATTTGGCAAAAACTTACCCTTGCTTAGAGAGATTTTTTGCCCAATAGGGATCCTTGCTGTGAGGGCTTGAAAAGTACCCTTGCCAGCCGCACAGATATGTATCTGCCCCCCCCCCTCCAGGCCATTTAAACCCAACTGAAGAATTCGCCCTTTTGCAGTCTCATACAAGGATGTATATAATGTATAATCCACCATACCAATCCAATCATGAAGCAATCTAAGATAACAGAAATGAAATGTGCCAATGACATCAAAAACATATTGAATATTTTATTTAACATGACAGACAATAACATGACATGGACTTGCAGTCTGGTCTCCTGGGTGCATCATTGAGTTATTGTGATTTATTCAGGGACCACGGTGTGTCTGGCTATGTTAGCAGTGCAGATTTATACCGATAGTTACACTGCAAAATTAAGATCCATTGACACTCCTGCATAACCCATGTCATGTAGATTGTACAACAGCGTTCAGTACTGGCCTGCTTTAAATCTGCTGCTGCCCCCTAGGGGTAATTGGTGTACTAGATCTGAGTAGTTTTTCACCTTGCCACAAGATGTCTTCACTCATTCCAAGACTCTCCATGAAACCAACCCAAAGATATGTACTGTTCTCTTCATTGATAATCATCGATCATGTATGTGTAATGAATCAGCTGAGAAGGTTGAATGCTACATGCCGAATCACACTTTTCTGACCAAATACTGTACACTGGTCCTATAATATGCCTAAGTCCTCCTGTATAAGAGGCCCCTTGCATATCGGACACACCCTGATTTAGGCTATATCCTATAGGACGCACCTGGAGTCAAATATTGGTCGCTTTAGTACTATTCTATAATGAAAATCCTTGTGTATAAGACCCACCCTGAGTTGGGCAAAACCCTATAGGACGCAGGTGGTGTAAATCTTGGTGTCTTATATACGAGGATTTACGGTAATTTCAATTCACAATATCAATCCAGGACAGGCTTATACCTGTGAAGGTTTAAGCAGAGGCAATACTAGTCAATTACCCTGGGGGGCACTGAACTTTTTCTGGCATATGTATGTGGCTGGGCCTCTGACATCCCTTACCCTTGCTTAGACTAGAGGGATTCTTTTGTGAAAATGACCAATGCTTAAAGGGACTTTTGCAAGAAAGTACTCCTATTTGGAGGAAATTTGATGGAAAATGGCATGCATAAAAATTATCTCAGGAACTCACTTTTGGTTAGAGGGATTTTGGCATAAAAGTGTCCATTTTGTGGAGAAAATTGGTCAAAAAGTTCCATGCGAGATGACATTTGGCAAAAACTTACCCTTGCTTAGAGAGATTTTTTGCCCAATAGGGATCCTTGCTGTGAGGGCTTGAAAAGTACCCTTGCCAGCCGCACAGATATGTATCTGCCCCCCCCCCCCTCCAGGCCATTTAAACCCAACTGAAGAATTCGCCCTTTTGCAGTCTCATACAAGGATGTATATAATGTATAATCCACCATACCAATCCAATCATGAAACAATCTAAGATAACAGAAATGAAATGTGCCAATGACATCAAAAACATATTGAATATTTTATTTAACATGACAGACAATAACATGACATGGACTAGCAGTCTGGTCTCCTGGGTGCATCATTGAGTTATTGTGATTTATTCAGGGACCACAGTGTGTCTGGCTATGTTAGCAGTGCAGATTAATACCGATAGTTACACTGCAAAATTAAGATCCATTGACACTCCTGCATAACCCATGTCATGTAGATTGTACAACAGCGTTCAGTACTGGCCTGCTTTAAATCTGCTGCTGCCCCCTAGGGGTAATTGGTGTACTAGATCTGAGTAGTTTTTCACCTTGCCACAAGATGTCTTCACTCATTCCAAGACTCTCCATGAAACCAACCCAAAGATATGTACTGTTCTCTTCATTGATAATCATCGATCATGTATGTGTAATGAATCAGCTGAGAAGGTTGAATGCTACATGCCGAATCACACTTTTCTGACCAAATACTGTACACTGGTCCTATATGCCTAAGTCCTCCTGTATAAGAGGCCCCTTGCATATTGGACACACCCTGATTTAGGCTATATCCTATAGGACGCACCTGGAGTCAAATATTGGTCGCTTTAGTATTATTCTATAATGAAAATCCTTGTGTATAAGACCCACCCTGAGTTGGGCAAAATCCTATAGGACGCAGGTGGTGTAAATCTTGATGTCTTATATACGAGGATTTACGGTAATTTCAATTCACAATATCAATCCAGGACAGGCTTATACCTGTGAAGGTTTAAGCAGAGGCAATACTAGTCAATTACCCTGGGGGGCACTGAACTTTTTCTGGCACATGTATGTGGCTGGGCCTCTGACATCCCTTACCCTTGCTTAGACTAGAGGGATTCTTTTGTGAAAATGACCAATGCTTAAAGGGACTTTTGCAAGAAAGTACTCCTATTTGGAGGAAATTTGATGGAAAATGGCATGCATAAAAATTATCTCAGGAACTCACTTTTGGTTAGAGGGATTTTGGCATAAAAGTGTCCATTTTGTGGAGAAAATTGGTCAAAAAGTTCCATGCGAGATGACATTTGGCAAAAACTTACCCTTGCTTAGAGAGATTTTTTGCCCAATAGGGATCCTTGCTGTGAGGGCTTGAAAAGTACCCTTGCCAGCCGCACAGATATGTATCTGCCCCCCCCCCTCCAGGCCATTTAAACCCAACTGAAGAATTCGCCCTTTTGCAGTCTCATACAAGGATGTATATAATGTATAATCCACCATACCAATCCAATCATGAAGCAATCTAAGATAACAGAAATGAAATGTGCCAATGACATCAAAAACATATTGAATATTTTATTTAACATGACAGACAATAACATGACATGGACTAGCAGTCTGGTCTCCTGGGTGCATCATTGAGTTATTGTGATTTATTCAGGGACCACAGTGTGTCTGGCTATGTTAGCAGTGCAGATTAATACCGATAGTTACACTGCAAAATTAAGATCCATTGACACTCCTGCATAACCCATGTCATGTAGATTGTACAACAGCCTTCAGTACTGGCCTGGTTGGTTACGTCTTTCGAGGAGAAACGCTAACGTGGCGCCAATTTCGCTTGTAAAATATGAGCAGTAAACTTTCGCATATTCACCGGTACCAGGGACACACTTCCGATCATACCGTTTCTCCCCGAAAGGGTTCACGGGCCTGCTTTAAATCTGCTGCTGCCCCCTAGGGGTAATTGGTGTACTAGATCTGAGTAGTTTTTCACCTTGCCACAAGATGTCTTCACTCATTCCAAGACTCTCCATGAAACCAACCCAAAGATATGTACTGTTCTCTTCATTGATAATCATCGATCATGTATGTGTAATGAATCAGCTGAGAAGGTTGAATGCTACATGCCGAATCACACTTTTCTGACCAAATACTGTACACTGGTCCTATATGCCTAAGTCCTCCTGTATAAGAGGCCCCTTGCATATTGGACACACCCTGATTTAGGCTATATCCTATAGGACGCACCTGGAGTCAAATATTGGTCGCTTTAGTATTATTCTATAATGAAAATCCTTGTGTATAAGACCCACCCTGAGTTGGGCAAAATCCTATAGGACGCAGGTGGTGTAAATCTTGATGTCTTATATACGAGGATTTACGGTAATTTCAATTCACAATATCAATCCAGGACAGGCTTATACCTGTGAAGGTTTAAGCAGAGGCAATACTAGTCAATTACCCTGGGGGGCACTGAACTTTTTCTGGCACATGTATGTGGCTGGGCCTCTGACATCCCTTACCCTTGCTTAGACTAGAGGGATTCTTTTGTGAAAATGACCAATGCTTAAAGGGACTTTTGCAAGAAAGTACTCCTATTTGGAGGAAATTTGATGGAAAATGGCATGCATAAAAATTATCTCAGGAACTCACTTTTGGTTAGAGGGATTTTGGCATAAAAGTGTCCATTTTGTGGAGAAAATTGGTCAAAAAGTTCCATGCGAGATGACATTTGGCAAAAACTTACCCTTGCTTAGAGAGATTTTTTGCCCAATAGGGATCCTTGCTGTGAGGGCTTGAAAAGTACCCTTGCCAGCCGCACAGATATGTATCTGCCCCCCCCCCTCCAGGCCATTTAAACCCAACTGAAGAATTCGCCCTTTTGCAGTCTCATACAAGGATGTATATAATGTATAATCCACCATACCAATCCAATCATGAAGCAATCTAAGATAACAGAAATGAAATGTGCCAATGACATCAAAAACATATTGAATATTTTATTTAACATGACAGACAATAACATGACATGGACTAGCAGTCTGGTCTCCTGGGTGCATCATTGAGTTATTGTGATTTATTCAGGGACCACAGTGTGTCTGGCTATGTTAGCAGTGCAGATTAATACCGATAGTTACACTGCAAAATTAAGATCCATTGACACTCCTGCATAACCCATGTCATGTAGATTGTACAACAGCCTTCAGTACTGGCCTGGTTGGTTACGTCTTTCGAGGAGAAACGCTAACGTGGCGCCAATTTCGCTTGTAAAATATGAGCAGTAAACTTTCGCATATTCACCGGTACCAGGGACACACTTCCGATCATACCGTTTCTCCCCGAAAGGGTTCACGGGCCTGCTTTAAATCTGCTGCTGCCCCCTAGGGGTAATTGGTGTACTAGATCTGAGTAGTTTTTCACCTTGCCACAAGATGTCTTCACTCATTCCAAGACTCTCCATGAAACCAACCCAAAGATATGTACTGTTCTCTTCATTGATAATCATCGATCATGTATGTGTAATGAATCAGCTGAGAAGGTTGAATGCTACATGCCGAATCACACTTTTCTGACCAAATACTGTACACTGGTCCTATATGCCTAAGTCCTCCTGTATAAGAGGCCCCTTGCATATCGGACACACCCTGATTTAGGCTATATCCTATAGGACGCACCTGGAGTCAAATATTGGTCGCTTTAGTACTATTCTATAATGAAAATCCTTGTGTATAAGACCCACCCTGAGTTGGGCAAAATCCTATAGGACGCAGGTGGTGTAAATCTTGATGTCTTATATACGAGGATTTACGGTAATTTCAATTCACAATATCAATCCAGGACAGGCTTATACCTGTGAAGGTTTAAGCAGAGGCAATACTAGTCAATTACCCTGGGGGGCACTGAACTTTTTTCTGGCACATGTATGTGGCTGGGCCTCTGACATCCCTTACCCTTGCTTAGACTAGAGGGATTCTTTTGTGAAAATGACCAATGCTTAAAGGGACTTTTGCAAGAAAGTACTCCTATTTGGAGGAAATTTGATGGAAAATGGCATGCATAAAAATTATCTCAGAAACTCACTTTTGGTTAGAGGGATTTTGACATAAAAGTGTCCATTTTGTGGAGAAAATTGGTCAAAAAGTTCCATGCGAGATGACATTTGGCAAAAACTTACCCTTGCTTAGAGAGATTTTTTGCCCAATAGGGATCCTTGCTGTGAGGGCTTGAAAAGTACCCTTGCCAGCCGCACAGATATGTATCTGCCCCCCCCCCTCCAGGCCATTTAAACCCAACTGAAGAATTCGCCCTTTTGCAGTCTCATACAAGGATGTATATAATGTATAATCCACCATACCAATCCAATCATGAAGCAATCTAAGATAACAGAAATGAAATGTGCCAATGACATCAAAAACATATTGAATATTTTATTTAACATGACAGACAATAACATGACATGGACTTGCAGTCTGGTCTCCTGGGTGCATCATTGAGTCATTGTGATTTATTCAGGGACCACGGTGTGTCTGGCTATGTTAGCAGTGCAGATTTATACCGATAGTTACACTGCAAAATTAAGATCCATTGACACTCCTGCATAACCCATGTCATGTAGATTGTACAACAGCCTTCAGTACTGGCCTGCTTTAAATCTGCTGCTGCCCCCTAGGGGTAATCGGTGTACTAGATCTGAGTAGTTTTTCACCTTGCCACAAGATGTCTTCACTCATTCCAAGACTCTCCATGAAACCAACCCAAAGATATGTACTGTTCTCTTCATTGATAATCATCGATCATGTATGTGTAATGAATCAGCTGAGAAGGTTGAATGCTACATGCCGAATCACACTTTTCTGACCAAATACTGTACACTGGTCCTATATGCCTAAGTCCTCCTGTATAAGAGGCCCCTTGCATATCGGACACACCCTGATTTAGGCTATATCCTATAGGACGCACCTGGAGTCAAATATTGGTCGCTTTAGTACTATTCTATAATGAAAATCCTTGTGTATAAGACCCACCCTGAGTTGGGCAAAATCCTATAGGACGCAGGTGGTGTAAATCTTGGTGTCTTATATACGAGGATTTACGGTAATTTCAATTCACAATATCAATCCAGGACAGGCTTATACCTGTGAAGGTTTAAGCAGAGGCAATACTAGTCAATTACCCTGGGGGGCACTGAACTTTTTCTGGCACATGTATGTGGCTGGGCCTCTGACATCCCTTACCCTTGCTTAGACTAGAGGGATTCTTTTGTGAAAATGACCAATGCTTAAAGGGACTTTTGCAAGAAAGTACTCCTATTTGGAGGAAATTTGATGGAAAATGGCATGCATAAAAATTATCTCAGGAACTCACTTTTGGTTAGAGGGATTTTGGCATAAAAGTGTCCATTTTGTGGAGAAAATTGGTCAAAAAGTTCCATGCGAGATGACATTTGGCAAAAACTTACCCTTGCTTAGAGAGATTTTTTGCCCAATAGGGATCCTTGCTGTGAGGGCTTGAAAAGTACCCTTGCCAGCCGCACAGATATGTATCTGCCCCCCCCCCCTCCAGGCCATTTACACCCAACTGAAGAATTCGCCCTTTTGCAGTCTCATACAAGGATGTATATAATGTATAATCCACCATACCAATCCAATCATGAAGCAATCTAAGATAACAGAAATGAAATGTGCCAATGACATCAAAAACATATTGAATATTTTATTTAACATGACAGACAATAACATGACATGGACTTGCAGTGTAGTGGCCAAAGCCAATGAATTGAGCCAAAGTCCTTGTGACAAGTTAAACTTACTACTGTTTATTCCTTAATCCACACAACAGCAGGGTACAGGTGCATAAGTACTCTCAAAGAGTTGATAAATGCCCTGCAGTCACAAAGAAATTGTCCATAGGAGATCTAATCCCACTGGTAGATGCTTATTTCCTATGGTTGTCACAGTAGCACATAGTAACACACAAATGTCCTCAGGTAATATAATATTTCAGCATAGAGTCCATTGAACATAACTGTGTGCAATAACATTCAGTAGTCCAACCTTAGCATGGATATAACCTTCAGGGTAATCTGGTATAATAACCTTCAGGATAATAACCTGTACAAAGAATATTGCCTCCTCTTAGTCCTCAGGTACAAAGTCCAGTATATCAGCAAGGTAGTCCATAGGGTTGATGTGAACAGCACAGATCAGATGTAGTGATTGAGGAGGGAAGAGAGGGACCTGCTTTTATATGCTATCTAAAGGCTGAGATCAGAGTCTCACATCATCCAGAAGTATGATGTAGGACTGATGTCAGATGGGGAGACAAACAGGTGACTGATGATATCAGCTAAAAGGATGAAGTAAGCACACTCAGTGGTACACATGAGACAAGTATGACATCAGCAGGCATGAGATCAGCCAGTGTATATGTTCCAAGAATGCTGATGTAGGCCTACCACATGATACTAGGTCATTGAAACATACAACCATCAACATACCTTTACTGTACTTTGATTCTAACCCATTTAGTTGTAAACTATGACATTCTCAATGTTACAGATATACACCAGAAAATACAAGCTTTATTTTATGACAATCTATACAACCCTACTATATTCTTTACCTTACACTACATTCCCGGCCCCTTAAATGTGAACCTTAGAAGTGAACATTTACAATCCCTTTTAACCTTTACAATTATCAAAAAACAAGTTTAACCATACAGAAATGATTACAGTATACAACCTTGTATAACTGATGACATGTTAAACAATATCTTGGGTATGACTATTACCATAGTTACAACACAATATGCAATAGCAATGTCTCATGTATCCTTTTCTTATAGATACAACACAATGGGATTCACACAATGAGCATGGTTACTCTGAATCAAATATAACATCACATCAGATGACCTTTATTCACAAACACAACTCAATGATATGTCTATGATGTGACTGACTCAAGCAAACAAAGCTTATCAATAGGTCTGACAAGTACATTTGTAGCAGTTTTGACCTCTGCAGATCGAACTAGACCATCTTTACCTGGGAAAGCTTTAATAACACGCCCAAGAGGCCAACTATTTCTAGCTAGATTCTCATCCATAACTAATACAAGATCATCAGTTTGGATATTTCTCTTTGTGTCTAACCATCTTTGTCTTAGCTGCAGTGTAGGGAGATACTCTTTTACCCATCGTTTCCAGAACTGGTCTGCCAGGTACTGTACATGCCTCCACCTGCGACTGTACACGTCTTCCTTTCGGAAAGTTCCTGGGGGTGCTCTAAGCCCTACACCTAACTGAAGCAAGTCATTTGGGGTGAGAGGTTTCAAGTCCTTTGGATCATCTGACACTGGAGTGAGTGGTCTACCATTGACTATGTATTCAACCTCACAGAATACTGTGTTCAATCTCTCATCATCAAGGACTTGAGCTTTTAGTATGGAGTTCAGTACCTTGCGTACTGTCCTGATTTGCCTTTCCCAGACTCCACCCATGTGGGATGCAGCTGGCGGATTGAACTCCCACTTTATCTCTCTGATCAAGAGACTTTCCTGTGTCTTGTGTTCTTGATTCCACCTTTGAATTGACTCCCGCAACTCTTTATTTCCTCCAACAAAGTTGGTTCCATTGTCTGACCTGATCTTTTCAGGTTTTCCTCTCCTAGAGATAAACCTGATTAGTGAGTTGATGAAAGAATCACCATCCATTGAGCTGAGGATTTCTATATGTATTGCTCTGGTTGTTAAGCAGGTGAAAAGACAGCCATACCTCTTTTCTTGACTACGGCCCCTTTTTACATAAAATGGGCCAAAACAGTCCACACCAGTGTAGGTGAAGGGAGGCTTGTGAGGTGTGACTCTGTCTGTTGGCAAGTCTGCCATCTTTTGAACTCCCAACTGTCCTCTCAGTTTCTTGCATATGATACATTTCTGCAATACCTTATTCACTAAGGGACGTCCTTGTGGTATCCAGTATTTTTCTCGGACCTTTGAGAGTACATACTCTCTACCTGAGTGTCTGGAGGTCCATTCATGTGTGTGCCGCACAATAAGCTCTGCAATATGATGGTCCTTTGGCAGTATCAAAGGGTGCTTGGCCGAGTCAATTATTGGTGCACTTTGAAGTCTGCCCTGAACTCTAAGCATACCATCCTCATCTCTGAAGGGCTCCAATTTGAAGATTGTGCTCTTGTGAGACACTTGCTTGCCTGATTTTAGGCTTCTGAACTCATCTGAATAACAATTTTGTTGTACATGCTTGATAATGCTTCTCTCTGCATTTTGAAGTTCATCAACAGTTAGGCTAGGAGTCAGTTTAGGCTTTCCTTTCTTCAGCCAATCACAGAAGCGGATCAGCCATGCAATTGCCCTTTTTAGACGATACCAGCTTGAGTACCGCTTGTACATTTGTTCCAAGTGATCAGGTGCATCAGTGACTACAACACATGCCTTTGCTTCTTTCTTCACTTCTTGGTCATCTGCTAGCAGGTCAGGAGATGTTTGAGGAACAACCGGCCACTGGGACTCATCCTCCCACAAGAAGTCCGGCCCCTGTTTCCATCTTTTGCTAGACAGAATTTCATTTGCACTGAGGCCACGCGAAGCATCATCTGCTGGGTTTGATTTGGTATCTACATACCTCCATTGACTTGGTAAAGATCCATCATGGATGATTGCTACTCTGTTGGCAACAAAAGTCTGGAACCGCTTGGTAGTGTTCTTGATGTACTGCAAGACTATCATACTGTCAGTCCAAAAGATGGATTCTCTGATTTCCAGACGAAGTTCTCTTCGCAGTAAGCGGTCCATCTTCACAGCAATCACAGCTGCTGATAACTCTAGTCTGGGAATTGTCATGTGCTTGATGGGAGCAAGTCTTGATTTGCCTAACAGGAAGGAGCAGTGGATTTGTCCTTGTTCATTTACCACACGGAGATAAGATGCTGTGCCGTAAGCTTCTTCAGATGCATCAGAAAAGTGGTGAAGTTGGATCTTCACACACTTACCAAAGTCCTGTGGCACAAGGCAACGTCTCACTTTGAACTCTTCAAGATGTGGCAGTTCTTCCAACCACCTTTTCCACTTCTTTGCATTGTCAGGCTCCACTTTTATCTCTCTTGCATTCATCTTGAAATATCTTCTTTGCTTGGAGAATGAATGGGCATACAAAACCTAAAGGGTCATATACAGAACTGACCACTCTGAGAAGCCCTCTTCGGGTGAATATCACTTCTTTTTCCTTAATCTTAATTCCAAATACATCTTCATGAGTGTCCCATTGAACACCTAGTGCCCTTTCCACTGGAAGTGTCTCTGAGTCCAGATCAAGATCTTTGACCTCCTTTGCTCTGTCATCAGGGGAAACAGATTCTAAGACCTCTTTGTTGTTAGAGATCCATTTGGTCAGTCGGAAACCTCCAAGGCTTAAAAGCTGACAAATTTCATCTAGCAATCTCTTTGCTTGATCTACTGTTGATACTGATTTGAGACAGTCATCAGCATAGAAGTTCTCCATTACAGTCTTGACAGTCTCATCATCAAACTCAGTCTTGTGGTCCTCAGCCGTGTGCTTAAGAGCAAAGCTTGCACAGCTAGGGCTCCATACTCCACCAAACAAGTGTACTGCCATTCTGTATGTCTCTGGGGGAAGATCAGGGTTGCCATCTTTCCACCACAGGAACCTTAGTACATCTCTGTGTTGTGGAGACACACATACTTGATGAAACATAGCTTCTATGTCACCCATTATTGCTATGTGGTCTTCCCTGAATCTTAGCAACACTCCAATCAATTTGTTTGTCATATCAGGGCCTTGCAGCACTTGCTTGTTTAGTGATGTGCCACCATATTCTGCTGCACAATCAAAGACAATCCGAAGCTTGCCTGGCTTATTTGGACTTGTGACAGAATGGTGAGGAATGTACCACTTGACACTGCTGTCATCTTCATTTTCCTTGACAGGTTCTGCATATCCTTTCTGAACTAAATCCTCTATACCTGCCTTGTAAAGCTTATAAAGATCGGCATGCTTGGACAATCTTCTGCCAAGACTCTGTAAGCGTTTCTCTGCCATTTTCTTATTGTCTTGCAGATCTGGTGGTGTGACCTTAAAGGGTATGTCCATCTCATAATGGTTCTCTTTTAGTTTGATGGACTCATTCCAGACATCCAGAACCCTTTTGTCATCTTGAGACATCTGTGGGAGGCTTCCAGCCAAAGTTTGAGCCACATCCAATTTCCAGAACTGCTCAACTTGTGCTTCCAGACTTACATCTGGTCCCTGGTCAGCTTGAATGAAATTGCAAAGAGCAGATCCATCTTGGTTCTCACCTTGTAGAGGACCATTGAGTGTCCAGCCTAGAATTGTTCTAGTGGCATAGGGTTCATTTTCCCTTCCTCTCCTCACTTCAAGGGGGATTAGAGCATCTGGGACATCCTGACCAATAAGAAGAGTGACATCTGACTTCTCTTTCTGGAATACTGTCAGATCCTTAAGATGATCCCATTTCTTTACATCTCCTGAAGATGGTATACTATCCCTTAGCTTTGGAAACCTTGTCAGGGCATAGACTCGTGGTAGTTGAACTACTCTTCTTTTCTTCTTTGGCCCTGTAGTTGCTGTGACTTCAAGAGAGATTTCAAGGCTATCCATATCTTTACCCTCACCAAGAGTTTCTAATGACAGGGAGGTCTTTTCTCCCTTTACTTCAAGTTGCTTTACCAAGTCCTTTGAACAGAAGGTTTTGTTGCTTCCTGGATCAAGCAGGGCATGGGTACGTATGTAGTTGCTCTGTCCCTTTCCTCTAACATACACTGAAACTATAGGGAGGGCGACCTTTGAGCTTACAATATCTGATTGCCCACAGGCATAACTTTTGGCTTCTACCTGCTTGTCTTGAGACTTCTGATCTTTCTTTTGTTCCTCATCCTTTGAGGACTCTGACTTGGTGACCTTTGCTGGTTGATGAAGCAATGCAGAGTGTTTCCCTTTACACTCCTTTTCTTGACAGCCTTTTGGTCTTTTACACTCCTTAGAAGTGTGATTACCAAAGTCAAGACAATTGAAACATAGTCTTTTCTCTTTCACAACTTCCCATCTCTTTTCCAGGGACATCTTCTTAAATTTGTCACATCCACTAACTCTGTGACCATTGGCATCACAAATCCGACACTTGTACTCCTTGGGTTTATTCTCCTTCTGGGGTGGATCAGGTGTTGTTTTGCCATTTTGGCTTAAAGTGCCAGTATCTGTCACATTCACATTGTAGCTTGATCCCTTCTTCTTTGGCACAGAAGGCTTAACCTTAGGTTCTTTGGCTGCTGACACTACATGTCCAAATACTGGGTCATTGGCCTCTCCAGCAGCCATCTCAAGGAACTGCACAAATTCGTGGAAGTTTGGATATTCACCAAATCTCTCTCGGATCCTATAAGCTTCCTTACGCCATCTAGTTTGGAGGTACATTGGAAGTCTTGTCATGACTTTTACCATTCTATCCTGAGAGTCTACCTCCTTTAGCTTGTTCATAGCTCGTAGTGTTTCCATGCAGCCCCTAACATCATCAGCAAAGTCCTGCAGGGCTTCACCATCATTTGGCTTCAGAGCTGGGCCTTCAGTAATCTTTGAGATCCATGCCTTTGAGATCATGAAGTCATTACCAAATCTCTGCTTTAAGAGTTCTCTTGCCTTCTTATAGCCTTCTGATGGGATTATTAGTGCACATGGCTGTATCACCTTTAATGCCTTTCCTGTGCAATACTCAAACAGCCTAGTTAGTTTATCACTAGCCTCAATGTTGGCCTTATCCACACTGGTATCAAAGGCATTCATAAAGGTCCAATACTTCATGGGGTCACCATCAAACTTTATCAGGCTTGTCTTTGGGAGACAGATGACATCAATCATCTGGCGTTGTATCATCATTTGAGACTCATGGGCTGCATAACCAGTCCCCTGGCTGTTTTGACCAAAATCCTTAGGGACAGACTCAGGTGACTGCTTTGCACTATCTTTGACTGATGCTTGTGGTGATTTAACTAGTTCAATGATCCTAGCTACTTGTTCAAAGCTGAACTGCCCATCTGACTTTCTATCAGTATTTCCTGGTATAGGTGATCCTGTCCACTCGGCTGCAAGGGGGTTGAGGATTGACTTTTCTACAACTCCTGGGTGATTCTTATCTGAGCTTAAGGTGGTAGGTTTCCTGACAGTACTAGTACCCATAGGACCCCCCAGATGATGTAAGACTTCATTTTCAGTAGTAGAATCAAATATCCCCCCACACTGCAACTTTACATCACTATCAACTCTAGCTACATGTTTCTTAGACACAGAAGCAATGCTATTACCAAGATATTTATCAGTAACATTTTGACTGACCTTTGATCCCTTATATGTATAATCAGGGTACTCAGTGAACTTGGTCAGAACCTCTTCTTCTGCTGCCGCAGCATCCATTTCAGCCTTCATCTGTAGCTGTTGACAGCGTAGTTCAAGCTTCTTTCTTTCGCGCTCAAGAAGCCGCTCCCTCTGCCTGCTTTGATATTCAGCCTCGTCCTGCTGACGCTCAGCCTCTTCCTGCTGACGTACAGCCTCCTCTTCTCGGCGGCGTGCCTCTGCTTGTTGCTGTTCCTCTCGGCGGCGTGCCTCTGCTCGCTGTAGTTCTCCTCGGCGGCGTGCCTCTGCTCGCTGCTGCTCATCTCGGCGACGTGCCTCAGCTCGCTGCTCTTCAGCTTCTTGTTCCATTTGTAGCTGCATAAGCTCAAGCTCCTGCATCTCCTGAAGAGCCTTAGCTTTGACTTCAAGGGCAGCCCGTTTAGCAGCTGCCTTCACTCGGGTACTTGATGCACGTGAAGCCCTTGAGGTGGCACCAGTGCCAGCCTGGGACACACTGTCATGAGGTGTAATACTGTCTTGTAGTTGATGTTGTTCAACAAATGAGGTATACTGTCTCTTGGCCTCATTATACCTTTCCTCAAGTTTGGTATATATGGTGTCTTCATTGAGGGCACTATGAGGCTCAATGTCCATAACCAGACTCATGTAGTCCATATGCACTTTAGAGAATAGCACAAATGCAGATGTAGCTTTCTCAAGTGCCACTTGAACATCAGGTAAATCAACACCACAGTCCATCTTATGCATTAAGTCATTTACCTTCTTGGTGAATGCACCAGCATGGCCACCTCTTGAACGGCGTAATGTGACCATTTTCTCCAACCTAACACTATCTGGGTCTAGCATCTTGCTTGGTTCTCTATGCCTGGCTCCAGTCTGTGACATGTTGATGTGCTTGGGATCCTTGCTTAATATCCTGGTTCTTGAAGACTATTCTTTGTACCCAATGTAGTGGCCAAAGCCAATGAATTGAGCCAAAGTCCTTGTGACAAGTTAAACTTACTACTGTTTATTCCTTAATCCACACAACAGCAGGGTACAGGTGCATAAGTACTCTCAAAGAGTTGATAAATGCCCTGCAGTCACAAAGAAATTGTCCATAGGAGATCTAATCCCACTGGTAGATGCTTATTTCCTATGGTTGTCACAGTAGCACATAGTAACACACAAATGTCCTCAGGTAATATAATATTTCAGCATAGAGTCCATTGAACATAACTGTGTGCAATAACATTCAGTAGTCCAACCTTAGCATGGATATAACCTTCAGGGTAATCTGGTATAATAACCTTCAGGATAATTACCTGTACAAAGAATATTGCCTCCTCTTAGTCCTCAGGTACAAAGTCCAGTATATCAGCAAGGTAGTCCATAGGGTTGATGTGAACAGCACAGATCAGATGTAGTGATTGAGGAGGGAAGAGAGGGACCTGCTTTTATATGCTATCTAAAGGCTGAGATCAGAGTCTCACATCATCCAGAAGTATGATGTAGGACTGATGTCAGATGGGGAGACAAACAGGTGACTGATGATATCAGCTAAAAGGATGAAGTAAGCACACTCAGTGGTACACATGAGACAAGTATGACATCAGCAGGCATGAGATCAGCCAGTGTATATGTTCCAAGAATGCTGATGTAGGCCTACCACATGATACTAGGTCATTGAAACATACAACCATCAACATACCTTTACTGTACTTTGATTCTAACCCATTTAGTTGTAAACTATGACATTCTCAATGTTACAGATATACACCAAAAAATACAAGCTTTATTTTATGACAATCTATACAACCCTACTATATTCTTTACCTTACACTACATGCAGTCTGGTCTCCTGGGTGCATCATTGAGTTATTGTGATTTATTCAGGGACCACCGTGTGTCTGGCTATGTTAGCAGTGCAGATTTATACCGATAGTTACACTGCAAAATTAAGATCCATTGACACTCCTGCATAACCCATGTCATGTAGATTGTACAACAGCCTTCAGTACTGGCCTGCTTTAAATCTGCTGCTGCCCCCTAGGGGTAATTGGTGTACTAGATCTGAGTAGTTTTTCACCTTGCCACAAGATGTCTTCACTCATTCCAAGACTCTCCATGAAACCAACCCAAAGATATGTACTGTTCTCTTCATTGATAATCATCGATCATGTATGTGTAATGAATCAGCTGAGAAGGTTGAATGCTACATGCCGAATCACACTTTTCTGACCAAATACTGTACACTGGTCCTATATGCCTAAGTCCTCCTGTATAAGAGGCCCCTTGCATATCGGACACACCCTGATTTAGGCTATATCCTATAGGACGCACCTGGAGTCAAATATTGGTCGCTTTAGTACTATTCTATAATGAAAATCCTTGTGTATAAGACCCACCCTGAGTTGGGCAAAATCCTATAGGACGCAGGTGGTGTAAATCTTGGTGTCTTATATACGAGGATTTACGGTAATTTCAATTCACAATATCAATCCAGGACAGGCTTATACCTGTGAAGGTTTAAGCAGAGGCAATACTAGTCAATTACCCTGGGGGGCACTGAACTTTTTTCTGGCACATGTATGTGGCTGGGCCTCTGACATCCCTTACCCTTGCTTAGACTAGAGGGATTCTTTTGTGAAAATGACCAATGCTGAAAGGGACTTTTGCAAGAAAGTACTCCTATTTGGAGGAAATTTGATGGAAAATGGCATGCATAAAAATTATCTCAGAAACTCACTTTTGTTAGAGGGATTTTGACATAAAAGTTTCCATTTTGTGGAGAAAATTGGTCAAAAAGTTCCATGCGAGATGACATTTGGCAAAAACTTACCCTTGCTTAGAGAGATTTTTTGCCCAATAGGGATCCTTGCTGTGAGGGCTTGAAAAGTACCCTTGCCAGCCGCACAGATATGTATCTGCCCCCCCCCCCTCCAGGCCATTTATACCCAACTGAAGAATTCGTCCTTTTGCAGTCTCATACAAGGATGTATATAATGTATAATCCACCATACCAATCCAATCATGAAGCAATCTAAGATAACAGAAATAAATTGTGCCAATGACATCAAAAACATATTGAATATTTTATTTAATATGACAGACAATAACATGACATGGACTTGCAGTCTGGTCTCCTGGGTGCATCATTGAGTTATTGTGATTTATTCAGGGACCACGGTGTGTCTGGCTATGTTAGCAGTGCAGATTTATACCGATAGTTACACTGCAAAATTAAGATCCATTGACACTCCTGCATAACCCATGTCATGTAGATTGTACAACAGCCTTCAGTACTGGCCTGCTTTAAATCTGCTGCTGCCCCCTAGGGGTAATTGGTGTACTAGATCTGAGTAGTTTTTCACCTTGCCACAAGATGTCTTCACTCATTCCAAGACTCTCCATGAAACCAACCCAAAGATATGTACTGTTCTCTTCATTGATAATCATCGATCATGTATGTGTAATGAATCAGCTGAGAAGGTTGAATGCTACATGCCGAATCACACTTTTCTGACCAAATACTGTACACTGGTCCTATATGCCTAAGTCCTCCTGTATAAGAGGCCCCTTGCATATCGGACACACCCTGATTTAGGCTATATCCTATAGGACGCACCTGGAGTCAAATATTGGTCGCTTTAGTACTATTCTATAATGAAAATCCTTGTGTATAAGACCCACCCTGAGTTGGGCAAAATCCTATAGGACGCAGGTGGTGTAAATCTTGGTGTCTTATATACGAGGATTTACGGTAATTTCAATTCACAATATCAATCCAGGACAGGCTTATACCTGTGAAGCTTTAAGCAGAGGCAATACTAGTCAATTACCCTGGGGGGCACTGAACTTTTTTCTGGCACATGTATGTGGCTGGGCCTCTGACATCCCTTACCCTTGCTTAGACTAGAGGGATTCTTTTGTGAAAATGACCAATACTGAAAGGGACTTTTGCAAGAAAGTACTCCTATTTGGAGGAAATTTGATGGAAAATGGCATGCATAAAAATTATCTCAGAAACTCACTTTTGTTAGAGGGATTTTGACATAAAAGTTTCCATTTTGTGGAGAAAATTGGTCAAAAAGTTCCATGCGAGATGACATTTGGCAAAAACTTACCCTTGCTTAGAGAGATTTTTTGCCCAATAGGGATCCTTGCTGTGAGGGCTTGAAAAGTACCCTTGCCAGCCGCACAGATATGTATCTGCCCCCCCCCCTCCAGGCCATTTACACCCAACTGAAGAATTCGTCCTTTTGCAGTCTCATACAAGGATGTATATAATGTATAATCCACCATACCAATCCAATCATGAAGCAATCTAAGATAACAGAAATGAAATGTGCCAATGACATCAAAAACATATTGAATATTTTATTTAATATGACAGACAATAACATGACATGGACTTGCAGTCTGGTCTCCTGGGTGCATCATTGAGTTATTGTGATTTATTCAGGGACCACCGTGTGTCTGGCTATGTTAGCAGTGCAGATTTATACCGATAGTTACACTGCAAAATTAAGATCCATTGACACTCCTGCATAACCCATGTCATGTAGATTGTACAACAGCCTTCAGTACTGGCCTGCTTTAAATCTGCTGCTGCCCCCTAGGGGTAATTGGTGTACTAGATCTGAGTAGTTTTTCACCTTGCCACAAGATGTCTTCACTCATTCCAAGACTCTCCATGAAACCAACCCAAAGATATGTACTGTTCTCTTCATTGATAATCATCGATCATGTATGTGTAATGAATCAGCTGAGAAGGTTGAATGCTACATGCCGAATCACACTTTTCTGACCAAATACTGTACACTGGTCCTATATGCCTAAGTCCTCCTGTATAAGAGGCCCCTTGCATATCGGACACACCCTGATTTAGGCTATATCCTATAGGACGCACCTGGAGTCAAATATTGGTCGCTTTAGTACTATTCTATAATGAAAATCCTTGTGTATAAGACCCACCCTGAGTTGGGCAAAACCCTATAGGACGCAGGTGGTGTAAATCTTGGTGTCTTATATACGAGGATTTACGGTAATTTCAATTCACAATATCAATCCAGGACAGGCTTATACCTGTGAAGGTTTAAGCAGAGGCAATACTAGTCAATTACCCTGGGGGGCACTGAACTTTTTCTGGCACATGTATGTGGCTGGGCCTCTGACATCCCTTACCCTTGCTTAGACTAGAGGGATTCTTTTGTGAAAATGACCAATGCTTAAAGGGACTTTTGCAAGAAAGTACTCCTATTTGGAGGAAATTTGATGGAAAATGGCATGCATAAAAATTATCTCAGGAACTCACTTTTGGTTAGAGGGATTTTGGCATAAAAGTGTCCATTTTGTGGAGAAAATTGGTCAAAAAGTTCCATGCGAGATGACATTTGGCAAAAACTTACCCTTGCTTAGAGAGATTTTTTGCCCAATAGGGATCCTTGCTGTGAGAAATTTTGCTTGAAAAGTACCCTTGCCAGCCGCACAGATATGTATCTGCCAACCCCCCTCCAGGCCATTTACACCCAACTGAAGAATTCGCCCTTTTGCAGTCTCATACAAGGATGTATATAATGTATAATCCACGATACCAATCCAATCATGAAGCAATCTAAGATAACAGAAATGAAATGTGCCAATGACATCAAAAACATATTGAATATTTTATTTAACATGACAGACAAAAACATGACATGGACTAGCAGTCTGGTCTCCTGGGTGCATCATTGAGTTATTGTGATTTATTCAGGGACCACAGTGTGTCTGGCTATGTTAGCAGTGCAGATTAATACCGATAGTTACACTGCAAAATTAAGATCCATTGACACTCCTGCATAACCCATGTCATGTAGATTGTACAACAGCCTTCAGTACTGGCCTGCTTTAAATCTGCTGCTGCCCCCTAGGGGTAATTGGTGTACTAGATCTGAGTAGTTTTTCACCTTGCCACAAGATGTCTTCACTCATTCCAAGACTCTCCATGAAACCAACCCAAAGATATGTACTGTTCTCTTCATTGATAATCATCGATCATGTATGTGTAATGAATCAGCTGAGAAGGTTGAATGCTACATGCCGGATCACACTTTTCTGACCAAATACTGTACACTGGTCCTATATGCCTAAGTCCTCCGGTATAAGAGGCCCTTGCATATCGGACACACCCTGATTTAGGCTATATCCTATAGGACGCACCTGGAGTCAAATATTGGTCGCTTTAGTACTATTCTATAATGAAAATCCTTGTGTATAAGACCCACCCTGAGTTGGGCAAAACCCTATAGGACGCAGGTGGTGTAAATCTTGGTGTCTTATATACGAGGATTTACGGTAATTTCAATTCACAATATCAATCCAGGACAGGCTTATACCTGTGAAGGTTTAAGCAGAGGCAATACTAGTCAATTACCCTGGGGGGCACTGAACTTTTTTCTGGCACATGTATGTGGCTGGGCCTCTGACATCCCTTACCCTTGCTTAGACTAGAGGGATTCTTTTGTGAAAATGACCAATGCTTAAAGGGACTTTTGCAAGAAAGTACTCCTATTTGGAGGAAATTTGATGGAAAATGGCATGCATAAAAATTATCTCAGGAACTCACTTTTGGTTAGAGGGATTTTGGCATAAAAGTGTCCATTTTGTGGAGAAAATTGGTCAAAAAGTTCCATGCGAGATGACATTTGGCAAAAACTTACCCTTGCTTAGAGAGATTTTTTGCCCAATAGGGATCCTTGCTGTGAGAAATTTTGCTTGAAAAGTACCCTTGCCAGCCGCACAGATATGTATCTGCCAACCCCCCTCCAGGCCATTTACACCCAACTGAAGAATTCGCCCTTTTGCAGTCTCATACAAGGATGTATATAATGTATAATCCACCATACCAATCCAATCATGAAGCAATCTAAGATAACAGAAATGAAATGTGCCAATGACATCAAAAACATATTGAATATTTTATTTAACATGACAGACAATAACATGACATGGACTAGCAGTCTGGTCTCCTGGGTGCATCATTGAGTTATTGTGATTTATTCAGGGACCACAGTGTGTCTGGCTATGTTAGCAGTGCAGATTAATACCGATAGTTACACTGCAAAATTAAGATCCATTGACACTCCTGCATAACCCATGTCATGTAGATTGTACAACAGCCTTCAGTACTGGCCTGCTTTAAATCTGCTGCTGCCCCCTAGGGGTAATTGGTGTACTAGATCTGAGTAGTTTTTCACCTTGCCACAAGATGTCTTCACTCATTCCAAGACTCTCCATGAAACCAACCCAAAGATATGTACTGTTCTCTTCATTGATAATCATCGATCATGTATGTGTAATGAATCAGCTGAGAAGGTTGAATGCTACATGCCGAATCACACTTTTCTGACCAAATACCGTACACTGGTCCTATATGCCTAAGTCCTCCTGTATAAGAGGCCCCTTGCATATCGGACACACCCTGATTTAGGCTATATCCTATAGGACGCACCTGGAGTCAAATATTGGTCGCTTTAGTACTATTCTATAATGAAAATCCTTGTGTATAAGACCCACCCTGAGTTGGGCAAAATCCTATAGGACGCAGGTGGTGTAAATCTTGGTGTCTTATATACGAGGATTTACGGTAATTTCAATTCACAATATCAATCCAGGACAGGCTTATACCTGTGAAGGTTTAAGCAGAGGCAATACTAGTCAATTACCCTGGGGGGCACTGAACTTTTTTCTGGCACATGTATGTGGCTGGGCCTCTGACATCCCTTACCCTTGCTTAGACTAGAGAGATTCTTTTGTGAAAATGACCAATGCTTAAAGGGACTTTTTTGATGGAAAATGGCATGCATAAAAATTATCTCAGGAACTCACTTTTGGTTAGAGGGATTTTGGCATAAAAGTGTCCATTTTGTGGAGAAAATTGGTCAAAAAGTTCCATGCGAGATGACATTTGGCAAAAACTTACCCTTGCTTATAGAGATATTTTGCCCAATAGGGATCCTTGCTGTGAGAAATTTTGCTTGAAAAGTACCCTTGCCAGCCGCACAGATATGTATCTGCCAACCCCCCTCCAGGCCATTTAAACCCAACTGAAGAATTCGCCCTTTTGCAGTCTCATACAAGGATGTATATAATGTATAATCCACGATACCAATCCAATCATGAAGCAATCTAAGATAACAGAAATGAAATGTGCCAATGACATCAAAAACATATTGAATATTTTATTTAACATGACAGACAATAACATGACATGGACTAGCAGTCTGGTCTCCTGGGTGCATCATTGAGTTATTGTGATTTATTCAGGGACCACGGTGTGTCTGGCTATGTTAGCAGTGCAGATTAATACCGATAGTTACACTGCAAAATTAAGATCCATTGACACTCCTGCATAACCCATGTCATGTAGATTGTACAACAGCCTTCAGTACTGGCCTGCTTTAAATCTGCTGCTGCCCCCTAGGGGTAATTGGTGTACTAGATCTGAGTAGTTTTTCACCTTGCCACAAGATGTCTTCACTCATTCCAAGACTCTCCATGAAACCAACCCAAAGATATGTACTGTTCTCTTCATTGATAATCATCGATCATGTATGTGTAATGAATCAGCTGAGAAGGTTGAATGCTACATGCCGAATCGCACTTTTCTGACCAAATACTGTACACTGGTCCTATATGCCTAAGTCCTCCTGTATAAGAGGCCCCTTGCATATCGGACACACCCTGATTTAGGCTATATCCTATAGGACGCACCTGGAGTCAAATATTGGTCGCTTTAGTACTATTCTATAATGAAAATCCTTGTGTATAAGACCCACCCTGAGTTGGGCAAAATCCTATAGGACGCAGGTGGTGTAAATCTTGGTGTCTTATATACGAGGATTTACGGTAATTTCAATTCACAATATCAATCAAGGACAGGCTTATACCTGTGAAGGTTTAAGCAGAGGCAATACTAGTCAATTACCCTGGGGGGCACTGAACTTTTTTCTGGCACATGTATGTGGCTGGGCCTCTGACATCCCTTACCCTTGCTTAGACTAGAGGGATTCTTTTGTGAAAATGACCAATGCTTAAAGGGACTTTTGCAAGAAAGTACTCCTATTTGGAGGAAATTTGATGGAAAATGGCATGCATAAAAATTATCTCAGAAACTCACTTTTGGTTAGAGGGATTTTGACATAAAAGTGTCCATTTTGTGGAGAAAATTGGTCAAAAAGTTCCATGCGAGATGACATTTGGCAAAAACTTACCCTTGCTTAGAGAGATTTTTTGCCCAATAGGGATCCTTGCTGTGAGGGCTTGAAAAGTACCCTTGCCAGCCGCACAGATATGTATCTGCCCCCCCCCCCTCCAGGCCATTTACACCCAACTACAGAATTCGCCCTTTTGCAGTCTCATACAAGGATGTATATAATGTATAATCCACCATACCAATCCAATCATGAAGCAATCTAAGATAACAGAAATGAAATGTGCCAATGACATCAAAAACATATTGAAATTTATTTAACATGACAGACAATAACATGACATGGACTAGCAGTCTGGTCTCCTGGGTGCATCATTGAGTTATTGTGATTTATTCAGGGACCACAGTGTGTCTGGCTATGTTAGCAGTGCAGATTAATACCGATAGTTACACTGCAAAATTAAGATCCATTGACACTCCTGCATAACCCATGTCATGTAGATTGTACAACAGCCTTCAGTACTGGCCTGCTTTAAATCTGCTGCTGGCCCCTAGGGGTAATTGGTGTACTAGATCTGAGTAGTTTTTCACCTTGCCACAAGATGTCTTCACTCATTCCAAGACTCTCCATGAAACCAACCCAAAGATATGTACTGTTCTCTTCATTGATAATCATCGATCATGTATGTGTAATGAATCAGCTGAGAAGGTTGAATGCTACATGCCGAATCACACTTTTCTGACCAAATACCGTACACTGGTCCTATATGCCTAAGTCCTCCTGTATAAGAGGCCCCTTGCATATCGGACACACCCTGATTTAGGCTATATCCTATAGGACGCACCTGGAGTCAAATATTGGTCACTTTAGTACTATTCTATAATGAAAATCCTTGTGTATAAGACCCACCCTGAGTTGGGCAAAATCCTATAGGACGCAGGTGGTGTAAATCTTGGTGTCTTATATACGAGGATTTACGGTAATTTCAATTCACAATATCAATCCAGGACAGGCTTATACCTGTGAAGGTTTAAGCAGAGGCAATACTAGTCAATTACCCTGGGGGGCACTGAACTTTTTTCTGGCACATGTATGTGGCTGGGCCTCTGACATCCCTTACCCTTGCTTAGACTAGAGAGATTCTTTTGTGAAAATGACCAATGCTTAAAGGGACTTTTGCAAGAAAGTACTCCTATTTGGAGGAAATTTGATGGAAAATGGCATGCATAAAAATTATCTCAGAAACTCACTTTTGGTTAGAGGGATTTTGACATAAAAGTGTCCATTTTGTGGAGAAAATTGGTCAAAAAGTTCCATGCGAGATGACATTTGGCAAAAACTTACCCTTGCTTAGAGAGATTTTTTGCCCAATAGGGATCCTTGCTGTGAGGGATTTTGCTTGAAAAGTACCCTTGCCAGTTGCACAGATATGTATCTGCCCCCCCCTTCCAGGCCATTTACACCCAACTGAAGAATTCGCCCTTTTGCAGTCTCTCTTGTAAAGCTTCTGGGGCTTTTATATTAATAGAGACAAGTAGATTCAACTCATTTCAAGCCTTGTATTCTCTTAGCGCCGACCTCACGTGCTGCGGGCTACCCGTTCCCTTCCGTAGCAGCTGATACAACTTTTACATATCTTAGTTATATGATTACACACCAGGGCGGCGTACGCGTAGGCGTTTCCCGCGCTGCTAACACCACATCTCCCTTTTTAAGAGAGTTATCTTTTAGATAATACTTTGTCTCAAAGTGTTCATATGTGAGATAACTTGTCCATGAATGAGATAACTGTTATGATATACCAATAACTCTAGAGTAACTCTATAAGTCTCTTATATGTGAATATGCATATGAAAGTCTGTAAAAGTAAATGAACTGTTCATTGTCTCTGAGAATGAAATAGCATGTTCAAATGTTCTTTGGTAACTTTAAATGCTTTCTAACTTATAAAGTTATATGATAGATAATCTGAAAGAGAAGAGTCATTAGTATTCTTCAATCAGTCTTTTAGGAGCGATTCTGTTTCGCTTTGATCTTCTCGGTTCCGGATCAGGCACACTAGGGGTGGCATCTCGATCAGGAGTTGGTGGAGGGATCACTGGATGGGCATCAGTGATCTCCACAGGTTGCGGATGAGTAATGGTAGGTGTGACCACTTTTGAAGGTGTGGCCAGATTACTCTGCTGCTCTGTTGGTATATTAGGACTAGGGCCTAGGTTTCTGGTCATACGTCGATTTCGTCTCACTAGTCCATTTGGTGTTGATATGATATATGACCTCGGGCTCGGTGCTTTTCCTACTACTCTTCCTTCGACCTTTAGGTCTGGAAGCCATGCTCTGTCTCCAGGCGATAGTTCGTTGGCTTCAGTAGCTCTGTGGCGACGATCGTAGTTAGTACGCATTTGTTTCCTATAGTCTCTCTCTCTCCTCCTGACAAGATCGGCGTCGGGAGTATGGGGTCTCAGTTCATCTGGGTGAACCGGAACTCTGGTTTTCAGCTTACGCCCCATGTTGAGCTGAGCTGGTGAGAATCCATTCTGTAATGGAGTATTTCTGTATGAGAGGAGTGCAAGGTATTCGTCGTCTGCCTTGTTCAAGATTGACTTCATTGTCTGAACGGTCCGCTCTACCTCACCGTTTGACTGGGGGTATCTTGGAGATGATGTAAGATGTTCAAAGTGGTATTTATCTGCGAAGCGTTTAAACTCCGCTGATGCGAACTGTGGTCCGTTGTCACTGAATAGAACATCAGGAATGCCTTGATGGAAAAACATTCTTTTCATTTTGGCGATTGTCTCAGACGTATCAACATTTTTGGTTACTTGACATATCTCAATGTCTCTGGAGTAATAGTCAACTAGGAGTAGATATGTCAGTCCTTTGTGATAAAAGAAATCGGCTGCCACTCTTGACCAGGGACGTTCAGGGAATTCGGTTCCTTTCATAGGTTCGACCCTTTCTCTCCGGTGTTTTTCACAAATGACACAATTTTTCACCGTCTTCTCAATGTCTTTAGTTATACCGGGCCACCATACTGAGGAGCTTGCATTGGCTCTAGTTTTAGTCAGTCCTTGGTGTCCATCATGTAGTTTTCTTAAGACGTCAACTCTGAGACTAGATGGTACGATGATTTGATTACCACGTAGTATCAATCCTTCATGTAGGGATAGGTTCCCTCTTTCTGTCCAGTATTTAACTAGTGGACCAGATATTTCGTGTCTATTTTTTGGCCATCCATGTTCTACATAGTGCATGACAATGCTCAAAGTCTCATCTTGTTTAAGTGCTTGGCGTATTTCGTCTAGACGTTTATCGGATGCTGGAAGGCACACCATAATAGCGTTTACATAAGCCTCAACCTCATATTGAAGATCCACTGCTTGTTGATCCTCACTTGACTCTTCATGTGGTGCTCGTGAGAGAGCATCTGCCGTGGTTAGAAGTTTACCAGGCACATGGCTGATTGTGAAGTCGAATCTCATGAGTCTGAGTCTGAATCTTTGGATCCTGATTGGCAGTTCATCGATCAATTTGGTTGAGAATAATGGGACTAATGGTTTGTGGTCGGTTTCCACATGAAACTTCATGCCGATTAGGAGATCGCTCCAGTGTTCAAGTGCCCATGTTGTTGCCAATGCTTCTTTTTCAATTTGAGCATATCGGGTTTCGGTCTTTGTCATCGACCTACTGGCGTAAGCGACTGCTTTAAGATTTCCATCCTTCTGGCGCTGTCTGATTACGGCCCCTACACCATAACTACTTGCATCTGCAGAAATGATTGTCTCTTTCTCTGGGTCGTACAAAGCAAGGGCTTCGTCGGAAGCTAGCATTTCTTTCAGTTTCTTGAACGCTTGTTTTTGTGGGAGATCCCATATCCATTCTGCTTCTTTCTTAAGAAGATCCCTGATCGGTTTGGTCACCTCTGCAAGGTTTGCGAGGAATTTCATCTGTTGATTTACCATGCCCAGAAAGCGTCGGACATCTGGGACGTCTTTGGGCTCGGGCATGTCGATGATCGCTTTGACCTTCTCCGGATCTTTCTTGATGCCGTCTGCATCTATCACTTGGCCAAGGTAGTGTAGTTTAGTTGAGGCGAAGACACACTTGTCCTTGTTCAAAGTGATCCCGCTGTCTTGCAGTCGGTTCAGCACTTTTTTAAGGCGTTCATCGTGCTCTTGTTTATCTTTGCCGATCACGAGGATATCATCCATATGACATAACACTCCTTGTAGACCTGTCAGTTCTTTGTCCATTCGCTTTTGGAAGTGCTCAGGTGCGGATGAGATTCCGTATGGTAGACGCCTGAACATATATCGACCAAAAGGTGTTATGAATGTAGTGAGTTTGGCACTTTCTTCAGTCAGTAAGACTTGGTGGAAGCCAGAATTAGCATCTAGCTTGGAGAACACACTTCCACTTGATATACTCCCGAGAGTCTCCTCTACCTTTTTCATCACATAGAGTTCACGTCGGACCCCTTCATTGAGCTTAGTCAAGTCCACACATAATCGTACTTTCCCGTTAGGCTTAGGTACAACAACCATAGGTGCACACCAGTCCGTTGGTTCATCTACGGGCACGATCACTTCTGACTTTACGAGTGCATCAACTTCTTCCTCTACCTTCTTCATTAGAGGTAATGGTACCCTGCGCGGGGTATAGAGGCAGAAAGGTTTTGCATCATCCTTGAGTCGAATAGTGTATTCGCCTTTAAGCTTACCGAGTCCTCCGAAGAGCTTTGGGTAGGCCTTGATGACATTATCCTTTGTGTCCAATTTAGGACTATCACTGTTCACGGCTCTGATCCTATGTGCACCAGGTATATTAGGTATTAGGCCTAATTTCTCGATCGCGGGTTGTCCGAGGAGTAGCGACTTAACGCCTTTTACTACATATACATCTTCGAGGATGGTAGTTTCTCCACGTTTCAACTCCATACGAGCACATCCTAGCGTCTGTAGTTGATGCTCACCTGTAGCAAACAGTGTGCGTCTGGTTGGCTGAATATCACCGTATGACTTCTTGTAGAGCGTGTCGGGCATCACCGATATTTCTGCTCCTGAGTCTATGTACCATGATAGGATATCTGGACCTGTCTTGAGCTTTATGTACCAGCCTTTACTCGAATCTGTCGACTTGTCATTTTGAGCGGGTTTCGATGACGTCGCACTTACTTGACTAGTCGTCACGCTGCCAATGAATATGTGCGATTCGTTGTCATTGGAATTGTCATCCTTCTCCCCCTCGACAATTTGAGAAATACGAGATCTAGATGTGCGGCAAACCTTAGAGTAATGTCCTTTTAGGTTGCACTTTTCACAAGTATGACCTGCTGCGGGACAGTTCTTTTTGCCTTTTACGTGCTCACTTCCACAATAACCACATTTGATTTTGTCGCCGGTTTTCGTCTTCTTATCCGCTGGCTTGCTCGGGCTGTTTTTCTTCTTGGATCTGCTGTGTACTACATCGATGTTCGCACTCTTCGACTCGTTCGTATCGTGTAGTCTCCTTCTGATACAGGATCTCGACAGTTCTGTCCAACGTCAACCCTGCGCCAACATCATAAAGTTTTGATTTTGACGACTCATCGGTACATGAAAATGTCAACTTGTCTCGGACTGCTTGTTCTATATAGTCTTTCGGAAACTTACATTCTGCCGCAAACTTTTTCACTGCAAGCACCCATGACTCCAATGTTTGGGAGGCCCCCCTCTTGAGATGAAACCAGAATTGTTCCCTGAGTAGCAGTTGTGGATCCCTTTTACCAAAATACTCAGTGTACTTTTCGATGACTGTGTCATAATTATTAGGATCCTCTGCTGGGATAGGTGGTTGTCCATCTATGGGGTTATCAGTTTGGGGCTTGAATACAAAACTGTCAAATATGTCTAACCCCTCATCTCCTATGTGGTGAAGTAACAACCCAATCTTCTTGCCACCTTGCTCTGTATTGGCACCTATGGCCCTAAGATAGATTTCAAATTTCCTTTTCCAAAGGGTCCAAGAATGAGATGGATTACCCCTTTCCACAGTTAGGGTGTCTGGAGGTTTTACTGAAGCAGTTGCCATTTTGATATGTACTGATAGGCCTAGTCACTAGATCTACAGCATTCATACAAAGTCAATGTTTATGATACTTCAGGACACAGTTTTGCTATCAATGTTCACAGTATTGTCACTTGTAGGCTTGGCTAGGCTAGTTGATGGGCCTAGATTGATTCAAACAATAGAATTCAAAGACCTACTTTCAGTTTCAGAAGTTTCCAGACTAGTTTCATTTTTAGTGTCACACTTCAAACCTGGCAGTTTTCATTGCAGTCTTCAAATCTTCACTTCCTGGGCATGGATGAAGACATCTTCAGTTCTGACACCATCTTGTAAAGCTTCTGGGGCTTTTATATTAATAGAGACAAGTAGATTCAACTCATTTCAAGCCTTGTATTCTCTTAGCGCCGACCTCACGTGCTGCGGGCTACCCGTTCCCTTCCGTAGCAGCTGATACAACTTTTACATATCTTAGTTATATGATTACACACCAGGGCGGCGTACGCGTAGGCGTTTCCCGCGCTGCTAACACCACAGTCTCATACAAGGATGTATATAATGTATAATCCACCATACCAATCCAATCATGAAGCAATCTAAGATAACAGAAATGAAATGTGCCAATGACATCAAAAACATATTGAAATTTATTTAACATGACAGACAATAACATGACATGGACTAGCAGTCTGGTCTCCTGGGTGCATCATTGAGTTATTGTGATTTATTCAGGGACCACAGTGTGTCTGGCTATGTTAGCAGTGCAGATTAATACCGATAGTTACACTGCAAAATTAAGATCCATTGACACTCCTGCATAACCCATGTCATGTAGATTGTACAACAGCCTTCAGTACTGGCCTGCTTTAAATCTGCTGCTGGCCCCTAGGGGTAATTGGTGTACTAGATCTGAGTAGTTTTTCACCTTGCCACAAGATGTCTTCACTCATTCCAAGACTCTCCATGAAACCAACCCAAAGATATGTACTGTTCTCTTCATTGATAATCATCGATCATGTATGTGTAATGAATCAGCTGAGAAGGTTGAATGCTACATGCCGAATCACACTTTTCTGACCAAATACTGTACACTGGTCCTATATGCCTAAGTCCTCCTGTATAAGAGGCCCCTTGCATATCGGACACACCCTGATTTAGGCTATATCCTATAGGACGCACCTGGAGTCAAATATTGGTTGCTTTAGTACTATTCTATAATGAAAATCCTTGTGTATAAGACCCACCCTGAGTTGGGCAAAATCCTATAGGACGCAGGTGGTGTAAATCTTGGTGTCTTATATACGAGGATTTACGGTAATTTTAATTCACAATATCAATCCAGGACAGGCTTATACCTGTGAAGGTTTAAGCAGAGGCAATACTAGTCAATTACCCTGGGGGGCACTGAACTTTTTTCTGGCACATGTATGTGGCTGGGCCTCTGACATCCCTTACCCTTGCTTAGACTAGAGGGATTCTTTTGTGAAAATGACCAATGCTTAAAGGGACTTTTGCAAGAAAGTACTCCTATTTGGAGGAAATTTGATGGAAAATGGCATGCATAAAAATTATCTCAGAAACTCACTTTTGGTTAGAGGGATTTTGACATAAAAGTGTCCATTTTGTGGAGAAAATTGGTCAAAAAGTTCCATGCGAGATGACATTTGGCAAAAACTTACCTTTGCTTATAGAGATATTTTGCCCAATAGGGATCCTTGCTGTGAGGGATTTTGCTTGAAAAGTACCCTTGCCAGTTGCACAGATATGTATCTGCCCCCCCCCTTCCAGGCCATTTACACCCAACTACAGAATTCGCCCTTTTGCAGTCTCATACAAGTATGTATATAATGTATAATCCACCATACCAATCCAATCATGAAGCAATCTAAGATAACAGAAATGAAATGTGCCAATGACATCAAAAACATATTGAATATTTTATTTAACATGACAGAAAATAACATGACATGGACTAGCAGTCTGGTCTCCTGGGTGCATCATTGAGTTATTGTGATTTATTCAGGGACCACGGTGTGTCTGGCTATGTTAGCAGTGCAGATTAATACCGATAGTTACACTGCAAAATTAAGATCCATTGACACTCCTGCATAACCCATGTCATGTAGATTGTACAACAGCCTTCAGTACTGGCCTGCTTTAAATCTGCTGCTGCCCCCTAGGGGTAATTGGTGTACTAGATCTGAGTAGTTTTGTAGCGCGCGGATCACCAATCTGCGCAATTCTCAAATAGCGCAGCGCAGTTTGAGAATTGCGCAAGATCGGCGCCGCGCAAAGCTCCAATTTTGCACAAAACACCAATATCAGTGTATCGGCGAGCAGGTCTGACATGTCTGAGATATTTTATATATATAAAGTGATAAAGATGTGTATGCTCATACAATCTGTTGGCAAACATAAATACTCATCTCCCAAATATGCAAGAGAAATGAATTTAAGGAAATCTTTATAAACTTTATTGAAAACTCACACCATTTGTGCCTGGCGCAAAGCGAAATTGGCGATCGGCGCAGATTGGCGAAATGCGCCTAACAGTTTTTCACCTTGCCACAAGATGTCTTCACTCATTCCAAGACTCTCCCTGAAACCAACCCAAAGATATGTACTGTTCTCTTCATTGATAATCATCGATCATGTATGTGTAATGAATCAGCTGAGAAGGTTGAATGCTACATGCCGAATCACACTTTTCTGACCAAATACTGTACACTGGTCCTATATGCCTAAGTCCTCCTGTATAAGAGGCCCCTTGCATATCGGACACACCCTGATTTAGGCTATATCCTATAGGACGCACCTGGAGTCAAATATTGGTCGCTTTAGTACTATTCTATAATGAAAATCCTTGTGTATAAGACCCACCCTGAGTTGGGCAAAATCCTATAGGACGCAGGTGGTGTAAATCTTGGTGTCTTATATACGAGGATTTACGGTAATTTCAATTCACAATATCAATCCAGGACAGGCTTATACCTGTGAAGGTTTAAGCAGAGGCAATACTAGTCAATTACCCTGGGGGGCACTGAACTTTTTTCTGGCACATGTATGTGGCTGGGCCTCTGACATCCCTTACCCTTGCTTAGACTAGAGGGATTCTTTTGTGAAAATGACCAATGCTTAAAGGGACTTTTGCAAGAAAGTACTCCTATTTGGAGGAAATTTGATGGAAAATGGCATGCGTAAAAATTATCTCAGAACATGACCCTTGGTTAGAGAGATTTTGGCATAAAAGTGTAAATTTTTATGAGAAAATTGGTCAAAAAGTCCCATGTGAGATGACTTTAGGCAAAAACTGACCCTTGCTTAGAGAGATTTTTTGCCCAATAGGGATCCTTGCTGTGAGGGATTTTGCTTGAAAAGTACCCTTGCCAGCCGCACAGATATGTATCTGCCCCCCCCCCTCCAGGCCATTTACACCCAACAGTAGAATTCGCCCTTTTGCAGTCTCATACAAGGATGTATATAATGTATTAATCCACCATACACGAGATTTTTTCCCCAAAGGAGACCTTTGCTGTGAGGGATTTTGTTAAAAAAATACCCTTGCCAGCCGCACACTTGTGCCAATTACGCCCAACTGAAGAATTCACCCTTTCGTAGTCTCATACAGGGGTGTATATAATGTATAATCCACCATACCAATCCAGGTCATGAATCAATCTAAGATAACAGAAATGAAATGTGCCAATAATGTCAAAAACAGCATGGATGTATTGATTGTTTTATTTAACATGATAGACAATACCATGACATGGACTAGCAGTCTGGTCTCCTGGGTGCATCATTGAGTTATTGTGATTAATTCAGGGACCAACTGTGTATCTGGTTATCTAAACAGTGCAGAGTTAATATTGAAGGCTACACTGCAAAATTAAGATTGACACTCCTCCAATGATATGCCAGCAACGAGAACACGCCATAGATTTTTTATGAGTTTCAAATTCACCATGAAAAACAATTATACTTCTAAGGACGGTACAATGCCTCTCAAGACTTTGTTTATTTGTCATTAGGATGTAATGAACGCATTGACTGTGATTATAACAGTGGCGCTACATCATCATGCTGGAACCATGGAGAACCTCAATATAGATGTATATTCAACAGGCACCGGGATATCCACACCTATTTCAATTCTACATTGATTTCATGAAAGCAAAAGAGGGTGACAGGAAGAAAGAGACACAGGCAGAGGGGGAGGTGAGGAGAGGGGCAAGAAAAGAAATCTCCTGTGCTGCTCCATGTACAAAAAAAAACACATCTAGCAAAGGTTTCACTTGGGTGATTTCATTGAAATTTAGTGTGGGGTTGGATAGAACATACCGGTAACTAAAAGTGTTGAAAACATTATCGATACAATCGTGTGGTTAAAACACATGAATTCAACATTGTATTGCCACAGAAAATGAATTCATTTGAAACAATAAGAATAAATATATAATAATTCATATAACATATAGGTGGTTAGAAAACATCACAGGTAACAACAATAATTACATCAAGTTAACAATGCTGATATACCTATTTAGTGTATTCATCAATAACAGTTAGTTCCTCTACGTCAACAATTGATCACACAGTCCATAGCCATAATGGCCCTCCTTATAATTCATAAAGTGTGGAAATCTGATGGTCATTTTCGTGTACTTTAAATGGCCAAATTTACATCACACCTCAGTTTACATTTTGAAATGATACCGATTTCTTTCTAAATGTTAAAACGATAGTACAGATTAATTAATGGATAGATACTTCAACACATAGTATGGTTATCAACGGCTAGGAAATTGCCTTAGTCGGTGATAACTAACCCACTTGTTTGATTATTCGTGTATTACAGTTTGTTTTTTTAAATGCATGTCGCAATGAATTAAGTACTTTATATAGGAAAGGCTGATAAAAACGAGCGGAAAACGGCAACTGCGATGTACCATATTGCAATAATACTGGTAGTATATCAATTTAGGATGTTACCTGAAAACATACGATTTCCGAATAAATAAATATCTGATTAAGGCATTACTTCTTACTTGTTAGTAATAAGGCAATGTGAAAGGTCTATTTAATTCATCTCTGAATGACTTTGTAATACTGTAGTGCCTGATAGTAATGACAAGCAGTACCATGGTATGGCCTTCACTCTATTTGATATTCTGAACATGATAGTTATCCTATCCTCATTTCAGTGGTTCTTACAACATAAGAACCGAACAGTGAGGCAAGTCTAAAACTTTTGAGTTAGAACCCTTAGCTTTACATACACCAATAACATGTTATCGGCCATCTCACGTGATGCGAGTGTAGAATGATCGATTTAACTTAAAAGGAGACCTGTCTATCTATTAATCTTAATCTTTGTCAAATATGACGCACAAACCATGCCAACAGTTCATGTGATTTGTCGGCAAACGGTACATGTGAAACTTCTCTTGGTTAACTTATTTCTGGTTCCTGACAACATGGTGTATACACAAAGCGGATGGGTCTTTGTTGATAACAAGGGATAAAACCTAACCCAGCAGGTTCCATCCAAGTTCAATCAGTAACAATATAGTACAATATCTCATATATACACAACACAACAAGTATCCTACGTTCAAACATGGTAAACTGTTAGGATAGAAATGATTTAATTTGATATCTAGTAGCAGCTGAATCGAGCGAGATGACAACGTTATAAGGTCAGTATTTGTCTGCACCTTTCCAATTATAGAAGTCTTTTATGCTTTACTTTTTACCAAACACAGGTTGACATGTGACTTGATACCGTTTTTGAATTTTCGACATTTAGGGAAATACCAAATGTGGAAATTACATCTAATTCAGGGGGATTCATTGTCCTGGGTATGCAAGCAGAGATCCTGATGCCAGTCAAGCAAGTTTTTCACCATGCAGAAAACAGGAGCTAGGAAGGACATTGTGTCCGATGAGTTGCTCGCTACAGAGTTGCTCGGAGACAGTCTAGGTAAGACGAGCCGGTCCTCACCTCCACAGGCGGAGTCCTCTTCACATGTACCTGGGCTGAACACAGAGAGGGAGATATCTATAGGTGCCTATCTGTACCCCAGGACATCACCGTGGCACAAGGTACTACAAATAGGCAGTAGCAATACCAGTGGTGCCTTGCACACTAATCAGCTCTCTCTACACTTGATTAGAAACTCTTATTAGAAGCTGATAATACAAACTCAGTCTCAGTCATGGCATTTAGTCTCACTGGGTGAGTCTCTGAGTAGACACAATGCCTTGATCATACACATCTGTCACAGGTCAGTCTTCAGGTTAGGCTCAAATGGCACCTTTTGTGTCTTTATTATAATGAGTCTCTGGTGAGCAGCTCAGTGTCCAATGAGCAGCTCGACAACATCTAGGTGACATAAGCTTCACAACACACTGACAGTAAGGTAATGACAGGCTCTCCTGTCGCTGCTCACACGGTGTGGGTGAAAGATGGGTTGTGAGTAAATCGGGTGCGTCTTCTATTCTCACTGCGGTGCTTTAACCAAGCGGCGGTAGTAAAAAGTGCTCTAGTCGTCGTCACTGACACTATAGGAGAAGCATGAGTATTTTGTTAGCATATCATTTGATTTTATCCTTTTAAAAAGCCACAACATTGAACATTATGCGAATGTAAAAAGCAAACAGATTTTTACTTTTTATGAAAGGAAAATATAACTATGTTTCATTATCAAGTGATGACCTATTCTGCTACCGTTCTACAGCTGAAGTCGATTGGTCGTAACAAAAAGATTTGGTAGCCGTGTAGATAACGTCGTAAGTGGCGTCTTTATGAGAGTGTTTTTCTTTCAGTTTTTTTTTTTTTTTTTTTTTTGTGAACTTTTCTTGTAACCCCCTACTCCGCCTTCACATCCTGTCACGGACCACTCACTCCCCCCCCCCCCACAACCCATATAACCCCAAAACTGAATACCCCCTAAATGGTACAGTTGGTTGAAATAATATGATAAATCTGTGGAATTATCAAATATCTATCCGACTACACAGGGGGCTTACCTGAGTGTACTTGTACTGTCTGAGACACTACTGTCGTTAAGTTTGTCTACAATGTTAGGATGATGGTGTTTAAACTCCTGTAGGTCTGTTGATGTCACCTTCTCCTTCTCCAGTACCTCATACAACGCTGCTAACTCACTCTCCTTATCCTGTAAGACAACCAGTACATGTTCTTTGAATTATTCTCAACTCAAGGTAAACTATGTGACTAAGCCAGGCATATCACTGGAGCATTGATAATATTCAAGGACTTTTATAATCAAGGTTTTTGATGTAGAGTTTTGAGGGCCAAAGAAATTTTGAAGGCCAAAGAAATCTCTACAAACATTTACACGGGATTGTGTCAAAATATCGGGAAGGCAGCTAAACTGTGTACCGTAAAATACTGCATATAACCCGCACCCTGAGTTTCTGGCTTTTCCACATGCCGTAGCTGGAGTCTGAAAAGGTTGGCATTCCTTACTATAGTTTACTCCTTTAATGTCCCTCGTATAAGCTGCATGCTGGGCTCCTGGAGTTTCTGTAAGCCGCAGAAAGCCTCTATAATGGCCTATAAGCCGCAGCTTATAAACAGGGTTTATGGTACTAGGTTTTTGAGCTTTCGAAGTCTTCTTCCAAAAATCGTACCATATTTTGTTTTTCTCCGAGGAGTTAAATTATAGCAAGTGAGAATTTCTCAACACTAATACCGTAATCTCCCGCGTAGAAGGCGCAGCCCGCGTAGAAGGCGCACCCCCAACTCAGGGAAGGCAGATCCGCGTAGAAGGCGCATCTGCTGCTCCTGAGTCTAATATTTGAAAAACCCGCGTATAAGGCGCCCCCCCAACTCACAGGGGGGCTGTTTCGCATAGAAGGCGCCCCCCCCCACCTCTATGAGTTCAAGCTGTCATCGGCGCATGGTGGCTTTATCCCCGGCAAGCGCATCGACACCTCCCGGTCTGCCGCGCTGCTGGCTCTATGAGTTCAAGCTGTCATCGGCACACGGTCAGCGTATTCCCCGCCGAGCAAATCTACAGCGACCAGGCTGCCGCGCTGCTGGCGCTATGAGTTCAAGCTGTCATCGGCACACGGTCGGCGTATTGTCCACTGAGTGCCTGTACACCTCCCGGTCTGCCGCGCTGCTGGCGCTATGAGTTCAAGCTGTCATCGGCACAAGGTGGGCCTTATCCCCGGCGAGCGCGTCGACACCTCCCGGTCTGCCGCGCTGCTGGCTCTATGAGTTCAAGCTGTCATTGGCACACGGTCAGCGTATTCCCCGCCGAGCAAATCTACAACTCCCGGGCTGCCGCGCTGCTGGCGCAATGAGTTCAAGCTGTCATCTGCACACGGTGGGCTTTCACCGACCAGCAATTAAAACTGAATTTTTAATTTTTTTTAATTGCCCTTTTTTTGGGGTGTTTTACCAATTGAGATGCTGGAAAAACCCGCGTATAAGGCGCACCCCAAACTCAAGGCAATGCCCCTCCCGCGTATAAAACACAGCAGCATTTTGTTTGGCGTAGAAGATGCGCCTTCTACGCGGGAGATTACGGTACATGACAAAAAAGAAGAGCTATGACTAGAAACTTAATCATATATTATTTAAGGGGTGGGGGAGGCAGTGATAGATAGACACGCACCTTCAATGTACGTTCTAAACTGAGAAGTCTTCTAGTAACCGCCACATTTTCTACTTGTTCTACTTCTAGAAGTTCTGTTGCTGTCAGCGCACTGGCTCGTTTTTTCTTTTTATCCGCACCATCCAGAGTTAGGTGTGCTCGACGAATATTTTTCTCCATTCTCGCAAAATGATCCGATGGATGTGATGTAAGGTCTAAATTTGAACAGAGAATGTATACAATTTTGTAACTCTCGTCCCATACTTTTTTCTTGATAGATATCTCTGATTATTGGAGTGCAAGATTACAAAATAGAGCTATACCTGTCAAGAAATATTACTATTTGCACGGTTTATAGCAGGAGATTGGTTCTCAAATCACTGGGACCCAATGAGGGATCATGGCAACCAATTACGTTAATCCAGAGAGAGGTAGTTAGTAAAATTCAACATGAAAAGTTAATTGGTAAGATACTGTGCCTCCCCTCTTCCAGTCCCCTATTAAGACACTATGACTTACCTTCCCTGCTGCCCCCTGGTGAGACGCTTGGTGTGGTGGCAGACGACTTCTGACCATCTTCATCGTCACTTTCACTGTAATATATGTTTTCTGAAAATATAGGACAGCATTTTGCAATGCAAGTAACTCAAAAGGGCACTGAATCTCTTCTTTTAAGCCCCTTCTAATACTAACCTGATGGTTAAGCCTATGGAGAAAGCATCCATTATCGCTTGTATGTTTCATTGGCGAAAAACTCCTCTCTTGGAGAGTTAAGCATTGCAAAACAGCAGCAGGTCTTGAATAAGGATCCATATAAACCATAAAAATGCATGAGACAGTGTAATTCTCCTCCATTTTGTTATAATCCAGCAGTTTCGATGGCACCGTGAGTCGATCGTCTCGCTGTCCGCCATTTTGGATTTTGATGTTCTGTGCGCATGCGCACAGCACCTTGCTGGAAGTAGCATTTTCGACGGAGAAATGATATATTCTATCAATTTAACTTGAAATTAATGGCTTTATGAATATAATCCATGCATCTTTGGCAATATCAATCGAATTAAATCGAATATATCCTATCTTTTTACTGTTATAGCCCCACAAGTCAACCGTCTCGCTGTCCGTCATTTTGGATTTTGGTTCTATCTGCGCATGCCCGACCCAATTTCCATGGGTATTTGGGTCAATTTGCACCACCACGGCTTTGTGATGCGAATTAACGACAGGGCGAAGACGTATTTTTTTTTACCTTTTTAATAAAACATATCGATTCAAATCATATTCTTTCGCCATTCTTTATCATATTTCTATATTATAATTTACAAAAAAATCGATATCCGCCATGTTTATGCGAAATTACGACATTGGAGACGTGCGCACGGATCGAATGATGGCAAATTCATCAACATTCATCAACTATTTGCACCACTCTGGACCAAAAACCCGGGATTGTTCTATTCGCACCTCCTATGGCATTTAACATAGGCCAGAAAAGCGTCAGTTCTTCTCACTGTTAGTAGGCACTGAATCCTTCCATTTTTACCCCGGCTTTTATTACTCTTTCGAGTTAACAAAGAATGTGACACCTTTGAATTAAATCTTTGAAAACTACTTTGCCAATTGGATGATGTGTTATCTTGTGTTATGGGATTTACAAGGGTTTCATTATGGTGCCGTAAATCCCCGGTCACAAGCCGGCCCCGGTCATAAGCCGGGGGTTGAGTTCAGGAAAAAAATAAAAGCCGGTTTTTGGGTCAAATTTTTACCATTTTCTCTTTATTCTATGGTAAAAAAAACCCGGTCATAAGCCGGAGGGGACTTTGGGAAAAATTAAGAAGCCAGTTTGGGCCCAAAATAGAAAAAAAAGTCTGGCTTATGACCGGGGATTTACGGTAACACACATGTAAGAGGACAATACCCTGTAATGCTTTATCTTTGATAGAGCTATATTTTTCTTTATCCTCACTCAATTTCATTTCTAAAGATGTTTGTGGAAGCTCTCTTTATGGAAGACCTATTCGTTTTCCTGGACAAAACTCTATAAAGAAACTAATGCAAAATGTTTAAACATGTGATCAAATTGTGACTTACGGTCAGATCTGTGGTCCAGCCGTGGCGAGCCGGAGAGATTACTGTTGGGTGATTTGTACTCAATAGCTGCCAGACCCATCTTACTCATCCACCTTGAACGTGTATATGTCATATTAGTTTCATGAAGCATCGTATATAATGACAACAGGGATAACCTTTGCTGTATACTCTTTGCATAAAGGTATGACACTGGTGTAGAGAAACTATAGGGATGAACTAAATCACACAAGTACTTATTCAAATGAATGGGAAGTTTTACATATGATAAATCTGAAATGGTCATTTATTTGAATTGGAAGCTTATAGATTTTTTAGTTAGAATTTACCGATACTTACTTTCCCATGTCTTCTTGCCTCTCTGCGGCGAAGTAGAAAGTAGTACCCGAGTGGTGAGCCTTGAAGGCACTGAATAAGGAGGATATTGTTGTCAATTATGCACAGCATTATACACAAATACATTATTTTAATGTACTTGTACAGAGTAAATATTGGAAGATCAAAGTCATGGGGCTATGGTCTCGTTACTAGTATATTCAACTGTAGTTATATAAGCTTTACTCATATGGATATAACTTAGAAATAAGCAATCAATGGTGGACCGGGAGAATACAACTACCGTAATCTCCCGCGTATAAGACGCAGTATGCGTATAAGACGAACCTAGAGTTTTGGAAAATTCTCAAAAAAAATGAAAAATTCATAACTTTGATTCTACTGAGTGAATTTTCAAAATTTAAATACCTGTGTGTAGCTTGGGCCCCTGGACCCCCCTGGGCCCCCTTATACCCTATTATGACCATTATAGCATGTAACATATCAAAAGAAAGGTCTTGGTGTCCCCCTTGTGGATCCAAGGAGGACTAAAACCCCTCGTATAAGACGCGTCTTATACGCAGGAGATTACGGTACCTATTATTAAATTTGTTGTTTTGATGTTGAAGGGAAAAAAATGAGAAAAGAATGAGTATAAATCTCACAGTTTTTTAGACTTGATTTCTGGTGCCGGGGAGATCTGGAAACCTGGCATATAGAGGACACCTTTCGCCCGTAGATCTTCCTGATCTTTGTAAAAATAGAGGTTGCTGCTCTTGAGGACAAACCAGCGCTTGACCCACTTGCTAACGAACACTCCTGGAGCCTCACGCCTCTTCCAAAGCCACCCTTGACACTCGCCATTACCAAGGTCGCGACACGAGATGCGTCGCTGGCCTACGAGATTGTGGATATCAGCTTCTGTGTTGGGAGTGGCAGGGACACCAAGCACACACAAACACCAGTTAACTCCACACCAAACAAACTCAACATGTTAACAACCAAAGATTCTGGATAAAAAAACAGTTGAAACAATAAATGATGAAAAAGGAAGGACATAATTATCATTTCAAGATACCTTTATTGATATCTGAAATCTTCACGAACTTTATGTCCAACATTTCTACGACACCAATTATTGAAATTCATGTGAATTACAAACTTAATCGCGTTAGGGATGATTACAAAAAAAAAAAATATTACTATGGATCATTCATGTTATTTCTCCACGAATAAATCGTAGTTATAAAAGTCAGCACACACAAGTGGAAAACAGAATCAATATACAGTGCATGTATGTACATGAGGGTAGACAGTTGGTGGTCAGTCGGGAGTAGTTTTGAGAAGATCAGAGATAAGAGATAAGATAAGGGTCCAATTGAGGCCTTCTACTCCTGGCCCCTGGTTTACAAATCTCTCTGGTTTTTTTCTGAAAGAGGTAATTTCTATTACGGTACTAAATAGGCTGATTTTTTTTCTATATTTCATCAAGTCATTTCCTGATTTGATTTAGATTTCTGTAAATTTTTCTTATGACTTATCAATGATTTTGTGACTTTGGGTAATAGAAAATGGGAGAGAATTTTCTCAGAGGTTTAGAGCCCCACTGCCTCTGCCCACTTCACCCTTCCGGCTGGGGAGGTTTCAGATACGACTGACCTAGGCCTGTAGAGCAGTTTCATGTAAGGAAACGATGCTTCACTGTTTGAATATCATTACCACTAACTGAGGTATTACAATTTGTGTACAGATACATAGATAAAAAGTATCATTACATTAAACTATGAGATAAATTTTCAGAACAGATTGTCATTACAGGATTATATGTAACCACTTACCCACTCTCTTCATTAGAGCCTTCTTACGAAGCAAACTGTTTGGGGACTGTTGACATAAAGAAAAGTAAGCTTTGCTTTAGTTACAAGTTCAGGGATGTAAGTCAAGGTATATGAAAACTTCTGAAATTACGTACAGAAGTTCTGAATTTGTTTAGAAATATCATAAAATCCAATTTATCGACATGTCTAACTGGAAAAATTTCTGAAAGTTTACAGCACTGCAAGTTCATCTTTTTCTTAATTTTTTAAGTGATCACATATGTACTATTACATAACTTACATCTTTTACTTCTGTACCATAGTACAGCTATCAATAACCTGTAAATATAGAAAGATTCCGCAACACTTTATTCATTGCTTTGATGTACAGCACCCTGCATGGTTGGCATGATGCATACATGCGGAATTTGGAGAATAGTCGCAATGACTGCATTCATGCATCACGACAACAAAGGTGGACCAAAAGAATAAAGTGTTGGTCTGGAGCTAGTCTGGAGCTGGTTCCGGCGGCACACACTGATAAGAACTGATAAGATGGGACCAGCATGTCCCTGGAAGTGGGTGTTAACCAGGGACAAGGTAGCCTCCATACTGAGTCCTATAGGATTCAGTATGGAGGTCTAGTGGAGCCGCCATTTTGAATTTCACTGGTTGAGGTAAAACCCACTGATAAGACATACCATGATGGGTACCTTGTCCCTGGTTAACAGGATGACATGTGACATGCTGGTCCCATCTTATCAATGTGTGTCACCGGAACCAGCTCCAGACCAGCTAGTGGCCAATAGGGTTATGGCATATCCCAGGTGTTCTGATTATCTTATGCCTACAACTCACCCCGGGGGAGTTGTCCCGACTTTTGATGGGTATCTTTTGAGGTACACCCCCAACGATGCTCACCGTGTATGGCGTCATACTGAAACAAACAGATAAGGATATGAAACGTTATAATGTGGTGAAGTAATAAAAAAAAAAAAAAAAAGATTGAAAAATCAGATAAGTAAAGCTCATTGCTCTCTATAAATGAATATGTATTGCTAATATACATGTATTTTATCTCATTTGATCAGGTTAATTGAGAGTACTTAATACATTGTAGTAACAGTGCTAACCGAGATAATAGAAGTTGCATGATCCAAAAAGGGTCTAACATCTAATAAGCTAAACAACAGAGGAATCTATAAATACCTGTCAGGACTGTCTCCACCAGGCCCCGGACTGCTCTCCCGGCTACTGCCATCATACCGTAACTCCTACAACATGAAACAATGGCGGTCTAATCAGAATGATAAATTAAGACAAAGCCAACTTTATCAACAAAACACTGTCACTTTTTTTGTTACATGAAAGTCCTCGATTCCCGAATACTTTGTCTTTCTATTGTTTCTATCAAGAGGTACATGAGAACAAAATTATCCGTGGTATTGACGTTTTGCCATAAGGCATCACACGAAAAATGCATGTGTACATGTACTACAATGTACATTGCGTATTGGGGATATCATATCTATCGGTTTATAAAACGGCATACAGCGGAGGAGGCAAATTCAACAGAGTAGTAAAGTGGACCCTTTCCAAATCTGCACATATCCTTGTACAATACATTGCGATCCGACTAGAGATAATAACCACGGGGCGTGTGGATCATCCTTTCTGATTAAATGCTTACATTTTAAAAAATTTTGCGCGTCCTCGTGAAAACCCACCCCCCCTGTTGATAAATAATGACCACTCCCTAAGCTCTTTCCTTAAGGAGAAGTTGCCAAAACAACGACAAGATTGTTTTTGCTTCTATTGCTGATTCTGAGGTTACTAATAGGTTTATCTTAAGGCTTTGAGGAGTTTATAATCAGTGTTATAGTTATTTATCAAATCATAATCAATTCAGAAATAGATACATTTGGAGATCTATTTCGCATTTATGAACCATGTGTGCATGTCTATCTTGAGCTCCCTAAAACCTGCCTCCGTCTCTCTGTCATAGTTTTAGCTCATTATTCTCTAAACGGAATCAGGGGTTGATTCCGATCTCATTTTCATCTTGTCCATGACCATGCTCCCCTTTCACTGGCGAAGGAGAGAAGGATTTGCTGCCTCACTCCAAACTACTAGTAAAGTATTGATTCCTAGGCCTGTGTGTAGCATCGAATGAGATTCCCATCTCAGGCACATATATACCATGGTGATTGAAAAGGGTAGTGGTATTGTGTCATACATACTGTATATGTGTGACTTTTTTTCCTGGTATATGTTGGAAAAAACTTGGCATGTAATTAGGGTAGCACCTGCCTCTGTCACACAGAGCCAGTGGTAGGGGTGACCTCTGTGTGGGACAGGTGGAGGGTGGGGGACGCTTTTGATCTAATATAACCCCCAGCGCTTACAAATATAAAGCATCTAACGTATAAGGCACAACGTGATTTAATCAATATGAGCCACATCAAAATGGCATTGATGATTGGTATAGCCTAATTTCCTCTTGAAGCAAACCTGCACGTAAACATTTCAACTGACTATTAAACCTGCACTTAAATACGTACGTGCACCTATTTAGGGTCCTTTAAAAGAGGAATTTTGGTGTCATACCCTGCGCTAAAACGAGATCTGAGAGCATTTGAGAGTCATGTGCTTAGATTGATTGATTGATTGATTTGTGTTTTACAGCACTTTAGCGGCACTAAGTGGCTATCCCGTGCTTCACAGGTTGATAATTTAACAGAGGAATGTTTCAGTGCCCGCGCATATGTGCACCACACACATCCTGAGGGGATAGGAAAGAGGAGATATAGACCCTTTTAAGTGGGCTAGGGAAGCCCGTCATGTGCTTAGAAGGACAATTATGGTAGTACCCTGTGCCGTCACTGAGACTACACAGGGATTTATGGTACATGTATGTAAGAGCTGAAAGCTAAAACATTATACATGTACTATACATACAGGAATGTCCCCCTGTGACTACACAGGGCTTTATGGTACATGTTTGTAAGAGCTGAAAGCTAAAACATTATACATGTACTATACATACAGGAATGTCCCCCTGTGACTACACGGGGCTTTATGGTAGGGTAGAGTGACCTTGAGTCGTCCAGGTACCTTGAGTCGGCCATTTTGCTTGGTTTTGGGCACAAAATGAATTTATTAATGAATATATTATTGGATTCTAACTAAAATTGGAAAAAAGGATTGCATTCATACTCTGTCAAACTTCATTTAACTTGAAATTATTCCTTTTATAGTGTTCAGTACAAAAGTCAACAATCTGCTGTATAGAAGTTGACTCGTTGTATGATAAGACTGACCCAAGGTATCTGTGAGCAATACATGTACCTTTAGTCGGCCACTATACAAGTACCTTGAGTCGGCCACTATTGCTTTTTGGTCCAAAATGAACTTAGTAGTGACCATTTCATTAGGTTCTAAGTTATTTACACTGCTAGAATATGTTGAGCTGTAGCACCTGCTATCTTTCCATCTTTGGGTAAGTGAATCTAGCACTATCCATTATTTTTTAACAAAATCAACTATATTCTACCAATTAGGTAGAGAGGTCTTCTGATAGATTGACACCCACTTTGGAATGACGGACAGCTGATAAATGGGGATAAGTTTGCTATAATTTATGTTTGCCCAAGGAATGGTATTAATCAGCATTATAATAAGTAAAGTCATTCCATAAACACTCTGACCAAGATCACTCAGCCGGGAATAAATGTTTTCCTTGTTTTGCTTCAAAAGCAAACTCTTTACTATGAATAAGTTGAGTCATTTTATGATGTGGCTGACTCAAGGTACCACAGTGGCCGACTCATGGTACTGATGAAAGAAAATTCACATCTATTGAATAATGGGTGCTCAAAGAGCTCCATGACTATGGGCATGAAAGTTGTAACATTGCTGGATGGAAAGAGTAAGACATCTTGGTAATATTTTTATCCATTTTTAGATGACCCCTGCAAGTTATCCTACTATTACAAAGATCCTAGAATAACTAGTAGGTGGTGAGATGACCCAGGTGGACGACTCTTGGTCACTTTACCCTACATGTTTGTAATAGCTGAAAGCTAAAACATTATACATGTACTATACATACAGGAATGTCCCCCTGTGACTACACAGGGCTTTATGGTACATGTTTGTAATAGCTGAAAGCTAAAACAGTATACATGTACTATACATACAGAAACGTCCCCCTGTGACTACACAGGGCTTTATGGTACATGTTTGTAATAGCTGAAAGCTAAAACATTATACATGTACTATACATACAGAAACGTCCCCCTGTGACTACACAGGGCTTTATGGTACATATATGTAAGAGCTGAAAGCTAAAACATTATACATGTACTATACATACAGAAACGTCCCCCTGTGACTACACAGGGCTTTATCGTACATGTATGTAAAAGCTGAAAGCTAAAACATTATACATGTACTATACATACAGAAACGTCCCCCTGTGACTACACAGGGCTTTATGGTACATGTATGTAAGAGCTGAAAGCTAAAACATTATACATGTACTATACATACAGGAATGTCCCCCTGTGACTACACGGGGCTTTATGGTACATGTATGTAAGAGCTGAAAGCTAAAACATTATACATGTACTATACATACAGGAATGTCCCCCTGTGACTACACAGGGCTTTATGGTACATGTATGTAAGAGCTGAAAGCTAAAACATTATACATGTACTATACATACAGAAACGTCCCCCTGTGACTACACAGGGCTTTATGGTACATGTATGTAAGAGCTGAAAGCTAAAACATTATACATGTACTATACATACAGAAACGTCCCCCTGTGACTACACAGGGCTTTATGGTACATGTATGTAAGAGCTGAAAGCTAAAACATTATACATGTACTATACATACAGAAACGTCCCCCTGTGACTACACAGGGCTTTATGGTACATGTATGTAAGAGCTGAAAGCTAAAACATTATACATGTACTATACATACAGCTTTCTTTGTTTTGGTCCGCCGTCCTGAAGTCAACCACCCCCAACACAAAATGCACAAACAGTCTCCACTCTGCAACATTATGTGAGGCCTTTTGTACAAGTACTATCCTGTCCTCGCTGACACAAGGTAAAATGAAGAGTATAGCCTTATATTCCTGTGGGATATGGAGAGCCGCTCTTTTTAACGCCAGCTTTGAGCAGCTCAACCTAGTTAACGATGTTTGAACGTCACTTATATATCCTGCATGGAATCAGTTTTTAAAAGCCCGAATTATGATGAACACAATGAAGTAGGGAGCAACTCTCGCCACTTATGCTACTGCTGCAAATGGGAAACTTGTAATGCTCCCATCTGACCCAAATATGACTTGTCTGTACTTCCACTTCCTATCTTCAGCTTATAGATAAAAATAGTCCTCATATCCTCGTTCAGCTGTAACTATCTTGTTACTTCCAAGATAACATACTGATACTTGTCCACTACAATCGTCAAATATACATGGTGTTATTTCCTTTCAGGGAAACCGCATCTTATGTGTCTGTTGTTATGTACCGTTATCCTTGTGCTATGTGACTAAGACTTTAGCACTTAGCCTGTCTAAATATCCTGGTAATTAATATTCTTATTCTAAATGCGTTTCGTTATTATTATCCTGTCTTTCAATCCATATGCGTGTATATAAAGTTCAATTTGATATATTTTCAACCCCACCATGCGGAGGGCGGGAATTCAGACTCCAGCCTATCCTTTTTTTTTGTACTAAGTGAGAATAGCTCCAATCAATGAGTTCTCTAATTGAGCTCTTGTTAATGAACTTCTTTTAGTCTGAATTGCTAAAGTTTGCTCAATTGACCCTCACATATGATCCTGGTTTAAGTCTGATACTCCGCAATGAGATCGGCAGGTGTTATGTCAGTTGTGTTTGTGGTATGAGCTGCTCTATGAGCCCAACCCCGTTCTGTACCCAGTTAGGGAGTGATCATTTTTTAACAACAGGGGGGGTCAGAATTTTTTCAACCCCTTGCCCGGGGGGGTCAGAATTTTTTCAATACCTCTGATGGGGGGGTCAAAATAATTTCACCTGTTTTCAGTGGAAAACCCCACGCGTTACTATAGGCTAAAAGGGGACGTTCGCGCGCGATTTTTGTCCCTTATGGAGGGGGGTCGAAAAAGTTTTACCCCCTCGAGAGGGGGGAGGGTCGAAATTTTTTTCGCGCGTCCACACGCAAACCCACCAGCCCCTCCCCTGTTGTTAAAAAATGATCACTCCCTTACTGAGCTGATTCAGTCAGGGCTGATTCCATGGAATAGATCCCGCCTGTGACCCCACCTACAGCCGTGATGGCGTGTCAAGGGTAGAGGAGGGCACTCCCACAATGTTGCCAAATGCTAAAACCATGGGGCGCTCATGTGAGCAATACTACGTCATATATATTGAATAATTTGGTTCAGCGCTTCATGGCCGATGACATTTGAAATTTGATTAAAATTGAAAAATCTAGTCTTATTCTACATGTAATTCATTCGGGTCTACTTAGGTAAGTACAGGACTAGCTGCGTTCATATGTAAAAACATATTGCACCACATACTTATGACAATGACAATGATTTTTTTTTCTCTCATAAACTAGAGAGATACAAGAGATACATGTACATGTGTATATACATGGAGTTTATAATCACACTTCATTGCCTTTTTTCAGTCCATGCAAGAACATGAGTACGCATATTTCAATATACTCTCAATATCCATCTTGGTACCATATTAAAAGCACGTGTGTTCCCCCTCTCCCCCTGCCTCCCACCCACGGACTTGGCAGTAGTCCCTTGTCTGCTCTGACACACATACCACAAATTACCACACAGGGTGACTGGGGTACTGATGAGTGTGTGCTGACCTGTGTACATAGATTCTAAAACCAATCTATAATATATCTGCATCTCTGACTCACGTTATACATTTTTGTGTTATATCAATACTCGGTGATTTTTCTTTGATACCTGTGGGTTTTAAAAATTATGACTAGAGAAATATGTGAGTTCCTCAAATATGTTTACAGTCATAATCATACAAAAAGTATTCGTATAGATTCTTCTAAATTTAGCAAGTAACCAATCCTGAACAAATCGTGGATGACATTGAATCACATGCCAATAACCAAGCACCCCAACGACAACCCCCTCACCTTATATCCCATTCTCCTGGCCTTTTGTATATTATAGCTGTGGACCACTTAATTCGACATGGTGACATGGCCATTTCTTAAAATCGACATATGACATGGGCCTTAGTGACATAAGTCAAAAAAGTAGTAACATGACATAGGTGGTTTCTTAAAATCAACATGGGACATGATAGGTTCTTAGAGGTGACATGGAACAAGTGACATGACATGACCATTTCTTAAAATCAACATGTGACATGGGGGACCCCCAATCTACACCCCCTATATCCCCGCATCAACAATATCACCCAGTACATACATATATTGGTATAGAGGAGCATAATGGTAGCCATACCAAATCATTGTATTACATGTCCTACATGGGGGGGGGGGGGCTCCGTTACTTAGATCCTATTCACACCTCACTGTACAGGTGTGCATAATGACATATTACCCATACCGGACTAAACATGTATGCACTTTCATTTTGTATTTGATAAATATATAACTAATGTAATAAGGCGCCTCTGTTGATGTTGATATCTCTGTGAATTATATATTTTCTGGCCTAGAATCGCAAAATTGTTCTATACACCCTGTTGTACTTATAACCCTTGCAAATTTGGGGGTGGTCCGATAACCGCAACAGATTCAAAATCGCAGAGATATTTGAGGCATTTTTAGCCATGTGGGATTCGACCTTATAGGGCCCCGGGTATGGGGTGCACCTTAAATTTAAATTTGACCAGTTTAGTACTGATTTGATATATAATATCCTCCTATATAAGGTGCCCCCTAACTTTAACTGCTTCTCTAAGGAGCACTAGAGGCCCATATTATATTAGATCATGTGATATCTACTCTCATACTACCTGGTTATAGGTAACCCCACTCAGCCAAGAAATATCCATGAAACACAGAATAAATAGAAAAACTTACTCAATACTGAGTCAGTAGGCCTAATACTAAAATAATTCTTCACTCGTTGAGTACATGGCCACAATCCAACTGTATATATGCTGACCCTATGTACATGTATAAACAAAAGGCAGAATCGATCTCATTTCTTCCGCACCTTATCTTTCCCACATTACATGTCATCAATGTGTAAGGGGTTTACCTTGATTCCTACCTTACGGCGTGACACCTGTCCACGTAACATTCCAGTGTGATAACGAACTGAGTATCCTCCACTCTTAATATAGCTACTGGAGGTAGTTACATCTCACTACACAGAGTACAAACTCACATATAGGTCATACACACTCAGTGACTTGTGCACCAACACACCTGGTCCTGGGTCACCTTTCACATATAATCCATGTAGCATCTTGGATCAATTGACAATGAGATTCTTGTGTATGTCCATGATAATGGTGATGACCCCAACTCTACTTGTTCCTCTCAATCTATCGCCGCATTATAGTTAGGTGTGCATGTGTGGTGTGTACTTTTGTAGATCACAGTGTCGGGCTATGTAGCTGTGGTCAACCATTAACATGACCCTGTGTAGGCTCCAGGTATACGGTGGTCCTTCTCTATGGACAATTACAAATGTGACTATCCACAACAAGGATGATCCAGATTGAAGTAATCCAGACTCTGCATTGGACCTAAGCGTAACAATTTGCATCCAATATCTAACACTGGGTGATTCAAGCAGGCAATATTGGTTGATTCAAGCAACAAATACAGAGTGATTCTAACAGTGAGATCAGCCAGTCTTTGGGAATAAATTTCAGAAGATCCAATCTAGGGACCTATCAAACCTAGTTGTACCGACAGTCAGTAGAGTCAGGTTGTCACGCTCAGTCTCCCTCTGTATCTGATAGAGTATATATGTACTGCAGACCTGGTGTTAAATATGGTGGACTCTGATGGTGTATATAAAGGAGAGAGAGACACAAAGAGTATGGGCATGGGATAGGTTCACAAAAACACTGGTATAGTTGGCTCAGTAAGAGGGGTGGCTTCCAGAGGTCATTATGTCACAGATCTATAAATATCCAGGGCAGTGTCTACAGATCTACTCATGATCATTATTATGTCAACAGGGAGAGATGTTGATGATTAGTAATGTAAAATTGTATCTAATGAGAGACTTGCTCAAAACTCTCGATATGAAAAACTTAAAACTTGAAAGCCAATGGCTGCATTTCATGCATTGTGCTGACCGTACAAGATTGTTACACTCCTGAAGTGTAGGCATCGTAAATTACTTTTAGCATTGGTGAGTCCACTTGCCTGGAATGTATTTGGACACCATGCAGATAAATGGGCATCTACAACATTTTTGTACGGTGCTCAACACTGCAAATGCACAAATAGGCATAGTAATTGTGTGCACTGGGTGGCTCTTAAATGACCAAGGGTGAATCAGAGAACAATTATAAACCTTCGTGATGTTAGTATATCTACATGTAAATAAAATCAAATAACTTAATCAAACCCTTTCCTAATAGCACACTCTAAATATATGAAACAAAACATATCGGTGGGTAAAGTGGCAAATCCACCACCGAACGGTCAATCGCACATCCATAAACAATAGTGAATACCGTAATCTCCCGCGTATAAGACGCGTCCTCTACGCCAAACAAAATGCTGGGGGGTCTTATAGGATGTACTGAAATTGGGGGTGCGTCTTATACGAGGGGTAATTTTACTATAGAAATGTACTAATCTTACAAATTTTAGCCTTAAAATGTGCGTCTTATACGCGAAAATGTCTTTGCTGAGTTTGGGGTGCGTCTTATACGCACAACGCGTCTTCTACGCGGGAGGTTACGGTATAATGAATAGTGATGAACCGTGGCTTTTGATGGTGATGGATTTCCATTTAAAGGCCAAATCCCACAACGCGAAAATAGTCTATAAATCCTTGTGATTTAGAGATTATGGCTCCCTAGCCGATATTGGTGTGCTAATATCATATAAGCAAGTGGAATAACAGCTAAAAAGCCTTGCCAAATTGTTGGTTTTTGGTGAGTGGTACATGTCAAATCATTTAGTTATTTTTTTATCAAAGAACCTGGAAATCTCTGTTATTTACTGTATTCTTGAGATTTTTCAGCCTTACTCTCTAATCCACAAAGATTCAAGGCCCAATATCGACAATAGAATCAAAATCACAGCGATGCAGTGCCCAATTTCGGCAGTAGAATCTAAATCACAGAGATTTATCATTCAATATCGGCTACTTGGGATTTGGAGAAAGCAATGGTGGCTATGGTGCCCTTGTGATTTAGAATAATCGCAAGCCCTAAGGTTTGCTGAGGTCCTGATTCAAAGGGATTTAAGACCCATTTTTCGCGTGGTGGGATTTGACCTTAAGATTAGACAAGAAAACTGCCCTTTACACATGTGCCTTGACTAAAGAATCACAAACAAGGCCTATTGATTAAGTCCCTGCTTTAATGATGGCAAAATATGAAAAAAAAAGAAAGAGAAAGAGACCAGGTAACCTTCCAAACCATCAGTTTGCAGATGATTCTGCTTACCGTGCTACCATTAATAAAACTACACTTACTAGTAAAATGTCGACCACTTTCCTTATGGCTATATTTAGGGTGATGACCTATCAACATCTAGACCAGGATCTTCCCTTTACAAGTTCACACAATATATATGGGTTGTCGGTCGTGCAGGGATCTCACCCCAATACAAACACACGGAAGTGCTATAAGGGAATATTATGAGATACCAACTGCACAATTCCACCATTCACAGCTCTATGTTATTCAACTTCAGTTTATACATGCACATAAGATTGATTTAGAAGATTGCTAATTAAGATACCAAAGAATAAGCTATTACTTATATGCACTAAACTAATTTCATTTGCTTGGGGTGCATTCAATTTGCTCAACTATCCACACTCAACACTTTTGAGCTGCATAATTCCGATTGAAGCAACAGTTCACTAGGCCCCTTTGACCGACTTTGGCCAAAAGTCGATCGATGAGGACCAGTGGACTATTGGTATTAAGACTTATACTTAACAGGCTACAAGATGCCTTAATTTGCATACTTCTTCAGGGGCAGACACTAACTTTTTCAGCCACTGGCCACCCGGGCCCATGGCTTGAGAAATCTATGGGCCCGGGGCTAAAGCTGTGGGCCCAGAATAGCCAGTTCACATTTTGAATGAGAAATAAAGGGTATTTCTCATTATGGCTAGATTCCTGCTGATTTTCTCTTTTCATTGATATATAACAAACATGTACTCATATAAATTAACTTTTATAGATATCTCTCTGTAAACTTCTGTAGGCCATCCTGGGCCCACCCGGACCAGAAGGCAGTATCTACTTCTCCTATCAGTGGCTACTGAGAATATGCTGATCAACAACTGCATATTGCAGTAGGTACTGCTGAAATACTTCCGAAACAGCTGACTCCACACTGCATTTTCAGTCTACACTCAGTAGTGTACTGGCTATCAACTGAATATGCACTGCATTTCAGACTAGAATCAGTAGTCTACTGACTCTCAACTGAATGTTAATAGATTCCAGAAATTATACACTCTGTGCAGCAGCATAGATGCAGTAGTCTACTGACCATCTACTGGTATGACTCTGTCCATTCACGGATTATTTACCTGATGCTTCTAAGACAGTCCATAGTGTGAATGTCAGTATGGTTGTGAACAGCAATCAAAAGATTCAGTAATGTAATAATGAAACTACCGTAATCTCCCGCGTATAAGGCGCGTCTTATACGGCGGGTTTTAGTTCTCATTTGATCCAGAAGGGGGACACCAAGAGCTTTCTTTTGATATCTTACATGCCCCCTTGGTCAAAATAGGAAAAATGGGGCCCAGGAGGGCCCAAGGTGGCCCAAGCTACCCATAGATTTTTGAATTTTGAAAATTCATTCAGTAGAACCAAAGTTATGAATTTTTCATTTTTTTGAGAATATTCCAAAAGTCTAGGTGCGCCTTATACACGGGCTGCGCCTTATACGCGGGAGATTACGGTATCCAGTGTTTGTGGAGACAAGCATACTTCACCCCTTTGCATATCAATATCTTATTCAGTGCCAGTAATGGATATACATGGATGTTGGGGTGTATGAAAGTGAGGAATTACTCACTGACTTTATATAGGGTACAAATATACTGAATCTTTTGGTCCCCATCATGACATTTTTTTTTTTACATAGTATCCATGTATCATTGATAATTGCAAAGTGCTTGTCTCATCACCTTAACATCAGTAAACCGAAAGGCATTATACTATAGCAGCACTCTATAGATATGTCTACTCTTACCCGTTTGCTATGGTAAGAGTTACCCAGTACTACTGAATCAATACTGCCCTAGCCCCCTCCTACATGATTTGCATGCACTACTATGAAGTAGTAACCGCTCCACATAGCTGATGGGGCGGTGGCTCAGGGGGCTAATGCGTTGGTAGAGTAATCAGAAGATCCCAAGTTCAAATCCAGCAAGGACCACCTAGAGAGGCATTGGTAGTGCCAGTACTAGAACAGCGGCTGCTTCTTTTATGCTTCTATCTGCCCCCAGCAGTAGTTTTCAGTATGATCTACTGCTCAACTACTGCTATAGCAGCAGCCATTCAGTAGTGCTGATTGAACACTGCCCCAACCCCATATATGGTCATGCAGCATTAAATAAGTAGATACTGTTCAAATGCTGCCATCTAATTTACATAATTGGGACAACTGATTCAATACTGCTTGCATGCTGCTAATACTACTGTTCTACTACTGTACCACTGCTGCAAGTTTTGTGGTGCTGAGCAGTAGAATGACAGTAGATGCTGATACAATACTGTTTCTGTTGCTGCTTTCACACTGAATCACTACTGTCACACCACACTGTTTCCCAGCTGCTTTAGTGCTGCATTTCTACTGCATTTTGGTGCACAAGAAGGTGATTCCTGAGAAAAGTACGGGCCCACAGCCAAAACTGCGGGCCATTGGCTCCCGGGCCAGTGTCAGTGTCTACCCCTGCTTCTTTGTCGTCATGATGCACCATTACAATGTTGCTGAATGTACATGGCAGCATGCTAAACCTTTGCGAGTGTATCAACCACAGTAGGCTCAGTATGATGCATGAATGTAACACTGGTGAGTTATTCGCCAGGGCTATGTCCATACATCATGGCGACAAATGGGTAAAATGCATTTAGCACTATGTAGTCCTCCACAATCATTTACGCTACAACTATGCAAAACACGACTCTGTGGTAACATGCAACCTAAACTCTGCCCCCACATACATAGGCTATATTGAGGTTTAGCATGACGAAAGGTAACCTGGGAAGTGTATATTTACACTCTATATACATTAGTGGTACATCCCTGCAACAGGTAGTGAATTTCTCATACCCTTATATTTAAGTATTCCAGACCCTCCCCTCTCACCCCCACAACTGCACCTGCCGTTACGGGAACCATTTGTCCCACAACGTTGGATCTCTATGGGATGGCACTAAAAGAGGCTGTCCATGTATTGTCATCACGGTAGTCAGTATCGTCAGTAGTCACAACACGTAGTCCGCCCCATGAGGCACATCTGAGTGCCGCTATACGATCTCTTTATATCGTTAATCCTATTTAGCATATTGGTTGGTGATAGCCCTTAGGATCAATACCCAAAAATGTGGTACGTAGTCGATTAATACGTTACGGATTTTGTGTAGCTGCTACACACCTTTAATGATCAATATTTCATAGTGTTCTGTAACAGCACTTATGTCTTATACAATTATCAAGATGGGCAATACAGCGGGGTTAGATGCATAGAGATTACCATTGTAGTTAGTAGGTCGGGGTATAATGTATCTATGTACACAGGAGTATGTGATGTTAGCCAACTTCCTGTCAATTTGTCTATTACAGCATACATCCCTATGGTGATAGGGCCTATTTAGGAACAGGACCAATTTAATATCATGGGGACTCACTAAGACTATTGATGGAGTTGCCGTAAAACCCCGCTTATAGGCCGCACCCTGAGTTTGTGGATATTTGTTTTGAAAGTTTTTAGAATTCATACCTTTTTTTTCTAACCAATGGATTTTAATATTTCAAAAAGCTATGGAACCCTAAGGGCAACGACCACATCCCTATCATGGCCTATGTCGATAAAAAGGTTGGGGGGGGGGGGGGGTAGAGAAACTGCTACAGCTATCTACCCCCACCCTACGTAGGGTTTACGGTGGTCCTTTACATTTCAGCTATGTCGATGTAGTAGTGATCCATATGATATCTACGGTATTTGATATGGCAACATTTGACATTTTATCTTGATATGTGTGATTTTAGAGGGCCCTGATGATGATCATAACTGACACTTCATAATAGTAGAAGAATAAAGTGTTTAATGTGCTGCCTACCTCCTCCACGGCTATGTACCACGTTGAACGTGACATGGTGTTGGTGATAGGTGACCCTATTCACCACCAGCAGGTAGATAGTGTACAATATCATGAATATGACAACAGACTCCTGTCATAACTGTCACAGTTCTCATTGCTGTTATCACTTCGTATTATCACGGGTCACGTATCCAATTCCACCATATTAAGTGCACCGTATTCGGTAAGCACCAAGCCTCAGGGTCCTGCAGACGACATTTAGACTCCTTTTATGTCGTATTTGTTCAGTGAAAAGCAGACGATTTTAGCGTGCTTCCATTTTCACCGAAAACCAAACGACAATCGGACTTCGTCCATGTGAAAAGCAGACGACTATTGGCTGCTTTTTCTGAGCAGACGACTTTTCACCTTCCCAATATCCACATGTCTGCAGCAGCTCCAGCCTGACATCAGACACTATCTGAGTGTGTGTGTGTGTGTTTGGGGCATCCTCATGTGCTTGACTGCAGCAGTGTGAGGTGGGCAGGAGGAGGCGCTATTCCCTATTAACCATAAGACTCCACCCGGACACTACTAACACAATTAAGTGACGACTTCACAAATGACAAGTTTCCAACTGCAGCTAGCTCTACCTTCAGCTGAGTCCAAGTAGGTCAGGGAAAGCAAAGCCCGCACACATGTCGTGAATACTAAATAGACCAAAGGGACACCTATGTGTAACGTGTATAATATTTCCATTCTCTATGTCCATAACCTGATGATATGTACTAATCATGATCAAGTTTTTCTGGAGGCTCTCATGCACTCTCGCTGCTTAACTGAGTAGGGAACTGAGTACATATTCTAGTCTCTCTGCTCAGTACTAGGTATGTACTGTATACCTGTACTGTACTTTATTTTTACATGTTTAGTAAGATTCTGGACTCCCATAGACTAACGCACGGTAAAGCATATTGTGATTATTTACGATATATGGGTTCGTATTTGCCAAAAAGTTATTTGACATTTCGACTGTATTACCCCTCCTTCCGGCCTCCTCACTCGGCGCAGGAATCTATATCCAGCATTTGAATTTTTTTTCCCCACATACCTGATGTTTGCAGACCTCGTTAGCATAGATTTCAATGGAGCCTGGTGGAGTTATTCACAGGAAAACATTGTTAGCCATTTTGTATTAATTTCTTACCTGAAATCCAAAGATTATAGCCAGGAGAATACATTTTGTAAAACCAAGCGATACGGCCCGGGTCCGCTCTGCGCGAAGCCATTGTTTTTGTTCCTTGCCGGGAGAGGTACCGCCGTGTTTACAGTCACTTTTCGTATGGAATCCAGCCATGACATGCTATAATATTAAAATCCCAAGAAGTATTCGATCCATAGACAAGGAATGCGTGCTAATTTTCTCCATTTTCTTCGATATAAATAAGAATCCATTGATTTTCCCAAAGTACGCGAGTCGCGGTCCGGCCTTTCCCACCCGCCTCCTTGTCCGGCGAAAGTGTGTCAGTGGCCCGGATGTAGATATAGGTCATCCGCTCGCTGTACGAGGAAGACGCCGAAAATTTCGGACCCGTTTGGAAAATCAATGGATTCTTATTTATATTGAATAATAATATTTAAATAAGAATAACTAGTATAAAATAGTAATAAAAATGCGAGATAAAAGCTACTTTTGTGATTTTTGTGTCAGGGACTACTTTTTCTGCGGAGTAGTCCTAACCAGAAGTAAATAACCAAGATGGCGGGACCTGCCCCAAAAGTTCAATTAAACAGTGAGTTTTTGTTTGATTTCATCGCTTCCCTGTGCCTAAACATGTAAAAATAAATATAGGAATGACAAATTTTGTGTATTGAATGTTTGTATTGACATCGAGAGCCGGTCACATTTCCCTCTCGTTCGTATAACTCACTCGAGGGAAATATGACCGGCTCTCGATGTCAATACAAACATTCAATACACAAAATTCGTCATTCCTATATACATACTGGGTACGGAGGGCAAGAGGATATCGATTTACTGATGAGTTTTCTGATAATCAACGTACAAAAAAGCTATAAATATTCTTGTCATTATTCATCTCCCTTCCCGTTTATCTCCTCCATGTAAGCCCCCCTCCCCGTTATTATGAATTAAGTGCCCAGAGTAAGGGGGGGGCACCCCCCTCGGGCGTCCCCTCCCCCTGTTTGGCCCCGCCCCTGTTAACAGTGAACTACCGGACTACATGTATTTCTGTTCCTCTATTCTGCTAGTCTGGATCCGTGCCTTCTGAGTGACCCCAGACCCAGGTGTGTGTAACAGTACCTGGAAGTAACAATATGCCTGGATGAGGCATTATGTGAAAGGAAAAGCAGAGTCCATTCATGTAGAGTCTACACCTGAGAAGGGCAATACATATAATATAGCCGGGCCAGAAGAGTGGAAAAGCAGTACCTAAGCAATGAATGAACAGTGTGGTCTATTAAACTACTGATTAAAGCTATTGGAGAGTACAATCTAGATCTGCAAAGATCGAGATAATTTGGCCATAAATCTCACCCGATCTCTCTGAACTGGTATCCAAAATGGCAGCCATTTCAGCTTGACTGACGATTTTACGAGGCTAAAAAATGTTTTACTAAAATATCAATTAAAGGAAACTCTTATAGTAAAACAGTACGTACAACCTAGTAAATGACAGGTCGAGTAAGCTGGAACTTTTTTTTATCTTCTTCACACCCTAAAAACTTTGCTTCATCTGGTACCCCACAAGTATCCTAGGCTAAAGTAGTCATTAATTTTGCAAAAGTAACCAGCGATCTAATAACCCATTTATATATATAGTGGAAAAGCAGTACCTAAGCAATGTATGAACAGTGTGGTCTAACAGTAGTGTTTCAGTGTCAAATCAGTATGAGGAACACTGGTGTTTCAGTAACCACTGCCATTCTACTGTCAAACACCACAGAACAGGGCAGTGTGGTCCAGTAGTAGAGCAGGGTGCTATCAGTCTAAGAGCAGTGGTCAACATGTCTGCAATATGTAAATGAGGTGCAGTAGTTGAACAGTTGTCTACTGATTTGGTACTTCTACAGCCACATATGCAGTGCAGTAGACCACCAGGGTAGGAAGAAGTAATAAAAGAGTGTCCACTGTATCACTTCTGTCCCTCTAATATGCATTGCTCCTGCTACCTGACCTCCCACTGAAGAAGTTTTCTGCTCCTGGGGGGACTTGAACCCACGTCCTTCTGACTACTCCCCATCACCTAATATGCAGCTGCATCTACTCCATAGTACTGAGTGTAACACATATAGGAGGGGACTAGGGAAGTATCAATTCAGTAGTACTAGGTAACCACGACCACAACAGGAAGGGAACATCAGCCATTACTGATAAAGCTTTGCTATAGTAGTGTGACAGCTGCATTGATGTTGCGGTGAGAAAACAGTGGATCAGTGGTTATAAATTGTATTTGAAAATTGTCTTGATTGTGACAAAGAAAGAATTACTAGACAGTCCATTATATTAGGCCCCACTTACTCACAGTGAGTAATGTCTCGCCTTCATACACCCATTTTGCCTATCTGTGCTTATCTGTAACCACTACATGTACTACCATAAACTCTGGCATATAAGGCACATCCCGCTTATATGACATACCTAGAGTATTACAATGGTCAAAATTCATATATAGGTCTGTGCCCAGATTTTAAGTATTTTTATCCAAACTGATTTATTACCTGCATGTACATGTATTTGGGCATAACTGACGAAAAATTATGATGTCAGTTTAGGGACTTGAACCCCATGTTCCTGCATGAGGTATAAATTACAGGTGGGATATAAGACAGAGTATGAGACTGGTTACATTCCAGACAGGTGAGGTAGGAAAGTTTACTGTCACACATGAGTGATTTCTACAGTAGCTGTAGGTACTTTCCCAAACAAATGCTTTGACCCCCTTCAGTCTTAACTGTATTCTTTATATCGATGTTGCAGGTTGCTTAGTAGGGGGCACCATTGCTTGATCTCGTACCCTGCGAGGTAGGGAGTGATCATTTTTTAACAACGGGGGGGGGGGGGGGGGGGGGGCTGGTGGGTTTGAGAGGGGGGAGTAAGAATTCGACCCCTTGACCGGGGGAGTCAGAATTTTTTCAACCCCTCTGATGGGGGGGGGGGGGTCAAAATAATTTCACATGTTTTCAGTGGAAAACCCCATGCGTTACTATAGGTTAGGGAGTGATCATTTTTTAACAACAGGGGGGGGGGCTGGTGGGTTTGCGCGCGAACGCGCCCTTTTATCCTATAGTAACATGCGGGCTTTTTCACTGAAAACAGGTGAAATTATTTTGACCCCCCCTAGTCAAGAGGGCAAGAAAATTCTGACCCCCCTGGTCAAGGGGTTGAAAAAATTCTGACCCCCCTCAAACCCACCAGCCCACCCTGTTGTTAAAAAATGATCACTCCCTTAAAAGGGCATGTTCGTGCGTGATTTTCGGCCCTCATGGAGGGGGTCAAAAAAATTTTACCCCCTCGAGAGGGGGGCGATATTTTTTTCGCGCATCTGCGCGCAAACCCACCAGCCCCCCCCCCATGTTGTTAAGAAATGATCACTCCCTAAGCACTAATAACTGTCAGCATGATGGGTATCAGATGTTATGTTAGGCACCCTAAAAAGTCAATATTGAATGAAGGCAATTATCTCATTTGTCAATAATGTATCCTGCTAGGTCGGTATACATTTGTACCACGACCATGATTTCCCCTCAGCAAGGTCTAACTTTCGTCACACCTGGTGAGCAACTCATCAATCACAAATCCATTTTTAGTAGATTATCATTGGACTATGAATTCAACTCGGCTTTCAAAGCTTCCTCCGAGCTGCAATGCAAATCTAAGTAAGGTTTCTTCAAATAGAGTTTCTCACATTTATGCACACATTCATGATAGCATTGAAGATCATCATGCGGCCTAGCTGGCCTCTCGTTAGAAACCGCCTTTGCTGGTACAAGGTATTCAGTAGCGAACAAGAATGTGACCTAAGAGAATGTGTTTTTTTTTCCAAACGCTAGCGGGTAGATTAGTCATTAGAGGTGCACCACCCCTACTAAAAAAAGCACGGGGAAAACTACAATGGCCCTAAACCCCTTAAATTTTACATGATGACATAGCTATTTCTGAAATTCTACATGGCGGTATGATCATTTAAAAAATCAACATGGGACTTGCTCTTAAAGGTCGTTGGGTATTTCTTAAATTAGACACGTCCCTTACACCTTGTTAAGTAATGGACACTCGTCACTTTTTAAAAGCCCCTTAGCCTTTATGGGGTTTTGGCTTAACGACATGGGTATTCAAGTATCTTGGACAAACTAATTGTCATGGTAGCTAACAAAATACAGCAGGGTTAAATGGACATCCTTTATTATTAGAGGTCCATAGTACATGTACTAAGTACTTGGACTGAGAAATTATTGCCCTCATAAAAGATTAATTTGATAGACAGTAGACAGAAAATTAGACCAGGCAACTTCAAGTTATCGCAACAGAAAATGAAACAGGGGTGTGTGATCTGCAATGTGCCGGAAAACAAGATAGGGAGGAATTTCCCAGACTATCCAGGACACAGCGTTGCTTGTGTCATGGATGATGTAACAAATAGGAAAAGGGGAATGTGTATGTAATCGTATAGACTGTCCAAGTAAAAATGTAATTTGTTGCATTCACTAACAGGGTGGACATTTTAACTTTTAACTTCCTGGTCGGTTATTTCTAACTATTCAAACTACATAACAATGTCTATCATAGTCCATCCATCAGATGTAATAAAAATGCATATACAGCATTTTTTTCTTTGTATACTGGACTATAAGCCTTTACACATGCCTCATGCCATATAAATATGTTTCAGCGAATACTACATCCTCTTTTCACTTGACCAACACTATACGTCTCCATTAGTATACATCATCATCATAAATCATTGCAAACACAGTCAATCTATGTACAATAACCAGAGGTGGTATCTGTACATCATACTAGGACTAACGACAATATGACAATGTGTCCCCCATTATCTACATAACGTTACCATTACTATAGTGATATTAGGTCTGCATAAAGTACATGTATCACACTGGCTGCCATTCAGTGATTCATTTTTAGTTTTCCCTGGCCGCCATGATATAAAGGGAAATGGTGCATGTTGGTTTTTAGTCCCTACATCACACGTACAGCATGCACTCTGATAAGCTCACCCACCAAAGCAGTAAAATATCTACTACACAAACTCCCTCCTATACTAATACTTATTCACATGCTACATGTATCACATTTACCTCCTCAGAATCTGTCTCATCAATACAATCCATTGTCCCTGTGCATGGTCGGTGTGTACGATATGATTATACAGATACCAGGGCCTGACCTAGTTGCAAACTTCTGTGGGACATGTATGCAGTCAGTGTACAGGATTCCAGGCTGTGACGTCACCATAAGGTCACAGAGACGCTGGGACAAGTCACGTGACTGCCAGGGGACACAAAAGGAACATGTGCATCATGTGTCAAATGCAGGAAGTGGTCATGATTTAACTAAAAGGAACAGAATGGGGAGCACTGCGGGGGGGTGGGGTTGAAAAGGTGTTGGCTCAACAAGAATATTGATGAAGTAGTGTAGGCTATTGATAAAGTATAACAGTGTAAAGGCCGGCATCATCGATCATTAGTGCAGATCACTCGAGTGGTAATTTGTGTTTTGTTTAATAGTTTCTTCTGGTTTCAGCACTGATACCTAATCGACCTGTGAGGGGGCAGCACCATACTTCGTGCCCATCTTCTACTCAGAGGCAGACCGATCGGCAGAAGAGGACTGGACCCCGTACAGGACGCTAACACGCTTCTCTGCTTCTGTATTATAACCTAAGTAATAAAGTCACCCTCAGCTGTGCACTGTTTAAGTGACCTAAGTGAGCCAAAGAGCCGCCCATAGCCTCGAGCCTTTACACTTCTATTCCAATTATTTGCATAATGCTGCAATTATCAATCTCATACAATTCTCAAGTGTCATTAATTGTAGCCTTAAGGCATCGGCAAAATATATGAAGTTTTATAGATGTAATGATAATGATCAAGGTCTGAATGTGCTACAGGCATTCAACGCCCTTTTATGCTGTTCTTTAGACCTAGCGAGGTAGCAATTGAGTGAGACTACTTTACTAACATGGCGCACAGCTACCACCTGGTTGTAGTGCGAAGAACTATTGAATATAAAGAATGCTGGTATAGATATTTTACATTCTGATTCTACGCTTTATAATACTAGCAATGTATGTACTGCGGAGATATATCATTTCTATTGAAAGACTGCTTTAACTTGGGATGGGAGGGGGGGGAGGCACAGAGGTTAGGGTTACGACAATGCTTTCAGGGCAGGTTTGTCTGCTATAATAAGGTATATGCATGATCTATGTAACAAGATACAAAACTTCAACATTTTCCTTTGTTTCATCTGCCTTGATCGTTGCTAATTCTACATAATGTGAAAGTGATATCAAAGTTGATATCGGACCAGTGTAATGGATATTGGCACTTAAAGGGAAAGATGATGTAAATATCCTTTCAACCTCATACACATGCGAATGACTCCTTTGGGAAAAGGGCATTTCCTTTAATAGTTGTGACAAATGACTTATAACCACCTTTTGTAAACATCTAAATGACCCAAAGTGATAACACTTTTATAGTCTCTGACCACAGGCACGGACCTCAATACACAGTGCCCAGCCACAAGCAATCACAAATCCATACAGTATATGACCCTCACTGATTCTCATCTATCGTTAATAATCAGCCTGATAGTTGCAGTTGCAACATTTGTTTTCTTCTTTCAGCTTCAGGTTGGACTGACCTATAATGTACATCATAACGACATTTTGACTTCACTCTATTTTTGAGTAGTTGGCATTAACGTATAAGGGGTAAACTGCGAGGCAGGTGTCATGGCATAAATGAGGTAAGACTATATTATTGTGTCTCAGTATGGTCTAAAGTTTATGGGGGAAAAAGGCCTGTTTTAAGAAGGGAAGAACGTCAGTTTTGCATTAGATTCTTCTAAAATATGTGTAAACAGTATCTACCTACGGTATGCAGAACCATGAACATATAGTACCTATATAGGTCCATGGTAGAACGTAGGAGGGAAATGTGTCTATCTAGAGGTCGCGGACATTTATATGAAAAAAATATATATGTAAAAAAAAAAGTTCAAAGCTGAACTAATGAACTGAAAAAACGAGAAAGAAAAGTAATGAATAACTTACCCCGTCTGGTGTAATGGGGCGGCGCTGGGAGTCAATACGGACGACTCTGACGAGCTGGGGACCTTTCTGATCTCCCGCTATCTCCTTGGATGCCATCCTGCTGGCCTGGCGCCTTTTTGGTGACTCTGAGGACCGGAAGTGGCGGTCAGAGCGTCTGTCGGGACTAGGTGTAGCGCCACCTGGCGTGATGGAGGTAAAGGAGCCGTCAAGACTGTCACATGTGGAGGAATCAGAGACCTGGGTAGTTACACAGGGGTGGCCCGGTGGATCTGTTAGAGAAGAAAATGTGCCAAGCATTATGAAGAGATATCTAGGTTTGATATCTAAATGGCCTGGCAAGTGCAAGGGCCTAAAGAATGGCTAGAATACTCGTACTTGGATCAACAGAGCATCTGATAGCTCCCGATAGAATGTTGCAGCTGAACTTGTAATACATCCTTAATTGTTTGTTGCATGATAAGTCTTGTGTTCACATAATCATGCCTTTTCACTCGTCCTATTGCTAAATCAACTAGCAATCTATCAAGAGCTACAGTAACTAGAGATTCACTAGGGATTGCCTATACATGTATGAACCCTTATGGCAGAACTATATCAATGTATTTACTGAGATGTACCACCGGTATGGAAAATAGACATTTAATTCTTGGAAATGTTTTACTACTAACTAATTACTTAAGTTGACTAGACCTGATTGTACCACTGTTATAGTTTGACTTGGCAAATAAAGAGAATGAAACCAAAAAGGTGCTAGGTCGAAGGAGAATCATTTTGTGAAATTTCATTTGCCACATCGTGATGACACGACAGTCCACAGGCAGTGCCTTATTTAGGGCGACCAAGTCAAACACCTCATTCACAATGCTGCTTCAGTATGCATGGAAAGAGGCAGCAATGCTAACTTATCTCCTCTAGGTTCAGGAAGAGTAAAGTCCTATACTGTGTTAACAACAGCCGAATTGGAACATTTCCACAAAACGTAGACTTCCTTTGGGGGTGTGGATGTCACATGTCGATTTTAAGAAATGGTCATGTCACATGTCACCTAAATTCCCATGTCCCATATAAGAGCCTACCATGTCCCATGTCAAATTTAAGAAAACACCTATGTCATGTCACAAATGTTTTGTTTCATGTCACTAAAGCCCATGTCACATGTCGATTTTAAGAAATGGCCATGTCACCATGTCGAATTTAGTGGTCCACACCCATTCCTTTCGACCACAAGTGACTTGTGTTTACCCTTTAAGGACATCGTGTTGAATTATGGCTCCCGGTATACCCGTACCTATCGCCATTACTCTTCAGGAGTCTATTGATCTTGCAGGGGCGGCATGATGCATACATGCAGCCCCAAGAGTTATATGTATGCATAAGGCTCTTCAAGTAGCCTAGTGCACTGAAGTACTCACCCGAAACTCTGAGCAATTATAATATGTCATGAAATATGACCAAATATCCGCCACAACTGGCTCCTACCTGATCAAATAGAGAGTACAATGTTTAAGGGGGATAGAAAGACCTAAGCAAGTTCTTAAACTGAAAATGACTTTTTCTCCTATTGGTGGTTGCTGGTTCATTTAGGCTCATTAAACAACAGAACACCCTCCCGGACAAATGGCTGCTGCATATATACCTATTGGCTAATGCAATGACTTAAATCCATTAACAATGTTTCTTTTTCTTTTTCTTAGCCCTGTCGAAAATTGTCTTAAATCCATTAACCCTTTGTACTACTAAGTGCATTAATGATTCATGCCCTCGGTTATTATACAATGCGTGCATGCAGGTCAGGTGTACCGGGGCTACATTCATATATCATACTATCTCTGTCGGGTTGATATTGTCCCTAAGGGTCGGCATGATGCAGCACTGGCGAGTAGATTCACCAGCACTGCACTGGTGCAACTTCAAGACGACCTAAGGAAACAACACCTATCAACTCCTAAATGCTGTCCTTCGACTCACAGAATATACAAGACTTTGATGAAGATCTGCTTCATAAGGGCAATACTGTCCGTAGAGGCCCTGTGGTTGGATCATTGTGCACTAGGTGGTAACATCTGGAGAAAGTCTTAAAATACTAAATTCTGCCATTTGTTTATGGCCAGACTTCTGAAGTGCTCAACGAAGGCCTTTTCTCTAATATAAAATCTTCTTTTCTTTGACTGTCACTGTAAATGGCTTTGGTATTTGCTTTGTTTTATGATAGCCGATTAACCTTTTTTCATTTGATCATGTTCTTTTATTATTTTGCTCTAGGGTGAGCCAAGGGACAACATCCCACAGTCCTCTCCCAAGATTTGCCATCTCATGTAGTGTTGAAAATCTCACTTATGAATCATAATTACGGGTATAAAGCGCACCCTGAGCAAGGGCCTTGCCCTAAGCCCTCACTATTAGACGTGCCTTTGTCTTGATTTTGGCTAGTTTAGTACAACTTAATCGGTAATAAAAAGTCTTTGGATACTTTTCACGACTTGCAGGCACAACCCACGGGAGCACCATTTCATACCTAAGTTTTTGCCAGCTGGTTGTAGATGTTGTTAGTGTATGTGAATGTCCAATGTTGTGGTGTGTAGAGCAGCCTCTGAGGTCAGTGTCCTTGTCTGACCTGTGGGGCGTCTCGGGTATGTCCTAACCAGTCTACACTAACACTGACCACAACACAGCATTCTGTGTGCCATACATACTTTTGGTACCAGCAGTCTGTCCTCACCAGGCCACACCACTATACAACTGTTCTATCCAGGTAGTCTACACTCACACTGTACCCATCTACACACACACAGTACCAGTCTACTACACTCACACTGAACTAGTCTACACTTACACTATGCCAGTCTACAAACACACAGTACCGGTCTTCACTCACACTGAACCTGTCTACACTCACACAGTACCAGTCTACACTCACATTGAACTAGTCTACACTCACACTATGCCAGTCTACAAACACACAGTACCGGTCTACACTCACACTGAACCTGTCTACACTCACACTGAACCTGTCTACACTCACACCGTACCAGTCTACACTCATCCTGTACCAGTCTACACTCACACTGAACCAGTCTACACTCACACTGAACCAGTCTACACTCACACTGTACCAGTCTACACTCACACCGTACCAGTCTACACTCACACTGAACCAGTCTACACTCACACTGAACCAGTCTACACTCACACTGAACCAGTCTACACTCACACTGAACCAGTCTACACACACACAGTACCAGTCTACACTCATCCTGTACCAGTCTACACTCACACTGAACCAGTCTACACTCACACTGAACCAGTCTACACTCACACTGAACCAGTCTACACTCACACCGTACCAGTCTACACTCACACTGAACCAGTCTACACTCACACTGAACCAGTCTACACTCACACTGAACCAGTCTACACACACACAGTACCAGTCTACACTCACACTGAAATAGTCTACACTCACACTGTACCAGTCTACACACACACAGTACCAGTCTACACTCACATTGAACCAGTCTACACTCACACCGTACCAGTCTACACTCACACTGAACCAGTCTACACTCACACTGAACCAGTCTACACTCACACTAAACCAGTCTACACACACAGTACCAGTCTACACTCACACTGAACCAGTCTACACTCACACTGTACCCATCTACACACACACAGTACCAGTCTACACTCCCATTGAACCAGTCTACACTCACATTGAACCAGTCTACACTCACACTGAAACAGTCTACACTCACACTGAAACAGTCTACACTCACACTGAAACAGTCTACACTGGTGTGAGCATAGACTGGTTCAGTATGAGTGTAGACTAAAACTGTGTGTGTGTAGGCTGGTACAATGTGAGTGTAGACTGGTACTGTGTGGTACAGTGTGAGTGTAGACTGTTACGGTGTGAGTGTAGACTGGTTCAGTGTGAGTGTAGACTGGTATAATGTGAGTGTAGACTGGTACAGTGTGAGTGTAGACTGGTACAGTGTGAGTGTAGACTGGTACTTGTTTGTTTGCTTGTTTAGTTTTACGTCCGGGGGCCATCAAGGAACTCAGACATTCAAGAGTTCTTGTCCAATAGGCAGGGCCAGACAAACCAGGGCCTTTGATCACTCAGACGTGGTTCACTGAGGGGGAATCCCATGGCAAAAGACAAGCATGTAAGCCCGGGCCTGCGCATATGCTTACCCAAAGACACAAAAAAAAACAAACTTTGTCGCCTTTTACGAATCTGGTATGCCCACTGTTAGTATGGAAGATTTCTCCTTGTGGACTCCCAATGAAGTTATTCTGCTCCTCCATGTAGACTGGTACAGTATGAGTGTAGACTTGTTCAGTATGAGTGTAGACTGTTACAGTGTGAGTGTAGATTGGTACTGTGTGTGTAGACTGGTACAGTGTGAGTGTAGACTGGTTCAGTGTGAGTGTAGACTGGTTCAGTGTGAGTGTAGAGTGGTTCAGTGTATGTGTAGACTGGTTCAGTTTGAGTATAGACTGGTACTGTGTGTGTAGACTGGTACAATGTCCTGTACCAATCTACAATCACACTGACCTGCGTGCATATCTTCTGTACTAGCAAATTGAGCAGTCTGTCCCTACCAGGTCACATCCCCATACAACTGCACTGCATGTACACCCTGAGTTGAAGGAAAGGCTATAAGGCACAGCTAAAGCTTGATTTTGGTAATTGGTACTGTTCTATACTGAATATATATATATATATATATATATATATATATATATATATATATATATATATATATATATATATATATATATATATACCCCACCTGTAAGGCGTACCCCTTCTTTTGCAACATTTCATGAAGGGCGAGGTTGGTAACACAATATCGAAGCCTCCTAAAGGGTGGGCGACCCAAAGAAAATGGTCAAAGTCATATCATCCCCTTACCTCGATTCTTAATATTATTGTTATACATATACCTGGCAGGGACGGAGGGAGGATAGTTTACATGTGAACGCCACAGCTGTACAGTTGAGACGTCGTCACAGATGACTAATGACATAATTTAATACGTATAGACAGGTGGTACTAACGTCCTGACTGACGTAGATAAAGCACCACAGATGTCACCACAGGTGTATGGTCTTAAGACACCGACATTAATGCGGCAAGATCTACTACATATGTACTAATGGAGAGGTTGTTTGAATAATAGACCGCCTACTGCTTTTAAGACAGGGATATATGAAGTATTTGGTCCAATTCCTCTAAGACATTAAGTAATGAACCGGGGTAATGCACCACAGCAATATTGTGTTTCGACATCATAAATGCAGTCCAGGTGAGTTACTTCCTAAGGCTGCACCATGCGGTCTACGGAACGGACAGATTGATTATCTTTCACAGTGAGGGTTTGATACTCCATTGCCGCACCCGGAGATTCTCACCATCCTGCTTCGTGCATCATGGCGACAAAGAAACCTGAACAGAGAGGTGTTATGCAGACCTTACAGTGTTAAAGGCATCATGCTAGCCACCTATCTATCCACATTATGTGACATTATGCCGATACATGCCGAGCGCCAGCACCATCCCTACCGTTCAGGTGTTAGCCCACCAACACGAGCGCCAACTCAGGAGGACAGTGGCAGCAGCTGGAACTAATGAATGTCACCCCTCCATTTTATTTTGATGTGTCAAACATGAGTGACGTCATAATGGTCACAGCGACCATAGGTCAGTGACATCGAACCGTAAATCCGCTCAGGTTGTGGAAGGTAGGGTATGGGTAAAGTACTGGGATGTAGCAGTGGAGTAATGGGCCTATGTTGTCATGATATACATTGGTGGATGTGGGGGTGCTTCTTAGGAAGAGCGACATGGTGACAGATGTGCATACTAGTATAGCCGTATTACATATACATTATATCAGGTGATCAACTGCGCAATAATAAGTCCTGTTACACTTCCTTTTGGCATGCACAAGTTTTACACCCTCCCTTCATAGAATCATTTAGATGCACTTTTGGCTTTCAACATATTTGTCCTTGTGTAAAAATATATTAGCATGTGTCCCGCAAAAGTAGTCATTAGCCTGTATAATGGATGTAGAAATGTACACCACACATTGATACACTTTAAGAAGTATCAAAATGTTTTAATGCACATAGAATGCTAACAAAGTAACATGACTACAGGTACAATAACCCAAATGATAGTAAAATTTGTCCTCACCCTCTTGCCTGGTATGTCTGGCCGATGGGTCCAGCCCTGAAATTGGTGTCGATGGAGGTGTCCATCGGTCATCAGAGTTGGGCGATCCAATACCATTTCCATCCTCCGAGCTGGGTGAGCTGACGGTGATGGTGTGAGATTTGGGCCGGCCACTGCTTGTGAACTCAGATATTCGAATTGCAGGACGCTTCATGGTGGGCGAGCCACCACTGACCGTGGCCCGGCGATGCTTGGCATCAAGCTGGTAGTCCATCGACTCAGAATGACTCACGAAGACATCGCAGTCATTGTCTGTATCATCACGACAACTGTAAAAATGAAGAAAGAAAAATTGTCATACAAGATAAATTGCATTCCGTTTCCTAGATGCAAATTTGCTTCATTGTTGATAAACCTTATTACCAAAAGGAAAATGCAAGTATCCTTTAACTCTTGAGCGAGAACAGTAAATACAAACGCGGAAACCTTGTTCTAAAAAAAGTTATATTAATGGATGAAGAAACGCATATAGATTTCTGCTAATTTCATTTTGGTGCAGACTTACCATTCTGGAATGAGAGATTATTGGGTACCCGGTAATACACGAATTCGAAATGGATTAAGCGATTTGCAATAATGCTATCATGTTGCTGATCAATTTGCCCGTTTTTCCATTATACATACCTGCAAGTCCAATGCACATGCTATTCTTCAAAACTAAATTTATGTGCTAACACTTTACCTATTGTATTGAATATCATTAAAGACAATATATTGTAAACCATGATGTCACACAACAAATTTGATTTCTTAATGCTTATGAACAAATTCGATAAGAATTGGTCAATCCAGATACTATATGAGGTGCGTATTTATGGGGGACAAAAAGCTATTTTAAGGCTATATATGCACAATGACAGTAATACTGTATCCGTAGGAACCATCCATCGATGGCAATCAGCCTCTTTTAGGGGAATGTTAGGGGTATGGATAGCATATACTTTTGATAGTAAACATTTTCAATCAAAAGTCTTACAGCCACTAGATTGAAGGGCTAAAAGGCCTCATGATAAAGCATCTATAAATCTTCTCTTGCAGCTCAAAGATTAAGATGGAAATTATAACGTGCACGGCACTATAATTATTCATTCAATTGAGGTTTTATTGACCACAAGTGTCATCTCATATTTCTGGTAATCAGGGCAAGGACATTCACCATTTTTGTCATTAACTGTCCTCCAATGGCTGATTTCAGTGAAGGAAGAAAATATGATGGTACCGGTCTTATATACCACAATGAAAGCAATACTGACAAATCCAATGTACATAAGTTCCATTTTGTGCATGCATCCTTTGACACTGGGAATTGTGCTGAATAATTGAATTTCCCACTGAAAGCGATCCACATTGTCAGAGTGCAGGTCTGAATAACTTCCACTTGTCTTTTCATAATATAGTACAGCATTATATAAAACTTTACAGGTACTCCAGTCCTTGGATGAGAGAATATAAGAGTAACAAAAGAAATAAATCCATGTGCATATAACAGTGATTATTGTAGAAAACAAAACAAAAAATCATACTGCAATGGTACGGAAACAAGGGGTTGAGGTTATTGTTAATTTAAAGGCGCTCTGAATCGAGGAACTATGTCCGCCGACATTAGCACTGTGGCGGACGTAGCCGATTCAGTGCTCCTTTGAGTTTTTAAATGAACAGTCAAGAGACTCCCTTAGCAAAAGATAATTTGCTAATCTTATGCTTAAAGTGCTGTTTCTATGACAACCACATCCCCGCTCTCCTCTCCATCTGAACACTCATGTATAACCTCTGAACACACGCTGTCCTCGGGATCCCAGCGTCTGGCCAACCTCTGCTTATGAAGTTCATGAAATTTGTTGATGTTTAGTTTGCGGTTTCGCTGAATCATTCCCTTGGAGCGATTGCTATTAAAGAATTGATGATCATCTCTGTCATAGTTGGAGTCCCTGTATAAGTCACTGGAGTGATGGCTTTTGTGACCTGCTACAGCATTAAGAGCACCATTAGCAAGACCGTCAAACCAGTCTTCAGCTTCTATAGCCATATGTACACTGACTTCATCAAGGTCGCTGATATCGTCGCTGATGACTGAATCAATGTCCTCTAGACAGCGAAAGTTGCTACTCCAGATCTGACTCGGGAGTATACCACCACTCTCACTTTCAGGAATAGCGAGACTTGTGCGAGCAAAGCGCTCCATGCTCGTGGATGGCCTTCGCTTCTCATGATGGTCGATCATAAAACTATGTCTGTGAGGTCGTGCGGCATGCCGCCCGAAATGCTTGGCTACATCAGTGTCGGAATTGGAAATTTGATTGCGGCTGCAGCGCATCATAAGTTCCTCATTGAGTTTGTGTCGTAAGGCATCCTGCTCGGCATCACCTGTATGCAGTACACCAGAAAGCCGTTTTACCTGTTCCAGCTTTGCTGCTTTACTTCGATCCACAGAGCTATTGCCTTTGACAGAGAAGTTGACATTATATACACCAGGAAACTTGTCCTGCAGCTCATTAAGAACTTCACTCTTCATAGAATATCGGCCACTATCCCTACCACCACCAACATATGACTTCTCCGTAGGAATACTTTGACACGAGCCATTGGCTTTGATACACTGTCTGTTACTCTTGTTACTTCGGCGGTTAAAGGCAAATGGGTGGTAGGCCTGGGTGACTTGCTCTGCTTTTCGAGTAGGAAGGTTTCCATTACAATGTACTCTAGCTGTCGTCTCCTCGACAGAGATTGCTGCTTTCTTACCAGTTGTTGCTCTACTAGATTCTCTGGTGGGTCTGTGAGGTTGGCATGTTGAATTGGACATTTCTGAATTACATCTTCTTTGATTTGTATGCTCAATTGTACCGAATCTCCTCATTGCAGAATTATTAGGTGAATGCTCTCGCCAAAGGTCCAAGTTTGGTGGTATATGCCAACTTTGCTCCTTTGGTGGCTCTGTTTGTAAATTACGACGGCCCTTCCACAAATCAAGCTTGTGTGGTATCTTGTCTTCTAACAAAGATTGTGCATCAGTTGATTGTGCCTCTCTGCAGTTTCTCTTATTCTTCAACTTCACCTTTGGACTGAGCTGATGGTGGTTGGCCTTCAACTGCGGCCTTGGGGAGTAAACTCCTGCATGGTCCATGCGAGAAATGCTACCACTCTTTTTAACGTTTTCAATGATGAAATTCTGAAACACTTCTGGGTGAAGGAGGTCGTCATCTTTATATTCTGTCTCTTGTCCTGAATCTCCCTCCTTATCAGCTCCATTATACTCATTGTAATTGGTCGTCAGCATGTCATTGGTACCATCCACACCAACACTGGGATGAACAATGTCTTCTTCTCTCACTTTAACACACCGTTCTAGGGGTCGGTGTGCTTTTCCTCTCCACTTCTCACCTTCAAGATCTAGTTCCTCATTTTCTTGTATTGTCTCATACATTGTCATTGGCGGCTTCACCGTGGCAATAACTGTCTCATGCAGGTCACCACTGTAACGGCCATGACCAAGCGACTCCTCTAATCCAGATGTCAGTTCGGTCTTGCGAATTGGATTCCTCCCGATGTAATGCTCCCTGTGCCTCCTGATGCATGCTTCCTGAAACCCTGGTGCCCAGAACTGGTCCCTTGGTTGTGGGCTGTCATCATCAGTACTCCCCATAGAGTGGTGTCCACTGTTAGTTACATACACCTGTGAATGTCCAGGGAACCCATCTGGACTGCACCTGCTCATTGTACAATCAGTGGCAATGTCTGAGGGCTGAGGACTTCCTGGTTTGCTGCCACTACCTGAAGCCGAAAGCTCATGCTCCAGTCGAATCCACTGGTTAACAAATCTCAGGTACATCCTGGAGGCTCTGGTACTTTTCCTTCTTATAACCTTGAGTGGCCAGGAGTTGATTTTTGATACTTTTTGACTTTTTGTCTGACCAGAAACATCTGGAATATTTCTCAGTATAAATTCTCATGCTGAATGAATGCTCTCCGGTAACCCTTTGGAGCATTCAGACAACATTCAGGTAGCAAAGTTTCATCCTTTTGCTTTGTCTTTCGTGTGCAAAAGATTGAAAGTTCCAGCAACCATTGTAGAGAAGAAAGATATAGAATATGTTCTCCCAATTCGAAATCATGGTGGTCTGAGTCTATGGTTGATCTAAATCACAAGGGCTTAAAGCTTTGATTCTTCCATGCTCAGTCTTTTGAAAAGAGGTAGGCGTGCTGGCATGCCCTCCTCCTCCAGGTTAGCTAAAGTTACACCGACCAGTAACGTCAGCAGTCTCTCCTACTGGAGACCTGTAGTATGGTAGGAGGAGGGAGCTGTGGTTAGTCACTGACATTACCCCTGTGTCTGTGTCCTACAGGCTGTCTTCCGATGAGTAACGACCAGGTGTGGTAAGGGAACGTTCATTATTTATGGCAGGGGGGGATGACCAAATGAAGGGGGGGGGTCATTTTTTTTTTGAGGTATTCAGAGAGGGGGGGGTCATTTTTTTCCAACCTATTCTTAGAGAGGGGGTTGTTTTTTTTTAGCGCCTCCCACGCCGCGTAGCAGCGGTACCGCAAAGCGGTACGGGAGTGCCCTATGATGATTTCATTTGCCCCATGTGATGAGGTCTCACAATACAAAATAACAGTGGGAGGCATTTTTTTACGCGGTCACAACGGCATTTCTTGTTTCAACCCATTTTTAGAGGGGGGTCATTTTTTTCCCACCCATTCCGGAGGGCCAGGTAGTTTCCTGATGGGGAGTATATGCCAATGTTATGCAAATTTTATGACAAAGAAACAAAAATCTTCGCGACACGTCGCAAATTTTAACTATTTGGTTTTCAGTAATAATTCTAGATATAATTCTGCCCAACATTTTGTTACCAGCTACCTCTAATTCGTATCCATTTGACTATGTTATATGATGGGAGTCTTACTCCTTTGTGTGTCAAAGGGCAGTTAGCACGGATAAGATGTACCGGTACCTGTGTTACCAACTCACATGACCACTCCTTGACCAATCAGGGCATCGCAATTTTTCCGCTGGTTCCCACAGATTTGTGAAAGATCTTTTGGCAGGTACCCATATTAAAATTTGACATGATAAGCCCACTTTAAAACATGGATGAGGACAGTCACTACCACTTTGGTATATGTATACAGTTTTCCCTGGGGTGTAACACTGTTCAGCTCTTGAGATTGAAGTATTTTTCCCAATTTGTGACACAATGTTCCTTGTTCTTTTGCTCGCACTGCTGATTGTTTCAAAAGATGTCATCATGAAAATAAATACTTTCCTTTAAAGGGATGCTTGGAAGGGTATGGTATGCCACAAACAGCACTTTGTGGTGCTACACCATACACATCACGAGAGTGAACAGGGCACAAACAAGGTTCTCAGTAGTAAAATATGTTACATGCTAAAATCACTGCAACTCGCAATCAGAATTTCTAGATTTAACTTGTGTTTTCACCCCTTGATGAAATCAACCCTGACAGAAATTGTGTCTATAACACCCTTCAAATTAATATAAAAATTCCGAAAGGGGGGGGGGTCCTTTTTTTCCCACCCATTCCGAAGGGGGGGGGGGGGAGTTTTTTCTGACATATTCATTCTGACAGATTGTCGTCCCCCCTGCCATAAATAATGAACGGTCCCTAACACAACGTAAGGCCTGACACCAGCCTTATAGGTTATTGAGTCCCTCCACACACCTGGGGCCCTTGATGGGGGGTCCCCAATGTCCCATGTTGATTTTAAGAAATGATCATATCACTGTGTCCATTTTAAGAAATGTCCATGTCACTGCATCGATTTTAAGAAAAGCTCATGTCTCTTATGTCGATTTTAAGAAAGTGCCAATGTCCCATGTCACTAAGCTCCAAAATGCCCATGTCACCATGTCGATTTTAGGGGTCTAGGGCCCTACACCTGCAGCATCCCCATCACCAATAAGACCACCCATCCCCCAATTACCACCCACCCACCCAAGGATATATACTAAAGTCTTTCTGTATTGTTTGTAGTAACTAGGGTGTTCTGATATTTACAGTCAACTACATGTACAATAACCACAATAAGCATATGAAAATCATTGATGGCCGTTACTGCAATTGGGCTACTTTGCAGACCACTCAGTGGTATAGGACTGACCCGGGATACATTATCAACCAATGAGATGACTCCCTCCATTCACTGCAGAATTTGTTGGGTGCTTATCTCGCCAGGCCCTAGATAAAGCAATGGCGGACACATTGAACATCAATACTATTGGCCCTATAAGACTGGCAATGGTTTTACAAAATAGAAGGTCTGTTGCAAAAAGAAAAGGGGGGGGGGGTAGACTTTGATTCCCAATCATGTATTGTCTACCCGGATTGTCTAACAGAGATATTGGTACACAACAATCATATTGTACACAGCCGTGCCACATGGAGAACCTAGGACTACACGGTAGTCTACAGCCATGTCCATCACAGCACACTGTACACCTAGGTGCATGCCACACTGGAGGTACCACCTGGGACCTTCCTACCAGGTGGAGGCGGCCCCAGCAGGGCAACAAGTGTGTAGCCACCAGGTCAAGGACACTCTGGTCAGGAGGCCAAGGTCACCTCGTGTAGCTGAGTTGCTGTGGGTCAAGGTCATGGTACTGGGCATGTGTGTGCTATGTGCACGTTTTGGCTGCTTCTGTATTGGAGGTGGAGGGTATTGGTAGGACAGAATGCTTGGCAGGCTTTTTTCTGGTTGGTTCACAGGGACAGTGTTTTGGTATAATGCTCCAAGATTTGGTACCAACTTTGTGTCATTGCTATCAATACCATAAAGAAACCATTACATGGCCCCTAATCACATTATTATCATTATTATGCCACCCCTGTGAGTGTTTTGTATCTGCCGTTACATCGCTGGGTGGGAGGGAGGTTCTGAAAAATGTAGGTTTAAAGTATGAAGTTTCAAATAATGAATTGCTTTTGAATCTTGACCAGGAAGGTAGATTTCAAGATTATTTAGAGCAAAAAGCTCCAAATAGTCTCAAATCGCAGGTGACATATGACAACTATCGTACTACCTCGCATATAAGGCGTGGTTTGTATGACGGCACTTTCATCCATCAATGACTTGTTTTACAAATAAAAAGAGCCCAAGATGCAGACACACCATATCAAGTAGTGGCCTATAAATGTCCAGCTACTCTGGTATGCAGGTTATGCCATCCATTACATATTTCAAACTGAAGAGACCAGCCTGTGGCTGACAGTCCAGTGGATGTGTAGCACAGACAAGGCAAAGTCAAAAGATCAGACATTTCAACAACGAAAAACAGAGGAGAAATACAGCAAATATAATGGGTTTAATATTTCATGGCACATTGCTGGAGCATCAGCTGTTGAAGGAGAAAAGTTTTACAACATGGCAACAATGTAGAATAAAAATTCTACTTGGACCAAGTTAAAATAGTGTTTTGCTTGCAGTCACTCGACCTCGCTCAGCAAAACAGGGCCGACTTCAACTGTTAACAAAATCACCCACAGTTATCAGATATATAAGTGCCATGCTAAGGTCATTCTTACCTAAACAGTCAGAGTAAATCAATAGAATCGTAATATCATTTTAAATTATTCTAATAGTTCAACGTTACCTTACACAACCATACTCAACTCCAGTATTAAGTATCAAGGATAGTATTGTCCTAGTCATCTTGGTGCATGGGATTTATACAATCCTTTCTGAATTACCGTAATCTCTCACGTAGAAGATGCGGTAGGCATATAAGACGCACCCCCCCCCCAACTCAGGAAAGGCTGGTTCGCGTTTAAGACGCACCTCTAAGGGGGATGATTTTTGTAAACTCAGTACTGTTCTATAGTAAAAATACCCCGCGTATAAGACGCACCCCCTTCTTGGGGAAAACCTATAAGACGCACCTGGCCTCTGTTTGGCGTATAAGACGCGTCTTATACGCAGGAGATTACGGTACCTGTAAGCAACTTCTCTTAATGCGAAAACTACCGCTGTAAAACTCAATCTTATATTAGAATGTAATATCTATATTTTGAAAAGATAAACATGATAACTTTCTATATTATACAATCTTGCTGTGTACTACCGGGTATTAGCGATTTCCTAATCCGTGTGTACACTCAGTCTTTGAGAATAAAGTAAAATCTGAATAAAGTATATATCAAAAAGGTTAGTAGACTCCCACATTCCCAGGATCTTATTTTCTGTACACACTAGTATGTATATTGGAACATATATTGCATACATCTCTTATTTGTTCAAAATGTTATGTTAGTATGGGAATGTCTAAAAACACATTTATCGTGACCATCACCTGGGTTACTGACACTTTTAATCCTTTAAAAAGATTCACCTTCCCTATGAGGGTACTAAAGTATTGCATGGGGAAAGAAGACAACAAGGCAACTGAAAAGAAACTAAAACTAAAAGAAAATCATTTATCTAGATTTCTTATATAATGAGGTCACTTTCTTATCAGACTACCTATTACTTCTATTTACAGGGACCAGCGATCATCCTAAAAGTCAAGATGACAGTCGCCAATGGGGCGGTCCAGGAGAACTTTATTTATGTGTTAGTAAGTGACAGAAAAGGCAAAGCACAGAGGTGTAGTGTTAGCTGGCCACATATAAACTAAACTTACGACGTTTTTCCAAAGATGCGTGTGAGATCAGGTACACTTGAACTAAAAGGGAAAAACAATCACAGTACATATATACACAGAACGGAAACAACGTTAACCCTTTATGGACGGCATGGTACCTTAAATCTTCATGTCCATATGTCATTATGATTTACCAGTACTTCGCCAGCAAGTGATTTGCCGGCGCTGCATTGGTGCACCGAACCCACCAATCATGATGCATGAATGCATCAGCGAGTAACTCACCAGTGCTGCTTTCATGAACTATCATGGCACAAGGGCACTATGCTGCCTTTAAAGGGTTAACAAAAACAGCAACATATTGGCTAACCTACGGTGTACATAATGGGAAAGTTTACATAAAAGTGAGTTGAGGTTGAACCTAGTAATATATTCGATCCATATTTTCTTTTGTCCTGTAATAAATATATCACCATGGTAATGACAATCACTACATGTACTTTCTTCGAGTTCCCAAGCGGATAGGAATGTCACGCCTTGTATATCGAAAATACATAGCTAAAGTGGCAGAGAAACCTTACTAGATCAGGAATAAATTTAAGGTTGAAGTCATTTACAGTAAAAATAGCCTTATTTTCAAATCATAGCAACTTTAATATGTGTGGTATATAAAGTGCCTGTCTTAGAACCAACTCAATCAAATCTGTCGAGATTTTCATTTCCAAATTGAAGCAAAATATAGTCAAAATTTCAACGGAATTTTGGAGTACCAGTTCTTGTTACATCCAGAATTTTAAATCAATGGGCATGCCTTGTGTATAAGGCACACCTCCAACTCAGGGCCAACGTACAAGGAGCACCTGGAGTCAAATTACGCACTGTCCTATAGTTCAAAATACCTGACTACAAGTTGCATCCCAAAAGTTTGCTGGCCCTATAACGTAGTAGGGGCCTAGATCCCTGTGTATAAGCCACACCTTATAACACAGTACATGCTATGCAACCATATCGAATATCTGCACCATCCTCGTTAACACATGTCATGCTGTACCAGACATTTCTTGATTGCAAGTCTGTAAAGGTTTTCTATGTTATGAATTAAAGGTACCCCTTATGCATTCTGTAACTTGGCGTACATGTCGTGCAAAGTGTGATGAGTGTCCTCATGGCAGGACCACGTCAGATTTTGCAATGAACATTGCTGTATAAGATATCCGTGGCAAAATAGTTCGCGTGAGTGGCATGAGAATGGCGAATGAGAAGGGAAAAAATCAACAATCTTATTTTCATCACTTCCTTCCTGGAATGATTTTCTGAAGTGCCCGTAACGCAAAAGGATAAAAAAGTGTGGCCTTATGAGGATTCCATTTATAAACAAAAAAAGAAACATGCCTTTATTCTGTCTGATCCATGCTCTGATGCTGTTTCATCATGTCGTATAGGATCTTTAGACATGATGTACACCAATCATATATTGTCAAGAGTGTGAAGAATCAATCTGCCGTATTCAACCTTACATGTACTTATAAATACGTAGTTGACTCTCAAACCAGTCAAGCTGAAGAATGATAGCTGTAAAAATGGAAACTTACGACGCTTTTCCTAGTCTGCTCAGTCTTCGAACATTAGATGAATCTAGATTTCTGTAGGAGTAAAAATATTTCAAACTATTTCAGAAATTTTCAGACACTTTTATCATTCTCCCTGAATCTCATGGTCTATTACCGGGCATTGTTGTTTTCAAGGTACGAAATAGGAGCACTGCAATTATTAACAAAAAAAAACTTCCCCGAAATTCCCTATTTGATATACATATACACATGTACCTCACCCCATCCTTTGGTAAATTCCATAAGCCGCACCTGGGCTTTGGTCCATATATACAAGTCGTACCTTGACCATAAGATATCGTGGTAATTAATTGAGAAGGGGGGGGGGCATCATTTTCGTGTACTTAGGTCTGCATCCAAAGATTGTTCTATATTAAAAATACAATACCCAATATGGACGTTTTCTTAAATATAAATTTGTGAGTTCCAATATAGCCTGTTAAAAGACTGTAGGTAGAGATAGCTATAGTCAGTATTCTACTAAAGGAAAATCATGTAAGGGGCATTTTCTTAGACTTACAAACTATGAAAAGACTACACCCAATGGCTCTTTAGAGAAATATTCAACATACATGGGAGTATTAAAAGATATTGAGTGGAACAACAGAGAAAGTATAACTCTAAATGTTGTCTATGAATATCATCCACCTCCACCTTATCTGAACACAAACTTACATAGACTCTCTGCCTGTGGAAGAAAGGTCCGGGACACTCACTGTGTCTACACTGTAGAAAAGAAAAGGCGCTTGTCTATAAATTAATGGGTGACTTTAAGCCATTACCAGGGTACTCAATATTATAAATGAGACCTTTATATCTTCAAATGCGACTGGTATCTCGCCTCGGGTTAAATCTTCTAAATAATTCATGCTGACTGTATAACGAATTATATCTTGACTTTTTTAAAAGAAAAAGACTAATCAACCATATTAACAACATCATGATTTTTCCACGGTCATCATCTAGGATAATAGATAGAACGTAACTTACTTATTATGGTATCTAATTCAATCCATACACCAACCATTAAATTTCATGTTTCAGTTTCTATAAAACCAGATAAAGACCACTCAAAGAATCAAAAGCAGTTATGTGATATACGATATAGCTCTTTATGTAAAATTAGTATTTTGTTTGGTATTGAGTTCACTCGGTCTATACAGTTGACCACCTTAACTAGATGAACACACCCCTAAGCCTTTAATCATTCACTTAGTAAGAAAGAAAAGAAATCAAATATCTAACTTATGTCAGTAAATCTTGCATACCAATATAAAATAAATATAAATAAAGTGTTACTAAGGTCTATATATATATATATATATATATATATATATATATATATATATATATATATATATATATATATATATATATATATATATATATATATATCCGGGGTATAAGGTCATACGTAAACTGTTTTGTCTGCTGTGGTGAATTCTAAATACATTCATACTGAGACCCCTAATGCATGTCATCTAAATTGAGACATGATCATGACTTGAAAAGGTTACCCTCAAAGAACTAGCAACTTGTTTTCAAATTTCCAGTTTTAGAGATCAAGTTAACATCTTATCCCCAACTTTCCCCAAAAGTCTCACGATACACCTGCGATCTACAGCCAAATTTGACTCACTCTAACATGAAAAAATGTCTAAGGCTGTGCCACAGGCACAAGTATGATTGACTATCATGTACTATGGCCATAACTCACCAGGGCTGCAATGTTAGACATTAACGTCTAGTCGATCAGATAATAAGAGTGTGTAAGTGATCCTGTTCTTAAAGGGCTAAAAGTCAGTGATGCCTATGTGCAAGGTTTAAAGGTTCCCTTTAGAGAGGTGCCTGGCTAACACTCTTGTAGTGGCATTTTTGAGATTGGCTAAAGCGGAACTAGTTGAGTACCTCAAGGGACACAGAGTGTTAGTGCATCATACCAACCTTAGGGCAACAATGCCTTTGTATGGTTGTACATATTATGTAGGTGGCCTGTTAAAGGGTTAAGGATTACCCGGAGGTGTGACAACATCAATACTCTATTCCCATGTGTCAATAATCTGCTAGTAGCCCTCTTAATATGCCTTGTCAGCACAATAGATTTATACAGGGTCCCTGTCCTATAAGGTAACAGCTTTGCAATGCTCATGGAGACACTGTATCTGCAAAATATGGTAAGGTTTAAATAGAAGTAAATACTTGATTGACGTCTAGTCAATCAAGTAATAATAAATAGGTTCAGTGGCGGATCCATGATTTTGAAAAGGAGGGGGCGCGGCCCAAAAGGAGGGGGTGCATCACCTGATTTTTAGCAAATTTTGGAAAGTATGCAATTAAACGCTTAAGTACTGGTAAAAGGGGGGGGGGGCACGCTAAATCCGCCACTGCAGGTTAGGGTACAGACTGTTGGTACAGAACAACATGAGATAACATGTTATTTTCTCTATACAAGTGCTTTGTATAACTCTGCAGATTACGTTGGATTGCAACAGGCCTACACTAGACAGCCCCACTGGGTGTCTGACTATCGATGTACTTCATACATTGTGTATCTGAAGACATTACATGTACATTAGTGGGAGTGCTCCAGTGCACATTTATAGACAAGGTGCAACCTCGATCTCAGTATGCCCACAACCAGTCTCTTGGTATTCTATCTCCGACTTTACACAATATGATGCGTTATGTGCATATGAGTGGACATGACACACAGGGTACATAATGCTATGGTGCACTGCTTCTCCCTTTCAATAAGGACATCAGGATGCTCCAAGTCTCATGTTCATTTGTCGTCATAGTGTATGGGTGCAGCCCTGCGTAGTAACTCGTCAACATTCATTTCATGCATCACGCCACCCCTAAAGGGTGAATGCACCCCTGAAGTTATCGGTATGATGCATCAAAACAGTGTTGCTGAGAAACTCAAACACGCTGCAATGGGACACCATGAAGAGAAATGTTTCCTTTCAGTAAGATGCTGTCCTTAACCCTTTGAGGGCCGTTGATGCAGGAGTGTATCATGCCCATTGGTTAGCATGATCCGCCAATGAAGTGCTGGCAAGTCTGGTCGCTAGCACTTCATTAGAGCATCATGCCGACACTACAGGAGTGTATCAACCCAGTAGGGTCGACATGATGCATGAATGCTGTCCTGGCGAGTTACTCAGCGGGGCTGCAATCATACATCATGATGACCAATGGGAATGAAGCCCTAATGCACCAACAGCATTTAACGGGTTGGAGGATTAAGGCGGGTTATGTGTGTTAGTCCTGTCAGTTAGCGCTGCCGTACGGCTAGATGCGTGCAGTTAGTACCGGTTAGACGGTATGATGACCTTATGGGGTACTTACATACTATCAATCAGGTTACTCAGTCCGGGCAAAGCTGGAAGGCTATAGTTTAGAACAGATGGGCAATGTCAATGAAGAGGTATGTATGATGGTCGATTGAGGTTCGGTGGGTGTTTTTTTTTCTTTTCAAAGAGGACAAATCACACATATCTTTACAACAATTGGCATCTTTGATGTGTCAAAAGAATAATGGGGGAAACCTTCACAAAAAGAAACTTTGTCAAATTTGAAGCAGTGTATTTATGTCACGCTTTGAGGATGTGTCAAGGTATGCGAAATGCTCTTAGTGATGGTTCTAATACACAATAGAGAAATGAAAGCATATTCATTTGATATTAACTTGATGGAACATCACGGAAAGAAAAGAAGACTATGCACGGGGCTGCACAAAAGTACCTGGGTCCTGGCAAAACCGATGAAAATCCTACCCCTCCTTCTAATCATATGAAGTTTAGCTTTGCGTGCCATTTTTGCCAATGGCAAAGACCACCATAGCAACGTGCATTTGCAGTCTGAGGACTATATTACCAGAGAAAAAGGCTGGATGTTGCATACATTCAATAAGAAAGCAAGCATAGATCTGAGGTCTGAGATCCTGCCATATAACCTATGGCACCGCCAATATTTTGAAAATACTATCTTTTGAAAAAAAAAGGGAATACAGAAATGATACGATATCATTTTACGCCATTGTCCATTTTTGAGGTGACGTTTAAACCATCTATTCACACCTAATTCGATCAAACCGTTTTCAAATCACATCGTTCTGATGATAGGAAATTTCCCTCACAAAGACCACCACAGCTTGCTAAAACCGCACCAACTATCCCAGCAAAACCTTACAGTAACACAATTTAATTTTCCATAACGCTTATTATATAAGCGTTATCATAGCATAGTATATCTATAACATGCTCCCAAGATTAAAACCTTTCATATCGACTGCCTACCTTTTGCAGCATACAAGGGGAGAAGCTTCATGAGAAATATGAGATATTTATAGAATTAAAATACTGAAGTTCACTGAATTGGTGTTTGTTATATATTCTATGGATGGAATTGGGGGGGGGGGGGTAGAGTAAAAAGGGACGAAATCAAAACCATGTGAGTGAGGCATCTCTGTGAATTTCAATGAAGAGCACCAATTTTCAAATTAAGGCAGCAGGTTTAGATGAGCATGGTACTGTGAATCATCACTTAGAAAAAAAACATGGTGTGGGATTATTATCATTTGAATCGCTAATCTTAATTCAGGAAAGTTCGCAATGGTAGAAGAACTACATAACCGCATCTCCAATATACCTCCAATATTGAAAAGATCTGTGCTACTGCGGGCAGTCTGATTGGCAATGTGCTATATCAATTATTCATTAGGCCTAAAAAAAAGAAGTGTTCAGGTATCCCGACCTACCCTATTTATTTGGCCCGACCCTAATCTTTTTTTTAAAAAATTTTTGTTGTTGTAAAAATGACCAAAAAATCAAGAAAAATGTAAATATAAAAAAATCTCAATACATAGGCATGTTTGGTATCAAATTAAAGCCCAGTCTCATGTATGCTACTAGCTTAAAATAATCAACATTTTTATATATTTTCTATTTGTTTGATATGTTGAGCCATGTTTTATATCATTTTTGGCAGTTTTTGGCATCCAGGAACTTAAAAAAAAAAATCTCCGACCTACATACCCTAAGTTTTTCACCTATGTTACTTGAACACAAGAATTTTTTTTAGGCCTTATGAGCTTCTCAACTGATGATTACACAGTTAACCCATAGCTCACGTTTGAATTCCATTTGATAATTAAGGGCGTAAGTGATGAAAAATTGGGGTGGGTGTGCAAATTGTAGTGATAGGTTGGAATTCATAATTATAAAGATGTGCTTCCCACCTTTCAGAGAAGGGTTCCGACGGTGGCGGGAGAAAGTCAGTCAATTGAGACCGCGCACCCAGCTGAGTGCCATCACGAGACTTGCGTAGAGACTTGGGGAAGGTAGATTGTTTCAGTTTGTTTGGGATCTTGCGCTTGTTGCCGTGGAGACCATAGGGGTTGGCATGACGTGGACGCTTCTTCAGGGTAAGTGTTACCTCCTTAGGGTTTTCCTTGATGACTGCCACAAGACGCTTCAATTGCCACCCCACCTGGATCAATATTAGGTTTGGGTCATGCATGTTGTTATCATCCATCAGGTCAGTCATTAAAATGATATATCAAAACTGATTGAAACTAAGGTTACAGTCCTGTCATAACGGTGGATAAGTGATCATTATTCTGAGAGACAATGTAGAGAGTACATGTATGACACATCTATAAAGCGTGAGTTACCGGATGAAAAAAAGATGAATGAATTTGTTAAAAAAAAGTAAAGCAAAATAATTCCAACTACATGTGTATCATTCATTGGGAACCCAAGGTACTATAAATATGAGTACATACCACAGTCTGGTAGTTGACCTGGATTACCTCATCTCCTTCTTCGATCTTACCGCACAGGTCAGCCGGCGATTGGTCTTCGACAACACGGATCACATGTACTCCATTGTATGATGACTGGATCCGCATTCCCTGCAGAAGATGACCAAATAGACAGAGGATTAATGCATGAGACTCTAAGTCTTTTAATACCAGTTGGATTTACTTAATGTATGGAGTTACCATTTTGATGGACTTTCTACCATAACCACTCTACAGAGCATGGGCATCTTAACTCAATTTAAGTCAAATTCATTATCTGTTAAAAATGTCTTTGATAAGACGCATCTGATATATCTATGATTTATGGTAGATTTTCACCCTATGCTATATTCTTATATAATTTGTAAAAGTCAAGTATTTAGCATGGAATTATTGCCCCCATGGGATGTTAAAAGTAAGTGGGAACAGACCAGTTCATCTTCTGGTTTCTTGCGGATGGTGGTAAGCTCGAGACATGATGGTTGTATGGTTAGAGGGTCCGAACTCCCTGTGATCAGTGTTTCTGCTATAGCGATCAGCTCTACACACTGTGACAAAGTAGTAAATATCAGTAGATCATTAATACAAATAGGGCATTTATCTTATTACCTCTGTTCCATGACTCAGTCATAGGTAAATGTGTAATACGAATGAACAAGCAAAATTTAAATATGGTACATTTGCTTCTCTTTTTGTTTTAAACCTATCGCTTGTTTTCAGAAAAAAGCATTGTTCAAAGGTGAAGGAGGAGCTGCTATTCGAATATCTATTTCAATACAACCAAAAACACCAATCCCTTTTCTTCAAGCGTCAGCTTTGCAACTTGTACCCCATTTGTATCATCTATCTATACTACCAGTGCTTTTGTATAATTCTCCCCCTTAACTTACATTTCGCATGACAAGTTCCTGGGTGTGAAGAAGACTGTCATTCTGTGCCGCCGCGATCAGGTTCATTCCAATTGTGACTAGATTGTTCCTTGTCTTGATGTATTCCTCAGACTTTTCAAATGGTGGCCTACACACAAAACAATAACTATTAAATTGATAATTCAAAGAGGGTCACTAGATCATATTACGACAATGGTCCCACAACACCAACTCTTTGACCAAAATGTATTTCTTGTCCTTTGCCTTAGTACTTGGACATCTTAAATCTAAACAATACTGGTAGTTCTTCATTGGCATGTTTCTGTTTTATATTAGTTTCCCAGTGCATATACCTATGGGAAAAGAATGTTCTCAGTCCTTTGGAGCGTGCTATTGTGCTATCTCCACATTGAGATCAAACTTCTATTGTGTCCCCACCACAATTAAAACTTCCTTGTATGACTTAGATATTTGTATAGTCAATATTGACATTCAAAATGAGAAAACAGTACCCTCTATCATACTGTCTGATCGGTAAATCATCCCTGCCATCATAATATAGAATCAAGTAATTTTGTACTACGTAAGTCAATTGGGATGTCAACTTACCTTTCTAGCCACGATACGAGCTGCTTAAGTGTTCCAATAAGATCTGAGGTTGCAGTTAGCACAAGTAGAGGTATACGGTGCATGGGGCGGTGGTCCATCATGTTACCGTTAACGACGTGTAGCGGTTCGATACCCGCCTTGGCCACCTCACCCTTCAGGCTATGAGCTTTGCAGCTGAGACGCAGTGCCAATGACTGCACATTCTCTGACTCCAATTCATAGTGCTGGATAAAAGAAAAGAAAATATACTGTCATAGTTCTATGTAATAGCCTTCCATTTTTAGGCATTGAAAGACATTTTAGGTTGTATACGAGAGATTACGGTATATCCAGGATAATTCTAATTTGGACCTGGGCTTTATGAATCATGGAGGACTTCTACCAGTATTTTTTTCATCAGCTATTTCAATGCCCAAAAGCCAATTAGCTCTATGGTTATATTATTATTTACTCCTAAAGCATTACTTTTACCTCATCATATGTAATATCACTACAACATGAAATGTCTGCAGGGTCAATAGCAAGGCCCTCAGGCTCAGGAGATAACGCCACTTGTCCCGGAACAGTGTATTTACTCTAGATAACTACTACGGTAATGTATTACAGGTCTATGTTGAGTGCCCGCTGGAATACATCGTGACTAGATAGTTATACGGTACCTATCATTTGGTTAGCCCAGTGGGTTGTTTTATTGACATTTAAAACTGCCGAAATGTAATGCAGCTCCTGACACTGCATTACTAAAACGGACCAATTTTTTTCTTTTTTTCTTTATTATGAAATAAGATCAGGTCTCACGGTAAGTAATGGTAGTAAAAAAACGAACAAAGTATGCAAGACCTATATCAGGTGGCCTACGGGATAAACCATTTGAGGTTGTTTGCTCCATGCTAAAATGAGCCCTGCACTCATTTGAAACCCCTGTGCTTAAATCACGGTACACCTAAGATGTAACATGCCCGGGTCTTAATGATTGGGGCTTAATATCCTTTAAGCGCCGAGAGTCGGTGCGATGCATGAACTAGTGAATAAATAACGTGGGCTGTATTCATGCATCATGGCGACAGAATAGATAATGCATTAAAATAGTGTGTGACCTTGAAGGGGTTTATGATGCATAGTGATACGTACCAGAGCAGTGAGCAGGCGTACCGCTTCCAGAACCAGCTCCTGGTGACCGAGTTTGGTTATCGTCAACTTCTGCAGGTCGTAATGGGTAAAACACAGTAGACGCTTGCCTGTCACTCCAGCATTGATGAAGTTCGGGATATACTCTTGTAAAACATCATCAAGGCCTGGAATGATGTTGAAATATCATGTTTAGGTAGAGTAGATTTGGAATGGACATGAGATTATCAAGCCCTATATTAAAGGCAATCTTCAAGAGCTTATATCAATAATATGGAAATGCTAGATCTTGAAGCAAATTCCCGGAGCAAATTGCATTGCCTATTGTCTCCCAAAAGGAAAAGGGGAAGAGGGTGTGGGCAAGGGTGTCCACATGTCCTGCGTCACTTTTAACAATGTCTATGAATTGCTCTTTTGATGTTTAGAAGTATTCCTGTTTTCCCGTTGATTTTGGGAGATGTCTATATCCCACCTAGAATATCCCCAAACATGCCCATGTTGCCCAGTCGATTTTAATGTAGACTCAGATAAATGTAGGGAAGCACACCGGCGTACAGAATGCCCGGTAGACAGTCAAAGCACCAAGAGTATAGAAGGATTAAAGCAATAGCGCTAACCACAAAAGTGCCCTATTTTATTACTGTATTAAAACCCCTGAACTTAAGCCGCAGCTTATTCATGAATCATGGGCCTTCTGCTCTTACCGGAACGTTAAGCCATAGAATGTTCACAAATTCCAGTTGTGACTTATAATGGGTATCTAACTACCGGTATACACAGTAATACTAAACTGCCCACTGTCAAGCCGGAGGTATGGCTTATAGGATTGTCCTGAACTCAGGGTGCGGCTCACATGCCAAGCCTACACTTCAAATCCTATCCAATCCAATAAATCATTCATGTTTGATTAAGCCATATCAGATCTACACTGACAGGCCTCTGGGTGTTCCGTCCCTCCACTATATCATCAGATCGGACGCCCCCCAAGTATCTATAATATTTCTATAGCCATCAGTAAACTGAGCTAAGCTCATCTGTAGTAGCTAAAGAGAGGCAATGAGGGGGAACGAAGAAACAAGTAACAATGAACTGCCCAATTTCTTTGAAAACAAGGGCTACAAGTCTGACCAGGGATATTAAACGTATTTGAGACAATAAGACTTGATCAGAGTTCTTTCATCCCTGATCGATTCTACGGACACCGAGCTAAAAAGAAAAAAATGGGGGGGGGGGGAGGGTACGAGGCGCCCCTTGACTATGATTTGGGACAGTTTAGATCTAATTTTGACCGCTCTTTTGGGAGCTTCTATAATAAGGCACAGTAGGGCCCGGATTCGGGTATAAGCCCCGGCGCATTATATGTAAGGTACAAATGTTAATCAATATGTAGGCCTACTGTAACTGTGACAAATGGTACCAGTACCTATCTAATCGCAGGAGATAACTTCACAAGATGCTACGTATAACTATAAGACACACTGAGAGTTTAAGAGTATGGTCATAACCATAACTTTTGTTCTATTGAATGGATTTTCAAAATTCAAAGAGCTATGTACAGACTATAGTAGCTAGGGGCCCTGGACTCCCCTGGAGCCCCCCCCCCCCCATGTCCTATTATGACTTAGTGGGGTGGGGGTAACTTATCAAAAAAGGAAGGTCTTCCTTTCCCCATTGCGGATCCAGGGAAAACTAAAACCCCGCATATAAGACGCGCCTAATATGCGGGTGATTACGGTAGGATTCGGTAGATTCAATGTACCTAGGCTGCTATTGAGCTGCATTTATAGCATCTAATTATTGTTTGATTTCGTGGAGTGCCCTGCAGATGTTGATTCTTGTTGTGATGGGTAGGACTGTTTACCAGGTACTCGAGGGACGCTTTAAACCGGAAATCCTCTACTACAGTGTACACTACATGTGATATTTTTGGCCCTAGATTACTGAGTACAGATGACTCATCGCCCTGACACAACCGCTGTTCAGTGCTACTCTTGTCTAGATGTGGTTAGGTCATGTGCCCTATTTGTCTAGCCATGCATGGTTATGACTTCATTTCTTTATATTCTAATATGAAAACATCACGACTGCTAAAACACAAGAACTATTTATTGTAAACTGGCATTGTTTTTTACAAATGAGTCAAGGCCAAGCCTGGCCCAGCCCTAGCCTTGTATGGCTATATCAAAACACAGGTGGCAGGGCACCCACCCACCTAGGACTGCTGTTAAGGAATGGTCATTATTTATAAGAAGGAAAATCTTTTTTTTTTTTTTTTATCTATTTATTTTATAATCAGCAGTACAGGTGTATATATGTCTTCCTTACTACCAATCTTTTAGGAATATGCTTCATTAGAGTAGTCACAAAACAGTCAATAATGATATGAGATAAAGATATATACTGATAAGAATCCTTGTTTCAGATGAGATCCCAGCCCCAAATTCAAATGAGATCTCATCCTAATGAAATATCAGAGAGACTTCTTTGGAAAATTATATTCATTTGCACAACCTGAAATTGTAGCCCATAATTTGCCTCCTAGATCTATAAAGGGAGACAAGGGGCGCCGCCGGTGGTGAGAGGATGAACTATTTTGGCTCGGTACCAGTTTCGAGTGGTCTCATTTTGCCCTCTTAGATCTATAGGGTTTTTTTCACGTTACATCACACCTTACTCTGGAGAGGTGCTGGAGATCCCCTGCTGGAACCCCAACCCACGCCACCCATAGATAATGTATAGAGGCGATCTACTACCCTGTACAAAATTTTGATTTTCTCTTGATACTGAGGTGTTATCAAAATATCCTTTTCATAGGTAATACCGTAAACTCCCGCGTATAAGACGCGTCCTCTACGCCAAACAAAATGCTAGGGAGTCTTCTAGCTATCTCTCAAGTTGGGGGTGCGTCTTATACGAGGGGTAATTTTACTATAGAAATGTACTAAATTTACAAAATTGAACCCTAAGAGGTGCGTCTTATACGCGAAAATGCTTCTACCAAGAAGGGGGTGCGTCCTATACGCGCACTGCGTCTTCTACGCGGGAGATTACGGTAGTAAAGATATAGAGGAATATTTGAAACATAAAACTATGAATGACTTACATATATAAATGTCAATAATTTTAGGTGGAAATGGAAGGATGCGCTGCACAATCTTGGCAAAGGGCACATAGTGGATAGCCTAGGGCTAGCTTTCTGTGCCAATCTACTATCCTGTACAAAATCCTGATTTTCTCTTAATTCTGTGGCTTGATCAATGAATCCTTTTCACCAAGTGTAGTAGAGATCGAGGGGAGCATGCGACACTAAGAATTATTGATATCTAATTTAATATATAAATGTTGAAAATCTTATGTGGAAGTGGAAGGATGGTCTGCGTAAGATGTGACAGTGAGTGGCTAGCTTCACTGTAGCGATTTACTACCCTTTAGAAAATCCTGATTTTCTCCCAATCCTTTTGCTTCATCAAAAAGTCCCTTTTAGAAGTAACAGTAGAGGTGGTACCACCCTAAATACCCAGTAACATTTGAAATACTTAAAATTCCCTGACATCTTAGCACAATAAACCAAAATTTAGCTTTTGAAATGGAGAAAATTATGCAGTAGGTCCAGAATATTAAAGTCAGGCTCGATTTTTTTTAAATCGCCATGGCAACCACCACAATGATTTTGAGCAGTAAGACCTGACTTGTGTAGGAATACAATATATATGGTCATTTCACCCCCATAACCACTGTTTTCTTGATATCAATAAAAAATCAACTCTGGACTAAAGAAAAACACTTCCTGATTATTTTGATACCAAATAACCATGGGTTTAAGCCTTTCTCTTCTCACAAATGGTCCGAATTCCTTGAAATGATAAATTTTCTGAGGAACTATTTGGCCATTCTACCCGGAAGTGGCTGAATTAGGGCGGTACCTCCTAGAGATGTAGGGGAGTATGCGACACTAAGAATTATCAAGATCCCATTTATATAAATGTTAAAAATCTAATGTGGAAGTGGAAGTATGTCTGCTTCCCACTGGACTTCAGTGAGTGTGCTGCCTGTTCTTTACACTTGGGATCTCCACCAGGGCCACCGAGGGTGTGAATACACATTCGCTGAAAAAGCTTTATAGTATAGGGGTCAAAAATGGCGTCCTGTTTCAGCCTGGGAGGGGGGGGGGGGATTGCCGTTAGGCCTGGCAGGGCAGAATTGATTTTCAATATAGATCCAACTTCGGCCAAAATTTGCAAAAAAACATGACGAGGGAGGGGGGTGTCCAAAATGGTCTAATTTGGCAAGACGTCATTTATAGATGCCTAAGGGAGTGATCATTTTTAACAATGTGGGGGGGGGGGCTGGTGGGTTTGCACGCGGACGGACTAAAAACATTACAGCCCCCCCTCTCCACAGGTCAAAATCTTTTCGACCCCCCTCGGGAGGCAAAAATTGGGTGCAAACGCGCCCTTTTAACCTATAGTAACGCGCGGGCTTTTTCGCTGAAAAAAGGTGAAACTATTTTGACCCCCTCTAGTCAAGGGGTTGAAAAAATTCCGACCCCCCTCAAATCCACCACCCCCCCTGTTGTTAAAAAATGATCACTCCCTAAGGTGGCATCATAGCCTAGGCATAGACATAGACTATAGTAGCACAGTTTTTTTGCTAAAAAAGGGGTCAATTTTTTTACGTCCCCCCCTTTATAAAGAGGGGTTAAAAGAAGTCTTTAAGACTTTAGGGAGTGGTCATTATTTATCAACAGGGGGGGGTGGTGGGTTTGAGGTGGGGGCGTAAAATTTTCAGACCCCTCCCGAGGGGGGGGGGCTAAAAAAATGTTGACCCCTCTTAATGGGGGGCTTTTAAGCAAAAAAGCCCGCGCTAATATAGATCAAAGAGGGGCGCGGCGCAGATAATTTTGACGGTTGTCGAGGGGGGGCGTAAAAAATTTCCGCGTGAAAACCCGCCACCCCCCATGTTGATAAATAATGACCACTCCCTTATGCCCCCACAGCATATTAATCACAGTTGTTGATTATACCTTTACTGTCTCAAACCCTCGAGTGGTGAGTGACAGTAGACTAGAATCAGCAGATTCAATCAAGGCAATAGACGGCCCTGTCGGATTCTTACTGAGCCTGAGGCTGAGGACAGGCAGGTGGCAGAGCACCCACTCACTTTTCGCTGAAAACAGGTGAAATTATTTTGACCCCTCCCCCTATAGTCCGTTCCTCTATATTGGGGACTGGTGCATTTGCAGCATGAGGGCCTTATTTTTTTCTAATTAATGATAAAATATCCTAGTTTTTTCACAACCCTAGTCTTGTATAGGGTGTTTTGAATATCTATACTGAAAATTATTGGAAATTGGAAGATATTTGATAATTTTTTTCAGCTGCCATATTATTACAACAGGGCAAATACTGCCCAATTGCTGCTCATTTGGGGCAAAATAGCTGCATTAATAGCAGGTGGTTGGGTGCAAATTATGGATTTCTCTCTTAATAAAACAACAAAATCTTGATTTAATGGACCAGGGACATCAAATCCAAGTCAGAGATATCATTGACACTTTTCAGAAGTATATAAATCATATTAGTTACCATATATCTTACATTTGTATAAGTAGGTCACTGTCTGACCTTGAATCACAGTTATTGGGGTCAAGGTTGAATTAGGTCACCATGAAGTACCGCAATGGATAATCCCAACAAATGCATGAATATCTAAGCTATCCAGTATATTGAAAGAACTCATAAATGTGATACAAAATCCATGTTTTTTCTTTTTCTTGCTCCATTTTTTCTCATATATAGGGATCATGTTAAATGCTATAGGGAAAAATTGTATCAAAGGACGGGTCAAAATGGCGATTTTAGTTAGTTTTCAAAAAAATACATATCTTTTGGTAGAATTTGAACTATTAGAGGCATATAAAATGTAAAAACATATTTAAAAAGCTTGTTTCTCACTCTAAAAGATGAATTAATGAAAATAGGGGGTCATCACTCACTTTTTCATAGTAATTTTAGCCTAAAGATGGAGAAGTAGGTGTTTTTTCATGGTTTTCGCTTCTGAAACTCACACTTTGATACAAGATAAAATATTTTTAATTTTCACCAAAAACTTAATGAGGTATCTAGAAATAATGCCCTAATTGTGTACTTTTACATGGTGAAAGAATTGTGTAGATCGGCCAACTATGAGAGACACAGCACCATTTTGAAGGTGCAAAAATAGGAAAAACTAAGTTTTTGGTCCCCAATATACGGCAATGAGCTTTAGTCAAGGGGGTGAAAAGATTCTGACCCCCCCGGGCCAAGGGGTTGAAAAAATTCTGACCCCCCCTCAAATCCACCCCCCCCCCTGTTGTTAAAAAATGATCACTCCCTAAGGTGGCCCCATAGCCTAGGCATAGACATGATAGTCATAGTCTATAGTAGCACAGTTTTTTTGCTAAAAGGGGGTCAATTTTTTTGTGCGCGCCCCCCCCCCCTTTGTAAAGAGGGGTCAAAAGAAGTCTTTATGTCCCCACAGCATATTATTAATCACAGTTGTTGATTATACCTTTACTGATGTGTCTCAAACCCTCGAGTGGTGAGTGACAGTAGACTAGAAACAGCAGATTCAATCAAGGCAATAGACGGCCCTGTCGGATTCTGACTGAGCCTGAGGACAGGCAGTCAAAACACACTTTAATAGATTCAAGATTCAAGATTTCAAGATTTCAAGATTTCAAGATTCAAGATTCACAGGTGGCAGAGCACCCACTCAGTGACTCACCTTTCAACCAGTCCACCACCTGATCTGTCATCCATGCTGTAATGTTCACGAAGACCACGTTCGACATTTTGATCGTTTCGGTAAATGACACCAGTCATGAAAGATTCTAGGTCATGAATTCATTGAAAAACATAATGAACCAACAGCTGGGTGTGGACTGAGCTATGTTTTAGACCGATTTTCGGTTCAATATCTCCAAGAGTCCTCTCCCAGTCGTTGTTCGGTCAATGTAGTAAAATATATTTTTATTTTTATTTCTTATATATATGGCTACCACTTGTCAACATAATGCATAACTTTTAGTCTCATTTCATCCAGAATTAATATATTCCATTAATAAAATAGTTAAATCCTTCAACATAATGTGGTAAATATTTTGTTCTTGGTAAATACGCGAATAATACGCATTCGTGCAGAGAATTGAACCGGCGACCCCCGGCGTCTGAGGTGAGCACCCTCACCGCTGGGCCATGCAGGCCTACACTTAACTTCATGCTTAGTAGGCCTATTTATAATGAACGAGGGGGGGGGGGCTGCACCCTGGAGATGACTTTCAATTCATTGTCATGGATTGTCATCTCCACATCTTCAGTCTGTTCTATGGTTGCCTGTACACCGGAGATGACTTTCTTGAGTCATCTCCGATCCACCTGGAGGATACCTGGGACCTGGAGATGACTTTCCATTTCCTGGATTGTCATCTCCAGTCTGTTCTATGGTTACCTGTATACCGGAGATGAGTTTCTTGAGTCATCTCCGATCCACCTGCAGGACACCTGGGACCTGGAGATGACTTTCCATTTCCTAGATTGTCATCTCCAGTCTGTTCTATGGTTACCTGTATACCAGAGATGACTTTCTTGAGTCATCTCCAATCCACCTGCAGGATACCTGGGACCTGGAGATGACTTTCCATTTCCTGGATTGTCATCTCCAGCCTGTTCTATGGTTACCTGTACACCGGAGATGACTTCTCCAGTCATCTCCGCTCTGCACCTATGGGACCTGTACCCTGCAGATCACTTCCAACATTCCAGGTAGTCATCTCCAGTCTGATTTAAGGCCATTTCTAACCTGGAGATGACTTTCTAGAGTCATCTCCGGTCTGCCTGGAGGATGCCTGCACCTGGAGATGACCTACCATAGAACAGACTGGAGATGACAATCCAGGAAATGGAAAGTCATCTCCAGGTTTCCTCCAGTTGGATCGGAGATTACTCAAGAAAGTCATCTCCGGTCACCGGTGTACAGGTAACCAGGGACAGGTAACCAATAAACCCAACCCCAACTACCCCAAGCAACTACTGCCCCCTCCCCTCAACCCATCCACCTCCCCCCTCCCCCTGCCCCCCAACCCCTCACCCCCCCCCCCCCCCGCCTCACACTATACGGCGACTACACGACGGTAGGGAGAGGACTCTCGGCGAGCTTCGACCGGAATCCCGTCATAATCCTACCTGGAGCTCTCGCAATTTGGGACAAAATGCGATTAACGTGGACGGGTTCCAGTGTCGCAAATCTGTGTTTATGTACTGCACAGTATTGACGCTAGATGGCAGCGCTGAGAAATTTGCGCAGGATACAACTTGTTACATCGGTCTATGCCATGGGGGCATTCAGTGCCGCCCCCTGTGGTGACGCGTATATTTTCGGGACTGCCGCGCGAAATTATGCATGCCCTGAGGGCATATTGCTGGCCCTCTAGAAATCAGCAATTTACCAATGCTAGTCTATACCCTCAGGGCATCGTGTATCGGCCCTCAGGGCATATGCATACACAGGACCATTCTAGGCCAGACGGAGACAGCCTATCGCTCCCGCTAACGGCTGACAGCAAAGTTGGTTGGCCTCATAGACAACAAATATCTCTTGTGAAAATACAGTTTACACCCACTCTCCTTCTTTAAACTCCTCAAATGCCCAATACAACACCTCATCCTTCTATTGCAGTACTTTATCTTTACTTTTATAGTCTTGATAATACATATTTTAAAGAAATGTAGAAATTTTGAGGCCAAGATCTTAAACTTGGCACAGAGCCAGACACAGGCATTTGCTACAGCCAACAGAAATAAACACAGGATTATAAGTTAATAAAACCTTCCACATTTCCACCAGACCTCATGTGGCAAGCAAAGTGTCTCATAATTATATGTTTGAAGTTTGGAAAGCAGACATTAAGGTTAAGTTAGTTTAAATTCATTCGGTACCATTGGTACCGAATTTTAAACTGCTACAAAGGCCTTTGCGCTCTGCCGCTCCCGTAGGAAGAGTCGGCGGAGGGCTCGGCCTAGACCATTCCTGACCTCTGGATCTAGACATTCTGGCATTGACCAGAAAAACATGCACATGCCCTGAGGGCAACATACCCTCAGGGCATATTTCTTGCTTCTTTAAAGCATGATTGACCAAAGCATGCCCTCCAGGCATGTAGTACAATTCCACAAGTTGTACTTGTAGGCTAGCTACAAGAAGGGCCTAAGTATGCATACCCCCCATGGCATATCTTCCTTCTCCCGGGTTCCTTCTACAAATGTTACTCCTCAGGGCATGAAGTTGATGATAAATAAAGTGATATTAAACAAGGGTATGCCCTTGGGACATCCATGCATGCCCTCAGGGAATATTGGACTTTAAGCTAATCAGGGGGGAATTAGGAGCCTACTAGGCTGGGGCACTCTCCAACCTTCAACTCATATGTCTATCAGTGCATTCCCTGGCGCCATTCCCTGGGGGCATCATCACACATCATCCATATTATAGATGCCCCAGGGGCATGGTACAGAAAACAATGGGGGACAATGCCCTCAGGGCATTCATAATAAGGATAATCGTACATGCATAAAAAAAATTGACGATGCCCTGGGGGCATCCATGTACTAAACGATGCCCCCGGGGCATAGTCCAATACCCTATATAGGCCTACATATCCTGGGAGCATCATCCTTACCATGGATGCCCTGGGGGCATTTTCCCAGACTTGCCATGGGGAGTGTGGGAAAGGGCACGCCTCAGCCACTGCTGTCTGCGTAATTTTCGCATCACTCCCACGCGGCAGTCTGTAGGCCCCGAGGGCATAGTCCGATGTAACAAGTTGTATCCTGCGAAATTTGCTCCCGGCCTGGACCGCAGGATACAACTTGTTACATCGGACTATGCCCTAGGGGCACACTAGGCTCCTAATTCCCCCCTGATTAGCTTAAAGTCCAATATTCCCTGAGGGCATGCATGGATGTCCCAAGGGCATACCCTTGTTTAATACCACTTCATTTATCATCAACTTTATGCCCTGAGGAGTAAAATTTGTAGACTGTAGAAGGAACCCGGGAGAAGGAAGATATATGCCCTGGGGGGTATGCATACTTAGGCCCTTCTTGTAGCTAGCCTACAACTTGTGGAATTGTACTACATGCCTGGAGGGCATGCTTTGGTCAATCATGCTTTAAAGAAGCAAGAAATATGCCCTGAGGGTATGTTGCCCTCAGGGCATGTGCATGTTTTACTGGTCAATGCCAGAACGTCTAGATCTAGAGGTCAGGAATGGTCCTGTGTATGCCTATGCCCTGAGGGCCGATACACGATGCCCTGAGGGCATAGACTAGCATGGGTAAATTGCTGATTTCTGGAAGCCCAGCAATATGCCCTCAGGGCATGCATAATTCTGCGCGGCAGTCCTGAAAATATACGCGTCACCACAGGGGGCGGCACTGAATGCCCCCAGGGCATAGACCGATGTAACAAGTTGTATCCTGCGCCTGGCCCTTTCCTTGGATGTGCATCACGCTCTGCCTTCCCGCCCTTTCTTATCCCTCGCGGCGTAGTAATATTTCCCAGAAAACGAAGCAAAATGTCCCTAGCAAGGGTCAACTTTCAGCAAAATACCCCAATTTACGTAGGAAATTTCGAATTTTTCTTGGACATAAGCACAGTTTTCATGAAAATAACATGAACCAAATTCAATTTTCTCCCCAATCAGTGTAAATTTAAGACATTTTGAAACAAATCTAGGATTATTGAGTTAAAATTGCCCAAGCAAGGGGAGGCTTTCGAAGAAAAACCCCGCAAATGAGTGCCCTAGCAAGGGTAAGGGTTGTCGTGGGTTCAGCCACACACCTGTATCAAAAAAAATTGAAGTGCCCCCCCCTGGGGTTACTCCCCACACATATAGATGTGAAAACCTCACACCTGGAGGTGTGATAGTCTACATTTACCATACCTTTGAACTTATATTAAGTCATAATTATACTCTTAAGCCACACTGTGCTACTTAATGAGTCATAATAATAGTTTTGTGTGTAGGGTGGGACAGAGTGGATTCCCACCAGGTATTACATAACTGTACCCTACAACCAGTGTAAAGTACATGCTGATAACCAGCTACAGCTAGACAGGCCGGCGCCACCGACAACACGCTAGGTAGGGCCTATCCCCGAGAATGCCGAACGGGTGATATTGCGCCACCATACTAAAGGGGAGGGGGGCCTACATATTCTATAGTAAATGGGACCCCAGAATTTTTCCATTTTGTATTAGAAAAATCATCCTTGCCCTCACCTTACATTGCAGCTTTTGATGTAATTTATGTAAATTGCACAACCAGGCAGGCCAACCCCTATATGCTTATTTCTAGACATGTGTGACTAAAATCCTATATATACATTTTGCATGATGAATGCTAATCTTGGGGGTTCGCGACTCTCATATTATAGCAATATCCCCCAATATAAGGGCCCATAATTTGCACACTATTTTCTGCAATTAAACAATAACTATAAAGATAGAACTTCGGTAAAAGTAGATCACACACAATTAGGCCAATGCAATGTGTCACACGTATACATATGGAAATTCTCTCCCTCCTAGCACGGACCTGGGCCTTTTGGCTAACATTTGTTCTATTTCCTAAGCCAAGTTGGGAGTTTTCATGTCACCAAACCACTGAATATTTCTTGGGAGTTTTTACTCGCCTGATTTCTCCTATTCCCTTTATACAGGTTCGTTGGTGAGCATAAATATGAGTATATTGAATATCCACATAAAATGCGTTTCCATTCTTGTACATTCTTATTCGTTGCTCCCTTGATATCATAATATAAACTTAGTATCTATGTTTTGTTAAATCCTATGCCAGGTTAGTGTCATGGGTCTCTTGGCGTATAAAGGATTTATATTTCTGGAAAACCAGATCTATTACTGTATCCATAGTTAATTGAACACATTCTGATCGAATGCACCTTCAGCCCCACTCGTTAACAGATCCCAGCAAATTGGAGTCAGTGTGAGTATGCGTCAGTCTGTGTCAGTAGTCACACAGTGTGACACATAGTGACTCATTTCCTAACCCATTTGAGCTAACATTGCGTCAGTATGTGCCAGTATGGGTGAGTAGTCACAGGGATTGATGCATAGTGACTCATTTCCTTATTTGCGTGAGGTGACACTGAGTGAGCATGAGCCAGTCTGTGTGAGTAGTCACATGGACTGACCCATAGTGACTCATCTTTCAAAAGATAGGTGTTGACGCTTGAGTGAACATGGGTCACTATGTGTCAGTACTCACCCGCAGTGACTCGCAATGGCATCAGTGTCAGTATGAAGAGACTGGGAAAATTGTATAGTTCCACTATATACTTGCACTTTGGGTTTGGGCCAAATTAGGGAATTGCTGTTTCTATTGATGCTGCCTTATAAATCAAAGTGTTTATAGATGATATCTATCAATATGTATATAGGGAATATAATGGTGACTGAAAACATGGGTTTATATTCTCTTTTGGTCTATTTTAAGACAATTTTCTTTGTCTATGGGAGATAACACTGAGTTTCAATTATCAACCTCCTATGTGGTATTCAGGCTTACATTAGTCTTGGTGTAGTAATTCCTTGAAAGTATGGTGCATGCTGCCCAAGGTGATGCCATATTACCATGGGAAACAGGTAAGAATTCATAATATGAGGTGAATTATAATGTTGTTTTGGGTGATAATAGGAGCAAAGTGCCTCACTTCAACAAACACAACAGGTTCTGACACATGCGTCAGTATGCGTCACTATGTGTCAATACTCACACATATTCACACACCTTGACTCACAGTGACCCATCCTGAAATTTTCTCCCCAGGAAGTACCTGACACATGTGTGACCATGCGTCAGTACTGCGTCAGTATTGTGTCTGATTGGTTGATTTCAAACTCCTGGTCCCTCATTGGTCCATTTCAAAGTTCCCACTCTTTTCTTGGTTTCTTTGTTCTCAGTATTTCACAACACACAGACACAGAACAGTAAGGAGAGAAGACAAGGTGGGTAATCCTACAGTCCTACAGAACTCCAAGTAACCTACAGTAATATATCATGGTATCTTCTTTTGTGCCCACCTTAATCTTTAGAGTCTCTTACAGTCAGTATTGATACATTTCTAGACATGTGTGACTAAAATCCTATATATATATTTTACATGATGAATGCTAATCTTGGGGGTTCGCGACTCTCATATTATAGCAATATCCCCCAATATAAGGGCCCATAATTTGCACACTATTTTCTGCAATTAAACAATAACTATAAAGATAGAACTTCGGTAAAAGTAGATCACACACAATTAGGCCAATGCAATGTGTCACACGTATACATACATATGGAACTTCTCTCCCTCCTAGCACAGACCTGGGCCTTTTGGCTAACATTTGTTCTATTTCCTAAGCCAAGTTGGGAGTTTTCATGTCACCAAACCACTGAATATTTCTTGGGAGTTTTTACTCGCCTGATTTCTCCTATTCCCTTTATACAGGTTCGTTGGTGAGCATAAATATGAGTATATTGAATATCCACATAAAATGCGTTTCCATTCTTGTACATTCTTATTCCTTGCTCCCTTGATATCATAATATAAACTTAGTATAGGTGTGTTTTGTTAAATCCTATGCCAGGTTAGTGTCGTGGGTCTCTTGGCGTATAAAGGATTTATATTTCTGGAAAACCAGATCTATTACTGTATCCATAGTTAATTGAACACATTCTGACCGAATGCACCTTCAGCCCCACTCGTTAACAGATATGAGTGTACACAGAGAAAAGAAATGGAATCACTATGACTCCAATATGGGAGTCCACCTCCAATCACTGAGGTGACACTATTTGGGACTCTCAAGTGCGTCCATTGAATTAGGGAGTCCAGCAGTTTAGACTCGATCCTTTATCAGAGAGAGTCATCTATCACTGAATGCAGTCATATCTAGCATACTTCAAACAGAGAAGAGAAATGCATTCACTGTAACTCCAAAGGGAGAGTCCAGCTTATATCACTCAGATGACATCCACTTATTCCAGGTTATGAATTTACAGTGTCTATCTTTCATTTTATTTTGTTTTATCTTAGTGATCCAGGTTGCTTTGACATGACCAACGAAACTCTGTGGGGATACTTTGAGTTCAAATCTTAACCACATAAATGCATCTTTGTAGAACTACAGCTTTTGTCTATCACAAATTGAAACATATCCCCTTATATTTCATGTGTGAAGAATTGCTAGTTTTGTAATAACCTTATGCCAACATCTGCAGATGAGTAGCAATGATAATAAATAAACCAAAATCTTGGTGTTTACCCCTGCATATAATAAGAAAAACTGTACAATTTTATTGTATGACCCTCTGGTGGAAGCACTGAGAAACACTGGTCAGCTGGAGGTAATTTTCAAAACTGAATTAGAGAGTCCTCATTAGAGAGTTCTCACTTATTCCTGTCTTGGCACTGTTTTCACTATCTTTCTATTGGTTTGACTCCTTTTCCTCTCAATGTGTAGTGGTAAATAGGTTAGACATTGCATGGAGTCAATAAAGAGTCAGCTGAGTTAGACTCGACATTGACCTGAAACCTCTGTGCCTACCCCTCCTTGAGTCCACCAAGCTGTGACTCTGGTTCTACAGGAGTCAATTCAGCAGGACTCCATGCTGCAGACATGGTGTTCAGCAGTTTGGAGTCTATCACCCATGACCCTTATAAAGGCGGAGTCAATCTAGAGTATTGTCCAGGTGACCCCCAGTTTGACTTCATTTCCAATACTATGACTCCAGATCTCTCTGTGTAATGACGGAGGGCTGTTTTGGCATGGAAACTACCCTGGTCTCATTGCCACTCCTCCCTTCCAATCCACATAGAGGGTGGAGCCCATAGGCAGCCTGTGATGGGCGTGTTGATTGAGGGAGAGCACGTGGTTGCCTGGGCGTCTGTTGTCGGTGATCATAGCCTCATAGCCTCCTCCATGGTGGAGGGAAACTCTCCTCCTGATCCTCCGCCTACATCTCCCAGCACCAACCTACCTGCTGCTACTCTACGATGGCACGGTGTCTCACAGTCATACCTGTATAGGCACCACGGACCCAGGAGCTCCACATGGGCTACACCAGGTGTGTTATTTGTCAAATCCCGAACACCTGAGCTAATTGAAAGACCCACGGACTCTGAAACTGCAATGCCAGTCAGTCTCTCGGTAAATGACTAGGTGTAGAAACCAGGAAGAGACGTTAAATATTAGGAAGTTATTGATAATTCTATCCTAGTTGTTATACTCAAGGATTAGGCTGTGATTACTATTGATTGAAAATATTTGGATTACACTGTGCTCTTGAATTTAGAGAGATATTAATTATTGCAAGGGGTTTCAGCATTGCCCTTTTCTGACATACACCAGAACGGCCTTTAAGATAACTGCATGTATAGCCAATGGGCTCGTTTCTATAGGGACTATTTTCTACCTAAAGCATGTGAACAGTCTACAGATTCCCTTTTACTACCCTTGAAAATAAGGAAAGCTATCTAGAGTGATGGACACACCCACTATGAAGATGATACTCTCAGATTTGCCGATGCCTTCATAAGTGCCTCCCTGTTTCACGTGGATTGTATCTCCATTGTCAGACCCTGGAGCACTTCACCCACCCTTAGCCACTCAGTGACTGAATGTCAAATACATAATGTAGGATCTATAGGATATCTATAAGCAGGATGCAGAGCTTCTGGATGCCAGTCCCTGCCTAGAGCCAGGAGAGGGACTTTAAGGAGCAGCCAACGACATCATTGCCTCTACACAATTACTCTTGTCACTGATATATCTGGGCATAGGAAAACAATAGGTACAGTTCTACCCTTCTTTTCATATACATGCATATTACCCATCACTATAGGCCCTATTTCTTTGTCGGTTCATTTGTTTTGAAGTGAGGTGAGTGTTGACAATAATGTTTCCATCATCTAAATTGTGCATTGCATATACCGATACATAGGAAACCGACACATAACCAGAGATAACATTATAACGTTTAGAAGTACTCAAAAAAAAAAAAAAAAAAAAAAAAAAGAAGAAGAAGAAGAAGAAGAGAAATATCCATGATAATTTAGGCTTTAGTTAATAGCACATTGTGTCAAGAACACTGTATGTACTGGTTGGTTTACTTTTTATATGAAAGCATATTAATACTACTATTAATGCTCACGTAGGAGAAGGGACAGTGAAGTAGATCGGCAGGCCATGTTGGTCCTGTTTACCAAGCCCTGTCAGGCTTGGCTCATCATTGATTTAATGCAGTGTCTTCATGGTGATGGGCCCTTACTTATACATGTATGCATAGGCAATATGTACGAACAAGGCCTTTGGTCAATTAAGCTCATGGGGACTCTCGCTCTTTATTTATAAACCAAATTAGAAATAAAAGATAAACTCAAAACACCAATTAGTTGTAAAAGATCTAGAGAAAGATCCCATTAATGAGGGTGCCCAAAAATGGAACCGCTGTACAGCTGAACAGCAGCATCGACCAACCCTGGAAAAATTCACATTGAGTCTTACCCGGGGGTCTTACCAATAAAGAACTGATACTGTATCTTTAAATGCACTCACCAAACAGTAGGCCTAGTGTCTTAGCAGGTTGCACATGCCAGTTTATCTTGTGTAATTTAATAATGTCCTTAGCGACTTCCATGTCTATAAGTTTCAGTTGGCTTTTCCTGGTGGAGATCCGCCTTTGTATGGATATGCCAACAAGAATCTCAAACAAGAATAAAGCATTTCATTTGCACTCAGCTAAAATGCTTCCAGAGCTAAACATTTCAGATTTTTATTTGCATGGCATCAGTTCTTTCTAATCCGACTTAAGCCTACACAGAGAGAAGAAATGGAGTCATATCATTTGGAATGGAGTCAAAATGGGGGTCAGCTGAGCAGGACTCTATATTGACTCCCCTTTTAAAGGAGTCATGGCTGATAGTCTCCTAACTGCTGAACACCATGTTTGCAGTATGGCGTCCTACTGAATTGACTGTTTGTTAAAAATTTGCTCATCATAATGGTGATTCATTTGGTTTGATGAGCATAGCTAGTCATCTGGAGGGGTTGGCTTCAGGTTATCACTCATTTAGCAATTGTTCACACATTAAATAGAAGGGGATATGCTCAAGTTTTTGAGATAAGTAAACAAAGGCTGGAGTACTGCGAATACACCATTTTTGTGGATAAAATCTCAACTCAAATTGTTCACAGTGTCTCCATGGTCATAATAAATTCAACCTGGATGACTAAGGTAAAGTACAAACAAAAGATGGACAAGACTAATTCCTACTATGGTATAAACCCCAATAAGTTTAACTGTATTCCTAGGGACTAAACATTTTGACTCCCTATTTCAAGACAACCATTTTCAGAGTTACAGTGACTCCATATCTATTCTCTGTATGGAGTCTGCTAGATATGGCTCTATTCAGTGATAGAGTACCATCTGATTGACACTCTATTTATATGGCATCAGGGCCATTTGACTCTCCCTATGAAGGGAGTCAAGGCTGGAGGACTCCTTAATATTTCGGAGTCACTTGAGAGTCCGAAAGAGGGTCACCTCAGTGATAGGAGCTGGACTCCCATTTTGGAGTTGTTGCGACTTCATTTCTTCTCTCTGTGTAAGTGATTGCTTGGGAAGGCATGCGCCGAACAAGGTAGACAATCTAGTTTAATTGACAGTAGTTAATGAAGCTCAGCCAGATGAATTGAACCCATGCACAGCTATTCACACCAAGCATAAAGAAAATTGCAATGCAATGCACAGAGAAAAGTATGACCGAGAGTCCAACGCAGATGAAAATTGAATAATGTTAAGAAGTAGGGAAATTATACCAAACTCATACTAACCACTCTGTACACAGTACACATGTATTCCTGTTCAATGGTAAAGTGCCGAGCACACACATCATACCTGGGAAATGTACGGAGCCCTGGAGGTGACATTTCTTATATATATATATATATATATATATATATATATATATATATATATATACCCAGCTGCATAAGCATAAGCAGACTTTCTGTTCTGTCTGGATGTGTGCCTTATGTGTATACAACCAGAGCTATATACATAAGAGACACTAAAATTTTACTATAAATAGCCAGTGTGGAACAGCTCCTGCATCATGGGAAAGTCCATCCAGCCGGGAAGTCTGACCCTCTTTCCCACTCTGTCCAACTTCCACTGTGTGAACTCTTCCTCTTCACACTACCCTCCATTTCCCCCCTACTCTCTTACTCTCTCTCTCTCTCTCTTGCTCTCTCTCTCTCTCTCTCTCTCTCTCTCTCTCTATTTCATCCTCCCCACAATGCTCTCCCGACTTATATCTGTGAGGACAGGGGTGGGTGAAGGAGAGACAAAAGGTAGGCAGCTATAGGGAAAGATGGAAATGGGTAGACAGAAAGAAGGGAGGGATTGAACGAATCAAGAGAGGGAGGACAGAATAGAGGCAAAAGGGATGGAGGATTGGATGATGTTGGTGAGAGAGTTTTGGAAGGAACAGGTGAAGGATGGATAGAAGGAGTAAGCTAGACAGGGAGGGTTGAAGGAAGAGAGAGAGGCCATTAAACGATGAAGGACATCAGTAGGGGGCAACAGATAGGCAGGCAGGCAGGCAGAAAGTAGCCAGGCAGGGCAAAGAGAGGGAGGGAAAGAGGGAGGGAGGCCCACATGCAGGGAAAGGCTTGGCAGGCAGGTAGGCAGGGTGAGGGAGGCAGGTTGGGAAACATACAGGTGGGCAGACATACTTAGGGAGACAGACAGGTAGCCAGGTTGACAGGCAAGCAAACCAGCAGCAGCCAGTCATAGTGAATATAGGGGAGAAGACAGGTAGGTAGATAGTAGTGAGACAGGTGAAGGAAGAGGGGTGGCAGGTTGAAGTAATAGAGGGGGCAGTCAAACAAGCAAGTCACCAGGAAAACAGGCAAGGAGGATCCAGGCAGAGAGAGCTAGAGAGAGAAGGAGAAACAAAGAGAGACAGAGAAAGAGATAGAAAAGAAGGCACAGGAATGACTAGAGCTTAGGGGAAAAGAGAGAGGGAGGGGAAGGGTCCATCCATTCTTCCTCTGCCCCTCCTGTACTTCCATCCCTCCAACCATTATCTTCTCTCACCCTGCCCTCTCCTTTCTTACCCTCCTTTCTCCTTCCTTCCTTCCTTCCTTCCTTTCTTCCTTGCTTTCTTCCTTCCTTCCTTTCTGACCATCACTCACTGCATCACTGGGTTAGTTATGTATATAGGGACACAAAAGCATAGCGTTTCTCTCTGTTCAGTGTATTCTTATGTATAAGTGGAGCTATATACATAAGACATAGCAATCTCTCTGCTTAGTGTGCTAATGTATAACCTGGAGGTTAATTCAAAACATCCTTGGATCCCAACCTCAGCGATCTTAAGAATTATTCTACCTTATCCTATTAAGCGATCTTAAGATTAGACTGCGTTTACATTTCCTAGCCAGCACTAAGATTGCATCGATCTTAGCCTCAGCCCTCCTACACTATTCCAAGAAGTACTGACTGGGCACAGGGGTAAGAGTTCCAAAATAAAGGTATAGCTGTGGAGGCACTCTTCTTCACAACAGTGTTTATACCATCGTTCCCCGTCCCCATATAGGCTAACAAAAGAGCACAGGGTGCAGTTGACCCCCGTACAGTATTCAAGAGTTGTTCCCATGAAAGTATGATTTATGCTTGCCTATTAGAAGCATTGTGCCCTCCCCCAGGACAAAGAGAGAGAAGGGAAGAATAACCTTACAGTGCACTTAAAGCATGAGTAGCCCTAAGAGCACTCAAGGACACTCAGCAAACGTCCTCCCTCCCCTCTATATGTATGCAGCAGGCTATTCAGTCTTTCGATCAGGAGTGTTCCCTGTAAGTGCTCTTGTACTCAGGTTAAACCACTATGCAATTCTTTCACTAAGATCGCTGTGATCTTAGCACTGGAAAAGGAATAGTGGAGTGATCCCAGGACTTGGTATTCCTGACAGGCCTGCAACCACTGCATTAGATAGGGTAGACTGACCAGGTCTTATGATATGTGCCTACACTAAGATCGCTGGGGTTGTGATCCCAGGATGTTTTGAATTAAGCTCCAGAGCTATATACATAAGACAAAGCAATCTCTCTGCCTGGCATTTTTCTTATGTATATCTGAAGCTATATACATATATGCTTCATTGTATACCATGGAGCTCCATACTCAATGGAGCATGGTGCTCCATGCTTCATAATACTGCTAGCTCCAAAGAGTGTCATGCTCTATGAGGTATAGAGCTCCATGGTACATAGAGTTCCATGGTGTTCCTTGCTCCATGCTCCAGGGAGTTCCATGCTTCATAGTGCTCAATCTCCATTCTCCATGGTGCTCCATGGAATATGAGGCACCATGTTCCATGGTGCTCTATGGGGCTGGTGCTCCATGCTTCATAATACTCCTAGCTACAAAGAGTTTCATGCTCCATGGTGCTCCATGTTCGATATACACAATGTAGCTCTTCAGTGCACCATTCATCATTTGACTCAATGGTGCTCCATGGTCCATGTTGCTAGACTTATAGCTGCATGGTCCATATAGTTGCATGGTACATGTTCCATGGAGGTCCATGCTATAGTGCTCCATGCACAATAGTGCTCCATGTTACATGGTACTCAATGGAAATACAGCTCCACGGTGATCCATGGTCCATGGAGCTACATGCATGACAGTACTCCAAGGTCAATAGTGTTCCATGTTCCATTGTGCTCCTTAGAAGCAGAGCTTCATGGTGGTCTATTTCCTTGGTGATTATGCTCCTTGCACTCTTCCTCCGTGCCCCTCTTCCTCTCTCACTCCCTGTCTCTTCTTCCTCTCACCCTTCCTTCATTCTCTCCCTCCCTCCACCGTATCCATGCCCTCTCATTCAGATAAATAGGAGTATGGAGAGAGAGAGAGAGAGAGAGAGAGAGAGAGAGAGAGAGAAAGAGAGAGTGAAAAACTTCCCGTCCGGATGAACTTTCCCATGCTGCAGGTGCCACCAGTGAAGGCTATCTATAGTAACAGTTTTAGTGCCTCTTATGTATATACTACTCATTATATACATAAGGCCAACCTCCAGCTAACAAATAAAAAGTCTGCTTATCCTTATGTGGGTGAATAATATAACCAACACAGTAACAAGTTCTTCCAAAGCGCTATCAGTATACTTATGACAAGTAGTTATAATATAAGAGGTAAAATCTTTTACATATTTTATGGTTTATATATATGATACTTGGGTATTGTAAATATAAGAAATGTCCAGGGCTCCATAGTAATGGGAGATCAAAGTGCACTGCTGGCACATCTATCACACATATGGCTGACAGGTTACCCACACAGGTGCCTCAGTCAATAATTCTCCATAAACACCATTATATGTTCTATATCTATTGATTGATTTTGAACACGCTTTTGTGGTCGTGGTATTGAGGGAGCAAGACGTAACATAACTAAAATGACCAATATCTCAATTGACCTGAAGGCCCACCACATATGAAATTTTTAGGCTCAACTCCTAATTTGCCAAAAGTTATCCTAGGTCAAACAAAATCCCCTATCCTTCAAGCCTGCGGGCGATAATATGCTGAGCTCAGAACGGGCGCACACGTGACGTGACTTACTCTCCCTATAATTATTAGTTGTAGGCCCTAATACATGCATTAGCAAATTCCTACCACACCAAAGGCATAACTTATATTTATAAATATATTTAAACCACAGTGGGCACGGAGAATCAATGGATTTCACACCTCTTATATATTGCATACAGACTGTGGTATAAGGTGGTTATTGTACTTGGACAGGCTCGAAAGGGGTTTACAGGCCCCCTGTGTTATGTATCGCTTAAAAGCTGTCTTCGTACAATAACCCCTACATATATTGCATGTAGGGTAGCCATGCAGGAGGGAAGATTTACACTTCCCTGCACGCATGGAAAATTCTTTCTTCAAGAATTGCTTTCCCTATATTCATGACCCAACCTTTGAGCTTTAAAATGTCATTTGCAAAAGGAGACCCCAAAAAGACATCGCATTTGGAACAAACACACCCACATGAACGGTGTTGTCTGCCCCCAGTCACATTTTCCTTGCATGACCTTCCAATGTTTAAATTAAGGAAAAGGTGACAGACACTTGACACAGAAACTGCAAACAATGTTCTGAGGCAATTGGCGGCGCTCTGTAAGAAATGTGTCTGACGTCTGAGGGGAGGGAGTTGGGGCATTTCTTTTGCTGTTTTCCCATCGGCAAAACGAGACAGGGCTGATGTAGAGGGCTGATGATGCTTGAATGTGTTTTACATTTGACTTCTACCTCAAAGACAGATGAATAAAGTGCATCATCAAGTCGCAGGGTAAATCTATTGTGCGAGAAGACAAAAGTCTTTGTTCAATCAATTGAAGGTTAGAAGGTTATATGTATCTATAATTGGTGGAAGATTCAATAGAGGCCATATGCTGGTCGGACAGAAAATAAATGTTAATAGAGTACAAGATGCTATTAAAATCGCCATTATCAAAGAGGGTGAACACTGAGAGTGAAAATTGATGGAGAGAGTGGAAATTGTGATTCTCAACAAGATTTCCTCTCCCTTCAAGGCTAGACATGCCTGTCTTGAAATACGCCCTTCAAACAAGAAGCTTCAATAGATAGGAGATGAAACTCAGAGCTTTACCTATGGACACAGTGTAACAGCCCCCCCCTCTACCCCCCCCCCCTTAAAAGTAGGCTCCCTTTTGTGTTCAGTATTGAGTCCTATGTACGATAAGGGGGTTTATAGAGATGTCAGGAATCTTTATCAGAGTGATATCAAATGGAAACAAGGGGCCACCTATACCAAAAAGTCCTGCTGAATCCAAAATTTGTGCTCTTGATTCTCAGAATTTGACCAAAAGTACCTAAAAAGGAGGTTTGATGATGAGAATATTTTAAAAATGTACAAAAGTTATATTGAAAATGATTGGAACTTTTTATAGATCCAACATGCTAATCAAAGTCAACACCTCAATCTACATATCCTAATGTCTGCCTATCTCAATCTGACAAGTACTCTACCTGTGTATGGCTCTGCCTCTCCCACATACTGCCTATCCCTTAGTCTACCTATCACTCATACTACCTATCCCTTGAAACATTTAGAGATTAATTAGGTTTTCTCTCAAATGGCTTAAAGGATTAAAGTTTACCCCTCACCTTTGTACCTAATTTTCTCTGTACATTCTTACCATTAGTCTACCTATCCACAATCTGCCTATCATTCACTTTACCTATCCCTCATGGTGACTATCCCCCGACTCTTCACATCCCTCATGTTTGACTGGCACATCTGTGATATTACCTAGCACCAATGTATCTTTTGAATATGCTCACTTCACAAGGTACTCTCTATGCCTATCTCTTAAACTGCTACCTATCCTTCTTGCTACCCATCCTTTTCAATACCTATCCCTCATGCTCACTTTATAGCTTTCCTACCTATCACAGCTTGTTCAGCTGGGATAGCTCACAACCAACCTTCATTTTGATCTCTTAGTCCACAAAGAGCACAAATTTTGGATTCAGCAGGATTTTTTGGTGTAGGTGGCCCCTTGTTTCCATTTGATATCACTCTGATAAAGATTCCTGACATCTCCTTAAACCCCCTTATCTTACATAGGACTCAGTACTGAACACAAAAGGTAGCCTACTTTTAAGGGGGGGTAGAGGGGGGTGGCTTGCACTATAGGACTCTATGGAGTAACATATCCTAGGGAACCTATACTATTCTTGCTTCAAATTCTCTTCGAAAGAAAGCTGGTATCATCAATAAAAACTCCTTTTACGATACCTTCTGGAGGTAATGATGTCCTAAGATATCAAATTCACTATTTTCCTATACTCTCTGAACGACTTGCTAGAATATTGTCAGAATTCAAGTCTGGCAAGTATTCATTTATAATTGCAACACATCTTTAGACCAAGGAAACTTGCCAGGAAGTTCACTTACTTGACCAAAGAATTAGGGATGTTCACCAAACTTTCTGAATTAGCTTCTAATCTATGCAATTTCTTTAATACCTGATACAGCTCTCAAAATCATCTCAGGTTAAACTTGCACTATACTCAAAAGCAGTCATAAATAATGCTTACAATTTATTGGTTCATGTAACATCTGAGAATGTCCCATTAAATCAAAATGTGAGGATTGTGATTTCATAGGTTCTATTTCTATGCCACACATTTGGGTAGGGTGGGGGTCAAGGCTACCAGGTTCATGGAGGCAGCAAGAAAAGACTAGAGTTTCATGCTCTCTTGCCCTTTTGGGGATACAAAAGTAGTAGGGCCTACCTGTAATCTATTTTTGATAAAGGATTTATCACATGCATTAGGGAGCATCTGGGGATTATTGCCTTAAGCTCCCTTGAAACAATTTCACGTGAATTTACCAGTAAAATCACATGTTGAACTGGTGCCATTCTGTAAATTCACGTGAATAATTACAGTGATTTCACAGGATTCTGTGAGCAGAAAATCACATGATATCATGGGATCATGTGAAATGACAGTAAATTCACTTGATATCTGAAGGTGCTTTTGTCAATAATACTACTGTAACAGGTTGCTGCCTGTGGGATTTAGGGGCAGCAGTATGGACAAGAAAACTAGAAATAGGCCTAAAACTGAAATAGGGAGAACGCAATATTTTTGGGTGAAACATTCTATTTTGGGTGTGAAGGTTCCAGATTTGCAATGTGAAAAATTAATGTTTCAGGGCCTTAATGGGCATTTTTTTTTTATTTCTGTTGTCATGGAAATGCGATTTTCACTCTAAATATCGAAATCAATGAGCTCATTTTATGGAATTTTTAACAAGGTCTACTATTTTGAAAACAGAATGATAATACCATTCCTCTATCAAAAGTTATGAGCAGAAAAATCTATGATTTATCCTTATCTAGCTAATTAGCCAAATTATGCTAATTATGTATGTATTTTATGGCCAATAAGACTTAGGGATAACTGAGATTTGGGATATGGTGATACCCACCCATATTTAGCAAGCAATTTCTCCAAATCAGGAGTATCTTCCAATGCAATATATCACTGGAAAGCTTGTGAAAAAAATTATAAAATTGATTTTAGCACAGACTACCCTTTCTCCTATATAAGCCTATATATAAAGTACAGCAGGCATCCCAGACTGAGTGATTGAGTGAGTAATAGAGGTTTAACGCTGTTTCAACAGCTAAGGTCATATTCATGGCGAGAATTATATTACACAATATCACAAAGGAATGTATCCGGTGCCTGCACATATGTGCACCACACACATCTGAAGGGTTAGGAAAGATGAGATATAAACCTTTTTAAGTGGGCCAGAGAAGCCCACCCCAGACCGAAACACATATATAATGCATCCCTTAAGCAATAGGAAAACTCTTGCTGTTGCTGCACCATAGAGCAGCATTATGGGTTCTGGCACTACCCAGTTATGATCTCACATCCACCCCTGTTCCTGGCATGTCAGACAGTTTGTCAGTATGGTACATCTATGAATATTGCTAGATATTCTGAGATCAGAACGGTGATGGCCACACATACACATAAACAAGAAACATCATTATAGGATTGGTCAAAGTTAAGGGTGCACCTTAAATATGAGAGTTATGTTCTAAAGAGCAGTGCTAAGGTCAACAAAATTTGTTTTCAATTCCTTGTAACATTGGCCTGAATTCAGGGTATACATGTATTTTATATGCATAGTGCACTATATATGTGAGGTATTATTGTACTTTCAGTATCATTAATCACCATTTTCAATATCCCATGTCACTCAAGATTTAAAAAGTGGTTTTCACTAAATCATGGCAATATTTTCGCTCAGTATATCTCATTTCAAAATTTCTACCTTAAACTATAAAAAAGGGTGATTCCTCCTGCAGATAATTTTTCCTCACATAATCATTATTGATCTTTCATGACCATTTTATTCCCAAAAAGGTGAAAAATAGACAACTTTCAAGATATCAGTAATTTGGATGTGCTGTGTGACTTGTTTGCTCGGCCTAGTCCTCTCTAGAGGGCTGTTCTTTGGTTGTACAGATTCCATCAAGCTTCTCCATTTCACCAAGCTCCTTCATTTCACCAAGCTCTTCCATTTCACCAAGCTCCTCCACCTGCTTGAGAAAGACAAATTACATACTGATGGGTTATAGTTTCCTGCAGGCCAATTTTATCGAAAATAGAACTACTGTTCAGGTCCCTGTGCTGGGTTAGTGCTAGGACATGTTTCTGTCAGCCAATTCAGTGAATTTGTATGAATTTGACCAGAATAGATAATTCATCATCAAATAGGCAAAAAGTTGTTCTAGTACCCGTTACATAATGCAACCCTTTGTCACGGTACATATTTACTCATATAATATCCCTATTAAAGGGAGTAGACATGATCTAGAGCTCAAATGGCACCTGGTGGCAAAATGCAGATCAACAAGGTAAATGTACCTCCGCTAACCCCATAATGAAGGTATGTTTTACCTTGTTGATCTATAAATTTGACCAATTTTACTCATATTCCCAACTTATATAACATCACCCTTCTTTAAAAACATACATTGACCAGTATTCTACTCATTCTTATCACTGGATTTCATATTTCCTGTACCCATAAACTCCTATCCTAAAAGAATTAGAAATATTTTTAGTTTATTCAGGAAGATTTCATTTTGTTTCTGATCTCCTGCTTCTTTGCTCAAAAATGATTTTTTATGATCCTAGGCTATATGTATCAGGTTTGGTTAATGCCAGAAGATGTTTTCTATGGAATTAAATATAGGGAACTACAAATTCTCATAGGCAGCCATAATAAAGACTGCCAAACTTTCTCACCCTCCAGTGGAAAAACTGACACCATGGTTTTATGCAGTCTTTATGTAACTTAACCCTTTAACTGCTGGACCTCAAAAATGTCATTTGGGAGTTAACTGCTGAACCTATGCCATAGGGCAGCAGGATGGGCATTTTATGTTTCCCCAAAGTAGCAGAATAGGGGTATGAGAAAATGCACTGACTATGGGGATTTACACTTTTCTGACCACTATACATGTGTAGTGGTGCACATGGTAAAGTCAGCATGATCGCACGCCATGCGGTGTGCATAGCTAGGGTGCGCCTAATGAATATCCCTCAGGCCGGTAGGTTTCCCAAGGGCCAATCTATCAAAACATGTATGGACCCCTGATCAAAATTCCTTTTTTGAGGAATTTTAGAACATTTAGGTAACTATGCATCTGGAAATCTATCAATTTCTTCTGGGTATAATTATGACTCGATATGTAATTGTAGTCAGGGTATAGGTGAAAATCTGTATATCAACCCTTTAAGGGCCAAGCAAAGATGGTTGCCCTGACCATGGGGACAGCATCTGAAAAAAAGTATAGTTCCCAGAGGATGAGCCTTTTTTCAATTCCTATACAAGTCCGACACTGCTTCATGACCGGTTCCTGGTTGATCCAAGGGAGGCACGACCGGGTATGGTAACCAGGGTCGTGTCGTTTCCTCCCTGTCTTGTTGAGAAGCTCCTTTCAGCGTAGGAAGCCCATCCATAGTGTATAGTACAACTACGATGGTCCTTCGACCGTTAGGCTGAGGATGTGGTGCACCACCGGGTTCCTAGAACCAGGGTGGTGTCGGATCCACACAGCTTTGCAGGGAGGTCAGGGGACAGGAAAGGTACGCTCACTCGTGGAGGGTACACCGTCGTCCAGGAACAAGTTCCTGGGGGTTCCATGCTGACATCGAAAACTCAGTTCGATGTCAGCGGTCCGAGCTAGGGGGAGGGAACAGTAGTATCATACTACTGCCCCTCAGAGATGGACCCAGTAGCAGGGTCGATTTCCGCCTGCTCACCGTCAGTGCGATCATCGTCGTGTGATGCACTGGCGACTAGCTGGCCGGAAAACGTGGGCGACTCGGGCAATGGAGCCTTGCGGTCCATTGTCGTCCCCCAAGCCTCGTTAGAGGTCTCGGGTGCATCTCGAGAGTCTCCCTCAGGATCTGAGTGGAGGACTGTCGAGTCTGCAGAGTCACTCTCATTGTCACCATCACTCTCATGATCATCATGATCGTCTTGGTCTCCCTGATCCAAGGGAGCCTCCGGAGAGTGGCTGGTGACATCAACGTCCCCTTCTACCTCCATCGACTGTTCCACCTCTGCAGGTACTACTGCACTGGTAAACGCCGTTTGGTCCAGGCAGATGGCTACTCCTGCTGTACACAAAGGTTTGATGCCTTGAAGATCCGGATGGATCCTCGGTGACACCACCCTCTGAACAGCTGGCGGAGCAGGCTCAGGGGCTCCCGAAAGGTCGACTAGGGGAGCCGATGAGGAAGGTGCGGGTGCTGGTTGGTAGATGGAAGCGCCGAGAGACCGTCCAGGGGTGTCAGGCTTACCCTGCACCGCCTGCTCTCGACCCAACATGGTCATAGCCGAGCTCAGACTGTCTATTTTCGGAGATAGCTCTCTCAGAGGATTAGACTGTGTTGCCAGCGTCCTGACGTCAGGGATGACCCCACATTCGACTAAGTACCTCTGTGCTTCACGAGAGGGCTCAGTGCGAACAGCTTTCAAGGTCCTGACGTCATGGTGTTTGTCCTTCATCCATTCCGATAGCTGTACCCCGAAGACTCTAAAGAATTCGCGATCCTTTTCCTCCCAGCCTTCTATGATAGCATCCCTCTTGGTAATATCATATTGAGCTTGTGACTCGAAGTTATTGAGTCGCGTACGGACATTGGTCAGACGAGAGTCCATCTCCATCTGCACGGTCTAACGCGCCTCTTCCATAAGAGCCGGAAGGAGCTCGTTACGGATGGCCGTGTTTGTTCTATCAAACAGGCCGAACAAGTAGGCATTTGCTTCCTTGCGAAATGCCTCACCGAAGTGGTCGATAGCAGGGCTACCCGTCATCTGTAGCAGTCCTTTACATCGCTCCATGAACGACTTGGGGACTCCACGCCTTCGCCGTATGCAGGCTAGGCCAACTCCCAACGCAGGGTTGCTGTTGGGGTGTCGACGCCAGACACGATGTTGGAGAAGGTGGCTCCTGCCCCCGAAGTTAGTGTCGCACCACCTACATGAACACGCAGCGTGGCAGCTTGCGTGCTGCTCTCTGCCGCTGTAGCTGGTTTGACAGTAGGGGAAGAGTTGGTGGTGACCTTGGGTTGTCGATCACGACCACCTTGAGGTTCCACCGCCTTGCTTCCCGACTTAGCACCGCTGGTACCAGGTTTGGCTGAACCGGTCGAAGCAGACTTAGACTTTTTAGGAGCCGGGGCCGGAGTGGGCTTCGATGCCTGTACGGGCTTCGGAGGGACCACTTGCGACTTCAGTTGAGCCAGCAGACTTTCCAGCGTCGGTAGAGTGGGTCCTCTTGTTCCCACTCGTAGAGGCTGTTGGTGATGGGTCTTGAGGATGACTTGCCTCCCGCTTCTTTCGTTGCTCTACCCTGAACTTTGGGTAGGCACCGTAGAAAGCGGGCATGAGCTCCGGTCTGATATACAGACGCTTCGTAGACAAAGGGGCGGGTGCCATCCGCATCAAATGTCTAGTCAGCGCACCAGTTTTCTCGTTCCGCTCACATTTACTAACTAGTGTCTCCACTAGTTGTATGGCGCCCTTGGCATTGTACTTGTGGGGCTGCTTATAAGACTTAAGATGATGCGCCATCAAGCCCCTTCATGCAGTCACGAAAGGAGGAGAGGTCGGGTCATCGGGGTCCTGGTAACATGGAATGGTCTTTTCCACCCTAACACACCCGAACTGTGGACGGATGGCTCGATGCTCTTCCACCAAGTGTCGAGCATACCTGCCATCAGTCGCATACACGCGAGGGGGAAACCCTTTACGTGTACAGTTCTCAAAAGCACACTGCTGCCCTGGATTGAAGATGCGCCAAGCAAAGCCAATCCGCTGTCTCTCGGGCAGCGACACCCCCGTGATGTTCTAGATCATCGAGACATACCAATCGATGGCATGTGTATCATCCGAATACCATTCCTCGTCATCGCTTCCGTCCTTTCCGACGAGGCTGGGGAGTACCACTTGACCATTCTTGCGGTAATCCTGAAGTTTAGTCAAGGGTCTGTCATCGACGTACTCCGTGCGTCGCTTGGCAGTGATCCCTGACAGTCGCTTCCACTCTTCGACAGCCTTGGCCGGGTCCGGGGTTGAGGCTACGGTGCTCTCCCCGGCACCTGCCTCGACCTCCGTCGGCCTGGTTCCAGGCTCAGGGGAGCAGTAAACTCACTGCTCTTCTCGCAAGCCAGAGCCTTCTTGGCTGCGGATTCCTTCTTACCACCCTCCTTCTTCGGCACCTTCGGGATCTTGAAGTCTTTCAAGTTCCCTTTTGGTGCCTTTGATTCTGGAGTTTTCTTACTCTTTGAACCTGAAACTGGTGACTTGCCGAAGAGCTGTACCCGGAGTGCTTGTCGGAAGAGGACCCCATGGTTCTTCTTGAATGATGGACTCAGAGGAAAAATGTTCTCCAGGCCTCGAACCGTTCTCAGACACATCGAAGCGTCGAAGGAATCTTCGAGGTGTTTCAATCCGCACTCAGGCGGGTCGAAGCCTCGAAGGGTCTTCGATGTACCTCGAACCGCACTCAGGCAGCTTGAAGGACTGAAGACAGTACTTCAAGAGAACACGAACCTGCACTCAGGCAGGTCATGTCCCTCGATGTCGTGGGTAACCTCCTACACTCAGGTAGGAAGTTCCCACATAGAAGTGTACTAACCGACCTAAGCTAGGCTTAGTCCAGCTTATTCGTGTCAGACTCTCACGAGCAGGGCGCAAATGTTGTACAATCAGACCAATTATAGAATATTGTTCATTTATAAGTACTAGTTGTAATGAGGATGGTCTTGCGGCATTACAACGACTGCAAAATAGAGCTCTTAGAGTTTGTCTGAAATGCAATATTAGACGGTATAGTGTGAAGGAGTTGCATGAAATTTGTAAGGTTCCAGTGTTAGAGAAAAGATTTGACATGCTTTTATTATGCTTAATGTATAAGAAATCAAAGACTGTGTTAAATACACCACAATCTTATAATACAAGGTCTCAAAAGAAGATTGTTTTTGAACTACCTAGGGTTATTACTAGACACTATAAAAGATCGCCATGGTACAGAGGGGTGGCTCTCTGGAATACTCTACCTGAGGAGATTCAGAAAGCTACGACAAAGGTAAAATTCAAAGAGGGTGTGATGAAGATAGAAAATATAAGGTTGAACCTGAAATTGAGTTATAATTGATAAGCAGGTGTGGAAACTGCGCCGCTTCATATTCATATTCATATTCATACTCACATTCCTATCCTTTTTCATGTTTACATCCATATTGATATTGCTGATGTTCCCAGATGCATATGTGAAATACTAAAAAGTACATGTTTATTTACCCCAGGTGTTGGAGTGGTGAGCACTGCATGTCTTATGTGTAGGTTAGCCAGGTAGAAATGGCAGCTCAGGTGGGGCAGTGTAGCCCAAAATGGTCAGTCCTGTTGGTGTTTGGGAGTGGTCAGTAGGTATAAGAATGGGGGTTGGTGGGGGACAGGGAAGGGTGCATTTCCATTTAACACACAGTTCTTTAGGGCCAGTTCTTGATTAAGATTTGGTCTCAAACAATGGCCAGGAGTGGTGGGCTGCTAAAAAAAAATCTATTAGCACATTACCATAGAGTCAGTTATCTCTACCAATACAGAATCTTATTGAGACTGCATGTTACATTTCACCAAGGTTTGTTGTTTCTTCTGACAGCTATGTCTAGTTCAGCTTGTAATCTTTAACCATACCAGGGCCACTCATGTATTAATGCATCATGCCCATCAGTTGTCATGATGCACCAATGAAGTGCTGGTGTGACTGCTCACCAGCTCTTCATTAGAGCATCATGCCGACCCTCCAGAAGTTTATTGATCTACCCTGTAAGGTCTGCATGATGCCCCATGAAGTGCTGGCAGGCAGTATCACCAGCAGTTCATAGGTGCATCATGATGACCAATGAACATGATGCACTCCTATATCAGCAGCCTTTGAAGGGTTAAAAAAATTGCGAAATAGAGAGAAAGAAGGGGTTCTCTGTTCTTCATGCATATTCCCTATATCCTATAAGGCATAGCTTATACCATAACCTCCCGCGTATAAGGCGCGTCTTATATGCGAATCAGATCTTGGGTGGGTCTTATATGCGGGAGGCAGGCTGCCTTTAGTTGGGGGTGCGCCTTATACGCGGGTTTTTCCAATATCTCAACTGGCAGATGATCAGAGAAACACTCCAAAATCAATATTTAATAAATGCCACAAATGAGGTGTAACTAGAAGTAGAACTTATCTCTAACATTTTAGCATCAGTTCTTTTGGTTTCTTTTCCTATATTCATATATTCTATCAATGTTGAAGCATGTGAGGGAATGAATTTAAATCACAACATTATCTTAACATAGTTTGAACATCTGTTCTTATATCAAACATATAGCAAGTGTATATGAATGGTAGAGTGGCTCCATCTTCCTATTGAGTATAATACTCAATATTATAATATAATTTATATGTACATGATTATAAATGGTCATGATCAAGGTAAAGTTTAAGGTAAATTTCAATTGTATACTGTCTTCTGAGACAGTTTTGACAAATCAACCACATCATGATGACCTATTGACATGATAACATGGAATTATCATGTAAAACAGTGATCTGAGCATGGATCCATTTACAACTACAGTACTGGGAATACAATCTAACGCATAATAATAAAAATGCAAAATGTATCTTGATCATGATTATTTATAATCCTGTATTTAGTAGGAATGGTTCCCAGAAGTGCCACCAGATGGAGCCACTCTACCATTCATATACACTTGCTATATGTTTGACATAAGAACAGATGTTCAAACTATGTTAAGATAATGTTGTGATTTAAATTCATTCCCTCACATGCTTCAACATTGATAGAATATATGAATATAGGAAAAGAAACCAAAATAACTGATGCTAAAATGCTAGAGATAAGTTATACTTCTGGTTACACCTCATTTGTGGCATTCAAAAAGGATATATGGTCAGCATCATACCCAAACCAATCTCAACTCTAACTAAGGTTATCCCCAGCTACAAGGAGACTCTTGTATGCAGGCCATGCACAAGGTGCGCCTTGTACGTGGACCAGTCCCCTTGAGTTTGGGGTGCGCCTTATACGAGGGTTTTTTCGAAATTCCAGTTCAGAGGAGATTGGTGCGCCTTCTACGCGAACCAGCCTTCTCTGAGTTGTAGGTGCGCCTTCTACGCGGGCTGAGCCTTCTACGGGAGAGATTACGGTACACAAGGATGAACTTTTGCTTTGCAGTCCCAATATCATACCTGTAAATATTGTTACATTGTTTCATTCCACCTATGTTTCATGATAGAATCAATTCTTCCTTGCTTGGGTGGCAATTAAGAGATGAAATGATGTAAATATCCCACACCCTCCCCACCCCACTAAAATGACTTGTTCTGTAAGTGTGTGTGCACCAGAGGTTGTTTGCCTGCAGCCCATGACCTAGAAAACCTAAATTTAGCTGAATCTTTACCTGACAGCCCTTCCAAACTTAGAACAGCCTCTAATCATTGAGTGCCTATTTGCCAGCATATCTCAAATGTACTCAAGCCATGTCTAGCAAACAAACAAATGTGATGCATCCTAACCAAATCAGTCACATCTCGGCCCTCATAGACCAGAGATAATGAGGTCAAAAGGTAAAAATTGCTGATTTTGATATTTCTATATTTTTGCTTTCCTTAATATCTCCCCTATGATTTGGTAAAAGTATAAATGCAAAGAACTAGTAAAAATCATGGATATTGGCTGATTTGATAATTGTTACTAATTTTTGCGATGACAAATTTCCTCGATAAATTTACAATCTAATCAAATTTTCCCGTATTGTTCCCATATTGTTGAAGATTTTGTAGCAAATTAAGATAAAAGATATTCATATCCACATGTAGCTTGACATTTTCTCTTTAAATTGGTACCAGCCTGGCTAGGGTTGTAGTGGGAAGATTAAGGCTATTCACCAATACAAAGGTGCCTTCCACTTCTTTGTATGGGTTTTATTAGATAAAATGCCTATAGATATTTAGAGCTGTATTTCTCGTAATGAATGCTGCCCACTTTATAATTTTGAAAATACAGCAAAAATTGGTAAATATTTGATGAAATAAAAAGTATTCTGAAGCTCTTAATGTACTCTCTGTTAATCTGGTATAATCCTGAAATCAATTTTTCCGACATATGACTGATTAGGTAAGGATGCATCACAAATCATGTCAAAAAGGCTGTAGTAGAACAACACACATAATATCATGATGAATTAAATGGATTATAATCCTTCATCTGAATAGTTTAAGTTAGTTGGGTACTGCCCTTTCTCTCTATCTCTATTTTCTGTGTCTCTCTCTCTCTCTCTCTCTCTCTCTCTCTCTCTCTCTCTCTCTCTCTCTCTTTCTATTTTTATCTCTTGGAATGGGCATTTACATTTAGGCAGAAGCGCCTGGTGGAGTATGACAAATACCCTTTATGCCATAGATGTAAGATGGGGTCAATAAATCTCACTAGATGGCGCTCTGGTGAAATCCCATGTTTTCACGTGAATATGGGGTATAAGTGACCTGGGCTATTCGGACGAGATCCTTGTCCGAATAAGCTTTTTATTTGGATGAGATCTGCTGGGAAACGGGAATTTGAGAAACAGGACTTGTTCTGAGAAACAGGACATGTTCTTATTCAGATGAGATATTCTGGGAAACGGGATTCTGATAAACAGGACAATCATTTTCCTGGTAGACGGGACCTGTTATATGTCCCGTCTACCAGATCATGCACAATGTCCTGTTTCCCAGTTTCATGTAGCCTGTCCTGTCTCTCAGAAAATCTGTTGACGATAATTCTCAGTCCTGTTTCCCAGATAAAGTACCTCAGAATCCCATTTCTCAGGAAATCTCGTCCGGATATCATCGGCCGGTGTAAGTCCCGGGACTGACTCACAGAGTCACCAGTCAGTCCCGGGATTCTATGTGACTTGTTTCTAGGGTTTCTATAGTTAGGCTGAAGCATTATGAGAGCTGCACTAACAGGTTCTAATATACCATTAAAACTAGTAGATAGTGAAGACTAATCCTCTTGCTTTAAAATCTCTATGTCTCAATGTGATAAGATATTATTACCTTAATGCATGGGCTTTCTCAAATAACATTGACAAACATCCCATCTTTATTCATTAGATTTCCAATCCATTGCGACGATGCTGGTTAATCTCCTGCTTTATGAATGAATCTGTAGTAACCTTGTTATGGTGTACTTTGCATCAGCCTTGCCTTTTAATGCATAATGGACATTATCTAAATAAACATACCAGAGGCGTAGGAAGCAAATCTTCATTGGGGGGGGGGCCTGACCTCAACCATATTGAAACATCGGCTCAAGCACAATAGCACCTATACATACCTAAACAAAATTTATGTAGAAAAGTAATTTTTAATGAATTTTAGATCTGATTTGATGCCCAGGCCCCCATTTTCTTTATCTCATTACTTTATCAATCTTATTTGAGATGCAAAGTTTTAGCTTCTTGCTCAATTTATTATGAACTCTTGGCAAATTTTTTTTGGGGCCCAGACATACTCAAGCCCCACCTCCTTTCTGGTTGGGGGGGGCCCAGGCCCCCACTGCCCCCCCCCTTTTCCTACGCCCCTGCATACCAGGCGCAAAGGTTACTCACCATCAACAATGCACTTAATACAAGCTACTTCAATCATCGGTATTACTTGTGGTACTGGTTGTTTCTTTGTTCAGGGGGATTTGGCGGAATAAAAAAGAAAAAAAGGAGTTCTGATGTCACAGGTACCCTCAAAGGCAGTGTCGCGCTTGTGACATACATTTGGAGAAATCACTGTTTATAAATGTGTTCGGACCTATGTAGTAAAAGGACAACTTGCTTATCATTTTCTATGATGGCCCTAGTAGTAACTAGTATAACATATCTATATCATCAATGGTGACATTGTACAGTCCTCTGCTTCCAACGTAGGTCTACGTATGGCAGCTTATTGATATTGTTATAGAGCAGTATACCAAGCATTCTATTAGGTAAAACCGTGCATCTACTGTGCTGAAGCCATGTGGCTTATGTGGAGTGGCACAGTGGACCCTTTCATACAGCTGCATTCTTGGGGCCCAACCCTGCAGGATATACGTGGCCGACCTCCCTAGCAGTATGGGATAAACTTGTTGTATTGCTCTGGCATCTAAATGGCCTTATTATCAAGGCTGGTCATGGACAGCACACTATTATTAGCATTCAGATATTGGATGCTTTCGGTGGGCGTGCCGAACAACGCAGTTCATTTTCTCCCATATTATTTTATGGGTAGAGACTCCTAATAAAACTGAGAAAATGCACATAAAATCGCAGTCTATTTTCCCCGGATACTCTATTACAATCCCCTTGGTAATCATGCATTGGACATTCTAAAAATAGATGTCCTGGTTTCGAAACCTTTCTGATTTCCTAGGGAAAATTGTATTTCTAATGTATTACCAACTGTGATAGAATTTTTCTGAAATAAAATCACTGACCACGATTTGTCAAAATTGTGTATCCCCATCATTTCTACACACTATGACTGACTGCTTTTCCGACCAGACCAATGAACCTTTTCATTCTGGTCTGCGTCCACTCTATCATGTTGTTCTGTCATGTTGAACCAAGGCGCCGGACCAAGGCTTAGGCGTGGGTGTATGAAACCATAGAGGTATAGAGGACATCATTCAAGCAAATGCAAGGCATAATTGATCCAATACACAGAAAGGACGGGTCTCATGGGACAAGAAACCCATATGCTGTAGAGTCGCTTAATGAGTCGAAGTCCTCCCTATAATGATGGGTGCCCAAGCAGATATTTCAATTTCGTTTGCACAAAATTCCATTAAACCCAGAACTGTCCCTAAGGGAGTGATCATTTTCTAACAACAGGGGGGGTGGGGCTGGTGGGTTTGAGGGGGGTCAGAATTTTTTCAACCCCTCTGATGGGGGGGGGGTAAAAAAAATTCCACCTGTTTTTAGTGGAAAACCCCGCGTGTTATTATAGGTTAAAAGGGCACGTTCGCACGCGATTTTCATCACTTATGAGGGGGTAAAAAAAAATTTACCCCGTCAAGAGGGGGGGTCAGAAATTTTGTTTGGCACCCACGCGCAAACCCACCAGCCCCCCCCCCCCCCCGTTGTTAAAAAAATGATCACTCCCTAAGAGGTATGGCCTAGGCTGCTGAGCTAGTCAAACTGCCTGATCTGCATGTTCTGAGCAGCTCATAAACCTACTGTAGCACTACTTGAATTCTTTCCACTGTAATTATTGGGCATGCATGAGACTGAGTAGAGCCTGGCCAAGTTGATATTTTTTTTTGCTAATTTGTATCATACTAGTTTTAGGTGTACATTGGTCCTGTACCCCAGGTAACAAAATGAGGTTATTTTAACGTTAAATTAACGTCATTTCTTAGTTGAGAAAACATTCAATGTGAGTTCAGCTTAGGCCAAAAAAAAAGAAGTTGTGTTTCCAGTTACATGCCTCAAATATCTAGGGTCTGTAGGTCGGATTTTTATTTATTTTTTTTTAATTTTGTATAGAAATGTTTGGACAGACATGTTGGATTCTATGATTTTACAGTAGAATTATGGAAAGCACAAGGAATGTGAAGCTCATGTAAAAAATATGAATAAATGGTACAAACTGTATACCAATAGATAAAGACCTAGATAAGCTCCACGAAAAACTGATGAAAAATATGAAAATCGAAAATCACGGGAAAAATGCCTAAAAATTGCAAAAAAATGTTATAAAATCACAAAATAAAAAAAAAGAACTCCAGGATCATCCCTGTTTTGCTAGGGTAGGTCGGGTAACTGGAAATGAACCTTTTTTTAGACCTTAGCTCCATTTTGTGGACTCAAACTACCCAGCAAATTGTCGTGACTCCTCGTCAACCTGTGTGAAGTGGCTCACACATGTCGCTAGATGGAACACGACGTCGCTATAGCACAAGATCACCAGGAATAGTAATGGTGGTGATCACATGGCCTCACCTCAGATGGCGAGGATGGTGATCACTCAGACTCACCAGGGATGGCGACGCGGGTGATCACTCACCTCGCTAGATGAAACACGCACCTCGTCATAGCACATGTTCACCAGGGATGGCGAGGATCGTGATCACTCATCCTCACCAGGGATGGCGACATGAGTGATCACTCACTTCGCTAGATGAGACGCACACCACGTCATAATACACATTCACCACGGATGGCAAGGATTGTGATCAGTCACCTTGCTAGATAAAACGTGTACCTCGTGATAGCACAGGTTCACCACAGATGGTGAGGATCTTGATCACCCACACTCACCAGGGATGGCGACACGAGTGATCACTCACCTCGCTAGATGAAATGCACACCATGCCATAGCGCATGTTCACCACGGTTGGCGAGGATCGTGATGACTCACACTCACCAGGGATGGCAAGGCGGTTGATCACTCACCTCGCTAGATGAAACGCGCACCACGTCATAGCGCAGGTTCACCATGGATGGCGAGAGTGGTGATCACTCAGACTCACCAGTGATGGTGATGCTGGTGATCACTCACCTTGTTAGATGAAATGCTCATGATCATCGACATTGGTAATCATGCAGCCTCACATCTGCCAGATCAAAGTATGCTTTGCCAGAGAAGGTATTGCCATATGTATCTTCCCTCTAACCACAGACAAGGTGTTCATGTTGATATTTCCCTATGTATTTTTCCTGTAACCAGAGAAAAGGTGTTTATGGATAGTTGCTTTCATTTTAGAGATACCTCTATCTAAATTCAATTGATATTCTCTCTGTATAATCTTTTTTGATTCAACTCTGAAGTATTACATGGAAATCAGTATGAAACAAAGCACATTTGATACGTATGGGACTTATACTTCATGCCCACACTTCCTAGATAGGCTACATGTTGAACAGTGGTGCTGTCTCAACAACTTTGGCAATGGTGGTGATAAGTTGAGTGAGAGTGAGTGAAAGATGATGCAATCCTCAGAGAGCATTGACTTGGAGTGACACAAATTCATGTATTGAGTGAGACCAATGTTGGCAATGGTGGTGATAAGTCGCCATTTTGAGAGAAGATTAACTAGGAGTGATACACACTCACGCAGTGAGTGAGAGCCATGTGGCAATGCAGGTGAAAAGTTGCCATTCTGAATGAGAGTTGACAAACAGTGGCACATATTGACGGAGTGAGTGAGATCCATGTTGGCGATGGTGGTGATAAGTCACCATGCTTTGTGAGGGATGACAAGGGGTGGCACATACTCACGCAGTGAGTGAGATCATGTTGGCGACTGTTGTGATAAATCGCCATGCCATGTGAGACTGACACACAGTGGCGAAAGATGACGCAGTGAGTTATCACTCAGAAAGGAGTCACCATTGATTACCAATCATGGCGACAGATAACGACAATTTGCTGGGTAACATTGATTTAATGTTAAAGAAACGTTGATTAAACACAATAATTCTATTGGAATTATGAATTTAATATGCATATGCTAAACCAACTCTGAATCAACCTGATGTTACCCCATGCCAAGACTCTATATTGCCATAGGAGATTATACATTATTTCTACTGTTCTGATGTATTTGATTCACCCCCCATCTATTTATGCTCCATTGGTACATATATCCCCTTTTGCAAAGTTTGAAGTTTGAAGTTTTAACACTGTTTATTGGCTTCTCGAAACACTTAGACATAAGTTATTATAGCAAGTCGCCAGGTGAGATAAGTGGTACAATAGTTATACACAGGTTCATTTGAGTCATAATTGAAGTTCAGGTAGTTTCCATGAAACCATCATATGCAATTACACTAATCAAGACATACAATTCATATAATTCATACATTGCCCAAGGTATTTAAGACCTCTCCTTTCAAGCATGCTTTAAAGTTGTTTAGAGTATCCTTCTGTTGTATATCACTCGTCAGGGTTTCCCAAAGACGATTACCTCTATAGAGGACTAACCCTATATGCCTCATAGACTGGCCTATTCACCTTTAACTTCTTCTTACCATGTCCTCTTAATAACCTAGGAGGTACCAGTATATGATCAATATCTTGGGCATATTTATACATTAAGCATGTCAAGGACTTTCTTCTCCTTATGTCTAGAGTGTCCACCTTACACTGATGTAGTAAATCAGCTAAGGAACCCTGTACCTCATGTGTTAGAGGAGCAGTGCATTGGTTCATAAGGAAAGCCACAAAAGGAAAGGGTTATACACATTCCATATGTTTCATTAACCAAGAACCATAATGCATGGAACATTTTTATCCATTTATGGGTATTCTTTTACCTAATTATACCTAGACATAAAATCTATACAATGGAAAAACGTTATCTGCTAAACGTTTTTTTAAATGTTAAACCAACATCTGTGAAAAACGTTTTCTTAAAAAACCCAAATCAATGTTGAAACAATGTTTTTTGACAAATATTAGTCCAACTAACCATCGGTGAACGTTAATCAACATTCACTTAACGTTTCTTGTTACCTGGGACGTTATACCCATTCACTGACGTTGAAATGACGACGTATCTGTTACATCTTGATGGGAATACTGAACTCCATTCATCATTATAATGTAAGAAGTTTAATTACTGTATGCAGAATAAACTGCCGGTACTATCACCAGATCTAAAATGTGACGCCAATGAACATTAGCATTGTCAGATGAATACTAATGCTGTTGTCGCCTAATTTAGGAAGAAATTTCAAAGTTGGTGCTAATGTAGTGTAGTAAATGATGAACACTCACATGGAGGCAAGATAGCAGGTCCTGCCTTTCCTTTACATGTTAAAGTAATTCAACAGAATTTCCATATTCATTGGCAGGATCAGCTTATCCCACATTTAAGCTTTTAAGATAATTTATGGTATGAAATGTTGTTACTGACCCTGAGTTGAGCAGTTGAGGTCAGTATCGATAGAGGTCCATGTCAAGCCAAATATTAGGGAGTGATCATTTTTAACAACGGGCGAGGGGGGGGGGGGAAGAAATTTTGACCCTCGAGAGGGGGGGGGGTGGCAATTTCTTTTTCTGGCGCGTCCATACAGGATACCACCCCCCCCCCCACCCCTGTTGTTAGGCCTAAAGCAAGACCGCCCCCTTAAAAGAAGCGGAACACTAGCGACTTTAAATGGTTCTTATCACAGTAGCCTTTACACTATGTGGTGACCACATTGATCAGTACTTTTACAAATCTTGTCAAGTTGATGGGTCCCCTGTAATTATTGGTATATATTTCAACACCACCACCAACTCCATATTGTCATTTGATACTTGAATGTAAAATTTATTAATTCAAGGCAAGCTTAGGACTATGTATGAACGTTTTGCCAATAAGCTAATACAAATACTAACAATACTATGTCAACGTTGTTCCGGCTGCCCTCTAATATATATATATATATATATATATATATATATATATATATATATATATATATATATATATAAGGGGTGATAAGGAGACAGGGACATGGTACCGATGGAAGACTAACGGACTTGAATAGCATTAGCACATGCAAGGCCATATTCTGTATGAAATATGTTATTTTAGGGGGAGGGTGGATTTCGGTGATTTTCCAATGCAAAGGGGAGGGGACAGAGCTGATAATGTGAAATAAAGTACATGTACATGTGCTGTTTATAATCGTGTTTAAACAGTCAGCCAATTTAAGTGAATACATCCTGGAATAATTTGCTCTGACATAATAGGTGGATCGAGATGAAACAAAATGATCCATTAATGCAGCCTTTTATTGGTATAGTCTCATTCATTTTTATTAGCGCAGTCCGGGGGTAAACCTCCAAATCAAAACAATGGTCTCTGTAATGTAGATTTTCGTCCATGTATCCGTAAATTGCAAATTGAAAGAACCATAGGAGCTGTCTGCATCTTACAAACAGCTACTGTACAACACCAAGAGAGGAGACGCACTTGTTTACATAACTATTTGAATAAAATAACACAGCAGAGATAGATTATGAAGGTGATCAGTATTGATGACTTAAGGTCGCTTTCCATGTAGATGATCCGAGGGAATCATGATGATTACCTTGGATGATCACTTTGATAACGTTTTTCTGCCACCAGGGGGGCCTACTATACAAAATTGTAATATGCAATATATACTCACTATGTGGGATATATTGATTCTTATCTTCAATCCTCTTGATCATAGGTGTTTATCAGTTGGAAGATGTGAAGATGTCACAAGGTAATCACATGATTACTTCAAACATCATGGGGTACTCTCCCCATGCAGTCATCATCAATAAGATGACCAAGTACCCGATTACTACCGACTGCCATTTTAAGGCTTATATTTTCAGTGTACCAGGGTATCAAGTTACCACAGACGCCTGGATCCCCATCATCATACTATTATCCAGGTAATTCAGTAGGTTGTCTGTACGATATGGTGGTGTTGTGTATCTCGTGTTTTATGAATGGGTCACTGTCTGGTTTTAGTTTAGACCACTTCTCAGCCTCCGAAGCAATGACTAAACGCCTCCGCTGGAAAGTTAATTTCAGAAGAATAAAGTATGAATCTAAACTTGATAATCTTTTCCAAATATGATGCTATATATGCGCTTCAATTGTGTATTATGCAATATTCAGCCGATAAATGTACCGATTAATGCAAAATCGGGTAATGGGTTTTGGCCCATAGACAACCATTGAGAGTCAGACAAAGTGCTGACTGTAAATGCTAGTTGGTCGATCAGAATTCGTCAACAAAATCGTAGTGAGGCTCATTTCCGAGGGCACCCTAGCATGACTCCCTCTATAAACATTGATAATAATACTGGGCCTTTCTAAAGCACTACTCTGTATAGTACATTCTAAATGTAGCCTTATTGGCGTTTATCAATGGTGTTGGCAGTTATTGCTGAGAATGTTTTTGTCATGGATATACCAACGCTGTATTCAAGTCACTACCATTGACATTGCACTGATTAACTCTGACTAACCTTTTGCAACATTCTAAAGCTATATGGAGGAACTGTTCATTCATAGTGCCAACTACTCAGTCTACTCCATCATCTTGGACAGAATACCCCATGGATGAGTTTCATTCTGGCAAAAGCTTTACCCCTGTAACATCTTGATCCTCACCCACTCCTGCTGCCAGGTTGAATCAGAACCCAGGGGCATATGTGGCCATGGGGTATACAATGATCATTCAACTCCTATGAATACTTAGTTGAATGCCCAGAAAGGACAAATCTACTAGAACTGAGGAACCCCTAGGCTTCATAGGTAGAGTGTATGCGTAGAATCGATAGTCTTGATAGTTTTGGGCAATATTTCAATCGCTTTGATGGATTACATTAAACCAATATCGATGATTGCCAGAATGAAATATGGGTGGGTTGATATGTGGTTGTCTCAAACCTACGTCATCATCATGTTGTACACACTCCAATTGGAGAATGTACTGCATGGATGAGCTGAGAAGATGATGGAGAGCTGGTTGAGAGTCCTTGATGAAGCTTACAATGTCTCCTAATTAGCATTAGTGTTTGATAACGACATACCGTATCGTCGTGTTTAAGCGCCGGGATTTGAATAAGTGCTGGTCCTTAATAAGCTACGGGGGTAATTGGAGGCTGAAATATATCTTAAGCACTAAAACTGTTTGAAAACCCGCCTGTCTTGTAAAAGGGCTGGGGGTATTAAGGCCTCCAAATCAAAAACCGGGGCGCTTGAACACGACGGTACGGTGTGTCAATAGTGTCACTGTCCTTTAATCTGCCCGTATATTCAACTTCTGCTTGTGGTATAGGGTCAACTTGTTAAACATGTGAGCACAATACATCCCATCTTCTAGGTTCCTGAAATTCATTTTGATATTGTATTGTTCGCTTTATATTTGTAATTGATTAAAGTTTGAAATTTAAAAAAGGGTTACCAAATGGATGAAGAGCATATCGTACATAGATAATCGAATTCGACTGCCACTGTTCACTTTCTGGTCACGTGTAACAAAATGAAGAAATGCAAGGTAGATAGATAGAGAGAGAGAGAGAGAGAGAGAGAGAGAGAGAGAGAGAGAGAGAGAGAGAGAGAGAGAGTGAATCAAGACAGAGGCAGAGCAATAACCATTGAAGATGTCCCATGGTATACCTATTAGTAGTTGTAAAATTCCAGAAAAGCCATGCATGCAAACTACATCAGCTGATTAGATCTTATTATTCAGTAGCAATCATCCATACTCTATACCTTCCCTGACAGTTCTCCTATGGTTTTCTATTTGCCAAGTTGACGCCTACATAAGGGAGTGATGTCCTCGAATAGTATGATAATCATAGAATTTAATTTGGTGAGGAGAGGCATTTACTGCACTGAATCCATGTGGCTTACATGAATTGGCACAGTGGCGCCCTTCATACCAGTGCAAAGTTGAGGCATGTGACTACACTGTCATGAAGGTGTTTAGAAATTAAACATGTTTAGGGGATATTGTGCTTAATATCTAATCACATGGCATTTTTTTTTGTGTTTAAAACCTAACCACATGGAGGTTGTAAACACAATATTGGACATTTTCCAGCCTCTAAACACCTTAGTGTTTAGAAGACCCCTCTTAATCCCCTGACACTTAATCCCACCTCAGTGGTAACCTAGGCAATCAATCTCTGGCAGAGTGATCGGTGTCACTTCTTTAGACATGTGGTGGTTAATCCCATTTGGTACAGGCTAACTTTTGGTGGCATCTCTATGCATTGGTATCAAATTATATACAGACTATCAAGTTAGTCTCCATCTACCTAATACTGTCAGTCTTAGGCAGTCCACCACAGCGACAGGAAGGGGACACTGTCATATATTCCTACTGGACTTAGAGTTTTCTGTACATAGGAACTGTTACATAGTAGGTAAGTTTCTCTCATAATCCTTTTTGGAAACCTAAGCCAATAAGTATTTGGAATTGTTCTCTCATGTACATACTAGATGAATACTCAATATCAACCTATTAATATGAATGAAATTGACTTTGTTCTTGATTTATAAAGCAAAATCCATCAGAACTTGAAACTTATGTCTTCTCTATTTCCAGGTTCCTTTTGGTGAGATGAATCCCCGACTACAGAATCACCAACTACAATGGATTACCATCTACAGTCTGGAAGGATGAAATGCTCTATTAGATTACTTCTGAATGATGTTTCCCCTAGTCCTGAATAAAAGCAAAACACCTAAACACATTATGGCTAAACACAATGATAATCTAAACACATCAGAGCCTAAACACTAGCTTTTTCTAAACCCTTTCCTTTAAACACCTTCAATTCTAAACATGTTTAGGGTCTAAATGTGTTCCAAAAAGTGGAACAACATTGTGCTTAGGAATGTGTTTAGATTCTAAACACCTGTTCTGAGAGTGTAGGGGTTATGTAGCTGGCCCTGCTGTGTGCCTATGGGATAGACTTGTTGTATTGTCCCTGTTTCTAAATTGTCTGATTTGAAAGGCTAGCCACGATCTGCACACCGACATTAGCATTGAGAGATTGGCTGCTATGAGCAGGTCTGGCCTGACAATGCCTGTGCTGAAACTCATTTCTTTTATTAATGCCGCAAGTTTTTATTAACTTTCTCGTGTCACTAAATGATTTGATTTTCATCTTCATACAGCGTATTTTTTAGATCGAAAAGAGAAGAAATCGCGCAGCTATTTGTACATAGATGGTCAGACAATGTGCTATAGAATAGCCAGTGCTCAGTTGTGGTGGGTCAGTAAAATCAGAGTGAAGTCCAATATAAACATTGATTATGCTGGTTTTTATATAGAACTACTCTTTATACACCCCAGAAATAGCGGACCTATGGCTGTGGCCTTTTTAATTTAGGGGACACTATAGGATGTTATAGCTTCCATTACTTGATGGTAATAAATACAAAGTGGTTTACTTATTGAGGTATACAGCCAATTTGCTGTAAATATCTTGAATGTGTAGAGACAATCTAATTTCCTGCGTTGGTGTGAAAAGATCTTAATTATGTTTGTGTAAATGTTACAAAACAAATCACTATCTACAATAATTAGAATTGTGGGCCAATGGGTGGATTGAGGGGTGGAGTGTGATATTTGCATATCTACCTCATCAAAACCTTGTGGTGCTAGATATATGAACTAATTTCTCTTCATACATGTAGTTTAACCTTAGCTAGAGTACTGCAGTAGAATATCCACAGGTGGTTTGTTGGAGGCTATATTGTTCATTAAGAGTAGCCTGACCAACGAAGGAACAATTAATATGCTGCTGAATGAAGTTAATCTTTTACCACTGCCGTGACTATACGTGTCTCGGAACGTTGTAAACTTTATAATAAATTGAAAGCCTCACCATCTTTAGATATCACAGGCATACACATGAAGAGGGGTCAGGTGAACAGTCTAACAAGTCGAATTATTCACAGTGTTTACGAATGTAATATATAATGACAGAGGCGTAGGAAGCAAATCTTCATTGGGGGGGCCCGGCGAGGGCACCATCGTGACCACCTTGAATTGTCGGCTGATGCGTGATGGCGTCTATATAATGCGTATATAGAATTCATATAGAAAAGTAATTTTTGGTAAATTTTGGATCTGACTTTAGGCTCAGACCCCCATTTTCCCTATAACATCACCATAATAATCTACCATAAACTCCCGCGTATAAGACGCGTCCTCTACGCCAAACAAATCCCTACTGGGTCTTATAGGATTTCCTCAAGTTGGGGGTGCGTCTTATACGAGGGGTAATTTTACTATAGAACAGTACTGGATTTACAAAATTGAGCCTTAAAATGTGCGTCTTATACGCGAAAATGCATTTGCTGAGTCTGGGGTGCGTCTTCTACGCGCAGCGCGTCTTCTACGCGGTAGATTACGGTAATTTGAGATGTAAAGTCTTAGCTTCTTTTCCATTGTGTTTATGAGTTCCTGGAAAATATTGGGGGGGCCAGACATACTCAGGCCCCACCTCCTTCACGATTGGGGGGGCTCAGGCCCCCCTGGCCCCCCCTTTTCCTACGCCACTGAATGAATAGACTTGCACTAGTTGGCTTCAGGGGGTGATAGAAGCATGAGCCGGAGGCGAATGCTTCTATCAAACCCATGAAGCCAACGATTGCATATATAACATGGTTTTCACCATTAATTCTAAGTATTTACCCTTAAAATGGATAGAATCCATTGTTTTCTTTTGCGAGTCAACAAGACAGCCCTCCGCCATCTTGGTTTCATGTTAACGTATGGTTAAGCTGGTGACCTCCTGCAACTCCCGTTCTCGTAGGTCTACTACTGCGAATACGTCGAGACAGAGCTGCGCCAGTCTATAGCCTAATCCATTCTGTACACACCAGGCGGTGGCACCTGTAGTGTTGACAGAATGGCGAACACACACGGTCAGTCGCCCGGTTCGAATCTTTATGATTTTTTTTATGTTAAATTCAGCCATAATATCAAGTAATCTACCCGACAGGGAGTTAGAATAACATGTAAAGGATATACTGCTGAAATTATTTCGTCAGATTTGGTCTATAAGCTTCAAAAATGGAGGATTTACTTTCGTGTCAACTCGTTGTCAAGGTATGTCTGGTCCGCTGTCAATTTTGGGTTCCTTATCCCGAAATATCAGAACTCATATTATCCATTTTAGGAACTGAAATCAGTGCCTAAACTCGATAACCATGTTATATTGTGTGTCACGCACCTTACCTATTTATCTTATATGTGTGCCTGGCATATGCCGGGAACTCCATTTCGCACTCTGAGAGGAGGAATGTACGATCCCTGTCTCCTGATGATAGTTATTTCCTTTCCCATTCCCAGGTGTCTGGGAATTCACCCACTTATGTCTCTCTTTTACATTCCCATCAGGCCAAAGCCTACCATAGTGGTAACAGAATGAATAAAAAAAAAGAGAGGCAGACTGAGAGGATCAATGCTTTGCAGCATGCTGTGAAGCCGACAAAGTGATTTTTGAAGACTCCTCCTCTAAAGACCTAGCCCTTACCTTGCCCTTAGTGGTATAACCCTCTACTTTTTGCCTCAGGTGGTGAGCAGAACATCTGGTTCTTGTCACTTGTCATATTGCAGGTGAGCTCACTCTCCAAGCCGATTCTGGTATAGGCCCTACAGTATCACTAAACATGTGATTGGGGAGGGGGTCGAGGGGTTCTTGACAGTACATTATTCTTTCCATGTAGGCCCCTACATGTATATTTTCCCCTATACCTTTAACCATGACTGTTTCAGCTGCTTTGTATTAGGCTCCTCCCCCCCCCCAGACACAGATATCATTCCATTATGATATAGTCTCGGGATGCGCCATGCTTCTATTAGTGTACTAAATGACCTATAGGGAGCAAAGCCATTGCTAGTACCAAACAAATTAGCTAGTTGGCTCATGTAGTCGGGGGCTACATCAACAGTTGGCCTCTTTGTACAGTTTACTTTGGTTGACACTTCCTAATAGTCTATATGAAGCTATATTCTAAAAGTCTTTACCTTTAGATAGTAAATACGTTAAACTTAAAAAAATATAAGTATCATATTGACTTAGTACTTCAAGTACAACAGGAATTGAAATTTAAATATTTTCTAAGAGAGCACATATAATCCAGGCTGAGTAAAACCAAGCCATAGTCTCCCTATCAGGCTAATCCCCTCCATTCACACTTAAAACAATGGACAGGTCCTCAAGGTGATTAAGATAGAGGCAGGGACAGATTATCAGTCTTATCATTTCCCATTGTTTTCTGTGGGTGGAGGGAAAGATAAGAGATTACCCACAATCCTCTGCCAGATCCATGATGGCCGTCGGGGGCCAGTTACATGAGTGATTTCAAGATGGCCACCTCCATACAGGAATGGCTCTGTTCCCTATACGAGCTCATCAGTTATAAAAAGGGCAAGTGGAGGAAATGCTGTTTTGCTATCCAAATAAACTGCATTTCAGCAATGTCTGTGGCTGGGAAATTTACCTTTATTTATTACAATGTACTGTATGCAAAGGGCACATGATATAGGGCTCTTTCTGCACTCACCTTGCAGTACATGTCATCAAATTACTGCATGTGGTATACAGTCATGTGCAGTTGTATTCTATATAGTGCATGCAGTCTATGAGTTATACATGTACTTTAGACTATCAAAACCGATCATATTCTTTTCTTACAATAGAAAATACACACTTGCTGTATTTAGTTAAAATGATAGTGACCTCTGTTAGGGCACTATTCTATGGATGAGAAGACTCTGTCCTGGTTCTGTAGATGGTGTTTATTGTAGATTGGTAGAAGGAGTACAAGCACTGTTATCAGGGTTTGTATGTACCTGTCTGCGCATCTAAGTGTGTCTCCACAGATGCTCTGTGAGTACATATAGGCAGGGGCATTCCCCGTGTTACTATTCATAGAGCAGCTCTCATTGGACAGTCCCCTGACGTCATGCCATAACTGACATCATAGCTATGACGTACATGGGATGACCAGCAGAGCCCATTCATGAAGCGTGAAATCAATACAGAGATGGTACTACAGATTTCTTAGAACTGAGTCACACAACAGGGCAACAGTGTTCTCAGGAAATGTTTGTTGGGGAAGGGAAAATAGGATATGGGAGAGTGACTGATAAGGGAGAAATCAGAGATGATGAAACAGGATTTAACAAAAATTGTGATACAATTGATACAATAGGTCAGAACATAGGACGCCTATAATTTGGATTTTATAGTGAATGATAATTAGAAATCACTTCACATCACTGCTTAGAGTTTCCAAAAGATGATGTCATCATGAGTCCCATTCTATTTGAATGCATTATACCGGTACTGTTAAAGCCATTTCACTGAAGAGTACATAACAGTAAAGTTATTTTTTCAATGTCATCATAAAACGTGATGAATTTACATTGTGAGAGCCAGGGATGGTTTCCTAATCAATCCTCTCATTTCCTCTCATTCTGGATGTTAAATCTGCCTGAATCCCAACATCCCAGAGATAATATTTGGCAAGAGCTCTATAGCATCTGATGTTTGCAATTTCCTGCAGATGACATTCATGCTACTACTGGAGAGGAGACCGAACTCGATGAATAGATGGCATCAAATCTGGTAATAAGAAACCCAATCTGTCCTAGTGCATATTTGATCACACACTGGCTCTGCGCATGCCCATTTCGCTTATGAATTTGAGGCTACGTCTCTCCTTCTGGCCACTTCCGGTGTTGAAAGCTAGCCCACGGATCTGCCATCTTGTCCTTGACCTTGTTGTTCTTAAATACACAAGGGATGTATGGAAATGTATGTTGACAGGGGACCTCTGATAGATATATATGACAAGTTGCATTCAAGCAGTTCTGTTAATTGCTGCAGCGGTTCTGCAGCTGGTCATCACGTCTTAACCCTTAGGTGCCCAGGTGCGCTTAAATGCGTGGTTTTGTGCTTAAATACATGCATATTGAAACAAATTTTCATCCAGGAACATCTACTGGTCCAATCTGTGAAGTTATACCCTCATTAGAACGACCATGACCCCCTCATTCAAATGAGACCATCCATTTGATTGTATATCCATTACCCCAGACACAGTGAGTCAAAACCTGAAAATTAGTTATCATACATGTGACTCTTTGAAGGGAATCTCCTAAGGAGATAGGATCTATCATGATAGCAAGGTGATGCTGGATCATTCGTCCCCTATTGCCACACCTTTGATAGACTTGCCAACCTTACAACTAATCTATTCATAGGAATTGTTCATATCCATGTAAATGATTTCATGAACTGTGACCAAGACATTTTGCACCCTGGTAGTACACACAGGTGGAACTAGTTGAGTTGAGTTATGCAAACCTCACACTTAATGAGATTAGAGCAGCACAGCACTGAAGAGACTATTATACTAGTGAATAACAACAAAAGGAACATTTTGGTTGCTATGGTCACCACATTCACCACAAATTTCTCTCTTAACTGAAAGTTGAAGTAAAAAAGAATCAGGTGCATAACGTGAATTCCATATCAAAGACCTGTTCAGAATTATATCTACATGGTCTTTATCACTAGAGTGATGTACATGTGAAATAAATGGAAAATCATCAAATAATTCTGGGCACGTAAAGGTTAAATGTTACTTGGCTGTATTGGAGGGGATCATTGTATATCAACAAATTAGCCAATAAAATATTTTCCAACAACAACAACACAGTGTCTCCATCTGACTTCTATTGAAATACTTCTAGACAGATGACATGCATTAGACTGGCTGCAGTCCCTGAGCTCTCCTCCGAACCCCACTATACCCCCTCCATGCCTCTCCTCCTCTGCTGGATTCACTAGAAAGGTTTTTCAATTTTCATTTTCCCATTCTATTTCAATTATCTTATAATAAAATCAATGGGCTGCAGCCAGTCTAGACATGCATCTGCAGAGTAATTTCCATGGACGTGGCTGTCGTAATGCGTGTTGTTGTCAGCTAGAAAGAAAGAATGAATTAAATCTATAGACGGTCCCCCTCCTTCTGAGAAAGCAATGCGGTGTTAAGTGAGGGGATGCTGTGTTTATAAGGGTGTCTTGTTCAGATTGGAATCTCATCATCTCAATTCCAAAACAACACCTGACGGCTGACATTTCCCACAATACGCCCGTGTCGGAAACTGCATCTGCTAGAAGAAACCCAGGGAGGGACTAGGTCAGTCAGTCTTTAAACCATGGTACACTGTTTTCACCATGTCTTGCCGTTTACATTTACTAAGAAGTGACTACAAATGTAAAAGCTTATTATGGTTAGACTGTGTAGGCCTATATGCCTACAAATATATATATATATATATATATATATATATATATATATATATATATATATATATATATATATATGCATTTTTGGCTATAACGGCACTTTATCTTTTACCGCAAAGAAAATATACAAACATAACAATTCTCCTGAGCGAGTAAGGTCGGAGGGAAATAAGAAGACGAGGGAGCAATTTGAAAGCGCGCCATGGCCGAGCAGCATGGGGTTGTAAAACAATTCTAGATATTTTCTTGAGTTATGACCATACGCAATTTATCACACTCTGTAGATGATATTGTTTACATCATTCATGCTTACTGACTATAAGTATTAGATTGGATTAGTTCTACCATTTAACCACTTCATAGAGCCTCCTCATCCAGCATGAAGTGAGGCTGTTTTCTGCTCCATTATATACTATTAATTTCAAGGGGGCAGAATTTCTTACGGATACAACTCACACGACATCACGAAATGTACCATTCTTCCATAAGGCCAACAATAAGACCATGAACCATTTGCAAAAAGGGGTCAAAGTGACATAGTCAGATTTTGTTTGTCTCTTTTCAGATTATATTCAATTGGTATATTTAGCTCATGAAAGCTTAGAAAGGGGATCCCATTTACAGTGCATTTTCAATGGATGCTCCAAAAGTTCGAAATTGGGTGTAAATCTAAAAATTCCTTCAACTATAGGAAAAATGATCTATGTGAACATCCTTCATTTTTGAGAAGATTGATTTTTGAGCCTTAACCATCGGAATATATCCCTTGAAGATCTACACAAGTCGCACAATACATGTACTATGCTAATTGCTGAGGGTTCCTGGTAGAGAAAGAAACCCACTGCAAAGTGATTTATTTGCTAATGCACTTTCTGTTGTCAGGTCATAGAAGAATAGATAGTAAACGGCCACGCCCTTGACCTCCAATGTACATACAGAAGTATAGGGAACAGAGTCATTGCTAGTACTAAACACATTAGCTAGGTGGCTCATGTAGTCGGGGGCTAGATCAGCAGTTGGCCCCTTTGTACAGTTTACTTTGGGTGGCCCTTCCTAATAGTCTATATTAAGCTGTATTCTAAAAAGCTATACCTTTGGATAGCAAATACCTTAAGCTCAAACAATATTAGCTTTATCTAGGTTTAGGACTTTAAATGCAAGAGAAATTAAACTTTAAAAGTCTTCTAAGAGGGAACATATAATCCAGGCTGAGTAAAACTAAGCTATTGTCTACCTAGGCCAAATAAAAAAAGGTTTGTTACCAGTAACCCGACCGACCATAGTAAACCAGGGACAAAAAAAAACTTTTTTTGTGATTTTGAAGAATTTTGTCTCATTTTTTCATATATGACATGTACTGGGAAAGGGGGCCTTATTGCACCCTGCACTAAGAACCCTTTTTGCAGATCGGGTCACAATTTATTCTAAAGAAATTTTCATTACTTTTTGGGGATTTTTCCTGTATCCTTTTCGTGTTCTTCCCCTCTATCATAGTTTCCATTTTCCCATCATTATTTTACAATGAAATCGAAGAATATGTGCCCTAACATTTCCTATATAAATGTAAAAAAAAGATTAAAAAAGGAAAATCTGACCTATACCGGCCCTACTTCTTTGAGCTATGTTACTGGAAACACACCTTTTATTTTTCTTGGCCCTATCAGGCTAATCCCCTCCATTCACACCTAAAACACAGGTACTTAAGGTGATTAAGATAGATGCAGGGGCAGCTTATCAGTCTTACCAATTCCCATTGTTTTCTGTGGGTGGAGGGGAAGATAAGAGATTACCCCTAACTCTCTGCCAGATCCAAGATATAACTGATTTCAAGATGGCCACCTCCATACAGGAATGCCTCTGTTCCATATAGAATCTCTCCATCTATCATGATTACATTATGAGAAACCTCCACAGTGCCAGTGCACCACTGCTCCCAGCCTGTCTCCATCAGATCCCCGGTCAGACCCCAGCTGTCCATCCACCAGTCCACGGATATCATTAGGCAGATTCGGCAATCACTACAGTAACAGGAACCCTGGCCAAAACATGGTAGTGCAAATCTTGAGAATGAAAGCCATGCAAAACCCAATCAAGAATCGGCAGTGGAAAGAGCTAATAAGCACAAATTTGTTGATATCGGGATTTCACAGCCCGCAGCAGCTGAACGTGTGCTCCTCCAGTATAGAAAATGATCCGGCTAGTCTTAATCTTTAATACTTAGCTTTTCCCGTTGATATGGACATGCACCATATGTTTCATTTTTGATATAATGCAATGACTTCATCTCAATAATCTATGAATGATAGAAGATTTTTGTCATTCTAGTGTGTTAGCTGTATAAATACATGTAGTTGAAATAAAAGAACCATAAGATAATTTTGTAGTAGAATCAACAGAAAAAAAATGATTAGCAAAGTGATTGTAGCAAAGACAACGGCTGGAATAACAGTCAAATAGAAGCTTACACAAAATCAACAACACACACAAAAAAAGAAAAGGAAATAACCAATTAAGTTGTAGCTCTGTTCCATTACAAACACTCTGACAGTGGGTGATACAATGCCTGTCTCGGAGCAGGGCTAGGTTATGTATTTGTTTCCTGTGGGAATTCATCCATCAGTTCTGCACTCTAAGTTATATCTCTGTGTGGCAGAAATCATTGTTCAGCAATCACTCAGCTGTCCATCCCCAGACATTGAGCTACTCTCCCAGCCCAAGGGTACATTCCACAATGCTATGTATAGACTAGACCCTTACCCCTACACATCCATCAGTTACCCAGGGCAATAAAAAAAATTATATTCAAGTCCATATTTTCGCTTTGTTTGGACTCTGTCTTCATATATGTGAGCCAGCAAGCAGAAATGGGGGTTCCTGCGGGATTTAGTACCTTTTTTGTGGAGAATTCAAAGATTTTTGATAAAACATTCTATTTTTGGGGGAAAGGTTCCATATTTGGCATTAAAAAGAATGTTTGTGGGCCAAAATAGGCATTTTTGTTGATTTCTGTTGCCATGGAAACATGATATTCATTCTAAATAAGAAATTCGATGATCCTATTTGAAGGAACATTTCACAAGGTCTACCATGGTGAAAACAGAATGAAAATATCTTGGTTTCAAGGCCGGATTGGCCTGCGGAGGGTCCAATAACTCTAGAATTAGGCCCTAAAACAGTGTTTGCGGCCGAAAACCGGCTTTCCGGAAGTACAGGGCGGCCATTTTGGACTCCGCAGTTAAAGTTAGAGCTGGCTTGTGATTGGTCCGTTTGGAAGCCTGGTGTGTTCGAGCCCCCACCTTTGTTCCTTACTGTATCCAACTCTGAAGGATTCCAACACGTAGCACTAGCAGTAAGAGAAGAAGTTTGGGCCTCGAACGTACCCATGGCGTTTGAGCCACCACTTTCGTTCCTTACCGCATCCAACTCTGAAGGATTCCAACATGGAGCGCTAGCAGTAAGAGAAGAAGTTTCGGCCTCGAACGCACCCATGGCACCTCGCCAAGCATGTACGCCTTCGTTCAATTGGCGAAGAGATCTGTTATTTTCAGCCCTTAGGCTGGCCAACTCTAGTTCCAACTCTTTGCGTTTACACATTTCATCAATTTTTGATTTCCTGGCCCTTTCAAGTTCAATCTGATGCAATAAATCATTTTGTGTAGATTTCTCCCCAAGGCTGCTAAGCTCACCATGTTGACCGTCCTTCCCCTGGGGCGGCCGGTCGCTCTGCCTGGCCTCCGTGGCCTCCTGCTCGTCACGCTCGGCTGAATCCGCTGAACCAGGTAATTCTTCCGAATCCTCCGGAGAAAATCGTTTCCCCGGATTGGTCACCCCACAATTCGGGCACTTGGCCGCGTTACCATGGTAGGAAGTATCACAGGCCACGCATTTAGTCATGATGACTGGGAAAAAATCTCCAATGTGAGACCGGTGGTCCTTCCTGGGGCTAGGCAATATGGCCGACTACAAAGGCCACCAGTGAAGGAACCTGTTACATAACACCTGAATGGAAGTGGTGACATCTGGTAATACATTGGGAACTGCTACTGCCCATTTATCACCACTTATATGCCCGCATATAAGTAGCTTATAACAAGACGTTTACCATTTTACTGCGGACAGTGCAATCTCATATATAGATACTCCTATTACTTATGTCTTAATCATGTTTAACGTCAATGGACCTCATTTTATTTATCTATTTATTCATTTGTTTGTTTATTCATCCATTTATCTATTTGTCCACCTATTTTTGATTCTCTGTTTCATTTTACTTTATCAGTGCATGAACCTAGGTCTTTTTAAATCTATTATACAGGTAGAATACTTAAATATTATCATTCTAATTGTCATCTATAATCCTATTCTAATTCCTTTCCTTCTGTTTTCTGAGTAGTGAACAAAAACAAATAAGAAATAACCTGCATAGTAGGCAAACATTTAGGTTTCTTACATCCTCTCCTAAAAACAGAGGAATATGAATGAGAAAAAAAGAAGATATGTGACCCATCAAGCGAGAACACCCCTCCACGGCAGATTTTTAATTCCCCATTTGGCCACCAGGGGGCATTGGAGAGGCGAAATTACTGTAAAATCAATAAAAAATATATTAAGCTAATTTTTGATGCAGAATTCAATGGTCTCATTTAAAATGCACCATTTTCGGTAGAAATGACCCCTATTTGGAAGGTAAAATGAACATTTTTCATGAGAAATCAGCCTATATGCCTGTTTCTGGTTGCCATGGCAACCATTCCAATAATCAAAATTTGCAGATTTTTATGCCAATTTTCAGGGAAACTCACCAAAGACCCAAATCTGAAAACAGAAATGCAAAATTCCTTCTAGATCAAAATCTATGACAAAAATCACCATATTGTTATGTATTTTTTATGAAAAAGGCTGATTTATCGTGTTTTTAGATATTATTATGGTTTATAATGTATTTAGAGCTTAATCATCAATTTCAAATATGAATAACAACCTATGTTCAAGGTGGGGTTCTGACATAACTACTAGGAATATTTAAGCCAATGATGTCTCATTTTAAAGATCTTCAGATGAACTTTGATAATGAGTTTCCCTACAGATGGGTGTTTTTGCTTGCCTGGTCACATATTCTTATGAAGATAAAATGTCGTTTTGCAGAGGTTTACCTGAAAAAAAGATTATTCTTCACTTTAATGTTAAGCTCTGTATTTCCTACCGTGCACCTGATGTTTGCCCTCTAATAACATTAAGAATTGAAGTTATCAGCTTTAAAACGAGGTATAACACATGCAGATAGCATCTCTAGTCTTGGATATATTGGTTTATCATGAACATGGGATGATGCAATGATATCACTATAGGCAATATGCTCTATCTCCCATTGTTTTAAGTATATCATGCATCTAATTTGCATAATTTGTATAATGATGCAAATAATCAATTAATAAATCACCAACTTTTTCATATATTTGTTCATAACTTTGGATAAAGAAATAGTATCAACACGCTTTTTCAGCATATAAATCCTAATAAATCATGTTATCAATTGATATAATTTTCATGCTAAGTGGAATGTAATTTTTGTTGCCATGGCAACACAGTTTTATGGGAACCCTTATTGAAGCCTCATTTTGGATTCAAAACATTCCATTTACATTCCAAATAGGCCCCCCTATAAGAGAAGTGCAAGAAAATAGAACATTTTTGAAGGAACCACATTTTTCTATGTGAAAAAGTACATTTGAACAATTTTTTGCTTATTTTTGACATTTCTGACTATTTTACTCCCCCTAGTGGGCATACCCAGTACTAGAAATCCCACAGGGAGGGCCCTTTCCCCTCATCTGCCCACACATGTTCTCCTATCTAATGTGCGCTAGCCTGCACCCATAGTATTACCATGAGTTATTTGCCTTTGTGAATAGTACAAAACGAGCACATCGCATGTTACTCCTTGTAAATAATGTGAGACGCCGAGTGACTCATTCTGGTATTATGGGATTGGGAAATGATCTCCATGCAGATCACTGCATTAAATTATCGGTCTGGGTAGAACCAGGAAACTGTTTGAAGAGTGTCGTCGGTGACTCTGCTGAATACCTAACTGAGGTTTTATATGTTTGTTAATGGAGGTTTCACACTCAACAGGTTTCCCTTGGCATCCTACCACACAGGAAACTTGAATGAGAAAAGATGCATGGTTCTTCACCATTAATTATCTCATTACAATACAAAGAGAGAAGAAATGGATTGAACGTGAGTCCAGCTTCTATTACTCAGATGGTCCCCTTCCTGACTCTTTTTTGACTGCTTAACAATAGGAAGTAAATAATTTGCTCCAATGGCTCCAAAGCAGTGTAGTCAAACATAGAAGAGAGACAGTCACCTGAGACACCTGTGGAATGAGAGTCACGCTCTCTCTCTGCGTATGGTGCATAACACAGCACAGACCCAAATGCTTGTGACCTCAATGTCCACAGAATTCTGAGTTATAATTCAACTTTGATTCAAGACTGTGATTTGGTCCAACATCTTTGAATCAACGATGAACTGATTTCTGTGCTGACTGGGATACATAGGGGGAGTGGATGGGGGGTCTTCCATGTCACATGTCGATTTTTAAAAATGGCCATGTCGCCATGTCAATTTTTAAGAAATGGTCATGTCACCATGTCGATTTTAAGAAATTGTTTATGTCACCATGTCGATTTTAAGAACTTGTTCATGTAATTTAATAAAGGCAGCATTGATGCAACTAACACCCACTTGGAATATCTTATAATCTCATGGTCCCAATTCGCTCTTATATTGTAATCTTAAGCCTTCACCATAAGAAACTTGATTCATAGAGGTCAATGCTGGGGACGTTCTTATAACAGATATCACAGGATCTAAGTGTACATAGATGGATGGGTCTGAGGGATCGCACGCAAGGTTCAGACAGCCTTTGCCGATATAAGCCCGTAGGGCCTTGGTGGTGGGGACGTGACCTACTACATAGTATTGTCTCCTACCTCCCCCAAATTGCCTGCAGTCTTCATCCCTCCAGTGTATACACACGAGGCGGGAACTTACGTCCACCGTTATGTATTGCGATGAAGTACACTCCTGAATATTAAATCAGAAGCCATTATCCATGTGTTATGTCACTGACACCAAGAGCAATACCGATACACTGAAAACCTGGAAGGTCCGAAACTCGTCAGTGGTGACGACTTTAGGTCCTCAGGTTGGCAATACCTAAAACAACTACTTAAAGTGGTCAAAATGACGACTTTAGGTCTTTATCGTCAATAATGTCATGTGTACTCAAGGCTAATTGCATGTATGCATTTGGGAACACAGTCACTATAGTGGGCTGCTGTGAAACTTTTACCAGGTACCGCAACTGCAGATCTGATTAAACTCTGACAATTTTATTATTAATAAACGGGATGTCTAAATGAGATTGAACAGTAGAAAGGAACAGTTGTTTGATTATGCCTTCATGTTTACTAGATGGTCAACAATCATAGATGGTTTGCATATGACGAATTTGGAGGCATTCCAGCCCCTAATCTTTGAATTTTAGTTCCCCCCTCTATTTCTTTGGCTTAAAGGGTCAGGCTGGATGAGATATTCATGTTACATATGGGTTTTGATGGTCCCATATTTTGGGCTCCAGGGGGGTAAAATGTGCCCAAAATGACCAAAATCGTCTGAGCAAAATTGTGTCTGGGAGAATGACATTTGAGTTACAAGCCATGTTGAGGGCTCAATTTCCCACAGAAACAATCTTCCTACCTTCATGAAAATCTCAGGTCCAGACTATTTTGACCTGTAGATTAAGAAAATCACATTATCATTTATGTCAGATGTGTCCTTGCTATTGTAAAAGAAGCATACTTATAATTTCTTTCTGTGTGACGAAAAAGAACCCTCAATATATATATACTATTCGCAAAAAGTTGGATCCTCAAACCATTAGTGTACTTTTTGTATATGGTAGGCACCTGTAGGTCTCTGTAGTTCATCCTACATTGATGCGAAGAACCTCTGACTATAGTGAACATTTAATTAATTGATATGTCATGACGTGTGACTGTTATCCAACAATAACATGCAACGAGGGGGACGAATCCCCCCGAGTTGCATGTTATTGTTGGATAACAGTCACAAGTCATGACATATCCATTAACTACTCATTTTATTACACGATAATCAATAAAAAATCAATAAATTCAAGTTGAAAACAAAAATTGTATATGATCAGCACACACAGCTCGCTACAGTGAAAATAAATATACACCCGGACTGGGACTCGTCCCTCCTACCTGTAGCAGCTGAGCGCAATGGGCTACCCACTAGACCACCGGGTCTCACACTTAGGTGCCCGGCAGACGTTGGTTTGTTACTGTGCGCGACTGGCCTGGTTATGGGTTAAGGTGCTGGATGCGTTCACACTACATTACTGCTGGGTGGCTTTATATCATAGAGACCTGGTTCTACCCAACCACTTCTTGTCAGTCCCTGTGGCGCACTGCATAGGGAGTAGGATTTGGTATCTGAGACTGCAGGTTCGACCCCTACCCTGGCAATGAAAAATTTTGTAGGTTTTAACATGTGACATGTAAGGACATTACTTGTAATGAGGCATGTTATTAAGGGCATATATAACAAATAGAGGTGCACTAGGTGATTCTAGGGGCAGATGAGAAGCACGAGGCCATAGGCCGAGTACCTTCTTATCTAGCCCATAGAATCACCGTGTGCACCTCTATTTGTTATATATGGCGTTTATACCATGGTTTCAACCATTAAATTAATTATTTTACCTTATAAAGCCATGAAATGCACTGATTTTTGTTGCGAGTTGAAGACAGAGCTCCGATTTGAATCAAAACAAGGCTTCTTCCTCAGTGAGCGGACCGGATGCAAAATATTACGTCAATGTGTGTCCGAGGGGCATTTTCATAGTAGAACCGCTGGCAAGCAGTGCGCGCGACGGCCAGAATACCCTTAGAGCATATGCCAACATGACAACTTGTGTCTCGCCGCGGTAAACAATCCGTCCGCTACGCAGTCAACACGACGGCGTCAATTTCGCTCGATTTGATTTTTCTATCATCAATCATGTTACATATACATGTCAAATCATGGCAAATTAAAGGTAGGTGATAGAATATAATGTGTAGATTCATCATCTATACACATTAAGCTTCTAATGCTATGTTTTTTTTTCAATATCGAATTAAATTGTTTGCTGTCAACTTGCTGTCATATCGTTTCAATCCAAGTGTCAACATGGGTTCATTTAGCGCGTACTATTCAAACTTCATTATCCGCTCTCGGCACCTAAAATCATTCAACAATGTGATAACCATGGTATAACCATGGATAACATGCCTCCTTACATGGATAACATGCCTCCTTACAAAAGTCATGATGCATGCATCATGGTGTGCAATATCGACAGGTATGTGCATGGGAATATCCAGAAAAAGCACCCAAATCACAGAAGTCGTGTAATAACATTGGATAAAGTTTTACCACTGTGTGCGAAGACTGAATACCTATAGCTGCCTTTATTCATAGCATATATACAACAGTTCTGGGAAATGAAATACCAAAGTAGGCTTTGTTTTACGTGCATTTTACCTGTCAGAACGGCGTAAGGTGGCGCTGTCCCATCACATTGTGAAATGAGGGTCTAACAATCATAACTCTCCTTAAGTGATCAAATGTTACCAATTGGATAATCAGCCGTGGCTGTAATATTGTAAGAGGGAATAAAACTTCATTAATTCGCTTAATAACTCATCTTTCTCAAAGGCCTACCTGATAGGCCTAAGGTGGCGGGCTAACGGATTCCCTTGTCTCTAATTTCCTGAAGACTTAAACGGTTAATTTAGTCGGCGCAAAAACGGGGGTTAGAAGGGGAAGTGATAAATATGGAGCTTTAGCAGCCCTGGCGCTCAGCTGTGCATGCATTGGGGGTTTACGAACATGCCTTTAATACGTGCTCCCAGGAAATTTCTTGGATTTTGGAGGGCATTTGTTGCATTCTTGTGCATCTTAAAGAGCTAAACTCACTCATACTTTTCCAGCCACACCTTAGGGGTTGGTGTTATGTGTTTGAGAAGAACAACACGTTTTCTCCTGACACCTGCTCTCTCTTGCTATAAGTCTACACTAGCTTTTTGAAATCTAGACTTCAGTGGAGAGGTTGCTTTAATCTATGTACTGCCAATATACAATACCGGGTATCAGATATTCAGACTTGAGGTACAACCCTGTGCATGAATGGTTTAATAATGCTGGGATTGGGAAGGATGTGAGGGAGGGAAAAAACATAGAAACAGAGATACTACACTCCCAACCCCCAACCCCCCAACCCCGCCCCCCAAAAAAAAGAATATATAAAAAAAAACAACTAAAAATACAAAACAAACTAGCAGGTAGTTGCTTTGGGGTGGGCCATTTCCCTGAGAACATTTTGAAAATTTTAAAGTCATTAAGTTTTAGTATAACATAATACCGGTACCGGTATGTTTCTTTTGAATTTGTGTGCATGGAGATGCCTGTTATCATGAATAAAGGCCTGCATACCTATATATCATTGTGATCAATGTGATAATGTACCCACATTGGGGGCGTCAATGTTAGACATATGTTTCCATAAATAGTCTTGAATCGATGCTCTATGCACTATACATGTGAGGAGTTATAGCCATTGTCTAAAGAGAGATAGTTTAATACTGATAAGCAATTATTGATCAATGGATGATTTATTGTAATTAATAGTCACCTGTTTTTCGAAGTGAATAACTATATATATTCAGATAATAGACCTATACTCTAGTTGCCTGTTTAAGCACTCTAGCTTTATACATTCGAATACCAATCTATATCACTGGAGATTATAAGACCGGTGCAATTTCAATTCTAGAACCACTGTGCCCTCGGCGCTTATTCGAGACTATTACTTATTCAGAGACGTCGAGCTTACACAGACAATGAGATAGCTGACTGAAAGTAAACCTAACCTTTATTAATCGATGTGAGTGATGAGGATGGGGGGCAGGGATGGATAAACGTGGCTCAGGGATTATCTTCAATGTCCACTTGTTAAGAGCAATTGGGATATACATTTTTTTGAGAAAAGATTCTGCCTGTGGATAATTATTGCAAAATGATATAGGATACCCTTTATTCAGTTGTTCCATGTGTGTATCGTTCAGAATACACATATATGGGAAATGGTAGACATCCCATATTTAGACGCATATTAATATATTTCAAATATGCATATAGGCCTGGATAGTGCTAAAACAAAAAAAGAATCATCAACAAAGGCTAACTATGTTTCCTTAAAATGATATGGCTAGGAATATATCTATAACTATAGTCAATTCTATCTATTCCTTAAAGTAGGAATGATTTGCACACACCAATTGAAAGCTACTTGTGCACGTCCCATAAGGATCCATAAGCCCTACCTTACGATAATATAATATTATCGTTGTGATAACGACTGCAATTAGGGACCAGTTAGACGCTAATCATAGGAATTTGTTATTGGCGATAGTAATTAGGCCTAATGGTAGTTGAAAATAGTCTGAATGCATGGCCAAATTGAATTTGATTTTCCATTATAGAGTAGAGGATAGTAGAAAATCATCTCCAGGCCAGTTTATAGGGAGGTTTAGCAAAGACTACGTACGTCACCTGTAGCTCATTTAAAGGGGTGCGTCCACTGCCCACGGATGGACCATCCGTGGGTTTCATCCGTATCATTTATCATTGATTTCTATGGAGAAAATGACGGATGAAGGGAGACGGATGGTCCATCCGTCGCAGTGGATGCACCCCTTAACGCAGACGTACCAAGGCTGTAGGTATGCTGTACGTCTGCGTTAGATTGCTCACGTAGTCGCCGCTAAACCTCCCTAATAGTTATCTTTAGAAAGGAAATTGCAACAATTTAGTACAAAAACACAAATGAGGACGGCCATATACAGGGTAGCGTGGCCGAGCGGTCTAAGGCGCTGGTTTTAGGCACCAGTCTCATTGAGGCGTGGGTTCGAATCCCACCGCTGCCAAAGTCGGTTTTAGTCACATAGTTAAAGGTGACATGTACTAAAGGTGAGCCACGTGCCCTTGAACTTCGGCCCCGACCTCACCTGTGTGAGGTGTCACCTGTTGTATGGGGGTCATCTAAGCTGAATCAGCGCGACATGCATCTCGCTATACAACACCAGCTAGACAAACTTTAAATATTTTCCCTTCATCAGATGAGCAATAGCAAGAGGTGGGGATTGGGTAATTAAAGGGGGATCAATATTCTAATGGGCTATTTACTTTCACCTTTAAGGAGATAGGTAGTCTCTTCGGAGCCGTGGGTTCGAATCTTACCGCTGTCACATGATTTTAAAGCCTGGGCCTATGATAGAGGAGGGGGTGTGGATGGGGGGTCCCCCATGTCACATGTCAATTTTAAGAAATGGTTGTCACATGTCACTTAAATCCCCATGTCCCATGTCACCTCTAAGAACCTCTCATGTCACATGTCGATTTTAAGAAATTGCCATGTCACCATGTCAAATTTAGTGGTCCACACCCATAGAGGATGGCCAGCATAGGATTCACGCTTCAACATGATTGTATACCAGCGCCTACGGCACTGTGATTATAATAGGACCCCGGGAATAGGACCAGCGGCAAAGTTTTCCGCCGCTCGGTCAACATACCGGGCTCGTGCTCGTCTCCGTTTTAAAGGGGCCCTGGCACGGCGAATGCATGCCCGCATTAAAAGGTCACGTGACCACCCGTTGACCAATCAGATCGTCGCAAAAATTTCCGCTGGGTCCCGCGGATTTGTGCACGATCTTTTTGTAGGTACCCATGTTGAAATTCGCCATGCCAGGGGCCCTTTAACAGAGAGACTCGCCGAAACCAGCGGCAAAGTTTTCCGCCGATCGGTCAGCGTACCGATCGGGAAAACTTATTATTTCTTTCCTCTTAAATAGATGACAAATTCAGATAGAAATACATGCAGGGTCGAGAGAAAAGAAGAATGGGTGGATTGAAAGTGAATAATTATAGAGATTTCTTGATAAAAGCAGTCACGTCAGTGCGTGAAAACAGCAGACGAACAGACAGACTCTAGGTCCACTGCCGTCGGAGGCGGGGGAGGTTTCATAGATAAGGGGGGTAACAATATCTTCTGAATAGGATTTCACAGGTAAACAATGCGATGAAAATTGGTTGGCCTACATGACATGAAAGGAAATGCTATTAATGATAAGAAAAGAGAAGATTATGAGGCCTATGAATGCCTTAGGCTAATTAAATGGGTAGGGGCCTAATTGTTGGCGGGGATGGGGGGGGGGTTAATCCATTTTCACGCCCACGCTGATAAGTCAACGGGGTTGGGGTTGGGGGGGGGGGTCATCTAGCCTATATAACCGAATTCGAGCATGCTTCCAAAGAGGAAAGCTTAATAGTAATGTAGGACTATAGTGGCTAGGCCTAATGAAAGAGTGAAAACACAAAACAATAGGCCTAGAATATGGTTTGATTAGGCCAATCTTGTAAATTTTCCGCTGACTTTTTTAGATTTTCTGATGGAAGCAAGTTATTATAGCCTATAAACATGAAAACATGTAGATCTAGGCCCCTAGAGACCCAGTAAGCTTAGTCCTACAATGCCCATATGATGATATCATAAGCTTTTAAACATCTCAAATGTAGGCCGAATTAGGCCTATCTCAAGGTGATCAATCTTGCCAGTCTCTATCAGTTCTTGTTCAACAGTCAGAGCAGTAGAGTTACAACCGTAACTAAGCTGTATGGATATCGCATCTAAGCTTCTTAGATTTCTCATACATCAGCCCCCCCGGGCAGCCCCCCCCCCCTCCTCACCCGAGATAGGGTCCGTGTCTACTCAGCCAACCAAAATCCTTTGGCAGTGTTAGGGGGTAGGCCTATTGTCTTGTCATCAATAGCCAATAATTATAATGGACGGGTATAACAGGGTACAATTATGTCTGTATTTATTGTGTGCTATATGAGAGAGTGCTATGGGAATCCTGTGTAGGGTTTATGGTAGCTAGAGTTTATGGTAGGCTGTGGAATGTTGCAGACGGATGGAGTCGACGAGATCTGGTCAGGAGGATTCTGTGAGCATGAGGTAAGCAGCGACGATTGGGGTAGGATAGGCCCTACACCAAGGCAGGGACGTATGCGGTGACGGAGGGGTGTGCATGCGGTGGACACGTGATGAGGGATTCAGCCAATAACCGAGCAGAGAGAAACCCAGGTAGAGATGAGCAGGATGAGCCGCGCAGAAGTGCGGGAGCCGGCATGAAGAGCGGACGCTAGGCTAGGGCCTGGTGTCGAACCATGGACTACGAGTAGAGCAGCTCAGCTAGGCCTGGAGCCACTATCTCTCCACACGGCCACATCTACATGCACACACCTTGCTAGTCACACTGTTCTGCTACTGACATTGCCATGGACTATTGAGGATTGTAACCTATCATATCTATGTGTGAATGGACAATAAAACCCAGTAAACACATCCAGAGCAGTACTCATCTGTGGATTAAGAGTGGGCTGGTCTACAGAGAGACACTTGAGTCTAGCTAACCCCAACACAAGTAACACCCCTAATATACACATCCAACACAACCATACAGCCCAGATGGTGGAGAACAGTGGTGTGATTGCTAATTAAGCTCACTGATTAGTGGATTACCGACCCGGTAGCTCATAGCTCTACTGCTCATGGAGACAGACAGCAGATACAGGAGGGGATGCCCACCACACAACCCACCGCAACCCGTCCCGGTGGCAGCCATGCAGACGGTGAGTGACTAGTGACTGGTAGCGTATGATGTGCAGCACTCACTTCGATGTACTCTCAAAAGCAGCAGACAGGCACAGACAGACATCCAAGCCTTAACTAGTCTGTACTAAGCTAGATGGAAAGAATCATGGCAATGCCATATCTAACATTACCATCATTTGCAGGGCTAGAAGGAGAGGATGCTGATAGCTATTTCTCTGTCATGGAGACAATGAGAGGTATCTGCCATTGGAAGGAGCAGGAATATCTGGGACTTATCAAGTTGGGACTCAAAGAAAGAGCAGATACATGGCTCAGGACAGTGCCTGAGGGTGATAAAAACACAGTAGACAAAGTGAAGGAAATAATCAAGGCAGTATTTGGAGACAGTAGACCATCATGGAAGAAATACAAAGATCTGAACAATCTGAAGCAAGAGAAGGGAGAATCTGTATTAGATTTTGCACTCAAAATCAAGCAATATGACAATGGCATTGCACCTGAAGACATCAAGTTAGCAGTCTTCATTAATGGATTGCTTCCACCTATTGATGAGCATGTTAAGAAGGATCAGCTGACAACCCTGGAAGAAGCAGTGAAACTCACATCTATGCTGGAGATAATTGAGAAGGAGAGAATATTGGACAAGCCTTATGAAGAGGGTGAAGAAGTACCACAAGCTAGAGTGAAGGATATGCAGAGTTATATGCAGGAACAGTTCAAATCAATGGTTGAGACATATATTGTGAAGTGTAGGCAGAAAATAGAAGTCATTGGAAAGAAAGGACAGAAGGCATTGGAGAATGGACACTATGCCTCAGAGCAGACCACTAGTAATCAACCCAGCATATATTGCCACATACACAAAGCTACAACACATGCTACAGAGAAATGTGCTATATGGATGCAGTATCAGAAGCAGAAAAACAGGGATCCAATCAAGGCATTGAAGCAACTGTATAAGCAGATGGACAGATTAAATCATACAGAATTCCAGAAGGCACGTGTAGCTGGGATTCTAAATCTGTAGTGCATAGGCTGGGGAAAGAGGTGATGAATGGCTCGGCCCACCCCCTGCACCTGGTACACCTAGGGGTCCGGGGGCCAGAGCACACCACCCTCCCTCACTCAAACCGCAAGACTGATAAAAAGGGATATCAGCCCGGAGCTAGAGGAGCTGCTCGAGTGACATACAGGGTGTATGTGTGGTATGTGTGTTTTTTTTTGTGTATAACAGCTGGCATGCTGTGCCTAGATGAGTGACTCGGCAGGTACTGGTGGAGCAGCCACCATGCAAGGTGGTTACTCACTGTAATACTAGGGATGGACCATTTGATAACCAGTGATTTCTCTACAATATCCATACAATGTGATTTATGTATACCCTAACAGGGGAGACAGCAGACAGTTGGGACACTGACAGGTAGGCCTGATATATGTGTGTGAACCTTCCACAAACAGCAGTATGGGCCTAATGATTAAAATGTAATTGAACCAAACAAAGGTATATGGGAATAGTAGCATGTGAGCCATTGATGTGAGTGCCCACTGAAACAACCTATCATGGGTAGAGGTGGACACCCACAATAGCAGAGGGGGACAGAGAGGGGCAGCCCACCATGCTGCCTGGATAAGCAGTGTGAATGCAGATCAGCAGCAAAGTGGTTATACACTTAGTGGAAACAGGAGGTGAGGAATGCAGTAATGACCAAGGACTTCCACCTTACTCTACCCTACAGGCAGTCTACTGAAATAGGGGTGTGCCTAGAGAGCAGCTCATCGCTTGTTGGTTTTTTTTTTTTAGTGAGAGGAGCTGTTCAGGGTCACGTAGGCGGGATGACTCACAACATGAGCAGCTCAGCACTGACAGCGGCAGGGGCTCACTGGGGTACCTTGCCTCTACTATAGATTACTCTACTAGGTCACCATAGAAACCTGCATGCTCCATCTAGCTAACCGAGTAGGCATAATCATTATGCACAATACTAATTAACTTTGTTTAAAAGCATATGCTATGATGGATAGAAAACATGGTCAGGAACAAGTCTACTGAGGGAGGATGCCCACAGACCTTACATGGTTTTGTGCTCAGTTTTAGAAAAAAATGTACAGTACAACCACCAGGAGGGATGCCTATATCCATAAGACTTTGATGTTGTCAGGCAAGCACAATGTACGAGGAGGTATTGGAACAGGAGAGGCACATTTGTTTCCCTCTAGTTGACTGCTGAATGAAGGTAGGGAGTTAGACTGGAAGGGCTATTGTGTGCCATGTGTCTTACCTTTCTTGGTTACATCAAGACAATTATTTAAAGAAGTAGATGTGGATATTGGTAGAAGATTGTGAGAAGACTGATAGACAATATCTGTAGTATTGAAGTAGCAGCTGGGGTACACATTTGCATTTGGTACACAGCAGAAGGAGTGCACAGTTGGCATGATGACATACTTTATTGACTGCTGCTCACAAAGGGCTAGTAATGTCGACAAGGAGCAGCTCAACCCCACAGCAACGTTCAACCAAGTAGAGGTATCATGACTCATGTTAAAAGAAATAAGCAGATAGTATGAGGCAGACAGCTACTGATAGCAGTAGGGATAGAGAGGGACAGCCCAGCATACTGCCTGAGTAAGCAGCCTTAGCTACAGATAATGTATGAATGAAGTGCTGGTGAGTCACTCGGTGTGGGTGTCCGTCATACAGGCAGACTCTGCTCACAGGAAGCACAGCCCCCACATTGGCCACCTACTACAGAGCGGGCCTAGGAAGGAGCTCCAGACAGAAAAAAAAAAAAAAAACAAAAAAAACAACAACAACAAAAAGAAACAGTGTTAAATGCTAGTTCCTGAACTATCATAGCCATTGACTGCAGGATTGATAGAAGCTAGAGGTTAGGGAATGCATAGAGATAATAGACACTGTGCACTGTGACTGCTCAGTGCTATACATCACACAATATACACTGCACCACTGCTATGGATGATACCATTAGCACACTACAGTACTATATTATATCATATCAATGCAATAGGCTGGTACTCAGTTACTGGTATATCTGGTAATAGATGGGGAGGCTATGTAGACATCAGGAAGGCCACAGGAGTGGCTCAGTAGTGACTGTCCGAAGCCGCTCACCCAATTGTTTTTATTAGGGGAGCAACTCAGGGTTCACAAACAGGTGTTCACGATGGTTGCAGTTACGGGAGGAGCAGCTCGGTGAAAGTGCGGACACATGAAGTGCGGGCCTACATAAAGATAACCTGAATCTGTCAATGGTGTAGGGTTTGGCACTAAGACAGATTACATACCCCACAGGTAGGCCTATCTAACAGAAACAACCAAATGAAGAATTACTCTGCAGAAGAGAAGCTGATATTGGAAGTATTATGCTGTATAGAACTATAGTCTTATGGGAACATATAAGCACATATATATCATACTAGGGTAAAAAGTTTCATACATTCAAATGTCACAAGAGACTGGTCACAAAAGACTGATTCTGCAGTATAAATAGAGTCAATTCGCGATGTTTTTAGCCGATCAAACGACCATCATTTCACATGGAACGGATCAATATTTTTCCTTTAAACTTCAGGATACACAAGACACATATGTTGTGCATATATTCTGTAAAGGACAATGGTCTGCAATAAGGAAAAGTACACTTAAGTTGCTTATGAACTCAGCCCAGCCTCAATAACAAAATGAGTTCCTTGTAGGGTTGATGACATTCAAAACCTTTATGCTGATACTTAAAAAGACATGAGCTTAATAATTTTGGTGCAGAAGGAGTGATTCCTGTATAGAATGTAGAGGAAGATGTCTGCATGTACCTTTACAATATTGGCAAAAAAGAAAGGCAGTGATGTATTATTAAGGCAGGAAATCCTTAGAAATCTGCTTTATATGCATATCAATGCAAGTTGATGATCTATATCAAATACTTGACTGTGAGCAGAATCAGTAACAGATCTATTTCAGATGACATTGTGCAGTGGTCATCAGAATGGAGAGATTCTTGGGAACGATTGTACATGTATTGGACATGATCAGCACAGCATCAATGCACACAGGGAGCAGCTCATACCCAACTGTGGGATTGTGAGTGGCCAGCTAGCATCAGTAGACACTGGTAAGGAGGGGAGCAGCTCACATGTACATAAAGATAAGAGCAGCTCACACTGATATGAAGAGAGATAATTAACATGGTTATAATGCAGGTGCAATATGAAGGTATAGGTACAGAATCAACCGCTGCAGGGCTATTGTGTGTGCTGGGTGAGACCCAACAGCGGTGCACGGAGTGCACGCCCTGTGGTGAGCAGGCAGGGGCAGCACCAGGAGCAACTCTCAGTGATGGGAGTGGCTCAGAGCACACATGGAGTAACAGCCAACAGCTGAGCACGGGGTGCCTGCCCCATGGTGAGCAGTGCGGGGCAGCACTAGGAGCAGACCATGACGAGGGGAGGCTCTCATAGTGTGCTAAGTGTCAGCTTCTATCTGATGCATCTAATAAATGAAGGAGAGAGACAGCCACAGGAATGATATAAGGTGTAGGGCTACTGCTACCTCTTCCTGGATTGAGTAGGGAAGTAGGGGGCTGGTCAGATATCTTTGTCTTTCTGTGAAAAGTCTGTATTTCACTGTGAGTTTCATAATCTATTGCTGAGAAGAGGATTCATAACAATAGTGTGCATTAAACAAACATTGAATAGAAGAGGGAGAAAGCTAGTGAGAGAAGATGACAGTGTGAGAACAGGAAGACAGGTTTGATGTATAGTAGTCACATGATCTCCGGGAGGAGCTCTCAGAGCAGCCAGGACCAAAGTCTGCTGTTACTGGCATTGAGTGGGTCAGCACAGCTAGCCACTGATGCTGGACACCCATCCATCCACTATCTGCCACTTTCAGTACTGTGTATTCTACTTGGTAACCCAAATCTATTGGATGGAACTCACTAGTGTGTGTATTCCCAGGATCATAGTGTACCCACAGAAGTATTTGTTGTACAGACACTGGAATTATTAGCAATGAAGGCAAGGATGGTGAGCTGTAGTGCACCCGCTGGGGTATTTCATGGTAGGACTGAGTTCCTGATTCATAATGTACCCACCAGGGTATTGTTGGTGAAGACACTAGAATTATATAAGTGAATCAGCCCAGGCACTGGGGACATATTAGAAGTAACTGTTATAGGCAAACATTGGTTCAAGTTGATGAGGGACAGCCAGCCATGGTACCGGGCTAGGTGTAATAGTTGTTCCTAGGATGTCAACTGCTAGGTTAATGAGGGACAGCCAAACCACCAGCTGTACCTAGGATGTTAACAAGGCACACACCAATATAAGTTTTCAATGCTAAGTTAATGAGGGACAGACACAGTATTAGCTGTTCCTAGGATGTTAACAAGGCATACATCAGTATAAGTTTTTGATGCAAAGTTGCTGAGGAACAGTCGCACCTATTTCTAGGATGGTAACAGAGCATGTATACATCATTTAAGTTAATTAGGAGTGGCGGTAATTACACATTCCTAGGATGTTGACTTTTATATTGACTTAAGAGTGGTCTATGATATATTCATTAACAATGACTGAGAAGGATGGGTGATGCCATATTATCTTAGGAACGCCCATAAAAAGAGACTCTGGGGTCTATGAAAGGACTTCTCTATCCTCCACCCACCCAGTGTGTATTGATCTTATCCCAAATCCATTTGGGAGTTTTGAAAGGGGTGGAAGGTTAGGGGGACCCAGGACTGAGATCTAAAAGGATATCTAGAAAAACATACATATTGAATGTTTATCTTTTAATGAGTCATATTGGAATTGTGTGTACAATCTTGGGGACTACCTGTACTGAGAATAGGTTTGGGCATAGCACTGAGCTGCTGACAGGAGTACATTGGTTGGCAGTTAGTGTTAAACTCTGTGTAACATGTAATATATATGGTAACAGCAAAAGATGTGCAAAAAAGGAGACTATGAAGGAAGACCACACAAGTGACTTTCTGATAAGCTCTACAATAAGACAATAGGCACTGAACATTTAAGTGATTGGTGAATGGACACTGCTAGGTGTTGGTAAGGTAGGACTGAGTGCAGGGTGAACAAGTGAGTCACCTGGAATTAGAGAAAGGAGGACAGCACATGTAGTTGTCAGGGCAAATAGAATATGCTGCATGTAGTATTACATTTAAGCAATGATATCATTTGGAATTTATTATTCTTATGCCTAAATGAATGTAAAAAGGGTTATTTCTGAAGAGCCGGGTTTGTTAACTGGAGAACCAGGGTATTTTTACAGCCAAGAAGGGCTATTGTAGTGACTTGAATGAGTTGATTTAAATGTTAAGCCAAGCATGCTAATTGGCTATAGTTTTGGACCAAAAAGGAGAAATATTAGAAGAATGATCAAAGAAACATGTGTGTCCTGTGCTGGGAAGAGGGACCTTATTACTCCTGAAGTGGGAGTCTCTTTTTGCAGATCTTTTCACATGTATGAAAGTAATAATAGCAAGGACATTTATATTAGTGTGTTGTGCGCTTCATAATGTTACTGGGAGCAGTGTGAAATGTATTGTTGAAACTAAATAAGCATGTATCTAAGTAAGAAGACTATGAAGTAATCAATGTTATGATCGCATATTTTGTATCACATGTCATTGTGCTCTGTCTTATCTGAGGATGATATAATTGTATAGTATGTATGTGGATAAGATGTATGTGAAGACACTGATGTGAAACTGCATTATAGAGAATATCAGGGTAGCATGACAAGACATATATTTGCGGTGGCTCGAGTCACAGAGGGGGAGCGCCCGCACCTGTCTTGTCATCAATAGCCAATAATTATAATGGACGGGTATAACAGGGTACAATTATGTCTGTATTTATTGTGTGCTATATGAGAGAGTGCTATGGGAATCCTGTGTAGGGTTTATGGTAGCTAGAGTTTATGGTAGGCTGTGGAATGTTGCAGACGGATGGAGTCGACGAGATCTGGTCAGGAGGATTCTGTGAGCATGAGGTAAGCAGCGACGATTGGGGTAGGATAGGCCCTACACCAAGGCAGGGACGTATGCGGTGACGGAGGGGTGTGCATGCGGTGGACACGTGATGAGGGATTCAGCCAATAACCGAGCAGAGAGAAACCCAGGTAGAGATGAGCAGGATGAGCCGCGCAGAAGTGCGGGAGCCGGCATGAAGAGCGGACGCTAGGCTAGGGCCTGGTGTCGAACCATGGACTACGAGTAGAGCAGCTCAGCTAGGCCTGGAGCCACTATCTCTCCACACGGCCACATCTACATGCACACACCTTGCTAGTCACACTGTTCTGCTACTGACATTGCCATGGACTATTGAGGATTGTAACCTATCATATCTATGTGTGAATGGACAATAAAACCCAGTAAACACATCCAGAGCAGTACTCATCTGTGGATTAAGAGTGGGCTGGTCTACAGAGAGACACTTGAGTCTAGCTAACCCCAACACAAGTAACACCCCTAATATACACATCCAACACAACCATACAGCCCACTATCATACAGCCCTTGTCTTCAACACTCTCTAGAACCCTGTCTTTACCTTAAATATGCTTTGCCTACACGTAAATTTACATGCCCCTCGGTTAATATCTGCTCCTTTTAGTCATACTGTCTTTGTTTATCAAGTAACCAAGGCACATTTCTACAGGGCAGCATTTCAGTCAGCTTCCGCACACTCCTTTACCAGGCCAGCTCTTTGAACCCTATCCTACTTGCAGGATACAACTTGTTACATCGGTCTATGCCCTGGGGGCATTCAGTGCCGCCCCCTGTGGTGACGCGTATATTTTCGGGACTGCCGCGCAGAATTACGCATGCCCTGAGGGCATATTGCTGGCCTTCCAGAAATCAGCAATTTACCCATGCTAGTCTATGCCCTCAGGGCATTGTGTAGCGGCCCTCAGGGCATAGGCATACAAAGGACCATTCCTGACCTCTAGATCTAGACGTTCTGGCATTGACCAGAAAAACATGCACATGCCCTCAGGGCAACATACCCTCAGGGCATATTTCTTGCTTCTTTAAAGCATGATTGACCAAAGCATGCCCTCCAGGCATGTAGTACAATTCCACAAGTTGTAGGCTAGCTACAAGAAGGGCCTAAGTATGCATACCCCCCAGGGCATATATCTTCCTTCTCCTGGGTTCCTTCTACAGTCTACAAATGTTACTCCTCAGGGCATAAAGTTGATGATAAATGAAGCGATATTAAACAAGGGTATGCCCTTGGGACATCCATGCATGCTCTCAGGGAATATTGGACTTTAAGCTAATCAGGGGGGAATTAGGAGCCTACTAGGCTGGGGCACTCTCCAACCTTCGACTCATATGACTATCAGTGCATTCCCTGGGGGCATCATCACACATCATCCATGTTATGGATGCCCCAGGGGCATGGTACAGAGAACAATGGGGGACAATGCCCCCAGGGCATTCATAGTAAGCTTAGATAATCGTACATGCATAAAAAAAATTGACGATGCCCTGGGGGCATCCATGTACTAAACGATGCCCCCGGGGGCATAGTCCAATACCCTATATAGGCCTACATGTCCTGGGAGCATCATCCTTACCATAGATGCCCTGGGGGCATTTTCCCATACTTGCCATGGGCAGTGTGGGAAAGCGCAGGCCTCAGCTGCTGCTGTCCGCGTAATTTTCGCGTCACTCCCACGCGGCAATCATTATGCCCCTAGGGCATAGTCCGATGTAACAAGTTGCATCCTGCATCCTACTTCATGACCCCTTTGCCCTGCACGTCTCCCCATCACTTAACCCGCCCACCCTCTTTACCCTTCTTCTCCATACTTCTATAGCTCAGCAAGTCGGAGTAGTTTATCTCATTTTGCTCTTTGGGTGAAGTCCTTGCTTTTTATCATCGACAGAATTGGCTTCAGAGGAACAAGACCATATCTTAGTTGGTAGGGCCTAACTAAGGTATGTCACCATCATATGCTGCCGTTGTTTTCTAATAAAAGGCCCACAGTGGGATCACAGTGCACGTGCAAATGTAGGTAAATATCGGCTATTGCTTATTAGAGAAATTCCCAGACAATAAAAAAAACAGTGTGGATGAAAAAGGACACTTAACACTCACCTTTCTAAAACAAGTGCAGTTTTGCCTTTGGCAATTCTTTATTAGGATTATCCTAATATAGCCTAGCCCGGGTAGTAGGTCATGTTTTGATAATGGTGTGCATTGACATTCTAAATCTAAATGGTTTGGTAGAAATTGTTTCTTGATTTATTCATTAACATTAGTTATGGTTTAGTACAAATCGTATCTTGATTTATTCATTAACATTTACTGTGATTATGATTTTATTGTCAGAGAGCCATGAGACAAAGGCGCCTGCCAATCCCTGATAAGGAATAAAGTAATACATTACTTAACATAAAGCTGAAAAATTCAAGATGTATTAATTGGATACACGGTTTCTTACAACACGCCATATCAATCCTCAGAACAAACTAAACTAATTAATTTCACTCAAGGGCGATGTCTTAAATTGGGACTCCTCTTTTTATTACTCTTGCCACCATAAGGTTGACCAAAGGCCACATTATTAGGCTATTGAAATACCAAAGTGGCTCCCTTGAATTCTTGGCAGATTTTGTGGTTATGGTTATTGCAAGCTTGAAAGTATTAACTGTTTCATGCCACTTTTCTAACGGGGAGTCTTGAATTCTCGTAAATGCATTAGATGGGATCGATGTTAGTATAACATCTTTGGTATTTCAAATTGACATGGTGCCCTCATTATGAACAATATAGATCCATGATTTCTTATGTATCTGTCTATTAGCACTGTGCATAGCCAGGTTTATGTCTAAATTCCCGAAGCATTAAGGCAAAGCTTAGCTTTCTATATGGTCATGTATTGCCTGATCTCTTTATTTTCATTGGTATCCACTAAGAAATGGGATCCCAACGCTGATTGCGTTGCCATAGCAACACCCTTATCCAAACTCCACTAGGCGCACAGTCGAGCATCCGGACGGGCAGATGGCTCTACAAGAATCCAAAATGGAGAACAATATTTCTAATAATTGCTGAAAACATTTTCTTGACGTAGATCGATAGACTAGAATAGCTAGGATAAGCAAAATCAGTAAAGTAAGCATAATAGAGACCAATATGTATTTGTGCCATGTATAAAGTTGTGATCTCATGGCTTCCCTGCAGTGTGTCCTGCATTAGAAACCGGTAATTAATGCAGATCTACCTTTTCCCACGATGCCATCTCCGTTGTATGATTTCGCAGGATGAGTAAGAGATTGCAAAATTATACAGACACTAATCTCATTAGCTTTGCAAATGGCTGAAGTAATTGGTCTAAATAAGTGTGTATGAACCATTATGATCCAATAAGGATTTTCGTACTAGTGCCAGAGATACTTAGTGCTTACATTAAGATGTTAAGGCCTCTCTAAAAACTTGTTTCTCATCACCAATCCATGAAAAACGTGACGAGGAAATAATTTAGTTTATTTTTGCTTTCATTAGCAAATACTATGGGCAAAAGATAAATACATCGTAGCAGTCCACGGGCAGACAATTAAGTATATTGATGGGAAAGTCAACATCAACCTTATAAAAGTGGGAAAATGGCCATCAAAGATCCACCTGCATTCCCGAGACCATGAGTTTTAATTTGATACGTATCTACATTTGTCCATTTTCTTATTTTTCTTATCAGAAATATCTGAATTAAAAAGAAATCTGAAATGACGAGGATTGTGGTTAGAAACACGTATTTTTTTTTTTTTTTTTTTTTTTTGTAGTGGCCCGATTTAACGTCTATGAATAAGTGCACTTATCATAATTACCTCAACTGATACTCTAGAGTGAACAACATGATCTTATTGGTTTCTGTCATATGCACTTTGCTAGGAATGCCTGTCATGGTCTACACCCACGCAAACACCTACATAGGCCTACACAGGATAGTGTGAACTTCTGGAAAATGTTACTATTGTTAGGGGTAGTCATCACTGGTTCCTTTCAGTGGGTACATTTTTGGTACTTGTAAAGCCATCCATTTGCATGGGTATTAGGTACTTGAGGAGAGTGATCGAACTATTAAACTATTGGAGGTATGGGGTACAACAAGTGCTGTTTGTGGAGGTAGTCTGATTTATACCACGATTTCTTGGTTACTCAGTGCTTTTTGGTGGCTATTCCCATACACATATCTGTCAATATTGCACACCCTACAGGCTGTAACATCAATTTTGGAAGGCGTGTGGTTATCCATGGAAGGCGTGCTGTTATCCATGGAAGGCGTGCTGTTATCCAGGATAACAGCACACCTCTCATGTCCTCCCATGTCATATGTTACATGTTAAAACCAACAGACTTTTTCATTGCCATGGTAGGGCTCGAACCTGCAGCCTCAGGTTCTTAGTCTAACCCCCTATGCATTGCGCCACAGGGACTGACGAGATACGCTCGGTTCGAACCACGTCTTGCTATGATACAAAGCCGTGTGCGCTGTCGCTGTCCGCTGCCGGGCGAGGAGGTGTATTTAGTATAGAAAACTAACAGCGAGACGCGTCTTTTTTCGCCGTGTGCACTGTCACTGTCCGCTGCCGGGCGTAGAAGGAGGAGACGTGGTGGCCTAGCGGTTAGCGCCTTGCGCTCAGCCGTGAGAGGTCTGCGGATCGAATCCCGGCCCGGGCACATCTTTTTTCGCCGTGTGCGCTGTCGCTGTCCACTGCCGGGCACCGAGGTGTATGTACCTGTGTACACACACAATGGCTGGCATCGAGTCCCGTGGAGGGGGAATAATTTTTGTTTTCAAATTGAATTTACTGGTATTCTATTGATTATTTATTGGTTTTGTGGTATAAAATAAGTAGTCAATGGATAACTCATGACTTGTGTGTGTTAGCAAAGGCTGATAACACTTGGCCTATGGCCTCGTGTCATTATCCTTCACTAACACACACGCATCATGAGTTATCCATTGATTACTTGTTCCTTAAGGCATTGGGATGTGAGTTGAAATGAAAACATTTATTTGACTGGTTATAATTTGAGTATCTGCTTTCATATAAAAATCCCATTCATAAACTTTAACTTTGATTCAGAATGTTACAGCTCACAACGTATCTTATTCAATATGATGTTGCCCCTAAAGAGGGGACTTTTATTACACAGAAACCCATACAGCAAGCAATTGCTCTCGCTCATCTTTATTTTAATCAAAGCTATACTATATCAGGCAATGCTTTAGTGGGTGTAACCATGTTTTCTTCATCCCCTTGGTCGCCATGAACTAATAGGGCTAGTATACAGGGTATAAGAAAATGTTCAGAGGCAATTACCTGTCCCTCTAGCTACCTAATTCCACGGCTTAACTTTCTCCCACTTGTTATGGAAGTCTTTAGTTCTATACACGTATTTAACTCTTGGATGCAAAACATCATCCTTCGTTGGTAGGATATTTTATGTAGCCTTACTTTTCCCGTGTTAATATACATGTAAACGTATCATACTAAGAAGGGCTGGTTATATAAATTATTATGTCATCTGAAATCTACAACGCTGTATACACAGTCTTCTATTGATTGATTCAGGCCACTGCGACATACTGGCCTACCACAGTTACCATACGAGAGAGTGGCAGCGAATGCATAAAAAATACGATGTATCTTAAAAGAGAGTGTGTAGTTCGTATAACTTGTGATGCATAAGATAGGTTTACAATTACATTATTGCCACAATACATCCACGTAGGTAGGGAAATGATAAAAAAAATGACAAAAAACCAAATCAGGTGCAAAGGAAACATTCGTTGATGTAAATCGCAACTGGGCCCAGACTGCAAAGGGATCTCTCACATTGACATTTCCTTTCCGCACATCCCTGAGCTTTCACAAGAAAACAAAACGATGTATTGTCCAAGAAGAGATGGAATCTTTAATGATACATGATCCGCTTGTCTTTATATCTATGGATAAAACAAGGTCCTACTCTGAAGGGCAAAGTGAATGCAGTCCCGTCTTTCATTTCATTCATTATGAGTCTTATCAGGACGCCAAAGTTCATTTCCATCAAAGGCTCTGAAGCTGTACCTGTACAATTAGGTTTCAAATACCATTATGCAGGAAATTGTTTGTATCTAGATTTTAAGAGCAAAAAGAAACCTGGAGGTTAATTCAAAAGATCCTGGGATTGCAAACTCAGCGATCTTAGGAATTATTCTGCTTTATCCTATTAAGCGATCTTAAGATTAGACTGCGTTCACTTTTCCTAGCCAGCACTAAGATCGCATCGATCTTAGCCTCAGCCCTCCTACACTATTCCAAGAAGTACTAACTGGGACAGGGGTAAGAGTTCCAAAATAAAGGAATAGCTGTGGAGTCCCCGTTCCCCGTCCCCATATGGGTTAACAAAAGAGCACAGGGTGCAGTTGACCCCGTACAGTATTCAAGAGTTGTTCCCATGAATGTATGATTTATGCTTGCCTATTAGAAGCATTGTGCCCCCCCCCAGGACAAAGAGAGAGAAGGAAAGAATAACCTTACAGTGCACTTAACGCATGAGTAGCCCTAAGAGCCCTTAAGGACACTCAGCAAATGTTCTCCCTCCCCTCTATATATGTATGCAGCAGGCTATTCACTCTTTCGATCAGGAGTGTTCCCTGTAAGTGCTCTTGTACTCAGGTTAAACCACTATGCAATTCTTTCACTAAGATCGCAGTGATCTTAGCGCTGGAAAAGGAATAGTGAAGTGATCTCAGGACTTGCTATTCCTGACAGGCCTACAACTACTGCATTAGATAGGGTAGACTGATCAGGTCTTATGATATGTGCCTACACTAAGATCGCAGGGGTAGCAATCCCAGGATCTTTTGAATTAACCTCCTGATGTGTTATTCCATTCGTGTAACGTAGCTAACATTACAAATGCCTGCCTGGCTTGATGGATCTCCAGACACTAGGTATATATATATATATATATATATATATATATATATATATATATATACATGTACACATATATATATATATACATACATGTACATATATATATATACATACATACATGTATATATATATATATATACATGTACACACATATATATATATATATATATATACATACATACATGTATATATATATATATTATATATATAAATGTATAATATATATATATATATATATACATACATACATGTATATATATATATATATATATATATATATATTATATATATAAATGTATGTATCTTTGTGGTTAGCTTTAGGAAGCAAATGCGATATATAAATGCATACGGCACTTGTTAGCAAAGAAATGAAACTGTCAACTAAAACAATATTTGCCTATATTCCTAGCTTATATTACACAACTCATCTCTATCAACAATTTAGATGTGCCACGTTGATATTCTATCCATTCTTATCACTGGATTTCATATTTCCCGTATCCATCCATGAACAGTCACTGTATAAGTCTGAGCCTCCCAAGGCAAACAGGTCTAGAGCTCACTGATATGCAGAAGGAAGTCGAAGGATTAAATGAAAAGTTGATATATTATTGGATAGATGATTTTCGTACACCATGCATTGACACCCCATACCTGCTCCCAGAAGATATTGGTCAGAATTGGCAGAACGCAGGCCATAGATTATAAATTCCTTTCCTCTTCCCCTTGGGGGTTGACCAAATATCCAAATGATCATGCCGTTGATGCCTAAATTAGCCACCGACATTGTTGCCAACTTGTGTGGCATATTGACTTGTCATTCTTCTTTGATTATTGCCTTGTCTTTGTTTCTTGTTTTTTTTCGTAAGGGTTAGACCCCTCAACCAAGGTGTCTATATACAGGGTTTTATAGTACCCGACGGAGGAGGGTAGGGCCTACTATATGTAAGCCTGTAGGCTGCGGGTTGAGGTGATCTAACTTACTTAGAATACGCTGCTTTTATGACCCAGCTGACTACGGCATAAAGACGCCCTCAAATGGAGCCCTGTCATTGGTCAGTTTCAACCAGCGTGTTATAATTATGTATTCAGCTAAATACACTGTAAAAAGCATTATTGCCAAAATAACAGTGAAATCCCAAAGTTGCCAGAGATACGTCATTATTTTCACAGAGATGCCTTGTACCACAGTACTGCAATCTGCACATTACGTCACTGCAATTATGGTGGTTCACGGTTTAGTTTTACATTTTACATGATTAATTATCGTTAAGGATCAGCCATTCTAAATACCACAATATATAACATTGAAAGAAACAATAGGCATGCATTACTTTCATTATTGTCCTCTCGTTCTGAATCATACATTTTACAGATATGCCACATTATTTTCATAATTGATAGGAATTTTAGCCCGCCCACCTTTCAACTTAACAATTACGATGGTGTATGAGAATTAGTCACGGTTGACATTGTATACAAAGATGTCCTAAATCAAGTCAGTCGTCAGTCGTTTCTGAAACCTCCCCAGCCGGGAGGGTGATGTGAGGCATGGGCAGTGGGGCTCTAAACATATGGGTCATAGAAAATAAGAGAGAAATTTCTCATAATCATAAAATCATTGAAAGATAAGATGGAAAATGAACAGAAAAAAATCGAAAATGAATCAGGAATCTTTCTCCCCCTGTGAGAAACAATGTCCTCTTATATATCCTGCTCTGGAAAAATGGGACCCCCGACCAAATAATCAGAATTTCAGAAAAAAAAATCGAAAATAAATCAGGAATCTTTCTCATTGAAAGAAATCTAGGCTGATTGATCGATTTTTATTGACATACATTCTCAGAAAATATAGTGGGGAGCTTTTCAATAAACTCATTTGGACATGGCCGAGCGACAATGACTTACACATAAAAGAAAATACATTAGAGTTCACTCGTTTCATGAGGGTGTGTGGGGGCTAGCGGGAGAGAATGAAAACACAACATTTACACCCCTTTTTATGAACCATATTTGCTTTGTAAATGTAAGAATATGCTTCTGTGCTAATAGCTTAGGGCTGTACCTTTTGTACAATGTAGTATAGGCCTAGTTGTCGGTGACAAGTGGCCAGGAGGCTCTGTCGTCGTGCATTCATATTATGGTGCTATGATAAGGCCTACAGCCCTATGATTTCCAGAGAGTAACCTCATTTAAATGACATGATATAAAGTGTTATGACAGATCTAGACACATTTAGTCACAAAGAGAGTCCTTTCACTATATCCTTACTCCCAGTCATGGATTTTCGATTTATGTGTTTGCTTTACTCAGTATCTAACACCTATAATCAATCAGTACCCCCATCTGCCTCACTGAGGTTATGTTCCTTTGAGCCTTCAGACTGATCAGGAGGCCATTTCTTAACACACTACGACTGCTGTCCTTTAAATCGTAGTGAGAACCTAATAATTTGGCCATAACAGTACCATGCACTAGTAGTCCCTAATGTCTGCACCAGTACGACTGCCCTACTAAACCTTATGTAATTAATGCATAGCTGCTAATCATAGTGAGCAGTCATAGGGCAGTTCCTACGATAGCCTGGCTTATTCTTGGCATTTTTAAATTGTAGTAGCTGTGTGCAGTCGTAGTACATTGAGAAATGGCCTCCTGTTATAGGTATGCAAAATTGAACATCTGAGAGCATTTTGGAGAGGAGTATTGTATTAGCCTGTCTTCTGTAGTGTTATGCTACATGCCTTTATAATATATTTCACACACAGTAAACCCAATGTGTTTATATCTATTAGATAACATTGTGTCCCACTGTAGGGCCATACCTAGCATGAGCTGTCCGACTTTAGGTGCAATTTGACCTTTTGAAGACACAATATATACACTGTAAAAACAGTGTTTAGGGATTAAACACCAGTGTTTAGAAGTTAAACACTTGGTTAAACACTTATTTGTCCCACTTTTCTCAACACTTCTTATGTGTTAAACGCGTTCAATTTTAAACGCGTTTAACTAGGAAGTGTTTAACCAAGTGTTTAAATGCTAAACACTTAAACACTTCAGTGTTTAGGTGTTTGAGAATAAGTGTTTAAAAGCTAAACACCTAAACACTTCAAGTGTTTAGATGTTTAAATATTGGTGTTGAGAAAATATGGTGTGTATCTTTAAACACCTTTTTTGCAGTGTACATTTCATTAATTCATGTGTAGAGAAAAGAATTATCAACACTTTTTCATGAATACAAGTGGTAAAATACCATGTTTCCAATAGTGAAATAGAAAGTAGAATACACAAAGTTCAAAGGTATAGATCATCTCTTACCTGTAGGATATTTCAGAATAAACCAAATACATGTTTACTATACCTTCAGTATATGTAGCTTCTCCTATTTGGAATTGAGGACATTGTGCTGTTATCCTTTGTGTTATAGCATAACGACATCTCTTGGAGAGACCGAGTGTCTTCATGTTTTCACCAATGAGAATTTTGTACTGAATGTGTGATTGAGACTAACATTTTTTTCTACCGTACAACTACAGATGCTTTGAGGTTTGCTGGGAATAATCAGAATTTCAGAAGGCGGAAGCTATTGCAGGGACGGAAGCCATTAGAATGGGAAATAGTGGCTGCTGCTCTTAAAAGGGTACCCCCTCGCCTTTTGTTTCCTAAAGGAAGACATCTACATCTTTGCCCTAAGCCTTCCTCCTTCTTTTATTATACTGAAAATATGCTGTATAGTCATAATGGTCGGGGGTCCCATTTTTCCAGAGCAGGATATATAAGAGGACATTGTTTCTCACAGGGGGAGAAAGATTCCCCTATTAATACCATAAACCAAAGCGGAACTACCCTTAAAAAGCTATACTTATATTGTTTACTCAACCAGGTTAGATGGGAGTAGGCTCTGAGAGGGATCAAACACCTTTGTCCCTGTTTTTTCTTTGTTATAAACGGGAGATGGTCCACACAGGAGCTGCCCCAAGAGAGGCATCACTGGAGGAAGGAGTGGTGGTGTGTTTGGTTGGGGTGGAGAGAGGAATATCAAGTATTCCAGGTCGACAGATGCATTACAAATGCACCAATATAATCAAGAGGGATTCCATATTGTGTAATACATTACAATAGATTGATCTGCATGCAGGTATAATAACCATTTCCTGTCAATTAAGAAAAGTATATTCTCTCTCCGTCTACCATTTCCTGTCAATTAAGATACATATCTTTCCCTACCTACATTTACAGGCATTCCTTTATACAGTTAGATGGGGAAACCAAATTGACATGGTGCCCTCATTATGAACAATATAGATCCATGATTTCTTATGTATCTGTCTATTAGCACTGTGCATAGCCAGGTTTATGTCTAAATTCCCGAAGCATTAAGGCAAAGCTTAGCTTTCTATATGGTCATGTATTGCCTGATCTCTTTATTTTCATTGGTATCCACTAAGAAATGGGATCCCAACGCTGATTGCGTTGCCATAGCAACACCCTTATCCAAACTCCACTAGGCGCACAGTCGAGCATCCGGACGGGCAGATGGCTCTACAAGAATCCAAAATGGAGAACAATATTTCTAATAATTGCTGAAAACATTTTCTTGACGTAGATCGATAGACTAGAATAGCTAGGATAAGCAAAATCAGTAAAGTAAGCATAATAGAGACCAATATGTATTTGTGCCATGTATAAAGTTGTGATCTCATGGCTTCCCTGCAGTGTGTCCTGCATTAGAAACCGGTAATTAATGCAGATCTACCTTTTCCCACGATGCCATCTCCGTTGTATGATTTCGCAGGATGAGTAAGAGATTGCAAAATTATACAGACACTAATCTCATTAGCTTTGCAAATGGCTGAAGTAATTGGTCTAAATAAGTGTGTATGAACCATTATGATCCAATAAGGATTTTCGTACTAGTGCCAGAGATACTTAGTGCTTACATTAAGATGTTAAGGCCTCTCTAAAAACTTGTTTCTCATCACCAATCCATGAAAAACGTGACGAGGAAATAATTTAGTTTATTTTTGCTTTCATTAGCAAATACTATGGGCAAAAGATAAATACATCGTAGCAGTCCACGGGCAGACAATTAAGTATATTGATGGGAAAGTCAACATCAACCTTATAAAAGTGGGAAAATGGCCATCAAAGATCCACCTGCATTCCCGAGACCATGAGTTTTAATTTGATACGTATCTACATTTGTCCATTTTCTTATTTTTCTTATCAGAAATATCTGAATTAAAAAGAAATCTGAAATGACGAGAATAGTGGTTAGAAACACGTATTTTTTTTTTTTTTTTTTTTTTGTAGTGGCCCGATTTAACGTCTATGAATAAGTGCACTTATCATAATTACCTCAACTGATACTCTAGAGTGAACAACATGATCTTATTGGTTTCTGTCATATGCACTTTGCTAGGAATTCCTGTCATGGTCTACACCCACGCAAACACCTACATAGGCCTACACAGGATAGTGTGAACTTCTGGAAAATGTTACTATTGTTAGGGGTAGTCATCACTGGTTCCTTTCAGTGGGTACATTTTTGGTACTTGTAAAGCCATCCATTTGCATAGGTATTAGGTACTTGAGGAGAGTGATCGAACTATTAAACTATTGGAGGTATGGGGTACAACAAGTGCTGTTTGTGGAGGTAGTCTGATTTATACCACGATTTCTTGGTTACTCAGTGCTTTTTGGTGGCTATTCCCATACACATATCTGTCAATATTGCACACCCTACAGGCTGTAACATCAATTTTGGAAGGCGTGTGGTTATCCATGGAAGGCGTGCTGTTATCCATGGAAGGCGTGCTGTTATCCAGGATAACAGCACACCTCTCATGTCCTCCCATGTCATATGTTACATGTTAAAACCAACAGACTTTTTCATTGCCATGGTAGGGCTCGAACCTGCAGCCTCAGGTTCTTAGTCTAACCCCCTATGCATTGCGCCACAGGGACTGACGAGATACGCTCGGTTCGAACCACGTCTTGCTATGATACAAAGCCGTGTGCGCTGTCGCTGTCCGCTGCCGGGCGAGGAGGTGTATTTAGTATAGAAAACTAACAGCGAGACGCGTCTTTTTTCGCCGTGTGCACTGTCACTGTCCGCTGCCGGGCGTAGAAGGAGGAGACGCGGTGGCCTAGCGGTTAGCGCCTTGCGCTCAGCCGTGAGAGGTCTGCGGATCGAATCCCGGCCCGGGCACATCTTTTTTCGCCGTGTGCGCTGTCGCTGTCCACTGCCGGGCACCGAGGTGTATGTACCTGTGTACACACACAATGGCTGGCATCGAGTCCCGTGGAGGGGGAATAATTTTTGTTTTCAAATTGAATTTACTGGTATTCTATTGATTATTTATTGGTTTTGTGGTATAAAATAAGTAGTCAATGGATAACTCATGACTTGTGTGTGTTAGCAAAGGCTGATAACACTTGGCCTATGGCCTCGTGTCATTATCCTTCACTAACACACACGCATCATGAGTTATCCATTGATTACTTGTTCCTTAAGGCATTGGGATGTGAGTTGAAATGAAAACATTTATTTGACTGGTTATAATTTGAGTATCTGCTTTCATATAAAAATCCCATTCATAAACTTTAACTTTGATTCAGAATGTTACAGCTCACAACGTATCTTATTCAATATGATGTTGCCCCTAAAGAGGGGACTTTTATTACACAGAAACCCATACAGCAAGCAATTGCTCTCGCTCATCTTTATTTTAATCAAAGCTATACTATATCAGGCAATGCTTTAGTGGGTGTAACCATGTTTTCTTCATCCCCTTGGTCGCCATGAACTAATAGGGCTAGTATACAGGGTATAAGAAAATGTTCAGAGGCAATTACCTGTCCCTCTAGCTACCTAATTCCACGGCTTAACTTTCTCCCACTTGTTATGGAAGTCTTTAGTTCTATACACGTATTTAACTCTTGGATGCAAAACATCATCCTTCGTTGGTAGGATATTTTATGTAGCCTTACTTTTCCCGTGTTAATATACATGTAAACGTATCATACTAAGAAGGGCTGGTTATATAAATTATTATGTCATCTGAAATCTACAACGCTGTATACACAGTCTTCTATTGATTGATTCAGGCCACTGCGACATACTGGCCTACCACAGTTACCATACGAGAGAGTGGCAGCGAATGCATAAAAAATACGATGTATCTTAAAAGAGAGTGTGTAGTTCGTATAACTTGTGATGCATAAGATAGGTTTACAATTACATTATTGCCACAATACATCCACGTAGGTAGGGAAATGATAAAAAAAATGACAAAAAACCAAATCAGGTGCAAAGGAAACATTCGTTGATGTAAATCGCAACTGGGCCCAGACTGCAAAGGGATCTCTCACATTGACATTTCCTTTCCGCACATCCCTGAGCTTTCACAAGAAAACAAAACGATGTATTGTCCAAGAAGAGATGGAATCTTTAATGATACATGATCCGCTTGTCTTTATATCTATGGATAAAACAAGGTCCTACTCTGAAGGGCAAAGTGAATGCAGTCCCGTCTTTCATTTCATTCATTATGAGTCTTATCAGGACGCCAAAGTTCATTTCCATCAAAGGCTCTGAAGCTGTACCTGTACAATTAGGTTTCAAATACCATTATGCAGGAAATTGTTTGTATCTAGATTTTAAGAGCAAAAAGAAACCTGGAGGTTAATTCAAAAGATCCTGGGATCGCAAACTCAGCGATCTTAGGAATTATTCTGCTTTATCCTATTAAGCGATCTTAAGATTAGACTGCGTTCACTTTTCCTAGCCAGCACTAAGATCGCATCGATCTTAGCCTCAGCCCTCCTACACTATTCCAAGAAGTACTAACTGGGACAGGGGTAAGAGTTCCAAAATAAAGGAATAGCTGTGGAGTCCCCGTTCCCCGTCCCCATATGGGTTAACAAAAGAGCACAGGGTGCAGTTGACCCCGTACAGTATTCAAGAGTTGTTCCCATGAATGTATGATTTATGCTTGCCTATTAGAAGCATTGTGCCCCCCCCCCAGGACAAAGAGAGAGAAGGAAAGAATAACCTTACAGTGCACTTAACGCATGAGTAGCCCTAAGAGCCCTTAAGGACACTCAGCAAATGTTCTCCCTCCCCTCTATATATGTATGCAGCAGGCTATTCACTCTTTCGATCAGGAGTGTTCCCTGTAAGTGCTCTTGTACTCAGGTTAAACCACTATGCAATTCTTTCACTAAGATCGCAGTGATCTTAGCGCTGGAAAAGGAATAGTGAAGTGATCTCAGGACCTGCTATTCCTGACAGGCCTACAACTACTGCATTAGATAGGGTAGACTGATCAGGTCTTATGATATGTGCCTACACTAAGATCGCAGGGGTAGCAATCCCAGGATCTTTTGAATTAACCTCCTGATGTGTTATTCCATTCGTGTAACGTAGCTAACATTACAAATGCCTGCCTGGCTTGATGGATCTCCAGACACTAGGTATATATATATATATATATATATATATATATATATATATATATACATGTACACATATATATATATACATACATGTACATATATATATATACATACATACATGTATATATATATATATATATACATGTACACACACATATATATATATATATACATACATACATGTATATATATATATTATATATATAAATGTATAATATATATATATATATATACATACATGTATATATATATATATATATATATATTATATATATAAATGTATGTATCTTTGTGGTTAGCTTTAGGAAGCAAATGCGATATATAAATGCATACGGCACTTGTTAGCAAAGAAATGAAACTGTCAACTAAAACAATATTTGCCTATATTCCTAGCTTATATTACACAACTCATCTCTATCAACAATTTAGATGTGCCACGTTGATATTCTATCCATTCTTATCACTGGATTTCATATTTCCCGTATCCATCCATGAACAGTCACTGTATAAGTCTGAGCCTCCCAAGGCAAACAGGTCTAGAGCTCACTGATATGCAGAAGGAAGTCGAAGGATTAAATGAAAAGTTGATATATTATTGGATAGATGATTTTCGTACACCATGCATTGACACCCCATACCTGCTCCCAGAAGATATTGGTCAGAATTGGCAGAACGCAGGCCATAGATTATAAATTCCTTTCCTCTTCCCCTTGGGGGTTGACCAAATATCCAAATGATCATGCCGTTGATGCCTAAATTAGCCACCGACATTGTTGCCAACTTGTGTGGCATATTGACTTGTCATTCTTCTTTGATTATTGCCTTGTCTTTGTTTCTTGTTTTTTTTCGTAAGGGTTAGACCCCTCAACCAAGGTGTCTATATACAGGGTTTTATAGTACCCGACGGAGGAGGGTAGGGCCTACTATATGTAAGCCTGTAGGCTGCGGGTTGAGGTGATCTAACTTACTTAGAATACGCTGCTTTTATGACCCAGCTGACTACGGCATAAAGACGCCCTCAAATGGAGCCCTGTCATTGGTCAGTTTCAACCAGCGTGTTATAATTATGTATTCAGCTAAATACACTGTAAAAAGCATTATTGCCAAAATAACAGTGAAATCCCAAAGTTGCCAGAGATACGTCATTATTTTCACAGAGATGCCTTGTACCACAGTACTGCAATCTGCACATTACGTCACTGCAATTATGGTGGTTCACGGTTTAGTTTTACATTTTACATGATTAATTATCGTTAAGGATCAGCCATTCTAAATACCACAATATATAACATTGAAAGAAACAATAGGCATGCATTACTTTCATTATTGTCCTCTCGTTCTGAATCATACATTTTACAGATATGCCACATTATTTTCATAATTGATAGGAATTTTAGCCCGCCCACCTTTCAACTTAACAATTACGATGGTGTATGAGAATTAGTCACGGTTGACATTGTATACAAAGATGTCCTAAATCAAGTCAGTCGTCAGTCGTTTCTGAAACCTCCCCAGCCGGGAGGGTGATGTGAGGCATGGGCAGTGGGGCTCTAAACATATGGGTCATAGAAAATAAGAGAGAAATTTCTCATAATCATAAAATCATTGAAAGATAAGATGGAAAATGAACAGAAAAAAATCGAAAATGAATCAGGAATCTTTCTCCCCCTGTGAGAAACAATGTCCTCTTATATATCCTGCTCTGGAAAAATGGGACCCCCGACCAAATAATCAGAATTTCAGAAAAAAAAATCGAAAATAAATCAGGAATCTTTCTCATTGAAAGAAATCTAGGCTGATTGATCGATTTTTATTGACATACATTCTCAGAAAATATAGTGGGGAGCTTTTCAATAAACTCATTTGGACATGGCCGAGCGACAATGACTTACACATAAAAGAAAATACATTAGAGTTCACTCGTTTCATGAGGGTGTGTGGGGGCTAGCGGGAGAGAATGAAAACACAACATTTACACCCCTTTTTATGAACCATATTTGCTTTGTAAATGTAAGAATATGCTTCTGTGCTAATAGCTTAGGGCTGTACCTTTTGTACAATGTAGTATAGGCCTAGTTGTCGGTGACAAGTGGCCAGGAGGCTCTGTCGTCGTGCATTCATATTATGGTGCTATGATAAGGCCTACAGCCCTATGATTTCCAGAGAGTAACCTCATTTAAATGACATGATATAAAGTGTTATGACAGATCTAGACACATTTAGTCACAAAGAGAGTCCTTTCACTATATCCTTACTCCCAGTCATGGATTTTCGATTTATGTGTTTGCTTTACTCAGTATCTAACACCTATAATCAATCAGTACCCCCATCTGCCTCACTGAGGTTATGTTCCTTTGAGCCTTCAGACTGATCAGGAGGCCATTTCTTAACACACTACGACTGCTGTCCTTTAAATCGTAGTGAGAACCTAATAATTTGGCCATAACAGTACCATGCACTAGTAGTCCCTAATGTCTGCACCAGTACGACTGCCCTACTAAACCTTATGTAATTAATGCATAGCTGCTAATCATAGTGAGCAGTCATAGGGCAGTTCCTACGATAGCCTGGCTTATTCTTGGCATTTTTAAATTGTAGTAGCTGTGTGCAGTCGTAGTACATTGAGAAATGGCCTCCTGTTATAGGTATGCAAAATTGAACATCTGAGAGCATTTTGGAGAGGAGTATTGTATTAGCCTGTCTTCTGTAGTGTTATGCTACATGCCTTTATAATATATTTCACACACAGTAAACCCAATGTGTTTATATCTATTAGATAACATTGTGTCCCACTGTAGGGCCATACCTAGCATGAGCTGTCCGACTTTAGGTGCAATTTGACCTTTTGAAGACACAATATATACATTTCATTAATTCATGTGTAGAGAAAAGAATTATCAACACTTTTTCATGAATACAAGTGGTAAAATACCATGTTTCCAATAGTGAAATAGAAAGTAGAATACACAAAGTTCAAAGGTATAGATCATCTCTTACCTGTAGGATATTTCAGAATAAACCAAATACATGTTTACTATACCTTCAGTATATGTAGCTTCTCCTATTTGGAATTGAGGACATTGTGCTGTTATCCTTTGTGTTATAGCATAACGACATCTCTTGGAGAGACCGAGTGTCTTCATGTTTTCACCAATGAGAATTTTGTACTGAATGTGTGATTGAGACTAACATTTTTTTCTACCGTACAACTACAGATGCTTTGAGGTTTGCTGGGAATAATCAGAATTTCAGAAGGCGGAAGCTATTGCAGGGACGGAAGCCATTAGAATGGGAAATAGTGGCTGCTGCTCTTAAAAGGGTACCCCCTCGCCTTTTGTTTCCTAAAGGAAGACATCTACATCTTTGCCCTAAGCCTTCCTCCTTCTTTTATTATACTGAAAATATGCTGTATAGTCATAATGGTCGGGGGTCCCATTTTTCCAGAGCAGGATATATAAGAGGACATTGTTTCTCACAGGGGGAGAAAGATTCCCCTATTAATACCATAAACCAAAGCGGAACTACCCTTAAAAAGCTATACTTATATTGTTTACTCAACCAGGTTAGATGGGAGTAGGCTCTGAGAGGGATCAAACACCTTTGTCCCTGTTTTTTCTTTGTTATAAACGGGAGATGGTCCACACAGGAGCTGCCCCAAGAGAGGCATCACTGGAGGAAGGAGTGGTGGTGTGTTTGGTTGGGGTGGAGAGAGGAATATCAAGTATTCCAGGTCGACAGATGCATTACAAATGCACCAATATAATCAAGAGGGATTCCATATTGTGTAATACATTACAATAGATTGATCTGCATGCAGGTATAATAACCATTTCCTGTCAATTAAGAAAAGTATATTCTCTCTCCGTCTACCATTTCCTGTCAATTAAGATACATATCTTTCCCTACCTACATTTACAGGCATTCCTTTATACAGTTAGATGGGGAAACCATATTTAAAGAATATAGGATCACCTGTCTGGTAATGGCCCATGTATTGCGCACAGTCAACTTTATTCCAACCGTATATACCATAGAAAAATGAGCAGCTCACGCTAAGACACACTTAAATATAGATACACATGACATGATCTCCTTAGTCAGCAAACCTTGGATACCTTGAGCTTGATACACCTCCTGACGCCATGTCCTGGGTAGATCCAATACTTGAAATTTGATCACACCTAGTTGGCTACCCAAACACTATAGTCCCACCCTTTCATACGGGCCCATTTCAGTGTTTTCGCGCATATATCTACCCTGATTCTGCCCACTATAGAACACTTCCCCGATTAGAACCCCCACATCTCCACCCCCACCTTCTTCTTCCACTATATGCCTTCACAGAGGGGGATCTGCCCAAGTCCCTGTGGACATTCTGCTCCTCCTGCTGAATCAGAACAGACTGTTTTCACGAGGCGGAACGACAACACATTGCCAAAATGAACAGTGCCCAGGGAAAACCAATCCGCAGAGGGGCGCTTATGGAAAGCAATTCCATCCTTTCATAAGATTCAGATAGGAGGGTTATTTTCCAGCTGATACTTCTGCAGTGGTGGCCAGACTGCAGTATAAAATACCAGAAAGTATTAGCAAAAATAAATGCAGAATATCATATGATTGTCTACATTAGAAACCCTCTATCTCAACAATCATTCATATCACGATAGGCATTTACCCCAGGGCATATTCAAAACGGGGCTTATTTGAGACTCTAGCCAGGATAATAACCGAAATGTCTACCATATTTGAAAGAGTCAATGTCTGGTAGAATGACCTGCCATACAAACAAGCTGCTGCCATGAGTTACTCCTCCCAACTATTTATATTCCCTTGGGGAGGGATTCGTTTAAGAAGAGGGGAGCAGCTCTGTATATAATGGCAGTAGTGAATGGCACTGATGAAATGGTTTCTTGGGGGTAATCCATTTACAAAGTGCCTTCTTACAAACCTCCAAGTCCCATCCATTGGTTATTCCTGTTGCTGACATAGTTGTGTGCCAAGGAGACTTGACTTAGTGGATGTTTCCTCAGATAACATAGCAGTGAAAGTTGTAAAGCTCCAACACACTACAAGCTAGAAGAGATTCTGAGGATTCTCTAGCTGCAATCAGGCTTGCCAGAGGATCCTCAATAGTAGGCTGGGTTTGAGTTCTTAGTGGTACTAAGAATACAGTGGACATCCTTTTGTACAAAGCTCATAGAACCATCTACTGGTAGTTGTAAAACAGAAGTTCCCCTTCCACCAGTGTTTGTATGAATATCCAACATTTCTGCTATATGGGCCAGATTATCTGGGGACGTACAATTGCCTCTGAGGAGTCAAAAATAAGTAAACTCAGAATAACATTTAATAACTTTGTTACATTGAAATAACAACATCTTGGCTTCATGGAACCACTAGGCGAACACAGTCATCCCTACTGGTTCCATTTTTATAGCTATGCGATGGCAACTCACCAGTTTTTGTGTCCATCTGACAGTTTTCATCAGTGATTTATGTTTATTACACATACATACACCCATGAAAGTGCTTATTTGGTTTACCACCTAATACAGTATGTAAGTTTTATACTGTCAAAAATGAACAGTGCCATTAACGAACTTTTTGTCATATGAGCTGATGAATATAAGTCACTTTGTGAATTTTTTTTATCACAAACACCATTTTCTGCAAAATCGTCAAATTCTCATTACAATCAATCTACATTAACTTCAGCATAACTACTTTAGGAAAAACCAATTATTCTGGTCCAATTCATCAGCAACTTGGCACACCATTGGCTTAAATTGACCCTAAAATTCATATCGTTACTGTCAGATGGACATTTTTTAGCTCATTAGAGTATGTACAAGGTACTTATGGGGGGTATCCTGGTACAAATGCTATTTAAAATTGTTCAAGGGATGACTACACTTGATTTGAAACATAAAGATGCATAAAAATTCAGGAATTGAAGATTTTAGACAAACTGACCTTCCGACAGTTAAAGTGCAAATGTCCATCCAACAGTAAAAAAGGTGTTTACGAATTGTGGAGGGAAGATTTCAGGCTAGAGCAAATTATTTTTTGCACCAACTTAACCACCCTGGTGCCCCTCAATTTTGAGTAGTGTAAGCATAATGTATCAACTGTCTTAGTTTATTATATGGTGAATTTTAATTTTACTATTGGATGAACATTCTAGTGTGATTTTCCACAGAAAGTTTCATGAACAAATCCTTATCCTCTGCAACACTCCAGAACCTTCTGAAACATCAACTGGTATAATATATCAATGAAAAAAAGCTGTATTGGATGATTTGGAACCCTTCTATAATAAAGGAGAGGCCTCCAAATAATTTGAATTTTGTTATAATTTATGTTTTTTTACCCTTTTTCAACTTTGGGGGGCCACCAGACCCAAAATTCTGGTTAGATATGCCAAAAAAGACATGCGTTTGAAAGGTTAGGGTGTTTTTTCTATTAACACCAAAAGTCAGGATATTGATCCACAAGTTTATATTCTAAGGCTGCATAAGCATGCAAAAGTGTCAAATATGTCAATTGTATGTCGCCAGGAAATCTGGCCCATATGCTATTTCGAACATATGCAGTAGGCACCATCCTCAGAGCAGAGGAGCCTATATATCTCGGATAACTTTCCAGTGTGAGTTCCCTTTATCATATTACCCTATATCCCAGGCACAATTATACATTGATAGGTGCACACATCCTAGTTCTCCTGCTACAAACAACCCCACCTGCAATATGAGAAAATGATGGGAAAATACGTATATATAAGTATCAAATGACAGTTTTGAAAAAAAAAAGATTCTTCAAAAACATTGAAAAATGTTGAAAGGTCTTCAAAATAATCGGAAAAAAACTTTAAAAAACTCTGAGGTCAGCCCTCCTTAGCAAAGCCTAAGGTCGGTCGGGGGACCAGAAACTGATTTTTTTTTGGCATAAGATAAAAGATACATATGGACAAAATGAATAGTTTTGAGAAATTAATTTTCCACTCCAACTATGTCCGCCACTTAAGATAGTTATTTTATATTGCTTCCTTGAAATCAGAAACAGTTTTGGTGTAAAGGATAAAGGATACAAATTGTCCTGGTTTGTTGTTAAGAATAATTTATCTTCATAAATCTAGGAGGCAAGATCTTTAGATAGTAACAAAAAGTGAGGTATATGTGTTTCAATATAAACATTATATAGTATTATCTAACTATTTGGGCCTGGACAGTGCTTTTTTGCTCATAACCCCAGTTCCTTATCCAGCCATAACGCACTCTGATACCTTTTGTTTTTCAAGAGGCTGCTAGTTTCAATCTGGACATGTTAATAAATTGGCGAAGCATACAAAGTCAACCACGCCATAGTTTTCCAGTTAAAACCGTTTAGGGTTCAACTGGGAATCGATCCCCGGCCGCTGGGGCAGGAGGCGAGCTCGCTGTCCATTATACCTTGAACTTGAACTTGAACTTATACCAAGTCGACCGGTGATAGAGGTCAATCTACATCAAGGATTTGAAAAAGTGTTCCGACATACCTGAAGTTTACAGAGCTCGTTAGCATAGATTTCAATGGTGCCAGGTGGAGTTATTAAGAGAGAAACATCCTTAGATATCCGATATGAATATGCCATGCCTAATTTCTCCATTTTCTTCGAAATGAATAAGAATCCATTGATTTTCCATAGCGATACGTCTCTGCACCTGCCATTGCTGCTTGCTGACCCGAAAGTAGGTCAGGTACATCCAGGCACCTACCCGCTTCGTAAACAAGACGCAATGGCCGTGTACCAGGCCGTGTGCATTGGATCACTATGTAAAATCATTGGATTTTCAATTATTTATTAGAAAATGGACACAAAATGTAGGCGACCACCAACTAGAGATCGTATATTTGGCGCTGCTAGAAGTACGGGACTTGACATGCTTGGATTCTACCCGAAAAGTGTTTGGAAAGACGAGGGTATGACGGGTGGAGTAAAAACAATGGCTACGCTGGCTTGGCAAACCATGCGGATCGGATGCACTTACAAAATGTCTTCTCCTGGATTAAATCTGGGGTTATAAGGTAGGAAATTGATACAAAATGGAGAAATATGTTCGATAAACATCTTAATGTATGTTATGGAAGAGCACTCATGGATTTACGGGTTGATATTCCACTCCTGCTGCGCGTTCGTTGATTATCAACCCTTAAATCCACTTGTGCTCTCCCATAACATACATTGAACGCTACATATTTTGTCCTACACAAAATCCATAAACGCATGCAATATCTGTAAATGAATCAGGTCGATACAGACTTGTTCATTTGAGTGGGCAATAAACATGTATGTACATTGTACCGGGAATAGCAAAGACCAACAGTGGCCTATAGGAAATGGGTGGGATGGGGGTGGGGCAGGGGGCTGCCTATTTTATTACAATTGAGAATATGCATGTGCACCCTTATTAGATGAGCCTGTAGTTAGGAGGAAAGGGTCCTCAAATCATCCAATGAAGTAATTCCACTGATATACAGCCCTCTATGTCAGGCTCTAGACTGCTCTATTGTATCATTTACCACCGAAGTATATAGATATATTTGTCTTTCCCACTAATCACATGCACATAAACCTGAGCACTACCACCGCGATGGTTGCCTGATTCATTGACTTATCATCTTCATTTATAAATGTTCCATGCTTTCTGAACCTGCCCTTTGAGGTAATTTGTTTTCGTTGTCTGTCTATACATGTATCTTGTTATGTCCCTTTTATTTCACAACATTTGAGATTCCTACCTCCTTCCTTTCTTTCTCCATGTTTGCAAGTAGTTCAGATCCAAGAATGGAGATTCTCCTTGAAATGGCCTAGCTTAGACCTATTTTGGGATAACTTTTTCATTTATAAGGGCCTGTTCATGGATTTAATAGGTGATCAGATCTATGTATCACATCTCTCATCTTGTGACGTCATGTGTGTGTAGAATCTTACCATCCACTAAAAACTGCTGTTTCTATGTATACCTAGTTCTTGTTGAGGGTGGGATATAGAAATGCACATTAAAGGAAGAACATTCCTATTCAGTGCTGCCAATACAATTGACGCTTTTCTATTCATGTGGTAGTAATGGGTATATTGGCCCAACCTTGCTTACCATGAATTAAGTACATTGTACATGTACTATGGCTACATACATTCAACTGATCACCCATAAAATCAAAGCATGTCGTATTTTCAATAGATAGTACCCCATACTGGGGGGAAACAACAATACATGCAAACTAAATTTCCTCACTGTTGTTAAGAATCTCGGTGGAAATCACCTAGAGGGGTGATTTCCTGGGGGAGGCTAAGGGGGCATGGGCCAGTGGGAATGGTACTTGGCAGGGGGAGATACCTGCCCAACTTTTTACTGAGGAAATTTTGACCCAGATGGTCCTAAAATTCAGCAAAATCAAGGCTAAGTTCTTAAATTCTCTTTGACACAAGCCAAACTCCATTCAGAATATAGCAATATAAAGGTAAAACTCCAAAATATTCCAAGATGGAAATTCATATCTCCACCAGAATGTCACCCCAAAATTTCTGGGCCCCGACCTCCCCAACTTCACACACGTTCCACCGTCCCTGATAATAGGGCGTGGCAAATGTTTCATAAGCAAAGCTCTCCATCATCTATATTCTTAAGAAATCTAATTCGTTATCATACATTGTGGCTATTTTGTATGTAATTAGCCTTTATCAAGTACCAATCAATTACCGCAACTGAGTTAATATTCACTTGATATAGGGAAAATCATGCACAATTGAGTCAATTTCCAGTACAATATATATTTACAATAATTAGCCCAATATCAAATGAAGGCAATTGAAATAAAGTACACATATATATTTATGGTAATTGGCCAAGTACCAAATGAAGGCAATTGATATAAAGTAGCAATTTAGCACATTTCAACATCAGAGATGACTGGCTTAATGTTGTGATCACTAATTCTTCACCACTCTAAGGAATATAGTCTCTTAACATTGAAGGAAATCACCTGGTTGTTATTGTACCTTTCGCTCCAGGCAGCCTTGTAACTAATCATTCTTCGCAGATAGTTCTGTGTATTCAGCTCATCAGATTAAGTGACGACTGTATAAAAAGAACATTTGCCCACTGAGTGAAAATGAATGGAGGAACCCTTCCTTTTTGTCAGCATTTATATTGTGCCCACACTTCCAATAAGACCAATCGTCCTGTTTCACCCATTCCTCTGACAGATTGTCAGGATGCAATAAACCTGGACAAAGTCGAGAATAGAAATTATGATCTTTCACATCATACCGATATCATGGCTCACACTGCCAATATGTGAGTTACTGAAGTGTCTTTCGTTAGGTGTTTCAAGTGGGCATTGAAAGTAATGGGAGCTATAGAGGGGTTTGAGAAAAATCACTTCAGTTCTTTCAATAACATGCAGTAATCCACACTATGTGATCTGATCAACAGTTGACATACAACACTGCAGCCCTCTAGATCTACTACCTGGTCACATTGATATATGAAATAGGTCTTAGTCCTTATGTTGTAGGCCTATTCCTAATTTGATAATGGTTGTGCAAACCCAACAGATGTTCAGATTCTACACTATGTAGTATAAAACCCTGACAGTAGACGACATCTAAATACATGTGTGTATTTTCTGATTCTTTCTGTACACGCATAATGTAACACACTATCGGTGCAAATCAATTTACATTGTGTCCATACACTGCATGGCCACAGGAAGATTTTAATAGATATTAATAAGTATTTTCAAGGAAAGTAGGAATGTGGTTCCTTAAGGTGATGGCTTTAGGTGCCAACTTGGATCCCTCCTCAATAAGGGGACAGCTTGGCAATGCTCAGACCCAATTACAGCCTTAATCACATCTATGTGAGGCAAACCTCTGCCACCTGGATGCCATCTGCATCATTCCTCATTATGGGAAAGGCCATGGAAGTTGGCACTGTAGGCATGCTATAGGATCACAAGAGTGGGTAGTATTTGGGGAAATATACAATGTATATATTTGAGGGAAGATGCATGGCCAGCTTTCAGCGATTATCAAATACATCAAGATGAGTGTTCTCTAAAGTAGGCAAGGACTACAGGGATCTGAATTTGTATTTTATATTTACTTATACCCGCAGCTGGTGTACAAATTCAAATTCAGTATAATTATGTAGGGAATCTGGCCATTCTGGGCCTAAGACAGTACAGATCTGTACTGGGACACATCCAACCCTTGACTAATATAGAGGGCAAACTCTTCCCCTGCATGATCATTGCAGCTTCTGCTCCCTGCTTCATTTGTAGTGCATCCAGAAGTAAAGATTGAAGAAGCACTATCTAACCCTCAATTCATTTCCATCGCAACAATGGGGTTATGATGATTCTAGTTGTGACGGTTTTCACAATTTCAGGTTCTAAAATTAAATTTACACAGAAGGTGAACATCTATTAGGGGCTACTTGTCTACCTAAAATTAAATTTACACAGAAGGTGAACATCTATTAGGGGCTACTTGTCTACCTACTTAAATCATATTTACATATCATACTTCTTATACTTATCTAGGTTTGCCTCCTAACTGTCAAGAATATAGAATTTGTATTTAAGACACAATGGGAGTACAGAAAGAGATTACGCCGAATGAGAGAAATAAGATGGTATCTATCATAAATACTTTTCTAGTGGATCAAGGAATTGGTCTTTATCTCTATGAGTAGATGTACCAATTTTTGGTGTGTTCCCTCAGCCTACATGTTATTTTATACAATCAACCTTTTTTTCCTAGAATAGAAAAGAACATAATATATGATACATTCATGACACTGGATTATACACTACCAGCCAGCACCACACCTTCCCTACTCCAGTATGACACCTGGGTCAGCACGTACCAACTGAGGGCCCAACCCTGGTGTCAACACCATGGGTGATATCTGAAGAGTGTCTGAATCTAGACTGAGAATAGAAACACATGTGTGCTGCCAATGGACACCTGTCATGTTAATCTGGCAGTCCAAGGTTGTCCAAGGTTGAATGACTGCATTGGTTTACAGCTGATCAAACAATATGCCAAGAAAACATCATATCTTTTACACTATATATCATCACCTTAGTGCAAGTAACTGAATGAGCTTTTCTATATTTCAACATCTATTGGACTTTCTCTAGCTTCTATCAGAGTATTCTGAGGCTCTGTCTCTGATTGCGCCTACAGGCCCCCTTGCAATGTTGCTTTATGTCATGGCTGATACGATCATTACTATAGAATAGTACTGAACACATCATATTCAATGGGGGGATGGAATACAATGTGCACGTATTCAATGGCTGATGATCACATGACCCCCGGCTGGAGGAGCTGCTATACGCCGGAAATAACAAAGAAGAGTGGTTCCTTTTCAAGCCTAGGAGAAGTGGAGTCCAGGTCCTGCGGTGGATCCCGGCGTTGGAGCCCCCTCCAGCAGAGGGGCACTGGTATAAGAGAAAAGGGAAGGAGAGCCTACACGCCATGTCTATTCGAGTAAGGGATATCGTCTTGGACAAGAAACGGAGACACGAGGAAGAGGACCGCCGCAGACGGGTGTGGGACCACCGGGAGCCCTACCGGGAAGACGTCTGGCGGCGTGACCTATTTCCGCTAGAAGTAGGTCACCGCCCAGAACGAGGCCCGCGTCCATATTCAAACTTACGGCAGCCAAAGTACGACCGGTGTGGCGGTGGAGACAACAGAATTTCGGAGTTTCTGACAGACATGGGCCCCAAAAAGGACACCAAGACGAAGAAGGGTGACAAGGAGAAGACTCCTAAGAAGAAGTCACCAGTCAAGAAGCGATATGCGTGCCCGGAGCCCGATTGTGTGGTGACAACGGGATGACTCGACACACTCAAGCGTCACCTCACTCTACATGCCGGTGAAGGCCCCGGGTGGGACTGTCCCGCCGACGGGTGTGAGTTGCAGGTGTGGGGGAAACGCCACAAAGAAATGTGGAAGCACATGTGTGCCAAACACCCCACACACCCCTGGAGCATATATTCCAATGTCCCCGACCCGGCCGACATCAAGTACCACCGTAAACTGCCCGAACCATCCCCGTCAGAAGCTGAGGAGGAGGATGAGCCGGGAGACTCTTGTCAGTCGTCCCAGCCGGCGGTAGCCAGTGTTGTGGTGGTACCCGGCGCTAAAGAAAAGAAGACCGCCGCCGAGTCTTCGCAGCGGGGTAGAGGAGAGAAGAGGGGTGCTTCATCATCCCGTGAGAGCAGCTGGGAGCGGGACTCCGTGTGTGTCATTGGGGACACCGGAGAGGAAGACGATGTTCCCTTATTGGAAAGGAGGGGGCCGTCTCCTGCACAGAAGTCACCCCGTCCCTCCAGTTCGGTGGCAGCAAAGAAAGCCAGGAAGGAGGAGCAATTAGGTGAGCAGGCGGAGATGGCGGCGGCTACAACAGGTGCCATCGACGAAACAGTGCTCAGTGACTTACTAGGGGGGGGGTAAGATGGACACCCTAGAAGTGCCAGTGGCGACTGGGGAGGAGGATACCACCGGCGCAGAAGGGGGAGGGGCTACCTCCGCCGAAGGACCCAGTGTGAAGCAGCATCGGGAGTGGCTGGCCTCTATGTTCCAACTGCCAGTGGACCACCCTATCTTGGCCATGGTCTCGCCGCCGTCACGGTCAGTACTTAAAGGGACAGACGGGGGAGGCAAGTTCCCCTGCAGCCTGGGTCCCCAGGAGAGGACCCCACCTCCTGGAAACCGCCTGCAGTCACTGATTAGTGGCCGCCTGACATCACCTGTCCACAGGTCAGACTCGCAACAAGTCACAGCCCACTTTGAGTTGAGCCCAGCACCGTCTGAGGGGGCCATAGACCGGGAGATAGACAGGACGGACCGAGAGCTGGCCCAGCTGGGGGACGAGGCAGCAAAAAGGCGTGTTCTGGCGGCGGACAAGAGAGCCCTGTCCACCCTGCAGTCTAGGCATGCTCAGGACGAGGGGGCAGGAGAGGCCACGGGTGCGTCCAAGACGCCGGCTGCAGCTACCGCCGTAGCTACTACCACCGACTTAGTGGAGGCCTTGTCAGGCGTTGCAAGTACTACGCCGACACAGTCATCCCTGCCGAGCCAGGCACCTTTTGCAGTCCCTGACGCCTCCCCGGTTATGAGTCCAAGGAGGAGCCCGAGAAGACAGCTGGCGAGGGGTGAGTTGACTCGACAGGTACAGGCTAAGAGGGAGGACTACATCAGGTGCACGTCTGAAGCCAGTCAGTCCACACCTGAGTCGAGTGAGGATGAGTCACTTCTTTCACTGAGAGAGGAGGGTCTGTAGAAGGAGAGCAGGAGGCGCCCGGTGTAGACCTTCAGAGGCAGGTGTAAGGCGGGCCGTCCCCACAAGAGACAGGTGTGAGTGGAAAAGCAGAGAGGGGCTCTGGTAGCAGGAAGAAAGACGATGTACGGCCGCCTAAAGAGAAGGAGAAGGCCGGTAAGGAGGAAGGGAGCTCGAAGAAGGAGGACGCTCGTAAGCAGAGGAAAGAGATAGAGGAGAAGGAACTGCAAAAGAAACGGGATGAGAAGAAGGCGGAGGAAGAGAAGGAGAGAAAGAAGAAAAGAGAGGACAAGAGAATAGCTGATGAGAAGGAGCAGAAGAGAAAGAAGGAGGAAGAGAAAAGACTGGCTGATGAGAAGGAGCGGAAGAGAAAGAAGGAGGAAGAGAAAAGACTGGCTGACGAGAGAGAGCAGAAAAAGAGGAAAGACGAAAAGAAAGCGGCGGAAGAGAGGGAGCAAAAGAGGAAAAGAGAAGAGAAGAAGGAGGAGAGGAGACAAGAGGAGAAAAGAGTGGCAGAGGAGAAGGAAGATAGAAGGAGGAAAGAGGAACTTAAGGCAGCTGAAGAGAAGGAGGATAGAAGAAAGAAAGATGAGGCGAAACAATTAGAGGAGAGAGAGGAGAAGAGACGCCGGGAGGAGAGAGATGATAAGAAGCGCCGAGAAGAAAAGAAAGCAGAACGGGAAAAGGAGGAGAAGAGACGCCGGGAGAGAGATAGGGAGAAACGCCAGAAAGAGGAGGATGATGATAGACGGTGGGCGCAGAAGGAAAGATCACGGGAGCGTGAAGGGAGAGAATATTGGCTCTCAAGTGGGGATGAGTCGATGGGAGATGCCGGTGTGTCACGCCCTGGTAGCAGCCTGACTTCGGGGGGGTCCTCGACAGGAGGTATGGCTCCACCACCACCACCACCCCCACCACCTGTAGTGCTGCCCATGGGGCCCGATGTGTGGGGTCAACTACAAAGACCAGTACCCGGAGTGGGCGACGGTTTCCCCACCTACCCTGTGACAATACCATGGCTGGAGGCCAACCAGGCGGCTGTTGATAGGTGGAGAACGGGCAACCAACCAGGCGAGGAATGGGGGACAGTATTCCCTGTCTCAGGTCGACAGCACCAGTGGGAGGACGTAGTGGGGGAGGACCTGGTCCAAGTCAACCAGTTGTACCAGACAGTCTTCCGCCGGCCGGTGAGTACGAACCTACCATCTCTGGAAAATAAGAGTAGTGATACGAGGCTGTCTGTTGATGAGAGAATCAAAGAAATGCTGTCAGAATAAAGGGTAGTGACTGATCAGGGGAGTAAACCTGGGAGCTAATGAAACAGAAAACCTAAATGAAACAGAAAATAAACACCCCTGTGGTCAGCACACCTTACATGATATGTTGGTACTTATTCTGGGAGAGTTAATGGGCTCCTGAGGGCTAATCCTCTACAAGACAGGCAGAGGAGAAAATCTTACTAGTGTTACAATAAGACTGATAAGCAGCACCCTGCTCTTATCTTTATCACCCAAAGTACCAGGTACAGTACCTCCCATTGTTTTATAAGTGTGAAGGAAGGTGATACTGATGACCCTGATAAGGAGACAGTGCTCTGAATAGAATTAATACTTGTGGTATCAAACAGAAATTTCAATGATCTCTTGCTAAATATTTAATCTATATCAAGATTACCTAGCTAAAGCTATTAACATGGAAGACAAATACCGGGTAGGTATGTTTTATAGAAAATTCCCATTGACAGTGATTAATTTGCAGGTTGTGAAACAAGGCCAAATGCGGGTTCAAGGGGGGCGGATGCGGCGTACACACCCTCTTCTGGGACGGCAAGGGTAGTTTCGTATTCAGTGAATTCTCAGCTACACACCAGTGTTTGCAGTTTTCAAATCGGAAATTTTTTTTAGGATTCTACAAGCCAAAATCCACTCAGAATATGGCAATTTTATGGTAAAATTCAAATTTTTTTTCTGGGGCCTTTGGCTTCAAGACAGATGTCGCCACCACTATATTGACTCCCCTAATGTTAGGGCCCAGACTCCCACAACCCCCTCCCAATAAACTTCACACTGCCCCTCCTATGGGAGACAGTCATGAGCTGGGGTGTAGAAGCAAGATATGTCAGACCGGGGTGGAGGCAGGTATAGCATACTGTAGACTGGACCGGGGGAGGGTACTCAGGTCTGAATAGGCTAAGGGAGTGATCATTTTTTAACAACGGGGGGGGGGGGGCTGGTGGGTTTGACGGGGGCAGTCAAACAGGGGGGGCTGGTGGGTTTGAGGGTCAGAATTTTTGCAGACAGAGTGTCAAATATGGCTTTGTTTACCTTTTCGTGGATGGATGCAGCGGTTTTCTTCTTGGGGGGGGCCTCCCCTGGGTCTCTTGGGAGGAGTCTGGGGGGGGGGGGTGCTGAGCCCTTATTTCTTGTGTTTTTACCGTCATTTCCATTATTTCCTGCCCCACGCTTTGCTCCACGACGCGTACGGTTTCCACCTAGTGAGCTTCGTCTGAACTACAAAATTGTAGGCCCAATAAAAACGCAGCCCGATTATTGCCCAATTTTATCTAACGTGTTAAAAACCGAAACCGACAATCAACCCGATTCTTGCCCGATAGGTCTCCGACAGTCCCTAATCATGCCCGGTCATCCCCCATGCAACCCGATGCCAAAATTGGGCAAGAATCAGGTTTGGTGGAACACCCGTATAAAGGTGTGTGTTTTGTTTTTTTCTAGGCGAGGTTGAATACGAAATCTGTGATGGCAAGTTCTAGTCTTACCCATGAATCCATTTGGTCCATGTATGTACATGTATAGGGCCAATACATGTAATTCACTGTATACATATTTATGTATACAATGTCATACTGTAAACGAACACAGTAAATTAATGAATCAAGCACAAGAATAGTATGATAACGGCATACAATTAGTTGCCTGCACACCAGATTGACACTGATATTAAATAGTTAATGATGGCTCAATCAAGTAGATGTTCCTAAACGAAATGTTTAGTCCCTCTTTGAGAAATTTTCAGATTTGAGAGAAATGAGAATTGGCCATGAAAGAACAGTACTTTGTGAAAATTGTGTGAGCCTAAGAAATTTACATAGTGATTAGTAATGTTACTCATCAGAACCCTCATTTGCCTTGAAGGAAAGCGAGCTGCAGAAAAGTCATAGCCATTCGGAATGAATCACAGAAAAGGGTGTTCTATTCATTTAAACAAAACCACAAAATCACAATGTACACCTAGTATCCTTAATCAATCATCAAAATTACATTGTAACTATTGCCATGATTAGTATTCTTTTTGTGGTAGGGTAATGCAGATGTCGGTTGTGTGCGGGTTAATTGTGTTTTAACCTATCTTCACATAGTCTATACAAACTTCTGCGCAAAGGTTTATACAAGTATATCCAGCAGTCTATATGAAAACCTTTTCCTTTGCAGGCCATTCGGTCCCGCAGAGTTAATTGTTCTGCAGGCCCGGATTGATCTTGGCAGAACTGAAAACCTCAAGATTATTATTGTCAGGAAAGAAAACAAGAATTTACTGTTTATTTTAATCATTCCACTCTTTAAATCCTAACAAACAGCAATGCCTTTTATTTTAGGCTGTATAATGAACAAGTAATCAATGGCTAACGCATGACGAGTGGGTGTTATCGACGGATAATGACACGAGGCCGTAGGCCGAGTGTTATTATCGTCGATAACACCCACGAGTCATGTGTTAGCCATTGTCTACTTATTTTATACCACGAAACCAATAAATAATCAATATTATACCAATAAATTCAAGTTGAAAATAAAAATTATTCCCCCTCCCCGGGACTCGATCGAAGCCAGCCATAGTGTGTGTACACAGGTACATACACCTCCTCGCCCGGCAGCGGACAGCGACAGCCCCCGTCTCGGCTAGGCTTGGCAGCGGCACACGGCGAAAGATTTCAATGCGTCTCGCTGTTATGTTTGTGTATAATACACCTCTGCGCCCGGCAGCGGACAGCGCACACGGCGAAAAAAGATTTCAATGCGTCTCACGGTTATGTTTGTGTATAATACACCTCCTCGCCCGGCAGCGGACAGCAGCAGGGCACACGGCGAAAAAAGATGCGCCTGGACCGGGGCGCGATCCATGTACCTCTGACGGCTGAGTGCAACGTGCTAACCGCTAGACCACCGCGACTCCTCCTTCAGCGGCCGTGTCGGCTTGGATATATTTGAATGCGTCCCGCAGTTATGTATACACGATCGGTACACACGCCTCGCCGCCCCGCTAGGATTCCTTTGTTTGGTTTAGCTCTAGCCAACCACATCTCGTCAGTCCCTGTGGCGCAGTGCATAGGGAGTTGGATTTGGGATGTGAGACTGCAGGTTCGATCCCTACCCTGGCCTGGAAAATTTCGTGGGTTTTAACTTGTAATATATGATTTGGAAGGCGTGCTGTTATCCATGTAAGGCATGCTGTTATCCATGTAAGGCGTGCTGTTTTCCAGGATAACCGCACGCCTTCCAAAATTGATGTTACAGCCTACAGGGTGTGCAATATCGACAGATATGTGGATGGGAATAGACCCCAAAAAGCACTGTGTAAGCCAGAAATCGTGGTATAAACCTTTATAATGGTCCAATTCGCAAGTCGTAATGACAAATTATAGCCCAACATCCCAAGATTACAGTGAGACATTCGGTCCCGCAGTCTGGCAAAGAATTCTGTATTTCCGTGAGGTGCGAGAACATTATCATCTTATGTACACATAAGACAATGGTCATTTCTCATAAAGGTTTTCTAATGGAATACTCTCTTTTCACCCGTACCAGTTTACTGTTGTCCTGCTATTTGTGATCCATAAAAGCCACCGTATATCATTGTGGACATAGCATATCAAATTTATAGAAGATATGCCACAAGCCTGTGTGTACACTGCAAAAACGGTGTTTAGATTTTAAACATGTTTAGGTCTAAACATGTTTAAAACCTAAACATATAGGCCAGTTAGGTGTCTCATTGACTACACATTTAGGAAATGAACACTTTTATTCTAACTACATAAACATTTTTGCTAAACATGTTTAGATGTTTAGAGTTTAAACAGTTGAATAATAGATGTTTAGATTTTAACATCATTATGTTTAGATACTTGGAAGTTGAATCCACACCAGGTAGCAGCACTACCTTTGAATGGACTATCTTTACACAATTATAATCAAGTTTTAGGACAAATGTACCCAAACCCCACGTTTATTATAGTTTCTATTCATTGAATGTCATGAGAATAGAAAGGGCAATAGAAAGTTGACTAGATTCACCTTACACCACCATCATTAGCATGAAATAATCAATAAGCTCAATGACTGACACCTATTTCTTGTTATTCTGGAATAGACAAAGCAATTTCCTTTCTGCCAAGCTGTTGTACTTTCTCATGTCTCTCATTCTGATGCAGAGTGTACATACATGCACACATAAATAGGTGAGGCTGGCATCTTTGGAGACTTTGACATGTAAATACCCCCCCCCCCCCAGTAAATGACAAAACAAACAAAAGACATCTATTTTTAATGTATACATGTCTGCACACCCTAACTCTCCATCAAAGCATTTAGACATCTCAACACAAAAATTCATAAACATCTAAGCACAAAAATTCATAGATATCTAAACACAAAGTTTAAACCTAAACACCTAGATTTCTAAACACTTGATCTAAGCATATTGTTTGGCTAAACATGTGTAGGAAATTAATGTTCTGATCTTCTTCAAATGTTTTTTATTGTTACAAATATTGTTTTATTTTAATTCCTGAATATCATAAGTATACCTCAAGGAACTTTAACACTGGAAACAAAAATCCTCAACACGGACCTAGTCAAACCCAATATAAATGCATATATACTTTAGCTGCAGTAGAATAAAGACAAAGGGTCCCTTGCTTTGTACTCTACTTCTATTACACCTCTGCATGATTTGGAAAAGCACAAGGCTAGTTGTAGACAAGTTTTAGTGTCATTTGTGTTACAACAGATGGTGCAAGCTCTTCATGCATTATGTTAGCGTCCAGACTCAGAAAATTCTATTTAGTTTTGATTGGAACCCCAGGGGTGTCAATATGCACACAAGACATTTAGTTTTAGTTTCAGAAGAACACTCTGTATAGAACAACAGCCTAGATGAGATCATTTCCTGCAGCATTGGCCTAAAATCGACTGAAAATGTTTGACATGCAAGTGTGTCCTTTATAGGGGAAATACTTTTACTCAAATACAAGTTGCCAAGTTGGAATTTTTGGAGGCTAATAAAAGCATTGGCTGAGCATTAGAGCCATCTAAATGTTTTCTCTGCCTCAGGAATAAGGTCTAATACAGTACTGGGGTCTACATGGACCCCACTAAAATTGACACATTTTGATTTAAAAAAAGTGACCCAGGCTTTTTCCATGAAATTTGGTAGGCATGTAGATATTTGGGGTTTCTATCATATAAAACAGAAAAACCACATTCAATCACTAAACTTTTTGATTGACATTTTTTGTCACTTTTTCGTTTTGTTCTCCCATCAATTAGGTATTAAATAGACATATCAAAACTCATGACAATACACTGATTACAACCTGTAATGATACTTAATATCCTAAGGAATATACATGCAAAAGATTAAGTTTGTATCTTTAACCATCACTGTGTAGCAATTTTTTTTTCTTTTCTGTGGTCTGGTTGGACCCCAGGGAGCATTAAACGTGATTTTTTGGATGTATTGTGATAAAGGCTAAATCATTATTTATGGTGGATTTCTTTTAAAAAATGCTGAATAGGGAATAGGATCGTATATACTGTGCCACACGAAACTACAACATGCCTACGACAGCAACTTCAAAATGACAACCTTTTCCAAGTACAATCCAGACTTGGTCCCAGACTGTAAGAGGACCTCCCGTTGACATTTCTTATCCCTCCCCATGTAGGTTTTCAAGGGAGCAATAACATACCATCCAAATGGGTGTTAAATTCATAGTCAGCACGAGAATCTTTAATAGTGCAAGATCTGATTTCATGTGCCCCTGTCCTACACTTGTTACAATGTAAATGCCTACTCAGCAAGAACATATTAAGCTGAACAGGTATTAGAAGACCTATTCTATATTCCTTTGTGCATATAAAGATGAATTTAATCAATTGCTCTCAAATTTCTAGACCTATAGGAAACAATGGGCTATGACTTATTGTCAGCAAAGTTCTCGACATTTAGATCAGCCTATGCACGGTCCATAAATGCATATGTATATATATGTCCCCAGTAAGAATTAGCTCTCAAAGGTGAATACAGTTTGACCAAAAATTATTACAACCTGATTCCTCTTGAACTATAAGCATTTTATCAACTAAGACTAAAGGCACCAGTATTTGAATTGATTGCAGTGAAACAAGAGGATGGCTTGTAATTTTATATTGCCTCTGACATTCTAACAGTGCCATGCTTCTATATTACTTAATGCATCTCTTTCATCTTTGAATGGGGCAACTAGATCTCACACTGGAAGCGTTATTACTTTAATTGGAGGTATCCTTCAAAAGGATCACATACTCCATGCACTAAAGTGACAAGGGAAGAAAGGCAGGGATGGAGGCAGAGGCGTCTGACAGAACTAAAATCTTAAATCTATATATAATACATGTATGGGATTATGTCCTGCTCCCTCTCCTATACTTCACTTACGAACACCAGATAAGTTGAAGGCAGAAAGGTCACTGTTTGCTTTCATGCAACAGGGCATTCCACATCTGGGCTAGCTCAGAAAGCCCATAGCATTCCCACTTGGAGCCTATGTGTTATAGCATAGCTACATCTCTTGAAGGGACCGAGTATGTTTGTGTTTTCACCAATGAGAATTTTGTACTGAAAGTGTGAATAAAACTAACGTTTTTATCCTACCATACAACTACAGATGCTTAGAGGTTTGTTGGGAATAATCATTTCAGAAGGCGGAAGCTATTGCAGGGACGGAAGCCATTAGAATGGGAAATAGTGGCTGCTGCTCTTAAAAGGGGTACCCCCTCGCCATTTGTTTCCTAGAGGAAGACATCTACATCTTGGCCCTTTCCCTTCCTCCTTCTTTTATTATACTGAAAATACACAGTATACCCATAATGGTCAGGGGAGGGTATAACCTTTTAAAGAGGCAGATAAAGAGGAAGCTCAGATGGTGGGTAAAATGGGCTCCCATTTTTCCAGAAACTACCCCAAAAAAGCTGTACTTATATTTTGTTTACTCACCCAGGTGGCCATCAACTGAAGGAAGCTATATATATATATATGCACAGCAGTGGTCTGAAATAGTCCCCATTCTGTGTATGTAAACCCCAACATATAAGCTGCAAGCTGGGCTCAGTAAGATTCGATAAGCTGCAGTAGACCCCTGAAACTCTCCAATGATCAATAAGTCATAGCTTGCACCAGGGGTTTTACAGCAGGAGGTCTTTTGTGGTACAGTTTAGGCTCATGAGATTCTGTCCGCAGAGGTTAGATGGGAGTAGGCTCTGAGAGGGATCAAACACCTTTGTCTCTGATGTTTCTTTGTTCTGAAGATGAGAAGGTCCACACAGGACCTGCCCTAAGAGGGGCATCACTGGAGGAAGGAGTGGTGGTGTATTTGGTTGGGTTGGAGAGAGGAATAACAAGTATTCCAGGTCGACAGATGCATTACAAATGCACAAATACAATCAAGAGGGATTCCATATTGTGTGATATATTACAATAGTTCGATCTGCATGCAGGTATAATAATCATTTCCTGTCATTTAAGAAAAGTATAATTATCTTCTCTCCATCTACAGTTTCCTGTCAATTAAGATAAGTATCTCTCCCCACCTATATATACAGGCTTTCCTTTAAAAAGTTAGATGGGGAAATCGTATTTTTAGATTATAGGATGACCCATGCATTGCACACAGCCATCTTTATTCCAACTGTATACACCATAGAAAAAAATAGCAGTTCCTGCTAGGACACACTTATATATAGATACACATGACATGATCTCCTTAGTCAGCAAACCTATGATACCTTGAGCTTGATACACCTCCTGAGGCTGGGTAGATCCAATACCTCCGGGGAGAGCTTCCCATATCCTAAATGTAGACTCATTTTTAGTAATAAAGCCTTACGACATGAGCAGCTCATGGCAGACGCAGGTGCAGGAAGTACTCAGAAAACAGCTATACTGTGGTCTAGGCTAAACTTGGTGATGTACCTAAGTATGGTTTTAGTAGAAAATAAAAACATTCCTGGATAATTCCTCATGTCGAGCAGTATATGAGTAGGGGATAGAAGATATACGGTGCACAGATAAAGTGGAACCGCAACTGGGACCATCGCTGGTGTACAGGCCTATCGGGAAAATACTCCCCCCTCCAAACATACACTGGTTCTGTTATGAACTAGATAACTTCTTCAGTAAAGGTTTTCACAAAAGTGAATTCACCAAGAGGCCTGTGCCAGGCAGGGGAACCTGTTACCTAGAGCAGAGTGTCTCCCAAATTGACCGATTAGCATGACCAAGGCTGCCTGTTGTATCCAGAACCCCCGTGCAATATCAAATTATTGACATATTGATAATACTAATATTGCTCCCTTGATAAACATCATAAGGTAGCTATAACATAATTCAGTCCAGCATAGATACCAGTATAATCTTTATGTGACTTTGAAATGTTATCACCCTTACCTAGTTGGCTACCCAGACTCTATAGTCCCACCCTTTCACACACTGTTACACTATAGTCTTACACTTGAAAGTTACTAAGCTAATAGATGATGGATATCGGGGCCCTAGGGCTGTACATTCTGTATATGTACAGAATGTACAGCCCGTGGGCCCTGATATTCATCTTCTATTAGGTTTATACCACCATTTCCTCCATTTTGTATTAATTTCTAACCTGAGATCCAAAGAATATAGCCATGAGAAGACATTTTGTAAAAGCAAGCGATACGGCCCGGGTCCGCTCTGCGTGAAGCCATTGTTTTTGTTCCTTGCCAGGAGAGGTACCGCCGTGTTCACACTCACTTTTTGTATGGAATCCAACCATGACAAACCGAGAAATTAACAGGTTCATATCCTTAGACAGTCTAGATGATCCCTCCATACGTAATATGTCCAATATATTCAAAATAAAGACGAATCCATTGATTTTCCAAAATGGTCAGAAATTTTCGGCGTCTTCCTCGTACGACGAGAAGTTGACCTATATCCACATCCGGGCCACTGACACACTTTCATCGGACAAGGAGGCGGGTGGGAATGGCCGGACTGCGACTCGCTTACGATGGAAAAATCAATGGATTTTTATTTATATCGAAGAAAATGGAGAAATTAGCATGCATTCCTCGTCTATGGATCGAATACTTCTTGGGATTTTAATATTATAACATGACAAGCTTGGAATCAAGACAAAAACTGAGTGGAAACATAGGACTAGGACCTCAGGTTAGAACTTATTTACTTTCGCATTGGATTTCATCACAGTTCAGTGTGGCGCTATGGCTAAGGCCTTCGCCTACCTCCACTGCGGCCGGGGTTCAATTCTCCTACGAGTTGAGACGATTTTTCACATTGAAACAATGGCTAGACTGACTTTGTAAGTCCAACTTGACCCCGAAAAAGTATATACCACAAATTTCAAAAATGCACATGGTTGGTATATGCAGAATAATGCATGGTTATTTTGCATATAAAACCACCGGAAGTCCCCAAATCGTGGTATAAAGGCCCATATATCCTACCCTGATTCTGCCCAGTATAGAACACTTCCCCAACCAGAACCCCTACATCTGCATCCTCACCATCGTCTTCCACTATTTGCCTCCACAGAGGGGAATCTGCCCACGTCCCTGTGGACGTTTTGCTCCTCATGCTGAATCAGACTGTTTTCACGAGGCGGAACGACAACGCATGGAAAAACCGATCTGCAGGGGGCACTTATGGAAAGCAATTCCATCCTTTCATAACATTCAGATAGGAGGGTTATTCTCCACCTGAGACCTCTGCAGTGATGGCCAGACTGCAGTATACAATACAAAAAAGTATTGGCAAAAGTAAGTGTATAATATCATATGATTGTCTACATTAGCACCCCTCTATTTCAGCAATCATTCAAGATCGGTATTTACCTTGGGGCATATTCGAAATTATTTGAGACTCTAGTCAGGACAGTTACCTTAATGTCTACAATATTTGAGAGAGTCAAAATCTGGTAGAATGACCTGCCATACACACAAGCTACCGCCATGAGCTGCTCCTCCCACCTATTCATATCCCATTGGGGAGGGATTCGTTTAAGAAGAGGGGAGCAGCTCTGTATATAATGGCAGTAGTGAATGGCACAGATGTAATGGCTTCTTGGGGGTAATCCATTTACAAAGTGCCTTCTTACAAACCTCCAAGTCCCATCCATTGGTTATTCCTGTTGCTCACATAGTTGTGTGCCAAGGAGACTTGACTTAGTGGAAGTTTCCTCAGATAACATAGCAGTGAAAGTGGTAAATCTCCGACACACTACAAGCTAGAAGATATCCTGAGGATTCTCTTGCTGCAATCGGGCATGCCAGAGGATCCTCAATAGTAGGCTGGGTTTGCGTTCTCAGTGATACCAAGAATACAGTGGACAGCCTTTTGCACATGGCCCAGGGGTCTATTACATAATGTTGAATGATCATTAAATCACTGCACCGTTTGTATTGATATCTAACATTTCTGCTAGATATGTTATTTCAAACATATACAGATGGTATCATCCGCAGAGGAGATAACTTTCCAGTGTGAGTAACTTTCCAGTGTGAGTTCCCTTTATTATGTATTACCTTACATCCCAGACACAATTATCCTTTTATACAGTCTGACTGTGTAAGCCACGTATAAGTTCTAGTTCTACACTAAATCCATAAACGCATGTGATAGCTATTGATACAAAATGAAAGGGAGAAAAGAATCAGGCCGATGCAGACTTGTTCATTAGAGGAGGCAATGGACATGTAGGGCCAGTTCATTGTACCGGGATTAGCAGAGACCAACCGTGACCTAGGAAATGGGGGGGCTGCCTTTTCTATTACCATTGAGAATATACATGTGAACCTTGAGTAGAAGAGCCTGTATAAAGGGTCCTCAAATCATCCACTGATAAACAGGCTCTACCAATGTAGCAAGCCCGCTTAGGGACAAGTCAGTTTTAGCTCAGATAAGCTGGTTCAAAGCGGGCAGAATACTATTCATGGTTTAAGGTTGGGCAAATGGTGGGATTTCAGTCAGAGCCACATTGAGTTGCCCTAATAGGGCAAACTGACCTAAGACTGTTGGGCTCCCGACAGTTTTTGTCCTCAGCAAGTTGTGTGGGACACATAAGGCTAACTGATTTGGGCACAGAGCAGCTTCAAAATGGGCAAACACTTTGGGCACAGATTGGTTTCAAGGTGGGCACCCCGAATCAGGCATAGATCAGTTCCAAAGATAATTCTCAACCCATCCTCAACCCAGACAGGGTTGAGGATGGGTTAACTGATTTTTCAGGGTTCAGAATTTTAGAAAATGAGGAAAAAATAGATTTTCTAGAATATCTATCCCAGATGGCGCCACCTGATCAAAGTAGTCAGCCCACTTTTAGCCACACCAAAAACCCATGTTAAACCCAAACCCACTCTGAGACTGATCTGTGCCCATATTGGTTAGCCCATGCAGTGTGGCCCACGCACCTCACTGAGGACAGAAACTGTCAGTAGCCCATCAGTTAGCCCATTTTGGCCCACATCAGAAGCCACACCAAATAAGGTGTGGGCCACAGAAGGGCCACACCACCTTTGCTACCTGGGTAGACTGCTCTATTGTATCATTAACCACCAAAGTATACTTGTCTTTCCCACTAATCACATGCACATAAACCACGCACCATGGTTGCCTGATTTATCGACTAGTTATCTTCATTTGTAAACACCCCAGACCTTCTGAACCGGCCTTTTGAGGTAATTCATTTTTGTTGTCTGTCTATATCTCATTATTTCACAACCATTGGGCACCCCGTATGCACTCAGATTCTTATCTCCTCCCTTTCTTTTTCCACATTTGCAAGTGGTTCAGATCCAAGAATGGAGGTTCTCCTTGAAATAGCCTTAGACCTATTTTTGGATAACTTTATCATTTATAAGGGCCTATACATGGATTCTACAGGTGATCAGCTATATCACATCTCTCATCTTGTGACGTCATGTGTGTGTAGAATCTTACCATCCATTGTTCCTATACTAAAACCCTTCGCTGTTCCTATTTATACCTAATTCTCATTGAGGGTGGAATATAGAAATGCACATTTAAAGGAAGAAAATTACTATTCAGTGTTGCCAATGCAATTGGGGCTTTTCTATTGATGTGGCAGTTATGGGTATATTGGCCCAACTTCGCTGATGAATTAAGTACTTTGTATATTTACTTTGGCTACATACATTCGACTGATCACCTACAAGATCAAAGCATGTCGTATTTTCAGTATACCCAAACTGGGGTATACATGTACATTCTTTGTTTGCTGCCATCTTTATACAATATGATAGTTCTATACCTGTAAACCAGAGAAACATATATACCCGGCAAGGGCGGATACAGAGGGGGATCCAGGGTTTTCCGGATCCCCCCCCCTTTCGGCCCACCTAAAACGGATGTCCTCTGGGATTTCCACATGTCACACTATGATTCCTAGAGCTGGACATCCCCTGAACATAAAAGTGGACAACCATAAATCGACAGTGCAAATGCCCTAAGTGTGCAGTCCTATACGGCTATTTCATCAGCTATGATACAGCAGATGGCGCTAGTGGCGACCATGCCACTTTGCTACTCCAACAGAGGCATGGCTGGTTTGGACTCCAGTACCTATAATAGATCAACATGTTTCTAATGATCTGCCTTATGTTGGGTCATCATTTTCTTAAAATATTGATAGTGATTATTAACACACTATTTCTCTGTGTCCAGCCTTAATTTCTAAGACATAGAGCTCTATTTTACATTGCAAATGAGAAGTTTTGTGAGGGGTGTCTGTGTACTAAGGGTAACCTATGGAGCCCTGGGAGTAGATGCTTGACATGCCCATGTAATCAGTGGGGTTACTTGAGTGCCATCTTGGTGAAACTAATGTATACCCCATATTGTGTTTTTTTTACCTACCCAAACTGCCATCTGAACCCCTATAGTGTATAGGGTACATTGTGACAGAATATATATTTAGCAGTGAACCTGTAGGACCCCCCCCCCCTTCCATTCCCCATGAGTGAGAGTGAGTGAGTAACGCCATTTCGACCCTTTTAAGTGGGCTAGGGAGGCCCGTCCATTCCCCATGAGCCTCTACCTTTGTTCATATTGCTATTATGCCTAAGTAACCTCCATAGCCAGAGTGTTAATTACAAAGTGAAAGGAAAGATGGGAGGCAACTATGTGAAGATATAATTAATAGTATGAGCTAAGGGGAGCTATATCCCATTCCAGAGAAGAGTATAGGCATGACCTTTCGCTGGATTACTCATTAACAAAGACTATTGATAGCTATAAAATCGGTAAAGAGATCCCAATATCATATTTCTTGAATCATATTCCGTTTCTATGTTGTGTAATAACGAAGAAGAGATGAATAGATAAATGAACAAGGATTACATTTCTGGCTTTCAATTTTAGAGACATGTAAATCCATTTGACTTGTAAATCTAAGCATTGAGTGGGCCTATATGTCCTGACATAGTGAACAGCCCCTGTGATGATATTTGGGTGTCAGTACAACCCCCCCCCCCCTCACAGGTCGGGTTCCCCTGGATATATCCCATGATATTACCCCCTGGTCATCTCCCCCTCGTTGGACATTTCCCCCCTTGGCACATTACGGATTTTCCCCCTGACCAAACTCCTTACCTTAGATTTCATAAAGTATGCATAATGTGTTTGGGTTAGAGTTGGGGTAATGGTAAGGGTGGAGGTTAGGGATATATAGGGCTAGGCTATAACGGGTTAGGGGTAGAGTTAGGAAAGAGTTAGGGTTAGGGAGAGTGTTAGGGATACGGATAGGGTTAGGATTCATTCATATAACCTCTATGCAAAACATGTAATTTATCAAATCATCCCAGCTGCTCATCCAATTATACTCTCTTTATTTTCAATTAAATTCCACTGACTATACACATGCTAGGTTACAACAAAAACATACTGGAGCAAGGAAACAATAATATGTGTAAACTAAATATCCTCATTGGTGTTAAGAATCTTCGGGGAAATCACCCAGAGGTGTAACTACTCTTGATTACCCTGAAGTACGGAGCCCCTAAAAGGACATACAATAAATAATTTTTCCCCTGAAAAAATATTCTTGCGGGTATTGAAGAATTCCTGCGGATACTGAAGAATTCTTGTGGGTACTGAAGAATTCTTGCAGGTACTGAAGAATTATTGCGGGTACTGAAGAATTATTGCAGGTACTGAAGAATTCTTGTGGGGAATGAAGAATTCTTGCGGATACGGAACAATACCAAAAAGATTTTTTTCATGAAAAAAATATTCCTGCGGATACTGGAACCTTCCTGCGGATACAGGAACATTTTTGCAGGTACACAAAGAATTTTTGTGGGTGCACAAAGAATTCTTGTAGGTGCTAGAATTATCCTTGTGGGTGCTAGAATTATGCATTCACCTACCAAAAAGTCTTTTTTTCCTCCAATAAAATCTTTCTTGTGCCAGCCAGAATTGTTCTTGTAACCCGCAAGAATTGTTCCTGTATCCGTAGGAATAATTTCTATGGGTAAAAAATATTTTTGCAAGTCCTATCCAGGACTCCGTATGTACCCCTAAGAATAGTTCTTTACCTGCAAAAATCGTTTCTGTATCCGCTTAAATAGTTTCTGTACCCCGCAAGAATTGTTCAGTGCCCGCAAGAATTGTTCAGTGCCCGAAAAATTGTTCAGTGCCCGCAAGAATTGTTCAGTATCCGCAAGAATATTTTTATGGGGAAAAAAAAATCTTGGTATGTCCTATTAGGGGCTCAGTACTGAAGCCTTGTGTCCACAGGGCGACAAAATTGGTAGGCGACAGAATTCCCGACTGCAAAAGTACTTTTGTCATCCATTCCCGACAACAAAACGGCTTTTGTCCTCCATTCCTGATGACAAAAAATCAAACATGTTAGATATTATCATTGGAAATGGACAACAGAAGTGCTTTTGTCATCGGGAATTCTGTCGCCCACCAATTTTGTTGCCCTGTGGACACATAGCTTAAAAGTCCTAAAGGTGAATAAATCTGTTTATCGGAGTGGGGGGCGGGGGTCAAAGGTATGATAGGGCGTGGCAAATGTTTCATAAGCAAAGCTCTCTGTCATCTATCTTCCTAAGAAATCTAATTTGTTATTATGTACTAGAAGTGGCCATTTTGTATGAAATTAGCCTTTATCAAGTACCAATCAATTACCGCAGTTGAGTTAACTTCCACTTGATGTAGGGAGGATCATGCACAATTCCAGTACCATATATATTTACAATAATTAGCCCAATATCAAATGTAGGCAATTGATATAAAGTATCTATATTTATGATAATTAGCCAAGTATCAATGAATGCAATTGATATAAAGTATCTATATTTCTAATAATTGGCCCAATATCAATCATACTATTGATGACGTCAGTGTACTAAGGGTATATGCTGGTAATTATAAGTGTGTGTAGATAGCAGAAAAACATCAGCAGACCAAAAGGTGTTTGAGGTAGTTCTTCCGTCTGTGTCTTCAATACACAACTGAGTGCCACACATAACTCTTCTAGTGGCCATTTGCCACTGCTATCCATACACTGCATGCAGTTGAAGTGGTAAGTACTGTTGTTTCACTATTCTCTGTCCTGACCTGTAGGAAACCCTATATCTAAACCATTCTTTCTCTCCTTCCTTTTAGATATACATGTATATATATATATCAAAGAAGATACCGGTTTTTCAAAAACACCGTTGGCATTGCTTTTTATCTTTATATACAACATTGTTTTTGTCAGCTGTCTCAAAGAAATTCATTGGTTGAGTGGTTACTGGCTGCCTAAGACTGCAAAAATTGAATGTGAGATGTGGGCAGTATGGTAAATCCCCAGTATCTGGGCAGTATAGTGATCTTCTAACGGTAGGCTTACAATCATTTTGGGAGCAATTTAGCACCATTTCTACATAAGAGATGGCTGACTTAATGAGGTGATCACTCATTTTTCACTACTAGGAATATAGCCTCTTAACATTGAAGGAAAACACCTGGTTATTGTACCTTTCTAGGCAGCCTTGTAACAGAATCTGATCATTCTGCGCAGTTATTTCTGTGTATTTAGCTCATCAGATTAAGTGACTACTGTATAAAAAGAACATTTGCCCACTGAGTGAAAATGAATGGAGGAAGCCTCCCTTTTTGTCAGCATTTTTATTGTGCCCACACTTCCAATAAGACCAACCGTCCCGTTTCACCACCCATTCCTCTGACAGCAAAATTGTCCGGATGCAATAAACCTGGACAAAGAAATTCGAGAATATAAATTATGATATTTCACATCGTACTGATATCATGGCTCATGTTGCCAATATGTGAGTTACTGAGGTGTCTTTTGATAGGTGGTTCAAGTGGGGATTGAAATTAATGGGAGCTATAGAGGGGTTTGTGAAAAATCACTTCAGCTCTTTCAATAATATGCAGTATTCCACACTATGTGATCTGATCAACAGTTGGCATATAACACTGCAGCCCTCTAGATCTAGTACCTGGTCACATTGATACGTGAAATAGGTCTCAGTCCTTATGTTGTAGGCCTATTCCTAATTTGATAATGGTTGTGCAAACCAAACAAACCAAACACTTATATATTGTATAGCAATCCCATCAACAGCTATGCCTACCTTTCTCAACAAACTATATCTACTTTTCAGGGCAAACTATGCCTACTTTTCACGGCAAACTATGCCTACTTTTCACGGCAAACTGTGTCTGCTTTTCACAGCAAACTATGCCTACTTTCCATGGGAAAAGGACTGGTGGACGTGTCTACACTTTATGTGCACACATAATGTAACACACTATATCGGTGCAAATCAATTTATGTTGATTCCACACTCTGCATGGCCACAGGAAGATTTTTATAGATATTAACTAGTGGCTTCGTTATTAGAGTTTGGGGCAATAACTATGCCTATTTTTCACGTCAAACTGTGTCTGCTTTTCACGGCAAACTATGCCTACTTTCCATGGAAAACTATGCCTACCTTTCTCAACAAACTATATCTACTTTTCACGGCAAACTATGCCTACCTTTCACGGCAAACTGTGTCTGCCTTTCACAGCAAACTATGCCTACTTTGCATGGAAAACTATGCCTACCTTTCTCAACAAACTATATCTACTTTTCATGGCAAACTATGTCTGTTTTTCATGGCAAACTATGCCTGTTTTCGCCACTTGAGTTTTGGGCATTAGAACCCTCCTATGCACACTGCATAGGCAGCAAAATCTGTGGGGCCATCTGCTGATCTATGGCAGTGTCGTATCCCAGAAGTTGGCGCATCCCAGAAGTTGGCTGCGCATGTGCAATCCCTGTTTAAGCCTATTATCGCTCACAGGCCACAAACATCAATGAAACTAAATAATTTTTTGAAAACATAAAAACCATGATAACATCCCTCTCTTCTTATAGAATTTGAAAGGACAACAACTCTAATGATACTGTCCCTATGCCGTAGAATTATGAAACGGGTAAAGTTCGAATTAATTATTTCGAAAATTACTTCTGGGATGCTCAAATTTCGGGATACTACACCAGCATCTGTGGCGTGATACGGCCATGACCTTTGACCTACATACGGTACATCATAGTAACATCTAGCTAAGAAACCTAAACTCTCATCTCTGTACCGTCGTGAGAGTTTAGAAAACTAGATGTTTTCCCGTGGGTGAAGAACTCTCCTGTATGGAGGGAACAAAGTAAAGAGTTCCGACCTACTTTTAAGTCTATTTTTACTTCCACCAATATCCCGTGGTGATCGCGGTACGGCAGCTGCTTTTGGGAATGTCTTCAGGAAATGTGCTCTAAAATTTTAAATAGCAGCCATCTGGGTTTATAACTCGGTGATTGCGTACCTAACATATTAGCCTATGCAGGGAACTTGGAATTTTTAAGAAATTCTAAGGATTAGCGGCCGAGAAAGTGCGGTTTTGGTCACGATACTTGACCAGTCACCCACGGGAAAACATCTGGTTTTCTAAACTCTCACAGCAGTACAGAGATGAGAGTTTAGGTTTCTAAGCTAAGTAACGTCAGTCTCCAAGCAGATTTTCTCAGAGGTACCGACTCAGGAGTTTAGACTGATATATCTTTGAGTTTAAAGGTTCTGATAAAATTATATTTCACGGGATTGCTATACAATATGTAAGTGTTCTGCATTAGGAATCTGTCATAAGTTGTCAGATATCCATTATCCGAGGCACAATAATAGAGGGTACTAATGGCTAAAGTATCAGCATATTCTGTGCCTCTGTTGCCAAATAATCTCGAGAGGGTATGTTTTTATTTTGTCATGGGTTTCCTGCCTAGACCTTCAATGTGAATCATATGGAATTATTTAATTAGGGAATATACTGCATAATTCTAAAAATGTTTAAGCTGAATTCTTTATGCACCAGGTCGAATTAACTAGCAGTTTCCTTACTGCTTCATAGCCAAGAAATTTTGCTTCATCTAATACCCCAAGGGTACTGTAGGCTGAAGAAGTCAAAAATCCATAATTTATAACCAGCGATCTACTTACCTATTTTTATATATACATGTAGTGTAATAAGTTTTTTCAAGGAAAGTAGGAATGTGGTTCCTCTAGGTGATGGCTTTAGGCACCAACCTGGATCCCTCATCAATAAGGGCACAGCTTGGCAAGGCTTAGAACCAATAACAGCCTTAATCACATCTATGTGAGGCATACCCCTGCCACCTGGATGCCATCTGCATCATTCCTCATTATGGGAAAGGCCATGAAAGTTGGCACTGTAAGCATTCTATAGGATCACAAGTGTGGGTAGTATTTGGGGAAATATACAATGTATATATTTGAGGGAAGATGCATGGCCAGCTTTAAGTAATTATCAAATACCTCTTGATAAGTGTTCTCTAAAGTAGGCAAGGACAACAGGGATCTGAATTTATAAACAACTTGGAGATACATTATATTTACTTATACCTGCAGCTGGTGTACAAATTCAAATTCAGTATAATTATGCAGGGAATCTGGCCATTCTGGGCCTAAGACAGTATAGATCTGTACAGGGACGCATCCAACCCTTGACTAATATAGAGGGCAAACTCTTCCCCTGCATGATCATTGAAGCTTCTGCTCCCTGCTTCATTTGTAATGCATCCAGAAGTAAAGATTGAAGAAGCACTATCTAACCATCAATTTATTTCCATTACTAAATTGGGGATTGATGATTCTAGTTGTGATGGTTTTCATAATTTCAGGTTCTAAAATTAAATTTACACAGAAGGTGAACATCTATTAGGGGCTTCTTGTCTACCTACTTATATCATATTTACATAATCATACTTCTTATACTTATCTAGGTTTGCCTCCAAACCATCAAGGATATAGAATTTGTATTTAAGACACAATGGGAGTATATGCAGAAAGAGATTACGCCGAATGAGAGAAAGACACCTGGGTCAGCACGCACAAGCTGAGGGCCCAACCCTGGTGTCAGCACTATGCGTGATATCTGAAGAGTGTCTGAATCTAGACTGAGAATAGAAATACATGTGCTGCCAACGGACACCTGTCATGTTAATCTGGCAGTCCTAGGTAGTCCAAGGTTGAATGACTGCATTGGTTTATGGCTGATCAAACAATAGGCCGAGAAAACATCATATCTTTTACACTACATTTCGTCACCTTAATACAAGAAGGTTGTAGCTGAAAAAAATTAGCTTTACTATATTTCAACATCTATTGGACTTTATACAGCTTCTATCAGAGTATACTGAAGCTCTGTCTCTGATTGCGCCTACAGGCCCCAGTGCAATGTTGCTTATGTCATGGCTGATACGATCATTACTATGAAGTAGTACTGAACATGCCGTATTCAATGGGGGGATGGAATACAATGTGCCCGTCCAAGATATTGTGTAGCCATGACATAGATACAAATGTTAACCCCCATGGGATATTTTAGCATCGCATTCCCCTTGGTGAGGGCCGTCCGCATTTAACTCTGCCTATAAGACATCGCTGAATACGGACAGCCTCACTTTGGGGAATTTGATGCTAAAATATCCCATGGTCTTGACATTTGCTTATGTATCCAATTAGTGCTATAGCCAGTGGAACACTTCTTTTGCCTCCCCTGAAAAACTTGAAAAATGCAGTTACAACCTACTTGCACTAAGGTGACGATATGCAGTCAGTCCTTGTAAGATATTGCAGCCATGGGTATAGAATGGCATTTCTTTTTGTGCATAGCATTTAGCAATTTCACCACTATGGTTATAAATGATTCATACTGCTTTCTATATGACTTCTTGCATGTCTGCTAGATAAATGCTAGATTTCTCCTCCATCTAATTTTTTGGGAAAAATAAACTTTATTTCAATAAATTATCCATTGTTTCGTATTGTTAATAACACGAAGTCGTATAAAAATTTATTACTGCGTCTCACCTTTGCAGGCAGTCTCGTTCAGCAGCATATATATATATTATCACACCTTGCGCTATATGTGTCCATATCAGTTGTATTTCGTATAACAATTAACATCATATATAGATATTTTAAGTTTATCATTGTAAAAATAGGGATATTTATTATCAACAGTTAGCCTGAATTGTTAATAACTCAAGCCATAATCATGGTATAACAAACATGATTCATTGTTTTATCAAAGAACAATGAATATTACATCATAGGGAGGAATTGAGGAGGGAGCTATGAGGGAAAGAGGAGATGGGGGTCCGAGAAGGGGGGCAACAATATTATGGGATTTTCTTCACTAGCTCATCCTTTACTTTCATTTTAAAGGACTCTAGGGTTTGGACATTTCTCATATCTGCTGATAAGACATTCCAGGTGTCTGCTAAGACACAATAAACACTGTTCTGAACAGATGTTAACCTGGTTGTTAATTGTTTCAATCGTAAACCATCCCATTGGCGTGTGTATAACATTCTAGCATCAACATATTCATCAATTTTTGTCCTCTTAAAGGCATTGATAGCAGAGTAATACCAGTATCTATCCTTCAGGAAATTCATATGTGTGGAATGATGTACTAATTCTGTATCCATCAATATATCAACCTTTAAGCATGTTTTTAAACACCGATTTTGTAACCTTTGCAGCTTCTTGTTTCTTGTCACTGACTTTTTCTGATATAGAATACAACCATAATCAAAGATAGGTAAAACAAATGTCTTATAAATCAATAACAGAGTTTCAGTTGTTAGAAATCTAGAACTTCGATACAGTTGATATGCCCTGAATTCTATAGTTGTGATTTGGTTTTTAATGAATGTATCATAATTTAACTTTTGATCTAGAATCACTCCTAAATACTTGTATGAAGGGACTTGGTGAATTTCCTGTCCATTTAAATATAATTTCTGCCTGTTTTTGTTTTTGGGAAAGAACACCATGTACTTAGTTTTATCAACATTAATAGTCAACCAATTTAACAAACACCAGGAAGTATATCTATCTAGATCCTCTTGCATGTTATCAAATAATTGTTTCTCATTACTTCCAGCACAATAAATAACAGTATCATCAGCAAATAAAGCAATATGTGTATGTCTACATATTCTTTGGACATCGTTAACATAAAGCAAGAAAAACAACGGCCCCAGTACTGATCCTTGTGGGACCCCACATGATATGTTTAACACTTCTGATTCAAAACCATTAGCAATAGTAAGTTGTTTCCTATCGAGTAGATAATTTCTGATTAAATCTAACATCTTTCCTCTAATACCATAAAAGTCTAATTTCCTTAATAAAATCTCATGATTAACAGTATCGAAGGCTTTCTTCAAATCAATAAAGGTGGCCAATGTAAAATTACTCTGGTTTTTGTTAATATGTATATAATCAGTGAAATAACTAACTGTATCAATAGTAGATCTTCCCTTTCTGTACCCTCCTTGAACATAATACCTGTGAGCTAAAGTGTTAGGGTTCCCTCAGGGCTCCCATATAAGGACTGAGGCTTATTCCTACCGAGTAGTCCCTGATGGAGAGCTGCTGATTACCCATATATGCAAGGACACCCTGCTAACAGGGACATGTCAGGAAGTGTAGGCCTAATAGCTGAATGCCTACAAGCCCCTACCATTTGGTTACATTTAAATATGGCATTTACCCCAGACATGATATTTGTCTGCTTTTTCAGTCATTTCAGCTAGGTGATATCAAATCTCAGAGCTCACACTCAGTCCAATAGGTTAAAAAAACATACAGCTTTTGAAATTGCCATAATATTGTAAGAAAGACTCCATTACAGTATACATAGGTGTGTTTTGTTGTTTTTTTTTTCTAGGGGAGGTTGAATAAAGAATCTGTGATGCCAAGTCCTAATCTTACCCATGAATTCATTTGAAACAGTCATGTATGTACATGTATAGGGCCTATACATATACACTGTATACGCATTTATGTATACAATGTCTTACTGTAAATGCACACAGTGAATTAATGAATCAAGCACAAGGATAGCATGATAACTGCATACAATTACTTGCCCACACACCAGATTGACACTAATATGAAATTGTTGATAATGGCTTAATCAAGTAGATGTTCTAGAACGAAATATTTAGTCCCTCATTATGAGAATTTTTCAGAATTGAGAGAAATGAGAATTGACCATGAAAGAACAGTACTTTGTTAATGAAAACCTCATTTCATCACAATCTTCATTTGCCTTGCAAAACACAGAAAAAAAAGTTCCAAATGTTAGTCATATACGAGTCAAATTGTCTAACTTTCTAGCAATAGTTAGTCAAAACACCGTCTTTAAACATCCCTCTTTAGTCGAATATGACTAACCATTAGATAAAGGGGCCAAATTGCCTTGGCTTGCCTAGTTTTGACTAGGATTCCTTGGTTGTTTTGACTAAGTACACTACTTAATATTTTTACTTCAATTCAACTGGTGAATGTGTTAAGCTCTTTGTAGGATTCACACCTGACAGATCAGAGTCTCCTAATTGAGGAAGTATTTGAAATGCCTCACACCATATTCATTTGGAACCCCTGAGCCAAAGTACTCTGGGTTTCCAACAAAGAAGCAAATTCAAATGTGGATATTGTATTTAACTAGATTGCCACAGAATAGGTGTTCCTTTCTGACTGCCGATTTCATTTGACAAGGCATCAACCTATTTGGTACATTTTGCCAAGTGTAATGTTAGATTGAATTTTGAAAGCCTCAAATACATGTAGTCTCTGAAAAATCATCATAATTTTGACATCCATGGAACTATTTATTGTACCCAACCACCAGAAAAATCCTGTTTAATCCTTAGTCAAATTTACTAACGGACCTTGGTCAAAATTACTAAGATCTCTCAGTGAAAGTGACTAAGATATATTAGCTTGCCTGAAACTCCCAGCAGATACCCTGTTCAAGATAGTGCTTGGAGAGTGAAACTGATTTGGGTTGTCAATATGACTAAGAAAACTTAGACCTCTTTGGTCATTTGTTAGTCATAAGTACTAAGTAAGAATTATAAGTCACTTTGACCAAGTTTTCTGCGGTATGTTTTTTTTTGTCTGATGAAGGAAAGCGAGCAGTGGAAAAACCCAGCAGAAAAGTCATAGCCGTTCAGAATGAATCCCAGAAAAGGGTGTTCTATACATTTAAACAAACCAGAAAATCACAAGGCACACATATTTTCCCTAAAGAATAATCAAAATACATTGCATACATACAACTAGAAGTGGGAATAAATATACTCTCTGGTTCACATAATAATATCTCTAAACTATTGAGTACATAAAAATCCGAGCTGTAAATGAGATGAGTTGAAAAGAATCAGGCGGGATGTAGAAGAAGCAGGATTGCAATAATTACTTACATCAATCACCACAGACACCCCAAGTCCTTAATTAGAATTGGAGACGTCAGCCATACCTTCAAAACAAAGACTTCGAAAAAAAAAAGATTTCGGCCTTGGAGGAAGGATTATGTGTTTGGCGCTTTTTTGTCTGCAAGCATATTTGTCTTGATTACTTTAATGAAAATAATCTGCTGCCTCTGGGCACAGAGACCTGCTGGCTGTGATTGAGTAGGGATCTAGCAATCATGGCAAATTCAGAATCATGATCCCTCAAAATGGTGCAATGATGAATACATGTATGTATCAAGTAGATCGCTGCCATTGAGACAACATGATACGACCATTTTCATCAAATATTTTCTTCATTCCAAATTTAGTACTTCTACATTAAGGTATGAAAATGCCTTAGTTAGTGTAATAGTTGATAAAAGTCTTATGTGAACAACTGAGCCATTGTTCAAGATGCCCTACACTCGTATAGGCCCCTAGCGTTGGGCCCTTTGTATATTCCAGTGCATGCAGTTAGCACAAAAAGCTAGCTTCCTTTGAGTGGGGGCATTTAATAAATATGAAGAATGGGAGGTGTATATAAATAAAGAGTAATACCTTTTCGGCATTGTTTCATCGCCATCTAAAGGTACATAGACGGCGATTATGATTGTTTATTCCACGATTTCTGATAACAGGCACCCCGTGCGGTTATCCATGAATAACCTGCACGCCTTACATGTCCTTACATGTCATATGTTACATGTTAAAACCCACGAAATTTTCATGGCCAGGGTAGGGATCGAACCAGCAGTCTCAAATCCCAAGTCCACCTCCCTATGCAGTGCGCCACAGGGACTGACGAGAAATGCTTGGTTAGAACCACATCTTGCAAAGCCCGGGGAGGCGACGACTGCGGGCTGTCCGCTACCATAACCGTGGGACGCATTCAAACATAGCCAAGCCGAGACGGGCGCTGAAGGAGGAGACGCAGTGGTCTAGTGGTTAGCGCATTGCGCTCAGCCATCAGAGGTAGGCGGGTCGAGTCCCGGTCGGGGCGTGTCTTTTTTTCGTCGTGTGCGCTGTAGCTGTCCGCTGCCAAGCGATGAGGTGTATGTACCAATCGTACACAAACACGGTCCGGGCGCATCTTTTTTTCGCCGTGTGCGCTGTCGCTGTCCGCTGTTGGGCGACGAGGTGTATGTACACAAACACTATTTTTCACCGTGTGCCCTGCCATAACCTTGAGACGCCTTCAAAGCAAGCCAAGCCGAGACGGGGCCTGTCGCTGTCCGCTGCTGGGCGCCGAGGTGTATGTACTGATGGTGTACACCCACTATGGCTGGCTTCGAGTCCTGGGGAAGGAAACAAATTTTTGTTTTCAACTTGAATTTATTGATCTTCTATTGATTATCTATTGGTATTGTGTAATAAAATAAGTAGTCAATGGATAATTCATGACTTGTGTGTGTTAGCAAAGGCTAATTACACTCGGGCTACACCCTCATGTAATTATCCTTCACTAACACACACTCGTCATGAATTATCCATTGATTACTTGTTCAATAGGCGGGATGATGAGCAAAAAAGCATTTAGGACTTGGTAGCATAATTGTGTTGTATGGTGTAAGGAGGGGGCTTCCATTAGCATCTTTCTTCCGCCTATCAAATATCCTTTCCCCCGAGCAAGACATAGACCCCTGCGCCTCTGATACGACCCGAAGTAGGCCTAAGGAAGTGCACTCTTCATGTCCAATTAAGGACGAATAATCATTTACATTACCCATTTCAAAGGTTTGAACATCTGGCTAGATTGTCCATTACAACATCAATGAACTTTGCTTTCCCTTTTCCTAGTGGTTGCATAAATCTCAGGAGGCCAATTCTTAACAGCCTAAGACTGCAACCTTCATGTCGTAACAAAATCCCCGTAGGAATAGTATTGGCATGTTGTAGTTGTGGGGCTGTGAGTGATCATAGTACTTTAAGAAATGGCCTCCAGAAGAGTAATTCACTACAATGTTAATCAACGTTAAAGTGAAATTCCCTCCTGGTATTACAAAGTGGTTGGTTTCTGCCAGAGACATTTGCAAACCTTTTTGTTTGAAATTACAATCAAATTATAGCAGACAGGTTATAATGTGCCTGAGGGCCAGGTAAACATACTGTCTCGTCTTTTAATTGCGTGCATTTCAGAAAATCCCATTATTTTTAGGTTTAGCCCAATCATTCATTCAAATGACATAATGACACCATGTGAATCCCCTCATTTTATAATTGAATGTCCATCTCTATAAATGTTTTGAGAGTGCCAGTCATGTTTAATTCTAGTAATATCATATGTATCTTGTTAGAATAGAAGGACACTGTTAAATGTCACTCTATTCTACAATGAAGATAGCTATTCATTTCTTATATCGACATTTCAAGTTTATAAATGACAATATAAATATTCAAGACAGATATAATTGATATACATGTGATGCGGCTAGAACTATTTTCTTCCAGTGTGTGTATGAATACCTATGATGTCACAGTAAACATTTCCTCCAGTATATAAGACACTGGATTCAAGCCAACGGTCGCTACAGCTCATATGGGACACACTGTGCTCACAGAGAAATATTGATACTCACCGTGAGCCTGATGTTAGCCTCAGGCAAATGTCGCCAAAATGAGTATATTTTGATACTCAGGGTGAGCCTAGGGTGTAGGCAATACCTGACACTCTACTCTAGATTGTTTATGGCCTAGCTTTACCCTCTCTACTGCCCTACTCTCACAGTGCAGGAGTCTCTTTAGAGACAGGCTCAGGGTCAACTGGAGTAACATATTAGAAGAGAATAGGACATTGCCTAAGTATCTCTATTAAGAGGGTCAGGCAATGCTGGATCCTACCTGAACAGGCTCCAACATTGCAGGAGTCTTTCTTACCAATGGTGTAATGCACTGCCAGAGTATCCCAATACATAGGGTTACACTTTGCTGGATTCTACCTTCAGAGTGAGTCCTGCAACACCACCCAGTGGGCACAACCCCACTTAATGAGTTACTTATCAGCACTGCATTGTAGGGCTTACAGACAGTCTAAATTGTAATGGTTATGTAGCCCTGCATTTGTAGCCCTTATTGAACTACTAAGCTGTAGGGTGTATTAAGCCCAACACAAAGTGGTTTGTTAAACACTATAAAGAAATATAGAAATTAAGGTCACCGTATGACAAAAGCCCATTATTTCATACACACAAGGATTTCAGATGGTCGAACATTCAACTTCCTAAGGCAGTCTAATTAATCAATGAATAGTTTGTGCATTCCTAGTTTCAGTGTCCTTATTGCTCCTTGGTGGGATTTGAACCAGGTACCTCCTTATTGTGACTCCTTTGTGCTCCTATCTGTGCTAGCGGGCCAGGTGCTGAAAGTGGCACTATCAATATGATATTTCAACCATAGACCTACTAAAGTGAGATGTCTTTGGTCATATGAGGCCCAGTAGACCAATAGGAAACACAAACTGGAGTGACCATAGTAAGGAAAAATGATATGTCCATTGTTTCAAGTCTTAAAATAAAGGCATGTATGGTTTTGATATGGACAATGTCAATACCCACCAAACTCCCTGTCTATCTTATTATTCCACAAGTACAATGTTGTTAGCTTCCAAATGTATGTATGGATGTATTCAAAGATTGTATCCCCATGGTTGTCATTCAAAACGTGTAAGTATCAGCTATTTCGCCTATTTTCCTTTGAAAATTATACCTTTCAAATGACAACTCAACATTGATCAGTTTTGTAAACCATAGCCTTTATCATACTACGTTAAAAAAATCATGTTTAATACTACCTGGGGTCCAAGCGGACCCCAGACTAAAAAGAATTACTACACAAAAATGGTTTAAGATACATACTTTATCTTTTGCATGTTCATTCATTAGGATGTTAAGCATCTTTAAAATTGGTTATTATTTCATTACCATAAATTTTGATATGTCTATTTAACACTCAATAACTAGGAGAAAAAAAATGAAAAAAAATGTCGCCAATCAAAAAGTATAGTGACCGAATGTGGTTTCTCTCTTTTATATGGTAAACACCCCAAATATCTACATGGTTACCAAGTTTTATGGATAAAGCCTGGGGCGTTTTTGCATGAATCAACAAAACGTGTCATTTTTGAGTGGTGTCCGTGTGGACCCGAGAACTGTATTAGACCTTATTCCTGCAGTAGAGAAACAACTTAGATGGATCCGATACTGTATTATCCTCCAGATGATCAAAACTTGGCAACTTTTGTAACTTGAGTAAAAGTCTTTCCTATGTGAGGGACACATATTTTACTTAAATTTTATACATTTCCAGTAGATTTCAAGCCAACACTAAAAAAAACAGACGTTTAGGATGGCATCTAGTCTTTTGTTCTCTATAGAATATTCTTCTGAACCTAAACCCAAGTGTCTCCCCTACATGTTGACACCGCTAGGGTCCCAATAAAAACAAAAATAGATTGATCTCAGTCTGAAAATCTGTCTAAGGATATCAAACTTCATATATGTCTAATACAGTTGGACCCCAGGTAGTAAGATAAGGGTTAATAATTGGAGTACCAACAAAATAAAAAAAAAGCACTCATGGAGCGCTCCAAATTTGTTCTCGACTCAAAATTAATAATAATGACACACTTCTATCCCCTGATGCTGTTCAAAGCAAAATGAACTGAAAATGAACGTTTTTGTTTTATCTACCTTCCATGAATAACAAAAAGCTAAATTGTGGAAGGAAAATGTTAAAGGAATTAATTGAACTTCCATCCCTATATAAAACTATGTACAGTTTTGATGTATCTTATACTAATTTTACATAAGAAGTAGCATTTTCATATATATGCCAGTGACCCACCTTATGCCCTTATCTTGGAAAGAGGGAATTTGGCTAAGAGATTAGTTCAATATTTCAAGAGCGATCAGTCAGGAAACATTAGTAGGATGGCAATTGCTTCTGACATTAATCACCGGGAAAGCCCCATGTATTTAATTAATCAGAATGGGATATCGTCACCCTAATGGTTTCACTGCTATACAGTCTCAATCAAAATGTATTAGAAGTTGGAAGGCCCATTGGATGTTTGATGTCATGTGTCCTAGGTCTTGAATACTCCCTGGTAATTTAAGCCCAATATGCGTATCCTGTACACAGCCAAAAAAAAACTTTCTTATTTTAAGAAATTATTTCTCATTTTAAGTAAAATTAACTTAAAACAAGTTTGTCCGCCAGGTAACAAAATTTTACTTGAAATCTTGGTATGTCCAGCTTACTTGAATTAAGAAATACAATCTTAAGATATAAATTCTTGAATCAAGTAATTTATTCTCAAATCAGGATTCAATTTCCTAGAATATTTCTTAAAAGAAGTAGATAATTCTCATGGAAGAGGATTATTTCAAGATAAACTTACTCATACTTTTTCTTAATATAAGTTATATTTTCTCATTTTCAGTATTTAAAAAAAAAACCATTAATTTCCTTGTTTGTAAAGTGGTTATGATTTTTTATCTATTATGGAAATGCTTTAGATCAAATAGAAGGTTATCACTATAGGTGACTCAGTGACAGAGGATCATCAGATTACATGCAACTCTTTGAAGCCACATTTTCTTAAGTGAATAAGACCTTTATTCAAAGTCTTTGACTTAATGAAAGGCTGTGGCACATCCCATCCTTACATTATCATATCATATACGCAAAAGGTGTTTAGCTTCCTTTATGCCTTGAATTTCCCTCAATCAACTATCAGAAAAATGGACCTGATGCTAAATTAATTCCAAATAAGTTTCCTTCAGTTTTCACTTTATCTTACCACATCTAATATTTTAGGACCGAGTTTAAGCTAGGAATTTGTACTTTGTATTGCAAATTATTCACCATAACAGGTAGTGCTGGCACCTAGTGGCAGATTACATAATTTTCTCATTTTAAGAAAATAATACTTATCTGGCATGTTAGAAAATATTCCTTGGTCAATTTCTAAGAAGATCTTAGTTCTACCTTTTACTAGATGTAAGAAAATACTTCTAGTTTAATGAACCTTATATTAAGAAATTAGACTTTCTTGTTTTAAGATATAAGATAAATAATGTTACCTGGTGGACAAAACTACCAATTTTGAGAAATTTTCTTAAGAAAAATAATCTTGAAAACTCAAATCAAGAAGGCAGCTCAAGATTTGTTCTAAACTTGATTTTTCTTAAAGACAAGATGACTGATGAATCTTATAACCAGAATTTTTCTCATAACTAGAAAAGATTTCTTATATCAAGTTTATTTTCTTGGATAAGAAAATTATTTTTAGCTGTGTAGCAAAGAGCACATTCAACAAAGGTACACGTCCCGTCTTCAGATGAGCTGGGAAGCATATATCTTGGGATGTATTCACTGAATTAGGAAGGCTTCTGACATCAATCACAAAGGAAATGAAAGATGGTCAGTAACTTTAAAACAATAGGATCCATCACACGGGATTAGGCCCCAAGGGAAGTATTCGGTGTTTGGTGTCCTTTGGACAAAATCATAGTGCACTTAGTAGTGTTGATTGAAACAATGATTTGAACTTTGTTTTGATGAAAGAGAATTGATTGACGAATGTGTGATGGGCATTCGCTTCTGTTCCCAGAGATGTGATAGCTGTAGGGAATAAAATGATGTGATTGTTTAAGCATAAATGTACATTGTTCTTAAACAGTATCATGATCATTTTACACAGAAGAGCAATTGTCTGTCCTAATATTGTTGCATCGGGATAGCAATTGAACATAAATGGTTTGTTCAAATATTCAATTGTACAGGTACAGCCCTTTTTATAATGATACTTTGAAATAACCCACATTATTACTAAATATTCAGCTGGCAACAAGGTGTACCCAAAGCCCTATAGAAAAGGACATGGTCACTGTGCACGATGGCTTTTATGTAATGTCATTCCTTTAAACGTTGCTAGACACAAACAGAAACAAAAAAAAATGTTTCAGAGAAGGAAAATGATGCCAATGCCTAGCATGATGGCCGCGGGTACCAAATTTGAATCCCTCCTCAATAAGGGCACAACTTGGCAAGGCTTCAGACCCAATTACAGCCTTAATCACATTTTATGTGAGGTACACTGAGGTCACCCGAATGCCATCTACATCATTCCTTACTTGGAAAAGTCCTTAGAATGCATACAGAAGGCACACTGTAACCCATATCACCCACATTTTTCTACATAAGCCTTACTCATTTCACGCCTGTGTCATCTAGTAGGAGCGTTATTTCTTCTATCTCTGCTCTGCCGATCTATTTTCACACCTGCCAGTAAATTGACATGCCCATTAATTGACTGTCATGTAGAGTCTAGCCATGTGGGACTGTAGATCAGTATGGAGGCACAGATTAGTGGTTGCACCCCTTTGTGTCCTCTGATGAATTGGACACAATTTATTAAAGTTTTCTGCAGTCAAGAAAATTGACAGTCATGAAATTATTAGAAAAGGCAACTTTCAATGACGCCAAAATAAGTATAGACTAGAGAATCAATCAGCATTGCTAATGCCGCTATAAATAGTCTGGCACAGACCAACCACCTAGGCACAACTGACATCATCTATAACATACTTGAGGCGATAAGTAAAAACGTACAAAGAGAGGGAAGAAAAAAAAGGCACGGCAATCACATGCATAATGAAGATGGATTAGATAACGAACACACAATAATGAGTGTAAGTATGCAATGGGCCCCTGCACTTAACATCTATGACACCCTTAAGTAATTTATCTCTATCAGTACCTGATGAGGATCTGCCTTTGATATCTTAGGCCTCGATTACTGCAGTTTATTAAGTGGCAATGACATGTAATTATCGATACATCTATTGATGAAAATAAACATACAGGAAACTGTAAATTAGGTACGTGCCTCAGTAAAGGTCAGATACGTACATATACGTTGATAAACTTACTTATACAAGAATTTATTACAATGTTATTTACTAAAATTATAGTATGACGTCGTCAATTTAGTCACTGCTACCCTAGCAATGACAGACGATTGGATGGGTGAGGATGAACTAAAGAGGCAATAAATTACAATAAGGATATATTGCATATTTGTAATTGCATGTACAGAAAGGAGTTCCCCATTTGTCCGAATAAAAGCTGTACTGCATTTACAATGGTGAAATGATTATATTTGGTCTTACTACTGTAGCTCGGGGCATATATACTGTGAACATAAAAAACCCATACCGTTTTTTCATAATATCTCCCCCCCCTTTCTCTCTCTGTCTCTGTCTCTGTCTCTCTGTCTTTCTCTCTCTGTCTCTCTCTCTCTCTCTCTGTCTCTCTCTATTTCTCTCTCTGTCTTTCTCTCTCTGTCTGTCTTTCTCTGTCTCTCTCTCTGTCGCTCTGTCTCTCTCTGTCTCTCTCTCTCATTGTCATTCTCATTTTCATCCACTCCCTTATATGATCCTTCGCCTTTTAATTGGGTCTATTAGCCTGATTAACCGAGGCACCTGATTCCTTCCCTAGACCCTAGTGCTAAAGCAGGATGGTTGATTTTAGACCTCTACCCTAAAGTGATCAACTAAGCCTATATTATAGTGCTATAAGTCAGCTAGGTATCCTTACGATCCAAACCACCAGAACACTATGATCAAACACATGGGATTAATTAAGGTTACGGTAATTGGTTGACAACTACTGTGCCTAATCGAGGCCGACAGGCGTTAGTTAGTGGATATGGATGCTATTAGTCACGGCTCATGGCTTACCGCAAAGACCATCGGGTGCTGGAGACCAGGGTCGGATTGGTACAATGAAGGGAACCTCGATCATCCAGTCCTTAGGTTGGACAAGACCCGGTTATATTTAAATCATCTTACCTTATTAGAGAGAAAAATCAGTTATCGCTGATTGATCAGTTAGATGCTGTAGACTTTTTGTCATATCAAGCCAAGTCTGAAAAGGCTTCTGTGCTGGGTCTCGGCCAATGCTGGACAATTATTATATAGTTCTACAAAGAAGGAAAGATTGTACTTCTAATTCTGGGACATGCCTCCCATGAGCCATTTGAGAGCAAATATAAATGTGCTTGGAACTGATATGGAAATTGAATCATATTTGTCAGTTGAGATGACCATCGCGAGTAGATTACATGCATCCCAACATCATAACATAGGTTGAATCTCACTAGGCATTCTAGGCCTCCACAATCTATTTGTCCTGAGCCTAAGACTTTACGACACAGAAACAACTTGAAATATCTAGTGCATTATAATTAATACTAGAGCTGTATATAATAGGTTCAGCTTAGGCCTATCATGGACAAACTCACTCTTCACCTATACCAACACCAAAACATCAACTATCCGGGACCTTGTGAAAGAGACGGTTTTATATCATGTGTCATAAAAAGATGTTGCCTAGAAATCTGATTAGAATACTAGTGCATAGTCTTAGAGAGAAGTTGGTGCACCTTTTAGGTGCAGTCCCTTAACCTTGAGAGGTTATATGTTATATTGCATATGATTTTGATGTAGATATGTGGCCAGGTGAGGGAAAACATGCCTCCTGGGGGGAAATGGCTTTTTAAGGTTTAGGTCATGAGCTTTAAAATGAGATATCTGAGCTAAAATATCCCCGGTAGTTTTGCTGTAATTGCTTGTCAACCCTAGGTTGGTGTGTACAACTTTAAATGGGAAATAAGCTCTAAATGCATTATAATCCTATCATAAACACTAATAATGCAAAAAAAAAAATACAGTTTTATGGAAAAATAACCAACGAAATGTGATGTTTCTGTCATAAAATTGGTTCTAGAGGGAATTTTTGGTTCTGTTTTTGGTTCTGGGTTCCTGAAGGAATTTCTAAAAACGTTTGTGGCAAAAATTCCTAATTAGACCAAAACTAGTACTAAAAATATCCCCCCCCCCCCGGAGGCACGTTCTCCCCCGTTGAGCCACATGTATACATATGCATACCTTTATAGGCAGGTACAAACTGTAGCTAACCACCGGCAGAAACCTAAGTACAATATCCCATGCCGAAGAACTTATAACCTCTCAAGGGTAATGGGCGCAGCACTTTCTCCCCAAGAAATGCTTTGTCCTCCTCAGGGTCCATTTACCCGAACACTCTACCATAACCACCTCTCCAGACACTTTAGGTTTAATCGCGGCTGCTGATGGCACAGAGGTTCTTGTCCTGCTACTTCTGAGGAAATTGTGTGCTATTGCTATGGTGATCATTAATCCTGCACTGAATTCCACACAGCCAAGTAATTGGAGGGTGAGAGAGATTGGTTCACTGTAGGCTGACTATTCTAGCGAAGGGCCCTTTCGTACCTACCGGTACTAGCCTTTCCTCATTTCAGGCTCTTGCACTGAGGTGTTGAGACCTCTTGCCCTAAGCCAAGTCTATCCCATTCTAGTGGAATGTCATCTAGAGGATTGGTGCTGAATTATGAAGGCGTGCAAGTACCAGCCTTTGATTTAGCTTATCTACTCGAGCTCGTGCCCTGTGGTAAATTCACCAAAGGGCCTAGAAATTCTTCTGGGTGTCTGCACAAATCACAAGATGTGATTTATGCTCCTGGGCGTTTCTGCAATTTGGGAAGCTTTTTTTTAAATGGTATGCATTAAAGCAATGCTTTCCAAGTGCACACTCACTTAACCGCTTGAGGTAGACCTGAAATCATCAGGTCCTTGAAGAGTTGGGCGCAATCTTATTTCTAGATAATTATTTTTCATATTGCATATAAATCTATTTTGATACGATTTATGATATGAGAACACAAGAAGGACTGACGACAGGACCAGATGACACAATCTCAAGAAGGGTATATATCATGTCATAAGATTTGTTTGTGTTAGACGTAAAGAATGCTTTCGAAAAGGTTCATGTGGGAATTCATACTAGGACCAACAAAAATAAAAGATGTGTTTCCAGTAACATAGCTCAAAGAGCTAGGGTCGGTAGGTCGGATTTTTATCTCTTTTTTAAATCTTTCCTTTTTTTTGAGTTTGTATACCAATATATGGTCAGATATGCCAGGTTCTTTGACTTTACTGTAGAAATATGAAATGTATATGAGAAATGTGAAAAAAATGGAAAAGACATGCCTTATGAAACTGTTAACTCAAGACCCGTAGAAAAGTAGATAGAAAATTTTAAAAAATGGGAAAAAATCATGAAAATTTGATGGAAATTCAGGAAAAATTCTTCAAAAGTCTCAAAAGTTTAAAAAAAAACAAAAAAAAACACAAGTTCTTTTTTGGCTCTGTTTTGGTAGGGTCGGTCGGGTAACTGGAAACAAACCTTCTTTTTTTTTGTGCCACCTTTCAACATGTCCTTTATAGCCTCTGCATACATAATGCTTCAGACAATAGAAAGATTTCTGTAAAAAGTCTAGACACAAATTCAATTTATGTTCAACAGGAACTACCCTGGATGCACAACAAAAGAGAACGTGAGGATCAAAATCTGATGTTCTTTCTTGGGCCCCAATAATGGAGTCTGTGGACCTTCCATTGCCCTTTGTCGTGACACGAGCTATTTGAGTAGAATAAAATGGTGCATATTAAGTACATAAATAAGCCTGGGGCTGCTACCGGTGTGTAAAGTCTATGGAGTGTGGAGGGCCGCGACAAGACATGGTTCGTGTATATGGTACATAAAGCATGAGTTCTTTCTGTACTTTGAGGATGGAGCTGACGGAGGTGTGTGGTTCAACTCTGAAGGCTGTCATAATCACAGGTTATGGACGTGATGGGTCAGGGACAAATTCCCCGGGTGGTTGGGAGCCACTAGAGAGGTGTACCAAATGATAAACACCATGTGGGTTAGACGTACATCATACAGAGTTGTACCATCTCACAACTCCCATGAATGTATGTATAAGCTTTTCTGATACAGACAGTGTATTCAAGAAAATGTTTTTACCCAATATACAAAATAATGTACAAATCCATATGAAATTTTAGATAATTTTATAGGTAACGCAATCACAACCTAGATTAGGTCAGCATGATAGGGTGCAGATCACATTAAAATTCAACTAAATCATACTTAATAGCGCCAATTGAAGACAATTAGACCATTGTTTGTAGACCCCTGGAAGCTAATTCAAAACGTTTGGTCAATATATTTAATTTTTAGGTGAAGTCAGTGAATTTTCAGGCAAGTATCCTGAATGAAAAATGTGGTGTTATTCTAAAAGAAAAATAATTGTCACACTCCTGACAAACATTCTGTCTGGCAAGTTTTCTTAGGGGTAAAGATAGATAGTAAATTTAACATCCTAAGGTGAGTTTTGTGAATTACAATATCTTTTCTAAAGAGAGAATTTGAAGGGAGTAATCACAGGCATGTATGTCTAGACTCAAAGGGAGAGTAATCTTGGTGAGAATTGCAATCTTCACTCTTATCATGAATTTCGAGTTGCTTTGATTTTGTGAATTACCATCAAGGTCATCGATCTTTGGGGTACATGTATTACAGTACACTATTATCAGGTATGCCGCATAAACGCAAGACTGGCCGGAAAATCGCGATACTCTGCAAAAAAAAAATTGATATCTCTCCAAGGCTCTAGAGGGCAAACTACTTAAGACACAGACCCCTTGCCAGAAAGCTCCACATTTTCTCTATCCAACCAATGGCATTATTCTATGGTGGGCCCTCACTTTATGACCACAAATGAAGGGTTTTTATGAGTCTATTTTCAGACAGTTCCACTTTTCGTCCCATGCTGTCTTAATGGATAATTTATAATGCATCCTTTACGGTGGCCTTGCAAAAATGCCATGGCACATACTTTGATGTTATCAGAATATTTAATTAGGAAATTGTTTAAGCTTCATCATGATATGTGGCACATTCCTATTTAAGTGGAATTGACAATAATAAGATGAAAAAAAAAAACAGTATCTTTGAAAATGACAAAAAGTGCCGCACCTTACAAAGAACCTATAAAGGTCTAGAAATGATATTTCTAAACACCTAAGCATTCTATTGGATGGCAAAAATGTGAGAGCCCATCAAAACAAGGGTATCACAGTCCTCTTTCAGAGAGTGGGTCAGGATGTGGCTCTAATTGTAGCATGTGCAATGTACCAAATAAAAGAATCACCCATTATAAGAAGGTTGAAAGGTTCTGAAAATATAAAAGCATATTGAACTGGGAATGTCTCTCCCTTTAGCCCTGTCAATAGAAATTGGGTCTAAGGCTCCCATGAGAAGACATTTAGATAACTATTATTATAATATTATCAACATTATTCATATTTAAAAGATAAAGTTAAAGTCCCACTCCTTATCATAAATCCTAACTTGTATAGAGTCCATGATTATTAGCATGTCAAATGCTTAAAGTATTGATTGCTCTGTGTGGTGAAAAGTTGAAAGTTCAAACATGTGTGAGCCAGCAAGCAGAAAGGACAGTTACTGCGGGATTTAGTACCAGATTTAGCCACCAGGGGGCACCAATATGGACTAGAATAGGACAAATATGACTAAAAGTGTTATAGGCTACTTTTTTATGGAGAATTCAATGGTTTTTGATAAAACGTTCTATTTTGGCTGGAAAGGTTCCAAATTTGGCATGTAAAAAGAATGTTTTTGGGCCAAAATAGGCATTTTTGTTGATTTCTGTTGCCATGGAAACATGATTTTCATTCTAAATAGGAAAATCAATGATCCCATCTGAAGAAACATCCCACAAGGTTTACTATGGTAAAAACAGAATGAAAATATCATTTCTAGATCAAAGGTTATGGGCAAAAAAATTAAAATTTATACAAATTTAGCTAATTAGCATAAATTATGCTAATTAGCTATATATCTCATGACCAATTAGACATAGAGCTTATTAACATTCTTGAAATGGTCAGACCTACCCATATCTAGCAAGCCATTCCTCCAAAACTAACAGGAGTATCTTCTCATGCTATGTATCACTGTAAAGCTAGTGATTTGAATTTTAAAGTTGACTTTTAGCACGGAGCACCCTTTCTCCTTGCCTCTACACATGTATGCATTGGGAGGTAATTCTGATGGGTCTATGGGTCTCTATGGACACCAAGATGGCCGACAAAGGATGGAACACTGGTGTAATGATAAGATAGGCAATGGGAATGTGCCATCTAAAAGAATAATCCATATAGAAATAGGCATCATGGCCAAGGGAATGATTTTCAGCAGTTCTGAAGTCTAAGTCTGCATAATTACATATTTTGATAAATGCCCAAAACTGCCATTGTACTGGGATTTCCTTTTTCAAATTTCAAAGTAATCTGATATATAGTTAACATTTTATGGCCTTGTATATAGCATACTCTGACTGGTTCCATGGAGAAAGCCTGCAGATGACACATTTTGTCCATTTCAACCACCACCAACTCGACACATACTGTGTGAGATTAGCCCAAAAAAATCTGGCTATTCTCTATATATAGGAGATGTCATGCATTGAATATCACACCCCTGAGCTAGATATTTATCAAGTTGTATATGACCTGAATATGGAAGAATGGCTATCTGTATGAGTTGTTAGATTGGAACTATTGAATGATTTTGCACTTTTAGAGGTGTCTTATTTCAAATTGCAAGCACAGAAATTCAGTCAAAATCCATTTTCCTGTAGTAAAGTATCAGAGAGTATGGATGAAATGTTTACTGACATAGAGTTATACTGTTTGTGCTGTATGAGCATCCTAAAAATGCTCCAGTGGCTATGAGCAAAAGGTGCCTATTTGAGGGCAAACCTTCACTCATGAAAGCGTTCACTCTGTTGTAAGTTCCCAATGGATTTTAACGGGACTGATACCATTGAATTTCAAACATATCAGGCTTTCTAATGAATAAAGTTCCAACTACCTGTGTTAGGTTTCTGTGCAAATCATGGTGATACATACAGCCCCTAAGAGGCTTTAGTTATGTCTTTAGTAATATCGTAATGATCTACACCCAAAATGATGCCTGCCTGATGTAACTTTGTACAACCTGATTGAGCGCTACACTATTTCTTTCCTGTTGCCGTGTTTTGGCCGATCTGAAAAACGTACATGTATGATTTCTGCCAATAAACTTGTTAAAACTCAACTCAACTCTGTAAAATATATGATATACCTAGTATTATCTTGTTGTTTTCATATAAAAGCCCTGAATCAGTTACAAAGAAAATTGCCTCAATTTCGATGTACTTTAACAGATGACTATAGGCCTCTACCTTATTGTCCAATGGGCACAGCCATTGCTGAAACTGATACTGGCGAGAATGATAGGAACCATTATGGGAACTATAGCGACACCCTAGGAATTCAGGAGCGAATAGAGAGATTCATTTAATTGAATATTAAACGTAAAAATGTGTAGTTTAATATGAATTATTCCTAAGAGTTATGGCATTAAGCCATAGGGGTAGCTATGGTATATAGCAGGACCTCGCTTGCAGATTTTCATGTATTCACCATAGCTGTTTTTGAGTTAGATTATCCCGTGAAATAGGGGGGTAGAAGTGTAACGAACGCCCAGGTAGGCCTTCAGGAATGTAATATATAATGATTAGACTTGAACGAGTTGACTTTAGGGGGTGATAAAAGCATGACCCTTAGGCAAATGCTTTTATCAAACCCCTAAAGTCAACGAGTTCAAGTCTAATCATTACACATTGCAGTTATAGCATGCTTTCCACCATTAATTATATTTATTTACCTTTAAAATTGATAGAATCCATTGGTTTCTGTTGCGATTTGACGAGACGGCACTCCGCCATCTTGGTTTCATGTTGACGTATGGTTAAGCTGGTGACCTGGTGCAACTCCCATTCTCGGAGGCCTACTAACGCGAATACATTGAGATAGAGTTGTGTCAGTCTATAGCCTAATCCATTCTTTATATGTCAGATGGAGCCACCTGTAGTATTGACAGAATGGCGAAGATGCACAGCCGTTTGTCTGCTTCGAAAGTTTACAATTTTTTTTATATTAAATACAGCCATGATATCAAGGAATATAGTTGACAGGGAGGTAGAATAAGGTTCCAAGGATGTTCTGTCCAAAGTATATCATTTCATTTGGTATATATGCTTCACAAATGGAGGAAATATGTTGGTGTCAACTCGTAGTCAAGGATGTCTGGTCCACTGTCAATTTTTGGGTTCTTTATCCCGATATATGGGAACTCGTTTTATCCACTTTTAGCACTCAAATCAGTGGTGGGTTTGGGTCAGTGCATGTTCCCCCAACAGTCTGCCTTCTATGTAGATGAAGCATGACATTAGGGACCTGGTGGTGGCTACTGATGAGTGTCCCACCCCACTGTTGGAGATCTTTGTTAGGAAATATACACATTGGTGTATGATGGGGTGGGTGACGCTGACATTGTTCTTGCTGGTGTGTTTTAGCCATTTCCTTGCTGCTGTTGCGTAGCTGGCTATGGAAGATTTTGACCATGAAGCCATGAGGAGATCCGAGGATGCCTTGAATATTCCTATATGGTCGCACCAGATGAATTCCAAGGGGTGTTTGTCATTCATAGGGGCAGGCATAGGAGTCTCATCCTGATGGCCATGGGGAAGATTTTCTTCTGATCCCCTGGCCACTGATGTGTTGATGTGTTGACTCTTAGGGTCCATCTGTCCTTGAAGGTAGGCAGTCTCTTGAGGTTGGGGTACCAGGGTTGTGTGTTCCACTCCAGTATGAGTAACAGCCCACTCAGTCTGTCTTCTTTCAGTTTCCTTAGTGTCCTGCTAATGATACAAAAGGGTGGAAATATCAAACAGGCCTGACCTGGTTATAAAGAATGCAATGGTTGCATATATATGCATTTGGGTAGTGATGTAGAGATACAAAGTATTTGCATATTGCATTAGAAGGTGAGGCAAATGGGTCAATGTCAGGTTTTGGGAACTTTTTGAATATTTTCTGTTAGCTTTCAGGGCTCAGTGTCCCACCGTGGCGAAGGCTCTTTAGGCCCTATCTGCCTCAACATTGTCTTCTGAGGGAATGTATGTGGTTTTGAATGTTATGTTCATTTCCCAGGCCAGTCTGAATACTGTTTCAGTCGCTTTATTGTACGGAATGGATTGGCTAGATCGCTCTTTGTTGAGGTAGCTGATGGCTGTAGTATTGTCTATGAACAGGTCGTCAGAAAGTGTAAGATTTTGGCCTTGAAGGCCCTGAAAAACTAATTTTCTAACTACTTTATATAACCTTAACAAACTTGTCAATGTACATCTCCTCAGCTCAGAAGACCAAAAAATACCGATCTAGGCCATCCGGTTCCATTTGTATAGCTTGTTTTGTGTCATGTAACGTCCGGTACCAAAATAATGAAATATGGAGGTAATTGAAGTTGCTCTCAGTAATATAAGAATGTCCTATTATGCATAACAAACACAAGAAATAACAAGGCCAATATGTCTATTATTGACTTCAATTACAGAATGGAACAAAATTTGAGTTATGCATGCACAGTAGACTGCCTCCTACATGATGATAAAAGTACCGGACATTACGTAACATCCGGTACTTTTATCAGAATTATTTCACATAAGCTGCTCTCATATGGAGACAAATGCTGGTAGACACACAATTTCTTCACCTAAGTAGGGGATGATAGGGCCCTTCATATGGGTAATAACAAAGATTTTGAAGCTTTATTTTTTTCCATGTTTTATAACCGATTTAGATTTAGGTACCGGACGTTTCAAATTACAGATTTCCATTTTGAAAGACACATCATGAAAAATTCTCACTTAGTAACATATTCAAACCTCATGGAAATGATACCTATGATCATATACAATACAAAAAATATTTTTGGGATACTCTATAGTGTTCTTCATTCAATACAGGACACTTGTAAAACATACAAAAAGTATAAAAAAGAACAAATTTGGCCGTTTTTTTACTTCGGCAGGCTATAAGTCCTACAGTTTTTGATGGATGACCACAAATTTACATTTTTCTGATAACCCTAAGTGTTCTTCATCAAATGAGTCTATGTAAGTCAAGATTGGTTCACAACTTCTTTCTCCAGAGCCATAAAAGTCCAAAATTACCCCAAAACACAAAATCTACTGCTTTCTGGCGACCTGACCCATCATGATCATGTATGTGTTTTCCCGTGTTTTTGAAGTGTAGGAGTGCCCTGTGGACTGCTAGGATTTCTTTAATGTTTATGTGGAGGGGTTTTATCTCTCCACACCATTCTTCCCCATATTCAGAGTGGGTTTTAGGTATGTAGGCACCCCACCCTGTGTCTCAGGAGTCTGTGTATAGGGTTATCTGTGGGCACTTTTCTGTGTATGTTTTCTTTGCGTGTGGCAGGTTTTCTCTCAGGGTTGGTTTTATAAACCCTCTGAGGGGGATGAATTTGTCGTAGTTACCCTGTGTTGTTATTAAGGCCTGTTTTTTTGCAACGATGAGCTTTTTGGTAAGTACCTTTGCTCTGTCATTTCCTGGTTCTGTGGCTGCTAGGGCCCCTAGAACCTGTAAGAATTTCCTTGTGGTACATATTTGTGGACAGATGAGGGGAAAGGGTCCTCTGAGGTTAAATATGAAATTTAGAATCGATGTTATCAGCTTTAAAATGAGGTATAACACTTGTAGGTAGACATCATAGTCTTGGAGATATTGCTTCCCGAAAATGGAATGACATGACTGTATCAATACAGCCAATAAGCTCTATCATTCATTGATTTAATTAAATCAGGCATCTAATTAGCATAATGATTTAAATAATCAATTAAAAAATGACCATCCCTTCTCATACATTTTGACATAGCTTTGGATCTAGAAATGGTATCTTTATGCTTTTTTCAGTATATGAATCTCCATGAATCATTCTATCAGATGACATTTTTTTCTATATGGAATATAATTTTGGTTACCATGGCAACACATTTATCTGAAAACCCTTATTTAGGCCTTTTTTTTTATTCAAAATGTTCCATTTACATTCCAGATATACAGGAAGTGCCAGGAAATAGAACGTTTTTGAGAAACCACCCTTTTCTGTGTAAAAAAGTATTTTTCACATTTCTAGCCTTTATAGCTCCCCTAGTGGCCAAATACAGTACTAAAAATCCCACAGGGAGGGCCCTTTCCCCTCATCTGCCCACATTTGTACCTTAAAGATATCCTCCACCTTTTGTGAAATCTCGGCCTGTTTTTGTTTTGTATCGTGAGTGTAAGTGTGGGTGAGTGCAGTGTGAACCCAGGTATTCAATGGTTTGTGTTGGTTCTAGAACTGATTTGTCAAAGTTAATCGTTAAGCCTGCATTTTGTAGCACCCTCAGTGTGTGTATTGTGGCTGTTCTGACTTCCTCTTTTGTGTCTGCATAAATTAGCGTGTTGTCTATGTAAAAGACAAGGTTTCCCCCTGCTTTGTTCTCAGGTGTACCATGAGTGCCTTCATGATTTTTGTGAAGATTCTAGGCCCTGGGGAGTAGCCATTGGGGAGGCAGGTGAACCTGTATCTATTACCATGGTGTATTAGTTGTAGGAGGTTTACCAGTAGTGAAAAGTAAGCCTGGGTTATGTCTATGCTGGTTAGGTAGCTGTCTTTTGGTACTGTATTCATAACTACTGACAGGTGGTCCATTTTGAAATGCTTGTATGACATGTATTCATTTAAGCTTGACAAGTTTAGTATGGACCTCTATGTTCCGTTTGATTTTTCTTTTAGGAACATGTGTGAGACAAAGGCTCTAGGTGATGGGAAAGCAGGTTCTATTATGCCAGTTTCTCAAGTTGTTCACTCAAGTTGTGACCATGTGTCTGCTTCCCTGCCTAGACCACCTGCCTGGAAGGTGGACTGGACTGTGTAGGAGGTAGGTGGACTTACTTTTACTTTTGTTGGTGCTGCCTCCGTTGCGTTTGACTTGCTCGTTTTTGTGTTGTTTGCTGTTGTTGTATTGGCCTCCGTTGGTGTGTTGTTTCCTCTTGTCTTAGGGGTGGGGCCTAAGGGCGGTGTGATGGGCAGTTTTATGGCCCTTCACCTGGTTTCTCTGATCCTGGGATCAGAGGGAGGGGCTCACTTGCTCTGTTTGCTCAGAGCGGCAGCCGTTGGTCACGCTTGGCTGCACACACAGCGTGTGAAGGCGTTTAATGGCCCTCAGGTGCTTTGAAGCCGCTCCCCTTGGTTGCAGGGTTGTATAGGGCTAGTCCCTATAGCCCCCCCACCCGACCCCAGGGCCCGGCCCCTACTGGGCTAAGGCCGTGTAGGTTCCAGTGAGGCTGGCCTCCTGCAAGCTTTGTGCCGAGGTGGGGGAAGGAGCCTAGCTCCTACCTCTACGGCGGTCGCTGTAAGAATGACAACCTGCAAGCGAGGTCCTACCATATACCATAGCTACCCCTGGCTTAAATGCCACTCTGTGAAATAATTGGTAAAAAACCTATACCACCAGGCCCCTATAAGGGGGATACGATATACGTAGGCTGCCCCCATTAAAATATTTTTTTGCCAATCTAATGCAACAGGACACTTCGGAAGGGGTTGAGACCACACACGGTCTGCAATGAGTAAACGCCATCTGCAAAAACCTGCAGACGCCGACCAGACGCAAGCTTACCTTGAAGCAGAGGACATTTAGCAATGATTATACCACGGTTATCGCATTTCAGAATGATTTTGACTGCCCAAACTGGATAATCTGAGTGTTTTTATTACAGGATAGAGGCACTGAAGATTACACTTGAATATTGACAGTGTTCTCTTTCTATACTTTTCTTATATGTGACAGCAGCTATGACATATCTTTGACAGTGGTTCATACTGAAAAAGCTCAAGATTGATCCAGGGACCTTCTGATATAAAGTTCTGCATCTTATCTATTAGGCCACGGGGCTGAACAATAGTGTTGGGTTAGATGAGTCATATGTCTGGGACCCTATGGATACCATATATATATATATATATATATATATATATATATATATATATATATATATATATATATATATATATATTTTTGTATGTCAGTGAATGTAGAATGCATTCTAATGCGTCCTAAAGGTGCAGACCATGGTATAAATGCAATGTGTGATGATTAAAAAATGCTTGCACTAGTGCCTTTCAGGTACTTGATAGAGGCACTAGTGCAAGCATAATCATCATATATTACATTCCTATTATACCAGTCAGAGACTGGCATCACTACTGAGTGGCCGCTGAGTTTTCTGTATCAGGAGCACACAAAGCGTAGCCCTGGCAACTACTGCCTCTTTGCCCAGATTAAACACCCAGAATTGATTAATAGCCCATCTTCGTTTCAACTCTGAGTGAGTTTACTGCAGTTTGTGACTTTGTATTAGAGTTGAGATTTTCTTGATAATCTGTTTCTCTCCTTTTCTGTGTGCATTGATCTTCTTTCATGCATGTTTAGAACGTTTTGAATATGATAAATCTTAAGATACTCGACTGCTTTAGCTCTATCCCCACAGACCCCTGAAGGGGTCCGGCGGGGGAGAGTGCGGGGAATCCTTGGGTGAGATGGTAAGAGCAGGCCAATTTACAACAGTACAACAATGCTTGAGGTTAAGGGCTTCGTTACCCACATGCCCATATTGCGATTTCTTTCAATTCTTTTTTCTTCAATATATCACAAAAAATACCTGAAAACTATTGCGTTCCCACGACAACCGACAACAGGAATGGCACTTTCACTGGCAGCCGGGCATCCAGTGGGGACCTTATGTCCTGCATTTGTCAGGGTGGATACCTTTTCCTGAACCTAGTAGTAGCCCTGACAGGTGCTATGTCATATTGGTCCCTATGGCATTCACATGGAATCTCACTATCATGCCCCAATATTTATGCCTAGCCACAAATATATTTCTAGCTGCTTTGGGTAGCCATGGGCGAACATACTATCTCCATAAGGGGTGTTATGGATTGTGGCACTTAAAGAAACCCCTATGTAAATGGGTATCTATTCAGATTCGTGTATACCTCTCTAAATGTCTGATTAATGCCGACCCTCTTCAACCTTTGTGTAAGAATAGTGAAATTGGCGGCCGAGCTTTGCCTGTCAAAATGCCACCTTCTTGTTTAGTGAGTAAAGGACCCTCGACATACCAGTCTCATTTCAACTATCTTTGTTATTCAACTTTAAATAAGAACTCGCATTACTTGCGAACCTAAACGAGAGTAAAAAGGAAAATCCCAGGAGTGCATCCCAATGATCCTATGTACACACTGATAAAAATAGAGTCTAATATCTTAGTCAGTAGTGACTAACTTAAGATAGTCAAATGATAGTGCGATTTTTGGCTATCCCTCTATAGTCACCTGTGACTAACTTAAGTTAGTCATATAGTCAATACATAGTCATGCCTTTAATCTATTGAAATAGTCCTTAGTCAGATGACTATCATTTTGTTGCTGAGCAACATTTAGTTAGTAAATATGACTCATATATACAGTCAGTACTGACTATACCTACAAGCAAACATTCATCCAATCAAAGATGGCTGCCATATGCCTTCCCATTGATGAACAGTTTGAACCCAAAATAACTATTATTATACTGCAATGGCCACAAATATCACACCAAATTGTTAACTTACCTATCCATTAATGGCCAGACATATTGAGTTTCCATTGATGGACAGGTTAAGATGATGATTTGGCCTGATTATAATTGTCTCCTCTTAGTCCAGGCAACCATAAATATGTCCTCTTTCTGGATGATGGTTTTTGTGCACAGAAACCTGTGACATCATCAATCTGTGAGCTCTACATATAGTCAAATTGACTATCTTTTTGACTAATATGTGACTAAGGTATATAGTCATGTGACTATGGGGCTCAGAATATGTGGGTATAGTCACTACTGACTATAGGTTTTATTATCAGTGCAGCAGCATTATACATTTGAGTATACGTCTCTTTGTCACGATGATACCTGTTTCACTGGAAGAGGTTTCTCATGTATACTTCTAGCTAATTGCCCTTATTTAAACCCAGGTCATTTGTTGATCGTTGTATTTTCCAGATGCAACATGATGATAAACCTTTCGATGCATGCAATTTAGAGAGTGGTGGTATATCAAAAGTAGGTCCACATATCTGACATATCTAGCAATTTGAATCGTTATTACAGGTCGCAAATTGTAGGGCTATACTCTCTCTTAATTTGCGATTTGTGGTGATGCTTTTAATGTGGTAGTAGCTATGTATGTGTTACACGTAAAACATGTAGATGTAAAATCGAAAGAATGTGTGCCGTAGAGGTGGAAACTAAAAAGATAATCCAGTTTTCTAGTAAATTCCCCTCATGCCAACCACACTTTGCAGTGGCATTTCTTTCCCTCCTGTTTTAAATACCACTAAACTGCCCGTGGCTACCATGCACAGACTCTGGCTGGGACCCCTACCTACAATCCCAGTTTCTGTGGACTAGGCTTCCACCAACTAGCCTAAGGATGGGGGTGGTAGTCTCGGATTAAAACTGCCCCTACCGAGGCGATGGGAAGGTGAAAGGTCTCGTATGTGAAAAGGACTATATAAAAGGCCTTCAAACGTGCCCTCTTCATCAACAAGTTCGACCTTGCTACAGAGCCTAGACATCCACCATTAGCATCTCCATTAGCCATGGGGGTGTGGATGGGGGGTTCCCAATGTCACATGTCGATTTTAAAAAATGGCCATGTCCCCATGTCAATTTTAAGAAATGGTCATGCCACCATGTCGACTTTAAGAAACTGTTCATGTCACCAAGTCGATGTTAAGAAATTGTTCATATCCCATGTCAATAAGCTTAAAATGGGCCATTTCGCCATGTCAATTTTAGTGGTCCATACCTCCCCATAGCCATACCTCATTATTCACCATGCGATTCTCTTTTTATATCAATGCTGGTTTAGAAACCTCCACGGTCAGGTTAGACCATGGACACAGCTCCACCAATACCCACACCTAATTACTTCTACCTCCACCATAATCCTACTGCCACACCTCGCCCTCTTACAAATAAAGCCCCCTGGGTAAAGCCCCCCTGGAGGGTGTTGCTTCTATTGTAAAAAAAGCTGTAAGTATGTGCCCTCTTTTCTAAACAAGTCGTGCACTGCTTCACCAAAGTACTTGCACTCACCACATCAGTCTGAAAAGTCACCTGCCTTGTTTAAAACAGAGAGAGCTGCACTATCAGGTACCTACTCATGCCACACACTCTATAGTATATTATAATGACTGACTTCTCCCAACTAGGTACCTGCTCAAATCCCCCTTTTTTTAGCACCGTACTTGAATGACCACTTGTGAGGGACAAAAGGGACAAGTTATAGCTACATGAAAAGAAAGGACTGGAAACGAGGGAATTTTTAGCCAGCTCTTCCTTTTACTATAGGAGCAACACCCTTCATGCTGTGGTCCAGTCCTGGGCTCTCCTATTGGGTATAATCATTAAACTGTAGTGCCTGTTTGGAAATAGCAGTGGCGAAGCTAAAGTGCAGCCATTTTTTTTAATCTTTATCATTACAACAGTGCGTGCATCATTGTTGGTAATCATGGAAGTGATGAGCTGCTAGTTAGGAGGATCTAACGACCTGGGGGACTTAATGACTCCCTCTGTGACTACCGGTTATTGCAGCAAGGGGAAACTATAGCTCCTACAACATTGATCCCTCCCACACCTCAGCCTTAACTGCTTGAGGCCGGGCTTGAGGCTCCCGGACACAGCCGATCTCTTTAACACATCCACGTACTGCCTGGCATGGACATGGAAACATGGTCATCCATCCTCCATGGTCCGCTACCTGCCCATTCTGCTGACTCCAGTACATGGTCATATTTACTCTGACGCTTAACAATTCACCACTAGTCCAATGACCAGGAAGGAAGGAAGGAAGGGAGTGATTTATAGTTGCCAAGTTATGTCCTCATCTTTTTTCATGCGCTCATGATTATGATTTTAGGGCTCATTTTCTAGTCATGCCAATGAATATGGTAATTAATAGGTGGCTGTCCTAGGCTGTCCATTTTAAGCAATGGTTAAGTGGAGCGTGAGAGATGCTCCCATAGACCTATATCCAATGCCTGGAAATAAACAGGCCCCTGACAGAACACTATCGGTACGTACCTAAACCCATAGGGAGTGGATAGGATAAACTGTGGCAGGCCAGACAGAAAGATGATGTCGCAGAGATTTGAGCAGTCCTTTAAAATGATGTTAAGGCAGGAATACGACCAAATACATTATGACGACTGTGTGTGCCTAAGGGGTCTCCCATAAGATTTGGTAAGGCCTAGCTAAAGACTTCAGAATATCCTACATCAGTGCATCTAACGCTGGTAACACGAGCCTCCTTGAAATGAATAAATGTTCTCTGACAAAAAAAAGAGCTTCACTGAAAACATGGAAGATCTGAAACTAGTCAGCAGTGACCACTTTGGGTCCTCAAGTTGATGATACCTAAAACTACAACTTTTGGTAGTCAAAATGACGACTTTAGATCATCATCCTGACAACCTGAGTCATCAGGATGACAATACTGACAGTACAGATTTGTCATATTGATGACCCAGGTCGTCAGGATGATGACCTAAAGTCATCATTTTGACCCGGTACTTAAAGTTGTAGTTTTAGGTATCGTCAACTTGAGGACCTAAAGTGGTCACCGCTGACTAGTTTCAGATCAGTGCAATTTCTTTGTAGAGTGTTACACAGGAGATGTGTTCTTAAATGGACTGTCCCATTATGTTACTGCCTCCTCCAGCACCCTCCAGCATTGAAGCAATATGTGACTGACACAGAGGAGGCTGCCCTGGAGGTCCAAGGACTGTGTCATAGTGTTCTTTGGTGGGGACAAGAAGGCAGGTCTTATAAAGGGTGCCCTGGCAACATGTGTGTTGGCATATTATCCATTTTCAGCTGGATAAGAGGGCTCCTTAATGTAAAACTAAAGCCTGTCTATGTCCTTCTACAGGCAGGATAATGGTAAAGGCTTACAAAGCGTTTTGTCTTGTTTCCCCCAGTCCCAATACCTTGAAAATATTAACACACATGTACATCAAACAGACTTAATCCTTAATTTCTAAACCAACGCTCGCCTCCACCCTGCTGTCTGTGAATATGCTATTCTTATCCTGAAAGTGACAGGCCCTCGGCAGGAGGCAATTAATGTTCTAGTTCGAGATTGTGCCTATACGTTCATAAAAAGAAAGACACTTTGGGGTGGAGTAAATCTAGGCTTGTCAATGATGAGGTTGGTGCTTATAGGGAGATGTTAGAATAAATATGCATAGAAAATCAACTCAGGGGCGGATCCAGGATTTTCAGAAAGGGGGGGGGGCATAAATCTGACCATGGGCAGCAAACATAGATGTGAGGTACAAGTGGAGACCTGTGATGTTGCGAGCGTAGCGCAGCAAGCTTGTTGGGGGTATCTGGGGCATGCTACCTCAGGAAAATTTTGAATTTTAGAATGCAAATGGTGCATTCTGAGAGCTCTACTGACTGAAGTATTTGAGGGTTCACTTAGGGTTTCATCCAGGTTTCTTTTTTGAAAGAAGGAGGGACTTCTCAGGGGTGGATCCAGGATTTTTGGAAGGGAGGCATAATTTGGGTCCTGGACATCAGGGGAGGAACAATTGCAGCACTGTGATGTTGCAAGTGCAACATAGCATCCCCTCCAGGAAATTTTTGAAATATTGAAGGAGGATAGTGCATTCTGGTGGAGTCTGAGGGCTCTCCTGACTAAGCTATCTACAGCCATAAGTAAGGATTCCCCCCTCTAGGTTTCAATAATGTCTTGTGGAGGCAAGCCCCCAGAAAATTTTGAAATCAAGAGGGGAAAAGATGGATTCTGAGGGATTCTGATGGCTCTCCTGACTAAATATACCTACAGCTATAAGTGAGGCTTTTCCCCCTTCCCATTTCAAAAGTATTTTGAAATCTAGAGGAGAAACAGTGCATTTTAGTGGATTCTAAGGGTTCCACAAACATGGATAACTAAGGGTTCCATAAACATGGATTAACATGAATAACCATTCAAACCCATTTGAAAATGCTTTTTGTCTCATGAATTTATTTGAAAAAAAAAACATTAAAAAAAGGTACCAGCTCTCCTATTTTACAGTCCCCTCCCCCCTCTTCTCTTGTCATATCCCTATCTGGATCCCTTTTTACCCTGATGGGCCACTTATTTTCATTCTCTAAATCCTCTCTGAAACTCCCCCCCCCCCCATTTCTCCTACTTCCACACATCAAGGGGATGCCCTGGTAGATCTTTAAAAACTGGGAAAAAAGAGTGGTTTGCAGATATGCATACTCTTTTGTCAGCACCCAGTATGTACCACACCCTGTCATAGTCCCAAGGGTCACATTCCCTATCCATGCTCCCAGTATCATGTACCATACCCTATCCATGCCCTCAAGCTTACATAACCTGCCCATGTCCCCAGTATCATGAACCATACCCTGTCTATGTCCCAAGCTTACATACCCTGTCCATGTCCCCTGTATCATGTACCATACCCTGTCTATGCCCCCAAGCTTACATACCCTTTCTATGTCCCTAGTATCATGTACCATATCCTGCCTCATGTTCCCTGTCCACGCCCCCAGTATCATGTAGCAGACCCCATATCGTGTAGCAGAGCCTGTCTACACCCCCAATATCATCTAGCAGTCCCTGTCTATGCCCCCAGTATCATGTAGCATAACCTGTCTACGCCCCCAATATTATGTAGCAGTCCCTGTCTACGCCACCAATATCATCTAGCATAACCTGTCTGCACCCCCAATATCATGTAGCAGTCCCTGTCCACGCCCCCAATATCATGTAGCATAACCTGTCTGCACCCCCAATATCATGTAGCAGTCCCTGTCCATGCCCCCAATATCATGTAGCAGTCCCTGTCCAAGCCCCCAATATCATGTAGCAGTCCCTGTCCAAGTCCCCAATATCATGTAGCAGACACTGTCCGTGCCCCAGTATCATGTACCCTGCCTAATACAATTCCACTTTCATTTATATTTGAAACTGTAGAATCCTTAATAATAGTCCGATTCGAAAACCGTAAAAACTGGCATATAACTGAGAATTCACTGACTACAAAACTTTCAAAAGCGGGGGCGTACGCCGCGTCCGGCCCCCCTTAAATCCGCGCCTGTCAACTGAGAATGATTACATGTAATATCAAACTTCACTTGGCAATTCGTGAGCCTGCTGTTAGATAGATCTACTTAACGATACCCAAGGGTTTTAGATGTGTTGGTTATGTGTTACAATTGCTTATACATTACAAAATAAAAAAGTCAAAGTTCTAAATCAAGTAATTTAATATGTTCTGCTAAAACCCCTGAGAATTCCACACAATCATTATGCATTGGTCCTGAGGAAGGAGGGAAGTGGGTTCAAAACACGCCTATTACTATAGCTGAGCCTCATATATTTACACTTGAAGAAAAACTGTCCTGTTTTGCTCGGCTTGCCGTGTCAAGTAATCTAAAGTATGTCATATTTTTGGCCTTAAATACAGTGCCACATACAGATGGGTCCAGGGGTTACACAAGTATACTTCACCCGCAGACTGACAGAATAGGAACTGGCAATAATTGTTCTATGATAGATACCCGGTGTGAAGGGGGCATTTGGGAAGACATTTAAGCTTTCTGAGGGAGCTGCTCCTCTGACCTCCCAATCTCTCTATGAGCCGCTCAATGAGCAGTTCTCTCTCCTGGCAGCGGCCGTTACAACGCCTGTTGGTCATAAAAAGAAGACTCCTGATCAATAAGGAATCAGCCAGATGAACACTAAGGGCGGCACCTAAAACACGGATTGAGGCCTGCGGATTACCCACACTCCTTCCGTTTGGGAAACGGAAGTGGAATCCAGCGTCCGTCGGTGTCGCCCCCTGTGGGTGCTGTCGGTGTGCGCTCTGGTGTGGGTTGTTTGTGAGTTATGAGCGATTGTGGGGTTTAGTTTCGCTTCTGTGGATATAAACCATCTTTAACTATCTCGTCCGTTAGACTGCTGCGTATGAGTTCCAGGGCCAGGGTGTGTATCTGAGAGAGAGCCCGCTGGTGCAGGCCCAATATTCGACTGTATGTTGTGCAAATTGAGAAATGGTGCTTGAGTTATTGGCAACCCAGCACCGTATTTCCTTTTTATCCTGTTATCCCTTGTTTATGCCTGGCAGAAAATGAAGAGGCCCCCTTTCCAGTGTAGTCATATTTCCTCTTCAGGGGAAAGCAATGATGTGGACAGGAAATGTCATGGGGGAATAAAGGAGGGGTATCGGAGGATTAAAAACGTTTTAGTGCAGCTACGATGAGTTCAGATTCTTTTGAATTGTTAACCAGTCCCGTGTATTTGTATCTTTGTAATCGCATATGTACTTAGTTATTCACATCTCAATCAATTAATGGATTCCAAGCAAAATTTCATTTGTGTTGAAAACCACTAATTATGTACATTCTTTACTCTCTTACAGACACTCCTATTAGAACGTGGAACTCCAGTATCTAAGGAAGGAATGCCCAGGAGGTGTAGCATTACGAGCAGACAAGTTTACCTAAGTGTATCAGGGGGATCTTAATGTGTCATAATGTGGAGTCTTGAAGTCGCTATATCCATGTACTATAGTGGTTACCCCATGTAGCGTGACTGTCAGCTAACATGCAACTGCCATCCCTCACCTGTCATTCATCTCCCACAGGTGGGGAGTGAGGGCTGCCTCACGGTACACTGAGTTGTAAAGCACCAGTGTATTAACTTCAGATGCCTCTTGTTGAGTGTAGTCTAAGGTCACTCGGTGATGTGCCTCCCACCTGCTGTTATTAGCTATACATGGAATGATTTCTCTGCTAAGAGGAAACCACAGTGACCCGTCAGTATACCACACTGTGTAGGACAGTACCACACCCTCCTGCTGCAAACACTGAACCCTTTATCATCTTCTTGGTAGATGCACAGCCATTCATCTGCCATCTGGAGTTGGCAAACCTGAGATATTATCATCTCAATGCTGCACAGAGTATACATAGGAGTCACAGAGTAGGCCTCAAGACTCAGTGTCCCTAAAACCATCTGGTGTATTGTACAGGATATTATTACATGGAATGTACTCTAGGGATATTAGTTGAATCCACCAGGTCCTAAGAGGGTTACCTCTATCTGTTGGAACATCTCCAGTGTGAAAGTAATCTGAGGCGAGGGGATGAGGTTGGTGAATGTTAGAACTATGAAGAGAAAGAGACACTAGATGATTAATCTTATCTGGATTGAAGCAGATCCTATGGTTACAGCATGTTATCAGACCCAAATAACCCCCAATGCTAGGAACTAGCTAACTAACTGGAAGAACTTCATTGGATAGGCCCTATATGTTTCAAAAGGTCATGCTTCAGGTACACTGATAATAAAACCTATAGTCAGTAGTGACTATACCCACATATTCTGAGCCCCATAGTCACATGACTATATACCTTAGTCAGATATTAGTCAGAAAGATAGTCAATTTGACTATATGTAGAGCTCACAGATTGATGATGTCACAGGTTTCTGTGCACGAAAACCGTCATCCAGAAAGAGGACATATTTATGGTTGCCTGGACTAAGAGGAGACAATTATAATCAGGCCAAATCATCATCTTTACCTGTCCATCAATGGAAACTCAATATGTCTGGCCATTAATGGATAGGTAAGTTCACTATTTGTTGTGATATTTGTGGCCATTGCAGTATAACAATAGTTATTTTTGGTTCAAACTGTTCATCAATGGGAAAGGCATATGGCAGCCATCTTTGATTGGATGAATGTTTGCTTGCAGGTATAGTCAGTACTGACTGTTTATATTAGTCATATTTACTAACTAAATGTTGCTTAGCAACAAAATGATAGTCATCTGACTAAGGACTATTTCAATAGATTAAAGGCATAACTATGTGTTGACTATATGACTAACATAAGTTAGTCACATGTGACTATAGAGGGATAGCCAAAAATCGCACTATCATTTGACCATCTTGACTACTGACTAAGATATTAGGCTCTATTTTTATCCGTGTATTAGCAGCCATGACATCGTTGGATTACATGTATATGATATTCGTTGCAGCACAGTTCCAAGATACCGCAAAGTACATTCCATAGAGTGGTAAAGGCTATCACCTCTCATGTAATAAATTCATTTGCGGGCCTCCAAATCAGCCTTCACAATGTTTAACCGCTTCTGTCATGTTCCTATGGACAACCAGTCACTTAATGACTCGTCCTGTCCATCTAACATGACCATAGCTAGGATCCCGAATGTGACTACAAACTTCACCTACGTAGTAGAACTGTACCTAATTGGAATAGTGTGCTTGATAGGACTTCCAGCCAATATAGTCTCTATAGTGGTGATGAGGAGGGACAGGGAGAGGAGAGGGGCCTTGTTCCTCCTGCAGGTATTGGCAGTGGCTGATGGCTTTTACCTCTTTGTTGCACTGCTCAGATACCCCTTGAAATACATGATCCACAATAGCCTGGCCTTCCAGACTATGCAGCTTTATGTGTTCCCCCTGCTGAAAACCGCCCAGAGTATTGCCATCTTTATGATGGTCTTTGTTACAGTTGACAGGTATATCTATGTCTGTATACCTTTACGGGCTCACAATTTGCTCAATAGAAGAAAGCGATGGATTGCGACCATTGGCATATTCATCTTTGGGTTCATATTCAATATGCCACGTTTTGTAGATGTCTGTATCCTTCGGATCATGCGCTGTGGGCAGTTGGTGATGGATGCTGTGGTGTACACTCATCATTTCAACCACGTGCTGTATTATGACATCTACCAATGTGCATTGTACATCATCGTCCTCTACGCAGTGCCTCTGGCCATTCTGGTCATCCTCAACTTCAAACTCATCAGTGCTATCCGCCGGTCAAGGCGAAGGCATCGACTACACCTTCACCTCAATCACCAGCATCACCACTACCACCACTCAAGGAACCATCCACACCACCACCACCAACATGCCAATGACCACTACGATAACAATGCCACCATGGTGCTGGTCATCATAGTCTTAATCTTCTTAATCTGTGAGACACCTGAGCTTATCTTCAGGGTGATAACCTCTCTGGACAGAGCTCTAAAACGCATGGAGAGCACCATGGACATGAACATCCACTACGACTTTGCTACAGTGCTTGAGTTGCTCATGGTGATTAACTCGTCTACCAACTTCTTCATCTATTGTATCTTTGGGCGGAGATTCCGCCAGGTGATGAGGGAGACTTTCCAGTACAGGCCAAGCACCACCACCGTTATTACCCAGGAAGCGGTGCCTCTCCAGCAGCAGCTGTACCAGGGATGACGAAGGGTTTACAGGTGTGTCAGGGTGGAGTCCACCTCCACCACATCCACACCTGAGCAGATCCAGAACAGGGTCACTGAGCACCCGGTCTGACGACGACCGCCGCGCTCCACGGCGTCCACACGGCTCAGCCCTGCCTCCCCCTGCACTGCAGCAGCTGCCGCGAAGACCACCCCTCTCCCCGCCGTGGGCGCGCTCTCCTCCCAGACCAAGGCCACTGGCCATTATGCTGGGGACTATTGTCAATTAAGGTATTAATTTAATTTTAGGGAACAGGTGATGGTACTCAAAGATAACATGTAGTTATCAGATTCTTCGAAACTATGATAATATAACCCTGTACATATATGAATTTGTGTTAGTTTTCCCAATGACAGTAACATAATGTATATATCTGTAAACGTTTAACCTTGCGAGCAACATTACTGCACAACGGGTAGACAAGTTATCAACTATACTTTATGGATATTGAGAGAAATGTAAAATGTTACCAAATATGTAGGCATGACAAACGTTGAAATTATACAGTATCTAGGTTGCACTTCCGTATTTTAAAAATTTTGATAGGAATAAGTGCAATGGTGTAGGAAATTCCAATACCGACATTTTATTTTAATTTTCGGATAGCTAGAATAGGAAGAGTATTTTTTTTCTATTTCACACCATTTTGAACAATCAATTTACTATAGTAGGTCATGGCTTTATTTATCAAAATTGATAACATTTACTGCTTCAAAAGAAGGTCGTTTGGATTATGTATTTGATTTTCAATACCCTCTCACTCTTCAAATAACATTGACACCAACCACCCTTTTCAAAAGAATCAAATCTCCGCATGTTTTGGCAGGTTCTAGAGGGGTGACCATGCAATCAACATAACAATGTTCGAGGTGTATTATCGGTAGGAATCATATTACACTATGAGAAAATGAAAATAGAAATGTCATGTTATAGCATAATATCATGCAAATTAGTTTTTTCCCATTTGTTTCATTGCGCCAGCTCATTGCATGTCCTTAGCGTCAAAAGGTGATTATTGAAGCATACACTTGCACAACACGCCACTGCACAAATGAGGGGTCTGCTGTTTCTTCTGAAGGTAATCAAACAAAGCTGTTAATTAATTTGAACTGCTGCAGACTTCTTTTCAAAGAATCTGAAAGTGTGTTTTATTCAAGGCATCTTCGAATGAGAGGAATTTCGTGTTCCATTTGACGTTTTGTTTATTTTGCCTGAGTTGACTACGTTTTTCAATCCTTAGAACCTGTGATCTAAACTGCATATAAGACTATAAAAACAAGTAAGACATTAGGGGTCTGTCCAATTGTAAACAATTGGGGGAGACGATAGAAATTACAAACATTCCCCTAGCTGTGTTACTTATATGATATACATGTATGTAGCCTCATGAAACAAGGGGGTGTGGATGGGGGGTCCCCCATGTCACATGTCAATTTTGAAAAGTAGTCATGGCACTTGTCACTTAAATCCCCATGTCCCATGTCATCTCTAAGATTTGTGGATTTTAATAAATTGCCATGTCACCATGTCAAATTTAGTGGTCCATACCCATAAACAAGCCACAGTTTCCATTCAGAATAGGACCAGTTTGCCATGAGAATAGGCACATGCAGTGAGCCTGCAGTGAGGACAGTGAGGTGGTACTATCTAGTGAGTATTGAAAGAACTAAGTCCCACCAGCTAAACACAGGCCCTATCTGCATACTACCTATTGCAAAAACAGTCAACTAGATTCAACACATTGGATCAAAGAGAGAAAAATCTTTTCAACCAATCACAGCACAGCAATAATTCAGTGCAGAACACCCCAATATTATGCGAATGAGCTGTATTTGAGTGTAAACTATAATGGGAGCCGGCCTATGTTATGACTACTTAAGACCTGATTAGGTAATTAAGAAAGGTTATTCATAACAAACCGTCTCCCATAATGAACATGTTCGAAATTGACAGTATTGTCTACCAGAAGAGGTAGACAGCAAACAATCTATACATCAATGGGAGTTTCTTTTCTTTTTGATTAGCCAGCTTCCATTCTAATTGTACCACTTTTTCACTCTGTCAAGAGCACTATGATTAGGATGTCCTACAGACCAGTGCATGAAGTTATCAAATGAGTGGTAAAAATAGGCCCAAGTTTACACAGTATGTGTTATTTGGATAGCATCCTATCCTAATCAAATAATCACGATCTCAGTAATGAAGCTGGTGATTTTAATTATTATATATCACGGTAAGGACCTACCAGGGTAGAACCATGGGGATGGGTCCCACATTCGCAATCAGATGGTCAATCATTTCGGTAGTGTATAGACAGTGAGTTGACATAGTAATGAGGATAACAATGTGCAAATTTAACAAACCATTTCCGCCCATAGACTCAAAAGAGTTACTTAGATAGAATGAGATATGTGATATATACACGCGTATATACAGGTGCCTGAAGAGTCATAAATGTACAGATGGATTGTATAACTGCTTGACACCAGTCTTTGTTTATCTAGATGAGAGTGTTAAGTATTAGTGTTACAAATATGGACAGAATCCTAAACATAAATGTGAATACAAAAGGTAGACAGAAGACAGGAGTATAAGTAAGTCGGAATGCATACAGGTAGATGTAACTATGATTGAACCACAACCACTATTACGAATTTTCTTGTGCATAGGCCTATATATATATATATATATATATTGTAGCGCTCCGAACCCCTGTTGTCTTTGCTCTATGAAAAGGACCACGAAGACTCCGTCAACTAGGATATCAACACTGTTTATTGCCTGGCTTCTGGCCACACCATCTAATCCGTCGGTGAATATCGCCTCTCCGTATTTACGCTTGGGGGTAAGCCTTGCTATGTGTCTCGACCAGCGCGTAACCCGGACTGACTGTCGGAGAAACACAACCACTATATATACGCTTACCATTTCACCGACGCTGGCACCGTTTGGCGCGGTGCCAGCGCCGGGAAACACTCCCCCGAGCACCGCCAGGGTTGCTCGCTCCTAACGTGACTCCGGGATCGGCGGGTTCCACGCCCCCATGCCAGGATGGTTTCGCTTCCACCGCCTCCCCCTCGGTCTACGCCACACTCTCCCCAGCTAATCAACAACTTACGGGGTAGAAGTGCCAAAATACCCTCCTGCGGATGGGTGTCTAATTTTGAATAAAACTATTACACCGGTCCCCTAGGTGTCTCTGTTATTAATAGTATACACAAGGGAAAAAGGACATAGTCATACAGTGATAAGATAAACTAGCCCGCTCCTGCGAGTGGCTTCAAACATAGTAAACTGACTGCCGTCCCCTATGCAGTATATAGTAACAACAACTTGGTAACATGCCTTTACACAATAATACGACGTCAACTGGTAGTGGTCTGTAGATACCCCGCTGCTTCAACTCCCCGAGTAGTCCCACAGCTCCGGCAGTGACCTCCTCCGCCGCCCCGTCGGTGACCCATCAGCGCCTCCACCGGCGTCCTCCATCGCAGCCTGCAGCTCCTCGGCCATCCTCCGACTGCAACACAAGGTGAGTAGCCCCTTTTAGTATCATCTCCCACCTTCCATGCTTCGTCTTGTTGTGTCCCCCTAGCGTTAGGTGAGGTTCCCCCGAGGACTTAGGCCCCCTACCGACCTGTACTGGTCCGTCCGCAGAAGCTTCCTCCGCCTCCCTCTCCGCCTGTACTGGCCACCGTCCCGCCCCCCTTCTCCGACAGCAACAATCCTGACCCGGTAGCATCTCCGCACCTTCCCCTATACTGGGGAGGGCCCTCCTCCCTTCCTTGGAACCGCGAAAGGTTGACTTACCCTACTGTTTAGCGGACTGGTGTTCCCCGGGGCTGCCTCTTGCCATCTCCCCTTCCTTCTCCTCCTCCTCCTCGGGACACTCCTCCTCCTTCTCCGTCTGCTTCCCCCGAGGCCAAGCCTGACCGCACCGAGCGCACAAACCGGACGGTGTGGCATCACCATATTGGGTTCTAGTCACTTGCACTAGCTCGTAATCTCCGTTGGGTAAGCTTTGTATGGCGGCTGACATGATCCCTCCAGGCACCACTTTAAGGTCAGGCCCCATGGTCACCGGCTGGCGCAGTCTTGTTGCATACTCCCTCAAAGCTGCCGGCCTGGTGAAGTCGTTGTGCCAGGGCATGGAGGCTTCTGCACACTCCTCCTCTCCTCCTCCGCTCCGACTCCCCCCTTCTGGTATAGCTGTAACTCCAATTATCCCCTGTGTTGGTGCCACCCCGCCGGCCTCCATGTCCACCATAGGTGCACCTGTTACCACTACCACCCTATCCCGTGTAGTTGGGGGCAGGTGCAGTTCCTTCGCCATACTTTCCACCACCGTTTCCGTGCCAGCAGGGACCAAGACCATCGTATCCGCTGATTCCCCCTCGGCCACCGTCTCTACTTGGAGTAGAAATTCCCCCTTGGGTGACTTAATAACCAGCCCATCCATGCCCACAGTAACAGTTCGGGGGTGGCGTACCAGACGGGGGGATGTGGCTTCCGCATGTCCTCTCTCCCCCGACGGTTTGGCCCGATCCTCCCCTGCCCTCCTCCGTGCTCCCGCAGGCGGAGTCTGCATAAGTAGTTCCTCTGTGCTCCGCCGACTCGCTCCCCCCACCCCAGGAGATATAAACACCTCTTCCATAAGGTCACTGAGTCCACTCTCCTCTCCTATCACCTTCTTCTTCTGGGAGGACTTACCCCTCTTCTTGTCTTTCTTTGGTGCTGTAGCGGCCCTCCTCTCCGCCTCCTCCTGCACCTGTCTCTCCTGCTCTAGTTTAAGTTGGCGGGCCCGCTCCGCCTCCTCCTCCCTCTGAATTCTGGCCTGCTCCTCTCTCCTCCTACTTTCTTCCTCCGCCTTCTTTTTCCTCCCCTCAGCCATGACTTCTCTGAATTTCTTTTCCAGTTCGGGGCATCCCTTTACCAAGGGGGGAATATCAACTTCCTCCTCACCAGGATTTTCCCCGTTGGGGGTCTTAGTAGCCTGGGGGAGATCCACTCCTTTGGGATCTCTGTCCTCCACCTTAGCTGGCGATTGGGGGATGGTCTCTGTTTCAACTAGCGTCGGCTTGGGTCTATCCTCCGACAGTTGGTACGGCGGGGGTTTGTCTGGGCTGCTATCCAAGCCCCCTGTTATCTGAAAGGAGTTTTCTTTAGTAGGGGACGAGTCAGCTTCCTCCGCACTGTTGGCCCCTGATACATCCTCATACTCCTTCGTCTTAATAAGCGATCGGGGAATAGGTTCCCCAGCTATTATAGCTTCATATTCTCTCTCTATGCTTGGTATGTCCAATTTTTCCACCGGCAGGTCCCTCTCCAATCTATTTAATGTCTTAGTAGGTGTCTCGGCCCCTTGGCCGAATTTTTCCATGATTCTATCTAGTACAAAACGGAGCTTTCTGTCCTCCTCTTGGGACAGCAGGTATTTCCCGACTCCTCCTCCCGCTTGTCCACCAGACTCCCTTCCCCTTTTTTCTCGTCTTCCCTTTCCACTGCTGAGTCTTTGCGGGGTGATTTTCTAGGTCGTTTCTCCGGCGCACCTCCCTCCCCCTCCAGAGGCCGCTTGGCCCCCTTCCCCGCACTTCTGGTCACCACCCCGGTGTCAGGGAGGCCCTCCCTCTCAGTGGGGCTGGGTAGCCCGACCAGACCCTCCAGAAAGCGAGAGGCCTTAGCGACCTCCTCCTCATCTTCTGAGCCCAGACGGATCCCTGGTGATAGTAGTGACGATATGGTCGATGCCGGGGTCGCCCCGCCCCGTCCCTCGGCTGAAGTTCCGGGCTTGGCCACGTCCCCCGCCTCTCCTTCCCCGGTGGTGCTCCCCTGAGCCGATCCGGCGGCAGCCTCCCCTGTCTCGCTTGGAGTGTCCTTGGCCAGCCCCACAGGTAATAATTTGGCTTCCCCCGGTGGGCTCCACGGCCACAGCTCCCGGTGGCCACGCTGGACGTGCCGGAGTAAGTCAGAGAGTCTATCCTTGGATACCATATGTTCACACCCGGGGCACTGGTAGCCCGGTTGATATTCACTGTGCGAGTTCAGGTGCCGGGTCATAGCATACTTGGTCTTAAACGCCCACCTCTTCGTCCCCCGTGGGTCCAGTCTGCACTTCTCACATCGGAAGCGGGGCACCTCCACCCCGTTCACTGTCTCCATTGGCAGAGGTTTCTCTTGCTGCTTAGGTCCCATGATCAGGTATTCTGGTGTCGGCCAAAAACTAGTCGGAATTGACAGTCCCCACCCTGCTCCGTCCTATTTATGGGCCCCCCGGCCATCACTCTGCCCTCTTGGGGCACCGCCCTCCCCCTCCTGTCGACCAATCAGGGGCGGGTCCTTCTTCGGCGCACGTGCGTTCTCAGCTCCTCTTGCAGCGGACCTGCTCTCATCTTTCCCACGGTTATTCCCCTTCTCCGCCTGGGGCCCGTGGGAACCTGCCTCTTGGCGTTTCCGGTCCCCCTCCGACCTCCTATGCTCCGAGCTGCTTCTCTCCGAGTGGTGCTTCTCGGAGCTCTGCTTTGCCGACCCTGCCCGCCTCCTATCCCCACTCCTGCCCTTTTGTCTATCATCGTCTCTCCGGCGACGGCTCCCCGACCTGCTTGAAGACGAGTGTGGAGGGGACCTGCCAGCCCTCTCCCTCCTCCGTCTGTCCTTGCTTCTGCTGGAGCGTTCCTTCTCTTTCTGGGTTCTATTGGCTGTAGACTTATCCTCCCCAGCTCTGGAAGTACTTCCCGGTAGGTGACCTCCGTTCCCGCTTTCTGTTATACGCTTCTCCTCCCTCCTGAACTGTTTCTTTTCTTCTCTAAAACTTTCTTTGAGAACCACACGCCTGTTATCGTCTGCCATGGTCACCCGAAGTTCGTTACAATTTAAACTTGTGACGTCACCGGCGGGCTGGTTGCTTGGAGACGGGTCAACCGGCGGGAGATGTTCCTCCCCAGGGGGCAGCACCCCTACGGCGCACCTCCCTATAGGGGGCGCCCCCTCACCTCCTGCGGGGTTCCCGCTAGCTGTGGCAGGGGGTCCCACCCTCGGTGGCCGATGCCTCGTGCGTTCTCCCTGAGCTCTCCCCTCCTCTCTCCTCTCATTCCGCAGGTTTTCCTGTTGAGCTTCTTCCAACATTTCAAAGATCCTCCACTTTTCCTCATGCTTAGCTATCACCCTCAGCCTCTCGGGGTCACGCCGGGCCGCCTCCCACACCGCCTCCTTTGCCGCGTTGCGAGCCATCCTAGCCTCAGACGCCCCGGGGTCCTCCCCCTCCACTGGGCTCTCCGGGTCATACGCCGGCAGATCATCCAAAGGGGGCTCATCATTAGGAGCATATCCCATCCAGTGAGACATAGCTGCCTGCTTCTCCCTCCCCAGGAAGCTGGAGTACCAGTCGTCCCCCATTTTGCTCGTTTTCACCGAATCGGCTGTCTGTGAAGGGCCTTCTGGACTGCGCCTCCGCTTACCGCCCTTGAGCACCGTCCTGACTTCGCTGGTTCCCTCGTCTAGGGACTCATCTGACGCGGATGAGACCTCTCCGTCGGACACCGCCCCCTCCTCCTCCGCCGGAGCAGCCTCCATAGCCCGCTCCATGGCCAGCTCCGCTTCTCCTTCTACAGCCACCTTCAGAGAGTCGAAGTGCACTATCCGGGTTGTCCTCTCCTTCTTAATGCGGTAGACTGCCTCCCCTATCCTCCCCACCACCTCCCAGGGTCCCGTCCAGTAACTTTGCAGTTTGGGGGACAACCCTCTTTTCTTTAGGGGATGATAGTAGAAGACCTTCTCTCCTACCCCTATCTCCCCCGCCTTAGCTCGAGCGTCGTAGTTGCGTCTCTGCCTCTCCACCGACTTCCCCAAAGTTTCTCTGGCTACTTGATAGGCTTTGGTCATGAAGAGTTGCAGCTCCGCCGGGTAACCCTCCTCCCCTCTTGGTTGGGCCAACAGGTATATCAGGTCCAGGGGCACCACTGTCTCCCTACCCAACATCATGGCGTTAGGCGACAGCCCGGTGGTTGAGTGTGCGGAGGAGCGATAAGCTGCCATAACAAATGGGAGCTGCCTGTCCAAGTCTCGTTGATCTGAGGCTACCACTGTTGCCAATAGCATCTCATTGGTCCTGTTGGCTCTCTCCACCATCCCATCACTTTGTGGGCGGAAGGTACAGGTCCTGGTTTGGCGCACTCCCAGCAGGGCGATGATTTCTCTGAATAGCCCCGACTGGAAGTTCTTCCCTTGGTCGGTGTGGATCTCCACCGGCGCCCCCAGCCGACAGACGAACTCCTCCACGAACTTCCGAGCTACCGTCGGTGCCTCCTGATTAGGAATAGCATACGCCTCCGCCCACTTGGTGAAGTAATCCGCCGCCACTAGGATGAACCGGTTCCCCGCACTAGACGGTGGCAGGGGACCCATTACGTCCAGTGCCATCCTCTGAAGGGGCAGCCCGGCCCTTACATGCCCCATGTTAGCCCTGTGTGGGGCCGGTGGAGGCTTCCTCCGGGCACAGGGTTCACACTGAGAGCACCACAGGATTACGTCCCGCCGAAAGTCAGGCCAATAATATCCCCCCTGCAGGCGGCGTAACGTCCTATTCTGACCCAGGTGGCCCGCCAACGGTTCCCCGTGCACCGTCCTCAGCACCTCCTCTCTTTCACCGGCGGGGACCGCGATTTGGAAACACCTTTGCCCTGCTCGCGTCTCCCACCAACGCCCTAGAACCCCTTTTTCTTTGGTTAGCCGGCCTAGCTGTGCAAACCAGGCCCTAGTTTCATAGTCCCAGCCTCGGCGCTCACTCTCATCAGGTAAGTCATTGGTAGCCATCCATCCTGCAACTTTACTAATCATTTTGTCTTTCTTTTGCAGCTCCTCCCAGGATTCGGCCGCTGGAACATCAGGACCCTCCACCGTCGGCGTATCCACCCCCGCCCGCGCAGACCGTTGTGATCGCGTTACTACCCGGCAGAATGTGGCCTCTTCCTCCTCCTCCCTCCCACACTGGGAGCAGGGTCGCCGGGAGAGACCATCCGCGTTCCCATGGAGCCTCCCCGGACGGTAGTGGATGATAATGTCGTATGTGCTGATTATCTGAAGCCACCTGGCTAGTTGCCCCTCCGGTTCTTTGAAGTCTAGCAGCCACCTAAGAGAGGCATGGTCGGTTCTAACCACCACAGGCCGCCCCACCAGATAATGACGGAATTTCCGGAGCCCAAAAACAATGGCCAGCAGTTCCCTTCGTGTCACACAGTAATTTCTCTCGGGTTTAGTTAGGGTGCGGCTGCCGTACGCTAGGACCCTTTCACCGCCCTCCTGCTCCTGACCTAGCACCACCCCCAGCCCTGTATCACTGGCGTCGGTGTCCATGACCAGCTGGCCATCAGGTCGGGGAAAAGCCAAGATGGGGGCCTTGGTTAGTCGGTCCTTTAGCTTTGCGAAGGCCTCCTCACAGTCGGGGGTCCACTTGAACGTCCTGCCCTTCTCCGCCAGAGCGCTCAAAGGCTTTGCTATGGAGGAGAATTCGGGTACAAACGCCCTGTAATATCCTGCTAGTCCCAGGAAGCTGCGGACCTCCGACACTCCCGTCGGCGTGGGCCAGGACTCCACAGCTTCTATCTTCTCCGGGTCAGTGCCTACCCCCGCTTGACTCACTACGTGGCCCAGAAAAAGGACTCTCCGCCGCGCCAATTGACACTTAGAAGGTTTAATCTTGAGCCCCGCCCCTTCCAGTCTCTCCAACACTTCCCCCAATCGGTGCAGGTGTTCACTGAAGGTGCTAGAGAACACTACGATGTCATCCAGGTAGACTAAGCAGGTTCTCCATTGGAGGCCACGCATGGCTACTTCCATAACACGCTCAAAGGTGCCGGGAGCGTTACAGAGACCAAAGGGCATTCTCCTAAATTGGTACAAGCCTCGGTGGGTAGAGAAGGCTGTCTTTTCTCGGTCCTCCTCCTCTATATCCAATTGCCAATAACCACTGGCTAGATCCATGGAGGAAAACCAGGCCTCTCCGGCCATGGTGTCGAGGCAATCCTCCACCCGGGGAAGAGGATAGGCATCCTTCACTGTGGCAGCGTTTAATTTCCTATAATCGACGCAAAATCTCATAGTCCCATCTTTCTTCTTTACCAGCACAACGGGTGAGGCCCACGGACTGATAGATTCTTCTATTATCTCCGCCTCCAGCATCTTGTCCACTTCTTCTCCGACCAACTCCCGTCTGTGAGGGGCTAACCGCCTGGGAGGCTGTTTTATCGGGGGGTGGCTGCCGGTATCAATGCGGTGCTTGGCGAGCGTGGAATGGCCTCTGTCGTCTTTTCCCACCTGGAATGCCCCCAGATACCTCCGGAGCAGCTCCGCCAACTCCCTCCGGCGGTGAGGCTCAGTGCCCTCTACCAAATCAGCTATTACCGTCTCCTTCTCCGACTCCCCTGGACCCTCTACCATTCTACACCACTGTCCTCCTCCTTGGGCATGTTTCCTCTGGTCTATTCTTTGTAAGGCTCCCGGTAGATGATGACTGGCTCCCTTCCGGGGTTGAGGACCCTAACCCACGCCTCCCCTTTTTGCGGTCGCAACAGACTCCACCCTACCAGAAATGGCGGTTCTCCTTTATGGCCAGCCAGGCCCTCTACCAGCCCTTCCTCCCCCTCGTCCCACGGCCCGTCCACCGCCCCTTCCAGTATGGTTTCTTCTCCGGCGGCGAGGACTGCAGCTCTCACACTCACAATGCGGCAGAGGTGGTCTTCCTTAGTCCATACTAACCGTTCCCTGGCCACGTCAATCACCATACCATTATCTCGGAGGAAGGCAGCCCCCAGTATCCCTTCCGTGCCTATGTCACCGATGACGAAGACGACCTCCGTCGCCCTTCCCCCCAGCGTCAGTTGTGTAGAAATTTCCCCTTTTAGTGCCATGGGCCTGCCATCCACCGCATACACAGTTTCCCTGGTGGGTCTTTCTCTCCCTTTTCTTCCGTGCCTGTGCCACCATCCTTCGGAGAGTAGGTTAAGCGATGCCCCGGTATCCACCAGTAGTTGCACCGACGCCCCTTCAAGCTCCCCTTCTACTATCAATCCGCCTCCGCCTCTCTCCTTCCTTCCTTGTACTATATTACGGGGGCCATGTTCACCGACCTGTACCCGGCCCTGGGTAGAGGTCGATATTAGTTTTCCGCCGGCGCTCATTCCCTCTTCTGTACGGGCCTGTCTTCGCCCCTCCTACTCCTAAGGGGGCACTCCCTTTTGAAGTGACCCTCCTGCCCGCAGCCAAAGCAGGCTGTACTGCTCTTCTTCTTCCTTTCCTCCGGAGGGGCCTGCCCCAGCTTCTTTACTAATTGCTCCACTAATTCAGCCATCCGATCCATTTTGTCGGTGTTAGTCTTAAGATGTTCATTGACTGACGCGTCGGCCGCCCTCATCTTGTTGTGATTAGCCTGCTCCACCGCCAGATAAGCCTCGGCTCCGACGGCCGTCATCACCGCCATTTGTAAGTCCTTTGGCTGGGACTGGTAGACCCACTGCCTCAGGGGATTACTCAGGCAGAGTAAAAACCTGTCCAGTGCCAATGTGTCGGTCGTACGGGCGTCAGCCTCCGGGTAGGCTAGCCGTGTATACTTCATCAAGTCCTCTTGGAGTTCCTGTAACCCCTCCCCCGGCCTCCTAGTCCTTGTCCGGAGAACCGCCTTATACGTCTCCTCCTGGTTAGTGGGCTCGAACCTCTCCACTAGGGCCCTCCGAAGTTCGGCATAACCCTCTTCCGTGGCCGGTTTCCGCCCAGTCAACAGACGACGTGCCGCCCCCGTCAAGCTCAGGCCCAAAAACATTCCTGCCTCTGCCGGACTCCAACCGTTGACTTTGACGCATAGATCAAAATGGTTAAGGTAATCAGCCAAGTCCGTTGTACCGTCATATTTAGTGGGCTTCACAACAGGTTTACCTTTGGAACCTCCTTCCCCGTCGGCTCCCCCATTTCCTCTCAACTTCTCCAACGGCTTCCAACTTCCTTCTCCGCCAAGGCCCTCTACCGGCGGTGCCCGGGACGCCATCTCACCCTTCCTGTCCAAGTTTCTCACCTCCTCCTTCAACGTTTTCGGTAGGTGTCCTCTCTGTTTATCCTGTTTACATAACAGCTCCTCCGCCGGCCTATCTGTTCCTTTACGTCTGATAGTTACTTCCTCGTCCACTACTTCCAAGAGTGTTCCTCTCACCCCTAGTGCCTCCACCCCTTCCAGATCACCAAAGTCTGGTTCCTCTATCAACGGATCCATTTTCTTGTGCGTGGGCTCGAACCACCGCTGTCACCAATGTAGCGCTCCGAACCCCTGTTGTCTTTGCTCTATGAAAAGGACCACGAAGACTCCGTCAACTAGGATATCAACACTGTTTATTGCCTGGCTTCTGGCCACACCATCTAATCCGTCGGTGAATATCGCCTCTCCGTATTTACGCTTGGGGGTAAGCCTTGCTATGTGTCTCGACCAGCGCGTAACCCGGACTGACTGTCGGAGAAACACAACCACTATATATACGCTTACCATTTCACCGACGCTGGCACCGTTTGGCGCGGTGCCAGCGCCGGGAAACACTCCCCCGAGCACCGCCAGGGTTGCTCGCTCCTAACGTGACTCCGGGATCGGCAGGTTCCACGCCCCCATGCCAGGATGGTTTCGCTTCCACCGCCTCCCCCTCGGTCTACGCCACAATATATATATATATATATATATATTGTGGCGGAGACGGAGGGGCCGTTGGCGGAGCCGAAACCATCCTGGTGTGGGGGCGGCGAGGCCAGCGGTCCTGAAGTAACGCGGTTACGTCGGCAATAGTAGTCGGCGGAGGAGATCCTCCGACGCTGGCCTGCCGTAAAGCGGGCCGGGGTCGGAGTATCTGCCTATGTATAAATAAGGGAGTTGTTACTCCGATTAGTGAGTTCCGAGTTGCAGACAGAGAGGAGCAGAACTCTAAAAGGCTTATCTCCGGATTAATATATACGATATAAGACTTAGATGGTGTGGCGAGGACTGCCAGGAAATAAAAGACACTGAAGTCAAGCTGTCGGAGTTGTGTAATTCTTTATTAACCATAGAGTCGGAAAACGCTACATTGGTGACAGCGGTGTTTGAAGACCCACGAGAGAAAGAAGATGGCGGAGGCTTCAGAAACGATAAACTTACCTGTGGAGAAGAGGGATACGGAGGAGATTAAGCGGGAAAAAGGGGTTTTGCTGGAAGTGGTGGACGAGGAAGTGACGCTACGGCAGAGAGGGGCGGTGAGGCCGGAAGAGATGAATCCGGAGAGACAAGCAGAACCCGCCGATAGAGCATCCCGGGAGGAGGTAACGGACACGGGATATGAGGAACCACGCGTTAAAGAAAAGGAGCCCTACCTGTGGCCATGGGAGAGGGAGGAGAAACCGGCGGCCTGGAGGTTGAGGCACCCTAAAGGAAAACTGGGTGATGCAAATGCCTGGCTGGGGTTCAACCCGGGAAGGGACGATGGCGGAAAGGTGCTTTGGTGGCCGGAGGAGCAGGCGGAGATGAATAACCCAAGGAAGGGGAGCAAGCGGGCACCGGCCGAGGTTCGCCCCGAAACCGGGAGACGTGCGGAGGAGGCGGATAAGGACGAAGTAGGGGAAGGTGGAGATCTCCGGCAGGGTAGAAGAGTTATGGGTCGTCCGGAGGACGGCTGGAGAGGAGGTGCCGATGGGGAGAAGGAGGCAAAGGGTAAGCCAGTGGTGAAACCCGCTAAATATGATGGCACCACAGACCTATCTGACTACCTCAACCACTTCGACCTGTGCGTCAAAGTAAATGGATGGAAGCCAGAGGAGGCGGGTATGTTCCTAGGTCTGAGTCTGTCGGGGGCAGCCCGGAGATTGTTGACGGGAAGGAAACCAGCCACGCCGGAGGGGTATGAGGAGTTAAGAAGGGCACTCGTGGAAAGGTTTGAGCCTACTAATCAGGAAGAGATCTACAAAGCGTTCCTCCGCACTAGGGTCCGGCGAAAGGGGGAGGGACTGCAAGAGTTACAGGAAGAACTGAAAAAGTACACTAAGTTAGCATATCCGGAGGCAGACGCCCGGACGACAGACACCTTAGCGCTCGATAGATTCCTATTGTGCCTCAACAATCCACTCAGGCAGTGGGTGTATCAGTCAACACCGAAAGATTTACAATCCGCAGTAATGACGGCGGTGGGAGCGGAGGCGTACTTACAAGTGGAGCAGGAGAATATCCACAAAGTGCGGGCGGCGGATGCGTCAGTAAATGAACACCTCAAGTCCAACAAGGAGGAAATGAGCAAAATGGCGGAGTTGATGGAGCGGTTAGTTCAAAGGCTGGATGATCCGGCGGTGTTGGGGAGGAAGAAAAAGCCAAGCAGTGGTGCTTGCTTCGGATGCGGACAGGAAGGCCATTTCAAGCGAGAATGCCCAAATATCAAGGCCAAGGAGGCATCCAGGCCGGTGAGCGAACAGGCTAGTCCGGCGGCGGGAAACTAGAATCGACCTATACTAAAGGCCAAGTACAGGTCGAGGGAAGTGGGCCTATCAATGTGATACAGGGCCGCCGAGAGAGGGGCGGAGGAGGATTGATAGTAGAGGGTCGGCTGGCAGGGGCCCCCATCCAATTGCTGGTGGACACTGGTGCGTCGCTTAATCTGGTCTCCGAAGGATGGTGGAGCAGGTGGGGCGGACGGGGACGCCTGGGGGAAACGGCGGAGAAGATCTACTCCGTCGACGGGCGGCCTATGGACATAAAAGGGGAAGTGTACACAGAGCTGGAAATCGGGAGGCGCACTATCAATGTGCGTTTCGTAGTCAGCGACACCGGGACGGAGGGAATCCTGGGGGCGGAGTTCCTCCGCACCAACAAACTAATGGTCGACGTAGCAAAAGGGCGCCTAGTGTGGACAGAGGAGGATTCTGTGTGCCGAATCGTCAGCACCCGAGCGGCGGTGCTGGGATCCGGACAGGAGGCCATGCTAGAGGGAACTCTAGCCGGACCCTGGCAACAGGGGGACGACGGGATGATTGAAGGGATGGCCGGACACAAGGGTGAACCGAGCTTCCTGGTGGGGCGGGGGCTGGTATGCCCCGAGGGGAGGGCAACTTGGGTCAGGGTGCTCAATCCCGGTCCTGAGCCAGTGGTGATATATAGAGACATGACTCTAGGGGCCATTCAACGAGTGGAGTGCAGAGGCGGAGGCGAGACAGTGGCCGGAGAGGGATGGTGCCGGATGGTGGAGAGAGGTGAGCCGGAGGAGCTAAAGCGTTTGGTGGACGGGTTAGTGAGCGGGACGGAGGCTCACCGTAGAAAGGAGCTTGCACGGCTTATAAGGAAACACCTGGGGGCATTTCAGAGGCATAAGGGCGACAAAGGGCACACTCAATTGGCCAAGCATAGGATTGATACGGGGGTACATCCACCTATCAAACAACCGCCGAGGCGATTGGCACCCCATAGACGAGAGGCGGTAGAAGAGGAGGTGGAGAAGATGTTGGAAGCCGGAGTGATTGAGCCATCCACTAGCCCGTGGGCTTCTCCGGTGGTCCTAGTAAGAAAAAAAGATGGTACCACTCGCTTCTGCGTGGACTACCGGAGGCTCAACGCCGCCACCGTGAAGGATGCTTATCCCCTGCCTAGAGTGGAAGATTGTCTCGATACCATGGCGGGGGCCGCGTGGTTTTCGTCAGTGGATCTGGCCAGCGGCTACTGGCAGTTGGATATAGAGGAGGGGGATAAAGAGAAAACAGCATTCACGACACACCGGGGGCTGTTCCAATTCCGGAGAATGCCCTTCGGTTTGTGCAATGCGCCAGGCACCTTCGAGAGGGTGATGGAAGTGGCCATGAGGGGACTACAGTGGAAAACTTGTTTGGTCTATCTAGACGACATAGTCGTATTCTCCGCCACCTTCGAGGAGCATCTTGGCCGGCTTGGGGAGGTACTTCAAAGGCTGGAGGATGCTGGGCTTAAGATCAAGCCCTCCAAATGCCAGTTGGCTCGCCGCAGAGTGTTATTCCTGGGCCACCAAGTGAGTGAGGCGGGGGTAGAGACGGATCCGGAAAAGATAGAGGCGGTGCAGTCGTGGCCCACTCCGACCACGGTGACGGAGGTCCGGAGTTTTCTGGGGCTAGCCGGCTACTACAGGACCTTCGTTCCTGAGTTCTCTACGAGGGCTAAGCCACTGAGCGCGCTGGCCGAGAAAGGGAGGACGTTCCGGTGGTCGGAGGAATGCGAGGCCTCATTCCAAGACCTAAAAAAGAGACTAACCGAGGCCCCTATCCTGGCTTTCCCCCAGGCGGAGGGACAGCTTACCTTAGACACCGACGCCAGTGACACAGGCCTCGGAGTGGTACTGTCCCAGGAGCAGACGGGGGTAGAGAGGGTCCTAGCCTATGGCAGCCGCACTCTCAGCAGGCCGGAGCGTAACTATTGCGTTACAAGGAGGGAGCTGCTGGCTATAGTCTTTGGCCTCAGGAAATTCAAGCATTACCTAATAGGGAGGAGGGTGGTAGTCCGAACAGATCATGCCTCCCTGCGGTGGCTGTTGGAGTTCAAGGAGCCGGAGGGCCAGCTGGCTCGATGGCTGCAGATTATAAGTACTTACGACATAGTGGTGCAGCATAGGCCGGGAAAACTACATGGGAATGCGGATGGGCTGTCCAGGAAGCCCTGCAAGCAATGTGGGCGAGAGGATGAGGAGGAGCTACTGCATTGCCGGGTTTTCACAAGGTCTCAACGCCAGGAAATGGTTCGGGGGGCGCCTCCGGCGGCGGGGGACTCCACTCCGCCGGCAGGGAGAGAGTGGGGCACACTCCAAGCGGAGGACGCTGTGCTGACTCGGGTCAGAGCATGGGTGAACGGGGAGGCGACCACCACAGAGGAGGAAAGAAGGACCTGGGGCTATGAGCTGAGAGCCTGGCATGCCCAATTGGGGCGCATGAGTATAGAAAAAGGGATACTGGGCCGGTGGTGGGAAGGTGCGGCGGGGGAACGATGCTTCCAAATTGCTGTACCCACCCTGAGCAGGAATGATGTGCTCAGGGAGGTCCACGGAGAACCCTTGGCGGGGCATCTGGGCCGCAATAAAACCATCCGGCGCCTCCAGACAGGTTACTACTGGCCTGACTTCAGGAGGGAGGTGACCCTGTGGTGCGCCAGCTGTGAACCCTGTCTCCGGAGGAAGGCGGCTCCACCTCCGCACCGGGCACCAATGGGACATGTGGGTGCCGGACTACCCCTACAGAGGATAGCTCTAGACGTGATGGGTCCATTGCCCTTGTCCTCCGCCGGGAACCAATATATTTTAGTGGCGGCGGACTACTTCACTAAATGGACGGAAGCGTACGCTTTACCCAACCAGGAGGCACCCACGGTGGCCAGGGCTGTGGTGGAGGAGTTCATCTGTAGATTTGGAGCCCCGGCGGAGGTGCACACAGATCAGGGCAAGAACTTCCAGTCGGGACTATTCAGGGAAATGGTGGCCTTACTGGAAGTCAGGCAGACCAGAACCTGTTCCTTTAGGCCCCAAAGCGATGGGATGGTGGAGCGGGCCAACCGAACAATTGAAATGCTGCTGGCGACTGTGGTGGCGGAGGACCAACGGGACTGGGACCGGCGGCTGCCATTTGTAATGGCGGCGTATCGCTCCTCCGCACACGCCTCCACGGGATTGTCCCCCAATCTTCTGATGTTGGGGCGGGAAACGGTCATCCCCCTGGATTTGGTTTACCCGCTGGAGCCCAATGTAGGGGGAGGAGTCGGTTATGTGGCCGAATTACAAACCACCATGGCAAAAGCATACTCCGTCGCTAGGGAGGCCCTTGGAAGGTCCCTCTGCAGGCAACAGAGGAACTATGATGCAAGAGCCTCGGCAGGCGAATTCGCTGTTGGGGGCAGGGTCTTCTACTACCACCCTCTCCGGAAGAGGGGACTGACACCTAAACTCCAGAGTTATTGGACAGGCCCATGGGAGATAGTGGGGCGCTTAGGGGAGGCGGTGTATAAAATTAAAAAGGGTAAAACTACCAGGGTAGTCCATTACGACGCCCTAAAACTGGCCCCGGCGCGGGCCACGGCGGAGGATGTTCCCATGGAGGATGAAACAAGGGAGGCCGAGCCCCTATCTTCGGACAATTCAGACGAGGAGGAAGGAGGATCCGGAGGGGGCACCATCCGGCTGGTTCAGGTGACCCCGGGGACTGGAGCTGACCGGGAGGCGAAACTGCTGACCTGCAAAGAGAAAAAGAGACATCAAATAACTGAAACCTGTAAGGGAGGGGCAGCGGATAATGGAAATCGGAAAGAAGGTCTGCGGAGGAGTGCACCGAAGCCTGCCGGAACCAGCGCAGCCCGGGCCGTCAGACTGGCGCCTCAACTGGATACTTACCTTGGGGCGGAGTGGAGGAGCTGCAAAAGCAAGATGAGTCAAGAAGGCCGCGACTGGTGCGATGTATGGCTGGAAAATGAAAAAAGGTTGAAGGAAGAAGCCGAAATGTCACATTGGAGGGGGGTAGAACCAGAGGAGGACCCTCCCTACGAGGAATGGTCCCTCCCCGAGATGGGCGAGTCGGATGAAGAGGGGGTGAGTGATGAGAGTGAGTTGGCCCACAGAACGCGGAACCATGGCCAAAACGAGGAAATCAGGGCAGAAAGGTTAAGGAGGGCGGCGGATCCTGGCCGGAGGAGAATCAGGGAGAAGCATAGGGAAAGATGGTTTATTTACGAAATGATCGAGGAAGCCATCTACAACAACCATGAAAACGAAGAGAGGGAAGCCAGGAGGGTTGGACGCTGCAGAACAGCCATGACGAAGGGGAGGTCGGGAGGCCAGGCTCCAAATTCCTCGACGGCGGGCGGTGAGGCCGGCCGGCCGGCGGCCGGAGCGCCGCCTAGCGGAGCAGGGCCGGAGAGGCGGGAGTCACTAAGCAACCCTCATAACAGGTTCTCCCCAATAAAAGGCGGGGGAAGGACCGTTAACGGTCAGTCTACAATGCAGGCCGGAGATGACACGCGGTTGGTGGTTCTAAGAGGGACAAGGCCCGAGGGTGAATCGAGTCGGGGTAGAAATGCTGGTGGAGGGTCAAAGAAAGTGTCTTCCACAGTGTCCAGCCACTCCCGGGAGGGCTCCACACGCTCAAGACACAGGGAGAGTCGGCGGAGGAGGAGGGAGAGAGAAAGATCTTCCGGCCACTCCTCCTCTAGCCGCTCCACTAGTGGCCACAGAAGGGACGGAGTGTCTGCCCGGACGGAGGCAGCCAGACATGGGAGGAGGGACTCGGAGAGCCGGAGTCGGAGTGGGAGCTATCGTAGGCGGAGGTCCTCGGCTGACCGCGGATCACGTTCCCACGGCTCACAGCAGGCACGTGAGAGCGGAGGCGCCAATGGCGACAACGGTGTCCGGAGTAAGGCTATGATGCAATCGGGGGTTTCCCACGGCGTGGTGACGGAGGGTGGCCTGACCCAGGGGACGGTGATTGGAGGAGTAGGAAGAGGGGGCGTGACCACCGGGGGGAATATAAGGGAGCGCTATCCGCCTCACCCTTCAATTCCTGTTAGCCTATGGACAACGCCACAACTAATAATGCCTGTCTTCAAAAACAGAGACCAGAAGCCGGTCCCCACGGAGTGGGTGGACGGGGTGGAGCTGCCGAAGTATCGGTGCGAGATCTGCCGGAAAAGGGGGGACTCCAAGCAGTGGTACTTCATGAGATCCGATGGGATGAACCGCCATCTCCGCACTCACGACGAGATGCAAGAGGGCTACCAGTGCCCTAAGTGTGAGTACATGGTAGCCAAGATCCGGGTGGATGATCTCCGGCGACACATCACGCGTATCCACCCAGAGCTGGAGGACTGGCAGCCGCCGGAGGAGTGCAGGATGCTACCGGTGGGCCGGGCAACGGAGGCGGGAGGATCCTCGGCGGACAGTAGCCTCGTGGCTGCCCCAGCTAGCCCGGAGGAAGCTGTCAGGCTCACCACCACAAAGAGGAAGAGGGGGAGTGCGGTGGCCAAGAAAAAGAAACCGGTAAACGCCGCCTCCAAGCCCGGGGTCCCCCCGCCGCAGCAGGGCACCTCGGCGGGTGGAGGGGGTGCGGGGGACAGCCCCAGCGGATCTACATTCAGCGGCATGGCGTCGCCGGGAATAACGTTGGAGGAGGAGACGGAGGCTGCTGTCACCTCCAAATACTTGGAGCAATTGCTGGGATTCCGCGTGGAGGGGACCAGCACACCCCAGAGCTGTCTCTCCGTCAGGTCCACCCGGAGTATGTCAGGGAAGGGGGTCAAGAGGGCCTTCGAGCCGGAGGGGGGGAGGAATCGGCGGAAAAGAGGAAGAGACAATCCCCACGGGGTAAGGAGCGGCAGGCGGAGGAGGAAGCGGGACCCTCCACCCCGCCACTGGCCACGGGGATACCCGACCTGACACCTCTACTGAGCGGGGGGGAGGTGGAAATAGACGAGGAAATGGCGGGGAAACTGAAGTTCGTCATAGGATTACTGGTAGAGAGATATGGACAGGCGGGGGAGACCCCCACCAAGACTCTGTTACGAATGCAACAGGAGGTGCCTCTAGGGGAAGTCAATGTGAGAGCCCTGGAGGCGGAGTACGAGGAAACCAAGAAAGACACTCCGGCCTCCCGAACCTCCATAAAGTCGGCTGCCTAAGAGGACATCTCCGCCACGAGTGGGGAGGACGGAGAGAGCTTGGGACTAGGGGGAAATGGGCTGGACTCTAGCCCCGAGAAGCAGCCCCCTTACAAACTAGTTAACAAGCCCAAACCCACCCTCTCCGGTGCCAGTCCCGAGACATTGCCCTCCTATGAGGATATGAGTAAACCTTCCCCTAGCAAACCGAAACCCATCCTGAAGACAGTTACAATCGTGACGCCTGAGCCGCCGGAGAAGGGTGAGGTGGGGGAGGTGGAAGGGGAGGATGAAACCAGCGAGGAGTCGGAGGAGGTGGCCATCCCGGCATACGTCCAATCCTGCCCTAAACTGAAAGCCCAGTTCCTGGCCGTACTCAGCGATGCCAAGGAGGAGGAGCGAAAGAAGAAAAGAGAAATTAAACGGAAAGAGAGAGAGGAGGCGGAGAGGAAGGCCAGAGAGGCTGAGGAGCGCCGGAAGGCGGAAGAGGAACAGCGGAGAAAGGAGGAGGAGGAGAGGAAGGCCAAAGAGGCGGAGAAAGAAAGACTGAGGAAAGAGATGGAAACTAAAAGTAAAAGCCCTAAAGGAAAAGGGGCGGGAAAGTCTACGAGGAAGTTCAGCCTGGAGGGAGTGTTAAAAGAGGCGGAGGAGGAGGCCATACAGAACCGATCCATGGATGAGGGTACCGCCCAGTTAATGAGTAAATTTCAATCGTGTTCCGTAGGGACACCGGTGAAGGAGAAAGGACAGGCGGAGAAGAAGGTACCGAAGACCCCCCTCGTAGAGCCGGGGACCTTATTTGCTCTACCCAAGTTGGATAGGTACCCCCGATCCGTGACTGTGGGGTTGGACGGGTTAGTCCTTTGCTCGCCCAGGGGGGAACTCTTGCTGCAAGTAGAAGTGGGGGAGGAGAGTGGACGGGCGGAGACTATGGTGATGGTGCCGGAGGGGGTCGAGACGGTGGTCGGAGGGCCTGGGGATCTGGAGCCCCTACCCAACACTGAGACAGACCGAGTGATTGTAATAACCGGATTACCTATAGGAGATATGGGGGAAGGGGGAATAGCCAGCACTGAGGGGTTGGCGGGGGTAGAGGAGGTGCACCGCCTGCTGCTAGATCAACAAGGAGATAAAGCGGGTGACAATAGGGACGAGGAGGCGGAGGAGGATGGGGCTATGCCATGGCATTCGGATTTTACCGGGCCGGAGGCCCTCAAGGAACACTCTAGACGACTGGGGCAGCCTCGGACCCTAGGACCTGAGATGAGGGTTATACCCGGGGGACTGCAATCTTCCTCCATTCACACTCTCCCCAATGGGGATATTGAACTGGTCCATGTTACCCGGACCCGTTATGGCCGTGATCAGAAGGGATGCTGCAGCCGCTGCGGACAGCGGTGGCCAAAGACGTCGGCGGCGCGGACGACCAAGGCTGGAACCAATGAGGGCGGCGACAAGACAGCCTGAGGCGAACGGGCGGAGAATGTCTGCCGGATCCAGACGAAATGACGTCGTATTATTGTATAAAAGTTGTTGTTATGGTTATACTCCGCATAGGGGACGGCGGATTCGGTTTACTTAGTAGTTAATGCCGCCTACAGAGGAGGTTTAAGTAGGATTTACTGTGTGTATGTTATGTGTAGCTATTTACTTAAACGCCCAGGGGCCATGGCGTGGCAGGATTATTCAAAATTGGAAACCCATCTGCAGGAGGGTAATATCACACTCTTTCTCCCGGTAAGGCTATAGATTAGTTGGGGAGAGTGTGGCGGAGACGGAGGGGCCGTTGGCGGAGCCGAAACCATCCTGGTGTGGGGGCGGCGAGGCCAGCGGTCCTGAAGTAACGCGGTTACGTCGGCAATAGTAGTCGGCGGAGGAGATCCTCCGACGCTGGCCTGCCGTAAAGCGGGCCGGGGTCGGAGTATCTGCCTATGTATAAATAAGGGAGTTGTTACTCCGATTAGTGAGTTCCGAGTTGCAGACAGAGAGGAGCAGAACTCTAAAAGGCTTATCTCCGGATTAATATATACGATATAAGACTTAGATGGTGTGGCGAGGACTGCCAGGAAATAAAAGACACTGAAGTCAAGCTGTCGGAGTTGTGTAATTCTTTATTAACCATAGAGTCGGAAAACGCTACAATATATATATATATATATATATATATATATATATATATATATATATATATATATATATATATGTCACTTAACCCACAGACAGAGTCTTTAGAAATCTGAAAGGAACGTCTTAATCATCTCTGAGCAGTAAATTAACTCAAGTGGCTCAGGTAATTGCTACCTTTGTAAATCTCTGATGTTTCTTTTTAGATGTGTGTAACTTAGGTCTGTTAAAAGGTAGTCTTACCCGTGTACGATTGCAAGATACTGATGTTTGATAAAACAGGTTATGGTATTAATAAATCGGTAAGGGAAGAACATCCATTAAGTTAATGGTTGAAATGTCACAACTCTGAAGCAAAAGGCAACTTGCTGATCACCTTGTACAGCCTTCATGCTTGTGAATGTGAGAATATGGTCCTATAGACTATCTTTGATAAGCTGATCATTTCACATGTAACTGGTATACACTCAGCAAGTCGTATTTACCTCTTGAACGTTTATGTTGTGCCGATAAATTCAATTCAGAAAGAGTCACAAAGACGTAGACATGCTTTAGATAGCAGTGCAATGTTGTATTAGATAGATCCTATTGGAAAGCGAGTTCGTTGACTAAGTAAACGATCTTTGAAGATTTTGGCACTCTCATATCTCATATTTTGGAATGTATTCTCAAAATAAACGCCTACAATTCATCTTTGGCCAGATACAAAAAAAAAGAAAAAGCTAGACTAGCACATTCTTAACCTATTCATGCTCGAATCAGGAACTCTGGATGCCACACAAAGTTCTTTAAGTCCCGGTGAACGTAAGAATACTATTACAAGTGTATTATTATGTGAATACAATACGCTTGATTGGTCCCACCCATTTACTATTCCTGTATATATTGTCACAGTATGTAAAATATGAGTGCACAAGGACCATGGTAATGCTTGAACATTGAAGGCTGTGTGGACAAACATTGAACTCTCAAAAGAGAAATGAAAGCAGGTTGGTGGACAGCTGCACGGTGAGGTGTATATGGAGCAGTAACTCAACTTTATTTCAGCCACAATTGAGCAGCTCATTCTTACCAAGTGTTGTAACAAATCCCATATATATTCATGCTATGGATGTGTTTGATGTTACCTCAACAGGGAACGTGAGTATTTTGATGAATAAAGATTCTTCATTGTGCAACAGAAGTGATGTCGTTTTTATTATTTCCCCCTCATTATACCCTCTCGCTCGCCATTTCAACTTCTGATCATAGGTAATTATATCAACATTGAAATACTGTTCTCAATTCAAAAAGATGATTTTTCAAAATCATTTTACTGTTTACATTGCTGATATCAAGGTTACAGCTATTATTTCAACAATGATGACTTAACATAGAGCACATGTTATGTTAAATCCACACTAAATGTTTGCTTTATGGATGATTCGATTATGCCTGTGTTCCAAATTCAACAGAATCTCAACCTAAAATCCACTCTTTCGTCTATACCTCAAATTCGATTATGTTTTATAAATATAAGTCTAACCCGCCATAGTCATTGGGAAACAGATATCGACCTTTGTTGCTAGGCGGATCATTTTGCCGTCTGTTTCACCGAATTAAGGTGTTCCAGCATATATAATGGCTGGGCTTTCACTAGGTCCTTTTATCCCAGATCTAAGGGATAAAAGGACCGAGTGGAAGCCTAGCCATGTACTTTGACGTTTATACCATGGTTTCAACCATTAATTTAATTATTTTACCTTACAAAGCCATGAAATGCACTGATTCGAATCAAAACACGGCGTCTTCCTCAGCGAGCGGATTGGACTGCGCGGACGCAAAATATTATGTCGACGAGTGTCCGAGGGGCATTTTCATAGTAGAACCACTGGCAAGCAGTGCCGGCGATGGCCAGAATACCCTTAGAGCATATGCCAACGTAACAACTTGTTTCGAAATTTTCCACGGTGCCTTAGCGCGTGCTAAATACATGGGTATGGTGTCACCACCCCAAATGCCTTGTGACCATCCGAAAAATCACAGGTCTTCCACCGTTGACCTGATATTAAATATACTTAAAATTCTCACAGTGCTTAGCAACCTACACCATATTTTAGCTTATGAAATGGAGAAAAAAATAAGATAGGTCCACATAAACAAAGTCAGGCTAGATTTTGCGCAAATTGCCATGGTAACCAGGTAGTGATTTTTGCATGGTGAGGCCTGATTAGCGCATGAATACACATCCGGACCCCTTCACCCCATAAACTTCCACTGAATTTATGTTTTGAACAAAAAATATTCTGGGCCTATTGAAACACTCCTCCTCATCATTCTTATACCAAATAACAATGGGTTTGGCCCCTCTTTCCCTTCCCTTGGGGCCAAATTCCTCAAAATAACTAAGTTCAGAAGGGACTATTTGGCCAGTAAACCCGGAAGTGGTCCAATTTAGGGTGGTGACACCTTAACAGAAAAGCTGGTTTTGTTGTTGCCATGGTTACCAAAAGATTCCTTCATAAACGAAACATTTTGAGGACCCTCAATCATAATTTGTCCCCAGATTCTACCTAAAAACCATATTTTATTGGTATTTTTGGCCATTTGGGACAGTGGTGGGATGTGCGTAGACCAAAACTGCCCTAAAAAGGTTGTTTTTCTAGCTACAAGTTTTTAATCTGACATAGAGAAAAATCTAGCCTGACTTTGTTATGGCAAATATGCATTAGAAGACAGCCCAGAACATCCATTTTCTCCAGTAATATGCCACTAAGCACTGTGAGAATTAGGGAAGTCAGTAGAATTGGTGAAAAGGCCCTAAAACAGACATTTTTTGGGCCAAAATAGCCAAATTTGACACAAAATAGGCCCCTTAGAGAGGAAACATGTTGTTATGTTGCCATGGTAACCATAACAATCAATGGAATTCTGGGATATTTCACCCCTGGAATGTTCCATTATATAGTGTCATGATATTCGCTCCTTTAAATGATAGGTAAGTTAAAAAGAATTACCCATTTCATCAGATTTAGTTAGGAAGTGAAATTTTCCTATAAAATGCCTGTAAGGACTAGAAAAAAGGGAGTTAGTTTCAAGGTCTAATTTTTGTGAAAATTAGACATTTTTAAGCCAAAAATCCTTGAAATTCTATCATTTTTCGACACAAATCCCATATACAAGAGGTGTCCAGCACAAAAAACCAACACTTATTGTTAAAAAAATGTGAAAAGGCCTCAAAAATGCCCCCCTGAGTGGCATATGTATTAAAATCAGCTTTTCCTTTAAGGTGTCACCACCCCAAATGCCTTGTGACCATCCGAAAAATCACAGGTCTTCCACCGTTGACCTGATATTAAATATACTTAAAATTCTCACAGTGCTTAGCAACCTACACCATATTTTAGCTTATGAAATGGAGAAAAAAATAAGATAGGTCCACATAAACAAAGTCAGGCTAGATTTTGCGCAAATTGCCATGGTAACCAGGTAGTGATTTTTGCATGGTGAGGCCTGATTAGCGCATGAATACACATCCGGACCCCTTCACCCCATAAACTTCCACTGAATTTATGTTTTGAACAAAAAATATTCTGGGCCTATTGAAACACTCCTCCTCATCATTCTTATACCAAATAACAATGGGTTTGGCCCCTCTTTCCCTTCCCTTGGGGCCAAATTCCTCAAAATAACTAAGTTCAGAAGGGACTATTTGGCCAGTAAACCCGGAAGTGGTCCAATTTAGGGTGGTGACACCGTATATCAGGGTTGGGCACCGGAAATCAGTGCCGAAACTTGATAACCATGGTATAATAGGGCCTATTGCCAAGGCCGGAAGTAGATTTCCGGAACAGTAATGTGAGACAAAGGTTATGTGTAATGCTGGCAATTGCTGCTTACACTTGATATCATTACTGCCCGGGAAAGGCCAATGGAAAGGGCACTGACAATCATCCCTAAGAATCAAGAAATTGTGCTTACACTGCGGCAGCTGATCAAAGCTAGTGTATGATGTGATCATAAGGGAGTGATCATTTTTTAACAACAGGGGGGGGGGGCCGGTGGGTTTGAGGGGGGGTCAGAATTTTTTCAACCCCTTGACCGGGGGGGGGGGTCAGAATTTTTTCAATACCTCTGATGGGGGGGGGGGTCAAAATAATTTCACCTGTTTTCAGTGGAAAACCCCGCGCGTTACTATAGGCTAAAAGGGGATGTCCGTGCGCGATTTTTGTCCCTTATGGGGGGGGGGGTCGAAAAAATTTTACCCCCTCAAGAGGGGGGGGTCAAAATTTTTTTCGCGCGTCCGCGCGCAAACCCACCAGCCCCCCACTGTTGTTAAAAAATGATCACTCCCTAATTGCTCATCAAAACCTGCCGAGATGGGAGAGACAATTTAGGTGTGGGACTGAATATGCAATACAAAATTACAGGTCATTGCCTCCTGGCCTGGGGAGATCCTATGTTTTTCAGTCTTTCAGTGCGATCAACACCACAAATATAGACCTTTATGAAGGGAACCATTATCTCCAGATTTATGGGCGAGAATGAGTACCCTTACCAATTTAAGATAACATATCCCTGTTGTTGAATTTCCCTCATGTAAGATGAATGGATTCTCGTTTTGATAGTTGGTTTAACCTTTCTATACTTTTTGCAATCGGCCTCTAAGCTGAGACACTGAAATCATTTTCCTGTGTACTTGACCTACACAGAACCTCTCATAATTTCTACGGGCTGATTAGATGCAAGATTAAAATCCTGTGTTTCAGGCCATCCGACCTCGCCTAGCATACAGGCTAATATAAGCTCAATAATAATTATTCAAAAGAAAAGAATTTTTTTAGTCATTTTAATGTTCCATAATTCGTCCATAATTCAAGGTTCATAATTATGACTTTCCATTAAATAAGTTCATGGTTGGTAGCTGTATCAGGACGCTAAGCCTGAGTTTTCCGGAAGCTGGATTACCCTCAAGCAGCAGATTAGATAGGTGAACCTGGGGCCGTTCAACCAATAGGACATAGGGTAGATTAACCTGAAGACGGATGTTAACCTGAAGAAAGATGAACACCCAATATATTTGCAATGAAAAATAGACTTACTCCTGCACCAACATCATGAAATCGTTGATGAGCATTGACTACCAGTTGGTGATGTTGATTTACTAGCAAACCCAATTTATGGCTATTTTCTTGGGGGTGAACGTCTCAAGGTATGTGGCCGTCTTTAGGTTGATATAAAATTAATCGAGTACTTACTTGTAAGTGTGAAGATTAATTGTTGTTATGCGAGGCAACACCAGGGGCATTGCAGAGTACACAGGAGAGAGATGACATCATCGCTTGGTGCCAGTTCGTAGCATGCGGACAGTGAATCGTACACAAAATTAACAGTACGCAGGAAAACATACCTTATACTTATAGTCGTATTTCGTTATTTGTTGATTGTAGATTATTTACCTGCAGTAATCTATTTATCATAGGGAGGATGGGAGGGCCTGTGTACTCTGCAATGCCCCTGGTGTTGCCTCGCAGAACAACAATTAATCTTCACACTTACAAGTACTCGATTAATTTTATATTCTGCTCAGAAACAACAGGGGGCAGTTGCAGTCTAGCACACAGGAGACTTCAAAGTTCAGTAGGTTCACTGTCTGATCCTGAAGTCTCAATCCTTGTGACTTGGGATCTTTTCCTTAGATAATTATCAATTATCCCATCCCACAGAACACTGTGACTCGCACATAAATTTATAGAAAAATATATAAATTTATTAACCTGACAGCATCAGATCACAAAACACGTATTGTGGGTCTTGTTATGGCCAAATCAAAAGACTAAGTATTTTTAAAGTGTTCATTCTTTTGACATGTAAATGGTAAGCATACCAAATAAAAAGTCTAATGTTTTAAAGTTCATACACCTTCTTGGTGTGGCAGTGTTTGCTAGATATCATATATAATTATATCAAAATCCATGGACATATAAGGAAGCATCAAAAAGCCCAATGAGCCTGCAGGTTCCAAGCCTGGCAGCCTCAAGTTTGCACCAGCTATTCTATTGAGTCCTCCAAAAGAATCCTGGCCAGAGTCTTTGGCGGCTTGGGGTTCTCAATTGGTTTGTTGTAATGCTTCGCCATGGTTTTGGCCCTTTTCCAATCTCCATGGCGAAGCATTACAGCGGTGGATACACCGAGTCTCCCTCCAGCAGAGGTGCTAGCACCTCTGGTGGAGTGAGCTCGGTATACCGTTGTGTCTACCCCAGCTGCAGTTAGTACTGCCAGGATCCACCTCTTAGAGGTATCCTGTTTGATCTCCCCAAATGGCGTGTGGTAGGAAAGAAAGAGTGAGTGTTTTCTTCGCCCTTTCTTGTCTTTCCTGTGTTTCTTCGTGACCCTGGATCTTCTTGCCTCTGCCTAAGCCCAGATAAACCTGGCTGTATTGTCACATGCTGGGGATCTGACACCTCCCATCTTGTTGACATAATGCAGAGCCGTCATATTATCGGTTCGAACATGCACATGTGTGTTTTGCTTGTTTCCTAAACTGTGCAGTGCAAGATTGATTGCCCAAAGTTCCAGGACATTTATGTGATCCTTTTCTTCGGACAACCATCTCCCACCTATAGTGTGTTCTCCGAGGTAAGCTCCCCACCCATCAGTGTCAATGGTAATATCTGGTGTGCTATGTCCCACTGTGTCAAGCCACCATCAAACATCACCTATGGCTTTTTCTGTCAGTACCATGGTGGCGTCAAAGTCCCATGCATTGATTTTTAGTGATTTGTTCTTACATCTTTCTAGGGCTTTTAGATGTGCTAGGCCATATTCTACACCTTTAGCATAAGCATTCATCATTCCAACCAAACCTGCCACTTCTCTTATTGTTAGGGAGTGATCATTTTGAACAACAGGGGGGGGGGGGGCTGGTGGGTTTGCACACGGACATGCGAAAAAAGTTTCGGCCCCCCTCTCAACAGGTCAAAATTTTTTTGACCCCCCCTAGGGAGGCGAAACTTGTGGGCAAACGTGCCCTTTTAACCTATAGTAACACGCGGGCTTTTTCGCTGAAAACAGGTGAAATTATTTTGTCAAGGGGGCAAAAAAATTCTGAACCCCCTGGTCAAGGGGTTGAAAAAATTCTGACCCCCCTCAAATCCACCAGCCCCCCCCCATTGTTAAAAAATGATCACTCCCTTACTTGAGGTTCTTCCAATATTTCTTAGGCTACTATTCTGAATTTTAGTTCTTTCCCTTCTGGAAGACGTACTTCCATCTTTTCAGAATCTAGAATAAACCCCAAGAACTCGGGTGAAGTGGTAGGTGTGGTTACAGATTTAACTGGGTTTACCACTAGACCCAAAGCGTCAAACTGTTTGGCCAACATCTCTGTGGACACCAAGCACTCTTCATAGGTTTCCCCCATGATGAAAGTGTCATTGATATAGGGAAACGCTGTGCACCCATGTTTACGTAGAGTCACAAATATGGGGTTGAGTAGCTTGGTGAACATGCGAGGAGCACATGCCAGACCATTCAGAATCACACAGTATTGGTACATCCTGTTCCCCCAATCAAATTTTAGGTATCTTCGGTCCTATTTCCGGATTTGGAAAGAGTAAAAGGCATCTTTTAGATCAAATTAGGTAATGAAATACCTCTGTCATACAAAATCCAGTGCCGTTTGGAAGCTGTCCATTTTGAAGTGTTCGTAGGGGATCAGTTTGTTCAACTGTTTGTTCCACTGTCAAAAATAATCCTGACCTCGCCATTAGCTTTTACCTTTAGGAAAATACAGGATACCCATTGGTCAGATTCGTGATTTGTCAATTCGATTACACCTTTTGTCAGCATTCTCTCTACTTCCTCGTCGATTTGGGCAGGGTCAACATCCTTGATGTTGTAGGGATTGGGGACCCTTTTCTGAACTGGATATTCCAAAACTGGATCTCAATCCCTTGGACGTTGTCCAATACCCAAGCGTCAGAAGTGAGAGAGGCCCAATCACCAAGAAAATTAGCTATTCGACCAGCCTTAAAGTTCTCAGGGGTGTTTAGTAAGTCTAGGTCAAAAGAATGGACCTTGTTAAGTCTTTCTTTTTGTGCGGGTCCCTCGGTTTCGGCCTCCTCGACCTTGAGCATGTCCACGACCTCCGCTGCCCCAACTTCGGTGGCTCCAGCCTCCCCTGTCTCCGGTCAATCTGCCGAGAAAATCCGATCTTTTAGATTTCTTGTATTTGTTGTAGTTTTTGGGGTATTTGTGTTGTTTTGCTTGTGGTTTGAAGGGAATTTTGCGGGTCTTCTCCAACTGTTCTTTTGTGTGTGCAGCTATTGTGAGGGCTGGCCCGAACAGGGACAGTCCCCCCATTACCTCCTGAGAGACGTTGTATTTGCGACCTGAGATTTTTCTTCTCCTTACTAGTGAGTTGTTGGCGAAAGCCAAGAAATCTAGTGCTTCAAATGCTCCGGTTTTGTTCAGGTCACCATCGCCTCTTTCTATGACTACTTGAAACAGAGGGAATAAGGCGTTCATGACATTTTGAATGGCATGTTGGGTTTTTATAAGGTAATTGTCCGACTGTATGTACTTTGTATACTCTTTTTGTATCTGCTTTTTGATGGGTGGGTCGATTTCGGGTATGACCATGGCCGATACGTTTTTGGGAGGCGGAAATTTCTCGACTATAGCAATAGCAGCCTCATGATCCATAGATGTGAGTATTAGTCTCTCGACCAACATTGCCAAAGACTTATCTATTTTCTCAGACTTTTTGGGGCCATCTGTTTTGTCAGTAGCTGTCTGAGCTGCCTCAGCGAAGGCTCCAAATTTTTTCTTAAAGTCTGGTGCTTTTTTCTTCTTACTCTTTTTTTCTCCGTCAGAGCTGGATTTTGAGCCTGAGCTATCGTCTTCATGCCCATAATCATCAGTGGTAGTAGAGTCAGAAGACGAGTCAGAAGAGGAGGAGCATTTTTTGACTTTGCTCTTCTTAGACTTTTGTGAGTGACTGTGGGACTTATGTTTCTGCTTATGTCTTCTCTCATGAGACCTTGATCTACGGCTTCTTGATCTGCTATGTCTGTGTCTAGATCTAGATCTCCAGTGGCATTTTTTCTTGTAATGTCTGTGCCTACTATCTGATCTACCCCTGCTGCGAGATCTTCCGTGGCTTTGGGATTTACCCCAGCTGTAAGCTCTTCCTCAGCTTCGGGGCCTACCCCGGCTGTGAGATCTTCCCCGACTGTAAGATCTTCCGCGACTGCGAGATCTACCTCCACTTCTAGATTTGCTTCTAATGCGGGACCTTCCTCTGCTCTTACTTCGAGATTTGCCTTTAGCAGGACATTGAGTCTTACTTTGTGATCTACCCTTGCTCGATGACTTTGTCTTACTGCGAGGTCTGCCCTTACTGGGTGACTTGGTCTTAATGTGCAACTTGCCTTTAACGGTTTGGCTTTTACTGCGTGACTTGCTCTTGCTAGCCGATCTGCTCTGTCACCTTCATCATCGCTGATTTGATGGTCTTTGTTTGGCTTTTTAGACTTTTTCCCCTTAGAGTTTTGTCTTTCTTCTCTCTCGCTTTTGAAGGTTTACCATTCAGGTTTAAGCCACTGATGGACGCCATAACTTGGTCAATTATGTCCGTCTGTTCTTGCAGGGTTACGACCTTCCGTCTCACTGAATCCCCGATGCGATTCATCAACCTGCAAAGAACAGAAAAATTGCTGAGTGAATTTTTCGGCATGAAGTATAGGTAATAGCTATTTTTCTATTCAGCAGGGATGTAAGTCAGGCATAGGCAAAAATCAGCAAACCATACATTACCTCAATATAAAAGCCTTCTATTTATGAAAACAGCCCTCCTTTACCACTCGTATAATGAAAGTACATGCCATTCAAAATTCTCAGAAATCAGGAAATCCTGATAAAACCTGAAGACTTACATCCCTGTATTCAGTCTTAGCTAAACCAACATTGACACTTTCTAAGACTTCATCCCCCTTGGGAGAGTCAACAAGTTTGCCCATAAATGGTTAAAGGGAGGACTCGGAATTACTGCTAAGGCTTGCAAAGCAGAAGCATCTAGTGCTTTTTAGTGTCTTGTCACACTCCCTCTATAGGTCAATGACCACAAGTTGCAAGTCCAACCGCAGGTCTGGAAATGTCACTTGGAGAGAACCATTAAATTAATGACAGTGATATCTGTGCTATATGATATCACTGTCTGACAGTGTGTAAGTAACCTTCCTGTACACTATCAATGGTTTCAATTATCTAGCTTGGCATGATAAGAAATATGAATAACTGCCTGGATTTTATAAGAAAGCATAGCAGAGTCCAACCTTGCCCCTTGGCCTATAAGTGAAGACTTTTATGTACTGGGCTTAGAGAAGCTCCCCAATTTGTAAGATTGAAACCACCAGCAAGCTGGTTTGGTCAACTATCTGAGTTCCATAAGGAAGCAAAGTAGTGACATTACAATCTATTTGATAAGAGAAACCTTCTAAGTGGAACTAGAGGGACTCACCTTAGTAGATGTGTCACTATAGTGACAGCATCTGCCTCTGTTCAAGTTAATTCAACTTATTATCACTAACAAAAATACAGTGAGAGTAGCCAAAAGGCCATAAAAACCGTTAAACAGAACATCAACATGTAATAGAAATAGTTAACTTCTTTTAAAAAGTAAATACATACATATCCAGTCTGAGAATAAAAAAGAAAACTTTAATTCATCAATTCTCAGCTCGACGCGCGTCCCACATGGGTGCCACCATCCTGTTTGTCAAAAATTTGGATTTAGAGGTGACTGGAATGTCGTAAAAGTGCCGTCAACCGGTTCTAACCATTGTTGATGTCGTAAAAAGTGTACAAACAATTATTTATTATTAGAAAACATGGGAAACTCATAAAAAGTAGGTCGGAGGTCGTCAATGACGAAAAAAATTTGTCTAAACCTTAGATTTATGAGTAATAGACGATTGAAGCCAAAGTTCATCACACTGACTTGAGCGATAGTGAGAGCATTACCCGCATCGAGTCAGAATGTTTAGAAGCTGACGAGTTTTAGTCCCGATCATCAATGTGGTGAAGTATGGAGTTTCAACTCGTCAATAGTAACATATAGACGACTGTTAAGGTAAACTTGATCAAGCTCACCATGTATCGTCAGTCTTTGTTGCTACAAACTTCTTCCTTGCGCATGCACATCAGAACTGGCGCCAAGCGATGACGTCATCTCTCTCCTGTGTGCAGGACTGCAACTGCCCCCTGGTGTTTCCGAGCTGCATCTACCTATCTGTACGTATATATGACCAGGGCGCCTGGCTTATAATTGAGCTGCAAATTCTGCACTTTGATATTCTGCTTCATCCCCCAAAATTGCTATCCTGTTGGAGCATAAACTTTGCTTGAGGACAGGATACATAAAATTTAAGCGGACTACCGACACTGCTCTGCCCCCCCATTTATGATAATCATTTCCCATATCCCGGAACCCATTGCATCAATAATAACCGTACATATCATCACTCAAACACAATTTAGCATTATACACATTATTGTTTTATTTCGTACAATGATTCTAGTTAACCGGGACTATGATACAATCTCATCAGAAATTAATGGTAAATATCGTTCTACCTTGGGGAAACTCTGTCAGTTGATTAATGCTTATGTACAAACATAAGCACTTTATTCGCACACCTTGGACTTATTATAACGGCATCACGATTTTACTTTGATTTAACAATGATTTTTACTCATTAATACAATGACGTAATCATAGACTATTAGCCTTAATATTGGCAAATACAAGTCATATATATACTAAAGTAACACCATATATCTGTACCCTTTTGTATCACACGTTTGGTAGAGATGATATAAAGCTGTTGCTGAACTATAACATTTCACTGTACTTGTTTCATACGGCTAATTTGGACAGACACTGAATATAGGGACTGATTACGAGCCATCAAATCACTATGCCATCTGAGGAGATTATGATTTAGGTCTATCAGAATGCATGCAAACCGACCATACATGCATTGCCCCAGGCATAGAGCCATGGCTTCTTGAAATGTTAAAGAGGATGCCATAGAAAAGGTAATGAATGATATTGTTTAATCTAGAATGCAATACACAACGGGTGACCCGTTGGCTCCCGATTGATTCAAATTCATAATAAGGATGGAGTCTGCTCTGTTGGTGGAACGAATGTTATGGATCCTCTGACGAATTATAAGGTATGGAGACATTATTTTTCATATATTTCCTAGAGAACATGTAATATACAGACATCTCAAAACAATTAGTATTAGAGGGTCTCTTCTTTGTATTAGCATTGGGACAGGGACCATACAAATAGAAGTTCTTAATAAATACATTTACACGTAAGGAGAACGGCTAGTTTAGTATACTGTCAGGAAATTCAAACAACATGACTGTAAAATAAAAGGCAGCGGGTAGATAAACGGTTGGAAACGCCATCGCATTTATAGAAGAAAATCGGTACAATTAGCCTTGCGAAGTCACAACAATTACACAGATTCAAGGATGCTAAGCTTTTAGCATGCATATGAGAGCTCAATGCACATGTACCTTGTTACATGCTTTTGGGCTCAAGACAAAACAGAAAAATGAGAGACACTTTCTATGAGTTATACTTCAGCTGTGTTTATCGTATCTACTAGCCATAAAACGACTTTACATATCATCAAAGAGCAACATTTACAGGGCTGTCTTGTTTGGCACCAGACTATCTTCAACCTACTCCCAGCACAGGACTCTCCTCATATGAACAGCTCACATCAGGCATTATACACCAATGAGGCCATAGATGAACCGCTGCTATTAGACATAAAAGCAGTTCACTGAGTAGGAGGAGGGGCCTGTTCACTGATCAGACTTGCCTCCAGTCGGGACCGCTCCGCTGAAAGAGTCTCCAATTGCTCAGTGTAGAAACCATTGAAGTCCAACCTGGAAACGAACACACAAGGAGCTCATTAGCTTACACAATATATGTTAGTAATTTTAGTATGAGAGATTTGGTATCAACTTGATATGTCGGTCGTAATGGGGAAACCTAATGTATATCGGCAACATGATATTTACAATAAAGGATCACTAATAAGCCATATGACAAAAAAAGATATTAAAAAATCGAAAAAAGAAAAATGATACTGGACACTACAAAAACAACACTTTTGATTTGATGCATGCAAATGGGTCAGGTTCTCGCCTGGGGTCTCTATTTACTTGTGGCATAGAAGGGTCAGATCAGAGAGAACCTAATTATCAACAGTAACTGCAGTAAAACCCCTCTTTCACTACACACATAATGTCCGAATTAATGAGCTTTGGACTTTGACCACCAGAACATGGCAGCAAAGGTGCCATCAGCTACTGTGTCACTTTGACCTTCGGACAGAATGTTCGAGGCCCTGGAATAGAGGTTCTCTATGGCTGTGTCTAATATGGTTTCGAAACAAAAACATCTAGGAAACCCTCAATCAATAATAATTATGTTCATCCCTGGAATTCATCCAGAGAGATCGGATCAGCAAAGCACATACAAAATGATGTCTGATGTATCAATAATTATTCTTTATGTATGGAACAAGTACTTTATTGCTGCAATCTGGGGAGCTCTGGGAAAAGTTATACATATCGTGTTTTAGCGAGCAGCTCAGAAATATGTGCAGGCAAGTAACCTACATCTGCACAAAAACACAAATGAAGTGAACAGCTCAGTGCGCAGAAGGTGAGCGGACCACACCTCCTGTAGAGCTTATCTAGACTTAGGAATGGCAAATAATTCTAATCCCCTTTTTCAGCTTCCTGGTGCTGATTGGACCCCCTCACGTGCAATGATAACCTGAGGAAGCCTTTTTGTGCTGGTAAGAAAAGGTGATAGCTAAGGTGTAGGCTTGGTGGTACATGTAGTAGGCATAAGTATTAAAGGGCAGAAAACTAAAGGTCATGCTGTTTTTCTTTTACGAATGTAAGACCATATCAGATGCATCTCTTAACCGTGCCTTAACACTGTTCCACCCCCCCCCCCCCACCAACTGTTTTTGAAACGGTTCAGAAGAAGCTTTTCCATAGTTTCCATTGCCAGAAATGCTCCACATGGGATTTCATTATAAAAAATGGACATGTTATAGGCTCACAGGTGACCCAGTAATCCCTGTTATGGCACCTTCACTATAGTGACAACAAGGCTAATATGGCTAATATGTAAAGGCCTAACCTTTATTTTCTAATGTTTTTTTTATTGAACGTTACTATGTATAAAGGCACTGTGTCACACAACATTTTACTGAATTCACACAAAATGTTTATATCAGAGGTCATAATGCCTGGGTGTCACAAGTCTAACATGGGGCTATGGTGGTATACTTGTAATCAAGGAGACACGGATGACGGGAGGTAGACAACCTGAGCCCGTTATATCAAAGTCGAAAGAAAGGGAAGCCTATAATTAACACATTCGTGGTTGTCACGCCTGTCAGCCAGGGCTTCAGACTAACAACCCGATCGGTTACCAGTACCTCCACGTCCAATGCCGACATACTGCCACAGAAGCCCCATTTTTCTACTACTACATCATAGTATACACTGCAATATAGCATGGCCCATCTCTATGTGGACAGTGCTTTGATGTGTAACGAAAACCAACCGATGCTAGCCCCTGACATTCATAGTCATTGTTCTAAGAAGAAAGATAGGGCCAATACCTTGGAAATATCCTAAAATTGACAATAAATCTGACTAGCGAACGCATTGATTCAAGAATCCCCAAATCTGCCCACAAATGCATAAATGGTAATGGAAAGGGCCTAAATGAATAGTCCTTTTCAACATGGAACAGCTATATATAAGATTAGGCTCGAACTAACTCTCGAACTTGAGTGTCATCTGTGCTCTCGTGACGTTCTCAAATGTGACCCTAATCACCTGAAAGAGTCGTAAAATGTCAATTTATAAAGAGAAAGCTACTGCTATTCTACAGGCATGTTCTACTTCGGAACCAAGATAAGAAAAAGCTGTCACTAACTGCATTTCTTTCATTGGCTTATTCATGCTTGAATTTTATCTGGCTGATATTGGTTTTGTGTGGCCAAAAGGAAGTTAACCCAAATGTGAGCCTTCATGCATAAAATGATTTCCCCTGCATTCGTAAGAAATCTTACCACCCTGTTATAAGATAGAATCCAACACCTCAATTACACAAAATACTTTTTAGCTGAGCTTACTTAGTCAAAAATATGTTGCTGGCTTTAAATGACTTGTTCTTTAATGATATCTTTTTAACTGACATCTAAAGGGCAATTTCTCTTGCAGACTTTTAACTGACCAGAAGGAACCCTGTGGATGAAAGAGTGAGGTCTAGAAAGCTAGTTCTAAATACCTTAAGCAGAATTCACTCACTCTATTTGCCCTAAGGCCTCTGTTCTCTTAATGCACACACTACTTCTCTCTACTGTATGATGAAAGTGAAGATATTTGCCGACCACTCTGTAATGTTTGCTGCCGAATCCTTTCCCCCAATTCCAATTCTACTATAATTCCTTTTTTACTTTTCACTTCATATGAGGAATCACTTTATTGCTCTTGCCTGGGTGGCACCACTGTCTGCCCATGTTTATTCTCCACTGAATTCTTGTGTTAGTGTGGGTGTCAATCTGGTATGACGGTAAAATCTAACCTCGCAGCGAAGGACGTAAGGTGGGTCATTGGTGATGCTGAACCATAGACCACTCTGATCACAGATCCAAATGATGCCAAGCTGGCATCGCTGGGGAAATTCCATAAAAGGTGATTTTCCAAAATGGCCACCAGGAAAATGATGACGTATTGATTTCACACAAAACTGCTGAAAATGAGGTTGAATTTAATTTGACCTTGACCTTGTGACCTACTATAATAACTTCGAATAATGATACGATATAGGTACCAACCATTGTAGCATGTTAGTGTATTGATTTCACAAGAAAAAAAAAAACTGAATATGAGGTTGAAGGTTAGATTTGACCTTGACCTTGAAACATGTTGTTATGAACAGAATGTGAATGTATGACCTTCTAGATAAAATTTACTGTTAGAATTATATTTCTATGCCTATTATTTGGGAAGAAATTAGCTTTTATGAATGTGATCATTTTCCTGCTGGCCATTTTGGAAAATCATGTTTTGTGGAATTTCCCCGGCGATGCCAGCTTGGCATCGTTTGGATCTGTGATCGGGGTGGTCTCACAGTACAGAATCCCCAATAACCAACTGTACGTCCTTCACTGCAAGGTGCCTCTAGATGGCAACCAGATTATGTGGGTTTTATTACTGGAAGTACGGGAGATTATAGGTCCATAGTATTGCAGTTGTGGAATATTTCTATTTAGCATAAGGCTTAGACTCTCCAATTATGTATCGTCGCCCTACTGCAACAAAGCTGAAACTGACACTGTTATAACTAAAGCATTGCAGATTTTTGCACTAGGGCGACAATATCTGAATGTAGGATTCCCCAACAATACAGCAACTTTTATTTTATATATCATGACAGCTATGAAAACAGTTGTCAACCAGGTGCGCAAGATCATGCAGCTGAAAATCAGTAGAAATCAGGGTCGAACTGTTTCCATTACCAGCCATGATAGAGTAGTATCCACATTCTCGTCTTTGCATAACCTGCATAACCTTATGTTAAGCACAAACGTTCTGCACTCTCCATCAATTAAACTTTGCCCTTTACACCCCAGATGCATTCAAGGCACATAATTAATGGCTTTCCATCTCTCATTACCACTCCCACTCACATGACGATTATAAAAATGACATTGGACAATGGTCAGAACACCAAGAGGCAGCCATCGGCGGATATTGCCCTTACCATCAAGGTAAGGTAAGGTAATATCCGGATGGAATTACACCAGACAGCATCCTATAATGAGGGGCCACTTCCGCTGGTGCATGGCAAGTGGAGTGGCAGAAGTACAAGCAGTGAGATGCTCCTCTTGACATCAGACATCCTGCCACTTCCGGTCATGATGACTGGTAATTTGTATAAGTGGCAGGGTTTCATACCTGGAAGCCTAATCCCTTCTTCATATATATGGATCTTTATTTGGGTGTTAATGTAGCACATGGATTTTAGTCTTTATTTTTCTTTGTTTGTTTTTAATGGGAAAAGAAAAGGTATTCGCGCATGAAACAACGTCAAATTTGTTCTAAAAGACCCCAATTATTAACTGAGATCCTTTTGCACTAGTGTTAGACTATTCCTGATATGAAGATGATTTTAGCATAATGCCCATTACTCCTGTCATGGTGAAATGATTGGCTTTTACGTTATGCTATACGCGAAGACAGGTTAAATCAAAATTTTCCCGGACTTTCCTGTAATTGTATTAAATTGCAATTCATTGATACTTTCGTCCCCATAAAGTGGTCGTTTCAACGATTCAGCAACATTTGTCTTTACTTTTGCAATATCATTCTTTACTGTGAGACAACGGTCTAGCTTTTAATCCCTAGATAATTGTAAGTACCACAGTTTGGCCGCCCATATTCAGACAGGACCAAAGAGAGGTGGTACCAGCTTTGATTCAGATCCAAAAACATACCTGACGCACTTGGAATTAAGAATGCCTCCAGGCTAGTCTACGTAGACCAGTGGGCCTTGGAGCTCAAGGACGACAAATGGCAAGGTCACATGGGCCCAATGTGCATCTCCATGTGAAGATAGGTCCCCTAGAGACCTCACTCCATCAGCCCGACCTGAGGGCGCAATAATGGGATTTGCTGTCAAGGGTCGCCCTTGGCATGGTGTATAGAGCAGTAAGAGTGGGAGTCGGGGGCACCGTCTCCAGCGCCCTACCAACTCCCCCTTTTCTCTATCCTATACTCATCCCAATCCTCCCAGTGGCAATCTCCGACCTCAGCCTCTTTGCTCAGCAGGGTCTTCCATCAACCAGGGTCCAACTTTGAGCCCTGCTTCAATCTTGGGCGGCTTGAGAACCACTGGTGTAGTAGGTTCTTGACGGCAGTGATGGGCCTTATATAAGGTCAGACCTAGATAGCATCATATTAGGACCAATAAACCCCTGCATTGACTATAGTCAACACTGTGGCTGAATAATACATTTGCCTTCATCAGGTGATGGTCAAAAAGAGTATGTAGGATTTAATAGATTGACCAAAAGGAAAATTGATTTTCAGGTATATTAGTCAGGAAATATAGATGGGTCGGATTCCCTATATACAAATGTATATTGCATATCTGTCCAGACATTGAGGTAATAAGATCTTTACATATTTCTGCAATAAATGCAAGACATTAATATGTGCTCTAACACCCTCGAGGACTGATTTAGTTCAACAAGAGTTAGCTTTCATTTGCGTATCAATTCCGATATGTAATGCAATCGCCCGGTAATATTATTAGGTAAATGTATATCCGTTAAGATTTATCCAAAATTTCCAGCAACCCAGTCATTGCTGCGCATACAGCAACAAAATAAACAAGATGATCTAAACTGAAGAAGAAAATGTATCACTATCTCGTAATAAAATCTCAAGTGGCGTAAACAGAACACAGGATCGACTATGACATAAATCCTCCTCAGTCATGACCGTTTTACATTTTTAATTTGTAATATTTTAGATAATATACTATATCCTTCTTGAGTAAAGAACCCGGGTGGAGATATTCTGCTCCTGCTATGTTAAACAATGAATGCACGTAGGAAGGGGAGGGGAGGCAGGCTGGTAAAGGGACATCGAAAGGACTTCAAAAACACATTACTGGGAATTAGCTTTCTCATATAAGCTGCACATCAAGAACTCAGGAATCCAAAACACATGCTGGGGCACCCTTCACCCCCTCCTCCTCTCAACAAAAAACACTGGAGCGAAATAATGAAGAAGTAAAACAACAACATCAAATACTGGAGCTTCTCTCTGTTCTATTTGCACTTTCAATTCAAACTCTACTGCTAGAAATGAGAAATAACAACCTATTCAAATATCACACCAATTTTGCTTCAACTTCCAGGGTCTTTTCTAGTGTACTTTTATTATTGGCTTCTAAAATTTTCTGTGTCGCGGGTCTTTAATTAACTAGACATTGAAGTGAGAACTCTAATGCCATCTTGCCTTGTTATCTAGCTTTCTGTGAAAGTCCCTGAAGATGGCGCAGGTGCTGAGATAATCAGCTGATATCTACACTTCTCAAATTCTCATTTGAGCATCCAGGATGCCTATTGCTCATGAGATGATAAACACTTTTAAAATACACTGAAACGGCAAATATTTCCCTACGTGAATGCAATATCAGGGTTCCCACAAAATCCCCAGGCTCAAGTTTCATGACATTTCCATGCCAAAAATCAAAACTTTCCATGACATCTTTAACTATTTCTGGACATTAACGAGGTTGACTTGTCGGCAAAATACCTGCAATCAAGGTGGAGAAAGTCCACACCAATTGATTTGTGCAATAAATTATTCAGTTTTCCCATTTTCCATGACTTTCCATGACTCAAGAATATCTTTTTCAGAAATTCAATGACATTCCATGACTTTCCCTGAAACTTTTAATTCCATGACATGCCATGACTTTCCCTGATGCGTGGGAACTCTGATAATATCTCACCATCCAAGGTCAAAGAAATGCCTTGCTCTCATTTTCACTGAGAGGGTACAGTGTGATAAATTCTACTATAACGCTTCTCTTGAGTCTTCAGTAAATTCTTTGTGGAAAGGTGTCTAGATTATCTTTGTCTCAGTTTTCTGTGTTTGCGTGTATGGGACCTACTATTAGCAGAAGTGTGGTGGCTGTTTACCATGGGGACAACTGAGCGGAAGCTACTTTGCTTACAACTCACAAAATTTAGAATACATCCACGCCAAGGCGTGGAATGAACGTGGCGGCGGATGACCGCTCGGGCTGAGAGCTACCCTTACACCTCCCGTAAACATTTCGTCGCCATGCCGGTCTTTCACCCCGGGACTGATCGTTCCCCTGTTCATTCGCCATATTGGATTTTTCTCGCCATTGCTGGAGTCGCTAGAATGTAGAACAGCGGGTGGATGGCCACAAGATTTTTACAATCTGTCACGAGTATAATGATGGCGAATTTTTTGTAAGATAGTCCCTGTAGGTACACTTGTCACTCTGATTTTTGAGAGGGGTAGAGGTCAGATATTACATTTAATCTACGGCTCTTGACAAGATTGCATACGACCTTGACCTTGCTGCCTCTTTGTGAATAATTCTGTTCGAAGTTTCAATATCTAAAGCATAGACCTACGGTATGGCCATTTGGTGCCGGCTTGCACAAACTCTGGTGACTTCTCGCAATATGCAGGAGATATTGCGATACTTCAACCGGTCTTAATTCTACTGTCTTATCAGGGAAATTTGTTACTTTACTACCCTTTTTCCTATAATAATACACTGTTTTGCAAAGAAACATAAGGATTAAATTGGTGACTTCTCGCAATATGTAGGAGATATTGCGATACTTCAACCGGTCTTAATCCTACCATCTTATCAGGGAAATTTGTTACTTTACTACCCTTTTTCCCATAATAATACACTGTTTCGCAAAGAAACATAAGGATTAAATTGTGTGCCAACATGTTCCCCTTCATTTCCACATAATTAGAATAGAGGATGGTTGAGATTTCTTACTTTTAAGGCGGATTGTAAAAGCAATACATCAAGCTCCCCTATATGTGTGTCATGGCTTTTTGGGCGATACAAGAAACGCGGCTCTGCCGCGTTAATGATGCTGAATGATAAAAACATCGTTCAGTAATGCATTTTCTGCAGAGAAAACTAAGGAGATCTGTCATGAGTATGCTAAAAGCACGTAAGCCACACTATAGCTATTCTAGTCCAATATCTTAACAGTGGGAGGTTGAATACAAGTGACGGGCAAAAGAAGAGGATAGGAGAGTAAATCAGATGCACAATTAAGACACTGCGAATACGTCAAGAAGAATTAATGCGCTGCTCATGTTTGTGGATAAATATTGTTTTTTCTCCTGTACATTGGCATCTTTACAGCCTGCTCTCAGCTGCTCAATGCAGCTTTTTCACCTAGCAACATATATACGTTCTCTCTTTTAACCATAATGTTAGACAGGGTTTAGCCTCAAGAAGCTCCTAACCAGAACCATGTTCTACCCACTCTCCCAAGCCTCCAATATCGCCCACTACCACCCAGAGGGCACTTAACACGGACACTGGAGGAACACCCACTGTAGCTGCCAATCACAAGGCAGCACGTACACAATGACGGATGGAACCACCTGGAGAAAGAACAAGCATCATGATTAGCTATTTTTGGTGACTGCTCGCTGGTGCTCTGGTGCTCGCGTGCAGTATGCGTATGGCGGCTGTGACCTGCTCGCGTCAATTCAAGTAAGAAATAAAGTTTGCTTAACCACATTAAAGTGGTTTAATAAACAGGGGTAGACACCAACATTAATGTAGCAGCTGGCATAATAAATTCTGGCAAAGGGTGTCATTAGTGTTTGCTCTTTTCTCTTTTCCACACTGGCTCATTTACAAGCAGTTGGCACATTTTTCGTCTAAAATATCAAATACCAGATACAACCTCTGCCTACAACTAAATACACCCACCGGGGGTAATTAGTTTCATCAGCAATCATCACAGATACAGTATCTTTATTATACTGTTGATCACTATTTGCATCTCATTTCAACATAAGAGGCCATGGCATATTCATCAAGTCAACTTCAAAACATATTTTTCTCTTAGACATTATTCTGTTTATAAAATCCCACACATGGCAGCGCAGGTTCGTAGGAAGACACATAAGAAGCCACAGCACTGCTAGTATGCCTTTCACAATCCCCATGCCAAGGGTCAGGATGTATCAGTGCCATCTGTGGGCCCCTGTCCATCCATCCCTTTTAGCTTACTCCAGCAAGGACTGTGTAATGGACGCACGCCTACACATATTCCTCTCCTGCCCTATAAGATACAGATATATAGGAATACTTGCAACAGCTATCTGCCAAATGTCCAAAGGCAGAAATGGATTATCAACATCCAGACAGAAGCCATTTCATGTAGGCGTGAGAGCCCCCTTATCCACCAATTTGAAGAGTTTGCTTTCATCATACTTTTATATTTGGAATTTTTATAGTTCATAGGCCTATGCATAAACCGGCTCAAATTTGCATTTAAAACTCAATAAAAACACTGATTAAAAGGCAAGAGTGATCTTCCAATTCACCTTATAGATACAAAGTGCTGTCTGGTAAGGAAACACTAATCTGATTGGGAAAAAGCATTTACAAAAGTACAAACACCGTTTGAGGCAGAAGTGCTGAGTAGCGAAATTAGATACGTTCAGAACACAATGTACAAGGAAATAAAACTACACTTTTTCCATCACGTGTATGTAGGCAGAGCACAGAGGAAGAGAGAAACAAGAGAGGACTGCGTACTAAAAAGCTAGATGTAGTTGAAATCAAGTATGTCTCAGCTTTTTCCTGATGTAGTAATATAATATACCAGGTAGGTAAAGCATCTTCAATAGTCTCGAGCTCTAGAGCATTTGAAAAAGCAACCTGTGGAGAATGCAAAACATAGCATTTCTCAGCGTAGTCTATATCTAAAAGCCTACTTAATGCCCATCCCTGACCATGGGGAGGTCTCATCTGGCACGATTTATTTATAGGCAAGGGCTTATACATGAAGTACGATACTACTTTATAAAAAAAAATATAACCAACTGCAACAGTTAGTTTTCATGTCCATAGTTTTCTTCAGTTGCCTACTACAGCAAGTGTGTAATTACAATGGCACATCTGTTCCCTAGACTACCTACAAACGCTATTCAGCAGAATGAAATAACTATTCTATTACACTGGGTTAATACGTGTAAACCCAAATTGAACTAGACTGGGAAAACTTGTACGTCGGTTTGGCAACTTGTTTAATGCTACACATATTTTGTGTAAGATTACCCATGGGAGCTGCTGACCAGTGGTCAGCTTATCGACCAGCAGTGCACTCAGGTGTGAGTGTAGATTAGAACAGGTCACAAAGGCACCTAGCAGGTTAGATATAGGGATCTCCCTCCCTACTCCCCGATGACCAGACTCAGTGGAGTGCACGGAAGGGCCTGAGCTACACCTTCCGCATACCAATACACAACCCTCTACTGTGCTAAGTCGGCTCCTTGTCCAGTGGTGGTCGTAAACGGCTAAGGTGGGTGAGGATAGTGTGAGGGGTTGCTCACCCTTCCCCCTGCTGACAAACAGTTTGGGGAGATTATTTAGTGTCCTATGCATCCTACTATAGACTTAACGCTTCTGTGTATCTGATTAGAGGACTGACGGGGCAAACTTCTGGATAGTATAATCATATCACATTTTATGACTGCCTTTAGTAAAACTCCACGTATAAGCCACGATTTAGAAACCATACTGTTCAGTATGGGAGTTTAACATAGATGTACTTATTACCCATGATAATCCATAAACATTGAAGTGTGGAAATGACAGGAGACACCTACAGGAATATGTCTATACTTGACTCAGACCAAAGGCTGCACAAGGATTTGGGAGGAATTTTACTTCATTATCATGTCCAATAACAACTGTGCCGAGCAATTTAGATGTCAAACACGTAGTGAAGTAAAATGTTGATAGATTCTGTCACTTCAGTTTGCATAACAATCTCACCTTCCCTTCACATGCAGACTTAACAAAAAATACTATGGAAATGCTGCGTGATATGTGACAATGAGCCCTCAGCAGCATTTGCACTAAAGTTCCTATTCTTAAGTCGTAAATACTGTGAACTGGTGAACCGGGATTAGGCAGGTACAATTATTTCTCAATTTTCCACGATGTTTACGACATTTGACAACACAATGGGGTTCGGGATTTTTTAAAGGTTATGTGTCTAGCGTCTCCTGGATGAAATGGAAATTTCATGTCAGATTGATTTTTATATCTACCATTCAGTCGCCATATAACCTGTTATGTTGCAAGCGACAACTGGCCATATAAGAAGTAGGAGGTCACACTGTTCAATCAATCAGCTTACACTCCAGAGAAAGAAGGAGGGTGAGCTGGACTCACTGCATAGTCAAGTGACACATGCCAGTGCCTGATACTAGCTACTGTAATCTCCCGCGTAGAAGGCGCAGCTCACGTAGAAGGCGCACCCCCAACTCAGGGAAGGCCTTTTCACGTAGAAGGCGCACCTACCTTTCTGGATCGATTTCTGGAAAAACCCGCGTACAAGGCCCCCCCACAACTCACAGGGGGGCTGTTTCACGTAGAAGGCGCCCCCCTCCCCACCCCCCCTATTGTACACCGACCGGGCTGCCGCGGTGAGGGCTCTATGAGTTGATGCTGTCATCGGTACACGGTCGGCTTGAGCCTGCCGACACCTACTGGTCTGCCGCGCTGCTGGCTCTATGAGTTCAAGCTGTCATCGGTACACGGTCGGCCTGATGCCCGCCGAGCGCGTTGACACCTACTGGTCTGCCGCGGTGCTGGCTCTATGAGTTCAAGCTGTCATCGGCACATGGTGGGCCTTATCCCCAGCGAGCGCATCGACACCTCCCGGTCTGCCGTGCCGCTGGCTATATGAGTTCAAGCTGTCATCGGCACATGGTGGGCGTACACCAACCGGGCTGCCGCGGTGAGGGCTCTATGAGTCAATGCTGTCATCGGCTCACGGTCGGCTTGAACACGCTGAGCGTCTGTACACCAACCGGGCTGCCGCAGTGAGGGCTCTATGAGTTCAAGCTGTCATCGGCACACGGTGGGCGTACACCGACCGGCAATAAAAACTGAATTTTTATTTTTTTTAAATTGCCCTATTTTTGGGGAGTTTTCCCAATTGAGATGTTGGAAAAACCCGCGTTTAAGGCGCACCCCCAACTCAAGGCAATTACCCTCCCGCGTATACGACCCAGCAGCATTTTGTTTGGCGTAGAAGACGCGCCACTACGCGGGAGATTACGGTAGTGAATCAACTGGACACTCTTCCTTTAAGGGCGAGGCAGGGTGACCTTTCCCTTTCCTATAATTGTATGACAGGTAAGGAACAATTTTCTTACTATTCTTATATATACCCTACTTTTCTAATGAATGTTCTCTGTGCACTGTACATTAACGCTAACTCTATTTGTTCAGGTTGTCATGGTTGCTTCATCAGCGTGCAGTGAAGGCTATGGGTTTGAGGTCTTAAGTTCCAATTACTCTATACTTTGTAACATATACAGCTTTGTCACATGAACAGCACAATCATGCAGCAGGTATATGATCACCATATCCTCATGTAAGGTATATCAGAAGCCTATACCCTCAATTTATATTGAGACCAACCTGGAGCGTATAATTTTCTCCAACGACCGCTGAATGACATTGACCTGATCGTCAGCTATCCACAACAATGTCCCTAACAAATGGGCAATTCCAAGTGTCGATACTAACCTCATATTATATAGTATCAATTTGAGTAGACTGCTGTTAATTTATGAAGAGTGGTGTAAGGAATGAGTACTGGAATGGTTTTTGATGATCTTTCATTGATTTTCATCAATTTTCCATATTTCGCTTCACATTTTCCATATATCTTCATCAATCTTTCTATGGGTTTCAAGTCAACAGCTTAACATGCACATATTTTTTCGCCTTTCCCTTGTTTTTTTTTCATAAATCGACGAATATCTACCCATACATTTCTATAGAAAAAAAATCGACCCTTGATATTTGAGGCATGTAACTGGAAACACAACTTTTTTTTTGGCCTGATGCAATGTAGGGAAGACTTGGACTACTTTCTTTTTATATAATTTACTGATTTAGCTCCAGTTGGATGGATGGTCAAAATGTGGTTAGATTACCCTAATGGTGATACACCATTGTCGTGTTTCTCAGTACTCCTCCCCCCAGTCAGTATATTACGTGTTATGCTGATGCCAACATATTGTGATAATATCTAGCATTTAGCTTTGTGAATTTATGCGCATAGGGCTAAGCACGTTCCCACGCTCTAATATCCTCTTAGCCCCGAGATAGGCACAGAGGCGCGTTTTATCCCCAGGGACACAGGGACCCTAACTTAATGTAAAGATTGATATTAGAAATATGTATGTATAACTTTCCGCAGACATCCAGATGAATGCATGAAGCAATAACTTGTATACATTTTTAGTTGAGGTAGCCATAAAATGTTCAGTTCATCCCTAAGCAGTGCATTGTATACACTAGCCGACATATACACACTTCAAATCTGGACGACCAGGGTTCTCTAAACTAACATTGAAATTTGCCTCCTATGTAATTGCATAGGCATACATTCAATTTGGGTTAGAAAAGAAGCAATCAAAATCCTTTGTGGTTCTGCCACTACAAAGGGACCGTATGACCATCAAAACGCTGAAATAAGTTTAACGCGCTGAAACACCCAATGACATTTATTCTGGCATAACAATATGATATTTTTCTCATATAAATGATACCGTTTTTATGAAAGGTAAATGAGGGAAAAATAAACTATAGACGAGAACAGATAACGTTCGTGCCTGCCGCTAACTAGTGCATGCATCAGCAGAATAATGACTTGCCTCTGTTAATTCATTCTCTTTTTTCCCCCATGTCTCAGATTTTCGACTCAATTCTGACTACAGGAAAATAACATTTGACTGGAGCTCATGATCATAATTCATGACTTGTATTAACTTGGTGTTTTCTCCACTACTCTATCACATACTTCTTATAATTTGGACACCCTTAGGGTGGCATGAATTTATAAAGCTCTCCCAGCAAATCTGAGTGATGATGTGTCATGGTGAGTGATGATGTGTGATAACTTTTGTGTGATAACACACTGTGTCGTCTTGTGTCATACTGAGTCAACTCTCACTCAGCTTGACAAACCATCACTCACTTCAATAAAGGTGGTAGGAAAGGTTGGGTGAATGTTCGTCAGCATGTGTCAATACTGGTCAAGTCTCACTGAGCTTGACGAACAAGCACTCACTTTGATACAGATGGTAGGGGAGACTGCGTGAGCATGCGTCTGCAAGTGTCTAAACTTGTCAACTTTCACTCAGTTTGACGAACAATCACTCACTGTGATAAAGATGGTAGGGGAGACTGGGTCAGCGTGTGTCAACAAGTGTCTACAGTTGTCAACTCTCACTCAGCTTGACGAACAATCACTCACTTCAATAAAGATGTGGGGGAAGATTGGGTAAGCATACGCCAACATGTGTCAATAGTCGCCCACTCCCACACAGCTTGACAAACAATCACTCACTTCCATAAAGATGTGAGGGACGACTTGGTGAACAATTGTCAGCATGCATCAATAGTTTCTAGCTCTCACTCAGCATGACTCAAATTCACAATGAGAAACTATGGAATCTGTATAAATTCTAACTGCTTGTACTTTACAGAATGGGCCAATTGGTTGAATGTCAATATGGGAGATTATGTTGCATATAGCAGTTTTCTTTCTTACATGATATGAAACATACATAAATCAGGAACATAATGATACTGAAGAATATTGAATTCAGTGCATATATAAGACAAAAAAGATGATTTGTTTTGTCTATGGGACTTAGCACTGAGTTGGACTTATCTGCATTTTACATGTGATCTATGCATCTGTTGGGCCTTGTTTAGCAGAATATAAAAAAGTTTAATGTCTAGTGATCAGCTAGGTCACATATGATTAGGGGAAATAGATAGGACTTCTTAATATGATGGTAAAAATGGTCTGTATTGAGTGATAAAAGGGGTAGATGTTGTATCCAATATGGGTATAACAGACTCTGTCAGCATGCATCAACCTGTGTCAACTTCTGTCAACTCTCACTCATTATGACACAACTTCATGCAAGGTGACACACTACACAGTATTCTGTGTTCTGATTGGTCCATTTTAAATTTCCCTCCCTTTCTTTGTTCTCCTCCTGAGTTCAAACAGACAAGTAGAGACAGCCAAGGAGGACAGATGTGCTGGTAGGTGGTCACAGAGTTCTAGATTAATTTGTTCTTCAAATCCCAGTTGATAGGTATTTCTACAGTAGTATATTGTTACTACTGATTATGTCTGAACATGCCTTACTGCTAATTCCAAGCTTTAGTGGCAATACCCGAAGATAGTAGTAGATTTAGAACTATGAGTAAAGCCTATGGAGACTTAGGGGATTCAGAATGCTAAGTTTTAAGTTCTGATATCTGGGGACTAAGTGAATGACTATTCATTGTCAATATGGGTGGGACTGGGGTGGTCTAGATTTCTGTTTCTGTTTTGTGTTTATGATTATTTGTTTTGATTTGGACAGGTATTCCCAGGAAAACTACAAGGAATCATCTATCAACACCACAACCATCCATTTCCAAGGAGAGTGGGTAAAACATGATATTGTGAGGAAAGATATCTTCACATGGAAACAGGATAATCAGATGAATTGATATTCACAATAAAGCCAAAAATAAAAATCCACAATCCCCCCCATTCCTAGCCCCCCACAAGCAAAAATTGGTCAGTGCGTCATCATGCGTGATACTGCGTCATAACCCATGCGTCATTGTGTGTCATACTACGTCATAATCCATGTCATTGTGTGTCATACTGCGTCATAACCCATGCGTCATTGTGTGGGAAGATGAGTCATAATGCATGCGTCAGTCTATGTGAAGCTGAGTCAGCCCTGGCAATGCTTGACGCAAATAAAATTTCCAGGAGCGCACTGCGTGAAGGCTCACACACTTTGACTCAACTTCACGAAGATTTGCTGGGGCGCTATAAATAGCCGCGCAGAAAGGATGTCCAAAGCAAGGCACATGGCTCATCCTTTCTTCATCACTACTCCCACTGTGATATCTTTTACAGGGTGACTATGAGCAGAGGAACTCACAGTTTTAACCCCCCCCCCTTATCTGGTACCCTGCTTTTATAGATAACCACGTTTTGGCTTCATACAGATGTCAGATGTTATCGTGAATGTAAAATGGACGGAATCAAACTGGTGACCCCATTGTAAAACCAATTTAAATTCAATTCAAGCAAAGGTCACACTCAAATTGAATATGACATTCTTTGTTCAAAGCAACGGATGCTGTCATAGCAGGGGTATGAATGAATGGATGCAGTTAGCCTTCAGGACATCCATTCCGGATGTTGTCTGAACTGACATGTATTTGTATTGGGTGGAGGTCTGCCAACGGGTGTGGTATGAAAGCTACCGTACTATGGAAATACAGTAGTAATCAATCACGACAAGGAGTTGTCTTCTAAAAGTATGGGCATATGTCAAGGAAGGGCCGCAGAAAGCATTTTTTATATGGTGCGAGTGTTGGTGGTGGGCTTCTTCTAGCCCAACAGCTTGTGGTGTGCCGCGCTATGTTGCATGTTTGGAACTCCGTGAGATCTGACTGAGGGCAAATACTCCCATCTACCACTTTCCCTATACTACTCGCAAAGAACCAAGGAACTACGATTTTAAGGATTCTGCGTTTTTCAATTAATGTCGCATCATAACAATTTTTGGTGCCCCGTGCGTATTTTACCCACAGGGTACACAGGTTGTGCATAGGTATCAGGGAAGGCATGGGGGTGGGGTGAGGGGGTAGCGGGACAGTGGTAGAAATGGTGGTAGTGCTAAAAAAATATTGCATTTGACATACTAAAAATTGAGTGCTATACATAAAAGGCATTTTTAAAGTGGAAAGCTTATGGGAAGCTCATCCTTCTCACTCAGTTATAACACGATGATATCTTAAGATCAGATAGTAGATTTTGAAACGGCAATACAGGATATTCTCTATGGCACAACGTATCTGGAACATACACACTGGAGTAGGGTCACGTCTCCATGGCAGCTGCCCTGGGAGACCTTATAAGCACATAGACCATGTTGGATCGGCCACCCTGGAGGCCTCCAGTGCCATACAGAAACCCTCCAGTGTCTCCAGGGCCGGGGACACAGTGATCGACAGTGTGTAGTGACGCAGTTAGATCTCTTTGTAAAGCGGCGTAATAATAGCTGTTTGTCAGAAGAGAATTTTGGCGATCCTTAATTTCATATACTTTCATATACATGCATGTATGAGAGACAACTTATTATCTAATTTCTCGCTGAGATATTCAAATTATTTTGTTGAACAAAAGAAGCTTTTTTCGGGTCTGGTAATTATTGGAACGAGGACGAGGGATCTTGAACGATAGAAATGAGTGCACGGAATCCGCTTAGAGATAGAGATCAGCATTGGTGTCGGGCCGATATAGCTAAGGCTCCCAAAAGTACCTGCGGTAGAGTAACCATATTCATTACATCGCTCATATTGGCTGAATGCTAAAAAAGTACTGATAATCAGAAGTCACTTTGCAGCTCACGGCATCCGAAACAATTTCCCAAGGCAGTTTCCTCAGAAACCAGATGTGGACTTGGAAGCGTGATTAGAGGCTTATGTCCTCTAATGGAAAATCATGGTAATCATGAAAGAGGCATGCCTTGAAGACTCTTAGACAGTCCCTGGTAGTGTTAAAAACAGACCATTTATTCTTCCATATTCAGTATCAACTGCTTATTCATGATACGTCGCAAGTCTATAATTAATAGTAAAACGATGGATAACCAGGACAGCTATTATTCTGATATATTATTTTATCTATGGTATACACGTAAGCAAAGATTGGTAAACGCATATTTTAAAATAACGAGGACCTCCATGATTAGTATCCGAGTTCCATGTTTAGATGAGGGCCAAGGGCAATTAGAAGAGACCCTTAGCAGGACTTGTTACTCAGAGACAAATGTCGTCTGCTACTAAAAGTAGTTGTTACAGCAGAGGTAAGGAAAAGGAGATTTACTATTTTATAGGTTAGACAAAGCCAACCCAAACAGTTTCTTTGGTGAACTTAACAATTTTCCTTTGCGGGGTTCCCTGCCCCCATCGGTTTTACCTGTATTCTATACTTATAAACTGTTCTTGCTAAAATTTTGCAAAAAAAAACAACCGTCATTAAAGCAGTCCTTTCACGTAGCCGATCGACCTTTGCTCCTTGAAAATGTTGATTTGTTGAAGAACTGTCAGAACTGTCAATATAAAATCAGTGTAGCTTGGCTGGTTCTAAATGACTCTGACCTATTCTGTCCGTGTATCCTGTCCTTAATCGGCTAGTCGGCGATTTTGTCCCCTTCGCTAGTCTTTCTTCATGTCACACCCATAATTACTAGACTGGCGTGTCTTAATGCCGCCATGCCTGTCGGTAATATGTCACCTGATTGAAAAATCACCTTCATATCATTTTGGTAACCAAAAACTAAATGGCATACGAAAGGTCGTCACTGGAACATTTGAGCCCAGACAATTTCTAAGCTTTATGTTGATGGCAGTAATAATAATGTCCCCTCCTATTCCTATATATATAATTGATATCGCTAGTTCTAAGGTAACTGTCTATACGGTGGATTTCTCACGAATACCATGGGGGATATCTGTCCAATGCTAAATACAATATGGTCTACAGCCTTGGAATATGGCTAGAGGCGTACGCCATGGTAATCCCCAGATTAATGAAATACATTACTGGTTTCCATTGCAGACTTGCCTGCCACTAGTAGAAAATTAATTTTCATTGGGGACAATACCAGGTGTCCATCAACTTACCCTACTCTATTGGTCCATGCGTGTGATACTAACTGGACTTACTTAGCGGATACTCCACTTCTGTCACTAATCCGATTATTTTCAAAAATGCAAAAGTATAGAATATTATAAATCGGTCGGATTAGTGAAAATTCGGCTTATCGATGGCAGTGGAATACCCCAAGCATTAATTTGTCAAAGAAATAGCATGACAAACCATTCTGTTTCTGAGATATGTTATACATGAGACATTCCCCTAAAACTGATTTTCTACATGAAGATCGAAATTATTTGGACAGCTGTGATTTCAATATTACACGGTCAATCATATTCATTTTTGATTTGGGTACTAGATATGTTATGTAGATGACCTTTAAGAAGTCTAATGAATTTCCCATGCGATTTTGAGATAGTATCTATTATCCTTAACGTGTACTGTATGACAAAGTCTAGCCATCATTTCCTTTCATTCCTTACATAAATGTTGTGTTATACCATGGTTATCAAGTCTCGGCACTGATTTCCGGTGCCCAACCCTGATATAACCCATGTATTTAGCACGCACTAAGGCACCGTGGAAAATTTCGATAAAAGTTCTTACGTTGGCATATGCTCTAAGGGTATTCTGGCCGTCGCCCGCACTGCTGGCAAGCGGTTCTACTATCAAAATGCCCCTCGGACACACGTCCACGTAACACTTTGCGTCCGTGCAGTCCGGTCCGCTCGCTGAGGCAGAACATCAACAAGAAATCCAAAATTGTGAAGGATCGGACCGTGTCGACTTGCAACAAAAATCAGTGCATTTCATGGCTTTATAAGGTAAATAATTAATTTAATGGTTGAAACCATGGTATAAACATCATAGTACATGGCTAGGCTTCCACTCAGTCCTTTTATCCCTAGATAAAGGTTCGGGCTCAGTCCTTAATCTGGGATAAAAGGACCCTTAATATTAACCTCTCTAATTTCTTTGTGGAGTATAGAAAATGAAATGATGCACTGCAGAGGAAAATCCTCGCCAAGATTGTCTTTCCCTTTCCTGATGGTCAACGAATGATGAGGGACTGAGTCGCAGGAGTCAGTCGCAAGTCAGCCAGCTAACACTCTCCAGACAGACTTCCCATAAGGAGAGCGAACAGATAACCATGAGAACATCCGTTGGGAGTTGGTGGGGGACACTGGTAGGTTAATGGGAGACCTATGGGAGGTGAAGGTCTGAATAGGCTTGGTAACGCTATCTAGACAGCAGGAATAGTAACCCTAGCAAGCAGGCAGGCAGGCAAAGGTCCTTTGTCCTCTTCTTAGAACTATTTACCATCAAGATGGACCCTCCAGACACAATTAAAGGTCAGAAGCAAAGGGTCAGTGCCAGATAGCGTTAGAGTGATGAAAAATCAGTCTTTAAGGACACACGGCTATTGAATAGTTTCTAAAGCTACTACAGAGACGGAGGTATCAGACCGACCATTTGGAGGATGATTGGCCTTCAGCCTATTGATTAATTCTGCCAAATGTCATCAACCCGTCCCCACCACACCTCCTCAAAATTGATTGCCCTTCTCCATACATGTAGGTACATACCATTAATGGAGCTGTGCAAAATATCTAAGCTCAATTGCGTGTGGTTGATATTTTATGGCCTCACAAAGTGAGCAGGGTGAGAGTGTTTTTTCTTTGCCTTATTTCTGAGCCATTTCCAAGGGCCCATATTTCCCAAACTATGATGAAATATAGGTATCTAATCTTTTGGGCTTGTTCTTCTACTTACTAGCATGAGGGAATCCAACAATATGATATTCAGTATTGGATTTCCCATGTTTAGATACACACATTTCATCATAGTTTCCGAAATATGGGCCCTTGGATATGGCTCAGAAATAAGGCAAAGAAAAAGCGCTCTCACCCTGCTCACTTTGTGAGGCCATAAAATCTGAACCGCATGCTATTCAGCTTAGATATTTCGCACAGCTCTATAAATTTAATAGATCTAGGTATGAATAGAAGTACATTGAATTCTGAAGAGGTGTGGTGGGGATTTTTCTCAAAATCTGTCCCCTTACTCTAGCGCCCCCCTTATGCTGATATGATCACCTGTTCTCCCGGGAGACCAGGGGGACATGGGAGGTGGATGGGAAGGTGGGGAGATCCCATGGGCCGCATACTTAATGAAAAATTTGGGTGTGGTTAGGCCCCCATAAGCCTTACAATGCTTACATTACTCATCTGGGTCTAAATGACTCGATCCCCTATACTCTATATGTAGAACACATGGCTAGGACACTGAGAGTACTTAGAGGCTTTATAGAGGTTTGAAGAGTGAAATTCAGAAATGTTGCCGGGGCAGAATCCGCGATAAACATATATTTACATTGATATTGGTTGCTACCATAACAACCTTATACCGTAAAAAAGCGCCTCGAGCAGGGCGCATTGGCAATTCTGAGCATCAGTGAGTGAGTAAAAGATGTTTAACGCCATTTCGTCATATTCATGGTGAGAACTATATTACGCAATTTCACAGAGGAATGTGTTGGTGCCCGCACATATGTGCACCACACACATCCGAGGGAATAGGAAAGAGGAGAAATAGACCCTTTTAAGTGGGCTAGGGAAGCCCGTCTGAGCATCACAATTTGTGAGTAAATGAAGTTCACTCCAGAAATGTATAGCAGTTTCCAAATTTTATCTATTTATTATCTTTTTTTTGGGGGGATGGCTTAATACATTCTGCCCCCCTTCTATATCTGGGATTGGAGAGGCTATGCCCAAGCCCCCCATCCCCTTGTTCCTACAGACGTTTACTATTCTGTAAGCACGCATTAAGCCTATGGAGCAGACCAGAAGTAATCCTTTTTAGACCTAGTTGAGAAATAGCAGTTGAGGAGAGATTGCGGCCCTACTAAGGTCAATTATGGGCAAGACAAACGGCCATCTTTGGGACAGTGATTTGGTCCTTCGTATGCAATACCGACAGAGGAATTCCTCTTTTATTCACTTACCTAAAGCCGTACCTATCACATCAATGAAGAAGGGTGAAGCTCTAAATCAGAAAATGATACTGTACCCAGCCTTAGTTGTCTAAACATAGTTCATTATAGTCACCATATACACGTCCTCTGTCGCAGACACACTGCCTTTTAAGGCATTCAAAATCAGTTATTGCTATCCTATGTACAGCGCAGGAAATCTAAAAGGGTTCCTAACACTCTTAGGCCTCAATAACAGTGCCACAGATGGAATTGAGGGTGCCTCCTGGGTGTGAATCCATCATCCAATTAGGTGTGCCCTTTTCAAGTCAGAGAGACACACATAGCTCTATCTATGATATATATGTCTACAGGCCCCCATGTAATAAGGTTATGTCCACTGTGTGCTTTAGTAATTGCAACACTTCATTTGGCTCTCCTGCAAAATTAGAAATATGCAGATACAACCTTGTTGCACCGAGGCGACGATTTGCAATACACTTAAAGGAATCGTTGCTTGAAGATACATTGAATGACAATCTAAATGACGAGCTGTGGTGGCTCTACATGTGTAGTACGCGGTACAGTAAGCAACAATGAAAATCAAGAGCAATATACTTTAGTTAATAATACATGTATCCATTAATTTGGGTTTGAAACACGTTTTCTTTAATCTTATTCTTTTATTTTAAGATAAAACCACATCAATAAATTTAGTTATGGTTGTAAGGGAACTGAACTATATCAGATATGATGAGACAGATCCCAATTGTTCATAATTGATTAAACTCTCTGGTAATAATTGATTAAACTTTCTGGTAATCATCTTCGATCATCCCCAGTTGAGAGCTCCAAATGTCAGCCCAGAGGTAAGGGCAGTCAATGCCAACAGGGAAGTCCCAGCTGGATATTGGGAGGCAGGTGCAGGGAATGATCTCCTATCCCACCCAGGAGGCTATATGGAATCCCCCTGTGAACTGGGATAGGGTGTCACTTTCATGATTTCTGAATTTGTTAGCGGTTGACGCTTCCTATAGCGATGTCGTCTTGGAATCATGTTAGACTTATGTGATTCGGATACGAGGAGGCATGACTTGAGGAAAACCTTGAGGAAAGCACAGCACAGCTGTGATGAATCATTTTGCCAAGGTTGATGACTAGAATGTTTGAATAGGTTCCCTCTCGCATAGTTGCTGATATATTCCGACTAATTGCTGACAAATAGTAAATTACCCGAGTAAATTACTGGTAATTTGTGAAGGGGAATTTAGGTTCTAATGACCAAAAGCACTAAACATAGTGCTGTTTGGGGATGGGGGGAGAAGACATCCGGTGTGATGTCACAGAATAAAGAGCGCGTATTTTATGTGATAAATTAATTGGAATAGACAACTATAAAAATAACCTAACAATTAATTTTTATTTATTCCTAATCAAGATATTTGGGTGGGAAGGAACGGCCCCCAATCCTCAAACAGCACTTTACGTAGTGCTTTTGGCTCGTTGTGCAGTGGTGTTGTCAGAAAACACATGTACTTGTATGTTTGAGTCAATGAAACTTTTTAGACCGTACCTAATGGCTCTAAGATCTAGAATGTTAATGTGGGATTTTTCAGATGAATCCCATCTTTCTCCAGTTGGAAGGTTTTCACATTCTGCACCCCATCCTTGCCGACTTGCATCAGTCACTAGGAATACATCTGGGGAATCAGTACAAATTTTGCTATCTGCCATGTCTATTTGACTCAACCACCAATGTACATCTTGTTTTCCTTCTTCTGACAAATACATCAATTGATCAAAATCCCCTTTTGATCTAACTAGTGCTAAGTTTCTATCTCTCTCCAAAGCTCATGCACTGGCAGAGAGGTCCAAGAACTGGCAGTTTTACAAAAACCATCATATCTCCCTTACTATTGATCGCACAGAAACGTGCAGCACATGATTTAGTATCTTTTTTTTTTTGAGAGGATTACTCCTACGACATCAAAACATAGTTTTGACTGATATTTGAAATTTTAGAAATTCAAGCATAAGCAATGAAGTGACCTGCCTCATATAAATATGAATTAAGGGTATCTTGAGCTGGCGATCATCATGGTGATGTTCATTTCCACCTATGCTCAAGCATAAGAAAGTTAGCTTCCAAAATGCAGCCATGAAGGGAATTTTGAGTTCCAAGCGTCAATGCAACCCTATAGCAAGGTAGAGGGGTATCAGTCTGGCCCTACAAAAGAATATAAAGTCTTGTTGAGTTCCTTGCGTCAATGCACGACTATAGAAAGGTAAAGGAGTATCAGTCTTACCCTATACATTGATATACAGTCTTATTGAGTTCCTAGCGTCAATGCACCACTGTAGCAAGGTGAAGGTGAATTAGTCTGGCCCTACAAATTGATACAGTCTTATTGAGTTCCTAGCATCAATGCACCACTATAGCAAGGTAGAATGGTATCTGTCTGGCCCTACTAATTATTATACAGTCTTATTGAGTTCCTAGCTTCAATGGCACGTCAACTCCTAATAAGTACATCAATGAGCAGAACTACCTGGGACAAAAACAATTCACTACAGGTACTTGGAGGCGCCTAGATCTGGTGTAGAAGCTATCAGCCCACCACAGAACGACCTGGGACAATAACAATTCACTACAGGTATTTGGAGGCGCGTAGATCTGGTGTAGAAGCTATCAGCTTGCCCAGAACGACCTGGGACAATAACAATTCACTACAGGTATTTGGAGGCGCCTAGATCTGGTGTAGAAGTTGTGAGTGGGTGGGTGGGTAGGGAGGGGGGTCACGGTCATGACGGCTATAAAGCTTTAAGGGCCACAGAGTGATTTAGGTAATTGGACGCAACAACTCCTCCAAATATAATAATGCTACGTGATTGGGGCTCCTAATATGTAGGTGGCCTTTAGTGGGTTAATAGATGCATGCATGTTGGTGGCTTTCACGGCTTCATGAAATCAACAAGAACGTCTCTCAGAACAGGACAGGATAGAGACAGCCAGGGGATAGAGAGGGTGGATGCTGTGATGTATGTGTAATAACACTAGACTTACATATGCCTTACAGTGAGTGGGCCTAATGAGAAAGGTCTTAAGTATTATACCTATGGTGACACAGAAAAAATGAATTACTGAAAGGACCTCATCAAGGCCTAAGCGGTCTAGGTCATGGTCTGATGATTTCAGTATTGTATTGTTTCCCCTGAGGTGGGACTGGAGTATCCATAGCAGCCGTTTGATGCCAAACTCCCACCTCGGGGAATGCAATGTAAAATATCCCATGGAAGTGAACATTTGCATTTATTTCATAGTTGTATTATCTTAGAGCAGAGAAATTTTAATAGATTACGGCTCATATAGTCACGTGACCTGACTGGGCTGCCATATTCCATGGTCCCATTTAGCTGTATTCCATGGCCCAACGTAATACAGCGATCCTTGGTTAAACTATGGGACTGTTGTATCGACCATGAAATAAAGGCCTAGGCCTATAGGCCCTACCCGGTATACTGAACCTAATGTCCCTGCACCATTGTCTGCTTGAAAACTACACAGGTCCATTACCATACACCGAAGAGACACTAAGTACGATATAGGCCTAACTGAAACTTTATAGCAGTAATCTATCAAACAAATGCTTCTCACTTGTTATGCAGTGAGACAGAAACCTAACTCTCCCGAGGACATATATCTCCCATGTGCCAAACTTATACAAGCTAGGATTAGCCCGCGTAGTGGCCTAGTTTCCATATACTACTTACACATAAGACAGCTGGGAATATAGCCGCCCTCACTTAGTGGCATTAACACAAACACTGCAGGATATACCATCATAAGCCTACATAACACAGCTGTAATCATGATCTATGTGAGAGGCTCATGATGTATAGGGTAGGTCCACGTATCGTGATTACTTATGGGAATTAGGTGTAAATGTGTGGGCGTGGATGAGAATATTCCACATTATTGTGAACCACTGTTCATCCCTTTTTATGCCGTTGGTTTACTCCAGAACTGGCCGACACAGATACCGCAACAATACGTATGCAGAGCAGCTGCCACAGGTCCCCTTAAAGTGGTAGGCAGTAGGCAAGGTACAAAACATATACCGGGTTGTGGGATGCCTGGTAGCAGTCACTGCTGCAGCTGGTAACCAGCGGTTATCACTGATAACAGTTATCAGGTAGGTACAATTTGCCAAGCGAAAAATCCAAAAAGTATATTAAAATAAAAAAAAGGACTCAATATAAAAAGAAATCGTGCATATATCCAGTTGTAAGGCACGCTTGATATTCTCAATAATACATTCAAAATGGCCAAATCTTGGTACAAAACCTTCTGGTGCTCTCAGTGAAGACCCGTCAATATTTTAAAGTCAAGGAAGTGATGTCAAAAATGTGTCAGTGCAGAAAGACGAGGCATCATATATGTCAGTTCAGAAAGGTAAGATATTCTTTGCAAGTCTTTCCATGAAAGAAGGGAAGTTAAAATTAGCACTGATTGGCCTCGCAGCTGATTCCTTAGTGTAGTGGTCATCACGTTCGCCGAACACGCGAAAGGTCCTGGGTTCGTAACCCGGCGGAACCTTAGTTGTTTTTCTTACCTGCAAGTGCTGTCCACATTGCTGAATACACGCACAAAAGTGCCCTCATTTACGGAGATCCGAACATGATCCAATGTAGGTCTTGGTTTATTGGTCACGTTAAGGTGGATGGCGATGATGGTCTAAAAGTAGACCAACTATTCACTTCTAATTGTTGTGTATCAAAAGACATTATGCTGTGATATCTTCTGACAATAACTAACAATCTGTATAACTTAATAAGTCACCTAGTAGGGCCTTGGGCTACAAAGGTCTCAAGACAGTGGAAATAGTGTTTTGAACATGTGGTCCCAGGGTCCCATGGTTTTAAATCAATAAATTCATGTATTTATATCAATGAATGGTGACAGTCTATATGTAGGGCCTATATGTTTTCAACAATCAAACTACAACAATGTTGACACTGGACAGCGACATACAATGACAGTGAGTTGACTCGTATTCTTTACCATAGTGGGCTGTGTGTCTAGGCCGTAGTGTCAACATCCCCTACCGGGCTGCAGTCCCGCAGTCTGGTGTATGGAGAAAGAACTCCTCTGAGACGAAGCCGTGGCGAAACGGACCATCGTATTTTCACCATTTTGAGGGAATATAGCCTTAAAATCATCTATTGAAACATGGAAATAATAAGAAGAAGCTCGATTCTTGGTTCTGTGAACACTAGGAGGCCTCACATGCTATATAAATGGTGGAAAATGTTTTTCTCAGCGGACCACACGGCATATTGACAAACAGAAATCCAATATGGCGGAAGCCCTTTCTTCTCATCCACGTTGACTCCCATCAGAATTCATTGATTTTAAAGGTAAATACTTAAAGACCATATGTAACATTTATTTATGCACTTGTTGATGTTAGCCACTGGATACAATCAACTCGGGCTTCACCCTCATTTGATTGTATCTGTGGCTAACAATAACACGTGCATAAATAAATGTTATATATCCTCTAAATAGGCCTAGGCCCTGCCCTCAGATCAACCCTCATTCAGACCCTTTACTATGTGTTGATGAACATTAGATCAGGGAGAATACAGTATACTCTATATTCATGATTAGATACACCTCCATTGATATAAGACACCCCTAATATTGCGGGCTTCCCTAGCCCACTTAAAAGGGTCTATTTCTCCTCTTTCCTATTCCCTCAGGATGTGTGTGGTGCGCATATGAGCGGGCACTGACACATTCCCCTGTGAAATTGGATTTAGATGTTTAAAATAGGCTAACCAAAATGATTTAACTCTTTTATAAATGATGCTTTCAGGCTATCATGTTCTGTTGTCATCACAATTCACCATGGAATGCTCTATGTCTTAAACTTGCCAGTAGTGCAATAGGGTTACAGTTGGTTCCTTGCTAGACCCACATCTAGACATCAAATGGTGCATTCTGATGCATTTTTAGACCCCAATCCATTAAAGCATTTTGGTGTACAAAATTAGCTTTAAATCAATGATTATGAGAACAGGGAATGACAAACTTATTAAATTTTGATTGGATAATACTGTTGACGGCAGCTTGGGGGGGGGGGCATGTCCCCTAGAATATTTCAGATATATAAATATCAAACTGCAAATTTTAAAACACTTTGGTGTGAACCTGGGATGGGCAGGGTTTTCATAAAGGGGGTGCTAATCTTATATGGTAATGCTTTGTCCTTTTGTGAGGTTTTGGGGGCTGGTCCCTCAAGAAAAATATAGATGTCCACCTCTCAAGTTTAAGGGATTCAACTAGTCTCAGATATGAATCTGGTATTTTAAGATATTGCTGTTTAAGGGGGTGTGGGGGCCTGCCCCCATCTCTGGGAAATTGTTTGAAGAATTGATGTCAAATCTTGAAGTTTAAAGCATTTTAGTGTACCTTCAGGAGTGTGTTTATTCACTAGTGATTAAGGGAGGTTTGGTTCATGCCCAAAGAAAACCTTATAACATACTCATCAAACTTATATTTAAAGCATTTTGGTGTAGGAAAGCAATTTTAGCAAGGGAGGCAAATTTATGTCCTGATACCAAACATTGTTCTTTGATAGGGTTCGGACAGCTTTTTCCCCAAGGAAATTTTTGAAATATTGGTGTCAATCAACGATGTCAACTCATTGCTTAAATTATTTTAATACACCCTAAGTTATAAATCTGATAGAAGATTACCTGGGGAACCCCACATAGTATACAACTCATAAGGCACAGTGAATGCCCAGATGCTTATGTGCTCACTGGTGCACAGCGGGGATGTTTTTTTAGTAATAATCTAATGTAACTATACCCTACATCCCTGACCCATTCCTATACCATAGCCTATACCAATCAAACTCAACCCAGGATGGACCCCCCCCCCTGGATCCGCCCCTGAACATTGTCTACACATGGCCAGTTAAGCCCTACCATGTGACATAATTGCAAATAGGCCTAAGGCTAAGTGAGGCATATATAGTGTCCCAAAGTGCAGTCGAGTGCATAGCTTTGTTTGGCAGCAAATGTATCTTAAGAGAACCAATCAACAAGTGTAACTTGCCCTATGGTGCATTATGCCAACCATTCGAGAGTTTAGGCCCCAATAACCTGGCTTGAATGTTACTCTTTCTAGTGTTGTAATGAGCAATGAGGAGATAAAGTGGCAGAGTCGAACTTATATACCAGTCTCAATTGATTTTTACTTTTCTTTTTCAGATCTTAGTTAAAAGGAAAAGCCACAAGAAGACATCCAGACACCAGCACTCTCGTGGTGTTGAGCCTAATGCTGAAACAGTATAATTGCCCCCCCCCCACCCCATCCCCAGAGGTGGGCATATCTTGAAAACCTGGAGCCAATGTAGCAGCAGTTGTAGCCAAGGCTAAGTTTTGATGTGCAAATGGCAGGGATGTAAGTCTTCAGGTTTTATCAGGATTTCCTGATTTCTGAAAATTTTGAATTACCGTAATCTCCCGCGTATAAGACGCACTGTGCATATAAGACGCACCCCAAACTCAGCACATGCATTTTCGCGTATAAGACGCAGCTCTTAGGTACCAATTTTGTAAATTCAGTACATTTCTATAGTAAAATTACCCCTCGTATAAGACGCACCCCAATTTTTTGTACATCCTATAAGACTCCCCAGCATTTTGTTTGGCGTAGAGGACGCGTCTTATACGCGGGAGATTACGGTACATGTATTTTCCTTATGTGAGTGGTTAGAAGGAGTTTTTGGAAAAATAGAAGGATTTTATATCATGTAAATGTATGGCTTCCTGATTTTTGTCCATGGCTGACTTACATCTCTGAAATGGTAATAATGTGAATCCAGTATTTTGCTCGGAAGGGGGGTGGGGTGCAAACTGACCATTCCTCGAACCATTCCCCCAACCATCCCTCCCTCCTAAAGAAAAGAAGGGGGCCAGAATGGGCAGGGAGGGGGGACATATTGAAGTATTTGGGCTCAGGTAATGGCAATGGAAGTTGGGGGTCTGAGGGCACCCCCAGGAAAATTTAGAAAATTGCAAAGCCAGAAGGTGCATTCTAATGACTTCTGAGGTGAGATGACACATTCTGTAGACCCTATAAGATCTCCCCTCAGATCTCTATTAAAGCCTAAAAGAAAAATGTCAGAAGGTTCCTTTGGAAGGTCTTTAAAAATCTCAGAAAAAAAAGAAAGAAAAAACTTTGAAAATCTAAACTATAACTATTCTCAAGCAACTTCAGACAAAATTTCCCTCTCTGTCACCCCAGATCTGCCAATCGATTTTGCTTGTCTTTCCCTCAGGAACAACACATCGATTATGTAGATTTTCTTCACATAGATCTCACAATTTTGATTTCTCTCTGCCATATCCATGGACAAATTATAAATTTTAGAGGTAAAATAGTGCATTTTGGGGGCATTTATAAGCATAATTGGATACTTTATTGGATTGAAATCATAGGCCCTATATGGTAACTTATAAGGGGACAGTAGTAGTGTCCTGAAATGTCATAGTCATAATTTTCTGGAGAAAGTTGGAGCACAAACATAGTCTATATGGGCAAATGCCATCCCCACCCCCAAAAACACACCCAAGTTCTGCCACCACTGCAGTGATTTACATTTACTATCTCCTACCCTAGACTAGATAAATACATCCAAAGTTTTTCCCTTACTACAACCTACCTCAAGAGGGGGAAAGTGCAAAAGGAGATCAGTGATAGGGACTGAGGAAGCAGGGAAAAAAGAAATGAGGGGCAAGCAGTAAATACTTCTGGTTGGACTCTGGAAAATGGAATTTTTTTTGAAAATTTCAATGTCAAATCATGCATTCTGGTGACTTCTGAGAATAATTTCATAACTTTGGTTCTAGTAGGAATATTTAAGAAATTCTTTCAGTTTTGGAAAGCCCAGGTTCTGGCTCTAGCTGTCGCCATTTTCAAGACAATTGTCGCCACTTTTTGGCTACATGGCGACAGCTGCCCACCCCTGATCCCTCTTCCCCAGGTGCAGTAGAGCTCCACCGCATGCAGCCACTCGTGCTTTACACTACCGGATGTCAAGTAGATTCTAGTATCAGATCATGAGACGAGATGACCTGCGCGAGACCCCATTTCTGACGCCGTTTCCTTGGTAACCGAGGTGTCGGTGATAGTCCTGGGAACGCGCAATGATATGGGTTAGGGGTAGGTGTGATGTGGTGGAGACGTTGGAAGGGAGGATAAAAATTAAGACAAATGCGATGGCTCACATGGGAGGTTCCTAGAAGGACAAAAAACCTGAAAACCCCAATTATCCGCTCCCCTAGCAACCACACACATGCATCCCCTAATTGCCATGCCTAGCCATTTGGGTCATATAGTCAGGTCCATATATTTATTTCTTTTCCACCATTCAGAGTAGGTCATGTAAGGATCGGGGATACAGGAATTCCTAACTGGGGCATTTTAACTTTCGCATGAATTACTGGTCGGCCCACTCCATGCATCAGCAGGTAGTATCCTGTCCAGTTTTAAGGTGGCTGGCGGGGATAGAATCAAAGTAATTAGAGTGATTGAGTGAGTGAGTGAGTAATAGATGTTTAACGCCATTTCGACAACTAAGGTCATATTCATGGCGAGAACGACATTACACAATTTCACAGAGGAATGTGTTGGTGCCCACGCATATGTGCACCACACACATCCTGAGGGGATAGGAAAGAGGAGAAATAGACCCTTTTAAGTGGGCTAGGGAAGCCCGAAGTAATTAGATTTTCACTAGATTATCACCAGGATCCCAAAATGATATGTACTATTTATATATGCAATAAAAATGTGGGGGTCCCAGGCATATTTCTGAGATACAGAACTTTTACTATTATATAGGATTATACAGCAATATGCAACATAAATCCACAGAGTCATATCCAAAAGTAATTAGAATTTCTTATAACTTCCTCAGCACTTAGATCATGCACATATCTTTGCAGTGAGTGTAGTTCTGACATATGGTCCCAGCCATATTTCTAATGTTTTGGATGATTGAAAATTTTCCTTAAGGGAAATGGCTAGAATAAGTACATTTAGATTATATAGTACATTCCAAATTCCCTACCCCAACTGACTCTGTGGCACATGTGTTACATCTCTGCCTTTTACACAAGAGGTCTGGAGTTCAAATCCCTATTCAACCCATTAAGAATTTTGCATATTTCGTTCTCATAGTATCAATAGGGCACATGAGACCCCTGGTGTCCAAATGGTGAACTGACAATCCCCGCCAGCCACCTTAACAAACGTTCACTAGGCCCTATAAGCAGGTCTCATAACAGGGGCGTAGGAAAAGGGGGGGGGCCAGGGGGGCCTGGGGCCCCCCAATCATGAATGAGGTGGGGCCTGAGTATGTCTGGGCCCCCCCAATATTTTCCAAGAACTCATAAACACAATGGAAAAGAAGCTAAAACTTTACATCTCAAATTGATTATTATTGTGATGTCATAGGTAGAATGGGGGTCTGAGCCTAAAGTCAGATCCAAAATTTACCAAAAATCACTTATCTATATGAATTCTAAATACGGATAAATAGACGCCATCACGCATCAGCCGACAATTCAAGGTGGTCACGATGGTGCCCTCACCGGGCCCCCCCAATGACGATTTGCTTCCTACGCCTCTGCATAAACGCTCTATACTTTAAACATTAAGTTACCACTAAGATAATGCTAATGGACATCAGGCGTGCGTTCTATTTAACAATTCTTCACATCCCATCTGTCATAAATTTGCAGCACTTAATAATTATTTCAAAGACATCCATTCACGTGAATTAGGAATCGGAATTGCACACGCCCAGGTTATTTGACTATAGGATGAGAAGGGCTATTCATTGTATGCTTAAATATACACTCTGTTGGGCAGGGATGATAGGCTCACTTGAGATTTACTGACACGGCACAGGGAAACTGTGTCTAGACATCTAGCTCATAGCTACTCATGGAATGACGGTATAGGGGCCAACATAGTGGTCCGATGTATTACATTACAGATCTGACGCTCTAATGATAGAGGCAGGGCACATTTCTTAACAACCAATACCACCCAGGGGCTAAGGCAGAATATCAAAGTTGGGAGATGTGCATTGCTGCACAGAGGGCTCGGTACGAGCAGCAGTTTATAGGAGACAACCGTCTTAATATTCAGACGGTTGTCACCAAGGTGGAGGCCATTATATAAGAACAAAGAGAGTGATAGAAACACATAGATATTGATATTGACCCCCTTACATATGTTACAGCTACCTTGGTGCCCTCTTCTGGATAAGGGTGACAACAGGGCATTTATGATTGACAGGGGATTTCGTAGGCATGGCCTGCCTGCTTATAATGTCCCAAAATAGAGGCAGGTTGCAGGTCAATAGTGGAAGCAGCTACAAAAACATCATTAATCATCCATTAGGGAATTGGAAAGCTACCCGAAATGTGGATAAACAAGATGCAAATTATTGTCAGTCGTTTAACAAACATGTAATATCGGCATGTGAAAAGATGCATTAGTCAATCATACCTGCAGACTCAGGACAAAAAAACAAACAAAACAAATGCGAATCTCAACCCCCTCCTATATAAGTGATGAATGGTATTTCACAGGATCTGGATAAATCCAAATATCATCCCGAACAGATGAATCTTAAAAACTAAGGAGTTTGCAGGTATGTTCAATGGGTGTATGGGAGTGTAAGTTCCACGGATGAGTAGAAGTATTGTTTTGTGTAGAATTTGACCAGGGGCAGACGAAAGGAAAATGCAATTCTATTTCACTGAAGGCTGACTGTCGGCTCCAGTTCTAATACTTGTTGGAAGCTCTCTTGACAGAATGAAAAAAAAAATCCCTCCTGGGTGGTTGCTACGTTACTTGGGAGTCAGGCATTTAGATAGAAACCACAACACAGGTCTGGGATATGGACTGGTCTGCCATATTGTATTCAGTGTGAGGTCAAGGACAAACAACTCTTTGGAGCATACTGATGGTGCTGGCTTCTGATTGGTCAATATTACCAGGAATAGAAATAATTATTTGAGGTAACCAAAGTCTCTAGAAATATTATATAGATAATATTTTGACGTTATTGTATGGTACAACCAATAAAATATCATGTTGATTGTAGAGGGTTATTTTATGGTATGATTAATAAAAAATCATGTTGCCTGTAAGGGGTTATTGTATGGTATAACTAATAAACCTTGTGTTGCCTGTAAGGGGTTATTGTATGGTATGATTAATAAAACATCATGTTGCCTGTAAAGGGTTATTGAATGGGACAACCAATAAAACATCATGTTGTCTGTAGAGGGTTATTGTATAGAATAATTAATAAAACAGCATGTTGTCTGTAAAGGGTTACTGTGTGGTACAACTTATAAAACCTTATGTTGCCTGTATAGGGTTATTGTATGGAATAATTAATAAAACATCATGTTGTCTGTAAAGGGTTAATGTATGGAATAATTAATAAAAGATCATGTCTGTAAAGGGTAATTGGATGGTACAACCAATAAAACATCATGTTGTCTATAGAGGGTTATTGTATGGAATAATTAATAAAACATCATGTTGCCTGTAATGTTTCATTGTATGGTATAACTAATAAAACCTCATGTTGTCTGTAAAGGGTGATTGTATGGAATAATTAATAAAACCTCATGTTGCCTGTAAGGGGTTATTGTATGGTATGATTAATAAGAAATTATGTTGCCTGTAAGGGGTTATTGTATGGTATAACTAACAAAAGAGTTAATCAATGTTTGCGACCAGCAAAGCCAAGACTCTACGAATGTATAATGGCGACATACAACACCATGCAGCCCCTGAGGAGTTATTCAATGGTTGCGACCATATTGTATAAGTATATGTAGGTGGACCTCAAGGGGTTAATAGTCAGTGGTTTCGTGATATACCCTGGGAGGACGCCTATTAATCCTCAAGGGCCACAGAGTGATTTAGTGCACAACTGCTCCGAAAAATAATAATGCTACTTGATTGGGCTACTAATATGGGAATGGCACGCATGTTTACGGTCCCAAGACTCCAAATTAGCCAATGCCACGCCACTTAGAAATCCTTATAAGGTGCATCATACTTATGTGTGTGTGTGTATATATATATATATATATATATATATATATATATATATATATACACACATATACATATATAAATATATATACATATTATATATATATATATATATATATATATATATATATATATATATATATATATATATATATATATATATATATATATGGGAGGGGGGGCAAGGGAGAGACAGGAGCCAACTGTACACAGTTTGTCAATACCTGTGCTTGATACTTAGGTTAAGTTTATGGCATTGCTGTATTGGTTAAGCCTATGGGCCACAAAAACAAAATATTCGAGACTGGCGCTTATTCGAGACCCCGACACTTAAACAGGCTATTACGGTACACGGTTGTATGAAGGGCGAAATGGAAACTGGCAAGGAGTTACTATATAAGATGGCTCAGGGTTGTGGGTTATCAAATGTTTCCAATGCTAATACGTCTAGATATCTAATATCTGTAGGCTACAATGATTCATGTTACATTGAATTGTATTATCAATCTGGCATGTTGACTTCAGGTTTAGAGTTCAACTTCAAATTCAGACCTCACAGTTTATGCTTTGATAACAGCCACCATGATGGGTACCAGTTGACCCCCTGAGAAAACAGCAGTAAATGAATGGTTATTTCATTGGTCCAAAATGTATCCTGCCAGAACATTATAGGCATAAAGCATGGTTGGTTTCACAAGCTAATGCAAACCTTACCCCTGAGACACTGACCACCCTGTCTGGGGACAAACACCATGGTTTATGGTAGTGGGGAGGGCCTGATTACACAATAGTGAGTGAGTAATAGATGTTTAACGCCATTTCGAAAGCTAAGGTCATATTCATGGTGAGAACTACATTACACAATTTCACACAGGAATGTGTCAGTGCCCACGCATATGTGCACCACACACATCTGAGGGGATAGGAAAGAGGAGAAATGGACCCTTTTAAGTGGGCTAGGGAAGCCCAGATTACACAAAAAACTTTCCTCCACAATTTCTTAATTCCACGTTCAGGCCCCATTAAAGTTTCTGACAATTTTGGTGGTAATGAGAATGTGGCACGTTTACCATTTTTTTCAAGGAACTAGAACATAACTGATAGTTACAGCAGTATTGACTTCCATGAAAGACGGTAATGCCTACTGTTTTGCATCCATTGAATGATTATAGTATATATTTAACCATCTTCCATTTTGACATACACCTGACTTCAATAGCTTAGTGTGTAGAGTCCACTGAACCCATACCTGCTTTATCAAGTCAAATATGCATTTCTTTTTGTATTGGCGAAAAATAGGGCACATGGTAGTGAACATATCTGTTATACTTTTATATCTGCCACTCTCTGAGTCCTAAGGTTAAATGTACAGGAAAATTACCTGAAATCCCACAGTAGTCTCCCGACTAAAGTGGATAGAATTTACTTTGTTAGAAAGAAAAAAAAAGTGTTCGTAAATAGGTTGAAGGATGTATCTCAGAGCAGCTCCCTGATTACAGGACACAAGTACAGCCCTGACCACACCCAATGCTGGTGTTACCTCATGTTCATGTAAATAATATGACTTTCAAGTGATATTCTTTTCCCACAATGGCGGTGTAACATCCCCATGTACACCATTTTGAGTCGGGATATCCATGGATATTGTGGTGTGCTTGATATGAGGAGTGGTTACAAGACAATACATGAGTAGGAGAGACAATTTTCCAGGATTATATGGAAGCGTTATATTGGACCTACTGACCAACCGGCTTTATATGGAACTCATATAAATGCCTGGAAGTTCAAATTAAATGTAACCCATGAAAGTTTTAGGAACTGGCTTTCAATAGTTTTAAGGGGGTACCTTCGGGGCAATGTTCGGACATAAGGTGGAATGGGGGCAAACAGTCTAGCCAACCACAGCTGGTCACTGAAGTCGTAGATGTTGACTGTCAGTATTGACACTTTCTAAACCAGCGTCCATTTCTTCTTCTGATGTCACGCGAACTGCCTCCGTCCATTTCCGGGGGCCTATTGGGCAAGCTTCCTTTTGTAAGGGGTCAGAATACAGAGTCTTCGTTAAACTAATTAGAAGCCAACAGTGGTAGATAAATCCTTCATCGGTTTGTCTTTAAACTTCACCCCCTTTTACATCCACATATCATATGCTCCCTCTTCCCATAACATTCTCTACACACGTATTTCTTATCGTCTTGCTCCAATGTACTGATTGAAAGCAATAAGGATTCCCTTTATAGTAACAAATGCATCTTCATTTGAGAGTACTCTATCTGGTTTACTAGATGAAATTCAATAGAGTTGATTCAACCCATTTGTTATCTTTATGCGTTCACCATCAAAGCGGTGGAAATTGCAGTTATAAGCTACTAGAAAGTCATGCGACCATCAGAGCTCAAATCTATTCTACCCGGCAATAATGAACATATTTTATGCACTTCACATATAAGAAATTAAACAACAAAGGACGGCAGTCACACTGCCAATACAATCAGATACACTGTTCAGGAGTCTCCTTTGATATATCTCCACAAGGCATTGGTATGTTAGGCATGCCCTATGAAAAACTATACTTCAGGTCTATGAACAACAAAGCAAATGAGCAGCCCAGCAGACAAAAATCCCTAAAATGCCTAATTATATTCCCTAAAATATGAGTGCTGTAGTATACAGCAACATATAGGTTTTGGAACATGAAAATCTCTGACATCGGGGAAACGATGACTTCCATCTCTGTATGATGATTTAATAGCGCTTTCACTCAAAGCATGGAGCTGGCAGAATGTAATGAGGACTAAAAAGAGGCATATGGGCATAATGGGGAGATAAAGACCTGTTTGCAGGTAATGCAAGTGACGTAATTGTTTACAAAATGAACTCACGAAACCGAGTGGTAATCCATTGGGAATTATAAGGTACAATTTGGGATTGCAAAATGGGAACACAAGCACCTTCCATACCATATTGGTCTGTAGGCTCCAGGGTCTTAAATAATTGCAGTCTCGAACAAGACTTCACCTTTTAGACGAGATCTGTACTCTACTGACTACTACTCAGAATCGCTCGAATAAGAATCATGATAGAGAGGCATTGCAATAAACTGATGCACTAATCTTTTTTAGGATTCAAATTACAGGCATGGAACTGGGCTTGAAGAATTTTCCGAGAGTGTGCCTAAGATTCCTCCTACTGGTGGGATTTGAGAACAATTATATGGAATGAGGCCCCTCAATCATCTAAGACCCCCCCCCCCACCCTAAATATTTTCTCAATGGATCTATAGAAATCAGAAAAATGACTTTCAATTTCCGAACATATCACGTAGAATCCCATGCTTAAACTAGTGCATCTCATATGAGTTCCTCCGTGCCGGGGATAGCATTGATTAGTGCCTGGTTGTTTACAAAAGTATGGTCAATTTTGGTATCTATTTGTAGATCAGATATTTCAGGATCCTAGGCTAATGCGTCTGGCATTTGAAATGAAAATCTCTGGAAATCTAGACGACACCTTTGATGAATTGGGGGGGGGGGGTAATCTGTCAAGTTTGAAATTTCCATTCAGATTGAAAACTGTTAGAAATCATCATATTCCAACTTATTTTCCTACAACTTGCAGCGTAAGATCGACTTCCAAGTGATATCCCCACGTATCCCGAGGACTTATTGAGAAGTTCTCACAACCAGTCACCACTGGCTCATTTAGAAATTGCTATCAACATAAGAAATACTTTTAATTGGTCGATCCTACCCACTATGGAAAACCACACCACTGTCGGTACTCAGTCTCTGTATGTAATTAATGGCGTTAGAGGAGCAGTTGAAGACCTGCGTTTCAGAGACTGTGTGGATATTGGGGGGGGGGGGGGGGGGTTGCAGGCATTGGAACCACTTTTCAATCTGTGTAGATATCCTCCCCTTACCATTTTAAAGCTCCATCTCAATATGAGCGATCTCTAGTATGAGCACCCGGGGAATTTACACATATGGTTGCCTCTAAGAGACCCACATGAGATGCTGCTGCCATGTCCTACCCTTGTCCGACCTGCTCTATGGCAAGAGGCAGGTATATATTATTTCCTACATATGCTCTTTGGCCTATACTGCATGGCTGTAATAAACTTGTTGATTTGTCTTGCCTACTCTGGAAGAACTGGAGAATACTTAATTCCTTGATGCCAACCCCACAGCAGCTGGAGAAGAAGTCTAATACACATTGAAATTATATCTAATTCATTTAGATTACTGGACCCGTACTCTACCTGACCGTCTTACTGCTAATGTGGAGCTCTTTACAGTTTTGAGTTTGGATTCAAGGAAGGAACGAAGAGGACCAGTTGTCAGAGACCTTGGGATTTCCAAATGCAGGGCCTCGAAAGTGCAGCCTGATCTGTGCAAGTAGCCATCTTGAGATGATTTCCAAAACCATTCCATGCCCCAGGAGAACCTGGGACATTCGCCTCTGGCCATCTCTAAGTGGGCCACCAGAGCACACGACATGAAACACGATATATGGTAGTTATTAACTTAGAGTGTCTATCTAAAGCACATTTTGTAGGTAAAGGCGAACTTCACACTTTACTCCAACATGCGACTTTTCTTTAGGTCATTGTCTACAGCAGACCTGACTTTACCTTTTACTCCTACATCTGGCTTTGAGACTGATTGTCTACAAACATAGAGCTGAATTTACTCTCTATACTCTAACATCCGACTTAAATACTGACTCGTCTAAACACAAAGGGCTAAATTTACTCTTTACTCCTATGTACATGGGACTTTAAGACTGACATATCTACATACACAGACCTGGGCTGTTACCACCTGTAGACGGTCAGTCTAGTATTTACCACATATGTCCCCTTAAGTAGACCCCGCCCATTCAGAGGGCACCGCTCGATATGGAGGCTCCGGAAAGGGGACCCCCGACCCTGACAGATGAGCCTTGTCAGAAGGAAGTAGCCCTCATGTCAAATGGGCATAGAGATAGCAGTATGTGGATTGGGTTTAGGCGGCTAGGCTTATAGACCAGAGTTGCCTGGTAACATCAGTGTCATTGCTAAGGCAGTGGCATAGCATGCATCATTAAGTACTATTTGGTGTGTGGAAGATGGAATGCACATTAGCAAAGAGTCACTCTACATGGTCCCCATTGGCCCTAAAATATTAGCCCTGTGATATTTATTGAGATCTCATCAGATTATCATTCTGCGATGACAACATTTCAAGGCAATTACACCTCAAGCAGAGAATTCACAGCACTCCTATTATTATTATTCATACCATATGAAGACTTACTTTGTATCTGCTGTTTCACTATGTGCAAAACGAATAGGAAGACACAGGAAAAGCTTGTGAAGTAGTGACGTCTCTGGATGAGTAACTCTCAAAGAAGCAGGTGAAACCCATCCATGAAGCACTCAGTCACCATCTTCTTTTGGTGGAAGATTCCCCGTTTCACATGGCAAGAACACGATATCACATCCACAAGGGACTCTCCCTCAATAAGCACTTCTCAATTGTAACTTGAAGGTCCAATCGTATTTCTTATTTCTCCTGACAGGTGAGTGGGCATTATGGTGATGACAAACTGGCAACATGTTCAATTGTACTTCAAGTAACACAAAATGAAACCAAGTGTGGCGAATCGAGTAGTCGACTTGTTTAAGGAACATTCGTCATTAAGGATATCAAGTGAAACATTATTTTCGGGCCTCAACATGTGTCCCATTCATGGGAAATGTCGTAAGTACTCATTATATATTTGGGTTTATTCCCTCAAAGTCGTTATCATACCTGCAAACTCCGGATGAGAACAAAATACAAAACCGAAAAGGTTTTCAATGAATCCAAGGTACCAAACACTGTGCTAGGTGTATATTCCTGATACCGATCCAGTCGTTTGCAGCAAGAGGTAATCGGACCAACCATGCCTACATTGTAGGCACATTAAAATATATAGCAGTCCAATTTTATAGCAGTCCATGTTACTATGTGTGTATGTATCAAAACTGTGAGTGCGTATGTCCATCATTATTAGCTAATGTTTTTTTTAGGAGGAAGTATTTAATACCCACATGAATATCCCTTTCTACCTGCCTCCTCACACATGTAGACCTATGAAAATACAGTCAACCCTCACTTCCTCGACCCTTTGATTCCCCAGATCCCTCATTACCTCAGACAGAAAATCTGGAACTATGTCTATGTTTTCTATTATATTTGGACTTAAGTCCTCAGATAATTTGCTTCCTCAGACAATTTTCCTTGCATTTTCCATATCTGAGGACGCAAGGGCTGACTGTATAACTATAGAACAATAGAACTATAGAACTACACAGAGAATAGGTTGCCACATCGGCCATGTATCAAACATCTCTTTACAATGAATGCCGAGAAATCAGTGTTATTAACTTCAGAATATAGCCATGATGTGAGACAATTTGTAGTTACGTAAGATTCCCGTGGCTGGGATATCACCTGGTATAGTGGACTGTTTATAGGGTCTGTACAATGGCCTGGTTATGACAAAACAGGTTGAGTGTTTATGCCAATGCACTTTGTCACCTCATTATCCAGACTACTTGTACTCATCGAACCTACTTGAGCAAATACGATGGGCCCCTTTTGGATTACCTGTGAATAATATGTCAAGGGAAAAGGATACACCACTGCTTAGCAACTATCCTGAAAACCTCTGAATTCCCAGCCTTCAAAAACACATTTCAATTGAAAATTTCCATGAATCTATAACTGTCCCTTACAGAACCATTTAATGCCATAACATATATTAAGACAGAAAAACATGAAACAAGGATTTAGAGCTCTAGAGCAGAAAGAAAAGTGGACGTGATTTAACTATAGAAGTGAATGGCAAAAGCATGGTGATAATGGGTGCAAGGAAGAAATTTTTGAAGCAAATTTGCCCAAAAAAACATGAAAATATTCATCTCAATTGTGAATTTGTGCAAGGAGGGAGATATAGCACCATAGCACACTATAGCACATGAATTGAACCAAAATGTAATACAATGACTTAGATAGAGAAGGGAATCAAAAGTTTATGACCTGTAATTCCTAAACTGCTTGTGCTACAACACTACAGCTCCATAGCAAAATAAACATAACGCACTCACAGAATACATTGGTAACAAAACACACTCAGAACCCACCCAAGGATGCAGTCCACTCCTGGACCCTTTCCTGCTTACCTTCCACCCACAGTGTACACATATATGTAAAATCAATGGTTTCAGACAGGAACTCCTTTGCAATACTTCCATCACCCATCCTGCTTGCTCCCAGGCCACTCACTTCTTCTGCGTTTCAATACATGGTGAAAAATTCCAATATACTACAATTCACTGACCTGTTTGGAGGGTCATATTTTCCAAAGTATAGAGGCAAGAGCGATCAAATTAGGCTCAGAAGAAACATGATTTAGTTCTACATCTTCTGCTCAATTTCCTTGCAAGTGGTGATAATAGTTTCTCTGTAATGACTGTCAAGTGATGTCTAGTAGAAGATTTCTGAAAAATTGCATAATTTCCATGGCAACTAGTCACATGATTCTCAAAACATGGACATGACAACTGGACAGTCAGATAGTCATTTACATTAGCTAATAGCTAGATCACTGCTGTAGTTGTAGGGTTGTGAAATGCTCAACAATTCTCGAAAACAAACAGGGGGAAATTAAACATTTCGATTGCAATTAAGTGCAAAGGACTATGGTTATGATCGTAGTCTAGTTCAGACTTTAATTGGCTCCCGAGACAGACACATTAAAGTCGATAATTAAGACCTTTGGGTGTAATCAAGTTCACTCCCATGTCAATATGATAGTTGAGTACTTAAAGTAGAAAAGGCATTTACCAGAGTACTGTGTTAATACTCTCTTCTCTTCATGATTACTATAGCCAATTTACACAATTGTCAGAGAATAGTGACTATAATTCTTTTTAATAAGGTTTTCTTTCAGTATACTTTTATCTCTCTCAGCCAGGCATAGTTTCCATATCTCATTCTCAGAAGGCAATCTTTCAGCTACGCCAATGTAAGCCTCTCTACCACCGAGACTAATGGTTGGAGGGTAGCTTCTACGTTCAGACTGCTTTACAGGGCTAAACAACAGCTGGCAGTGGCAAATCACACAGTGTGATACTTAAGTATTATTAGAGAGGCTGGAGCTGCACTAAGGGTGGATTCTCATGTTGCCCAGGCACTATGCTTCTATCCAGTTACAATCAGAACGTGGTAGAAGAGCATGTATACATCTCGCCATCCTGCAGCTGGTACAATTCCCTCCAACGTTTCTTAACGTTCTCCTTTTGTAAATGTTCTTCTTAGTGTAAATTGCCCCCACAGGACTGATAACGTTTATTTCACGAAGGTCGCCCTGAAAAGCGTTTTTTCTTCTGTGTACATACGCCGTGTTGAATTAGAAAATGTTAGAAACGCCTATTGTTCCTTTCTATGAGAGGGTAATGTGCAGCAATAAAACCATATATATATTGACAGGAAGATTTTCGGAAGGGCGTGCCTTTGCTATTTCACACGTGAGAAAACTGTTAATTCCCTTTTTTCCTTCTCCAATTGCAATCTCTCATAACCAGAATCATCGCATATGGCCCATGCAGCATTTTCATACAGGACACGAGGAGAAAGGATCTGGGTAAAATTATGTTGAATTCTCCACTTCTATCACTGCAGATTACAGTCGGCCCTTGCTTCCTCGAATTTGGAAAAGGCAAGGAAAAATGTCTGAGGAAGCAAAATATCCGAGTATTTTAGTCTAAATATAATAGAAAACATAGGGGTAGTTGTAAATTTCTGTCTGAGGTAATGAGGGATCTAAGGAACCAAAGGGTCGAGGAAGGGAGGGCTGACTGTAGTTATTTTCAGGGGCAGAATGGGTAGTTGATGGGGGCACTGCTAGGAAAATTTGGTTGGGGCTGGGGGCACAGACAGGGTCGCGGGACACATTTCCTGTAGGAGTCATAAAAGGCCCATTTTCGGCGGGTCTAGGGGGAGGCCCGTGCCCCCCCCCCAGGCCGTCCCCTGCTGGCCTCTGACACACACACACAATCATGTTATTGACTTTTTTTCTAATATTAGACTACTAGTCTTAGTATCAGAGGGGACAATTCCTTGTCATTGGTTATACTTGGGATCAAATCATGCTTCTGGTGGCTATTGGATGCATGTTTTATAAAGCGATCCCATATATGAAATTTCTAGAAATCAGGAGAACTATGTGGTGATCAACTGAGGCTTTGACCTTGCCACTATCACTAGCTAATCTTCCATCAGCTACTTCTGGTACAAATGAACCTGATACTTAGTCGCAGTTACAAGCAGTGCCCAGATGTTGCTGAGCTTCTTCCGCACGGTGCTTTTAAGGTGATGGCCAAGGCTTTTAGGCAGAGTGCCCTGGAAGCTTAATGTCAAGTCTACGACATTGTGTGTAATAAACATGGTTTCTCTATGCAGTGATACTACAGAAAATCGCAAGAAAGAGCCATTCATGGACATACTTAATGTAAACCTACTATTCAATAATGCCTTGGTGATGTTGGCACTGAAAGGATTGGAAAAAAAATGTCTAAGGATAGGGCATTGCTAGGAGTGTCATTGACATCCAATTTATATCGATGATGAATATCATCATTTTGGTCTTGATATTTCAAATATATCGACTATGCTAAGTAGACTATAATGACCATGATTTGAGCTATATAAAAGTGAAAGGATTTTACAAATACTATAATTACAAGGTAAATTAGTCATTAAATTGTAGACAAGTTTTACAGAATTATTTGATTGAATTTTAAGGTGCAGAAAAAATTGTTGGACATGGCTTATTCAAAATATATTTGAATCACAATATACTTTTGATCACAACTTCGGTTCTAATAAGAATTTTTGCAAAATTCTTTCAAATTTGGAAAGCCCAAATCCTGTGCATCTAGGGGACAAAAGAATGTATCGATATAATGGTTTTTATCGATGCGAAAATCGCGATTTCGTAAATCGCGACGTATCGATTTGGTAGGTATCGATGACACTCCTAGGCATTGCCCTAAAATGATCTATGGGCCATTATGTTATAGGTGATATGCTATGGTATGCTATGTTATTCTGAATTATTATGCTATGTTATATTCATGGGGTTTATGATGCATTAATTCACACTGTGATCCTTACAGGGTTAATAGGACAAGTCTGCTGTCCAGGGGCTGCAGCCTGGACGCCACCGCTTCTTAGTACTTTTCAATATATATAGATTTGTTCAATTGCTCTCTCATAGAATTCATATGCTTGCAGGTATAAAGTACTGACACCTAATGACTAAATATTAATATTAAAAAGATTAATGGCATTTTATTCATTAGTGCATCATGCTTTAACTTGCATCTTAGCTTCTATTTCAAAAAGCATCAAGAATATGGGTCTATAAGTTTGAAAAAAGTAATTGGCATGTTTGGAAATGTTGAAATCGATATATTGTACTTTAAAATCTGTTGATAAACAGCTAAGATATGTGCATTAATTCATTTGTGCATCATGCCCTGATTAGCATGATGCACTCCATCTCAGCAACCATCAAAAATATGGATTCAGAAGTTTGAAAAATGGAATCGGCATGATGGAAAACCTTGAAATCTATATATTACACTTTGAAATCAGTCAATAAACAGCTGAGAAATAGTCATTGATTCATTTGTGCATCATGGCTTGACTGGTATGATGCACTCTATTTCAACAACCATTGGATTCATCATGACCAAGTCTCTAGCCTAGCCAAATATTGCCCTTTTTTACTCATAGAACTACACAGGGACTGGCCTATCCTTTTGATATTGATATTAGTGCTAGAACAAAGAAAGTCTACTCATCCTGGATATAGCCGTGAAAACCCATGTTAACCCTTAAATGCACTGGTGTCTGTTTCTATAGGGGTATACATAGGGTAGTACTAAGATACTGCATAATTATGCAAATAATATGCACAGATATGGAGTGTTCGGTATCAATCTGGGGTGTTTCGTCCCCCTAAAGAACATGCCCCCCCTAAAAAATTGGATTCGAAAAAGAATAAGCGCAATAATTTTTTTAACTAGGGGGTTGTTCTCAACATTTTCCACAGATGCTCCCTGTGTGCGCTGACCTGTGTCTGAATGTACCTATCTAAAGGCTCTTTTTGCGGAGTTGACTGGCCAAAAATCTAAATTTTAGGGAAGCGCTGGCCGAAAAAAAGTTTGTTTTTTTTTTGGGAGGGGGAACTGGGGGGTGGGGGGACTTGGTGGGGGGGGCAGAAATAAAAATTGTTTGCGAATCTTGACATGATACCTACTTTATGGTCGACTTTAGCGGGTTCCATTGATCGCAGCGGGATGCACAAACTATGAAAATAGGGTAAATTGAATGTGCCGAACACAATGAAACATACTACAAGTCTGAATTATGAACCCCCGTCGAAAAAAAATTGTTTTGAATCTTGACATGATGCCTTCTTTAAGGCCTAAGTACTGATCGACTTACATGTTCAATGTTACATGTTAAATGTCTCATAAGAAACAACTGAGAATTTTGGTGACATCTATGCTCAATGTGCTACATACTATGTACTATGCTAACATATGTTGACTAATCACTGACAAATAGTGCATCATTACAGACATATTTTGACTAATTGCTGACAAATTGTATGTACATACTGACATGCGTTGATTAATTTCTGATATATAGTGACTAAGTACTGACATATCCTGACTAATTGCTGACAAATAGTGAGTAATTACTAACACATATTGACTATTTGCTGACAAATAGTAAATTATTACTGAAATATTTTGATTAATTACTGACAAAAAGTGAGTAATTACTAATATTAATTGACTAATTGCTGACAAATAGTGAGCAATTACTAACATATATTGACCAATTGCTAATGAGTAATTACTAACATTTATTCATTAAAATACAAGTAAATACTGACATGTATTGACTAATTGCTGATGAATTCTGAGTAAATACTGCCATGTATTGACTAATTGCTGCTATATAGTACTGACATATATGGACTAATTGCTGACAAATAGGGAGTAATTACTGACATATATTGACTAATTGCTGACAAAGAATGAGTAATTACTGATGTATATTGACTAATTTCTGACAAATTGTGAGCAATTACTGACATATATCGACTAATTGCTGACAAATAGTGAGTAATTAGTAATATATATTGAATAATTGCTGACAAATAGTGAGCAATTACTAACATATATTGTCTAAATGCTGATAAAATATAAGTAACTACTACCATGTATTGACTAATTGCTGACAAACAGTGAATAATTACTAACATATATTAACTAATTGCTGATAAATAGTCCATAGATACTGACATATTTTGACAAATACCAGTCAAGGCAGGATGCAAAATTGAATCATTGGCTATTTCTGTTATATATTGACTAATTGCTGACAGATTGTGAGTAAATACTGACATGTATTGATAATTGCTGATATAGAGTGACTAAGTACTGACGTATATTGATTAATTGCTGACAAATTGTGAGTAAATACTGATATATATTGACTAATTGCTGACAAATAGTGAGTAATTACTAATATATATTGAATAATTGCTGAGAAATAGTGAGCAATTACTAAAATATATTGACTAAATGCTGATAAAATAGTGAACAATTACTAATATATATTGACTAAATGCTGATAAAATGTAACTAACTACTACCATGTTTTGACTAATTGCTGACAAATAGTGAGTAATTACTGATATATATTGAATAATTGCTGACAAATAGTGAACAATTACTGACATATAGACTAATTGATGACAAATAATTAGCAATTACTAACATATATTGACTAAATGCTGATAAAATATAAGTAACTACTACCATGTATTGACTAATTTCTGACAAATAGTGAATAATTACTAACATATATTAACTAATTGCTGACAAATAGTCCATAGATACTGACATATTTTGACAAATACCAGTCAAGGCAGGATGCACAATTGAATCAATGGCTATTTCTCTGTTATATATTGACTAATTGCTGACAGATTGTGAGTAAATACTGACATGTATTGATAATTGCTCATATATAGTGACTAAGTACTGACATATATTGACTAATTGCTGAAAAGTTGTGAGTAAATACTGACATATTCCGACTAATTGCTAACAAATAGTGAGTAACTACTAACATATGTGGGCAGATGAGGGGAAAGGGCCCTCCCTGCGGGATTTTTAGTACTGGGTTTAGCCACTGGGGGAGCTACAAAGGCTAAAAATATTAACAGTAGGCCAAAAATTGCATTTAGGTACTTTTTTACACAGAAAAAGATGGTTTTGTCAAAAACGTTCTATTTTCGGGCATTTCCTATCCGTTTGGAATGTAAATGGAATGTTTTGAATTCAAAACAAGGCCAAAATATGGGTTCTCAGAAAAATGTGTTGCCATGGCAACCAAAATTATATTCCTAATATAAACAAAAATAATGTAACTTGATAGAATGATTGATGGGGATTCATAAGCTGAAAAAAACATATAGATATCATTTATAGATCAAAAGATATGCCCAAATGAATGAAAAGGTTTTGTCATTTTTGTGATTGATTATTCAAATCATTATGGTAATTAGATGCCTGGTTTAATCAAAACAATGAATGATAGAGCTTATTGGCTGCATTGATGCGGTTGTGTCATTCCATTTTCAAGAAGCAATATCTCCAAGACCAGAAGGGCTATCTGCAAGTGTTATACCTCATTTCAAAGCTGATAACTTAAAATTTAAATGTCACATTTTGCCTTGGAGGTCCCTTTTCCCTCATCTGTCCACATATATTGAATAGCTGCTGACAAATAGTAAGTAATTACTATCATACCATAGCACTAACACTAACCTGTTATAGCCCTAAACTCAATACATGTATCATAAAAACACAGATTAAAACACAAATTAAAACACAGAATGACGTCAACATTTTCAATCAAACACCAGAGAATGGAGAAATGGAAAGACATCCATTCAGTGTAAACAGGGCGTGTGCCCCGGGTGGCTGCAGGTATTGATGTGTAAAGCTTATCAACAGTGATAATGCACTGGTAACTAGCATTTGGATCTAAAAGGTTTAAGAACCTGATCAAGCAATGGCTGCCTCCATTGAACAGCTTGTTTGATGCTATAGGAAGGTATATTGTTCAGATTCCACTAGTCACTACGTGCAGTCAGTAGTTTATACTTGCAAGCATATATGAATTCTATAAGGGACCAATGGAACGTATCTATATTATACTGAACAGTACTAAGATACTGCATAATTATGCTAATTATGCACACAAAAAAAATGCAACAATGCATTGTAGGATATGGATCTGTGGTAGTTTTTCCCTCCGATCGACCTCGCACTATCGAAAATTTGTTTTGACTGAAATTAAGTGAAATAAAATACTGAACTGGGACAAATTTTTGTCAAAACCCCAACTAGGTGTCAGTAGTTTATACTTGAAAGCATATGAATTCTATAAGGGAGCAATGACACACATCTATATATATGGAAAAGTACCAAGATACTGCATAATTATGCTAATTATGCAAATAATATGTGCGGATATGGAATGTTTGGTATCAATCTGGGGTGTTTCGTCCCCTAAAGAACATGCCCCCCTAAAAAATGTTTCAGAAAAGAATAAGCGAAATAATTTTTTAAGTACCGTAATCTCCCGCGTATAAGGCGCACCTCGCGTATAAGACGCACCTAGAGTTTTAGAATATGATCAAAAAAATAAAAAAATCATAACTTTTGTTCTACTGAATGGATTTTGAAAATTTAAAAAGCTATGGGCAGGTAAGGCATCCAGGAATCTCCTTAATCCCACTATTTCATATTATGATTGAATGGGAGTGTAATATATCAAAAGAAAGGTCTTGGTGTCCCCCTTGCGGATCCAATAAGAACTAAAACCTCCTGTATAAGACGCGCCTTATACGCGAGAGATTACGGTAGCGGCCTTTTCGGCCTGAGCCGGTCCACCTGCGCCCTACCTCCAGCCAAAACCTATCTGTTAAGGACAGGTTTGAGGAAGGAATGGATCGAAATAAAGGGTTTTTTGGGATGCAGGGGCAGACGCCAGTCCAGGCACTGGCAGAGGTCCAAGAACTGGCAGTTTTACAAAAAAAATCGCATCGCCCTTAATAATAGGAGTTTCCCATAGTGTGACCTATAGATTAAGGGTAGCTCCAGCTGGCGAACGTAGTGGCGGTCTCTATTTTCAAGCTGACCTTATGGAATAAAATGACAGGTGATCCAAGGATCTCTCGGCTAATAAAGATGTTTAGGGTCTATTATACTAACTTAGCGATACTGTAGGCCTATTTAGCGATGTTTTAAGGACAAATAATTTATTTCATGGCCAAATACAATGTTGTAGGGTGTATCAAACATATGTTTAGTGTACTTTGCTCTTTCATCATTATGATGCATGAATGCAGCCCTGGTGAGTAACCAGAGATTATTATACAGTCTAACTGAGTTCCTAGCATCAATGACGATGTATAGTGTGTATAAGGGAATGTGTGTGTGTGAGGGGGGGTATTGGGTATGTCGATGTATAGGCTGATGTAACGATCTAACCCTGACCCTAAAAATTGATATAAAGTGTTATTAAGTTCCTAGCGTTAATGCACCACTATAGCAAGGTACAGGAGTATTAGTCTGACCCTACAAATTAATATACAGTCTTATTGAGTTCCTAGCGTCAATGCATCACTATAGCAAGGTAGAGGGGTATTAGTCTGGTGTAAAAACATTCTGAGACACCAGCAGAGAACTTAGATGGTATTGGACAATAGTAATCATCTCTACTGGTGCTGAAGGGGCTAGTGGAGAGAGGTGGGAACTGTAGGCAGGGAGAGCAAGCTGTATCGTCTCTGTAGGCGAGATCTGAGTGGGTAATGCGTCTGAGGTGTTATACAGCATGGAGTGAGTGAGTGAGTAATAGATGTTAACGCCATTTCGACAGCTAAGGTCATATTCATGGCGAGAACTACATTACACAATTTCAGAGGAATGTGTCAGTGCCCGCGCATATGTGCTCCACACACATCCTGAGGGGATAGTAAAGAGGAGATATAGACCCTTTTAAGTGGGCTAGGGAAGCCCGTATACAGCATGGACAATCAAATGTTGGGGGAGGGGCTGAGCTAGGCAAGTGTGTAGAGCGGATTGTTGTGGTGCGTCCAGGCTGCGGCCCCAGACAGCCGACGTGTCCTATTAACCCTATGTATACCCCTACAGAAAGAGACCAGTACATTGAAGGGTTAATATGGGTTTTCATGGCTATATCCAGGGTGAGTAGACTTTCTTTGTCCTAGCACTAATAGCCAATATTAAAAGGATAGGCTGGTCCCTGTGTAATCCTATGAGTAAAAAAGGGCAATATTTGGCAAGGCTAGAGACTTGGTCATGGTCAGGTCTACACTAGAAGGGCGATCTAACATCGGGGAACATGGTTGTTGTAACTATTCTATGGTCTTTCAAAGACCATAGAATAATTAATCACACAATATTGAAGATTCGTTCACAGATTTTCTAAAAATGATTTTAAGGTAAGATACATCGTGCTCCTTTAGTGAGTGAGTCAACAATAGAACTATAACTCCATTTCGACAGCTAAAGTCATATTCATGGTGAGAAAACGGCATTACACAATTTCAGTCAGGTGTGCTGGTACCCACGCATATGTGCACCAGTCACAGCGAGGGGATAGAAATGAGATATAGATCATTTTAAGTGGCCTAGGGAAGCCTGTGTGTTCCTTTAGTAACCTGTGACTGTTTAGTACATTGTTGTAACATCCTCTAATGACCAGCTACTAATGACTCCCATATTTCCTTGACATGAAGGGAAGCCCATTGTTGCTAGGGTGAATAAATGACATGACCTTTAGGTAGGCTGTGCATGCACAACGTCTTGTCTCATTAGTGAACCTACAGGAACCTTAGCTTCCCAGTGCTCTGCTACATTACCATGTGAAAAATTTTCCCATTTCAGAATGAGGTTGTTCAAATACCTGCATGTGAGTATCAAGCCCTAGTTGATTTTCTTATTTTTTTTTTTTCTTAATATTCATCTGATTCATATTCAACCGGTTTTGCCTCCTTCGATGTGAAAGCTTCCCAAATTAACAGCTGCTCATATATTGAACTCATTTGATGGTACGCTGGTACACCTTTGGCACTGTAATACAAGTTACCATCATATCTGATTTGTCATTGTCCTCGTGGAGTCAAAAGCCATCTAAGTTAGTGGCATTTCCAGGGGTCTTAAGGCATGAAAAGTATCTACAAGAATTTCTTTAATGCACTATATCCTAAAGCTGACAACTGCGTCAGATTTGTAAGCCAATGGCCACATTCAGGTTAACGCTCCCTCCACCATTCCCCAACAGCTGGTTAATGCCCGCTAACTGCAGTGCTACCCAATCTGAGGGAACCCAGGAGGACCTGTCCCATCCAGGGTCTCACACCTGGCACCCCATGCTTAACGGGGAAAAAAAACCACGGCAAGTAACACCTTCAGGGATGTAACATGGCATCCTCTGCGTATCCTTTTAGTCTTAGTACTTTGGATGCTGCTTTTACTGGTACCTACATTGCCTCTGTCAGTAAAATGGGTATCTACCTGATGCCAGATTATGTGAAGGTCTCAAATAACAACGGCTTCAAGGCAGTTTTTTTTTTAATTATTATTTTGTATTGAATATTGAGTCCAATTCTCAGCACTCACCTGAGCAGGGCAGGAATCAACAGGCCAAAAATCCAAATGCCTATATGCAAAATCACATATAATTAACTTTATTGTGAGTGAAGTGCTAAATATGCTTAAATTTGGTCTATCATTTGATGAATGTGTGCACCTAATGAATCTGCCTAGACGGTGTGATTTTGCAGTACCACTTTGGTAATACTTTGTGGTCAGTCATTTGTGCTCAGGCAGTGAGCTACTCCCAAAGCTACTGATAAATCCCCCAGTGACTCACACAAGCTCAAAGCAGGTCATTGCTTACCAGGCACGAGCAGCCCTGATCAACAGCCTTGCTGGGTGCCACTTCAGACTGATTCGTATCTATCCATTATAAGTTGCTGATTATGGGGCTGTGGGAGTCTAATGTCGGCAAAGGACCATGGCCTGACATCTGTTAGAATACTCCGAGAGGGCCTGAGGTTGTTTAATACTACCTAGAGTACTATTACATAAATGCCCTGATCTCAATGTAAACAATTTTGTTTCTTGGAAACATTGTACAACTTTTTGCCTACATAATCTTCAATACATGTGTATAGCTGACAGGTGGACTCTATTTAAAGGCAGGCTTAAGATAACAAAGGGAATAATGGCCAATTATCACATTGAAGCTAAGTAGGGTAGGATAAGAGTTGTGAGTAGATTGGAAGGTAGGATACAAAATGAACCTGAAGCTACATAAAATCTTACTTACACGTATAAGCCACATCTCGCTCATACGCTTTGGAAACATCTTGTAAAGCTGTACATGAGGCTCGCTATATATGCTATTCATTGGCACAGTCTAGAACATCGCATCTAAACCATACCCAAACACTTGTAGCATCCTAAACTGCTATTCAAACACAAACCAGAGCTGATAAAAAGGGTTTACGGTAGCTACATGGTATTGTCAATGGACCATTCTGGGTATTATTAATATTTTTCATATTTACTAATTTCTTCGCCATATAAAGCCTAAGCTCTGCTCACGATCCACACTCAACAATCTCCTGTATTCCCCAACAGGAACCAGGATCCATAAGTTATCACAAACCCACTTCCTCCATTAGACTCTGTGACATAAGGTACAAGGATGTAATAACATTCCAACCATATACATCCGCACAGTTCCACTGGAGGAAGTGCGATCCACCTGTGGTGCCATATTTGGAATGAGAGGATATTTCACAATCTCCTCTCAATTCTCATTAACATAATCTACCCACAGGTGGCACTCTCTCTTTATGACATGTGTCACTATTCTATTGAGCCACATGTACAGAACATTTCGCAACACTGTGAGCTGCTCAAGCCCTTAGTATAAAAGGCAGCTTGAGCAGCTCCTAATCAATCTATTCTAAGCTCATCTCCCCCAACTTACACCTTACACCTATACCTAGAACCTACGACAGGTTGAGCTATAGGATCGGAGGCAGAGCTTGGATATTGGCGAGTGTTATCATTGTTACCACCTTTATGAAACACTCATGTCAGCTATGCAATAAAATGATCAAATGAACTTCTCTGGATTCCGTGTATATTCACTTCACCACTTGTAACCGTCCATTGACAGTATGCTGGAAGGGATATGTGTCAAGTGGGGGCTATCAATACCACAAACCACCCACACTACGACAAAGATGCCACTTAGCACACGGCATTATCAGATCAATTATCTTCACAAAAGCTGTAGAGATGGTGGCATTAACGTATTTGTCTCCTTTAAGGAGGCTTCCTGTTCTCATTATAATGATGGGCAATCCCACGCAAGTTCTCCTCGGTATGAAATATTCATGGTAAGATGGGAGCATGAATAGGAGGTGAAAATGTAGATTTGTGACTGGAAAACTTAAGTCAATTTTAGGAGTACGTAGTGTTGAGGCTTTTTGTTTCTTCAAACTGATCATGTTCTTAAATTCAAAATCTTAAATTACAAATTATTTATCTATGTCATTATCATATGGTAGGGAATACGAATTTCTACAACTGCAGTACCTTACGTGTGAGCATGGAACTGTATACGTCCATGGTGTGAGGTGCAGCTGAGGCATTCTTACCTTCGTACGAAAAAAACGTCCGCTGACAATGGGATTCGAACCCACCCGACTGGAACATTTTGCAGCCTGGGATAGAGCCACGTAACCTCACTCTCTACTACTCGTTAAGATTTAACTCCCTTTGTCAAAGACAAAGAGAATGAAGGCACAGCTAGGCCTAGGGTCATCCTCGCATATATCTTTGTGCGTAGTATGTGAGGTCTTCCGTTTAAAATGGCCCGGTTGCAGTTGCAACCCTTCATAACATTTCAGAAATCATGGTTATTGGTAGAAAATATGACATACAGCCTAGCCTGAATACTTATCGTTGTGGTTTGTACAACTAAATGGCTCATGAGTGTTGAGGTCGGGCTGGGGTTAGGACAGTGGGGTTGGATGAGGTGGAATAGTGGACCTGCTGACAACAAGTGGCCACTGATGTCCGAATGTTGACTGTTGGTATCGATATTTTATGCAAACCAGCGTCCATTTTCTTTTTCAGATGTCACGTGACACCGAGGAGACAAGCTCAGGTTCTGTTCCGGTTATCATTGAGCTGTTTTGTCACTGGTCTAGCTTTGATTTACAATGTCTATGAATCCTCACTGAGATCACTCCTCCAGAACCCCAGTGGATGAGGGGAGAAGTTTTAATTACCATCATTCATTTATCCATAGGCGTGTATCGTTTATATCCCCTTGTCCGCTTTCACATTTTAATGCATGGTATATCAAATCACTTGATAACATGAGATGGAGTGTGAAAGTATAGTATCAATTGTGCGATGATTGATTCGTATATTTATTACAGCACTTGGGTAGCAGACAATGTCAAAAATTTGCCAATAAACAATAATAACATCTGGGCAGAGTAGGAGGGAGGTAATGTACTGGTATATAGCAGCTAATTCTTCCAGCTTCATAAGACACAATAGACTAGAAGTTCATTGGTAATTGCAATTACTCTATTTGAGAGTATAGGGCGGGGAGAGTGATAATTCTGAAATGTCCAGTTCTACAAATTAAGCAAGAGAAAACACTCATCCTATCAGTGTGTATTCTGCTATTCTGGGAACCTATACTCGCCGCCTCGCAAATGTTCATTGGAGCATTCTAGATACTATAAGACGCTGGCTCATTTGGCACTAAGATAATTCCACCAAATATTGCTAACGATATATATTATTAAGGAGAAATCCCATTTCAAACGGCCCTTAATTACCTTAGAAAATTTCAATTAGCAACACTCTCGACCTCCATTCAAAACAAGCAAACGGTTTGGTAATGGAAGAAGTGAAGGCCCGGGGGGGGGGCACTTGCCCATGAAATGGATAACGACTGCAGCCCGACTTCAGAGACAGTGGCAGTGGATTCCCACGCGATCTCGAAAGAGGGGGGTGGTGGATTCCCATCAGATCTCTAATAGCAGGGCGATGGAATTCCATTAGATCTCAAAAAGAGTGTATTTTTTATACATCATACATATGAGGGCATGAAAGTGATAAAAAAACACAGTGCTGGACAATGAAAAATTCTGATCCATACAAATACATGAGTACAATAGGCAGCTTTGTGGCTTGAAGGGGGTGCGGTCCAGTCAATATTTGGGATTGTGAAAAAGGGGGGGGGGGGCGGTCTATGTCCAGCTTATCAGTCAAGTAGGGCGGTCAAATTCCTAGATCTCTGGGAGATAGGGCGGTAGGGCGGCAGTTGAGGGTGACCTACATAGAGTCAGTGCCCCCCCCCCGGGAGTGAAGGTAGGCATGAGAATGAACATCCTGCCAGTGTGGGTTTTTCTGCCACCAATTAAAAGCTACTTTTCATGATGATTGATTGTTCCTTCCACCTAAAAGCAGCTGGTCATTTGACACACATAAAATGCCTTTGAGGGAATCACAGAAGGAGCTGCTCTCAGGTTCCTCTCACATTAGTGTACAGCTCACTCCAAGGTACTCACTGCCAAATGGTACTTGTAAGCTTTATTTACTTTTTTTTGTGGGGGGGGGGGATGTGATATGCGTAAAGGTGCCTAGGTTAGACCGAAGAGGCCACCAAAGGAGGGAGACGCACAAGGAAAAGCATATTGGTTCTAGTATACAGGTATAGCTGATAAATAACGGATAATAACTCCTATTTATTCATCATCTGCACTACCTGCACCTAAATCAAAAACATCATTAAATTGACTACTGTGGTGCTAATTTGTCATGTGAACCATGATGAGACCTGGGTGTCACTTTGCTTAATTCCCCAGAACGGTCACTCTAATTGCAATGGCACACACACTGCTGATAGGCACCAGGAGATCCAGGTACACCTTTTTGCATATTACGCAGCACCGATTCTGACTACCGGTACTCAATGGCTAATATAAACTTATAGGTCTTCCTATCATTTCATTTCTGGATAACAGTAGAAGGAAACATTTGTCAGAATGTAGGGCAAATTAGCTATTAAATACACCCTTCAGAGTTTTCCCTTGTTGGCCTCCCAGGTAATGATTACCCCGGTAGTGAACTTCAGCTGACACTTGCTTTAAAATTAAACTGCCAATACACCGAAAATGTTCACCTTTGATTGGCATAATTTTTACTTAATTGGCCTAAACTTATAACTTGGTCACATAAATATGTTTCATGTTAAATATCCCCAGATGGCAAGTTATAACCAACCAAATTTTCACAAAAAAAGCTTAGGAAATGATTGGAAGTTTTCAAACACAATTTTGACTGCCAAAATCTCATACCATGCACCTATAATTGATATTATGATTCGTAAATTGATTCAAGATTAATTTTGAGGCCTTTGGAACAGGAATGAATCTTCCGGGCAATTTCAGACCTAAAGGTTACGTCCAAAGGAAGGGCCTGAAATTAAAAAGCAATCTGATACTTGCATACTGTAGGCACTTACCTAGTTTTCAAGACTTTGTCCCATGCATTTTATCTATTAAGCAATGGATAGATCTCACCAAAAGAAGTGGATTTGCTCTTTAAAAGAAGTCTTTATGCCTAGTATAAGGGAAGCTATGACTGATCAAAGACCCCAAATTGAACCCAAAATTCTGCCAGTGTTAATAGTTTAAATAGGGTCCAGATTTGTGATCAAGCATATAGCATACAGGAGTGGCTACATCTCTTACATTATTATTTTGGACTATTTTCTTTTCAAGTATGGAAGAGTTCCCCATAAAAGGTTGAAAATCAATGTATCATATCAAATTTTAACAATTTAAAGGGATTTTATCTTGACTTAATATCATCTGTGATTTAGCGATCTGACAGAATTGGTGCAAAATTATGGAGTTGATATGAGATCTTTAATTGGTCAGAATTTCCCTTTAAATCGACATAAAGACTTCATTTAAAAAGGAAATCCACTTCTTTTTATCAGCTCTATCCATTGCTATATAAATAATATATATATAGGATTGGATTCTGGCAAACAGACAAGGACCTAACATGGAGAAGCTGTTGGAAGGGTGATAGTGAATGGCACACTAACATTTCTGTGGGGTCTGGCAAACATCCTGTTCCCCTATGAAAAGAAAAGCCCTAGACATTTTCTGATCTATTTTTTCTGTAGAAAGTGTGGGAACTATTCTCTTTTATGTGAGATTTGGCATTTATACCAAAAAAATGCTTTCAAGGTTATGGGATAACTTCACTTGGGGAGAATGGGTGGTTTGCCTGCATCAATTATTTCTCAAATAGATTCATATTAAACCTCTAATCAATCCCTTTAAAATGAGCCCATGTTTGTTAAGATCCTCCAATAAATAGCTACACAATGAGCTCTCAAAGAAAGGAGAGTTTAGCACTCCCCAGTTTCAGCTTTATCAGTTTCACACCTCCACTGCAGCAGAACCATGCACTGGGGGTAGGTAAGTGCCTACAGTACATACTGCAATCCAATATCTCAACACCATCATGTTGTAGAGACGAATTAGTAACACAAAGCCTTGTTTTTGCTATGCGCCAGAAATAGGATTGAAGCCAAGTGCTAATTTGTGGAAAGCTGAGAAATCTACGCATCCACGTTTGCTCCCTTTCAAGGTCCTCCATATTTTCTCAACCCCTCAAATGTCTTCAGCGTGTCGCATTATGTAGAAGTATAGGTACGATTAATATATTGAGGTATTTGTGGAGGAAACCGCCTTTCTTATTCATTGGATTTTTTATTGCAGTAGGTAATACTTTTCCTGGAACAGTTTCCTTTTCAAACAAGGATATTGGACTATATGTACAGTCATCCTACAACAAAAAAAGGATAACATAAAAGCTGGACTCACCGGTAGAGGATGTTCATAAGCTTGTGTTCACAGGTTGTTATGGAGAACTCCATGATCTTGTCAAGTAGACCGACAAGGAGATGTGAGAAGTTAGAGTCAAATGTGGAGATGGTGCGCTCAAAGTTCTGACCACCTGCAAACTGGTCCATGTCTTCTTGTACCACCTATTAATGACATATACATACAAGTCCTTAGTGTTATGATATCAAAAGGCCATGTTACTGGTGTGGTCAGGTCTCTCCGGATGGATTTATGAACAGTATATCTTCCCTATGAGAAAATAAAAGTACTTTTCTAACGCTATCCCATTTTTTTTCTTTTTCCCGGTCAAACCAAAAGATCCTATCAAGCAAAGATAATTGTCTCATGCCTAAACCAGAAAGTTTGATTAACTTGTGCTTAAATAGCAGTGATCAATCATACTAGTTACATCTTGAAGGGGGACCTCATTATATGGTCGGGTAGATCATAACAGTTGAAGTCTTGTATTTCATGATCATGATCAAATAAAAAAAAAAGTGATCTACTATTTATCATGCAAACGCTGTGGTAAACAATATGTGGGACAAACCAAACAAACCTTACGGCAAAGGTTTTATCCCGATTTAGGTAACATCACAAATAAAAGAATGAACACTGACATTGGTGCTCATTTCAACTCTGATGGACACCTAGGCCTCAAAGATGAGGAAATCCACATTGTGGAATTCATAAACAAGAATCCACACTCTGAGTATGCAGAGAAACTCCATAACAAACTGGAAAGGAATTGGATACTAAAATTACGTTCCCAAGTTCCTCATGGACTGAATCTGATTGATGCACCCAACTTTTAGACCAGAAGAGATGCCTTTTTATTACCTTTAAGCTCTGTGGAAAGAAACCCATAGATTACCGGGTAATAACTCGGTTTGTTGACACACAGTGCCAATAGGGGCAATCATGAGAAAATTTAGATTTGAAAAATCCATCAGCCTAAACACTCTGGCCCCAGGTGCTATAGTACTCTATATCCACCACAAATTAATTTGACATCTCATTCCAACAGCCTAATTCTTTTTATAAAAACTTGTAAACCTTGAAATAGTCAAGTGTCTCCAGCACACCAGTTTGGTATAATTTTTCATAAAAATCTACCAAAAAACCACACCTGATTATTTAATGTACTAATTATGGTGAAACTGTGACAAAGTCATAGGCCTTGTATACCTCATTGAACACCTGATGGGATCCAATGGGATCGAAACCTTGTTACTACCACCCATATTGAATAACATTTTAATATACTCCCAAACAAATGTTTGGAGTTTCTGTCTAGGGCTTGGAGAGTGTACACTCCTCCAGGACCCTGAGGATACAGTGAGTGAGTAATAGATGTTTAATGCCATTTCGACGGCTAAGGTCATATTCATGGCAAGAACGACATTACACAATTTCACTGAGGAATGTGTCAGTGCCCGCGCATATGTGCACCACACACATCCTAAGGGGATAGGAAAGAGGAGAAATAGACCCTTTTAAGTGGGCTAGGAAAGCCAGTCCTGAGGATACACAGGAAGTCTATGTATCCTAGGTGATGATGCATCACTGTTTACTGATAACAATGGTCACCCTGGAGACCCCCTTATCAACAGAAGTTGATGAGCTGAGGCGAGCATGAAAACCATGCCAGAAGAAGCAATGTAGAGTTGAGGTGCAGACGGGTCCCACACTCGTCCTCCGAGATTCTAATGCTATCCCAGAGAAGTCTCAGCTTTAGGTGAAGGCTTTTGAACAAAGTGTTTGAGGACATTTGGAAAGTTGGAGGTTGTGTTTTTTCTTGTGACCTTTCTCGCTACTTGGAAATAAGACACAACAAGGTGGATCACATAACGATTATGCACACAGATTTCAAATCTATCATTTGAAATGAGAATCGCCACAGGTTTCTCTTGAAAAACTATTCAAAACAGAACCACGCATTTTTCTTTTCTTCTTTTACAAACCACACCCTGCAACACTAAAAAACAATGAGTGTAAAGTGCAATGATAGTGTTGTGTTTGTCTTTCTGGATCAAACTGATTGTTCAAACACAAAAACGATTAAATTACACGATCCTCTGCCTTATTATCCTTTTTATTTCTCATCATTTTTTCTTCTTCTGAAAGAGGGACAATAACTGACTTTTACCTTTGATGTGAGTTTCTTTTTCTCCGCTTCAGATTTCCAGTTGGCAGACTGAGCGGCCTGCAGCGTTGAAGTCGATGTCAACTTAGATGACTCAAGATCCACGTTGTGTGTTTTGTTCAAACGCTGAAATACACAAATACAGCACTTCTGATTGTCTACAAGGAAGACAGATGGTTGGTAAGGGGCACTGGTGGGCAGCCGGGGAGACTGGTATGGAGGTAATAGGGGGAAAGGGGAAAGTGTCCTGGCTGGAGGCTGACAAGTATGCGGAGAGGAGACAGGTGGGTAGAGAAGGAGACAAGGAATGGGGATGGCGGGAAGGGAGAAAGTCTAGAAGGAAGTAAAGAGAGGGCAGATAGACAGGCAGGTAGAGAGGTAGGCAGGTGGAGAGGCAGGGAGGCACGAAGGGAAGTAGGTGAGCCTGACGAGAAACTGACAGGGAGAAAGTCTGCGAATAGGCAGGTATTGGTAAGCAACCCAAAGAGAAGGGAAAATGAGGGAGAAACGGGGAAGCAGGTATTCAAGGAGTGAGCAGGGAGAAATGCAGTATGGGAGGTAGAGTGGAGGTAAGTAGATGTAGAGAGGGAGGACTCAGGTAGACTGAAAGGAGACATACAAGGGAGGGGGGCAGGGAGCACGACATGCAGGCATGGAGAAGTAGCTAAGAAGGCAAATACAGTTGCAGGTTTAGAGTCGATGGGTTCCTACCCACCCATCTCAGTATCAAGCATACAATTTAATATGGATGGGAACGGTTGTAATTCATTTTCAAAGCTATGGGGATGAGGTACTTACCTGGACAAAATTACAGAAGGTCACACAGACCATCATGAGTTTGTGGACGATCTTCAGTAGGTCTGGGTTGGTGAGCATGCAGTCCTTCAGACAGTTGTTCAGGAAGTCAGTGTGATAGTTGAGGACGTCATCTATGTTGGACACCTTATAGAGACATACAAGAAGGTGTGAGAACAATGCAACAAATAGCCAATATGAGGGGTATCAATGATAACAATCCTGCAATGCGCAACCAGATACCAAGCGTGGGAAGATTACCATCGGTGATATTTTGAGACGGCCTTTTCGCTGCATTCACCATGAGGCACGAATAGGGCTAGCTAAGGTTCATTTTTTTAGTAAGGCCAACAATGATATGACCAAGCCGTTGATGTCTCTATACCTTTGTAATGCTATTTGAACAGGGAGATTCTTACTCTTATTAATAGATTTGAACATATGTGTACGAATTGTGCTAATACTTACTGAGTCCATGTTGGCTTGAAAGACGTGCCAGTTCGGTTCGACCACCTCGAACATCATATAATACTCAAAGTTCTGCACAAAGTTTAGCATTCGCTGTCTGAGAGCAAAAGCTGCAGCGTACCACTTTGTTTTATGTAAGGGATACATCTTAGCTGTTTTGTTGCTGATCCATACACTGAAAGCAAACACATTGTGAGTAGCTTTAGTCATGTGGAAAGCCGATATCATTTGTACATAGTATCATAAACTCCTGTATATTAGCAGTGGCTTATACGCGAACCAACAGGATATAGGATGTTCCTGAGGTCAGGGTGATGCTTACACGCTATTTGACATTATAACACTGCTGGGCTAAGCCAGAGTGCATTATCCTGAATGCTGCGTTCTGATTGGCTGATTGACCGTGCATTATCTAGATGGATAACGCACTCCCAGCACAGGAGGTCAACTTCATCTCACATTTAGACTTCACAATTGATATTCATATGTTGTCAGGTGGCTGATGGGTTATTTTTCTGTGTTATAACGGGAATAATGCACTTGGTCATGGCTGCCGTCATGCTCTAGACTGTATTGAGACATCTCGGGGCCTATAAGGACCCTCGATGTCTCAATACAGTCAAGAGCACTCCCACAGCCATGCCCCGTGCATTATTTCCTAACTATAGAACAATACTGAAAGTCCCCTAAGTCAAACCCCCCAAATGGCGCTTATAGGATTGTCTTGATCTCAGGGTGTGGCTTATATACGGGCAAGGCTTATCCATGGCAGGTTATTTTAAATATAAGGCAGCAACGTGCATTGCTCGTAACTCGAAATGAAATACAATTTAAATCTTTTTGACCATAAATTCTTTGATTTGAGGTTCATATCATATTTGAATCGAATAAAAAGTGTAGTTTATTGCAAGGTCTGTAATGCAGGTAATGTTGCTTGTATCAGAGAATTTAAGGTAATTACAGTTAGTTAGACTGTGCTGTCCCAAAGCTCTGGCCCCTTTATACTTGATAGTCTTTTCCATTACATTGTTTCTACAGAATTAAAATCAATAGCCTTGAGCAAGTCTAGCTTGTGGTCTGACATCAGCACTCCCATTCACAGACAGGAACCAACTCCAAGCAGGTGTTAAGTAGTGTTATAGTCCTATACTTTCACAAGACATCTGCTTGGAGGATCAGATGCTACTCACCCAGGTTATTCGTACCACCAAGCCACTATTCACATAACTCCCGCCAAAACTGCCCTATTCACACCACACTTGCAAAAAGAGCGGGAAAATTGATCCTGGATCAACATTCCTATACCTTCATCATTGCAAGCAAAAAGTGTCTTATGGCGGCTGACCAACTGACTGTATACAATCTAGAGAATTACTCAAAATTTACAAAAGTTGTTACCTACATCTCCTCCTGCAATACCACTACAAATTTCTGAACTAATTCTGCCTCTTATACGTAAAATTTCCATCTTTTTTTACACTTATTCGCACCACTCAAATGACTGAAAATGAGGGTCCCATCCTCACCTCCTACAACTTTCTTTTCGAGTTAATAATCCAAAAATATACATCAATAGTCACATGATAATTCTTTTTTTCTTCTTTTTTGTTGTTGCTGCATTGAAAACGGTGGTATCATTTTAAGCAATATGTCATCATACAGTTTCTTTATTACAAAACGCTGGTAAGGAATCAATGTATAATTTCAAGACCATTCATTATTCTATTGCCATTGATAGATCCTTTATTATAGCAATCTCACTCATTCACGGTCAAACACCTTTTAATTTTTGAATTAAAACACATCTGTGAACAAGTTTATATTTGCATTATGAAACAAGTAACATTACAGTGCTAGGCAATACATTACCTATAGAACTGCAGTGATAGGGGAGCTTGAGGTGCTCTGTATTATCGATCAGGTCACTATGTTTCTTTCTGTGTTACTTACTTGCAGATCTGCCTCTCGACATGTTTGCAGTAAAAGAGGTGGCGGAAGAGCATCTGATAGCGTGTGAGTGCCTTCCTGTTTAGTACGAGCGACACTGGCCACTTCACAATATAGTCAAAGGTGAATGCCTCCAGCCCGACAAGATGGACATCCTGCTTGTCTACCCGGTAATCTGACAAACACAATTTATCATCGATGAGTAAATGGTTCCTTAAAGGTGTTTCGTAAATCAGATGCACACATAGCCTTTGCGTAATTTGTAAAAGCAGGTTTGGTAGACTCTACAAACAAAATGACCTTTGCAAAACATTTATTGATGTGGTGGATAATGTTTATAATATCTAACGAGGGGTAAAAGGTAATGATTTTTAAATGTGAATTTTCTGATATTTGTATAATGATGGATGATATATCAGAAATAGAAATTTCTGATGGAGTAAAGTGATGATGTAATGACGGATATCTTTTTTTAGAAATAGATATCATGATCTTAAATGAGATTTTCTGATGGAGTACAGCAAAGCTGTAATGACGGATTTTTTTTCAGAAATAGATATCATGATCTTAAATGAGATTTTCTGATGGAGTACAGCAAAGCTGTAATGACGGATTTTTTTTTTCAGAAATAGATATCATGATCTTAGATGAGATTTTCTGATGGAGTACAGCAAAGCTGTAATGACGGATTTTTTTTTCAGAAATAGATATCATGATCTTAAATGAGATTTTCTGATGGAGTACAGCAAAGCTGTAATGACAGATTTTTTTTTCCACAAACAGACACAATGATAAAATGAGTCGTCTTCAAAATAACTGTAATATAATGAGGAAAAAATGAGACTGGTGAAGGACTCAGTACTAAAGATAAGAATTCATTGGTACATGGCAATTGCCAAATAATTATTGCATACTGAATTGCTGTAGTAGCAGATGGCACAATGACGATTGAGGAATAAATTTACTATTTGTCAGCAATTAGTCAATATGATGCATCAGTCAGGGCAAGCCCCTTTTTCATGATCAGATTGCACCTTCAGGTAACCTAACGTTCTGCTCTAGGTACCTTCAACCTTAGAGACCCGTTGAACCTAGATCATTTTTTCCACACCCAGTAAAGTACAACATTAAAATCATTATACTATTCTTAAAGCCAAGACAGCACAGAATGACCCATGCTCAAGAATTGACTATTTCTGGAGTCTCAGCTTGTTTTGAACTCACCTGGATTGGCTCGCCCTTAATGACCGAGACTTGCTAAAGTCTATGCTATAAAAATAGAGAATAATCTGATCTATACAACCCTAGTTAATTGATGGATTATTTCCAGTCAAGTGTTGACTATTTCCACCATGCTGATTCCATTTTTTTCACACTTCAAATCCATATTCCTGATGGTTTCAGAGATAGAGTGCATCATGCCAATCTGGGCATGATGCACCAATGAATCAACACACTTTTCTCTGCTGTTTATCAACAGATTTCAAAGTGCAATATATCAATTTTAAGGTTTTCCACCATGCCGATTCCATTTTTAAACTTTTAGATCCATATTCCTAATGGATTCAGAGATAGAGTGCATCATGCCAATCTGGGCATGATGCACCAATAAATCAATACTTTTCTCTGCTGTTTATCAACAGATTTCAAAGTGTAATTTATCAATTCTAAGGTTTTCCACCATGCCTATTCCTTCTCTTAGATCCATATTCCTGATGGTTTCTGAGATAGAGTGCATCATGCAAGCTAAGGCATGATACACCAATGAATTAAAGGCTATTTTTTTTAATATCGATACTTAGTCACCAAAAGTCAGTAGTTTATATTTGCAAGCATATGAATTCTATAAGAGAGCAATGGAACATATCTAAAATTATCGATAACTTGGACACTACTAGAATCAAAGGGGGGCATATGATGTAGCCCTTAAATGGTTATCTGTGTATCAATCCATCATGCTATGCATAAAGGTTTAAGTGTGCATCAATGCATCATGCCATCCATAAAGGGTTAAGTGTGCATCAATGCATCATGCCATCCATAAAGGGTTAACTGCACATCAATCCATCATGCTATGCATAAAGCGTTAATTGTGTGTCAAAGCATCATGTCATCCATAAATGTTTAAATGTGCATCAATGCATCATGCCATCCATAAAGGGTTAACTGTGCATCAATCCATCATGCTATGCATAAAGCGTTAATTGTGTGTCAAAGCATCATGCCATCCATAAAGGTTTAAGTGTGCATCAATGCATCATACCATCCATAAAGGTTTAAGTGTGCATCAATGCATCATGCATCCATAAAAGTCTAAGAGTACATCAATGCATCATGTTATCCATAAAGGGTTAACTGTGTGTCAATGCATCATGCCATCCATAAAGGTTTAACTGTGCATCAATGCATCATGCCATCCAAAAAGGGTTAACTGTGTATCAATCCATCAGGCTATAATGCATAAAGTTTTAAGTGTGCATCAATGCATCATGCCATCCATAAAGGTTTAACTGTGCATCAATACATCATGTCATCCAAAAAGGGTTCAGCATGGGCCAATGCATCATGCCATCCATAAAGGGTTAAGTGTGCATCAATGCATCATGCCATCCATAAAGGGTTAAGTGCATCAATGCATCATGCCATCCAAAATGTCTAAAGATAGGGCATTGCCCTAGAATGATCTATGGGCAACTGTGTTCTATGTGCTATGCTAAACTATGCTTTAACTAATTGCTGACAAATAGTGAGTAATTACTGACATATATTGAATAGTTGCTCACAAACACTGCATTATTACCGACATATATGTAGGTGGCCTTTAGTGGGTTAATGGAAGGCTTTCACGGCTTCATGAAATCAACAAGAGGACAGGATAGAGACGGACAGGGGATAGAGAGGGAATAGAGAAGTATATGCGGCCCCTGGACAGCCTGCTAATCCTGTAAGGATCACAGTGTGAATCAATGCATCATAAACCCTATGCACTGCCCTATGTATACCCCTATAGAAACAGACACCAGTGCATTAAAGGGTTAAAATGGGTTTTCACGGCTATATCCAGGGTGAGTAGACTTTCTTTGTCCAAGCACTAACAGCCAATATTAAAAGGATAAGTTGGTCCCTGTGTAATCCTATGTGTAATCCTATGAGTAAAAAAGGGCAATATGTGGCTAGGCTATAGATTTGACTTAGCAAGTCTACACTAGAAGGGCGATTCAACATCGGTGAACATGGTTGTTGTAACTATTCTATGGTCTGTCTAAGACCATAAAATAATAAAGGGTTAAAAGTGTTAATGCTATAGGAAGGTAGGGGAGGGGTACTTCTTTTCTATTGTTCAGATTCCACAAGTCAGTGGTTTATACTTGCAAGCATATGAATTCTATAAGGGACCAATGGAACATATCTATATTATATTGAACAGTATCAAGATACTGCATAATAATGAAAAAAAAAATGAAACAATGCATTGTAGGATATGGATCTGTGGTAGTTTTTCCCTCCGATCGACCTCGCACTATCGAAAATTTGTTTCGACTGAAATTAAGCGAAATAATTTATTTGTCAAAACCCCAACTAGGTGTCAGTAGTTTATACTTGCAAGCATATGAATTCTATAAGGGAGCAATGACACACATCTATATATATGGAAAAGTACCAAGATACTGCATAACTATGCTAATTATGCAAATAATATGCACGGATATGGAATGTTTGGTATCAATCTGGGGTGTTTCATCCCCCTAAAGAACATGCCCCCCTAAAAAATTTGTTTCAAAAAAGAATAAGCGATATAATTTTTTTAACTAGCGACCTTTTCGGCCTCAGCCGGTCCACCTGCGCCCTACCTCCAGCCAAAACCTGTTTTAAGTGTCACCGGCAAAAAAAAGCAGGTTTGAGGAAGGAATGGATCGAAATAAAGGGTTTTTTTGGGACGCAGGGGCAGACGCCAGTCCAGGCACTGGCAGAGAGGTTCAAGAACTGGCAGTTTTACAAAAAAAAAATCATATCTCCCTTAATAATAGGAGTTTCCCATAGTGTGACCTATAGATTAAGGGTAGCTCGAGCTGGCAAACGTCATGACGGTCTTTGTTTTCAAATCTGCACAATGGGGACACAGTTATTGATAATTTTAGTCTATTACACCAACTTAGCGATCTTTTAAGGATAAATAAGTGGAGCATCAAGCTGACCTTATGGAATAAAATGACAGGTGATCCAAGGATCTCTTGGCTAATAAAGATGTTTAGGGTCTATTATACCAACCTAGTGATACTGTAGGCCTATTTAGCGATGTTTTAAGGACAAATAATATAAAGTGTTATTGAGAGAGACAATTAAAACTCGGACCATACAGTCACTGGACGTTCCCTAGGCACGTGTATGGACACCTATTCATCCTCAAGGGCCACAGAGTGATTTAGGTACTTGGAACCAACAACTGCTCCAAATATGATAATGCTACGTGATTGGGGCTCCTAATATGGGAATGGAATGCATGTGTATGGTCCCAAGACTCCAAATAAACCAATGACATGCCACTTAGAACTCCTAATAAGGTGCATCATACTCATGTGTACATGCATATACATTATATATGTAGGTGGCCTTTAGTGGGTTAATTAAGGGCAGCTCTTCAGGCACATGTATGGACTCCTTTTCATCCTCAAGGGCCAGAGAGTGATTTAGGTAATTGGACGCAACAACTCCTCCAAATATAACAATGCTACGTGATTGGGGCTCCTAATATGGGAATGGCACGCATGTCTACGGTCCCAAGACTCCAAATAAACCAATGCCACGCCACTTAGAACTCCTATTTTATTTTATGTGAATAACTTCTTCCCGTAGAGATAGCATTACGGAGCCGATCCGCACACCCCCAGTGGCGTAACCTGTGCCGATCCACCACAGCGGCCGATCCACCACTGCAGCCTCGTTCTGGGTGCATGTAAACATTCAAAATGGCCATGGGCGCTCGTGCAATGAACAACCGTAACGGATTTTGCTAATTTTCAGTTAATTAAACACTCTAAAAACATAAAATAAATATAGAACTAAACTCCCCTGGTGTCCTCGGTGGACGATCCACCCCTCAGGGGGGAGACCCCCCCCCCTCGTGGTGGATCGGCCACCTCGTACACCACGGTCGTTTAGTTCTATCTATAAGGTGCATCATACTTATGTGTACATGTATATACATTATATATGTAGGTGGCCTTTAGTGGGTTAATGGCTGCATGAATTCAGGTGGCTTTCAACAGGAAATCAACAAGAAAAACGTCCACCTGCAGAGGGCGGAGTGTTCACGTGATAGGGGTCTCTGTATTACATAACTCTAAAGGTCTACTTCCACCCAAGCGGTGATCTATTGTGACATATCATTTCTAAGTGTATTATTATACATATAATAAAAATATTGTCAAAACCCAATAACAACATAAAATGGACTATTCAACCTGATGAAATCTTTATGAATCTTTCATTATAACATGATGGAAATCTGAAATACAAAATTCTCAGAAATGGCTCTCATGGAGTCTACCCTTCAGAAGTCCACCAGAGTCCTCCCTTGGTCACATGACCAATCCTAACAAGGGAAGTAGACTTGCACATTGCTCTAAACTGAAAATAATCCATGAATTACCTAGACTTGGATACATGATGTTATTCTATATTTTTATAGCAGACTTTAGCACGTCTAGGGGATTAAAGCCTAGCCAATCCATGCGAGGTCTAGCTGAACAAGCTGAGACTCCATAAATAGTCAATTCTTTAGCATGGGTCATTCTGTGCTGTCTAGGCTTTATGCATAGTATCATGATTTTAGTGTTGCACTTGACTGGGTGTGGAAAATCTGATCTAGGTTCAATGGGTCTCTAAGGTTGAGGGTACCTAGAGAAGGTCACTGGGTTACCTGAAGGTGCAATCTGATCATGAAAAAGGGGCTCAACACACATCTGACTGATGTAGAGAGACGGATTATCATTATATGATAATCTGTCAATAAGTCTGTACTTACACAGCAGTTTTTGCTTACCTTTTTCTTGTTTAGTTTCTATGGTGAGGATCTTGAAAAGTTGAGTGACTAGGTCATAAGGTAACAGGTCCACTCTAGATTTAAGAAAAATAGCAGAATATAGCTTGTGGAAACATAGCACTTGGCTGTCATTATACTTTGTGGAACACACAATTTCACAATACAGACAGAAATTAAAGATCTCCTCAGTTGACAGTGTAAACTATAACTTACTTGAGGTCGTCCTTGAATGGGTCTATATTGGCAGTACTGGTCCTGAGTGCCAGTTCTAGGAGCGTCTCTAGCCTGGTCAGCATGATATCTGATGTCTGGTTAAGGTCATTTAGCCCTTTAAGCATCACACATTATGAACAATTGTTATCCTGGTGTATAGATATAATAGCCGTGGTGAGTAAACTAGCCACTACTTGATTCATACTTCACACCATCCCTGGGTTTATACAGTTTGGAATGGTCGGCATGATGTCACATGAAGGTTATGGCCTATGTTGTCATTGACATAGATGTTCTATGTCAATGCTGCATGAGTTATGTACAGTCAATGAATGGGCATTTATGCACTATTGACCCTTAAAGGGTTAAGGTGATCCTTAAGGGGTTAATGGTTAATGAACTAATCCTCCTTGCACCTTTCTTTGTTTGTATAATGACAGCTATGGGACCATCCATTGATTATGTACACATTTTTTGGCCAAAATTTGACCCCCCCCCCTGGTTGCACCATGTACACATTGGGTCTACCCCCCCTTACGAACATACTCAAGCTCAAGTCACTGACTCCCCCCCCCCACCCCTATAGGGAAAGGCTGGTATGGAGGGGGGGTCTAAACCACACCAGGGATGTAAGTCAGGTATGGGTAAAAATCAGGAAACCTAATAGAAGCATATAGAAGCTGCCCTCTATAGATTATCATAGTTTATGATAATACTGTAATTTAATACTGACAAAGTAAGGACGGAGGCCCGGTGACAGAGGCCATCCTAGGGGCTCCTGTTGGCCGTTAGAAGTGCAGGGAGGGCGGGCAGGCTTTTGAGGGGAGAGGAGGCCGTCCTAGGGGGTTCTGCTGACCGTCAGAAGTGCAGGGAGGGCAGGCAAGGCTGTTTTATATCTTGAAATGTTGGTTTTAACAAAAAGTAGTAATTCATGATAAAACTGGAAGAATTACATCCCTGCCACATGTTTTTGGACCATTTTATCCAAGGACTATTTTGTGCCCCTGTTATATCAAAAAGAAATGAATTTATTGGGTGCTATTCAGCACTGTTCAGTACAACAATCATTACGATTTACCGGTAGTTCAAGAAATACACATCATCCCTCTATAAAACACCCTAAAATGGTCTAAAAATGCCCTAAATTCAGGCTTAAAGTAGCCATATGCGTACACAATGCATATGCCAAAATGGCCCAAGACCCCCCCTCCCCCTGTACGCATTTGGCTTGACCCTCACCACCCTTTTGTGCATATGTAATTAATGGATGGTCCCTATAATGTGTGCTGCCCTAGGTATCACGTGATAGCTTCCCCAGCTATATCTGCAAGAGTTATGGGTGTGTTGCACAATTTATGTGCACATTTTCTCTCCGTACAGTTTGTGGGGTACACAAAATAGTCGTGAAAATACAAGTGTATAATTTTTCTCTATGTTATATTGTAGCAGAATCGGGGTCCAGTTACCATAATCTTGACTCGAGTCAATGACATAATTATATAGATTACTTGATCGGTGCATCATGATGGCAAAAGAACAGGGATCGTACTGAGATAGGCTACCCTTTAAGAGTTAGGAGGCGGCAGGGAGATGAGTGGCAGGCAGACTAATTATGAATGACCTCATTACTTTCATCATATCAGACAAAGAGTGGAAAGGACCATCTTAGCCTTAGGCACTGCCTGTCATTCACTTGCCGGATCATAAATACATAGAACAAAGTAGCAACTCTTGTCTTTCGCTTTTCACTCCTTTTCTTTTGCTTGAACACTGTTAATAAAATAGCCTATATTCAGCACGAATCATTTATTATCCAATTTATTAGTTATCATAAGAGTTATGCGCAGCAATTGCTGAGTTACTTGGGTTGTCTGATACGAATATAGAACTAAATATAGGATAGCAATGTGCATTGCAGGTAACTCGAAAAGCTGACATATTTTTTTAGTCTCTCCATGCTAAGAAATATTTTCTGCCATGCATTTGTATGGTATGTCATTACATTGTTTTGATTTGCCATCTGAACACCCAAGAGTCACTCTCCCAGCACAAACTATATGATTCATATATGACATAGGCATGGATGAGGGATCTGCTTGGAGAGTGGCCTAGAGGCTGTCATGTCTGATGACATCAGCATCTGTGGTGACTATCCGCACCACCTGTCTCTTTGGGCCTCATTTACATAAATCTGTACCCCAATGCCTGTTCTCACCACCTCATTCAAAAAAGGCGGGAATGTTGATCCATGGACCAACATCCCATAGCCTCAGCACTGAAGGCCAAAAGTGTCTCCACTGCACTGCAGACAGACAGTGGATGACTAGCTAACATTTATCAATCAATATTTCCTGATATATATATAAAAAAAACAACTTCATTCTTACTATATCAGACATTCTAATGTCAAATACCATGAAGAATTTGATAACTTTATGTTCTCTTTTGGTACTTTATTTCCTGACTTTAGTCCAGCCACTCTTCTCCCTCACTGAGCGTCTTAAAATCTGATTTTTCTACTTGGCTCTTATAACTCTTTTCGAGTTAATAATGTCTGGCATCCTACTATCATTTCACATCTAAATTTAAGGAAGAATGGTAGTGAAAGTAAAGGTTTTTGGTTTGGTTGATTTTACCTCCACTAATAGTACTTAAAAGTTAAAGTAAAGGTTCTGGTTGTTTCAAAGGGAGACACATGTAGGGAGATGAAGAATATAATTATTCCCAATTTATTCTAGACTAAGGCTGGGAGCGGGAACCAAATGCCTACCTAGAATAAATTAACAATGATTTTATCTCATGTTAAACACAATCGAATACTGTAGCGACGGGCATCGTGCAGTGTGGTACGACCCATGTGTCCACAGAATTGCTTGTGAACCTTTGCCTAAGCATTTGCGTCATTTACACTGCAAAGATTAAATATGTGATAGGGCCCAGGAAAAAGACTCTGTTAAACCAGTCGGTGTTCTCAGTGTAATACCAGTGCCTGAGCACATAACGTAATTTGTAAACTGATTATTTCTAGCGTTTTATATACTTATTGTGGTTCAGTTCATTACATAGTGGTCATGTAGGAGGAGGTTCCCAACCCCGTCACAATTACACTAAAATGGAAACTGGTCTACCAAATAAGCTAAATTGTACAAAGGATACCCTCCATGGACTTTGTCATCTCCTCTTCACCCATGTCCATAAATTGGACTATGAAATCCCCTTGGTCCAGGAGGAAGTAATGCTTTATTGACCTGTTAAATAAAGACGAAAAGATCACATGAATTCAATAGAATCGGTTAACACTACAAGGACAAACCAACTTTGACAACTCTTAAAAGCCACAGCCTTTTGGTGGGGGAAATAGGCATACAAAATTCTTGAGGTATTACCGAACTAACGGGATTCACTTATATCCCTGATTGCAAACCTTGGGATGCCCAAATGTGCCGTAAGAGTGAGACAGAAACTCTTTGATTTTGACTACAGGTAGTATTGTCAAACTGGAACACTGCTTCCACCTAGTGTCACTGATGAGTAGCTCACCTGAGTCGTGCAAGCAGCTCCTTTTCATCCATGAGTAGGTCCAAGAGCAGTTTGGAGGCGTAGTTATAAGCTTTCTCTATCTGCTCAAAATATTGCCGCTCTTTGATGGTGTAGACAATCTCCTCAGCAAATGGACACTTAACGTCCCGACCTGGACAAGGCGTATTGTAAATGATAAGATAATCTCCCAATGATCAATTTCATGAGTGTACCGGTAAATATAACTAAAATAAAACATTCTATGAACAGAACAATCTGTTGGATATGTATGTGTGCATCTAGCCTATTTCCTAGACTTACCGCAGTTGTATGGACAAAGAGTGGCTATCACTTTTCAACTGATAAGTCTATTAATCTCATAACATTAATAAAGAATGCCTGACCATCATTATTTTGGTAGCTAAAGATGGCGACTTAATGTAAAACCACAGCAAACCTACCACACTGTCGGATAACATTGAGATATTTGCCGGTGTTGAGGATTTTATCAGCGACTCGCTCTAGGAAGATGGGGATACGTTCACGACATATCGTGTAGTGCTGCTCCCAGTAAGCGTCGTTGTAATCCTCCTGTAGTTTCTCCTTCTGGAAGGCCGCATTCTCCTCGACCAGGAACTGTAATTTATGACAGATACACTAAGACCTAACACTGAGGACATGCTTCACATCTACCATTTTCATTGATAAATGTGTAATAGAACGTGGCTGTATACATATATCCGAGATGGCACTCCCTGGTATAGTATGCCAAATGCGTAAATCTAAGAAGAAAATCCAAGAATCCCAACTACACCCTCTAGTCTCATAGTACCGGGTAATGAGTATTTTTACTGCTATAATCGTATACGAAATAAACATACCTCTGAGTAAGGGTCGTTGATGATTCCTTTGTAAATCCATTTCTCCATTATCTCGAAGTAAGGGACACATGCCTAAAAGGAGTACACTATGTCATATATCTCAGATGTGTCAAATTCAGGTGTATGTGTTCAAGTAGAAATACCAGAATAGTGTAAGCACTGCATTTTGTCTGTCGATATTTATACATAATGTACTTTAAGTCAAGATACTGAAGACTCTAAACCTAACATTCCTGAATATGTGTTTTAAATGCTGCAGTTTCAATACATGAGTGAATATCTTACCGACTGCGTTAAGTACAGGCAAAGTTCTTGACCTTTGGCGTCACTGGAAGAGAGACATAATCCCGATTCATTCAACTTTCCCCATGTGATTCATGGATCTTATAATGAAAATCAGATAGCATTTGTAATTTTGTCAACAGTCATACATCATTCCATAAATAAACTTCTATGACGTTGAGCAAATTATATTGAAAGTATCTTTTATGCAATTACTTAATCATAAGGTGTCTTACCCTATTAAACTTGATGTCTTGTCGTGGAGGAGACTCAACACTGCCCCTCCGATACATTCTCCCTAAATATAAATCGCAAAGTTTTACGTTAACAGTCCATAAGAGGTTGAAAAGGGTACCCCCTAAATCTATTTTTGGCGACATTCATAGTAGCCGACTGTGGTATTGATTGGCTATTACAGCAACCATGAGCTTCCCAGATGATTCTTATTTATTCAAAGGATATGGTTACCACAGGGGTGTGAAATCCTGAAAACCATTTCCTCTAAAGCATATCATACCACCTCACAGGGACTTAAAGTGTATGTCTTTACATTGAATGAAAGTGATTAAAATACTTAGTTGGACACTTTATACCACCTAATATTGCTAAGGGAGACTTACAATAACCATTAGGATTCTAAAAACTTATTTTGGGTTGACATTAAAGCCAAGATTGTACAATTCTAAGACCCCCCCCCCCCATAATGGTAATTTGTTTTCTCAGTGGATTTGCACAGATCTCAGGAATGATCCTGGAGAACACCAAAACCGTGGAATTCTGCGTTTCCGCAGAAATTTCACACCCCTGTTACCAGACGAGCAGGGACAGTGGGTGTGTGAATAATGGATGTTTCGACAGCTATTCGTGACAAGAAAACTACACTACAAATCACCTGGTGGATGAATGTGTCGGCGCCCACCTCTAAATACACCAGACACACAGAGAGGACAGAAATGATGATTGAAGGCCCTTTTTAGGTGGGCTATGGGAGCCCTCGAGCATCGACAGGATGGGTTGCACAACACACCTAGGGATCAGGCTTGCCAGTGATACTTACTCTGTTAATCGAGTTTGCGACTGAAGCGAGTATTTCCAATGTCCGCATGGTAGGTTGGATGTAGAACCAGAACTTCTGGAGTGACAACTGTCCCTGCAAAATAAGACATTTGTATTATTATCACAACAGGAAAAACTTTCATATATAAATTTCTAAATTTCAGGCTACACGCTTCGTTATCTCTCTCATATGGTGAAAAGAAAGATAATGGAGTTTCTGTCCTTAAATCAAGGCAAACTGTTAAATTCACATCGAGTTAAGCGTATCTAAATACATTACTTCATACATTAAAAAAATATACTCACATTGCGAAATTGGAACTCTAGCTGAGCCACTAAGATCATGTATTCCTGAAAAGTACAAGATATATATATATATATATATATATATACAAGTTCATCTGAGCTCGTTTTACTTTATCGGTATATACATGTACAGCCATCTAAAGCAGCATACATTGCTATTTATGCTACTCCATATCATAATTCATAAGCCAACAATGAATAATCGAATTAAAAAACAAGAGGCTGGAAACCTATATTCTTTAGCTTGGGTTAGTTCACGTTCGCTTTCTAATCAAGTTATTGAATATACAAGTGTTTGTTACCTTGATAAGCGTCCTCATGGCGGCACAAAGTGCGTGGTTAACCAACCCGTACTCAAACGCTGATTTCTCTGTGAAAATATTTAAAAAAAAGACATAATATGTTGCACCTATATGATCACACCGAAGCGTAAGAGGAAACACAAGGCTGTTATCAATACTCATGTAATCAATTCTTGCTGTGCTTTTGTATAAAATAACGCACCTTCCATGAATCTGACCACGATGGAGTAGTTTGAGCACAGGGGTAGAATCCGCTTAACAAGCTCCCTCAGAGATGGATCTGTAACAAAGATATACAGACAAATACTAATGCTTTCTTTTTCATTTATCATGACCACTATCTGTGTATCCGCAATACAAAGTACCGGTAGTATTTCAATTTTTAAAGAATATAATATGCCTATCTATTGATATTGACCTACCCAGACTTGGGTCCACTTTGAAGTCTCGCTGTGCGTATCGATCCTGTAACGGTTTTGCACTAATGTATTTACCCTCGATTCCCTGGAATAGAGAAAAGAATGAACACTTATACAAAGCACAGTGATGGACATATACAAAGAGTGACTACCCTCGGTAATAGATGTTTAATGCCATTTCAACAGCTAAGGTCATATTCATGACGAGAACTACATTACACAATTTCAAAGGAATGTGCCGGTGCCCACACTTACATGCACCACACACATCCGAGGAGATAGGAAAGAGGAGAAATGGACCCTTTTAAGTGGGCTGGGGAAGCCTGCCATAAACAAAAAAAAATACCAGTTCACCATCTACGTGTACCACTCCAAAACAACAGGCCCTAAATGGGTCTCTATACAAAATGATTTTCCTTTGTGTTCGGGTTAAGCTACTGCCATTATTACAAATGGTGAGGTTTTCTTAGGTTAGAGGCTAGTAAACCTTGAACTTCACCTACCTCCATGCAGAAGAGAAGGTCCTCTATGACAGCATTCTCTTGAAGCGACAAGTGTAGCTGACCAATGGGGGTCACGTCCTGTCAAATGACACGATTCTTGATTAATACCAAGTTGATACTAACTACATTTATAAACTATCATAACCATTCGAATTGACCGTTGTCATCCATTATATTTTTGTAAATCTTTGCTTTTTCTTTCGTATTGGATAGTACCAGTACATATCATCATGGACTGTAAGACACTGAGTGAAAACCAAGGTTCTCTACTGGGACAGGTAATACATGGATCAGTTGTCAACATTTGTACATGTACATGTATGTAGTCTGCACTAAGACTGTAGGTCCGTTTAAACACCTGGTCTCCCCAAAGTGGTGCAGAACTGAATGGCGAAATCTGACACGCTCCCTAGGCGAAAAACTGACATGGTAATGAGTTAATCCCTCAATTTCACAAGAATTTGATTATTAAAGCTTAAAAAGACTGTAGATCATTTTATATATTTCTCCCTCTTTGCTCTGGTAAAGGAAAGAGATTGTAGACCTTTTTAAAGTGTATATGTTATCTTGATTTATATACATTTGTGTAGAACAGGCGAAAAACTGACATGGAGGCGAAAAACTGTCATGGATAGTTGTATCTTATTTTTTTCAAGGTACTATACATTTAATTCTAGCTCATATGCTTAAATGAATAGCCTATGCTGCACCTTTCTCCCATACTCATATTTCTTCTTAAATATTTGTCGAATGCATTATTTTTACTTTGAATGTGATTGGGAAACTTTAGGGGCGAAAAACTGACACAGTGGGCGAAAAACTGACACAGGGAGAAAAACGTTTTTTTTTCTTTTCTACCTCTGAAATTAATTTCTAAACTACTTGTACTTTTACTTTGCCCACTAGTGCATTACTTTATGGTGTTTTTCTACCATACTAACATTATTTTTACTAGCTGTAATTACATTAAAAGTGTTAGGGCAAAAAACTGACTTGATGGGCGAAAAACTGACATGCAACTTTCATTTTTGATTATAGAACCACAAAGTATATTTCAGAAAAACAAATTATACAAGCTTTACTCCATTGACATTAGGTATGTAAATGCAAGATATGGAGGTCCTAGCACTAAAAGAAAAAATGTCCTTGTGTCAGTGTTTGCCCTCATTTCTGCATCAGTTTCGGGAGACAAGGTGGTATTCTCACGCACACTACATGTACAAGGTAGTTCCTGGTCATATAATATAGAGATTATTAAGGAGTTTCTACACGGGTAGAATACCAACGTGTATCACATATGTTGTATTCACATTTGAGAATACTTACAGGACCAGGTGGTTCTGCATCGAGAACAAAGTCCATGGTGAGGGAGGGCCGTTTGAACAGCCAGTCTGGTTGTACCGGGAGGTTCACTGGTATAACAAAAAGAAAATGGACAAATTATATTGATTCTTGACCTTCTACTATTATCATTACCAACATGTAAAGCAGCGAGTTGAAAGTATAAAAGAGACAAACAATGGCAGACAAGAGCATGATAAATTTTGGGTACAAATACATGTTTGTTAGACATACCATTCTTCGCTACTTGTTTCTCCCTTTGTACCTTCCTCATGACTTCTGAGGGGCCCACGGTAGGCCCACTGGTCACCTTCATCAGCTGCTCCTTAATCTACACAAACATAGTACGTGATATCATTAGAAAATTGTATATAGAAACCAAGAAGGTAACCATTCCTGACATGACCAACTTGTGAATTTAACAATTAAAATCGTAAAAGCTCCCGGAGAAACCGACAAAATTTTGAAGATTTGGGCCCGAAGTGAATTTTAGTTGAAATAAGTATGTCAACTTAGTTGGTCAGGCTAACAACGACCTTACTCAATAAAGAAGTGTCAGTCTTGAGTGTGAATGTCTTCACTCGTCCTGGCAGATTTAGCTTTAGGTGGTATCAGTGAGCAAGCACAGGTGTCAGCTGGGTGCTGGTCCAACCTCTGAAAGCCTTTGAACACTTTTCAAGTGGGAGGATTTCTCGACATGTTAAACTGCACCAAAGTCTAAATTTGAGGGGGCTTTGAACCTCTGATGGTCTGATATCTCTGTATTACAAATGACTTCTTTGATCTCCTACCTTCTCAAGCTCATCTGGTGTCATCTTAGTACCGGGGGCTGGGAGTTGTGACGTCACATGAGACACCGGTGCCAGGCTAACGCCAGAAGCTGCTGCACGACTCTCGGCATTTTGCTTCAAGAAGTTCTTTGTCTGTAAATGAGCATCGTATTGAGAGGCAAAAAGTATGTAGGTCAGACAAAGGGACCTTGATGGACAGAATCAGGGTGCACTTCTACAACATTAGGAATGATGTGAAGACGAGCATCGTTAGTGCTCACTTCAACACAGCCTTCCATAACAAGTTGGATGATGTGGAGCTCACCGTTGTGGACTTCATTCATGCTCACCCGGATAGTGACAAGGCTACCTATCTACGGAACCTCATTGAATTCAATTGGATTCAAAGGCTCCACTCCAATGCACCAAATGGGTTGAACATAGCAGATGCCCACTTTGGGGCGGGCTAATATAAATTTTGGCTGCTTGGACTAGGGGTTCACTTTATGACTACAAACCCCACTCTTCTCTGGCAAATCCTAGCACACCTCCCACCCTGGACCTAGCCACGTCAAAAAAAAAAATTCAATTTTTCTGTGGAGAGAGACATGGATTTTCCGGAAAAATTCTCAAAAATAGGCCCTAGTGCTGATCAGAGGACTACTGTTGTCCCACAGAAATGTGGAAAAAAAGGGGGGGGAGCATCTTCCCCCCCCACACACACACCCCCCTCTATTCTCATAATTTACAAGATTCTTAATCTTTTAAATGAATTTGAATTAATAAGCTACTTACTAATTTAAACTAGGGAACATACACAGCACCAAGTGCTTTGCATGTTACTAAAATCCAGACCCCATGGGTATGGGACCACTAAATGGCAATTCACATTGCTTAATCAGCACAAATAGATGCCTGATGATTCCCCAAAGGAAGAAACTGCTCATTTGTGACTTTGAACCAGTTTCCTAGTCACTCTCCATGGTACCCAGTTACCCTGGTTGCTGTAACTACCTCCCCTTGGAGATATGTACACAAATGTCAGTTGCCTAGCAACAGTATTCCTGATGACGTCACGCCCCCCAGGCAGATTCGTCATTCAGAGTGGTCGCATCGTGTCGGACAGTCAAACCTTACCCTAGCTCCGTCTTGAAGATTGTATTGAGAGGAGACTGTCTTATTCATTATCATATAACCATTAATATTACAAAAATAACATATCTAGTTGGCTATATGCATTAACACAAAAGTCAGCAGCATTAGATGTCAAAGAATTTGGACTTGCCGACAGAAAAAATGCAACTTAACTTAACTTGAGAAGCAATCTCACCTGTTCGTCATCACAAAGTTTTGAAAGTAGGTAAACCAACGGATCCAAGTCCCGTACACTGCAGCAAATAGATGAATTCACTTGTAAATTCCATGCACTTCATTTTAGGTTTATGTTGCATAATTCAAAGTACACATGGTGATTTGAATAATTTTTATGCTTCTTCCTTTATACAAATGTACCTAAATGTTCAACTTACTTTTTGGATTTTAGTTCATCATATTTCTGCAAGAAGTCTTGGACAGTGGTAGTTGACTCTATTATCTTTTTCTTTGCATTGTGTGCTGATACCTGTGTAGTGATGTAGGGAGTCATATTCTTCTGTAACATATCTGTGTACACCTCCGCCCCAGGGCCATCCGTAGACCGAATGCTGTTGGTATATCAAGGTAATCTCTGTGACAATAATCTATCAACTATACCTTTTTCTTATAATAAGCAGTATTGATAAGTGTATGAAAACAATAAGACCTACTAACATATCTTATGCATGTACAATAAGCGGGCTGTGAAACCAGGGAAGACCCTGGGCCATTAGTAGGATGTTCATCGCTTCTCAATGTAAATAACTAACCCGAGCAAGTGCATGAGCTCACTGACATGGTGGTGGATCCGGAACTCATGTGCCCCGTGACTCATCGTTGAATCCCTCTCGGCCCCCTTCCGATTTCAGTAAAGTGTCTGAAACAGAAATGATATTAAATCAAAAGGTATTATCCGCCAGAAGTGCCCCAAGGCTGAAAAAAAGTTTGTTTTTTTTTTAGGTAACATGCTTAAAAATATCAGGTAGGTTAAGTGCCCAAACATCAATAATAAACTCAAGTAGGAGTGTCAGCGATACCTACCAAATTGATACATCGCGATTTACGGAATCGCGATTATCGCATCGACAAAACCATTATATCAATACAATAATTGATCCTCTGAATACCTGGACCTTAGGCTTTCTAAATCTGCAAGAATTTTGTAATTCCTATTAGAACCAAAGTTATGATCAAAAGTGCATTGTCAAATCACCTGGGCCACATGAAATAATGATTTATGATAAAATAATTTAGAATTTAAAAAAAAAAAAAAATTTGAATAGAAAGAGAATATATAAATGGCTCTAATTTACCTTATAATTGGAGTATTTGAAAAGTTCTTTCACTGTTAGAAAGCTTATATCAGGGTCATTTCAGCCTGGTTATCAAAAATCGATATAATCAAAATATCGAGACCAAAATGATGATATTCAACATCGACATAAATTGGATGTCAATGACACTATGTCCAATATTTGTCTGATTCAGTCCGTCAGTCATCAAGTATCACAGTGACTGCACTCGCCTAATCACCAAGACTACTCAGCCACCTAGTTAAAGGGGTGATCCACTCATCCATGAACATTCCATGTATCTTTTAAAGAACATCGGATCCACTACTGCGACTCAAGGGTGTCGACTCAAGTTCTCCAGTCGAGACTGTGTTTCAGATTTCTTTTATGTTCAGAAATGGATGGAAAGTTCTTTCTGATGACCACCTGCTGAGGCTGCTGATACGTGGAATGGACAGTTTGCCAGAGTGGCGGTATGACAGGACAATTCGGTTAAAATTTGACTGTTGGACAGATTTTTAGGAAAATTCGACAAATTGGGATTCATGTAAATATTATCCTTTCAATATAATTTTTTGAACATTTCAAAACAAAATTTGCCATTCAATGACTCTTTGATGTACTGACAGTATTAGTACTATAGTAGAGTTATTGTCCTTTCAAATTCTATGTCAGAGAAGAGAGGGATGTTATCATGTTTTGAAGTGCACCGTTTAGTGGTGGTTATTCATATCAAGTGATAAATCAGAGACTGAACACAGACATGTGCTTTTAGCTGGGGGCTGCCATGTTGGAATATCCCAGAATGCCCTCTGTTATGTTTATTCAAAATCCCTGTAGGTGGCAGTGCACCAGTTTCCCGCCACAGACATCACACTCCTCCTTTTCTCGGAAATCAAATGTCATTTTTTTGATTGACTCACAAATGTTAAGCAGTTTAACATACAGTTGTCATGATATGATATACAAATCAAGTTATCAAGTAGCTTTTACCAATACACCTTTAACTGAGCACGATGAAGGGTCTTCACTAGATCTCATTGTAGATCTTTAAGTTTAATCATTTTGTAACATAGTCTTTAAGATAAGCTGGAGGGGCAGTGCTTCTTTTTGGTCTCGCACTTTGCTTTGGTTTCGGAGTCGATGGTGCTTGTATAGTCTCTGCTCCTTGTGGAGTACTGTCCTTGGATGTTTCTGGCACTTCAGGTGCCTCTATGATAATCTCAGGAATGACTTGTGGCCGTAAATTTGCTTCAAAATTACTATGTCGCTCCATATTCTCCTCTTTCTCCCCCTCTCTATCGACATTCTTTTCCCTCGGGACCTCAGACGGAATGTACTTCTTCACATGACTGCTGTTCCTCCTATACCTCGCACCGTCACTAGTCTCTACAACAACTTGAGACCCTCTCTTGCTCACAACTTCTAGTGGCACTGTTGTGAATGGTGACGACAACTTGTTCTCTTTTTCCTGACGCATCAGCACCAAATCACCAGGACGCATGTCCTTGGGAGTTGGGAGTCTCTTGTTTGCGTTTTCCGTGAACTTCAGTTTTTGTTCACTGTCCCGATCACGAACCTCTCCATCGCTGATCGCTGATTTCAAAGATGGTAGACTAGTGCGTATTTTGCGTCCAAACAATAGTTCTGCAGGACTCTTTCCTGTGACACAATGTGGTGTTGTTCTGTACGCTCGTAAGAAGTGACACAGTTCTTTCCTCCAGTCCTTGTTTTCTGCATGCGCTATCCGCATCGCTTTCAACAATGTACGATTCTGCCGCTCGACTTCACCGTTGGCTTGTGCCCATCTTGGTGTGGTACGTCTATGTTTGACGTTGACCTTCTCGAGGTAGTCTTCGAATTCGCTTGACACAAACTGTGGTCCATTGTCAGTTGTAATCGACTCTGGTAGACCTAAGAGGTCTCTCAGATCCTCCATTACTTCAATAACCTTTTCTGATGTAGTCGTTCTCATTGTCTTCACGAAGAAGTATCTCGAGTAGTAATCAATGATAACCAATACTTGTTCCCCCGTTGGAAAGGGACCAAGAAAGTCTAGGGCGATGTGTTGCCACGGCCCATCTGGTAATTCTGTTGATACGACTGGTTCCGGACTGTTTGGCTGAGATACAACCTGACACCCATGACACTGTCTGCAGAACTTCTCACAGTCTCGGTCCATACCAGGCCACCAGACTTTCTCACGAAGTCTTGACTTAGTCTTTACTATACCTTGATGGCCTTGATGTGCTAGATTTAGGACTTCGGTCCTCAGACTCTTCGGGATCACGATCCGTGTCTGTCGTAGTACGATATATCCAACGATCGACAACTCCTCTTGGCAGGCTCGATAGCCGACCTCAGTTCTGGAGAAGTCTCTGTCTCGAATGCACTCTCGTACAGTCTCTAGCTCTGCATCTACCTTCGATGCTTGCTCGATCTCACGTGCTGACATCGTCTTCGGCACGCTCGCTAATGTTATAGCATGAACATACTCTTCAGTGAGGTTCCTCCCGGAGGGTGACTTACACTTTGCCAACCTGGACAGCACATCTGCGATGTTCTGCTTCCCCGGGATATGCCGTATCTTGAACTTGAACTGCTGTAGCCTCAGCATCCAACGCTCTATCCTTGCTGACGGTTTGGACTTCGGTCCATAGATAACTTCCAACGGCTTGTGGTCTGTTAGCAACTCGAACTCTAGACCTATTAGATACAACTTGAATCTCTCACAGGCCCATACAAGTCCTAACGCTTCCCGCTCAGTCTGGGAATACCGTCGTTCCACATCTGTCAACGATCTTGCAGCATATATCACAGGCCTATAGGAGCCATCACTCTGCTCCTGCACGAGCACTGCTCCTAACCCGACTGGCGAAGCGTCTGCAACGACCTGCGTGCGTGCGTCTTTGTTGAAGTAGGCTAACACAGTAGATGAACATAGTCTGTCCTTCAGGCATTCAAATGCATCATCTTGTTCTTTATCCCAGATGAATGTGACTCCTTTTCGAGTGAGTCTCCTCATCGGTTCGGCAATAGTCTCAAAGTCTGGGATGAATCTGGAACAATATGTCGCTAGTCCCAGGAAACTCCTGATCTCTGTAGCATCTGAAGGTGTCTTGGTCTGTTTGATGGCGTCCACTTTTGACTCTTCTGGTCCGATACCATGCTTACCTAGCACATGCCCCGTGAAGACCAGCTGATCCATCCTAAACATACATTTATCTTTATTCAGGGTCAATCCTCTCTCGGCCAGAATGGTAAGAACTTTACCCAACCGCTCATCGTGCTCAGACACATCTTTACCATGGACCAAGATATCATCCGATATATTAACTACCCCCTCGCACCCACTTAACACCTGTTGTATGATATTTTGGTACATTTCTGGCGCTGCCGAGATACCGAACATTAGCCGTTTGTATCTATACAACCCTTTATGAGTGCTGAATGTAGTCAAATTCCTTGATTCTTCTCCCAACACAATCTGATGATATCCCATTTTCAAATCTAACTTAGAGAAAACACAGCTGCCGTTCATCTCTAAAATCAGTTCATCAATTGTCGGAATTGGGAATCTCTCCCGTATCACCGCCTCGTTCGCTCGTCTCATGTCGACACAAATACGAATGTCACCCGCCTTTTTAGGGACGATTACCATCGGTGACACCCATGTCGTAGGAGTGTCCTTCACTGGCTCAATAATATCAAGGTCAGTCAGTTCTGCCAGTTTGTGCTCCACTTTGTCTCTAAGAGCGAATGGTACTTTTCGTGAACTTTGAACAATGGGCCTTACACTATCATCAATGTGTATGTTCACTTCGTAATTTGACAATTTACCAAAACCCTGAAACAGTTCTGGGAATTTCTCCTCTACAGGAATGTCAATCTTCTTTATGTACTTAATCAACCCTAGATCTAGTGACAGTTTTTCTGACAACACATTACATACTCTAGGTCCATTCATCACAAGAATTTGCGCGGAAACAATGTTATTCTTAGCCTCTACTTTGGCTACGAACTTACCCTTTACCGGCAATTTCTCACTCGACCCGAACGGATAGAGAACACTGTCACATGGGCCTAACTGTGGTTTTCCAATGGCAAGGTATGTCTGAAAATCAATAATATTGACAGTAGAACCTGTGTCGATAATCACATTCAAATCGACACCATTTACCGTTACCTTGGTCCGGCCGTGTGCCACACCTACAGATTTCACCGACTGTTCCTGTAACACAAAAACATGGTCATCGTCAGAATTATTTACATAAGAATCTGGTTCATTTCCATCAACCATTTTGACACTGTTCATTTTGCACATTTTCCCATAGTGACCCATTTTACCACAAACGTTACATTTGCGGTTCTCCGCAAAACACTTCTGCTTAGGTGGGTGACCCGATTCTCGACCGCACCTCTCGCATGGTTTAACTGAGTCTTTACGAGTGTCTTTCTTAACAGAGTCTTTATGAGTCTCTTTCTTAACAGAGTCTGGTTTCTTTTTCCATTTCTGCTTCGCCTGAAGTTTCTGAACTGACTCGCCCGAACTGGTCGCTGCTGACATAGGTGCCCCGGAAGTACCCATCACTTTACTCATCGCGGTAGTATCCTCTTTCATCTGGACCTTGTCCAAAACCTGATCTAGCCTCAAGTTTTCACCCAGAAATGACAGTCTCAGTTCTATGTCCTTCATGCTGGCTATGACCATACATTTGATCATTTTATCTGCTGACCAATTATTGAAATCACACCTATCTGCATACTCCCTGAGGCGTGCTGCATAGTCAAGCATACTCTCTCCCTCCTTTGCTTTCTGGCTCATAAGCTCACATAGGGCAAAGTCATTGGATTGCTTGGGAAGGAATCTGCTATTTAATTTAGCCTTGCATTTGAGATAATCTGTCCAATTGTCTGCTGTAATATCTGCTGGTCTTGTTACTTCCGGTAACACATCATGCAAATCTTCTACTGCAGTACCTACATACATCAGCAGGGCCATCTTACACATAGCACTATTCTCCTTCTTAGCTGGATCTATGGCATTGTAAAGCATATCTCTCTCAAATCTATCTAGCCATTTCTTCCACCTTCTTCCTAGGCTAAGCCTATCTCCAGCCATGTCAAATGGTTCTACTCTCAGCTTGGGACCTTTAGTAGCCATTGTATAAGTCTCTCTGAACTCAGGGTAAGTCTGTTATCCACAATATTCACAGTAGTATCATAAAGCAGAATGTAGGCCTATTCACTGACAGTCACTGAGGTAAGCAAATCTCTTCCAGTTCACTCAAGGTAGTACTACTACTATAGTCTGAACTCAAATGTAGGCCCAAACTTCCACCAACCTGAATACCACTGCACACTGGATTCACAGTCCTTCTCCTTGGTTCTAGTAGTGAAATGTACCCTTAGTCATCACTTGATCCCATCCTCGTCGCCAGTTTAGTGGTGGTTATTCATATCAAGTGATAAATCAGAGACTGAACACAGACATGTGCTTTTAGCTGGGGGCTGCCATGTTGGAATATCCCAGAATGCCCTCTGTTATGTTTATTCAAAATCCCTGTAGGTGGCAGTGCACCAGTTTCCCGCCACAGACATCACACACCGGAATTTGACGATCTGCTCTGTCGAACTGTCCCACAACCGCTGATGTCGCTGATACAAGTACTAAGGGCAGAGTCATTTATTGACAGCTGAGGGGGCTTGATGGATTTTGGCAGATCGGCAGATTTTTTTCTGACCCCCCTCCCCACCACTATGACGAAAATGATTGCGACCCCCGCCCCCACCAAGAACTGATTTTCCAAAATGACCCCTCCCCCATATCTAAAAAGCCCCCCCCCACACCTGGCAATAAATGGCTTGGCCCTAAACTTAACCTAGAACTTGAGTCGTGAACTAGTAAAAGCCTAACGAGCCTAGCTGAGTAGTCTGGTGAGTAGCCTACTGAGAAGGTGTGTCATGAGTCACTGTCTAAGTCACCTGCCAACCGATCCCTATCATAGGGAGCTGTAATCTTATGCATAGGGCCTATGCATAAGATTACAGCTCAGTTCCTGAACTCTCATCTCTGTTCCTCTGTGAGAGTTCAGAAAACCTATAGTTTAAAAGTGGATGAAACTCTAAATCACAGTCAGCGCTTTAATAGGCCAGGGATGCCACTCACCGATCCCCAAAAATTCGGAAATCCTCCTAATTTTCTCAATTTACTATAGGAAATACCTTTAGGAAGGAAAATAAAAAATTCGGAATTCCTAAAAAGTTAGGAAAAGTGGCATCTCTGATAGGCTGACTGTCGTCACCAGTGACAGAAAGTCAGCCTATCAATGCGATGACCATGGTCACTAGGCCAGTCTGGAGTTAAATACATTCAAAATCAGGAATGGTTGGGAAAAAAATGCCTTAAAATATTTAATTTTAGACATTTGATTTCTAAATTGGGTGGATTGAAAAGCAAACAAGGCAGGCAGTTGAAAAAATCACAAAATTCCAAGTATTGGTGGTTATAAAAGTGCTCTAAAGCCCCGGGGGGGGGCACTCTGTATCTTTTCTATAGTAACCATGTGTGTACAGGACTCCAGATTTGGGACCCTTATAGAGGGGTAATTTTCCCTAGAAATGAACCCCTTTTAACAGGAATTACTTTGAGAAAGTACCCCTTTCCCTGCCATTAGAATCTAATGAGACAAAACCTCAATTTTGGGACCGCTTCTAATGGAATATGTTCATAAAATGTACCCCTTTCCTGGACATATTTTGAGATTACCCTGAAATAGGTACCCCTTTCCCGGCCAAATTCAGAGAATTTTCGGGCAAAAATGTACCCAAATGTACCCCTTTCTCACCAAATTTTGGTCAATTTCCCTACAAAAACAAGTTGCGAATAAGTGGCCCATTGTCACTGAATGATTGATATTAGAAACCTAACTTTAGTTCTAGTTGGAATATTTCAAAAATTCTTTCACCCTTTATACTCAATTTAGGCCCAAATATTTGCCAAAAGGGCCCCTTTTAAGTTTTAATGGGTCCGGGCGGATCCGCTCCTAGGGTACAAAAGGTACCCCCTTTCCCGTTGTCTGGCGGGCGCTAACTCTTACCTGACGGGAGAGTCAGGCTTCCTGCATAGGGCTCATTTGTCAGGCGGCTGGAATTGTAGGACATAAATTTTTTATGTCGATTTCCTCTTAAAGATGGCTTCCTAAGACATGTTGGTTGCCATTTTGTGAGAAACCTTTAATACGGGGGCCCAGATTATTTGGTTCTCGCAAATCTGTTAGCCTTCATATCAAGTTTAGCTGCCACGGTCGGCCATGTTGGATGTGGTTTCAGGTCTCACAACAGGTGTTATTCATGAAATAATGTTATTCATGAGAATCTGCTTGGAGAGTGGAGATTGACTTCCTGTCTGGCAGAAAATGCACCTGCTGATACCTGCCCGTTGCAACCCACACGGCATGTGCCAAATCTTGGAAAAGGGTGCGATCTAAAAGTTTCCAACAAAAGACGCTCTTCCCACTCACAGACAGCAAAACTAAGGTGGTACTCTTGTCAATACCATAAGCTGATTGTTGGGGATTAATTTCTGTCAAATGTTATTCTTAGAAACTTGCTGTTTCTAGAGCACCTGAAAGTTTTAGGTATACCAGTCTCAGCGACTCAGTCCTTAACTGAGTCGCGCCCAGTGACTACCTTTCCCGCTACTTTGTGTACGCACATAGTTTCCATATTTCCTCCAGTGGGCCCCCCGGGATCACAAGCCCATGTTAGCAACCCTTTCCTCCAGTTTTAAACTACAGCTTTCTCTGCCTCTCTAGAGACTAGACTCTACGGGAGTAAGGGAGTGGTCATTTATTATCAACAGGGGGGGTGGTGGGTTTGAGGGGGGGGCGTAAAAAATTCTGACCCCTCTCGAGGGGGGGGCTAAAAAAAATTTGACCCCTCTTGAGGGGGGGCTAAAAATTTACCCTCTTTTTAGCAAAAAAGCCCGCGCTACTAAAGATCAAAGAGGGGGCGCGAAAACTCTCCGCGCCTCCGGCGCGGGGGGCGCAAATTTTTTTTACTGCCGTCGAGGGGGGGCGTAAAAATTTTTCGCATGTCCGCGCGAAAAACCCACCACCCCCCCCCCGTTGATAAATAATGACCATTCCCTAAGAGAGGCAGAGCTTCTCAGTCTATAATATAGGCACTTACCTAGTTTTTCAAGACTTAATCCCACTAAACTTATCTAATGAGCAATGGATAGATCTCAGGGCTTTTGACAGGGCTGCGCAGTGCGCAATACACGCATTTAATGCTTAAATGTCGCATTTAAATGGCTAGAATGGCCATTTATTTACAGAATGGCGCATTGTATTTGCTAAAAAGTGTGCAATTGGCGCATTGCAAAAAATCCTGTCAAAAGCCCTGGATCTTGAGAAAAGAAGTGGATTTGCTTTTTAAATTAAGTCTCTATGTCAATTTAAAGTGGAATTATGACCGGTCAAAGATACCAAATCAGACCCAGAATTCTGCCATAGTTTAGAGTTTAATTTGGATCCAATTTTGTGATCAAGTAAGATAAATCTATGGTAGCCTAGATCACCAAAATAATTACCCCCAAGAATGTAAATAATGATACATTTTATCATAATCAAACAATGTAAAAGCAAATTTTTGATGTCATCTTTTCCCTTGAACTGTGCGCTCTGACAGAACCACGGCAGACTATTGTCTTTGACTCAGGATGTTTGAATGATCATAACTTTCATTTAAATTGTCATAAAAACTTCATTTAAAATGCAAAACCACTTATTTTTATCACAGCTATCAATATCTCACCATATAAAATGCATACAATAAGGTCTTAATTGATAGGTAAGTGGCTTACACAGGGAGGTTGGGACAAGTGTTCAGAGATAATCTCGCCCAAAAAGTTTGCAGGGTCTGTCAAACATACTGCAGCCCCTTAGAAAAAGAAAAGCTAGACATTTTCTAGATGATTTTTAACCATAGAACAGGTGGGAACCATTTATTTTAAGGTGCACAGTGATCTTCTCCTCATAAAATGGTTCTAAACTTTTGGTTGAACTTCAATGGGGTCAAAGGCAAAATTCCCTGCATTCAACCTTGTACAAAAAATATTCATTTTAAAGGTCTAGTCAAGCCTGTTAAAATGAGCCCTTCTTTGTAAAGATCCTCCAGTAAATAGCTTCACAATAAGCTTGCAAAGAAAGGAGAGTTTAACACTACCCAGTTTCAGCTTTATCACAGTTTCACACCTCCACTGCAACAGACTCACACACTGGAGGTATTTCAGTGCCTATATAACAGGCAAGAGACTGTTTTCGAGATTAGGTGAGTGAGTCAGTCACTGAGTCAGTCACTCAGTGAGACTTGACTGACTCAGTCTGAGTCTGAGTGAGTGACAACACTCAACAGTGCCAAATAAAATTGATGCCAATACAGCGAATATAGAAAATAACTTGAATAAGCAGTATGGCCAATTACAAAGAAATAGTCTATATAATGAAATGGATATGTGGTTACAGTAATACACTTGCAAATTGACTGACAAAGCTGGTAAATACCTGTCTTTGATTGGGACTGTCAAATAATTTGTCTTCCCGCGTAGGATTTATATCACAAACTAGCTCGTCTAAAGAATTTTACGACAAATTAAAATAACAACAATCACCACAGTCCTAAAAATATCATTTCTCATTGCCTATTCTCAAATAAACTATGCAATTTCTTGATAATGATGTTAGTTGTGAAATGAAATTTCTGTTTCTCTACAATATTTTTGTCGCAAAAGAGTATGGGCCCGCTGAACGGCAGGTCAAGGTCGCATATTTCGAGCGGGGGTTATTTATTTTGATGAAGTGTATATTCGGAATTTCGTACGATTTGGTAAGTTTTCCTTGCCGTACACGTGTTCTTATTCAATGAATAATAGGAAGGGATCACTTAGATCGTCCATCAACACCCAGCGTTATGTAAAACCTGATATTTTTGTCGAAAACTGGGACTTGCTGTCTACCTGACAAGTCTCCACTTGTTTACCATCCTATTCAATAGCCTATTCTAGGCACAGTCATAAAGCACCATACTGCAAGGGTACCCCCTGCCGTGAAATGTGTGACCTACTTTCTGCATATGGGAATTTTCTATGACATCATAATTAGCATCATCCTGACCTTGTTTACAAATGCACATGCATGGCTAGGGTACCAATGGAAAGCTATTGATTCAAGGATTCTAATGGTGCCAAAATTTTAAAGAGCAGGTGGGGGAAAGTTGAATTGTTGGAGGAATTGAAAAATGTATTTTTTCAGAGCTTTGGTTCACACACTGTTACTGGTTGGTTCACACTATTGAGGCCATAAATTGATCCTACTCATCAAGACGAATCCAGCGATGGGTCATTTGTAGCTGAGTGCCAAGGGACTCTCCTGAAAATTTTGGGTCAAAAATTTTGGACACATGACACCGGAGACCAAAAATTAAGCTCTAACCTTGACCTTAAATGACATTGACCTTAAATGACCTGAAAATAAAGTCACCTGGGCTGGTAGGGTATTTGATACACATTTATAGTATTTAAGCATACTTATATTACCAGGTAAATTTGGCAGTCTCTTTAAATGTAGGTAGAATTTAGGTCTCACTGAAAAAATGACCTTTGACCTTGACCTTAAATGACCTTAACCGACAGAAGGTCACAGGTGAGCTAGATTGACCAGGCATCCAACACTCATCATTACATTTTTTATTTGAAGGAAATTGGTTAAAAATTAACAAAATGAGCACAGAAAAATGTGTTTTCACCACCAGGCAGTTATCTGTCAGTGGTCACAACGTCCTATATGCTTCACTATGGGATAATGGGCAGAATTCTCAGAGGACATAATTGTCATTTTCTCAGAAACTAAACAAGATATTGACTTGAAATTTTCACTGAATGTCTATTTCAATTAGATCTATCCAGCCATAACATCAGTTTACACATCTAATGTATTTGAAAATTTTGTGACTGTGCCTACCTATTCCTAGCTTTAAAGTTTAATAGAAATCTAAACTCTCATCTCTGTACCGTCGTGAGAGCTCAGACGGCGGTACAGAGATGAGAGTTTAGATTTCTAAGCTATCCTATTCCTAGACCTAGTACTAGTAGTACTACTAGTAGACTGTCACCGAGCCTGTAGGCCGAAATACCTGCCTGCTCACAGGCAGGATCCAAGATGTATACAAGCCTATAGTGGCACAAACACATGGCTAGTCTGAACTAAGTACTCACTGTCAGTTCCTGGAAATTGTCCCTCCTATTCACAAACATGTAGTTTTCATGTACATCAGCTTATATTGACTGAAACATGAGATATATCCAATAAATCTGACATGTTTATCTTGAGCTTAGATATCACTAACTCAATGGCCTCCATTGTCAACATGATGTGGTGCTACCTGGTGTTAGACTGCACTTGAAACATAGGGCTAACCAACCAAGAATAGTGTAGTCTTTTTGGCACTAGGTGGCTACACCTGGCTTCAAGATGGCCGACAATGATTTGGAGTTAGGGAGGGAGATTTGAAAATCACCTGGATTATTAATTATTACAAGTATTTCAAGTGCTTTGTGTATTGTGAATCTTTGGATATACATTGAGGGAAGTGTTGGTGGAAGCATTGGACCTGACAGTAAGTACTTCTGTGAGAACTGGGCACTCAGCCAATCTGGCTGACCAAACAGACTACAACAGACACACTTGGTCTCTGAGGTTCACTCTCCCGCAACTCCAATCACTGCCACTGGGTCTGGGGAGCCTCCACTAATCCAATCACTGCCACAAATTTCTTGTGATGCACTAAGTCATCTAAGCCTCAAGCGGAAAACAAACATAGCACGTTTCCCGACGCGTTGATGCGTGAGATAACCCCCAGTAGGGCATTTCTGACGCCCTTCCGCATACGTTGGCATGGTAACATCCCTCCGCGTCGACGCGCTATGTTTTTTTTTCGCTTTAGGGAATAGTCTAAAGGGAATGGTCATTATTCATTAACATGGGGGTGGTGGGTTTTAATGCGGCTGTGCCCGGAGAATTTTTGCGCCCCTTTTTGAAAGTTTGATCTATAGTAGCCCTCGGGCTTTTTTATGCCCCTCCCTAGGAGGACATTTTTGTGACCCGCCCTCAAACCAGCCTCCCCTCCATGTTGATAAATAATGACCACTCCTTATAAATGCATGGGTTCTCGAAGAAAACACTCTTCAGTGGATCTACTACTGCGATAACGTCAGAGTGATGTGCGACAACGTTTGCAAAAATCTAATCATTTTATTTTTGTGACTGTTCTTGCTATGAGTGTGAGTTGCAAGAAATTTGCGGCAGTGCCAGTGGATCCACCGCTTAATACTTGCTTTTAATCAACCACACTCATTGCCATGTTAACGACATGGTGACTGATTCACTGAGTAAAGGAGTGGCCATGGTCAGGGGGTGATTTTCGCCCCCCCTCCCCCTAGGAGGGTTCTGATTTTTTTTGGTCCCCTCCCCTCATCCATTATGAACCACCCCCCTTCCCTGTTATGAATACTGGACACCTCGGAAGCAGGAAAGCATAGCTGTAGGAAGCAGACATCGCGGTAGCATGCATTAGGACACCTCAGAAACAAGGGGTCGAAAGCAGACAAAACCATGACAATATGCCTCTCTTATAGAATTTGAAAAATGACAAGCCTAGTGATACTAGTGCCGAAAACCGGGACAAAAACCGTCATATTTCCAAATTTGGGGGTCGACTCATAGGTGGACTGTTGACTTTTGGCATTGTTCTTTTGTGCAAGTCAATTTAAAATCAAAAGTTGGGGGAGGGGGTCGAATTATAGGTGGGATTTTACGGTACTCTGGTTCTATTGGCTACCTTGAAGCATACATAGAACTAAACGTCCATGGCATACATTGTGGCTGATCCACGCTGAGGGGGGGGGGGGCTGATTCCCTTGAGGGCGAGGGATGGATCTTCCAGAATGTATTTCTGTGAGTTTGGTTCTCTATTTATTTGATGTTAAATTGCATCTACATATGTCACATCACCAGTAGTGTGGATCGAGACATGTTATGCCACTGGGGATGTGGCGTATGGCCCTTCAACGTTATCTCTATGGAAAGTTGTTTTTCACATGAAATAAAATAGAGAGCACAGCTGTAGCACATTTCCCATAGATTTTTTTTTTTTATTCCATTTCCTTTATTCATGATTTTCAGTACGTTTTTCTGACCATCGTTCAAAACATGCAGGTAGCAGAATGGATTGCCAGCTTCAGGCCCTTACAAGCTGGAGAATCCTCCAGTACTTTGGAGTAGGCATAGCTCCAACCCTCTCATATGTAAGCAGGCCACATCCAGCACTGGTCAGGGTACAGTGACACAACAAAGTGGCAGTGTCTACTGATGGACTTAAAGATTAATCAACTATGAATTGGTGTGATATCTGATATCATTAGTTACCCATTAGTGAACCAAAAATTTTGTTGTACCAATCATCTTACACTGTCATCCTGCTATTCTTAGATCAATAAGTGGGCAACATTTTGACTTAAATTTATATAAGAGTAATCGTAGAATCATGCACTAGACTCTAATGCATTAGATTTAGATATGGGTCATTTTATTATGAGTTTAGGGTGTTGAGTTGTGTGTCTACAACATTGATGATGTCAGATTTGGATTGAAACTAGTTGTATGGCACAAGAAAGAAGGGAGATGTGCCGTTTACCAAAGAAAACTCTTTCTGAGTTTTCAGCGGATTCAAATCACTTTGCCTATGATCATGGCCTGTGTTCATCATTGTGCATTTTGTTTGTTTACGTGATTTGTGAATAATCCTGTCGTTTGTTTCTTACAGGGAAGATTATGTTACTGGCGTATACAGGTGCCCGGTAAGCACTAGCCATGTTGGTCAGCAGATACCGCCCCATCCTCTACCTGCAGTACCTCTTGCTGTCTGTGGACCTCTTTATGAACTCATTCTCTAGTTTACTACGATTTGAGAATGTGGTTTTACTAGTCCTCTACGTGTAAGTAAATTAAATAGACTGATTTCATGCCAAAGACAATCAGTAATTTCCACAATAGACCTACCCAATAATTCAGATTGAAAAATAGATTTTTTTTTTTTTTTTTGGTTTAATTACACAGTGCATCAAATATAAGAGATGCACCATATATGGCAGGATTTATATTAGTTCTCACTTTGCCTCATATTGTATGTTTCCAGTATCCAGGATGTGTGCATCATGTTTGCTGTCATCGTTGTCTTTCTACTGTTCTTCAACACGTACATATTCCAAGCAGGCCTAGTCAGCATCTTGATTAACAAGTTCAAGGTTCCCATCAGCGTTATATTCATCTACTTTGGTCTCTCAGTGGGACTACATGTATGGGATATGGTACGTGTAAAGAAATACATATTTTAACATACAAGAGTCCATCAGCATCTTCGATGCACACTGTAATGTTTCATTGATCTTGTTGGGGGAGGGGGGTATCTCTAATCAGTGATAAATATTTAACGAGTCTCACATTTCAAAGGATTATGGTAAATTGAAAGTTTATCCCAGTACTTGTATTAAGATTATATTTCGAACTAATTTCAACGTGCTATGTGGTTAAAACTTCAATCTTTGAATTAGATAAATGGCGAAGTCCATTAACAACAACCTCCTCTCTCCTCTCTTTCTAGACGCTTCGGTGGGATGCTCCTAGAGCTTACGTATGGAACGATGGTTACAGGGCATTGTTCGTTTTTCAAAGAATAGGTATGTTCATTATCAAATCAAAGTTCATGAATTACGTGATGAGTGGTAATCTTGATAAAATAGTCATGGTAATATGCTATTAAGAAACTAATGTATACCTTACTTCATCTACAAATGAGATATATAATATTGTTGTGTTTTTTTTGTGTTTTTTTTTTTCAAGTCAAATAAGTATTTTATGTTTTCTTGAGACATTAAATAAACTTTTGTAATCTCTGTGTCTTATTTTTGTATATATTTTGTCCGTAGGTGCTGTATTGTATTACTACTTATACAAGAGGACAGCGCTACGTCTAGGAGATCCCCGCTTTTATCAAGATTCAGAATGGATCAGAAGAGAGTTTGAGAAGAGAAGATAGTGAATCTTTGCTCTGTGGACTCTGATCTGATCAACGTCCTCTGATCAACGTCCTCAATTGTATATTTCATACAAGACTCCGTCCAAATGATTCAAATAAAGGGATCTCCTGAAAATGACAATTGTTTACATTTCCAGAAGATTGATGCAATCTTAGTATCAGTGTAAATATAAATATATGCGATATTGATGTTCCATTTGTCTTTGCAAGACAGGTCAGAACATACTTTTGATACTGTATCATGAATGCACCAGCACAGTAGCATTGGATTTTTTTTTCCATGTGCAGCCTTTGCTACATTATACTTATACACGTTCACTGTAGAAAATGAAGGTGTGTGGCCATTGAACGCTATAGTAATGACTGAATTCCAAGCAGTAGCTTTAAAGAAACCCTTCAATGTGTTAAAAATTTATAACTTCATGTACTCTTAAGACTGTGATCACATTTCATGTAATGGCATGCATAGAAAAGACTTATTTTGTACCTGTAGTGTGCTGCAGTGATGTAAATAATTGTTGCCGTCCAGGGTTTGAGTTACAAATACTTTCCGATAGGTGAAGTTTTAAATCAGAAGGTAAATCCTTGTCATCTCATTGTCATTAATTACGGCATCAACGACATGTACAGTTTGATAATGTAGATATTAACACAATGTAAATATACACGTGTATAATGTACAAACACCCTGATAATCACAATGCAAATACTGTAACTTTACCTGCATTGCAAATAATTTACACCCTTTGAATATTTAGATTTTTAGGAAGATCATTCATTCATGTAAGTATTTGATAAGTTTATTAAGGGAGAAAGCCTGATCTTCCTCTTCTTATTGATGACTCGCCCATGTGGCGATCTCTTATAATGGGTGCCTCACGGAAGTTGAAAAATGCAGGTACAACCTTCTTGCACTAAGGTGACGACATATTGATAGCCCTGCGGGGCATCCTTCTATTCTATTCTATAAAGGTAGCCCTACAGGTAAAGATTTTATTCTATCCCATAATAGTATCTTGATTTCTTTATTAGGGCAGTATCGTTAGTGATCGTACAGGGGCGTAGGAAGCAAATTTTTATTGGGCCCAGGGGTCTCGGTTGGGGGGGCCTGCTATATTTTTATATAGGCTTATATAGGGAACTCCTTATTATTGGGTGGGGGGGGGGCCAGGTCCCCCTGCCCCCCCCCCCCGCTTTTCCTACGCCCCTGTTTCCTCTATTTTGCAATGTGTAGCCTTTGTTCCTACTTTCCCTATAGGAGGGACCATTCTATTATGGTACAATGTACATTGTAGTAGGTGAGTAAGGTATGGGGTAGCCTCAAATTTTAATTCATAGGCCTGAGAGGGAAGCTTATTTTCTATTCCATATAAGCAGTGTCTACTGTGTGTGCCTGTACCATATACTCACACTTAGCTCACCCCCTAACCACTATACTACCAGTGAAAGCCCATATATCCCCTTTATTCAGTAAACTATAACAGTATACAACACTTGCAGACCTATAAAGGTCGAGGTGTGGCACCTAATAGCAGACTCCTATATAGGAATCAGCTTATTGAACTAGTAGAAGGGGCCTAACCTCTATTCGACTGCATTACTAAATAAAGCCTGATCCCCCCCTATTTAGTATGGGGGCCTTACTCTGTTCCATACCAATAGCCTTGCGGGGCAACCTTCTGTTTTATTCCAGCAAAGCAGCCGTAAAGGGAAAAGTTCTATTCTATTTGGGTGGGCTGTCAATCCAGTAGTACAGCATCAATTCTTAAATCATCACATTTTATAATTGTTTTCACTCTATATAGAGGACGATTTAGTCGTATTTACATTAAATAAAGGGAAAAATTACCTTTATTTAGAAGGAGAAGGAGCCCACCTATCATTTTGCATCACAAAATAAAGCTTGATCCCCCCCCCCATTTGTATAGGAAGGAGGCTCACCCTATTCCATATCAATAGCCCTGCGGAGCAACCTTCTCTTCCATTCCATCAAAGCAGCCCTACAGGGTAAAATTATATTATATTTAAGGTGGTCAGGTGAAAGGAGTGGATGGTGCTTTACTCATCCAGAACGACATCAACATGTATGTTTATACTTCCAATCTAGGCGGCCTGGTGTAAGTGAACTGTCACTGTAAGTTTAGTGCAAGGAAAACCTAATAGGTAGCGCCAGTGAGTGGAAATAATAAGATTTCATTTCAGGTAGACAATCCATGTTCCATGTTTTGAACATCGGTAATGAGGCACCTAATATAAGAGATCGCCGTCCAGGGCAATAACATTGCTATTTCTGGAGTTATGTTTTTTTTTTCTCGTATGAATAGAAAATAGGCGTTAAATTGGTCGGGGATTATCAAATTTTCGGTTGGCCGGGGAAAAGGTTGACTGAATCTGTATCTGCATTGCTTGTTTATATAATTTATTTCAAGACGGTTCGTTAAGCTACTGTGGCACAAATCCATGCGTTAATCTGATTTTCATTTTGTTGAGGGGTGAAGAAATCCGTCCTAGAGCCATTCACTTCAAAGTGAACCAGTTAAACCTCCTATTTGGGCCATTAGGAACAATATTTTATATAAGGTACCGGTACACACCGTCCACAACTTTGCTATCAAAAACATCAATTATGTATTCTAGTATGTATTTTTGTACAATAAAAAATATTTTACCAAACATCTGTCAACGAACCGTTACAAGTCAATGTTGTAATGAACACTGAATCCAGAGAAGTTCTTTGATCCTTGTTTATTGCGTGATGACAGAGTGTACATATAGGTGGTAACAATGATACACTTGCCAGCGTGCAGGCTCTGCCCCTAAGCTTGTAGCTCAACCTGTCGTAGGTTCTAGGTATAAGGGAGGTTGTATGTAGAATAAGAGATCTAAAGAGGTAGATGACTGGGAGCTGCTCACCGGGTCTTATATACCTAGGTGAGCAGCACACAGGGTGATGAAATGTACCGGTAGGAGCAGGTCAGATCTGGTCAGGTCTGGTTGGATCTGGTCAGATCTGACGCGCCGTCATACCCGGTAATGATTCTATTTATATGTGGACCAATCAGGGTGAAGGGAGATTGTGGAATTTCCCTGCATCCTAGAAACGCGTCCACAGGTATGTCGGTATGTTGTGATACTCCCAGTGAGTCAGTGCCCAGAAATGGAATGGGTCCGGCTCTCATAACATCCTGGTATGGATGATGTAAGAGTAGCTCACTGTACACACTGGGGGGGGGAGTGAGCTGTAAGCTTGTGAGCAGGGCCTGAGCGTGTGTGGCGAAGAATTTGATAAGTGTGTAAAATAATGAATAATACCCAGAATAGTCCATTGACACATCTGTCCTTTGTTCAGATCTTTCATCGAGATTACTAGCTAGAACCATCAGGCATCAGAGACGCCCGGTACATTGTACTAGTGTAAAGGCCCGGAAACAGACAGTTTGACAGATTACCAATTCAACAGAACGATTCGACAGGACAATTAGACTAAGGGGTATTGGACAGATTTTTGGGACAATTCGACCCCTTGGACTTGATATAGATATCAAAACATCCATGATCCTATGGCGTAGGAACAGTAACTTTAGGGTTGTTGTCCTTTCAAATTCTATCAGAAGAAAGGGATATTATGGTTTGCACTGTACCCAAATCTGTCAGACCGTCCTGTCCAACCGTCCTGTCGAATCGCCAGATCTGTCGAACTGTCCCACAACCGTAAAGGCCCACAAACTAGCCATGGTTTAGAGACATTTCAGACTCAGGGTGCAGCTTATGTGCAGGGGCTCGCATACAGGCATATAGACTAACCAGTCTAATGTAACCGTTTTATACCTATTAAAACGGGTATTATGATCCCATACAGCATTTTGCGGTGCCGCTTATTCAGAGTTTGCAGGTTGTCACATGGGCGTGGCCATTGCTGGGGCTTGTTACCAGCGAGTTCTACTGATAAGACCTATCAGATGGGTACCAGATGGCCCCCGAAGGACCGCAGTGAATAGATTGGGGTTCTTTCATTGGCTAATAATTAAACCTGCTAAGGGAGCGTTCATTATTTATGGCAGGGGGGTGAGCAAATGAGGGGGGGGGTCAAAATTTTAGAGGTATTCAGAGGGGGGGTAATTTTTTTTCAACCTATTGTGAGAGGGGGGGGTCATTTTTTTTCAACCTATTCCTGAGGGGCGGGGCAATTCCTTTTTTGGGTGGTATTCGCGAACACAATGCAAAATTTTACAACACAACGCGATTTTTTTTTGCGACACGTCGCGAAGTTCACAATTCTCCACCATCTTATACGTGGGATTTATGCAAATATCATTTGATACATAAAAATGATTTACCCTGAAAAACATGTAAATAGCCCCCCACCTCCATCACACCTATGGGTAAAGCTAATGAATGCTGTAAAGGTGTTAGGGCGATATCAGCTCCCCTCCCACCCTACCAGTACTCTATGGTGGCCATAGCTTTTCACACCTTCCCATGTAACACTCATACCATCCAATGCCACCCTCACTCCACCCCATGCTGCCCTCACACCCTCCAATGTCGCGGTAACACCTTAGGCTTTCCCCACAACTTAGGCCTATTCAATGTACATGTAGGTTGGCTTTTACAAAAGTTGGGGAGGCTATGTCTTACAGCATATGTCAAAAGGTTGGGGTGCACCTTATACAAGGGTTTTTCAAAATATCAATCCAGAAGTAGTAGGAGTGCCTTAAATGCAAAACACACATCCCTGAGTTAGGGGTGCAACTTATACGTGAGCTGCGCCCATATATATGCGGGAGATTACGGTAATTATGTATCGTTATTTAGAGAATATCTAAATTCCAAACTTAGAAGTGAATCTCCTTACCAAGGCATGATATGAGCACTTTATATGATTGGGACTCTCACTGTATTCAGTGTTAAAAAATAGGTGACAAGGATGAAAATCACTATGGTTTTCAGCTTTCCCTGTAGGAAAACTCTTGAAAAAGACAAGCAGATATCATTTTCAATAATCTTGGTAGCCAAAAGAGATCACAAGGCATTTTTTTTCTGTAATTCCAATTACCATTTTCTTATTCTATGTACCAGGTAATTAGTTCAGGCTGTCAGGAGCAGTGAACCATTATCAAATCACCTTATCTTCTTATATGTGGCACAAGGGTCTTCTGTCAAGAAAGAGAGAATGGTAAACATTCTCCAATCTGTTGTGGACCATCAGAATAGATCATGACAGCAGTGGCTTTCTAGAATTGTACATAGAAAAGGGGTTGGCATGGGTATGACACAAACAGGACTGATGCATGTCCCTTGAGCTGAGAGGTGCCAGCAAAGTTCTCGGTGGTAAGAAGGTCACCTACTATAATTACAGCAACTACTGATCAGAGCCTCCAGTTTCTAACCCTTAGTTTCACTTTTGAAATCGATGCTGTTGCGATTGATATCCATCACACCTACTAAATTAATGTTAAAAAATGAGATCAGAATGAAATTGAAACATTAGAAAAATCTTTGTATGCGCAAATTTTGAAAAAGACAGCTGCAAGTGCCTCATTTACTACAGTTAGTCAGGAATAGGTCACATGATATAGCTGGCTAAGACATCCCGTATTTCCCTGTGTATAAGCCTGTGCGGGCTTGTAAACACACTAAGTGGCAAATTTACCAAGCTTATAAACAGGGCAGGCTTATACACATGGCAGGCTTATATTTCTCTACATGAAATAATGAGGGAGTGGCAAACAGTTTGCTCAAGACTTATCTATGGTTTGTACATCATTCTTTAGACATTTTCTATAATCCTTTCTATTTCTTTGCAACAAATATAGGGGTAGGGGAAATTGATATAGCTGAAAAAATAAATAAATACCATATAAAAGTATGGTAATGGTCCAAAATGCTTTATCATTGAGCACAGAGGCCATACACGGGGAAATATAGTACTTACTTAAACTGCAGGGATATTGCTAGGAATATTTTGAATGAGCCAATGGTTCACCTTTTAGGGAAATAATGCGCCATTTTAAAAAGTTATGGATCTTTTTAGTCCAGATGTAATATAATGCTTCATCATCTTAAAGAAAATCTGCTCATGTCGAATTTTCATGTACTTTTGATGTACACTAGGGGTTCCTTTGAAGGGCACCTCAGTTCTATTCTGGAGTGTTGGAGAGTCTTAAGACCTTGTCAAAAATCAAAAGGAAACCTCATATAGAAAAAAAGGTTAAACACTAATTAAAATCAAACATCAACCCAATATTTTCACAGGTATTTTGGCCTGTTCCTCAAATATAACGTTTCTTCCCAAACAGTTAAAAAATATATTGAATGTATGCATCATATAATATTTTGACAAGGTATTGCTTAATCTTTGTAATGTAACAAGACCCTTCATTTATGAGTATCCATTGCGTTTCTTAGCTAAAAAGCACTTTGTTTTTGAATAGAAATATTTATCAATAGTTAAACAAAAAAGAAATTCAGAATTTTGATTCTTAATGGAGCTTTGTGGGTTGCAAATGACAGTATTCCTGGTAATTTTAGCTTTCCAAAGGTATATTACATGTCATATCTGGATCTGAAGGGAGTTTGGAAATTTTGGTAGGGCTACTCCATGGACAATGGGCGCATATTTTAGCATTTAAATGGTTAGCGCCCCCTATGGAGGAGCCTTCATAATAGGTATTATTACAGATGTCAATCAATCAATGGCAGGGTATTCACATTTCAATTTTTCAAAAGATTGGAACCATTTTGAAATAGGCTTTGCATTTATGCGAAATGAATGCTGGCCAACGGCTGATAGCTTTTACGACATTCTACAACGGCCACCCCCTTTTCAACACATAATTGGAATAGTTTAAATTCAGGTAGAATACACTTTAGCTGGCGCACATCTTGCTGCATGTTAGGATTAGCATAGGGTTAGTATTAGGAACAAGTAATTAATGGATAATTCATGACGCGTGTGTTAGCAAAGGATAATTACACTCAAGCTGTACCCTCGTGTATTTATCCTTTGCTAACACACACGCATCATGAATTATCCATTAACTACTTATTTTATTACACGGTATACATAGATAATCAATAGAATATCAATAAATTCAAGGTGAAAACAAAAATCGTTCCCCCTCCCTGGGACTTGAAGCCTGCCATAGTGTGTGTACACACAACGAATAAAAATGTTCGCCGGGACCAGGACTCGTCCCGCCTACCTGTAGAAGCTGAGCGCAATGTGCTACCCACTAGACCATCGGTTCACACACCTCGGCGCCTGGCTTGGCTTGGTTTGAACGCATCCAGCAGTCCTCTATAATTATAATGCTATTCTAACCTTGCGCATGTGAGAGTTGCCAGGGTAGCTACTGGCTTGGTTTGGTTTGAACGCATCCTGCAGTCGTCACGGTTATGGGAGCAGCAGCGACAAAGCTGGGTTGGTCACAACCCAGACTGCAGGATATTTTCACACTTTGAATGTATACTAGTTATATGTGAGTGACCTCCCCGGGTCACTCACATATAGACCTGGTTCTAACCAAGCATTTCTCGTCAGTTCCTGTGGTGCACTGCATAGGGAGTTGGATTTGGGATCAGGAGACTTCAGGTTGGACCCCGAAGCTGGCAATGAAAATTTCGTAGGTTTTAACATGTAACATATGACATGTAAGGTGTGCATGTTATCCATGGATAACTGCACTGGGTGCCTGCTATCATTGGATAACCGCACACCTTACAAAAGTCATGATGCATGCATCATGCCATGCAATATTGACAGGTATGTGCATGGGAATATCCAGGAAAAGCACCCAAAATCACAGAAGTCGTGTAATAAGGGTAGCTAAAGGGTTCACTTCAGCACCTGCTAAAGTGTATTAGTCCCTCAAATTCTCCTAATATGACAGGAATGAAGAGACCTGATGTACAATGGTAAAGGTGAACGATGAGCAGTTTGAGCTGACCGTTTCTTCACGAGCGTGTCCTGCCCGTTCCGCACGAGGCCGGTAGGCCGAGTGCGGAGCGGGCAGGACACGCGAGTGAAGAAACAGGAAGCTCAAACTGCTCAGAGTTCATCTTTACATTTATGTCAAGGTGTTTGGGTTGATAATTAATCAATATTTCATCAATAAGATTGACCCATCGTCTTCGCGAAATCCTGACCGCCGCCATTTTGAATGTTTACGTTTCAAAAATGCTGCGCATGCGCGATAGACCTATGACGTCATCGTGCAGATTTGGCGCTGGTTATTTAACGCAGGGATGCAATACGCGGTCTCAGTGCTTTCTCTATGGAGCTTTGATATCCACCTTGACATAAATGGTGGTACCACACTAAATACCCAGTGTGGACCGGAAAATACCAGTGTTGGCGACCTTGGATGTAACAATTGAAATACTTAAAATTCCCTGACAGCTTAGCACAATACACCAAAATTTAGCTTTTAAAATGGAGAAAATTAGGGAGTGGTCATTATTTATCAACAGGGGGGGAGTGGTGGGTTTTCGCGCAGACGCGCGGAAATTTTTTACGCCCCCCTCGACGGCAGTCAAAATTTTTTGTGCCTCCCCCGCGCCGGAGGCGCGGGGAGTTTTCGCGCCTCTCTTTGATCTATAGTAGCGCGCGGGCTTTTTTGCTAAAAAGAGGGTGAATTTTTTTAGCCCCCCCTCAAGAGGGGTCAAAATTCTTTTAGCCCCCCCCTCGGGAGGGGTCTGAAAATTTTATGCCCCCCCCTCAAACCCACCCTCCCCCCCTGTTGATAAATAATGACCACTCCCTTATGCAGTAGGTCCAGAATATAAAAGTCATGCTCAATTTTTTTTTAATCGACATGGCAACCACCACCCTGATTTTAAGCAGTGAGACCTGACTAGTGTAGGAATACACTATATATGGTCATTTCACCCCCATAACCCACCACCGTTTTCTTGATATCAATAAAACTATTTGGCGATTCTACCTGGAAGTGGCTGAATTAGGGCGGTACCACCACATATAGACTTTGTTGAACATGGTTAAATGTATGGTAAGGTAATGTGATGGGAATCATTTTCTTTCAATCAGTTCTAAGGGGGGGGGGGTAATTTTTTTTTCAACCCATTCGTAAGGGGGGGTAATTTTTTTTTACGTATTCGTTCTGCCAGGTTGGCACCCCCCCTGCCATAAATACTGAACGCTCCCGAAGTCCGTATACATGGGTCATGCCATGGTGTTGGGAAACATTTTCGCACCCCTCTTTCATCTATAATAGCGCAGAGGCTTTTTTTGCTGAAAAAGGCTAAATCTTTTACCCCACCCCCCCCCGCCTCAAGAGGGGTGAAAACGTTTGACACCTTCCCCCTCAAACCCACCACCCCCACTCCCACCACCCCCACTCCCTTTAGGGAGTGGTCATTATTTATCAAGAGGGGGGGAGGGTGGGTTTGAGGGGGGGGCGTAAAATTTTCAGACCCCTCCCGAGGGGGGGGCTAAAAAAATTTTGACCCCTCTTGAGGGGGGGGCTAAAAAAATTCACCCTCTTTATAGCAAAAAAGCCCGCGCGCTACTATAGATCAAAGAGGGGTGCGAAAACTCTCCGCGCCTCCGGCGCAGGGGGGGCGCAAAAAATTTTGACTGCCGTCGAGGGGGGGGGCATAAAAAATTTCCGCGCGTCGGCGCGAAAACCCACCACCCCCCCCTGTTGATAAATAATGACCACTCCCTTAATAGACAAGTTCAGCTGTTGAAAATTGTGTGGCGGGAAGCCGGTGAAGGCGGTTCGCAGGATACAACTTGTTACATCGGACTATGCCCTAGGGGCATACTGATTGCCGCGTGGGAGTGACGCGAAAATTACGCGGACAGCAGCAGTTGAGGCGTGCGCTTTCCCACACTCCCCATGGCAAGTCTGGGAAAATGCCCCCAGGGCATCCATGGTAAGGATGATGCTCCCAGGATGTAGGCCTATATAGGGTATTGGACTATGCCCTGGGGGCATCGTTTAGTACATGGATGCCCCGAGGGCATCATCAATTTTTTTTTGTGCATGTACGATTATCCTTACTATGAATGCCCTGGGGGCATTGTCCCCATTGTTCTCTGTACCATGCCCCTGGGGCATCCATAATATGGATGATGTGTGATGATGCCCCCAGGGAATGCACTATATGAGTCGAAGGTTGGAGAGTGCCCCAGCCTAGTAGGCTCCTAATTCCCCCCTGATTAGCTTAAAGTCCAATTTTCCCTGAGGGCATGCATGGATGTCCCAAGGGCATACCCTTGTTTAATACCGCTTCATTTAACATCAACTTTATGCCCTGAGGAGTAACATTTGTAGACTGTAGAAGGAACCCGGGAGAAGGAAGATATATGCCCTGGGGGGTATGCATACTTAGGCCCTTCTTGTAGCTAGCCTACAACTTGTGGAATTGTACTACATGCCTGGAGGGCATGCTTTGGTCAATCATGCTTTAAAGAAGCAAGAAATATGCACTGAGGGTATGTTTCCCTGAGGGCATGTGCATGTTTTTCTGGTCTATGCCAGAACGTCTAGATCTAGAGGTCAGGAATGGTCCTGTGTATGCCTATGCCCTGAGGGCCGATACACGATGCCCTGAGGGCATAGACTAGCATGGGTATGCTGATTTCTGGAAGGCCAGCAATATGCCCTCAGGGCATGCATAATTCTGCGCGGCAGTCCCGAAAATATACGCGTCACCACAGGGGGCGGCACTGAATGCCCCCAGGGCATAGACCGATGTAACAAGTTGTATCCTGCAGGTGGTGGCTCGCATGCGATGCTGTCACCTGGCGCAAAATACGCGCACTACTTCACTGTCGTAAATGTCATGAGACCAACGATACTATTGGCGATAAAGGGGTCGTCATCTCTCATCTTTACAAAATAGAGGTAATCTGTCAAAGGTTTCCTCGTGTGTTTCATGAATTCAGCGCATCTGGAGGCCATATAGTTACCAATGGATTGTTACCCTAAGCATAGACACGTAAAAAATGTGACAGCCGTCGTGGATTACGAGTAGGAATCCCGTTCAAGACACTGAGAAACCCGATACTGGGAGGCGGTGACACTGACACACTCAGCCGCCGAGCACTCCCTACAACTACAGTACCAATTCCGCCTCTTGTCTGTGAGGTGAACTTTTACTTGGGAGCTTGTGTTGTATGTCAGTGCTATTCTGAGGGAATCTACTTTGTAAAATTCTCACCGCATTAGGCTGTCAAGATGACAGAACATGGACGGAAGGAGGATAAAATACCCATCATGAAAGGTGAGCCACACCCCTCCACTCCAGTCTGGACTATTAGTTACTATAGACTAGACTGTCTAGACAAATTTCAATGGCCCCTGCTCATTCATTCAAATGTTACCCTACTACTACTAGATCTAGCTATATCAAAATGTCGATCTATTGGCATTGCCATTGGCATTGGGCAGGCCAGAGAAATGGTCGATTTGCCCTATTAACTTACGGTAATAGGAATTAATGGAGTCGTCGTTATTTATCAACAGGGGGTGGTGGTGTTTTTTTTTTAGCGCCTCCCCACGCCGCATAGCGGCGGTCCCGCGAAGCGGGATGGGAGGCGCTATGATGATTGCATTTCCCCCATGTGATGAGGTGTCACAATACAGAATCACCAAACCGGGAGGCATTTTTTTACGCGGTCACAACCGCATTTCTTGTTACGCCCCCCCTCGGCGACAGTCAAAATTTTTTGCGCCCCCCCGCGCCAGAGGCGCCCCTCTTTGTTCTATAATAGCGCACAGGCTTTTTTGCTAAAAAGAGGGTAAATTTTTTTAGCCCCCCCTCTCAGGAGGGGTCTGAATTTTTTACACCCCCCTCAAACCTACTACCCCCCTGTTGATAAATAATGACCACTCCCTTAAAGGCTAACGCTAAGGCTAAAGACTATTCACTCTACACACACATCCCCTCTACACTCTACACAGACGACGCATTTGTCTGAGGCCATTCTCTCTGATCATTCACTCTAATATCTATCTTAGAAGATTTTCCTTTAATTGTTTACTTTAGTGCTTCTATCAGACTAGAGGAAATAGATTAGAGGCAAATTATCTTAAGCCAATCTCTGCCAATCCATGTCCCTGGTTGAGACCTCAAAACAGATAACGTTGGTAATCAATTGAACGATTCATTGAATAAGGACAGCACCTTATGGTTATTGTTTCACGAATTCTATAAGACGAGGGATATTACATGTGTCTCCCTCCCTTTCTTTTTCATGGTGATGACACCTAATTGTTCATACCTCCAAAATCTTAGGACGAATAGTCCATTCTCAGTCCTTGGAAGGGGTACCCGGTATGGCATATGTTCCAGGAGATAGGGTGAATGAGCTAAAGTAAAGGGAGTAGTGTGAATGATCTAGGTCAAACACGTAGTGCAAATGATCAGTGATCCGTCTTTCATTGCTTTGGAAGGTAGCTTATTGCGAACCCACTGGATCAAAGAGTATTTACCATCTGTTTTAAAATGTGTGTCTAGTTACATCGCCCTTTGCTGCTATATACTGGGGTAGTCAAGTTTAGCAACACTAAAACAATGAATGTGCTAAGCTATGATGATGATGGACATCGCAGTAGAGATCTTCCCTCATCTTTAATTTCAGCTATTGCCTGGTTCACTTTGCAAGGTGGTGGTAACATTAAGTCACTTGTCATTTACTCTCATAAACGCCCTCAATGTACAGGAAAAACAACACATGTAAATCAAACATGGAATCAAACTTATCTTCACCTTTTCAATTCCATCAAGTGATGTTAATGCAGATATTATGATGAACCATTGCAACTAAATCTTCACATTGCATTTATATTGATGGTGATATATTTATTTCCCACAAAGTACCACGTCGAATATACAAGAATATATCAAATACTGAATATCGGTTCGTTGTTAAAAACCTTAGTAGATATACCTCCCGGTAATTGTTATAGATATTTTTCCATTTGTCGTCCAAAATTCGACATGCATTGTACAGAAGTTTAACTGCACCAGAATCTACCTCTAATTCAGATTCACTATAAATACCATGTAGGCCTGTCTGACACCATATATAATACCTTACCAAGTTCTGATGTGTCCCTATTGTATTCTCTCCTCCCATTGTAAAGACACCACCGCCCCCCATGTAGCTGGGGGCGAGGTCAGAGATAACCGCCAAATCTACACTGAGGAAGAAGACGAGGACAACCTTTCTGACTATGACGAAGGTATAATATAGGACCATGAATATTAACAGCTTGTTTGTGGGTTTCTGGCGTGCTGTGCTTCTCTCACTTCTCTCTCTCTCTCTCTCTCTCTCTCTCTCTCTCTCTCTCTCTCTCTCTCTCTCGCTCTCTCTCTCTCTCAACTCATCACCCTATTGGATCGCTTTAACTAACACCGTTAGTAAAAAGTACAATGTATGATTATAAAATGTTTGGCAAGTAGGTTTATCTGGCTTAAAAGCCCACACCACTGTTATCACTCTGTGTTGTCTCACTTTGTGTAGTTAAGATATTATACAGAAAACTAGCGTCACCCCACCACTCCCCAATGTATATAATGTTCATCTCCATCTATACAAATTATTTACAGACATATGATAGGGTGGTAGGCTTCGGTTTGAGTTGGTCATTGTGGAATGGGGAGGTGATTACTCTTTTTGTTTGTTTAGAAATAGTACCTAGAACTATCGAAAATATATATAAGTACTTATCAGGGATGTAAGTCTTCAGGGAATTCCCTGATTTCAGGGATTTTGAAGTTCCAGGGACCTATACATTCATATAGAAACCCAGGTTTTTGGGGCGAATATCGGACCATTTCACGGATTTTCGTGCTCTGGGACTTTCATCCCTGTACTTATGCTTGAAACGTACTTTTATATACATACTATTACACAGGTTTGTCTTTTTATGATAAAATATACTACCTGGAACTTTATAGCTTTATATCATGGTACATCAATAACTCTTTCGCCCATTGAAGGGTACATGTATATAGAACATTGACCTGGGAGGTGATATGGGCATAGTAATATGGACATATCACCTGTTCCACCCATACTCATTTTGAGAGAAAAAGAACCATCAGGGCCAGATACAAAGACGATTATCTGATTACACTTGTTATTGCCCCATTCTATTTCATTTGTTTAGGCACTGTCCTATTAATTACAATGGCTGTACACTCCGAAACACCTCAGCCTGTTTACCTTGATGTGTCAGGCAGACTTGGAGGTGATTATTGTGGTGGGGGAGTTGAAGTTGGGGGGTCTCAATGAGGTCCATGTTAAGTCTCATCCTCTCCAACCTCTTTGTATTATATACGGCCCCTTAAGGCTATCCCCCAGGCACCATGGGTATAGTAATTGGACTGTGCCACCAGTCAGTATGTTGCACGTCCTCACCACTAGGCCATATCACCACAGGTGATTATGGGTCAACCATTTTATGTCGTTATATCATTTTTTCTAAGTCTGAGGGTCAATTAATTTGATTGCAAATTAAATAAATAGAAAAGAAGGAGAGCTTCATAAATACCTGAGGCTTGATGACCCTTTGGCGTATTTCTCCTCAAAGCACTATGGATATTTAAGATAGGAAGCTTGTTGTTTGTTAGATTATATATGATGGCTATTTAATATGGTTGATGGTATAACTCTTTGTTTGGGCAAAGTTAATATGCGAGTATACACGTATTCTGATAATGGCATACTTCCAGAGAGGAAGCCACAATGGTATTGTGATCAATGTAGGCTCGGATATACTCGCCTGTTAACCTTTTTTCTGATATAAAGGCATACCACTTAGAATCAGGTTAATATGGTCATACGTCCATTCACCAACACAGTTTAACTGCAGTTATATTTACCCTAAAGACTCAGTTATTCTCTCTCGGTTGACCTATTTTTTTCTTCGCCCAACGCAGATTACCAGGACTCAGCTATTGGTATAAAACACATCGATCTTCATTGCACTACTGTGCATTTTTTCCTTTCCTGATAGAGATGGGAGTTAGCTGGTATGGTGTGTGTGGGGGGGGGGGGGTGGGGGTGCTACATGTGAATGCCTGCTTGTAATGACAGCCAGAATTGACATTTATGTCATGACCTTTTCGTTTAAAATGTCAGCTTGTCTACCACCAGCTGCTATAACGGCATGGTCAAAGCGGCTAGAGATGACAGCAGGGGATAGGCCCCCTGCCCGACCAACACGTCCACATAATGGCTATTAATACCAGTATGATATAATGATAAAACAATGAACATCACACTGTGCTATGTGCCTGTTTTGATGTATCCACTATATTGGATATCCAGGGTTACGTATGCAGGCTAGCTAGAGTGGTGAAAATCTAACAATACACCTGTGGTATGAGGGTACCGGTATTTGTGTTGGATATTTAACTCGAAAAATGAGTTATAGGAGACAAGGATGGCCCCTCATATTCAGTCATTTTGGGTGGTGCAAATAAGTGTAAAAAAATATGGAAATTTTATGAATAAGAGGTAGAATTAGTTCAGGAATTTGTAGTGGTATTGCAGAAGGAAATGTAGGGGTCTTGCAGGAAAAGGCATTTCAGTAACAAGTTTTGTAAATTTTGAGTAATTCTCTATTTTGTATACAGTTAGTTGTTCAGCAGCCATAAGACACTTTTTGCTTGCAATGATGAAGGTATAGGCATGTTGATCCAGGATCAATTTTCCCACTCTTTTTGCAAGTGTGGTGCGAATAGGGCAGTTTTGGCGGGAGATATGTGAATAGTGGCTTGGTGGTGTGAATAACCTAGGTGAGTAGCATATGGTCCTCCAAGCAGATGTCTTGTGAAAGTATAGGACTATAACACTACTTAACATCTGCTTGAAGTTGGTTCCTGTCTGTGAATGGGTGTGCAATTTCCTTAAATTCTCTGATGCAAGGAACATTACCTGCATTACTGACCTTGCAATAAACTACACTTTTGATTCGATTGATTCAAATATGATCTGAACCTCAAATCAAAGAATTTATGGTACATAACATCTGCCGAAAAAATGAAAATTTTATTTCTTTTTGAGTTATGAGCAAAGCACATTGCTGCCCTATATTTTCAATAATGCATTTCACTTTGCAAGTGAGACTAACTAGTCTATATTATCACTCTTAAAGTGAAAGTTTAATGTGTGTAAGTGTAAGTAATTATTTTGTAACCCGGGTTACTTGATTAATACACATTGACAGTTTATAACATAAGCCACCACTTGTGAGAAGCCAGGATGTGCTTGCAATATTCATGTCTGTAATGTTATGCACTGAGTACCCTCACCATCTCCATATACTGGTAGTAGCTATAAAAGAGAGTAATGTGCGAGCACTCTTTGATTATAGCAGGCTATGGACTAATATGTTAACATGAGCATGTCGTGACCAATACTGGGATGACAACCATAAAGTATAGAGGCAGATAGCAAATTGACAAGCTGAAGTACATACAAGTATAGGTGTGCATGTCATGTGTGCTTGGCTAGGAGGTAAATTGGATCATCAGATCATGTCTCATGGTCAATAATGTCTAGCTAAAATCTCTTCAGGCCGCCCGACCATGGCCTTACCATCTATTGAAGGATACAGACGAGGGCTGCCTAGGCCTTCAACACCCGCATATATATACCAAGCGGGGCTGGAGTTAGTTCTGGCAACCAGTCTTCTTGAAAACTTGCAGGACATGGGCATTAATGTCCGGCTAAAGTTCTACCCATTAGAACTAAAGTTATGGCCATTCTAGAAAGGTACACCTTTCCTTTCATAAAGATATTTGCAGATCTATGTTAATGGATCTAAAACAAACCCTTTAAAGATTGCTAATACATTATTCCCATTGATTGAGGCAGAAATACAGCTCTGGCAAGTCTTTCTAAAAAAAGTTAGATAAAAGGCTATATTTCTCCATCATGCTGATTATATGGGAGTAGCAGGGGCGTAGGAAGCAAATTTTTATTGGGGGACCCAGGGGTCTCGGTTGGGGGGCCTGCTATATTTTTATATAGGCTTATATAGGGAACCCCCTCATTATTGGGGGGGGGCAGACCCCACTGGCCCCCCCCATTTTCCTACGCCCCTGAGTAGGCCTCCCCAAATCAATCCTGGAGGGTCGGAGACCTGATGCGTCGCTGATGCATCATATATACCGGTAGTGACCAATGTTCATGGTGTAGGAATACAACACTGGCCCTTAAAAGGACCCCAGACGGGTAAAATCGACAAGGGGACAAGGCCACTTCTTAAAATCGACAATTGACATGGGGGTGGGTGACAAGGGACAAAATCACTTCTTAAAATTGACAAGAGGACAAGGCCATTTCTTAAAATCGACAAGGGACATGGGACCCCTCTGTCTAGGGCCCCCTTAAAGGATTACAGTTCTTTTAGATTGGGTTAGCAAAATTTGTTGGCAACATTATATCTTCAAGGATTTTTCATTCATGATTATAATAACATGCAATAGACCCCTATGAGCTAGCCACATCCCTACCTTTGATACACCATATTATATAAGTCACAGACTGCCTATACATGTATATGCAAAACCCATTTAACAATGATTTGATTGAATATGGAATCACTAATTAAGCTACACAGTAGACTGTGTCGCAAGTATACAGTCCAGCAAAGAGCTAGCTGGTCCTGCAGTAAGTGAAAATCCATGGGGCCGAACGTCTTGTAGGGTAAAAGAGTTTTTGAATAGATGGCAACATGAGTAACATGCGCTTATAAGACCGGGGAACCGCTGGCAGCTTGTCCCTGGAAGTCAGTGTTATCCAGGGACAAAGTGCATATGGGATTTGATTTTGAACAGTTTAGACTTTAGTATTAATTTAATGTATAAAATACCCAGCATGTCTAGCTTCACCTTGGGTTGGGGGTACCATATTAGGTGCACGAGAGATGATTTGCGTGAGAGATGCGGTGTCTGTGCAGGTTACTATGGCACATACAGTAAAACTGTGCTTACCCTAATCTCCCGCCTATAAGGCGCGTCTTATACGTGAATCAAAAGCCTACTGCACCTTATAGAGCCTTCCAAAAGAGGGGGTGCGTCTTATAGGCGAGGTACTTTTGATATAGAAAAGTACTAAACCCTTGAAAATCAAGCCCCAGGTGCTCCTTATTATTTCTTCTGAGCTCAGGGTGCGCCTTATACGTGAGGTGCGCCTTATACGCGGGAGATTACGGTAGTATATTTTGGATGGTAGTTTCAGAACAAGTTCCGGTTTCAATGAAGGGTGCACTCGGGGTACACTTGTCTTCATCTCTCGGTTAGGACTTTAGTTTACCATTGTGTTTGCACCAGCGTGGAAGCCTTTATTGGGGTGTGCTCAGAGAGCTTCGTGAATTTGAGATACAGACTCATACAATAACTTTTTAGTCAACTTCTGTAGGTGGACTACAGTAAAGTGCACTCAAGGAAGTGTTACCTACATTTGATGTTACGCATTTATCTGTCATTCAGAGCATGGCAAGATGTCCCAAATGGCTTGTAGCTCTTGCATTAGATATGCATATTTGACATAAGACATATGTCTTTGGAAACTATGGATATTCGCTGGGAATAGACAGATTTATATGTATTGAGATATCACCCTGTCTTTGTCGATATCTGTTTTAAATCAACGAATAGAATGACCAGGCTTTCATTTAGACATGATATTTTCCAAAGTTTCATTACGTTAGTTAGGAAGCTACCAGTTGACAATGTTGGGTTGACAGGTGTGTTAAACGTCTATCTTCCCTACCAGGAAAAACTGCTTTGATACCTGAGGATAAATGTAGAAAGTGTCTGTGCTACCGCAGGCCTTTTAGACAACGTACGGCTTCCTCTGAGACTTGACTCTCTAGGGGCCACATTTAAAAGGTCTCCTAGTTTGGGTCGCCCTACGTCGCCATGATGCACCAATACGGTCCTGGCGAGTAACTCGCCAGTGCTGCATGGGAGCATCCTGTCGACCCATCGGCAGTACATCATGATGCATATAAATGTAGCTCTGGTGAGATACTCGTAGGGTTGTGTTCATGCATCATGACGGTCATTATGCTGCCTTTCGGGGGTTAAGGCAATGCTGCTGGAGGACAAAGGAGGCCACGTTAAATATAAATAGAGCAGTCCATTATGTTAAATAGCACAGAAAGGCGAGGCCAATTTAAGGTTGGCAATTATGTAAGGACACCAGATTTAAGTGGCCCTGTGTTATGAGGTATCGCCTACTGTGATAACATAACCTAAAAATGTAAATACCTGTTTTGTATGTAACACGCATACTTTAATTAATCAGAAGCTGTGGATAGAATATATTAGATATAACAAGGATACAAAACAGTTAAGTGTAAGGAGAGTATAGGTTCATTGGTATTACTAAACCATAGTCATTGGTGATCTAAAAGCAAGACGATAGCTAAAACATTAATCCGGCCTCTTTAGGGGGTACTATAACTGTAAACCATCCCTACCTGCTAGAGCGAGCTATCCTGCCAACCCATGGATTAATGTTGTTCATCCTAACTCTACGGTAATATCCATAATTGTTTGAAATAAGGTATGAGTCAGTCAGGATAATTGAATATAACTATGGTAGATTGGTTATAATTACCTAATTTACCTTTACGTTATGGCGACGTCCAAATATTTTAGCCAGAATGACATATAATCAGTAATCATTCATATTGACGAGGCTAGTGTTATTACATGTATTACAATATATGGTTACGTGGCCAAGTTTTTTCCCCTAATTATTCCGATTTTAAACGTTGTAATAGCTGTTGCTACTCACAGGTCATGGAATAATGTACGATTTTATATACAGTTGGCTGACCACCAAATACCACCCTGATAGTGTTTTTCCATCTAATCTGTGTGATCTCCGTATAGATGACCCCACTGTTAACTGTCATCCATTTGTCATCAAAGTGTACAGAATATACATTCACATAGAGGTCTGTGCACAGCTGGGCCATCATGTGATACATAATAGGATGGAACCTGCCCTCATGGTGTATTATACATACCATCAATCTAGTTCTCCTGCCTCCATGTACAGATAAAAATATATTATAGATTCAATATAATGCTAATCCTCATCCAAGTGTCTAGAGAGCACATATTAGTTAGCTACATATGCCAAACTAGCTTCACAAGGATGGGCATTCAGTGTGACATTGATGTCATACTAATAAAAAAAAAGTAGAATAAGAAATATAGTAGCAGCAGGAATATGATAAGACGAAAGATAGGCAAGGAAAGTAGCAGTAGGGATATGATACTAGTGTGTAGCAGCATAGGGAGGTGGAGTATGGGTAGTCGGGTGACAAAATGATGGCCTGTGGTTAGCAGACACACTTGTAGTCTCACGATGGCATGTAGTGTGGTCACAGGTCGCCAGGGTTGACCTTCAGGGGTGAGGCAATGCCTACAGTGGAAGATAGCTGAAATATGTGCAACAGTTTAAGTCTTATTATGCCATTTTAAAGTGTCGTTGTCACGTCTTCACTGGGTGTGTTTTGGTTTGAAAGACTCACTTAAAGTGACTTTTGAAATGTACTGTGTACTGTGTTGTTGAAACCTCTAAATCTCTGCCCCCTCGGATGTGATAGGAGATTCATGTTAAGCTTGTAATTCTACCCCTGACAACTTGCGTGATAAAGAAAAGAGGATGTCTTAACGGAAATCCTCTTTCCGATCATTTCAACCAGAAGTTCATGTGTGCAAGCAAACTTTGAAGGTATGAACGGACATTGCAGTAGGGATATCGGCAATTCATTAAATCACTCTGAACAAATATATGACGCATGTATGTCACAATGTGCCACATGATTTTGACCCATGGTTATTAAAAAAAAAGATGGGTTCAAGACAGATGGACTGTTGGTTAAAACGTGCTTATTCTTTTAATTTAACTCAGACCTTCGACCCCAAACTACTATCCAGTGTTTTACCCATGGATATGAAAAGCCATGAACTCAACATGTATTTGTAAAAAGTAAGACCTCTTCCTATGAATTGTCAGAAACTTTGTGTACAATAGATGTATGGCGGGACATGTCCATAAAGCGTATATACCCAGACATAACCATTGTATGACACATACAATGCTCTACCGTAAGACCATACATCCATGTCCCACTCAAAAGGGTGCCGTCTATGTAACCTTGCATACTCCCATTGATATCAAATACCAATAAGAAATACTAGATGGAATGCATAGAAAAATATATAAAAATCTAAGTCTATAATGGCCATGTGTCAGAGTTCTCTTTATGGTTAATGTCGGGTTAGAGTTTCCTCCCCATGTATTGTGCTTTTACTCCATGCCCACACAAATGGTGTCGGTATAGGCTGCACCAGTAGCACTGGGTCATGTCCGTCGACCTGGCCCACTCACAATACGTGTATTTATTTTGCTGCAGGAATTCTTTCTTTTACTTTTTTTTTTACTCATCACATTTTCTTTTGTCACTCTCCCCTCTAGCCGGGAGTGTAGCTGCTTTACATATGAAGCACACATAGTGCTTGGTAGGTATGGCCGTTACAGGTGGCTGTGCGATTTTCAGATGGACAGTGTCTATACTCTGTGTAATTTGTAAACCATAGGCTACAAGTATTTGTAAAGATACATAATGTTTCTAATTCTTACCATACAGCATGTGCATACGACTGAATGAAAAATGTTAAGGTGCTCGTTTGATCTGCAGTGTCATGATGCTGAGTGTTCACAATGCCATACCCTGAAAGGTAAGATGCAGTAACCCTTCAGTAGGAATATTTTCACCACTTTTTACATGGTAAGATAAGATGTACTCTCTGATAGACCCATACGGACCCTGGCACTGATGCTACCACCACCTTGAACTACTCCGCCACTTTGGGAAGCCACCCTTGGCGGCAGTCAGCATATAGGTCTTGTAAATAGTGACTAGATCCAATAATAACAAGCCCCTACCGTGGGCCTTAATTAAGGTATACTGAACCGAGAACTGAGAAGGTTCTATTTACTACAACAGCTGTTACACGGGGTTGGGATGGGGGAGGTCAGGTCACATCAATCCTGTCCTTCACTATGGAGAAACCTGGCCTGTGCTTAATAGGTACAAATTATCATACAACTGTATATCTACAAAGGAAAGATGAAACTGGTTGAAAAATCTCCTCAATGCAAGTGCTCCCATTAACGTGCTGAAAAACTAAATGTTTTTATCAATTCTGAATGTGGGTAGAAAATATCCCCAAAACCCTCCTCGGGTTTCGCTGCTCACAGAGCGGTATAATTAGTTTTGCTGGTCGACGTTTCGGAGTCCTCACCTTCTTCAGGACTGTTTTATTACATAACCAAACATGTACAGCCATGATTCTGGAGCCCTTTTACAGGGATCCCTATTTACTCATGGTAACCTGGAGCTTCTTCACAATGCCTCTATAGGTATCACACGCTTATGTTTTCATATGCAGGACAACACGTGTAATGATTTGTTTTATTAATTCCTAATTTCCTGTGGCAAAATCACATGATAAGTAATTCACCTATCCGTTTGAGCGCACCTGTTCTTTAAATCTCAACTACCTGTTGCCATCTGAAAAAGGAGCTGTCGTATACTGTAGAGGAATTCTTGCATCTTATGTTAAGTACGTGTTTGCACTACAATTACGGTTTGCTGAAAGAAAAGTCCCAGGTTACTTCACCACAGTTGCAGCTTGCTATATGTAAGGTCCCTGTAAGGTCTAATAACGGTGTATCACAGTTGCAGCTTGCTGTATGAAAAGTCCTACCTTGCTGCACAGTCTTTGCTGCACTATATTTGTGGCTTGCTGTATGAAAAGTCTCAAATTGTGTCACTAGAAAAGTCCCTTATCACTACCTCATAGCTCAAATTTGTATGAAAAGTCCTACATTGCTAACTTCCAGAAGCTAGATGAAAAAAGCTGGATTGATGATTTTGCCATGTTAGCCTGAGCGAGGTCTACCCTACAGTACATACTGAGTGGTGCAGTGACTGTAGTATATCTGGGACTGAGTCACTCTGTGCGGGTGGGCCTCCAGCAGCCAGAGTACAGCAGTCCTCCTCCTACACCCTACCTACCTACCAAACCCAGTCAGTGTTAGTGCCTCCAGGTGTAGCCCAGGAGTACCACCTATAGGGCACACACCCAGCAAACTTACCCTCAATAACACCACTCTAACCTGACTCCATCCCCAGGAGGGATTAGGTCTTCATCTGTGGATAACTCCAATCTGGATCGTGGTGTGAAGGGGAGTGGGCACAAAGGAAGCATTGGTAGTGTTACAGTGGCTGAAGGAGACTTCAAGGGAGGGGCGACCCTATCTGAGTTTTACCACAATCACCATGATTATACTCAGTAAGTATCTCCCTGTAGCTATGCTTTTTTATTGTGTGGGTAACTGTGGGTGCACGCAAGTGAATGTATGGGACGGAGGTATAAGTGCTGCGAAATTCAGTGAGGGAATGCAGTTGGTTAGAGAAAGAGAAACTTTTATTTTTCATTCAATAGTGTATCATTACAGCAACATTAGAAAGGTAGACCGTCATGAAAGTGAAAATCACACATGCAATTGTCTAGGAATCCATCAAAAATATTCTCTAGCCAATTTCTTCTTTGGTGGCCATATATGCCTCTTAAACAATGCAATATGCAAATAACGCCAGGGATCCCAAGCGTGTGCTTCAGTGCAGCATTACAGTTTACCCCAGCATTACGTAGGCAGTGTAAAAATTCCTTCGTCTGACACTTGACCTCTTTCCTACAGGAGATGAAAAAACACAATATAAGCAAAGCTGAGAGTCAGTACGACCTTGGTCTAGTACTGACAGAGAGATGGGCAGACCCTCTGCATGTAACTCCAGGGTAGACACAGGGGGTAGCTTACAGGGTGAGAAACCATGGCAAGCAGAAGCTGGTTCGCATTTTCTGACTGATTTGCCTGTCTTTTAACTTTCATTTGCAAAAGGAGGCTTATAGAAGCCTATCCCTCCTGTACAATTTACTATAGTACAATATTAGCCATATTGGGGCGATATCTACCAAATGATATCATATCAATCCGAAGCAAAGGAAGGCGTTCAATTAACCATAAAGGAGAGTGTTATTTTAAGTGTTGAGATATAAAGTATGGGGCTGACAAATGACTATTTGACAGGAGGGGTAATCATGGCTAAAGGGTCGATACTGGCAGAAATGTTGCCGATCGGCATTATAGTATCACAGCGGGATTGAAACCAGACGTCTGTGGTGTAAGTGGTGCTGGCTTCCTCAATCCCTGCGTTTTTGGAATGCCATGGTGATGGAATGTCATTGCAGTAGATCGTACAGTACATGTATATGGCAGCATGATATTGAACGAAGGAAATAGGTCTGTGCTAGAGGAGTTGATCGAGACATTTTGAGGTCACCCTTTAACTGTTATCGCATTGACAGTGTTATTCAGAGATGCCAGACCCTCAGAGGTTCATCTATTTTCAGAGTTTATGAGGCCCCTCAAATTTAGACTTAAGTGAAGTTTGATATGTTGAGAAATCCCTCCACTGGTAAAGTGTTAATAATTAAAGGGCTGTAAAGTTTCAGAGGTTGGACCATCACCCAATTGACGCCTCTGAATGATTACAGATCTTGGGTTATGATATACATTTCCATACTTTACCGGTATTCTTCACAATTCTTCTAACGATTTTAGTTGTACATTTAGATCTGAAAATAAGGAACATATGTAGGGTATTGATTATACCAACATAGTATGAGTCAGTATTCCATGGGTTTGTTGGCAAAGATGCTCTGGACAGCTATCAACTCACCCTGTGATACCCCCAGTCAGCCTGTCTCACATGGCAAAGAAGTGAGCAGGGAGAGATGGTTGTAGGCTGAGTAAGACGTCACTCATGTTTGCTGATGGAGGACTCCTCCTCATGAGTGTCTAGATAAGATATTACTGCCCAGGGTGAATCCCACTCCAGCAGGTTCAGTGTATGTATACACACTGACAACATTGTGGTGTACCTATACTGTATCTCTGGTCATGTCATGATCTTGTTGAGCAAATTCCCTGTTCAATTCGGTTATACCTTGTGAGCTTATACTTGTGTTTCATGCATACATACAATTCGGACGTGAGGAGAGAATTGTGCTGTAAATTTAACAGTAAAATAATCTAAAGATGAGTCAGATAGTTACACTTTCGCTAGGTGTCTAAATGCAGGAGCGCAATGAACAATCACTAGATCAAACTTCTATCCTTGATTTAAGCCTGGCCACCCTTAAAAATATGTTCGTTTCCTGTCCAGAGGGTGGGATTTTTCAGACCCATGAGGGAGGGAGGGGGAAATTTTTTTTTAGGAAAATATTTTTATTTGTCATGAACATTGTAAGCAGGGATGGCATGAAATTGCTATCACGTTCTAAGATTTAGTGATTGGAAGCCTAAATTCTTGAGCTGATGGATAAAAAAAATCTTTTTCCGGAACTCAGGAAAAAATTTTCCCATTCTCACAAAAAAAATCCACCAGGCCTCTGGACAGGAAACGAACATATTTTTAAGGGTGGCCCCATCCACTAATAGGCATAGATACACCATAAACCACATCCTAATACATCACTAGCACTTGTAAACCATAGCTGTTGCAGCATCATTGAGGACCACTCTAGGAGCCCTGGATCCAAGCCAAGCAGTTACGCAGTCAATCGGCCAAGTTGAAGCCAAATCCTTCGGTCCAAGAGAGCCCCTTTATATTGGAGGCAGATCAGATTGGTGGATGGTAGGGATCTGGAAGATCTACTAGTATTGGTATTTTGGCGATCTGGAATCATCAGGTGCCCCATTGTTCCGTTCTGTTCGTTATTGCCGTAAATGGGACTTTTGCTTTTTTAATTCTGCACATTAGATCTTGTTAAAAAGATAAAGTGAATAATCTGAAAGTGGGACCTGTGTTAGTGTGTTGTACGCATGTACAAATGTATTGATAGACCCAATACTCTGCTCCATCGTTTAGACATTTATAATCAATTGGAGTAAGATTATGAAACATTTACATTTAAGATAGAATTATCAGATTATTAGTAAAATCCTACATCATAGTCATGACATGGAAACTGAAGATACGATATGTAGACTAGTTTAGGGACCTGAACGTTATCGTGGTTTGAACGCCATCACGTCCCTACTATTTAATAGGACCCACGTGCTATATTTTGCGCAATATATTTCATATGTTAATACCGCCATTTCCCCAGCAGATATGCCATCCATGTGGTCTGGTCATAAAATAGAACCACCATTTAATGTAATAATTACCAAAGGAGCATACCCAGCTTTACTCCAGTAGCCATCAGGAGCAGGGAGGAGGGGTGAGCACTGGATGAAAAGCTATAGCCCTGGGCGTTGTGTTTGTTATCCTTGGCTGAAAACTGCTGCCAAAAAGCCAGGCCTGCCAGAGGGGGGCGTATCACAGCCCGTGTTTTACCAGCCTAAACAAATTACTGTAGCAACCACACAGCTGCTACCATGACGACGGCGTCACATAACCATAGCAACCACAGCAGGCTGGTGAGTGACCCGATCTGTTGTTAGGATCCAAGAGCACGTGTATATATACCTTGTTGTGTGCTCAGCTCATCTGAAACTGTAATCAGAGGTAACTTAGTGGTAGGATAGAAGTGGTGCTAGGTGTAATGTTAGGAAATCAGAGTTGTTTGACATGTAAACCCGGGCCTGTAAAGCTTGCTCATAAAAGCCTCAGTCAACTGATTGATTCGTGCTCTTCAGTACAATTCAGCTTCCATACAATAACATTCAAACATGTATGATAAATGTAACCTATAATTACCTGTCCCCTACACCTTCTTGACATACGATCATTGGTCCAATTTTTAGTTGGTAAGCTTGGTTTTCTGATAGTAAAACACACGCAACCTCCGCATATTTCACACATGCCTTGTGTCCGCGCCTTGAATGAACATGCTTGGGGGACAAGCTCAAATCTAGCAGATCCCATCCGTGCCATACCAGACTCAGCATGGATTCATTCCCACCAGCTGATAGGGCGTGACCCCTCCTCCAGGGTTCACACAGATACCCCTTGACCCTTGGTTACTGACTGGTCGGTGTACTTAGGTGTAGCCCAGCTCACAGGTCAGGGAGATGTCCAGGGTAACTGGACCCTCACATGGGGTCATCTTCATAGAGAGGAGGCTGTGAGATGCCTAACATACTTCAAGTGCCTCCTGCCATGGCTCCCAGTGCACATGACACGATAAGGAACTGATATGGTGATCTTTGGGAAATGGTAGTGAGTACTTCAGTCAACAGAGTGCAATCTGTCTCAATGCAATTAGGGGGGGGGGGCTGGTGGGTTTGAGGGGGGGGGGGTCAAACAGATTTTCAACCCATTGACCGGGGGGTCAGAATATTTTCAAAACATTTCACCCCATCACCCCACCACCCACCCACCCCCCCCCCCCCCCCCCCCGTCGTTAAAAATTGGTCACTCCCTAAAGGGCGCCCCTGTAGCCTTTATAACTGCACCCTATGTGCACTGCCACATTAAGGGGAGAGCCACCCGGGAGTGCCAGAGTTCATGTCTCACCTCTGTATCTTGTGTTTCAGAAATCCATATTGACCAGCACCAGTCTGTTCATTAAAACATGTGATTTCGCTGGGGAAATTTCGTACTATGGTGTAACAGGATGATGGCTATACATTGTATTTCAATGCAGGCGCTAGAGTAGGCATGCAGTGGTAGACAGTTGGTTATGACACGTCTAACCCTTTGTCTTTCAAAAGAAACATAGACCTATGGAATTATAGGCGGGGCCCATTTCAATCACCTGCCGATGTTTCCTCTATTTCTCTCCTGTTATTCATCCCACTGTCATTTCGATATATTAAATATAGTACTATTGCTTAATAAAAAGAATATAGCTATATAGAAAAGTTAATCACATTCATGCATTTCTACTCAGACCTCCTATTCATTAGAAAACCCATATCCATCATAACTGTGACGTTTTTGGAGACCCAACACCTAAAAAAACATTCCCTCATAAGCTCACACAACGCCCACCCATCAACACACACACAGACTCTGGAAGGACAGTGACCCGCAATGGCCACTGCAGGTCACTCCTTTTCTCCATCCCAAAGCCTCTTTCGGTTGACTGGCAGTGACGCCCTCACCCGTTGTCAGGTCGATGGTTGCCCAGTTTCGGAGGACAACCACCTGCTTCATAGTTCTGCTTTTGACCCTTGGAGCCTTCCCCCAACACCTCAATGCTTCTGCCCGGCTTCTGTCATGCTTTTAGGCTGGAATCAATGCTCTTTAGATTCAGACTTTTCTACCACACTTGCTTAAAGAATTGATTTGCAGCAGAACTATTCCACAGTCCATGTATTCTAGGTTAGGACATAAACTGCATAAATCAGCGCCTCAGTGCAACATGGTTGTAACTTCATTTTTCAGGTTTTGCAGGAGAGGCAAATGAAGTGTTACAATTACTCTGCCGACTAAGGTGGTTTAATTATCAGCAAATGAAATAACACCAAATATTCACTCCGGTCCTCTCGGGGGACGGTGGTACCCATCTCATAGCTGTTATCAGTGATAACCACTTTCACTTGGGCCCGTGGGCACACATATGCTAGACAGCTTCAATGCTTTCATAGTAGGCATAGTAGATAGATTAGCCTTTAGGGTCAATAGATGTTAAAACTGAAGAAAACTTAAATTGTCGAAATATCAGTAACAACCTTGTTGCACTGAGGCAATGAAATGTGGTTTCAAATAGGGGGTTTCTTGTAATTTGAAGATCTGGGTTGGATAAATTGAAATGATGAATGACATATGTAGACTAGATACTGCAGATGCTCATGTGGAGTGCAGACATGCCGTACAGAGTGGAGGGATAGTCTGCTACAGTTGAACATGTCATGTGGAACAGTTTATACTCATACATGAGCCCATAGGCAGTTTACATGCAAAGGTTACAAGACCAGATCAGCTTTATCCAAGTAAAGGGCACCAACTAGGTGCATATAAAAGCCATATCCAGCACGTTTTCAGGAAGTTAAGGCGACCTGGAAAGTAGGTTTCTTACATAAGTGAAACTCTCTTACATTAAAACATCGACAACGTGTTGTAGAAGAAATTTCAACACCTCTCATGTTGGGAATGGTTATGTAGCAACCTATTACAAAATGCAGGGGCGTAGGAAAAGGGGGGGGGGCAGGGGGGCCTGGGCCCCCCTCCCCCAATCATGAAGGAGGTGGGGCCTGAGTATGTCTGCCCCCCCCCCCCAATATTTTCCAAGAACTCATAAACACAGTGGAAAAGAAGCTAAAACTTTACATCTCAAATTAGGTTATTATGGTGATGCCATAGGGAAAATGGGGGTCTGAGCCTAAAGTCAGATCCAAAATTTACCAAAAATTACTTTTCTATATAAAATCTATATACGCATTATATAGACGGCATCACGCATCAGCCGACAATTCAAGGTGGTCGCAATGGTGCCCTCGCCGGGCCCCCCCCCCCCCCGATGAAGATTTGCTTCCTACGCCTCTGAAATGTACTTTTGTATAGCATGGGCAGTAACATTATAGACGTCACAACATTGCATACGTGGTGGCAGTCCAATAGCAACGTCATTTAAAAACGGTAGTGCTATATTACAAAGTGAGTCACTCTCCTTTACATTAAAAACAGAAGATAGAAAAACATGATTTGTGGTGAAAGGGTATGTGTAGCAGAGCTGGTGTAGATTTCTATGACGACTGAAGACGTCAGAGTGAGTGACTCACCGTGAGCAACTACTTAAAATAGGCCATGGGGAGCTTGGACAAGTCAGAGTGTATAGTATGTACTAGACAGGTACTGGGGCTCAGGGACATGTTACATGTTCTCCCTTTAATCGACCTTACTTGTCCTCTATCGGCAGTATCATGCATTGTCTTCAGTGCAATAGATGGACGCCTACGCTGTCTACATACTATGCCTTTATTGCTGCCATCCATGCTTCACTTCTCTGTAAAACAATAGCAGATCTATACTACTCGTCCTAAAGCCCTCATAGAGGATGGATTTTCATCTTTTGAAAATAGTACGATAAAACACAGTGGAGAAGTCTGTCCAGTTGTTCATGTTTTAATATACTTAAAGCACTCTTAGTCCCTCTCCATACCCACGTGCCACACCCACTCACCAAACCAGGCAGGGGCGTAGGAAAAGGGGGGGCCAGGGGGGCCTGGGCCCCCCCCAATCATGAAGGAGGTGGGGCCTGAGTATGTCTGGGCCCCCCCAATATTTTCCAAGAACTCATAAACACAATGGAAAAGAAGCTAAAACTTTACATCTCAAATTAATTATTATGGTGATGTCATAGGGAGAAAGGGGGTCTGAGCCTAAAATTTACCAAAAAACACTTTTCTATATGAATTCTAAATACGCATATATAGACACCATCATGCATCAGCCTACAATTCAAGGTAGTCGTGATGGTGCCCTCGCCGGGCCCCCCCAATGAAGATTTGCTTCCTACGCCTCTGCCAGGGTGTTTGTGTGGGCAAGTATATCAGGAGGGCATGTGATAGACGGCCGATTGATCCCTCCGCCACCCTCCACCCAACCACACAGGCTACATTTTTGAAAGTATATTTCAGACTGGCTTCCATGGAGCTCCCAGAACCATTTCTAAGTGTTTTTTTTCTGTGGCCTTTCTCATGTTACGGGAAACTATAGTCCACACGGCGTGCTCTGCATTATGTAGCATGGCTTCAACATAGCATTCATGTGGATGAGTAATTGTAAAGCGTGTGGCTTCACGGAAATCGACATTGCAAAAAAAAAAGCCACATTGTACCCCTGGTATAGCTAGACTCTGCATGATAAAAACTGGCGGACCAATCCTTAATATAACACCATATCTTTTGGTCACGGTTCCCACGGTGTCATGGAATGTCAAGGAATAAAAAGTTGTCAGGGAAAGTCATGGAATGCATAGAATTTCTGAGATATCATTAGGAGTCATGGGAAGTCATGGAAATGGGAAAAAGTGAATATCTATTGAAAAATCCAAGGAATTTTCCACTTCTTCGTCCTCAAGCGCAGAAAGTTTGTCTATGGGTCAAGCTCGATTATGTCCAATATTAGATAATAATGTAATGGAGAATTTTGATTTTTGTCATGGAAATGTCATGGAAATTAAGTCGGATGTTTAAGTGGGAACCCTGATTGAACAAAACTGGACGAATCAAAATATCCACAAACAATTACAGGGAAACTAAAAAGCAAATAACATGTAACAGCTCTAATGTAATCTACTACATTGAGTGCAAATGTTGCAATAAAGATATGTGGGAGAAACCTAGAGAAAAGTGGGCACCAGGATAGGTGAACACATAGGTGATATAGACCACAAGAGATACGACAAAAGTGAAGTAGCATACCACTTCAACCGCCCTGGACATAAAGGCAGGGAGGATATAGAAATATATATCCTAGACTGGGTGTATGAACACTCAGAATCAAAATCGGGCACCGAATTGAGAAAGAAAATAGAATTTTCTTGGATACAACGTCTGAAGACAATTGTACCAAATGGAATGAACATTTTGGAGAGCCTCTATGGCTAGACCCGGTAATAAAAGCCACGTCATTTTTTCCCAACGCCCACTTAAAAATCAATTATGGTGCCCCCAATTCTTGAACCTGATTTTTAACAACAAGGGTAAAGGAGGAATCCATAATACAGTACCTAGGTGTCTAGCCAAAAATGCTGCCAAGTGACAGGAGCAGCCCTGGTCCTTTGCCGCACCACACAGTGTGAACATAACATTTTGTATCTCAGGTCAACCCCATGTTGGAAAATAATTTTTAAGCTGTACAGGGGTAGACACTAACATTTGGGACCTTTGGCCGCCCGGGCCAGCCCTTTAGTATAGAGCAATGTATTTTCAAATATTCTTCTAGCCAAATGGCCAATTAGAAAAAAAATCACTGGCCCACAACCAAAACTACTGGCCATTGGCCTCCGGGCCAGTGTTAATGTCTACCCCTGTTACTTTGTCACTATAGCACCACTTAGTATGATAATTTTGTATAGACCATAGTTCTTTGAACATAGAATCCACTATAACATAGGGCTTTGCCCTAACCGTAAACATTTTTTCCTACGTAAACATGTGGTAGTGGTTAGATGGACCATAACAACAACACCAGAGACAGTGGATATCACATCTAGAATCCGGTCTAGAATCCTAAGCGGGAGGGGAGGGCACTCAGTACCGGATTGTGTACTGGCTGAGGTACCAACTCCGAAAAGCGGTGGCAGTCAACATGTCTGACTGGCAAAAAATGGGCAGTTAATGAGATGAAAGTTTGCAATTAGGAGGCTGTGAATACCGGTTATAACTGATCTAGGAATAGGGAAAGTTTACGTATTTAGTTCATTCCAGAGCTTTGATATTTTGTTGAAATTGTCTCAAGAACCTCATTGTTTATGCACAGATGGCACAAATAGGAAACATTAATCTAAGCGTTTGAAAAGGAGGGCGTTGCATATCTTGCATCTTTAAGTGGCGAAAGGGGAGGGGGGTCTGTAGTTTCACAGTTGGCACCTACCACCAAAGAGTCAGTACAGCCACTATCTTTGTGTCATTTTGATACTCGTTGTGATCTGAATCTAATGGTACATACATTTCGCTTTTGCTGAATATAGAGAGCTCTATGAATGATAGGTAAAAGCGTGTAATGTGCTCAATTTATATAATCTTCTTCCTATGAACTGAAATAGATAATAAACCACACATGTATCAGTCTATGTGTTTAGTTACTTAGTATACTCAGTTTTTCGGACAGTTATAAAGAATGATGATGTTTTATTTAAACATTTTAGGTCCCAATTAGGCATGGTATATAGACTGGTACATATGCAGGGACGTACGTCTTCAGGTTTTATCAGGATTTCCTGATTTCTGAAAATTTTGAATGACATGTATTTTCCTTATATGAGTGGTAAGGAGGGCTGTTTAGAAAAATAGAAAGCTTTTATATCAAGTAAATATATGGCTTCCTGATTTTTGCCCATACCTGACTTACATCCCTGCATATGATACTTACATTGGTAATACACGCGGATTTTTGTGCTTAAGCGTGTCTCTATTTGCATGATTCAGGATAATCATGTTTGCAGCAGTTGACTGTGTTCTGCACATATCGGTATATCTACCCAGCGATATGCCTATAGCAAGATACTGTCATATCTGAAGCCCTTTACCCTACTAGCTGCTGCCTACACACTCTAGCAGTCTAGAGCTATGTACTCTTAGGGACCAATGAATCCGTATTTCACACACATGAAAGCTTGTCCTAGGACGAACATACGTTTTCCTTTCCAATCCTATACTGACTTAGCATGATTAATTATTAGCCAATGAGATAACCCTAACTATTCACTGCGGCCCTCTCGGGGACCAACTGGTACCTATCTGATAGGTGTTATCAGTAGAACTCGCTGCTAACAAGCTCCAGTAATGGCTGCGCCCATGGGACAACCTGCTACCTCGGAATACATGGGGGGTCAATATCATGTAGAGAAAAAGAAATCAAAGTTATAAGGAATTCCTTCATATGATTCCTAATACTAGATCTAGATCAATAAAAACAAATACTTGTTGTCATGTCAAGGTCTAGTATATGTAAACACTGCACATAGCTTATCCACAGAGCAACTTTTATGATGCTCATGCAGACAACTTAATATTGTACCTCATTTATTACACCTAGCCATGAGCAATGCTAACCCCCATGATGGCCCTCATGGTCACACTTTGTCTGTCTGTGCAATAGTCATACCCATATGGTCCATATCCACACTGTGTTTGTGACGTGTGTATGCACAAACTAATCATGACGTTTATTATCTGTTGGTGCTGGCCTTTCTGCTCATGTACTTTGGAATGGTATTTGCTTATTTCATTGCATTGTGTTGCTTTTGGGTCATATTAAATTTTACCTTTCACTCAGTTTACTTCGAAAAATTTTCTTCAAAGATTACAATGATTTTTTTTTCTGGAAGTGGAAATTAAAGATAGACTGTAGTACTGGATAATACTGTCTCTAAATCTAGATCTGGTGCACATCTTATCAAATACTCCTGTATCAGAATTGCAATTAACCAAAGACTTTATAGACGTGCCTGAATGATATCTATAGTGTTCAGTTTTAACACTAGGTGGCAGCATGTTAAAGGCGCACTGAACATGCAGACAAGCTTTCTTCTTCTTTATATCACATTCAACATCCTTCTTCAGTACAGTTACATCAATGACGATTTAAACAGGCATCCTTTGTACAAGTATCAAATAGTCGATACCTTAGAGCATACTCAAATGAATACATGCATGCTCAGCTAGCTCAGTTCTTCTGCATGCTCATATCATAGTAATATCACATCATGAGCTGCTCCTTTCCCCCAAGTGAGCAACTCATAGCATGGGCCTAGGAAATAGTGAACGAGCAAGTCTTGAATGTTGTTGGTTGTAGAGGTTTTGTTTTTGATTAAGTTGTAATTTTTCATTTCACCAGACTCAGAAGGTTCGGAAGGCCTTGATTCAGAGAATGGCCGAGAATGGAATGACAACGTAGAGGAACCAGAGTTAGAATTCGACGAAATGGGGCTAGAACTTGCCGCCCAAGATGGTCAGTTTCCTGTGATTTCTGTCGTTCGCTTGGTTCTGCTTTTATAGTTATGCACATCCGATACCATATACACCTGCTTTTATGCCATTGTATTCTCGTAATATAAACCTATGTAAAACCTCGTTGAAACATTTATCAACATTTTCCTCTATTGTTTAAATGTAAATGTTTAGTATGTGTAGTTTATAACTCTTTTATACAGCGACATATATACATGTTAATCAGTCTGTTTGAGTACTTCAAAATATTAGTCAACGTCTTCTCAGTTATCTTCAAAAACCTTAATCACTTTGAAATATTCATTTCCTAAACAATTATCTCAAATTAGTAATGACTATTTTGGTTAATGGTAGTAATGAAATAACGTTGATATTGTGAGGTGTATAGATCAATTGTTCATGTAAATGCATGTTGTAAATAGATGTACTTCCACACACACTAACACCACTGACACAACCCAAATGAACAATGTGCCTCTGACACCTCATACGCACACCTTTTACTAACAGATCTATTCAGAGTAGTCACCAAACATTGTAACCGGTGATCCTTTTTCTTTGGTGATCCACCACGTATCCCTGATCAGTTTGCCTTGTGCCTGAGCAGAACAGGGTCACGAATTAAATGTTGGTAAATATTTATGGAACTGTGGTTGATAGACGTTTTGATCCATGCGTTCCAAGCAGACTTAAAGAATTTATAAAATACAATAGCACACCATAAGGCCAGAAGGTAGGTGGGGGTAAACTTTATCTCTCTAACTAATGACTGGTTGCAGAGCGTTTTACCTGATCTATACATTCTCGATATTCCACCATCATATTTTGTACAGGCCCTTATATTTTTTCCACTGATGCAAATCTTAAGTAAAATATATTGTTATTGAAATGATAACTATGTCTTAGGTATGTGGTAAATGGTGTAATGTGTAGATCAGGTAACATATGCACATGTGAAACTGATATATGCTGTGTCATAAGGTAAGTCAATACATGCCATTCATAAACAGTAGTGTTTGCACAAACCAGAACGATTATCTACCTGTTGACGATTCTTCATGGAGACCTTTATCAATGTTATGCGATGGCAAGTTTGCAGGGATCTGAACATTTGAATTCAGTTCTGGGTACCAAAGGCCCTCCTGACAAGTCCTTTTACTGAATAGTTCAGCACCAAGCAAGCTTCATATACCTCTCCCCCCCCCCCCAAGCCAGAATGTACGCAGCAAGCTATACATGCTGCACTTCATACTCGGAGCATGATGTGATTTTCCTGAGAGGGTGAACAAAAATAGACAGTATGGATTGTATATGCCTGGTGTGAATTAGTATTCGTTATGGATTTGACCCCGAATGACGGTAGTATTTGTGCGCATAACAAGATTATAGAACCCATGGACACTTTAACCAGTTGTCTGCCCCCCCCCCCCCATCGCCTATTAGAGCCATGCAGTAACCATGACAGTTTTCTTACCAATACAGCCCGATACAAGAACGACTTCCGATACAGAAGGGCGCTCAACACATTCACACAGGGACGAGGTACAGATTACCATTACCGTGTTCATGCCATATAGAATCAAGACAGCATGAAATGCTTTATTCCCTTCAAAGTGAACCCTCTCTCGGACCCATTCCTAAAGAAGTTTCTATGTGAAACAACTGAATCTTGCTCGCGTATTCCAAGCATCTTGCTATTGGGCTCCTCCCTCCTTAACGCTCCTCATTTGACTTGCTGCCCAAACCTGACCAGGGGATCGGCCTTTGACCGACTGTTGAGAATTATTGCATGTTCAGCAATTACTCGTCTTCCAAGAAGTTCAAATCTCGCCTCATGAGCCTACATTCAGAGACGAAGAATAGTAAAAACCACCTGCAGGCTACTCAGTGTGATGCCTCTTAAGTAACTTAATGCCCAGAGTTTATGACTCAAGAATAGTGGTTAGAGGCGTATCGATGAGAATATGCCTGTACCATCGTTAAAGTTATCAATGCCTTGAAATATGTAATACTATTTCTACCTCTCTTTAACCCTTGACCGGGCTCTTGACCCTGTACAAACGCTCGATAAACCCACTCCATACTACGTTCTACCCTGAAATGGGAGGATATCCCATCTTTTCTCTGTCATATATTATGCTCACAGCCCAAGTTAAGTTATGCATCTTGAGATTTTCTCTGCATTATTTCTTTATGGCTCTGTACAATTCTTAGACAAAATGCATTTGTGCGAATCCTCATAAGGCTTTATTGGGTATCTCCAACGCATGGCTTCACCTATGTAACATGCCCTTAGACTTAACCAATTAGATAAACAATACCTGAATACATACACCTACCAAGTGAATTCTAAAACTAAGTTTGCTGATTCTGTACTTGAAGGATTTAGATAATAGGTTTCTTGTTAGATCTGATGTTATTTTCATTCATAAGAAAGCTTACACTCAGACGGTAGTCACCATCCAGTGATATGTTAATAGGGAAGTGCTGCTAACACGGGACCTTCAGTGCAAAGCTATAACTTGTAGGATGATACACTGGAATTTAATATTATAATCAGAATAATCATATATGATAATTAGAAATAGGTATATGGTAGTATGATACATCTTGGTTGCAATGTATTAGGTATACAGTAGAAATTGAACCATGTAATGAACAAGTAATCAATGCCTAACATGTGATGAGTCACATGTATCAGCCAATAACGCATGAGGCATGAGTCACATGTTAGGCATTGACTACTTATTTTATTACATGATTAATCAGTGAAATATCAATAAATTCAATTTGAAAAAAAAAATCATTCACCTCCCCAAGGGACTCGAAGCCTGCCATAGTAGTGTGAGTAGCCCCACAATAGTACAGCAAGTCAGCACAGGTAAAACCTGGACCTGTCTGAGTCTTGAACACCCAACCTTCAGATCAGGAGTTGAAGATCTTACCACTAGACCACCAGGCCATGTGTAAGAATCCAGTGTTGAAGGCTCTACACATACACCACTGAGCACTATTTATTACTTTTTTACTTAAAATGCCAAAAACCTTTAAAATATGCCTGGGACCATATGTTCAAAATACTATTTTTGGACCAGTAACATTACAAGCTATGTTGTGGTCAATTTATAGAGATATTTAGTTATTCTAAGACATCTTTCTCTAAACATTTGTGCCAACACTATGTAATCCTATGACAAAGTCACTCAGACTTCAAGATTATATATCTTGAAAACTAGCCTGGAACCCCCCTATTTTCTGTTCACTATGTACATTGTATATATACAGGGAAACACTCTGTTTCTTGTCAGTCCCTGTGGCACACTGCATAGGGAGTTGGATTTTGGATCAGTAGGGTATCGGTTCGAACCCTACCTCTGGCAATGAAATTCTCGTAGGTTTTAACATGTGACATATGACATGTAAGGTGTGCCTGATATCCATGGATAACAGGAACTGGGTGCCTGATATCCATGGATATCAGCACACCTTACAAAGGTCATGATGCATGCATCATGGTGTGCAACACACTGATTACAGCGACAACTCTTCCTGGACTAGTCACTGATGCCTAGGACGGTTTACTGGAAATCTGGGGTGGAGTGAAAGGGCTGTGCTCATCCCCTCCAAAAAGTAGTTCCAGCATGTACCACCAATAATGTGGCATTTTTCAGTAAATACTAGTCAAATCTGACAGTTGGGATTACAAACAGTTGTTTACAAAAGATAATTTGCCACGTACAATTCGAACATTAGTCCTATTGGACATTCTATCCAATCTCTCACCCAATAAATTTATAATAGTGCCTGAACTACACAGTTCTTGAATAATTATCACACTCATGGAATTTTCCATTAACTTGAAAAAAATCCATAGAACACCCTGTCTCTATAAAATAATTGCAATGATTTTGTATAGAGACCCAGTGAAGACCCTGAGTCAACCCTAAACCTGTGGGCACAATGAGCATACCCCTAAGTACCCTCATTAGTGTCCAACAGTGAAAATGATTTTTTTGCCACCCATCAATACAAATTTATGAAGTCAAAAAAATCTAAATTAAACCTCCTTGATTTTGATACCGCTCAATTAATTTTTAGTGATTTATTGGCCAGCCAGAATCATTAAAATTAATTTATTTCAGGTGCAGTCTGAAGATCTCCTAAGGTGAAACCGCCCGGTTCCTCTAATTAATCACACAGTGATGAGGACCAATCAGGTGTTAGCCATCCTTATGGCAACCAATACCCTGACAACATTCCTAAACAACAAACACTTGTTTTGATTGGTCAATCTAGGTCATGTGATAACCACTATAAAAGGGCACTTTTCAAAATTGTGCCTTCATTCCAGCGGTAACTGCCAACCACAGCACATACCCCGTATCAAATAAGTTGTTTACAAACAAGCCTAGCTGTCACTTTCATAAATAGCTATCTTTTAGCAGACTCCCCACATTTCTCTCAATAATCCAACTTAGGGAGTTTCTTCCATAATATCCCTGTCCAAATTTTGAAGTGTCATGTGTGGAAATGGAAATTAAAAAAGTTTGACAGGAGCAAGCACATGGCTCTGTTTACAAACGAAAGATGTAGTGCCAGGTGCAAGATGTAAGCGATGACTTCCCGCATTTGAAGTCTAGATTTGTAAGTGTGGGTGTGCAATATTGACAGGTATCAGGATGGGAATATCCAGGAAAAGCACCCTGAGTCACAGAAATCGTGTAATAAGGCCTATAAATAATGATCGTATTGGCATCAAGAGGCAGCAATCTAACATAAAGAAAGATGTTTGTTTTGCACTTTCCTTTCTGTATTAATTGTAGTCTTTTATGTTGGAGGGTGGGGTGGGGTAATTTCTTTCTTCTTTCTTATAGGGTATGAGAGTTCTTTACTCAGTATTTTATTCAGAAACATTCTGGCTACTGAGTGTTCAGTCTAACGTGCCTAACAGTTACTGGCCTTTACACTAGGGGGCACCACCATATTTGCTACTGTGTTCTAATCGTCGTACTGACATTATGTTGCTGCTGCTGACATCTTGCTCCGTGTATTGTGCATGGGGCGACCCAAATAGCTATCCAATAACGACAAATTTTGACCTGTGGTGTTCAAGATTGGTCTATGGAAGGAATCTTGCTCTCAGCTACTCATCGTTTGGTCGTTGCTCCCCTTCTTTATGCCACTCAAAAAAACAAAACAAAAACAGGTTTCTCATCACCAACCCCTGAAAAATATGACGAGGGCGATTTTTTTTTTCTCCCTTTTTTTTTTTTTTTAGTTTGGGCATAGATCTCTATTGAGACATAATGTTTACCGTCTCCCGGTTATTTGAGACCAGAATTAAGTTTCGATTTTAGTACTTATGAGTTTACTGATTATAAGAAATTGTTAAAATACACTCAATATCTTGCCCCCTGCATTGCTGTGATCGTTACCTTTAATTTGATACCAAATATGCCCATATTTGTCTATTTTTCATCTAGTTTTTGACTAAAAATCTGTAAAAAAATAAAAAAGAAAGAAAGAAAAAGTCAAAACAAAACTTTTTAGATGCGCACGGTGATGAGAAACCAGTTTTTATTTTTTTTTGAGTGGCCTTAGCCATACCAACGAGTACAGAATGTTATCTGCATGGGCTTTTTGAGTTTATCTTCTTTGGTTTGGCATTCTGATTTATTTATAGAATAATAGTAACACCTGAAATAGAAAGTGCATTACAGGTGATTTTAAGGTAAAACTCTTTTTTTTTCATGCATAACATAGGGTAATGTAACACCAGTCCATGTGACGTCTGTGCATTAATAGAATCTTTAGAAGCATCGTTAGAAGAATTGAGAAAAAAAAATCCAGACTTTATGAAAAAAGGGATATCAATATGAATTCATTCCTCATGGGTGACATGCATACTTGAATTATAGCCAGGCTCTATACAAATGTGGAATCGGGCATGTATTATGCAAATACTTGGTATCTTTGGTGTAACCTTTATTACATTTTCCTGCAGTGGATGTGGAGGAGCCATTCTTTCTATACAGCCCCTTGGAACAGGACAAAACTCCGGGTAAATCCCCTCTCCTACCCTACCCAGATTAGCTATGCTTCTGACTTGGCTTAGTATCGACTTGGTTGCATTGTTTTGAAGCATTTAAAACTGAATACCAATACTCGCAATTTCTTTTCGCAACACTTAGTTTCTTCTGGATGAGTTGATGAATGGGTTATCATCAACGTTTATAGTACCTACCATACTCACTTCCATTCTAACCTGACGTTACTACTGTTTAAGAGTGTTCCCGTTTCCTTTCCAAGACGTTGAAGTATATCTAATACTCAAGCTAGCCTGCATTTGTTCATCCAAATATCAACAAGTTGTTTATCTTGTTGGGTGGATTTGAAATGGTATATTAGTTTTGCCCCAGTAGTTATTACAATTAACAAGATGTAGATTATTGAAATAGGTCGTACTGATTATATATTACAATGTAACATGTATTACTGCAGCCTATACTACCTTGGTGAGGACAGTCCAGTCAATTAATGACTAAAGATAGAAAATGTACAACCTCTGTTAGAGATTATCACTTGTCCACTTTAATCCACTGTGTATTCTCTACATTTGTCCAAAAAGGACATTTTCACACTTTTGTTGCTTCTGAAGTTCTTCTCCAGAAGATAATCTCATTAGCAGATTTTCAATAAGTGAGGACCTTATTAAGTATCGACTGCTCTTTTGCATCTCCTATTAGGGTACTCGTTACGTTACATTAACCAAAGTGTTGCTTTTCACTAGTTCGTCCATTCTCCACAGCAAAACGAATCTCATTGGCTGAGCGATTAAAAACATATTCCTATCTGATAATCATTATCAGATAAAAACAGAAATCGCGCTGGAGACAGCTGATGTGTGACCTCGCAGACCAGTAACTCGATTGCGCTGTAGGGTAGCCATCAAAAGTCATGCGTCACACAAAGCCTTACAATATGACCTTCAATTGGCCATTATTTATGAGGATACATTCTTCCCAATTAAGTAAAGGGCGTCATTAAGTGTCCTTGGTTTTTAGATTGAAAATGAAAGCGATTGTATGAGTAGTAACATTCGAATTATTATATTCCAGATATGTAAGTTTGAAATCATAATTTTGTCTGATTTCAGAATTTGACTTGCTTCAAGATTTACTCAAATTTCTTTTTAATCAGATCAACTTTTTTTTAGTAGTTTACAAAATATTCTGAATTTCATGCGTATATTCATTATTTTTCATACATTCTGACTTAATATCCCTGATTTGTTAACTTCATTGAAGAATATTACAAATTCGGGACAATTCCCGACAACATGTACACAAACACGTTGAATCAAATAATAGGATATATGACATCGCTGTTAGATAAATTAAGACATTGATTTCTAAGATAATGCGACTGTCCTTTTTATTGCATGGTCCTAAGAGAAAAGTGCATGTTATTTTACAAGTCTTTTGTGACTCCATATATAAGCTACTGCTGAGTCATATCTTATTAGATGGATAGCCTTTTAATTAAGGTTATATGAGTTTCGTATAGTTCAACAAATAATATCGATCTTCTCCAGTTTTAACGGCGTGCTTTCAATTTGCTTGGTTGTTGATTCAGGTAATACATGTGTAATCAGTTTTCGGAGTTTGATCTCTAGTATCAGCACTTCTGTTAGAAAGGGGTATGTAAAAAATGAACTTTTGACAATAATCAAGGCCCACCTTTCTACAGTTTAAAAACAAGTCATAACCCTATGTGTTCTAACATTGCTATGAACAGTGCCAGAGAACTCAATCAAGCTATCTCCAAGCATACTGCAACAGATGGGGGACAAACTTGGCAGGTTCTGGGGCAAGATGTGGCCGACAGAAGTGATCGTCAACGTCCCACCAGATGATCCCAACCTGGAGGAGATAGAGCGAGGTAGGAGGCACAGCATGGAAATAACTATTGGCCTGCCTGCTACAACCAGATAAATACATAATAACTCCCTCCATACAGTACTATAATCCCTCTATGCACGTTATGAGACTTCAACCTCTGCTTGTATCATAACTGTTAGTGCTTACTTTATAATGATCACGTTGAACAAGGGTCGAAAGCGCCATGATTCGGAGAGGAAGGGAGGGGAGAGAGAAATGTTTGCCATGGTATGGATATTGTCTTTTTTTGTACCACCGTAGGCTTAGAAAAGGCATGTCTGAAAGTACTTTGTAGAAAGAAATAAGAGAGGTCAAGTCCGATGGTAAAACCTATGATGCAATTGTAGAATGGAATCCAAGCACAAAAAGGCATCCTGCTCTATAGTAGAATTTTAAGGGTCCTTGTCTGAAATTGTTCTCTTTGCTTCTAGTCTCTCAATCGCTGTCCTGTACCGCCCTGTATCAGCAGGTGTACACATATATAGTTTTGCTCCTCCAGCAGGTCCTATTTAAACTGACATCTGCATTTCATATACAATTTAGCCATACCTTCTCTAGTCTGTGGGGGGGGGGGGGTCCTCCGCATATAGAACAAGTATTATGGACCGTTTTACAACTGTAATGAGGACTCCGATAGTAAAATAATCCCACTTACTATTTTTTTTCTGCGCATGTAGATGTTAAATGTTCTTTTCTAGCATGCCTTAATGGAGAGAATGGAGACTGAAAGGCAAATTAATCCCACTTTTGTCTGACCGAACACAATGGTGCTCTAATGATGATAGGCCATTGTGTGTGGGTGTCTTATAAAAAAAAAAAAAAAAAAAAAACGCAACATAGCTTATTCTTAGTAGTGACAAATGAAAAAGACTGTGTGGCTTGCAGGCGTGAGCAGACCTCTGCTATGGCTAGGCCACCTGAGTGCCCTCCCGTGTCAATTGCAGCATTGCATGTTTGCCCCTTACCTGTTCTCATTACATGCCATGGAGAACTGCCTATGGTGTCCTATTTCACAACAACACCACTGAGCTACCCGTAAAACCTTCCCCAGAACCCGACCAAATTCTGGGATTCGTACCAAAATTCGGCTTTAGAATGTTCTATAAGTGGGGCGTCGGCTCCAGAGGGAGGGTTTTAATCAAGTGAATTATAGTCTAAACTGAACTAAATGGTCCCAAAATCGGCGTATACGTGTCCCTCAGGTTTAGGGTTTGGCTTCTGAAGACCGTTTTACCCCTTCTCCTGATGCGTGTTCAATTCAGTCTACGTATGCTCATCTGAGAGAGATGCAGCAGGGAATATATTGTGACAATTCAAATGTGAAGGTATTCTACATTGGGTTAGCAAGGTTATCTTGGCAATGTAAGAGAGGAATGCTACTATTACGTTAGCTACAGCTTCAACCAACATAGTCATTTGTTGCTTTACTAGTCAAACATGTGCGCATCGCATGTGTGCACCATTTCATTTTTGTTACAAAGAAAATCGTACTCTACTGACCAGAAAGTATTGTGATATCCTTGGTTACAGGCCTAATTTTGTCACACTAATGAAACAAATAAGTACCCGGTAGTATTATGCTTCAAACTATGACACAAAGATGTTCATGCCCTGAAATATCCAGGCGCAGACTGTGGGTAGGCCTATATGGGGATGTATGTTTGGTCTCTGTTCTATTTCTGCATTAATAGGCGTTAGTCAGGGGTCCCACCTTCCTCTATGAGATCAGCCTCATCCGCCTCCACCAATCATAGCTCCAGGGGGTGATTAATTCTCCAGTAGGTAATCATCCAGTTTCCACCTGCTCATCCAACCCTGCAGGGGTGTAATGGGCAGACTTCTGCAGCGCCCTGATGGCAGTCCTAGTTGTGGCAAAAGGTGGAAGCAACGTCACCCTAGAAAAAAAGGTTTTCACCACTTTGTCACAAGAAAATCTGGTAAAAAGATTTGTCAGTTCTTTTGAAGAAACTAGTCTTGTTCTTCATATTTTAGTGCCAGATAAATACAAGAAATTCACGTGAATTTTTCAAGTGAAAATGAAATGCTACATAAAAATTCATGAATTCATGTGATCAAACAGGTGAATTGCTACATTCTTTTAAATATAGATATAACTGCCCCGGGCTTACGAAACCATAAAACGTGGACAGGCCCCTGATGTTCCAAGCGGACCAAACCAGGTACTTGGTCTTGTGCAGACTCTATAGGCAAGCAGGCTGTACCCGCTGGCATTAATAGAATTTGATGCTCATCTGAATGAGCCAGCAATATGGTGAGAGGACAACATGGCTACCCATGTGATCTGATGCCTCATAAGGTGTATATCTGCCTTCCACGCTCAATATGGGCAGTATTGATATGGCCCCCAAGGGGTAAAAAACGACATGGCGACATTTGGCCATTTTGAGGTGACATTCTGACATTCCACCCTTTTAAAAGTGACATGTGACATGTCCATTTCCTAAAAAAGTGACATGTGGCCTGAAGCCTTGAATTTCAACACATGGCTTTATTTTTAGACATGTTATTTCCCTCAAAAAAAAGTGACATGTGACCTGAAGCCTTGGATTTTGGCGACATTGTAACATCAGGGGGGGGGGGTCCCCTTGGGGGCCCCATTGATGTTCTGCCGTGCGGATGCTTTGTGAGATTGTAATCATAGCTGCATATAAGGATCTCGTGGTAGAATAGACCTTTTGTGCCAGCAATTATGTCCTTATGTGTGTCCAATTGGACAATATCTGCACAGTGCAGGCTACATATTGATGACCCTAGGGCGAGCCTATGAGGTAGGGCCTACAGGCTAATGGTTAAGATCAAGGGGTGGTTCTGTATCTACATTTTCCAGGCACTTGGCCATCATGCTTCCCCATCCTTGCAAGGTGCCACAGCTGGCAGATGCCACTGTTGACCTAGGATATCTAGGCTGCTACCCTCTCTAGATTGGTATACATGTACAAGGAGGGTTAGATCAGTCTTGGGCAAGCTTAAATGGATAATGTACAGATCCTATCGTCAACATTCAATACATGATATTGCTGCTACATAACCAGCAACCATGACCCTACCATATTGATGCATTAAATCTACAAGGCAAGGTACACATTTCTCCAACGATACTCATGCATTTTACAGAACATTTCAAATAGATGTTGGGTAAATTATAGATGACCTAGAAGACAGGTTAGAGACACGGACAGATAAAAATGTTGGTTTATATATGCCTTGTCCTTGGTGAATGATAATAGATGTGCCAATGCTGCTGGCAGATACTGGAGAGGCAGTGGGCGGGTCACAGCCGTTCTGAGTGGTGGTCGTGGGCGGGAGCTGCTCAGCTGCGTGGGCGGGAGCAGCTCGGCAACAGCAGAACAATATGCAGCTCGAGTTGTCTAGAAAAACGCCCCTTTGTCAATTTGGATGACCAACTTTTAGTGTTGTGATTGTAGTTAACCTTGCAGTGGTATTTTAGTTCTTTTTGGGTGAGGGGGTACGTAGTTAACGGCTGGAGGGTACCCCGGTCACAAAAGGGCCGGAGGTAGAGAAGAAAGGAAAGAAAGCACCAAACATACTATTTTAAAGCAATTTATAAAAACCTAATTTAGCGAACTGATAGGAAAAGGGACGTGGCACTAAAGTGTAGATCCTTCTATTCATTGCCACAAGGCTTTATCATAGTTTCTCTCGTTTGTCCTATGCACATCGAGGAAGCAAGTCCTTGGTATTATTAGTTGTGCTCCAATCCTGACTGTCATTAACTTTTTAATAGAGTGTACAGGAGTGCATGGTCTCTAGTTTTACCAACGTTTCTTAGTCACCCTAGCCTTGCCAAAGGACATGTATATATTCAGCATTAAGTTGACAGTGGTGTTTCACGCTTCTGTCTATACGCATATTACATGTAATAATCTAAATGGATTTGAAGTATATATCCATATCTTCCCCGCTTGACCCTTAGGCCATCATACTGTGTTTGTAGGTCGGTATTGTCACCCTTCAGTTGCCAGCTCTATATGTGCCTCATTCTACCTCGGATGAGGTTAGAGTCTTAGCTGTGACATCAATGAGGCCTTATTTGGCCTGGAGACTCACAGCCAAACTGCAGCAGCATCATGTCCACATGCTGTTATCATGCAGGAATTATCAAATTGAAGGAACTGCCTGCAGTAGGCCTTAGGGAGTTATCTATAGCAGAGAATCAGATGGATTGATTTTTGACAACCATCTCCATAGAATATTTTGCCTACACATCTCTAAGCACACAGTATCGGGGTAATTCCGTTAGGAAGTTGCCATATTATAAGAAGGAGTAGATTCTCAGACTGACTGAGTTGGAGACAAGAGAACTGGTTCATACCAAGATGACAGGATCACTACCTGTACATGCCACTACTCAGACATATACTACTCTGTCCGGCAACTCCTTGCATCACCAGCGTTAACTTTTAAAGCCCGTGTGTCACTCTGTCACTTTATAACCCATGGATAGGTACATATGATGCGGCAGAGGCGTAGGAAGCAAATCTTCATGGGGGGGGGGGGCAGCGGGGGGCCCCACCTCGCCCACATTGACTTGTGGGCTTATGTGCAATGGAGCCTATACATGCCTATATAAAATTTGTATAGAAAAGTCATGAATTTTAGATCTGATTTGAGGCCCAAGCCCCCATTTCCCCTATTCCATTACCACATCAATCTAAATCTAATTGGAGATGCAAATTTTGAGCTTATTGTTAAATTTATTATGGATCCTTGGCAAATTTTTGGGGGGCCACACATACTCAGGCCCCACCTCCTTTATGATTGGGGGGCCCTAGTCACAGATCTGAGACCCTATCACAAGTATGTGAGTTGGGCGCCGATCCAACTAGGGGGCCCAGGCCCCACTAGCCCCCCCCCTTTTCCTACGCCCCTGTGCGGGGACTGTATACATGAAAGATGACGGGAGGTGTTAGTATTAAGCCATTCATCAATTCCTCCACGCCCCAATCAATCAGCTGATCTATCTGTCATCTAGACACCTGGACGTATGTACTACTAGCCGTACAGATGTGACGTAGAGACGTAGTGTCAGTATTAGGACGCCATTCACGTATTGCAATTGTTACTGTCGTCAACTTTATGTGTACGCTAGCATTTTAACATTGGATGTTTCTTCTAGATGTCATGTTGGCTCCTTCATTTGTGTTATTCGTGCTACGTCATGATCGTTATGTGACGTCACTCCTACACCAGCTTCAGTGGCGTTATGGGCGCCATTGGTTAGTAAAGGGACGCTATGTGTCAAGGGGAGCAGACTGTGACGTACAGGGACGCTGAGGAAAGGAGGCTGTGACCATATTTAGACACAGCACGACGGTGCACTGGACTGATTCTCTCTCCAGGCAGAGCCAGGAGACAGTGTCGGCTCCCTCCTACTGCAGAGGCAGTAGTCTCACCCGCCTTCCCCGTCTCTACCATACAGTGTATCGGCTACCTGTCCACAGCTGTTTGTTTGCTAAGGAGACTAGCGCCAAGTATAGCGCAGGACAACAGTGGGGACAACTACCTGAGAGGATTAGACATAGTACCTCCTCCTTGTTGCCCATCTCCCTACCTTAACCATATCGGACATAATGTAGGACATGGAGGGGACGTTTGAGGACAGACCCAGCCTACGGGCCCACTCACCCCTGCAGCCTGCAGCTCCGTCCTTCCGGAGTAGTCGGGGCCTCCACGGCGGAGAACAGGAGGATATAACACTGCTCATCAGGGCCAACATGCCAGCCTCCCCCACCTCTCTGCCCACCACATTCTTTTATATGGAAGCACTGCCCACTACCCCATCCAGACTGCTGGGTGCAGTCTTACCACATTAGGGGTTGGAGTACTGGCCCTTAACCCATGAACATTCAAAACTGCGACGCCATTTGCAAGAGCGAAGTCATGCCATTCCATAAATAGGCATAAGACACCCCACCCCCACCCCTCATTGAAGGTTGGGAGGAATGAAAAGTAGAACATGAGAGCATGGTGCTGGAAAGACCTGATGAATCCGTCATCAGCCTGGATGCATATTCCTGTCGGGTCCTGCTGAGTGAAAGGGATGATAAGCTGAAGGGAGAGACTGAGTGGTTGGGTGGTGTTAGTTTAATTCCCCTTCAGAAAGCAGGGAGAACTTTTAGTCTAAGGAGCACAAGTGTACCTCTGCTGCATCACCCCACCTCAAGAAGTACATCAGTCTTCATTGGGTCGTTGCAAAAGAGAGTGGATGTATAATTTCATAACTGCAATGTGAAACATGACCCATGCAGCAACGGGATTGGTATATACTAAGAGTACACTCACACTAGACTCAATGTCAATACGAAAAAAAAAATCTCAATATTGAATAAATGAATCAACGAGACATATTTGGCATACACTATTAGGGTGCACATATATCAGTGACGTCATGCTCCTGTTGCTATGTAACAGTGCACAGACTGCGGGACTCCTCTTCCCAGGTGAGAACACTCTTTTTACGTCATAGTGACCTGCTTGCGGCAGGTCACTGACCTGCAGACGTCACAGTTGTGCCTTCTGTACGTCATGGCCATCCCTACCTACCGCGCTCACCCTCACCCTGCCTGACTGCGACTCCCACCAGAAACATGTGATGTTAAAGTAGTGCATGGAGGAGACCTTTAACAAGAGCTACCCAAAGGACAGACTATCCCCTGCAACCTTGTGTTCCGCGCCCATCAATAGCATTACAATCCCTGCAATAAAGCTAATTAATGACTCACAAAGTGCTATTGGCATGCCTGCTTTGTGGTTAATGTTGTGTCTATTGAGCTGCATGCATGCTGCCCTTTCTCTAGTCACACATCCTCAAATAACTCCAAATGTCTAAAGATAAAACCTGGACCATTTAGGTTGCATGTGGGGAAGTGGGCGGAAGGACGTGAACCACAAACGTGCTATTCCTTGTAGTTGTGACCGTTTTTAGCACAGCAGCATTACAAGTATGAAAAACTGATTTGATAACTGACACCATGGTCGTGTATAGACGTGTACTCCGCGCTAAGGACTGAATTCAATTGACATTGTCTTTCACTTCCCTACTGGCCCTAATACAAAGTTGTAGATTGATTGGTTCACCTGGTGATACGACCAGTTCATACCGGAGAATTCAGCCGATTCTTGTGGCATTAAGCAAAATCCCTGTCTCCAGGTACGGGAAGAGGGCAGCTGCCAGGAGCTGTTATCCAATACAAGGCTGATCAGGGTACTACGCCGGGCAGTGACCACATTGGTGGCTGGAGAGATGAGAGCCTGTTGGTAGTAGTAAGAAGGGGGAAGCTCACCCCACCACTTTCTCCCGCCCACACCTGGCAGAGGTGGGCTATTGCGTACTACTTGCACCACGCCCTGGGCACGCCGGGGCACGCCACATTCATTCTGGGGCACGCCGGAGGTACACCGGGGCACGCCGGATACATGCCACCCCATAGTCGGCCAGCTGATTGCCTGTCCTACCAAGCAGCGCTGCTGCCACCACTGCCGCCATCCTACCGTGCACTGCTGTCCACGGAGCCGCCCTGGCCGTCCGCTGCCACTCCTCAGGGCCGTGCCTGCTTAGTGGACGCAGTGCCTGCAGACCTCAATACCCCGACTAGCTCTGCCTTAATGCCTCAGTCTTAATGAGGCACCGGGAACTGAAGGGATTAGGGACCCGGGAAGGTGCGTACACAGGAGGTTAATTTGCAACAGTCTGTCATAGACAAGCCTTTAGCAGTGGCCACGTAATATATCCATACAAACACAAGTATATGTAGATTGCCACCACCTTAACCCAAGGGCTTCCCACTGGGTGTCATGTACCTCTTACCTACGTTGGAAGCTGCCATTTCTCATAATATAGAACTGTAACCTTTTCTTCCGCCTACTGCTAGGAATATCATAAATTGGTTTTGGTGCTGGAACAGCTCAGAAGGCTTGAGTATCTGAAGCCGCCAACCTGGTCAGGTGCTCTCTGGAGGAACTGGAGGAAAGGCAGTTGAGTGGAGGAGAATAGGACAGCCTACCAAGGGAAGAGTGCCTGGATCCAGTCAGGATATGGAACATATATACGTTACACCGACTGCAGTGGGCTGGTGATTGCATTTGTGTTGAATCAGCCAATGTCAGCCTTTACACAATATATAGACGACTAGTATGAATCAAAGCTGTTTCGATTAAGGACTATCGATTGAGGAGCATTTTGGCTTCTCCTTATTGCAACTTGACGACTACGCTAGAAACTGCACACTTTAGACCAATTCCTTGCCATGTGAGGAACATTATCCCTGTAGTAGTAGCATTCTGGCAGTTTCACTAGTAAATGGAATTCGATTTTGTGGATGTCACTGGCAATTTATCAGAACTTCACATCCTTCTGTTATAATTCTTTGATGGAGAACTGGCTAAATTCACAGATAGTGCATTTATAAAGAGAGACCTTGCTTATGCCCGGTGTTACTACCTTGGTTATACAGTGCCCCACAGTAAATAGGAGCTCCCTATGGATGCAGTATTAAGGATGTGATAGGAAACCTTACCTTGGGGACTGTACAGACATAAAGACCATCAAGCCCCTGCTTACACCACCTGAGGGCCTGTGTCCGTGCATCTAATGACCTCAGGCCCCACCTGTGGCTGACATAGCCTCCAGAGCAGCCCTCCATGGTGTGGCTAATGTCCTGATGGGGCAGTGTGTTCATAGATCATACAGTGCTCCAGCAGGTGAACCTACTATGGATTAGTGTGGAGGTCAGAGTAGACCAGGTGTGTATTGTCATAATACTCTAGGTGAACCGCAGGGTGGTACATATATAGGTGATGGGCACTCTTCTGGGTTAGATTGAATTCAGCAGCTGACCTCAAAATCAACTGACCATGCCATCCACCCTGGCTCATCTCTCACTTGCAGTTTTCATCTGAACGTGTGAACTCGTGTAGTATATGATAACACAGAACAGCGAGTTGGAACATAACAATCGTCAACTATTGCTGGATATAAATTTGTCAAGTTTTTCTTGGTGTTTGCAAAATATTTGAATTCGCATGAGCGTGTCGCCCAAGTCCCGAGTACCCCGGTCCGAAGCCCTTTTTTCTATACTACTCACTCTGTACAACCACAATTCATTGCGACGTAGCAGCCTCTATGCGCCTCCCCAAGCCAATGGGGTTGACCAGTGTGGAAATTGTATGAATAGCACAAAGCTATTTAAGCTGACTCATCAACAAAAAGTTTAGCAGCTAATGTGTAGACAGATAAGAGGGAGTTGGATACCGATATCTCCATTCCCTAAGATAACTCTTAAATAACAGAAAACCAAAGCTCATATAACCTCCCCAGTCTCAATTAGCTGAATTCCTATATATTCAACACGTGATAACACCTGCTCTATTGTAGCACTATTCAACAGCAACCCCTCCCACGTCCCTTCGAACATCTGATAGTACATGAATCCCTTCCAGACATCTTTGTGCCAGCTAACCTTAAGGCCACCTCCACCTCTTGCCATACCCTGGAGGACCTGCAAGTCGTCACCCCGCCTCCACCCATATCCCTGCTGTATAGGAGGCTTGCATCAATCATCTTTACTGACGTCCTATATAATCCACGCACCCACTGCCCTCTCCCCCCCCCCCCTTTACCTGCCCACCTGCCCAGTGCCACCAGGGCTGATTTACTCCTTTAGGCCTGTAAACAACAACAAGACTACCACCATCAGGAGGAGGTGCTGGAGGAGGGTGCTGGGGTGGGGTCGCCATGTGTGTACTGGGGGAGCTGTGTGATGCACTGGTTTACTACACGGCTATAACAGACACCATGGGTGGCCAACTGGGCAAGGTGTTGGCCAAAGTGTGGCCCACAACCGAGGGCGCCACTACAGGCAATGTGTTTGGTCAGCGCCCCCACTCGGCACCCCCGGGAGTTACTGTGGCCAAGTGGTATCCGGATGAGGACCCAGGTAAGATAAATATGAGGATTTGTTAGGGTTGATACTTTTTATGATATGCTATTTTTTTTTTTTTTAATTTTCCATCGATTTTATTATTGCTACTCTATTATTGAAATATCGTATATACCGGATAGGATTAAAAAAGTGCATGCATGACATCAGAGACTTAAAGATAACACCTTTATATCTCTGATGACATAGAGGGCCTCTTGTGGGGTTGGGACACATCCCCGGGTACACATCATATTTGAGGGAGTCTAGACCCGTACCCTAGACAAGTCTCGATACCGCTTGGGCTCTGCATGGACTGGTGACCTAAACTACCCACACCCAGGCTCCCCAGTGGGTCCACCATTTTGAATTTTGCTGGTTTAGGTACAATCCAGTGATAAGACATACCATGATGGGTACCTTGTCCCTCGTTTAATAACACCTACTTCCAGGGACATGTTGGTACCATCTTACCAGTTCTTATCAGTGCATGTATCTCGTCAGAAACAGTTCTAGTCCCGCTTGTAGCCAATATAGAGCGGCCTCCATCAAGCATCCATCTTATAATTATTCACTTCTGCCCCAGCACAATTCATGCGTTTGTTCCCTTTTTCATGAGATTTAGTGTATACCCTTGTGCTTATATTTGCATAAAACGTGCATCACAACCCTCTGAAAAACGTTGTGGGGGGGGGGGCGGCACTCTGTACTTAATAATATTTTTTTTACACAAAAAAGAAAGAGTTGTCAATACTTTTTGATATTCTACTTCTTATGAAATAATGGCTTTAACCGTATGGCTCTAGACCCCTAAAATCGACATGGCGACATGGTCCTTTTTTGGCCTAGTGACATGGGACATGAACCTTTCTTTAAAATCGACATGATGACATGAACTTTTCTTAAAATCGACATGGGGACATGTGCTTTTCTTAAAATCGACATGCAGACATGGCCATTTCTTAAAATCGACATGGGACATGGGGACCCCCCATCAAGGGCCCCAACCGTAACTGCACAATGCCGGCCTACAGATTTGGTGCCCTTCGTATGGTTGGCATAGACGCATTGCAGTGCTTCTTTTGTGTATAGCAGGGACATGGCGGTTCGCTATACATGTAATTGCTCCAAACTGTCAGAATGTTTGTTCAGGAGTTAGCATGAGGCGGAGCCTCATGGAATACTGCTTCAAGGCTACCAAGTGAAAACATTCAGTGTGGAGAAACTTTAGTGGATCTCTGTGTCTATTTTTTGTTTAAATACCTTGATAAAACGCTAAAACAAATCACTCTTTGTTTAGGGGTTTGAGGTTATATTGATGAAGTCAAGTAGAGTCAGGAATAGGGCTGTGGAGAATGAGATTCAGTTTCTCTATACCACTCTGAAGTATTGGGTTTTCAGATACCTTCTATTCTGTAGAAATGCAGTCTGGCTATAAACTAAACTCTGTTTCTACGTAGCCCTTTACAAACTACATTCAACATGAACAGGCATATTTCTCAGCACACGACCACCCTGCACACCGAGTAGGACCAGGCCACATTAGTATTCCCAACATTCAGTGACATCATACACATAAGACTGATAAGTGACTAGTCCCCTGCCAAGGGGTTTGACCTGTACATCCATATGCATGAGCATATCACAAACGGAAGTGACCTGTAATTAGAAATAGGAATAGGACTATAAGCATTTAGAGTCCTATGTCATGAAGGTTTCATGTGGGATATTTGGACAGCTAACTATTGTACGTGTGGCTTTTGATTTGCCAATATTTGTGTACTCTTTGTGTACATACACGTACTTGAACTGCACCCCACTCGCATGAAACACAGTCAAGGAGGATGAAATACAAAATGCACGAACACCTTAAAAAAGGCACCCATAATAAGATCACATCCCCAATCCCCCGTGACCTGCCCCTCCCCCAAAAAGTAAAGAAAATGGAAGAGGAACGGGATATCAGGTTTCCCAGAATGTCTGATTTAGGGGCTGATGATACATTAACAACGGACTGGGGGCGGTCTAAAAAGTCATCCTCGTCGAGGGTCAAAACTTTTTGTACCTTCCGAGACAAAAAAAGCATGTGAAAACGAAGCATCTTAGCCCATAGTAATCACAGACATTTTAGAGTTTCTGGTGGACATGACAGTAGTATGCTGCCTTTCCCCAGTTTATCGTCAGGAGGCGAAATCCTCTCTTTCTACATCACTCTACATCACATAGTGCTTTAGTGCTCAAGGACAATTTGTCTTCCTAATGGTATGGAGAGTACTGGTCTAGAGTTGGTATGATGCATCACTAGCCTAGTCAATGCTGCATTCATGCATCATGACGACCAAAGATCACCGTGCTAACCACGTATCATAGTAAGTCGCCAAGGTAACGTCAGTCTCGCCCAGTCGGGATTCTAGGGAATACCTCTCTCGTGTATGGGGATGATGGTCTCCATTTTCTGGGGAAGATTACTACGCGAGGTGCCTGCCTACAAATAAGCACTACAGCAACCAGTGGAAAAAACTTCTTTTACCCACAAACGCTAGGTGCCAGAGACGACTCACGCTAGTGGTTGAGCTGGGCCAGATTGAGGTAACGTGTCACGTGCACACAGACCGCGACATACTGTCCGAGGGACAGATTTGTATGCATCAGCACTACGCCCACCATTAAATGTTCAAATTCCCCATGTATGTTAAGACTCAAAGGACATTCAATAGCAGAGTAGAAAGCAATGGCAGAGCAGATGATCATCCCACTATTATGAAGGGATTGGGGCATTATTATGGCCGTGGTACCCATTTGAAATATGTGCAGGGCTCCAGTGTAGCATTTTTTTTTATGATACATAAAGGGGAGCGTAGAGAGCAGAGCACCAGTTTGTCCCCGGCATCCGGGTTAAGTGACACATACAGACATATTCCAGTACGTCAAGTAAAGGAAAACGGACCCAGACTACAGGATGGACCTGAGTAATCTACTGGCCGATGTCCAGCCTTGTCGGGGTCGGACAGAGGCCCGAGGGGGCCCGCCATGGACACCTATACCTCATCCAGTGAAAAGTGGGTGATAAGAATCCCAATTTAGTTCTTTGAGGCTCGATGTCGACCGTGTTCGGAGTTCTATAGATCCTTATATCTCGTGATCGACAGGAAAGCACGTATCCATCTTAGAGAAAAGGGAAAAATTGTGAATTTGTGGATGATCATATACTAAACTTTGTGAGAAACATAATGTTGATTTTTTTTTTACTAATCTCTCCTCCATAGGCAGTAGGCACAGTCAAGACAGTGTGTTCTTCGAAAGGACCATGGCATGTTGTTAATATATATATGGTTGATTCACTTTCTTTGTTATTTATTCATATATTAGGTAGTACATTTATCCATATGGTGGCTGAGAGTGAGCCTCCTTACTGTTTAAACAAGGTTTAGATTTGGTGTTACCTTCCGTAAAGGTGCGGTCGTCGAGGTGCACGCCTAACCTGACCCAGTCATTAATGATCCAACTCAGATGGGGGATCCAGATTCACTTGGACAACTATCCAAGTTATACAAGCACTATAAGGGATCTAAGTCAGGCCACTTAATGGCCATGAAACACCACTTACAGTCTCACTTTATAAAACGGCAGGGAGATCATGATTAAGGATATCATATTTAAATCAGAAGATCTGGAAGTCATTGAAGATGTCCAAGCGTATCTTGAATAGAGAGCACTACACTCAGGAGAGGCCTAAGTATAGCTAAGGAGCTTAACATTGGTGTATGCAATAGAAGGCCTCATGCTACCTCATTAGGAGTGGCCTTACACCTCCATATGGACAGGGACCGTGCCGTCATTATTCCTTGGAGGGATCCCTCATGGTACTGTTTATGATATGGTGACAACATTGTATATACATCTCATCAGCTGTTGAACGTTCATACGTTCTATAATAGCTACAAGAAAGTCACCCCAATCATCTTTTCTACTTTCTGATGGAAGTGATGTCACTCTTTGGAGTTTTTAAATATTGTAAGGGACTCCTCTGGTGATTGGCAACAGAAACCATTACACGTAGCTACACAGAACCTTTACTAGATAAAATGGGGTATTAAATGCTAATCGCTGAAAAAAGAGTCAGATTTCAATAATAGAGAAAGCAACCAGGCAGTGATGGTTGTGTTTCCAATGGTGATCCATACCTATGTGTGTTAGGTGGAGCCTTGTCATTAAGAGTGCAAACATATACGGCCTTAGCAGGATCATTTATTAGCCAATGAGATATGCCCAACGATTGACTGCGGTCCTCTCGGGGGCTCACTGGTACCCATCTGATAGGTCTTATCAGGAGAACTCGCTGGTAACAAGCTCCAGTAATGGCGGCGCCCATGGGCCGACCTGCTAACCCGGAATAGTGACTCCTGCATGACTGTATAGGGTATTAAGCTCTAGACTGGAGAGGGTGCCGACTGTGTCACAGTGTGCATAATAACCATTGTGTTTGCGCTGGAGGAGTCTGCCTTGTAGTAGTGGGGGAGTCCCTGACTCGTACACTACACAACACAGACATGCACTGGAGAAGCCTAGCCTACCTATGTTAGAGCCTAGGAGGAAAGGCAGCAACATCAGACTGCTTATACTTTGTATTGACCTAGGCCTGTACATGTGCATGATTATATGCTAGGTGTTAGCAGTTTTAGTCTGGATTACCCTTACGACTGAAAACGTATTATTCGTAGAGGATATTATGGTAGGAGCCACCTTTGCACTGTGCTTGATGACGAAGGCCTATCGTCCGCTTAAGGCTTTATGTGGGATTGATAGAGCCCATAAACCTCTGGACTTATGCTGGTGCACTCCCTAAACTACCGATTAATGTATACATTATAGACACACAACACTGACTTAGCCTTATACACATAGGACCAACACTTTGATAAGCAAATGGAGCTTGTACTGGAGGTCATATAAGTGTGCTGTTAACATTACCTCTACACATTATAAAACACTTGGCACTACTTAGATGTGTTATTATGCCATGGAGTTTCCCCCATGTGGGAGAATTCAATGGCCACGTTTAGAGAATGGTTCTAGTGGATTTAATATGAGAGATGCAGGCCTGGAGGTGTGCTGAGTCCACTCCTGCACCAAGACATGGGCAGCTGCTGTGCAGGCTGCAACAAGGCGCGGGTCGCCCCTGCAGGTATTAAGATTATTTGTATATAAAGAACCAATTCCATTCAAGAAGCATGTGTGTGTGTTCGCCAGAAAATGCCATAGGCCTCAATGTTATTTTCTGACACACGCGGGCTCATGTGTCTTAGTGGAAATACAGTTTTCCAAGTGAGATTAAACCATCTGTATGAATGGCGTTCTCCCTATTCATCGATTTTGTACATGTAGATAAGACTCCCTGTAGACTGTAGATGGTTGATGTAGGTACTTCACATGAGACAGACTCTTTTACCTGTATTTCCCATTACCCTCCTTACTGCGTCCACACAGACTTGTTCTTGGCCCCTGTCCACATTATAAGGCTGTCCATAATGGTATATCTCTGTCATGTCATGCACACCTCACTACTATTGATTAAAACCGACATATCATACACTCTGGCCACAACAGGCATCCATCTTAATTCAGTTAATTGTGTGACACATCCAGTAAATTGAAAACCCCGGTGTATATAGACCTTTCTATAGCACATTCATTATGAATGTAGCGTTATACATTTGTGCATGTTTAATACACAATGTCACAAAGGGTATAGCGTGAAAATTCAAAGAGATGGAAGAAAGAAAGGAAATCGTCTACATAATAACAGAGAGACCCTGTGTGATAGTGATTAAAAGCTATGATAGATGGTATATACTTTCTTCAGTCAATACACTATTGTTCTTGCAAGTTAGACTGACATTCTGCTTCCACTTGTTTGGTATAATCCAGCTGGTAACAGATTAGACCAATATTCTGTGCAAGCTTCCCCATGTTTGGTATAATCCAGCGGGTAACAGATATGTGTGTAATTCCTATTAGCGATTATGTTGTGAGGCAGGTGGACATGTGAGTTACCTGTGAAGTAGATATGAATCCATGTTATCAGTGGCTGGTATTCAATACAGGTAAGTACATGCTTTGATTCTTACATGTAACAGCTCCGTAGCATGGACCTTCACACACGGAAACAGGTAGGTTACATAAGTCAGAGGTTAAAATTGATACGATTGATCGTATACTAAATGTGGATATTATTGCCTCATGGCCTTGGAAGCTGAACCTTACGTTTCTTTTCTTTCTTTTTGGACTTTCTAGTGGGTATTTCTTGGCTTAGGCTACTTCTTCATCGAAAACTCAAAATTCGTTTTTTTATCCCTCACCTTTAATTTAATCCATATCGTATATTTTCGTACATTTTATTTGGGTTTCTTATCCTATACCCCTGGTTTGTGTATAAGGCTTTTCCTCAAAATATTATAAAAAAAAAGTCAGATCAGCATAAGACACATTGATACTAACTCACTCACTCGCTAATGCTCACTCTGTGTTGCTCGGTGTACCCTGGTGCTATTCTCACCCCATCACCTCACTCATCATGACATTCCTCATTCTTTAAACCCACTCAGCCACCGATATCCCAGGTATGTGGTCCAGTATCACAACATATCCGCTTATGATTTACCTTCTTTAACGATCGCTGAACTAATATTGTAATACTTGTGTCTAATACCTAAGTATGTATAACAGAACACAACATGACTACTTTCTTACCTGACCTTTTTCAAGAAATCTGTGATAGGATAATGCTTCTCTCAGTAATGTTACCAGTAGCCACTTTAACAGAGGAATTCATGGGAGGACTTGAATATTCTATGAAGTAATTCTACGATAGTACAGTATTAAGATAACTGAAAAAGTAATTGTTTAATGCAGCCACTTAATCCTTTAATGCAACTACTGCATTATCAGACTGTGTTAGTTATGGAGCTGAAGTGCTCTGTTTCAGAGACAGACAGTAGTTAGGAGATAGCCACAGGTAGTTTAGGTTAGAGAACGTTTCATATTATCTTTGCACCTCCTTGAGTCTTCCATAGCTTTAATGTTATAATGTATTTGTGTTTTGTATCGGTGCACAAAGAGGCATAGTACTTCAGTATGGAAAAGATAGCAAATATGAGCAACGATTCTATGCCAACTTCATGGCAATGATCCAGGAAGAAATCCGGGTCAGGTAGGAGAGGGTAGGGGCGGGGGTAGGTTCCTGGGAGGTGCCCGGCAGCAATGTAGACTCAGTGTCATTGACCATCCAGCAACAAGGGAATTAGCACCCTGGAGAAGCTGAGCTGTGATTTGACCACACCTACATGTTATTGTACCCACGCCCTTCCTGGTACACATTGGTTATAACCGCAGGTACCTAGATCAAACTGAGTATAGTAAGTTAGGTCCCCTCCCCCAAAGCAGGCCATGGGGTATGTGTGAGTTCTATTGTAGTGGTATCTTTAGTTAACATGACAACATTGTCTGCTACAAAACACAGGAGGGAGTGGCAAGAGGGCCGGGCGTATGTAGGAGTTTGGTCTCTTCCCATTTATTATGGTCGCATCTAGAGTACTGAGGGGAGTAACCTCCCTTAACCCTTTAAGGGCTGGATAGCGTCTTAATGCACGATGCCTTCAGTCGATGTGATAGCGAGTTCACTCACCAGGGCAGCATTTGTGCATTGTGCTGACCCTATGGTTCGGTGCCTAAAGGATTGGCCTGATGCCCCAATACAGGACTGGTGACTTAAGGCTCGCCAGCACTTCATTGATGCATCGTGACGACAAAGGACATTACCTGGTTGCATCCTGAGGTCCTTAAAGTGTTAAGTAACTTAGTGCCTCCACGCTGCAGTTATAATGAGCCAGGGTTGGACATAGAAGAACCCCAGGGCGGAAGGCAGAGACGCCAATATAGTAAAGAGATATGGAATAATTTCTCTTTTAATGGGTCCCAATGGACTCCCTTTTTCTTATGTGTAAATATTCGATAGAAAGACAGCGTCTGTGCCTACTAGATACACCTACATGTGTCTTCTTTACGCCAATATGATATCACTAGTGGCTGGGTCAAGTCAGGAAAGACATAGTCATCATCACGACCATCATTAACATATTAAAGGGGATCACCATGAGGGACACATTGACATCATGGATCACCTTAGGCACTATGTCTATATATAAATGGGTTATCATCTATGTCTATGTAATCACCAGGATGCAGCCACAATTAAACTAAAGTCACTTAGTGCTATACTGTAGGGATTCAGTTGAGGTGGCCCTTCTGAGGAAACCCTATTGTAAGTAGGGGCTATTTTGAAGTATGTTACAAAGTCTTCTTTCATTGACTGAAAATAGTTATTGGATTAAGCATAATCTCTTTCCTTAAGGATAGAATGGGCATCTCTGGCTGGATTCCAGCCCAATGTATTCCCTGTATGGTACTGACCACCGTCATCTGTTTCTCGTAGAGAATCGTAGAGACTGTCACACGTATATGCCCTTTGTGTTTGTAAATTGGTCATTTTCTCACCATAGTGCCAAGTAGATATCTACAGATAGCCATCTACCGTAACAGTTGAGAATACATAAAATTCATTAGGGATCATCACGCACATGTTGGACTTGAAATATTCTATTATCCTAGCTTACAATTTGAAGAGGAAGTATAAAGTTTCAGTAAAGTCTCGAGTACTTTCTCTAAAGTAAGCGGAGGATTGGGAACTGGGGGAGGAGGAGGGGTGTCCCTTATGGTGTGTCCACTATATAGAAATAGTGAACGAGGATACGTGTGGTTATGTATCTGCGTACTAGATCAATAGACATTACATAGCAATGTATGCTTTAGATTTACTTTTTATACATTGAATTTCAAACCCTTACATGTTCACCCCCTTTTATTCTCTAGTAACACAAGAAGAATGGCATTGAACTAACTGACTAACATAATCAACTAACACTTTAAAAAACTAACAACATGTATCATAAACTAACCAACAGAGGAGTGACTCCCTCCAGAAGGGAGCAGCTCTCTGTGAGAAGTGTACTTGACAAGAATGTGGTGTTGATTCATTTGGCTTGTTTCTTGGTTGTTGTGGCGGCTATGATGATGCGTTTCCATGACGACAGCAGCAGAGATGGAGGCTGAAGAAGGTACTGGTCCCTATTTGCCTAACTGCACCCACCACGACTTAGCCGCGTACATGGCAGGCGAAGGTATTCCTCTATCATATGGGAGTAGAGGTACACCACTCTGGTGGTCCCCTAGGTACCTCCATACTAACAGCAGCGCTTTCACCTTTCTTCTCCTCCTCCTACCCCACTTTATGATAATGGAGGTATATAGGCTTCTCCAGTGGGTTGGTCTAATAAACAGATGTAGATAGTATCTGATACCTCTCATGCAACAGTAGCACATTTCAGGCTCATTTCTCCACCTTATACAACAACTTATAAGGGATGGTGCACATTAGTACTCACTTCATTTTCACTGCCCATGGTACGACCTTTCACTAACACCAATGAAAGAAAATACAGTGTATTCTAATACACCTCAGGCTATGATAAAGGGTTTCCTTATAATAATTATTCCTTTTTTTCTGTTAATGTTGTATACTCATATCCGAGACATGTGGCAGGTGCAATATACAGCAGTCCCATAAGAGGACATCAAAGTTTATCTGGTAATATTAAAGGCATATTTTGTTGAATAAGAATATCTTAAACTACGCCAGGTAGATATAGAGATCTATACCTTTGGCAGATGTAACATCATGCTATACTATAGTATATTGCTTAGGAAAGGGAGTGGATGCAGCTATATTTGGCAATGGCTTGGCTCTTCTAGATACTGTATTTTGTTAAGGGATGGCCCTTACCTGAGACATAGCTACAGTCACACACCCAGTGTCATGGGGTTACCATGGTTACGAAGACTACTGTTGAGTGGGGCATGGCTGAGGGTCTTATTAACCGGCATCCACAGTGGCTGCTGGTCTTCCCGCCTCTGTCACACAAATTACCACAACTCCAATTGTCGTCTGACTTTGACAGCAGAAACGAGACATTACGCTGGATGGCGGCAAAAACAACATGTCCTTCCACATCTACCATTTTCTCTGAATGAAACACTGCCATTCCTTGTATTGAAACCACAATAATGCTAATTTAACCAGAATTAGCTTCTAATTTCTGACATCCGTCTAGAGGTCCCATAGTTATTCATTTAATTTTGTATCAGAGATATTTAATGGACAGTTGTTAGAGATACCCACCACGGCCATACCCCAGCAGTGACCATGGTAACAGGAGGCAGTGAGATAGCAGCCATGTAGACATTGATTTTTCTATCTCAACCAACCTATAGTGACCGTAACCTAGCAACAGACACTGATTGCCGACGTCTAACAGGTGGTAGGTCACGTCATATCGTGTTGTATACATCAATTCTTATCAGTTCATCAAGCTGTGGATTTCTAAGATTTAGATACTTAAGGTCATAGGTGAAATGAAGACAAGGCTATACATCTATAGATAAATAGTGTTGTTTTTTTTTCTTCAGGTTAATGATTCTATCTTTTAACTATCCGCCAGTTATGAACTTATGAACGATCGGACTCTCTTTCCTTAGTCACATCAGGGGAGGAGAAAACACGTGTATGTCGTGTTAATGACTACCTACTAGACATGTCTCTTTTCATTGATGTCTAAAGGAATTTAACGTTCTAACAGCAATAGCATTTTAAGGCTTTATGATGTGATCACCTTGCGTCATGGCCCATCTTAAAGGAGTCATAATTCCATCTCTTCTGTCCAAGACAAACAGAGAAACCCAATCTCATGGAACTTGTCATTCTACAACAGAACACTGATAAAGGAAATCAATGATTCATAATACATGAATCAAATGATCTGTAATTACATAAGGTACATTCAGCTGTGCGTCCAGATAAAAAGATATATATTAGTATTTATCACTCGTTTTCTGCTCTCATGTAATGTATAGAAATCGTATGCATGAGCCTAACGTAGTCTGGTAGCATTGATAAGGGCATTGACCCTAACCTTTGTAGTGCCCTCACGGTCACATGATTCCCAGTAGATGGCAGCACTAGTGGGACGCCACCAGCAAAGACCAGTCAGATGTGATAGGGTGCTGTGTGCGTTCCCTACTCTCGAGAACGACCCATCTCAATCAACAGAACCAGAGGGACAGAGAGCCAGTGTAGGCTCTTCTAATAGCTGCTGAAAAGTGCAAAGTGGACAGAAAACTGAGGGCGATTTGGTTTAGACAGATTTTATGCGTTTTTTCTTATTTTCTTTTTCGATTGAAAAAATATTACATGCTCAGCATCTCAGATTCTATATATTCAAAGTATCAGATATTTATCTGCTCAGGCGACATTTCAAGAGGAAACATAGCCACTTGCTTTTAACTAATGGATCCTGTCTTTGGTACCAGTAGACCTGTCTTTCTCCTCTGTGTAGGGGCAATATCATACGTCGGAACAAGAGTTGTGATGTCGCATCAAGGGTACTAACCAATCCATTGTGGGCATCTCCACCGATTCAAATGTACTGAAATGCTTATGAGCTGTATTTAATATTTATATTCAATATTACCATAGTGTCACAGGGTGGTCATACTTATTCATTGTACCTGTATGAATCGAACCACCACATAAAATCTTCGATCATAGCCATATGGACCCATACTAAAATACCCTCAGTAATTGCCTGTAATTTTATTTCAGATAAAAGTGGGAGGTAGAGGAATAAGATTATCACAAATTGACGTTGTCTTTTCCTTACAGAAGCTCTTGATTGAATTTTGATTATATGTTCATTCAACCTTACTTCCTAATCCATAGAGGATTATTGTAAAACCTATTGATCTTTCATAGTTTGATTAGCCTATGTTCCATTTACCTGCTTTAACTCTCTTGTATGACATCATAACATGGCAGATATATGCACTTGTCTATTCACAATTCATTAACGATCTTAACAATGTGTTCAATGACCAAAACATCATATATATTTTGTTCCTTCCTAATTTCTAGAACTGGCCAAGGAGGAGCGTGAGACGGGTGCGACATTCCGGTCGGGTGCCTTTACCCCAGACGGTCTCATAGATGAGGACTTTGAGGAAGAGTTAGGTTCACCATCACAAGTAAGGAAACCTTCATTAATGTAGAATCATTCCACAAGGTACTAGGAATTATAGTGCTATAATCTGCTAATTGAGGTCACTACCTCATTAATAATGAGAGCACATGCCTCTTTTTGGCTACATTTCAGACTGGAATCCAAAATAATTCGCCATTTTATGTCCATTGTTAATGAAGACCCTGATGTTTGTGTACTAGTATACAATTACATATAAGCTATAGGTTATATGAAAACAAGATCATTGACCTATAGCAGACATGCTAATTTTCCTGGTTTACAACCAGGAAATTCCTGGTGTTTGATTCAGATTTCTGTGTTGAAATTTGCTAAATTACTGGTCAAAGGTGCATAGTTTTCCTGGTTTCGATCAGCCAGTGAATGGCATTTCTGCTATAGCGAAAACATGGGATAATGTGTGTACTTCATAGGAGATGCCACATCTTGATCTTTATTATCATAAGACTGACATACAAATGAACAGTACAGTACTAAAATTCAAAATTTAAACCCATGGGGGGGGGGCATATAGTGGGAGCGCAAATATTGGGCATTGCTTACACAAACTATTTTGCTTAAACACGAGAATTTACGGTCGCACACTTCACAGGAGAGTCAATTGATTTTGTATAAGAGTACTGGAGAATCGGTTTTGTAGAAATATGGTCTACAAACGCTGTCGTATATTTTTCAGGATGACTGTCGAAATGACCCTGAAACAGAGTTTAGGGATATTGCCAAATATGGGATTGTGCAAGTGGCAGGTGAGTACATCTACTTTCAAGGTTTACAGACCAATTTAGGTATCCTTTATCCGAGTTACCTCTCACTAATATTCGATAGTACAAACTATCAAATCACAGCTACGAATAAAACAGTTTTGCAGTGCAAAACTTTTAATTCTAGCATGCCTCATAAGTCTAGAACAAAATGCCCCGAAAACTAAGAATATACTGTGGAACACACTTCAGTCTTGGCAATTTAACTGTAAGGAGGATTATCACATTTGTCACTCTCTGTTAGATTTAATGGTAAACATCAATACGCGGAATATATTGTCAGATATGACAGTAGATAACATTTACGCATTTCCTATTTTAAATGGTTAATGTTAGTTGAACTACATGCAACATGCAAAGCCTTCCCACTAAAGGACTTGAGAAGATCTTGCTCTGAGATATACGTTCTAAGGTTCTAAGTATTTCCAACTTTTCTCGGGACATGTTCTGATAGTTCAAGTCCATATCCAACAATATACCGTAAACTCCCGCGTAGAAGACGCGCTGCGCGTATAGGACGCACCCCAAACTCAGCAGAGGCATTTTCAGGTATAAGACGCACCTCTTAGGGCTCAATTTTGTAAATCCAGTACATTTCTATAGTAAAATTACCCCTCGTATAAGACGCACCCTAAACTTCAGTAGATCATATAAGACGCACCAGGCATTTGTTTGGCATAGAGGACGCGTCTTATACGCGGGAGTTTACGGTATTTCTATACTACTTACCGTAGGAGCAAAAGCCTACATGTATCTTTAGATACAGGAATACTTTGAACACAATATTTCTAGACTCAGAATGGCCGGATCTTACAGGTATTTCATGAAATCCTGTTTATATGGCCTGCAAAATGTCATGATCATTAGGTTTAATGACTACTTGTATATCACTATCATATTGAATGCTATGGAAATTGTAACACGTAAAAACAGACTCTCAAACTATTTTATCAAGGGTTGCCGGATCTTACATATCTATCTCTTTGTCAAACTATCTTTTGCCCACATTATTTCGCCAGCTTGACACTACCAGTATTTTATAGGTACAGCTTCTGGACTGTCAGTGTAAGCTCTGTTGGAAATATATGCCTGTTTCTCTTGTATGTAAGGTCCGGCAACAGAATTGTGCATATGATTTTCTGAAAAACGAGATCATATATACAGAACTGAGTTTCTTCTTGAGCAGGTTTGTCATGTTTGACCCGAGCATTGCAGTAATAGGCAACAGTTTATCAAATTTCACACATTTTCCCCCTGATGTATGTATAGGCCAATTGTGTTAAGGTTGCCGGATTTTACATACCTACACATCTATTTAGGGACTTTTCTCCTGGTATAAGCATTTAACTCTATAATCTAAGGAAATGGTATGGCCTTGTATCACTTATCATTCTATATAAATGTGTGTCAATAATTACTCTCCCCATGCAAAATGCATACTTCTTACAAGAACAATCCTGCATTTGTCAAGTAAAGGTAGTGAAGATTATCTCATTTCTGTAATACCCTGTTATAATCCTATGAATGTATTTTATCTCTGACCTTTGGCCTCCTCCAGGGGATGACACATATGGCCGGAAGGTTATCGTCTTTTCCTCCTGTCGGTTACCGCCCTCTACAGAGCTGGATCATCAAAGACTTCTAGCGTAAGTAGCATTATTAATGAGGCATTGAGCGTACAGTTGCTTTATGCTAAAAGAAATAACCATAATATTGTTAGTTTACTTATAACATGCAGATGATAGTGTGCCAATAAAAGATTTGCCCACAAACGTTATAATGTGATATTGAAATCAAACAGTTTCTAAGATTATTATTTTCATGGAATATGAACCCTTTGGTAAAAGAACATAAGTAGGGAAAGAAACCAACATTGCATTAATATTAATTATGGTATTGGTGCAGCCATTCAAAGTACAGCCGAAGCAGTAGTATATTTGACAGCCAGTGTCTATTATCGCTGTTTGAGCATTGTGATCTTGATATTGCATTAAAATTTTCTGGGACACTTTGTGTACACATGTAGATAATCCTTTGCAAATACTTAGATGTTGAGAAGAAGTATTCCGACCATCACCAATTTTGCCTTTGTATTGCAGTTACTTGAAACACACGTTAGACCAGTATGTGGAGAACGACTACACGCTAGTATACTTCCACCATGGTCTAAACAGTACCAACAAACCGTCCTTCCGCTGGCTTCGGCAGGCCTATAGAGAATTTGACCGCAAATATAAGAAAAACTTGAAAGCTTTATATCTAGTCCATCCGACCAACTTCATCAAAATCATGTGGGGAATTTTCCGACCACTGATCAGGTGGGTTCAGCTTATAAAGTGAACAGAATTCTGGAAGGAAACAAGTTATTCCATAGAGGCGTAGGAAGCAAATCTTCATGGGCGGGGGGGGGGGCGGTGGTTCAGTGAGGGTTCTATCGCAACCACCTTGAATTGTTTGCTCAAGCGTTATGATGCCTATATGCTTTGTATATAGAATTTGTAGGCTATAGAAAGTGAATTTTGGATCTGATTTTGATGTTGGGCTCCATTTCCCTTATCCCATCACCATATTAATCTAGATGCATTGAGATGCAATGATTTGGCTTATTTTTCATTTTATCATGAGTTCTTGGCAAATTTTGAGGGCCCCAGACATACTCAGGCAGGCCCCCCTGTCCCTACCCAAATGTTATGAAAATGTTAAACGAGCCACTTTTACTGTTAATAATAAAGGGAGATATAATAGTTTGTTTCTGATACAAAGTAAAATGATGAATTAGAGATAGTATTTGAATTTTGTTCTTGGTATTATTTCTTTTATTGCAAATGAAATAATTTCTACTTTTCTCCCTCACAGTGCTAAGTTTGGCCGCAAGGTGATGTACGTAAATTACCTGCACGAGTTGGCGCAGTATCTACAACTAGACCAACTCATCATTCCGCAACGAGTTAAAGAGTTAGTATTTTATAGTTTTGTGACCTATGTCTTTTACCAAACTCCCATGTCGTTTCTCATTTTAAACTGGTTTTGCTTTATTGTGCTAAATTTGATCTTTTATCTAGTTGGTCGATTTCATAAAGATAAGTTGGATAAAGCGTTACAAAATGAACTTTGAAAGCAGTGAAACTTCAAGTTATTTCTATCAACCCTAGTTATATCAAAGAATTGTATGCAATGATTCAAAGCATAATTTCTCTGTGCTAAATTAGATTACCATATCGGTATCTGTCGTTTTGTGTTTGTCCTTGCCAAGCACATGCGTACCTCTCCTGCTACTACTCTCATAACTGTATTAAGTTGTCAGGTCGTCCTATTCATATACAATGCCAGTAAACTATGAGTCTTTGCTTCATTACTATATATCGTGTCACGTTAGTTCTGTGCCATTACACAGACTGTCTACCTCACTTCTAAATCTTAATCTCACTTCTGAGGCCTCCCTCTTCGTATAGTCACTATTCGCTATCTGTCCAAGAAAGGTTGTTAAAATGTTGTATGTAATACACCGTGGTATCAATTTAAACCTCAAAATCCAGATGTCAGTAGATTTTAATGTATAACTTAATCATAAAGTCTTATTACCATAAGCATTTGCCATGTTTAACTACAATATTTGATATAGGTAAATGTTCTATCCTATTGTATTTTCTATGAAATTACTGGGGAAAAATGGCTAGAAAAAACTCAAAAAGATATCACCATGACATTTTTGACTTAATGAAAATATTCACCTGTTCTTTTACTCCTTTTGAAATAGACTTGAGGTTTTTTACTGTCCAAAACTTTAAAATCTCACTCTTTGACTATCATATTAAAGCGATTGATGAATATTGTGCGTGCCTTTCTTATAGCCACGACGAAGAGTTGAAGCAGCTGTACAAACCGTTGGATAGCGAATCGTAATGTCGTCTTTGGTCTTGGCCCTGTCCTCCTGTTCCCTTCATACTCATAGTGCCCTCTGACCGCCCTATGACCGCTGTAGTTAGTCATGCCCTGATAAGTTGTGTTAGATCAGGCTACGGCTGCCACCTAGTGCATGCCCACTCCTGTTTTGTGACCTGGTGATCCTGAGGCATCTTGATTGAATAACTCCAGCGTTTATGAATGATTGTGATATGAATTCTGTGGAAGCCCGAGTATATCAGTATTCTTAACAACATATTAAAGCAAGGCGATCGTTTTTGTAACATGCTTGATATGATAACACAATTGAAGATATCATTTATTGCATTGCCAGCTGCTTAATATGATAACACATTTGAAGATATCATTTATGGCATAACCAGTACAGATATCTACGATTTGGGACCTTACTGCATAGCAAATGCATTAAGCCCCCCTGTAACAGATCTCACACAACATCTACCATAAAAGCTCGCATGCTACCCATGGCTTATACGAGAATCAGACTCCCGGTGCGGCTTATAGGAGTTCCCAAGGACTCGATAGCTTATAAATACATGAGGTATTGACAGCCCAATTGACAGGCGTGTGATTTCTCCTACATCTGCAAGATTTTCTACACTTTTTGGGCCAAACAGCTGACCCTCGTCATTTTCCCAGATGTAAAGAAAAAAACATAATTTTATGGAGGCGGGGGGGGGGCGTGTCTTTGATATTTTGAGGCTGATCAAGTCCCAAATGAGCCGCTACCAATTTGTCTGATCTAGTTTCCAGATCACAGTTACCAAAATGAGATCACATCCCTGTATTTAGCAATAAAGAATAGTGCTGAAATTGCAAAAAGAAAAAAAAATCAAACACCATGTAGGGCATATGAAATGGGCTCATTACATGTGGCCTAAGTGCACACTAGATGCGCCTGATATTTGGATTTTATGGTCTTAAGTAACCACCTGGTCTTAATGCATATAATAGGATTTCCTAAACAAAGAACATTACTTTTTAGATACTATTGAACCATGTCAGTTATAGTAGGAGTTAAGTTAAAAAAAAGAAAAAAATACACGGTTCAACACAATGTTTATTGATAGGGGTGCACATATATAGGTATTAATTAGTTTCCCCTTCACCATACCTCAACATTTAAATAATTTTAAGATATCTAGCTTTAAATTCTATGTTAAGTATAGACGGAATTAAGATACCTAAACAGGCTCTCAATTGCCTCCCTATTGCCCATCCAGTTGCTGTCACTAGTCCCTTCTACATTGTACATGTATAAAAGAAGATTTACCAACAAATTACACAGTTTATTTTCCATTAACATTCTAAACGTACAGGTCCTGCAAAGTAACTTACCACAGTTGTATAGTAGGGTCCATTTAATCTACATGTATCGACACATCGATCATATATCTCAAATTCCATGTATACAGACAAGATCCAACACTATCAAGAACCTGTAATGCATAGACTAGAATGGTATACGTCCATATGTGTTGATCATATCCAGCCTTATACCCTGAAAATCAACCAACATTTGATTGAGAATGCTAAAGCTGAATGTAGATTCATGTAGTCTATCGTAATATTGTGTGCTTTAATAGATCGTCTTTGTGCATACTTTTGATGGTTTTTTTTTTCGCCGTTTTTTAAAGACAAAACAAGAACAGTCGATGAAACTGCTTAGCCTTAGACCCATTTTGAGTTGTTTTCCATTTCGTGATATGATGCGATATATGTGAACCTGTATGATCAGTCATTTTGGCACCTCCAGTTGCGATATTCAGTCAATGTCAGTATGTGAATGATTTCGATTTGACCAGGGAATTTTGACTTAATATATAAACTAAAAACAATGAACAGGCCTAGAGCCGCAAATAACAGAGTTGTCCTCCGCATGATGTTTTGACCCGTGTGACCTAAACTGCACGTGACATAGGACATGATCACCCCTGCTGAGCCGTAAATATTGTGTTTTAGTTCGCTGAATGCAGTGTTTGGAGAATATTGACCTCAATCTATATACCTAATATTCATGTCTACGGTATATGAGATCATTGAGAAGAATGGACAAAGACAAAAGAAAAAAAAATATAGGTCGAACTCTTGGAACTAAGCTAGCATTTAGAAAAGTATGATAACCGTTTAAAGAAATTGTAATGACCTAGAGAAAAAGATACTGTTCAGGGACTTATTTCAAACAGGATAGACAAAAGCCTTTCTGTTCCAGTGTTTCTGCAAATGTTTTAACCTTATATCGAAAAAGGAGCCCGTGATAATGATTTTATATAAAATGTTGACTAATATTTTCTTTCACCTTCTTGTAGCTATGACGCATTCCTTCTGGCCAAAAACAAGCCTCAACCTGTGCCTACTAGTGTGATACACGCGCCCTACCCAACACAACAGTTTGGTGTGTCGCTACAGTTGTAAGTATGGAACCCTGATCACGGTGCACATCATATTGTAATGACAGCAGATTAGAGCAGTTATGTGAAAACAATTCTACTGTATTCTCCCGCATGTAAAGACGCGTCCCATGTATAAGACGCACCCTGGGATGAAGGAAAACCTGTAAGGCGCATCTGGGGCTTCATTTTTGAAAGTCTAGTACTGTTCTTACTAAAAGAACCCTGCCTGTACGACACACACTATCTTTGAGTTGGTTATGGAGAAATGCCAACAACCAAACAAACCACAGTGAATTAGAGTTATCCGTTTTTATTTCTGTAGGAAGATTACATTTTCTGTATATGAGTGGCTAAGATGGTAACAGTTTCGAGTCGATGTGACCCTTCTTCAGACCAAAGCCAGACTAAATTAATCACAAGAGAGCAGTGGTTTAAATACTACAGCAATTCATTATGGGAATGCTGAGGCATCATGGGTAAAGCAATTGTCAGTGAGGTGCATCATGGGTATTATCCATCGGCCATCTTGGATTTGAGTAAAAACTTCTTCAATATCTTTGAGTTGATTCAATAAGTCGCAGGAGACCTCAGATTTTGGGTGTAAAGCGCATCTTGTAGGATTGATCTAAAGTCAAGGTGTACCTTATATTATACACGTGGGGCACTAGATATACTTAAAGTCTAATCATATGCCTTACGTATGACCCCAGGATTACCTCAAAAGTCAGGGTGCAACTTATTTGCGAGATGCGGCGCATATGCCTGGTATCGCATGTACAATATGTGAAGCAATTATAGTCAGTTTCAGTTGTTTAAATCAAAGCATAATTACAGATAATGATAAAGTTATGTGTTAGAATAACAAATGCAAATACTGTAAAAACCCGTATCAAGTTGGATAAAACCTTGTGTGCTTTTAATTAAAAGTGTTTCTCCTTTACACAGCATTAAAGAACACAATAAGGACATAATCCCTCCTGTTGTACAACAAACAGTATCGTATCTTAGAGACAATGGTAAGTGATTTCACCATTCTCCAGTTAAAGTATTTTGACTTAGAAGTAGAGAACTAGCGAGCACTGGCTTGAATGGTACTTTAAAATAGTCACATCAACCGACTAGTAAATATCTATGTCAATATAAAGGGTTTGACATAGGCCGGTTTTGAAACAACCCTAATGCTGGTAATAGGTTGGCATTGCTACGGTTCTAGGGATATTTACTTTAATTAAGATCTATGCGCTATGGTTGTGACCAGCGGAGAGACATGCAGGAGGTCTTCAGGTTTTCAGGGGGACAAACTGACCTGTTCCCCAACTGATTTGCATGTGAACGTTTGAGTGGTAGGATACAGAATCTATTATTTTCTGCACGTGCTTTTACTTTCATTTATACAGAGTCTTGTGAGTATGATTTCCAGGTATCGACGTCCTTCAGTGTGGCTCTATAGCAGTGGCGGATCCAGGGTTTGAAAAGGAGCATATCCCCCATTTGGGGTCCAAAAATTAGCAAATAATCTCCAAGACAAAAGCGAGGGAGCACATGTCCCTGTCTAAATCCGCCACTGCTAGATTGAAATCCCCTCCTCTCCTTCCAAATTAACTACCGTAAACTCCCGCGTATAAGACGCGTCCTCTAGGCCAAACAAAATGCTGGTGCGTCTTATAGGATTTTCTAAAGTTGGGTGTGCGTCTTATACAAGGGGTAATTTTACTATAGAACAGTACTGGATTTACAAAATTGAGCATTAAAATGTGCGTCATATGCGAAAATGCATGTGCTGAGTTTGGGGTGCGTCTTATACGCGCAGCGCGTCTTCTACGCGGGAGATTACGGTACCCTTCTCCTGTTTCTTCCACTGAAAATTTACCCCTGCTCACAAAACACAAATACTAGTCGATTGTGTGGAGTGTGTTTGAACACTAACAGAGCAGACCCGACAGGGTTGTAGATGGAGCTTCATGAAAATTAACCAGAACAGGTTGCTATACACAAATTGGTCATATTGAGTGATTTAACTAAGCGGGGCCGTGTCAAATCTCGGCAACATGACCAATGACTGAAGAATGATGGTTGTTGTAGGTCTCTTAATATTTATTCAACTTCTATTGCCAACATCTAGTAGTCCGATCGGATTATGGTTTCTGTCCCTACATGGATATAGAGATGGATAGTTTGCTGTGTATTTGATTGGGTGGTGTATATAATTATTTTCCAGTTGAGTGCAATTTCCTCTTAATCACAGCAGAGCTCAGTCTCTTATAACTGTATAGGACAATAGATAGCAGTGGACACCACATACATGAACTGGTAGATTAGGGCTAGATTCACTTGACAACCATGACGTGGGTAGTGGTGGTGGTTAGTAGTGGGGGCACGTGGTAGGTCGTGCAAGGCATCACATTAATTATTAATACGTTTTCAGGAAATCATGTCGTCAAAATCGCATACATTATTGTGTGCCGACGACTCAGTGGATACTTTGAATAGTACTTGCCTATGTACGATCGAGAATTAAATTAGAGTCCTTCCTGTTTGGAAATAAACTAGAACATGTCGGTGTTGATGCAGTATAGATTTGAATCGTTAGTATGGTTGCCTTAATGTTTTTGGTTTGGGTAAATAATAATTCAACATTATATTCCTGGCTTCATGCATGCTTAAGGTTGATTTATTACTCTCATGTTTAGTGTGCACATGTATTTAATGCTAAATTGCGGAATTGTTTCTACAAGTACAAAGGGAGAGCGCTTTACATGGTACTGTCTGGGCCCAGTTATTTACCAAAATGGTGTATTCTATACCTTCCAGGTTTGGAAACGGAAGGAATATTCCGTCGGTCCGCAAATGCCAGTGTGCTAAAACAGGTGCAACAACAATTAAATGAAGGTTAGTAAATGCAATAAAGCCGCCATTCTAATCGAATCTTTTTGAAGAATTTGATAACTGTATAGTTCCTTGCACATATAAAACATGTAGGCAAGTAACCTAGTCACGATTCATATAGGAAAAATGAAAATATGTGCAATTCATCGTAATATATATATTTGAATAAAAGAAAATATCTCTTGAAAAAAAAGAGTAGAACACAAAAAAAAACCGCACAAATTAGATATTGTATTTATTCTGTTTTTACGTAGGTGAGGAGATAGACTTCAGTGGTCTAGGGGACGTCCACATCCCTGCAGCCATCCTCAAGAGCTTCCTCCGACAACTCCAGGAGCCCCTACTGACGTTTGACCTATACGACCATACGGTCCGGGTACAAAGTAAGCCTGTAGATCACTTAGATTGTAATTGTCTCTATGACCGCACTGTTCAGGTAAAAAGTAAGCCTGTAGATCACTTAGATTGTAACTGTCTCTATGACCACACTATTCAGGTTTAAGTACAAAGTAAGCCTGTAGATCACTTAGATTGTAACTGTCTCCATGACTGCACTATTCAGGTATAAGTACAAAGTAAGCCTGTAGATCACCTAGATTGTAACTGTCTCCATGACCGCACTATTCAGGTTTAAGTACAAAGTAAGCCTGTAGATCACTTAGATTGTAACTGTCTCCATGACTGCACTGTTCAGGTAAAAAGTAAGCCTGTAGATCACTTAGATTGTAACTGTCTCTATGACTGCACTGTTCAGGTAAAAAGTAAGCCTGTAGATCACCTAGATTGTAACTGTCTCTATGACTGCACTGTTCAGGTAAAAAGTAAGCCTGTAGATCACTTAGATTGTAACTGTCTCTATGACTGCACTGTTCAGGTAAAAAGTAAGCCTGTAGATCACCTAGATTGTAACTGTCTCTATGACCGCACTGTTCAGGTAAAAAGTAAGCCTGTAGATCACCTAGATTGTAACTGTCTCTATGACTGCACTGTTCAGGTAAAAAGTAAGCCTGTAGATCACCTAGATTGTAACTGTCTCTATGACCGCACTCTTCAGGTAAAAAGTAAGCCTGTAGATCACCTAGATTGTAACTGTCTCTATGACTGCACTGTTCAGGTAAAAAGTAAGCCTGTAGATCACTTAGATTGTAACTGTCTCTATGACCGCACTCTTCAGGTATAAGTAAAAGGTAAGCTTGTAGATCACTTAGGATCTAATTGTCTCTATAAATCTTACTTGCAAATAGTATATACAACATTGATTTACTTTACTCTGTGCTTAAGTAACTACAACTGTATGTGATATTATAGTTCATCCTTACTGTTCCTTGTTTGCAGGTCTAGATGAGAAGGAGAAGCTGGAGGAGATGAAGAGAATTCTTCATGACGAACTCCCAGAGGATAACTATTATGTACTAAAATATGTCATCTCGTTTCTAGTTGAGGTAAGTATGAAATTAGGTCACTTTTAAGGAAACAAATATTCTGAACATGACAAGAAATACTACCAAACACAATTATTATCTTTGAAATAAACGGTACCAAATATTTTTTTTTAGAATGGAGGAAATAATTTTACGAACAGAAATGCACAATGGCGATGCAATACTTGAATTCACAAACTCGTTTACTCTGGTTGCACTGGTAAATCCAGTCGGATAGGCGAATCCCTAAATATCTGCAATATTGATTTAGATAAATACATACTGAAGTAAATCACTTCTTCCATTATAGGTAACATCTCATCGAGAACAGAACTTGATGACGCCACAGAACCTGGCCATCGTCTTTGGTCCTAACCTAATGTGGTCCAAGAGTAACGCATCGCTCGCCTCGATGGGTTACGTCAACTCCTGCTGCCTTCTACTCATACAACATTATGATGAGCTCTTCTCAAAGTGAGAGCTGAGCAGCTCACTAGTCTTATGGCTACATGAGTCATGGACCATACCACATAACTTTGTATGTGGCCCAGGACAGACTATGATATATTCACAGGAGTTGGGAGTGGAGCCAAGGACATCAAGTAGACACTTGTGGTGGGTGGGGAGAGCCTGGGGGGATATGATTTAGGTTGCTATGGAATCCCATTGTAGATAGAAACAGACTGTGCTACAGCGATCAATTGGTGCCGGCATGGTTAATATGGGGATTGGATAGTTCGTGTATATTTTCAGGGTGGGGTGGGTGGGAGAGTTTGTAGGAAGTTGGTAGAAGTGATGGCTAGAGGTTTGTGATATAGAAAGGCAGTGTCAGGGGAGGCAGGGTCATGAGCAGCTCACTCCATTACAGCAGGTGTTTTACTGGAGCAGCTCAGGTGACTGATTAATGGGAGGAGTTACTCACAACGACTCATGTCATGGAATGTATATTGACTACAAGAGCTCTTCTGTTCATGGAGGCCAACCCTTCACAAGTTTACTTACGGCAAGTATTGGTATTTCAAGTTCATCAAGATGAAATCTACACAACCTGTGCTTCGTCTTTATAGCGAGGGACATTACCAACCTGCAGTTTGTGGTTAGAAGTACATTTGTTGATTCACGAGGCTGAAAAGCCTACAAACACATAATAAATCCTATTTTTCTGACATTAGCACGTTAAAACATGAGAGCCAGTGGCTAAGACATCTTGAGAAATACAGGAATAAAATGCTGTGGAAGTTAAACAAGCCAGAAAGATAATTTGTAAATATACCGTAATCTCCTGCATATAAGGCGCAGCCTGCGTATAAGGTGCACCTAGAGTTTTGGAAAATTCTCAAAAAAATGAAAAATTCATAACTTTGGTTCTACTGAATGAATTTTCAAAATTCAAAAACCTATGTGTAGCTTGGGCCTCCCTATGTCCTATTATGACCAAGGGGGCATGTAAGATATCAGAAGAAAGGTCGTGGTGTCCCCCTTGTGGATCCAATGAGAACTAAAACCCCCCGTATAAGATGCGCCTTATACGCGGGACATTACGGTACATTCTTTTGTACACACGGAGATGGAATAAAATTAAGTACTTGTTATATGACATGACCCGACAGTAATACAAACATTTGGGTTTAGCTATAAACATGTGAAATTTACTGCAGCGAATTGAGAGTAATGGTACAGTACTACAAACTTGTCTTCTGTTTCTTTTGAGTGTGACACGCTATAGAAATGAAGTTCATGAATGGTTATGGTATCTAGTAGAACAATGTTATGCCAATATACCTGTGAAATATAACTTTCAAGACTTTGTTAGGATGTACAAATGGGTTTGGTTCTGGGAAGGGTTCTGTTTTTATGTATATAAATATATTTTACCATCATGATCTGGAATGATTGTAAAATGACACTGACATCATTTATCTGTGTACTCATCCATTCACGTTTAATCAAAATAGAAAATAGGCGTCCAAAGATGAACGACTTCTTGTCACTTAGAAAGTACCAAACCTGAAAATTATAATCCCCAGCCCCCCATCTGATATATGAGGTGTTAGTTTTAACGTGTGAATATTCTGTTATCAGGATCAATATAGATTTGAGCTTAAAATGCTTATGTGACTCCAGCCATGGGACATTACATTATACAAAAAGAAACTGGTCGTTCAAAACATTAATAAACCATTCGGTGTTATGATACATAGTTCTTTAAGAATGGGAATTAGAATTACATTGTCATTGGTGTGTAAGAGGGTTGCACACATCTCATCTTCACTGGTGCGTAACGTCTTGTGATAATACCGTTTTAGCGTAAGTTATGATTTTGTTTTAAGTCTAGAATAACTATTATTTCAGTATGTATGTGTCAAAATATGACCTAGATGTATATTGATGTAGATAGCTAATGCAGTTTAATTTGTAGCTGTTAGTCTTGTTATAATGGCTCATATTGTATTCCCACGGTGGAGTAGGTATTGGCCCAATATTGAATGTAGTTGGAGCTAAATGATAGGTTGCAGTACCCTAGCTATACATGACTGTATAATATAAAATAATGGGAAGGGGATGGTTTCAGGCTACTTGGCGTTTCAAACACTAGACTAGAATTTAAAGCTGATTTATGTCGATATTAACTGCTATTGAATGGTAATATAAAAACAGTGACATACACATAGTATCCCTCAAGTGCTTGGAAGAGTGAAATATTTCAGACTTTTTTTGTGATGAAATGTAACCGTCTCAGTTGGTTTAGTCATTTGAGGCTTTGAAGGTGGGTGGGTCTGGTTTAACTTATAGATATAGAGTGACATGGTGCATCAAGGTTTCCTGTTCAATTGTCGTCATGATGCACCAATACAGCGCTCGTGAGCGACTCGCTGTGTCTGCGTTGATGCATCACGTCGAACTTTCGGGAGTCTATAAACACCATAGGATCAGTATGGCGTGTAACTCCTCATGTTACACGCCTCATGTTTCTCACCTTCCAGGCTTTTACATGACAAACTGATAACAATGATTACCGATAAGTACACCACTGCTGTATGAACATACAACCCGAACTAATGGTGAACATTATATATGTTACAAACACTTGCATTTACTCTAACTTTGATTGTTAGAAATCCATTGACGGTTAGTACAGTAACTATATTATGACACATTATGAGATACTTAATAGACAATTATAAATCTACATCGATGTTAACTGTGGACAAGACAAATGCTTACCTGATCTTGATGAGGTTTTTAGTAACACTAAAGTGCAATATTTTATGAGATCATCAAAAGCCAGCATTGTCCACAGAAGTTTGATCACTTGCCCACAATTTCGATAAATACACACTGCAGGTAATAGTGTATATTCTCCCGTATAAGCCGCATCCCTCATATAAGCCGCACCCCCGACTTTGGAGGGGGCTTTGAGGTGCATCTCATGCTTGGAAATTGTTGTTTTAATACTGTTCTATAGTGCCAAAAACCCTCATATAAGCCACACCCCTTCTATGGCCTGATCCTATAAGCCTAACTTTCATTTGGATTCTAGTATAAGCCACGGCTTATACGAGAGAATTTACGGTACTATTATGTCATCTCGATCCATCGCTACTTGAAGTCTTCGCAGTGTATCATTCGATATGTGATTTATTATAATTTTCTCCACACTCTGCGATATTTTTAAGGGATTCTCTGAACTCTCCCCGTTTTCTATCCGCCAGGTGGCGGTTCATGCCATAAATATGATGCGGTGCTGCCACAAGTGTGAAACCAGAGTGACTTCTGTATTCTGTTACCAGAAGTGGGTTTAGGAACTGTGAACATGACTGGGTCCTAAATGCAGACTCCTGTTTGTCTAGAACCTAGCCTATTTTTTGCAAATGGTTACATGAATTTCTATTTCAAAACCTGCCCAGCCTTATAAGTCGTGAATACTGGCATACTTAAGTAAATGACCAATATCGATATTGTTATTCCTGTAATTTACTGTTTTCATTACTAGATAATAATGTGCATTACAGATGTATGATATGTACAGTAGTAGTTTGGCTTTATAAATAATCGTCAGGTAATGATGTTGGATCAAAATGTACACAATTAGAATTTATTAAATGATTAATTGGAAGGGTAGGTCTGTGACTTGTACCCATGTTAAATACATGTATCTTAGTTATTATTATGTCCAGGCTTATGTTGTTTGGCTCGTAAATGGTTTTATCCGATGCGGTTTTCCTATTATCATCTCCTGTTCATATGTGTCTATAAACCTGTATAGTGTTTTGTATATTTGTGTAGAAAACAGGTTAAATCACCCAATCCAAAGTGGTATAGATTTTCTAGAATATGTTCGCATTATGATGCTGTATAATAAGTATCACATATTTGATGAGGAAAATTGTTATATATTGTATTAGATGGTTAAAATACTTGAGAAGCCAAACAGAATGTCTTTTAGTTAAGGCTTTATACAAAATTGAATGGTTGGTACAAATAAATTTTCTCTCCCATAAAAAGGTTAAGATGACATTTGTTATTTCACTAGACTGTACATAACTCACACATATCACCCTGCCATCAAAACAGGGTAGCCTAACGAACAATACATATTTTTGAGTCATGCTGAAAAGCTAAGTGGACTTCAGTGTACGAAAATAATCGTGCTATCGAAATTGATTAAGGTAGCATCTTGGTGGACCGCATAACACGATCACAGACTTATCTGTGCCCCTTATCTTATACAAGAAACCCAAATAAAGTACAACATGCGAATATGAATTGATACTGGTTTTGCTTCATTTGTGATAATCATGATCTGAACCTCGCGGCTTATACATTGTAGACGGAAAAGATCCCAGGGCAGCTTATACTCCATTCTCTAAGAATAGACTACCCATGGAAAATGTGAATTCTCCTAGATTACTGACACGTTTGGTCCAAAAAGTCGACCTGTAGAATTTTCCCTTATCTATTTACAATATCGTAGAAAATGTGAAGATGTATGGATAATTGACTAGATTCAATAGATCTCAAAGGCATTTATTTGACAGATATGTTACAGTCCCCGAATTTAACAGCCGAGGCATTTTACCTATGGTTCCACATCATTTCTAACACATCACCTGCCCTCCTGTAGTGGAGCCTGGATACGTCAACAAAATTAGTTACTCAATACTAATCTAGTAATGTAATGGTAGATATGGGAGACATGGGTGCCCATTTCTCTTAGATACCGTAACCTCCCGCGTGTAAGACGCGTCTTATACGCCAAACAAAAGGCTGGTGTATGTTATAGGTTTCTCTCAAGTTGGGGGTGCGTCTTATATGTGGGGTATTTTTACTAAAGAACAGTACTAAACTTACAAAAGTCTGCCTTTGGAGGTGCGTCTTATACATGAAATAGTCTTCCCTGAGTTGGGGTGCATCTTATACGCGCACCGCGTCTTCTATGCGAGAGATTACGGTATTTGCCTAATTAATTCTGCAGGAATTGATAGAAAATCTCCCGGGTGGGTCGGCATGATGCTCCAGTGAAGTGCTGCAGGTAGTCTCGCCAGCACTTCATTGGTGCATCATGACGACAATGGGCATGATGCATCAATGCATCAGCGGCCCTTAAAGGAAGAACCATTATTAAGGATTCCAAATTTGAGATGTGAGTGCCCCCCCTCATACAGCACAGCACCAAATACCCGGTGTATTGTCACGTGGTATTGTAGCACAGAGGCAGCACACAGTGTGCTCCCTCGGCGCCTGGCACACTCCATCCAAAAGTAGGTCGACCCATGGGGGTACTACGGAGCCCTGGAAAGGACATCTGTTTTCTACACATTTATTTCTAGAGTTTGTTTCCGCAAGAAGTATTTTCGTTTCTGCAAGAAGTATTTTCGTTCCGCAAGAAGTATTTTTGTTTCCACAAGTAGTATTTCCATTTCCGGAACTTTTATTTTCGTTTTCGCAACTTTCATTTTCGTTTTCACAACTTTTATTTTCTTTTTCGCAACTTTTTAATTTTCGTTTCTGCAAGTTATATTTCGTTTCCGCAAATTTTATTTTTCGTTTCCACAACTTATATCTTTGTTTCCACATCATGACATCCACAATTGATTGATTATGCACAAAAAAGCTAATAAGTTGTGCAACCAAAAGTATAAGTTGCGAAAACGAAAATTTATAAAGGTTGTGAAAACGAATATGAAACTTGCGAAAACGAAAATAAAACTTGCGAAAACGAAAATATAAACTTGCGAAAACGAAAATAAAACTTGCGAAAACGAACTTCAGATAAAAATATGTACAAAACGGATGTCCTCTCCAGGGCTCCGTAGTACTCGACCCCTCCCCACTCAACACCAATGTGCCAACATCGACGGCTGCATGGTATATGGAAGGCTCGTCACTTTCATACAGGGTCTACTCCTTTTAGAGTTCTTGCATTATCTACAACCATTTTCCAATCTACGAACCAGCGTTAAACACTAGTATTCATCAAGGTACAGTGACCTTTATATTATGCTATTCACTATCTCTACAGAATGTCTATTAGATAACAGCCTTGGTATAATTATTTTGAAGGATTCAAAGAGAAGAGAAGAGCTGCATCTCAAGAGGGGGATTCAAGATGTAATCATTACAGTGTCAGTGGACTATTCTATGTATTATAATCATCAACGACATATTCAAACCAAGCTGACCAAGCTTCCCCCTGTATAACCCAAGGTTCACCTATTTTTAACCTGACAGGGTGACTCACTCACCCCCGTCTTCCCCCCAGTGAGCACCCCCAGGTCCTACCTGCGGATCCCCCACTGGAGGACATGATATCATATGCTATTATTAGCCTCACCTGCCCAGATGACTCACTCCTGAAAGCAGCTCCCTCCCTCCTAATCCGGATTGGACTGGATCCAACCAGATAGGGGCAGAGCTACTCATCCCCCAGGCTGAGTCACTGAGCACTTTCAGAAATAGCATATGACGTACACTGAGTGGGACTCCCTTTATAAACAGGCAGATCCCCACTCAGGACATCTTATTCTTCTCCAACCTTGACCCTAAGACACTCAGGTGCCTTGGCCCCAGGATATAGCTTGGTCAGATTGGCGAGTACCATACTGTACACTGTATTGACTACTCTTAAGCCAATCTCACAATAAAGCTGGATCATCAACTGAATTGTCTGGACTCCTGTTACCTGACTTCATGACATGTAACGACCTGTTGACAACAGTAATGTCATGGTGTAAAATGATCATTGATATGATTGCCCAGGGGGGGGGGGGCACTCACTATATGTCACTGACAGGGGTGTGCAGCTGGCAAGGCCACTTTTTGGCCAAAATCCCTCTCACCAAGGGTCTAGTTTTGGTCAAAATCCCTCTCACCAAGGGTCACTTTTAGCCAAAATCCCTCTCACCAAGGGTCACTTTTCTCATATTTTGACCCCGCGCGTCCAAATAAGTGTCAGTTTTCAGAATTTTCTTTAAAATTTCTGCCAAATGTGGTCAGTTTTGACAAAAATTCCTCACATCAAGGGTAAATTTTCAGATAAAAGACTTAATTGTGCACATTTCTGACCAAAATCCCTCTCAGCAAGGGTCACCTTTTGCCCAAAAATCCCTCTCACTAAGGGTAAGGGTTTTCAGAGGCCCAGCCGCACACCCCTGTCAGAAGAAATCTGAGTGCCCCCCCCCCGGGTATGATTGTTTCATTGGTGTCATTGTTGGAAAATATATGTGCAATTGATAGGATGTACCGGCAATAGTACTAGATACTCTAGATACGTTATCAAATTTATGTATGGGCTTACGTTTTCATGACTATGTTACTGAGGGGTTATCGATGTGTTAAGGACAGAGCAAGGTGTGTGCTTCAAGAATTGTACCAGCGACCGCAAACGCACTATAGGTGCTTCATCCACATCAAGGTAGTGTGGCAAGAGGAACAAGCTGCAACCCTGGGGTAGCTGGTTTAATAGTTCTCATAGACATTCACAATGAACTAAAATGTAGAACGGTTGTCTAGTCTGGAAGTCTAGTGCATAATATTCAGGTGTTCTGATTGCCCCATTTGCTTACTCACCCACATCTCATACACACACACACACACGCACACATACAGGTGTAACCAGCAAATTGGGGACACTGTTGCACACTCCTCCAAAGCGGGGACATTCCTACATTCACCCAGCTTTCACTTAATTTGGGTTCAATTTAGAGCACAAGTCCAGTTTAGCTCCCATTAAACAGTTATAGTGCAAAATACCAAACTGGCCTCTGATGCTCCCATGTAGACCAGTATGATGTGCCTAAACTGAGGACATGGCAAGTGTTTCATAAGCGAAGTGAGGACATTTGTACAATTCGAATAGCTATCTTATATCTACTTTTCTGATCCTAAACACAAGAGTATTCAGTCTATTTATGAAGAATATACTGTTTTTTAAATAAACAAGACATTATTACCTACCCATGTGCTCAAACAAATTGGTGACTCAAACAATGTGTATGCAAACTGAGGACATAATCACACAGTATGTGTATGCAAATAGAGGACTTGATCTTAGATATACTCCACACAGTGTGTTTGCAAACTGAGGACTTAGCCACAACAGAGTGTGTATGCAAACTGAGGACACACAGTATATGTATGCAAACTGAGGACATGGCCACACAGTATGTGTTGTTAAACTCTATGTGTTGGAGTTACTCTTAAAGATGAGTTCTGAGAATTGTTTGTAAAGGAAAGGGTAGACAGGATATAGTAAGGTGACTTATGATAGTGAGAAGATAACAGTTATAGATGATAGAAACAGGTATCTAACAGTACATGCAAATAGAGGACATTAGTACACCATGAGGGCAAATACAGAACCTGGTTAAAGATAAGGTCCATAAAGTGTGTGTATACAAACTAATACAGTGCGCATCTGCAAATAGAAAACTAGTGTATACATACTCCGAGCAAACCGATGACATATCCAAAATTAGATTTTCATTGTAAAGGGAGTCCTTGTGATAAGGTTCCCCTTGGGAGTGAGTGGATATAGGAGGAACTGAAGAAGAGAAAACATTTAGATGGCTCTGATGTACTGTACAGAATTTTCTTCTGAACTTAAAACCAACATTAAGGTAATATACAGTCAAAAACACAGAAAAATAATCATGCAACTTTTGGGAAGATTATGTGAACAACTGTTGTATGTTGTCCCTGGCTTATGGGGTCTTTAGTCACTCCTCACCATGTACTGTGGGGTCCTTCCCCACTTCAAAGCTTCGGCACTGCAGGGATTAGTTTACAATTTGACCATTTCTGTGACCCAATTAACCTAAGGTTCTGGTCACATTAATTAAGGTATTGGCTCTATACGACAGGAATAGAAACATACATACATCACTTTTCATGTTACTCATAGACCCAAAGTCTGCTCTCAATCAACATTCTCATTTTTTTTTAGTTTTCATTAACCCTTACGTGCCCAGAATAGCAAAAGTGCACTCTTAAGTGTGTATACATGTTCAATGGACCACCGTGGGTTTAATATTCATCAGATTAGGATAATTCTATCACCAGATGACTCGTAATATCAAGGGCTTTCCACCAATACCAAATTTGTCATGGTGCATTAGGTAAATAATTATTTATAGATTCTATTGCAGAAAATATTGGATTAAAAATAGGCTTTAAATACATGAAAAGTGCGCTCTCTGGCCATGAGAATAGTGGGAAAATACAGGAAATTCATTAAAGTTCACAAAAATATTGAAAAAATACCAATAATATTGATGAAATATTTTCCCTGTGATTTTTCTCCAAGGAATCCAATCATAATACATATCTTTTTCAATTTCCATCAATATAGCTTCCTTTGAAATGTCAAAATAATGCTTTATGAATTGAAACTAGCCTATTCTCACCAAAATCTAAAAAAAAAGATTTTCTGGGCACCTCCATCCAAATAGCCCATTTCAACATCTTATGACTTCATCATTCCCTTATGACTCATATGATACTATAACCTATGCTTCATATTGCATTTTCTGAAAGCTATTTCACTGCTCTCTTTGTTACCATTTGAATCAGTATTTAATTCTGGACATAATTTAGGTAATTGCCTCCACTATGTCAAGTTTGTTGAAAAAGTCAGCTCCCTCAAAATAATTCTGGGCACAAAAGGGTTAACTGACATATCATTGGATGGTAATACTCACGTGTACATTAATTCAGATGTGAAAAGGGCCAGCAATTGAATTCACTATTGTTGTATGAATGTGGACCACAAGACTTGAATTGTTATTAGACATTGGTGCATGCAGGTATCTATAATGTTCCCTTGATACAGATACTTTTTGGTTCATATACCTTCTGCTGCTGGGATGTGGGATCCTTGTCCTGTCATTTTAGTGCACATGTTGGTGATATCACTTATATCATGGAATTGGTACATCAATATAAATTTGTGTAAAAAGGGGTAGGCAGGTGCATGGATAAGGATATGTATTTTTTAAACATGACTCGTATCTAATTTGTTGGGAGATCATACAGGTACTATGTCAAAAATGATTTTCAGCAAGCACTTAAGTCTTTTGACTGGCACAACTTCTATTATAGCAGGGACCCTAATACATGCTGGGATATCATTTTGGTTACACTATATATAAAAATGGGTTGCTAGATCGCTGGTTAGAAATGTTCAATTTGTGACTGCTTCAGAGTGGGGTACCCTTGGGGTACCAGATGAAGCAAAATTTTCAGGCTGTGAAGAAGTGAGGGAAGTGCCAGCTAATTCGACATGATATGTTGACGTTTAAACAAAAATATTCTAATACTTTGGGGGTGTTTCACAAACTTGATTAGTTCCTGATACTTTACTTTTGAGGTGTTCTTTCTTTACTTGCTTTGTAAATTGTTTTATAACCTCAAAAGTCGCCAGTAAATCTGCAATAGTCGCCATATTGGATCTCGGTCCAGAGATATCGGCACACTTCCTGTGGTTATTGATAAGGGAAATCTCCCTACGACTGCAGATCTAAATGGTTCTCCCCATGGGCTTCAGGTCATATGTTAAGATCTGACTGGTAGTTTCAGAGAAACTTTAAAAATGTACCTCCGAAAGGATCTGCTTGGAGATTGCTAGATTCGTTTAACCTTGCTATTATCATGCGCCACTAAATTATGCAACTGTAATGAAAAATACCAGGGGCAGCATCTTCAGTTGAGATGCTCTGAGGGAAGGCCCATGAGTCTTCTCCCCCCCCTAGTAGTCCCTTTCCTCCAAAATTTGCCCTTAACCAAACTATGTTCTAGAAGCTCACCCTATACTGCTCTGGCATTATAAGGGGGTGCCTAAAAGAGCTCCATGCACCATGGCATTTGGCTGGCTGTATGGTCCCAGTCTTTAACATATTGTCCACTTAAGCCCAGAAATGAGGGACAGGCATCTAGAAGGCTATCCCAAGGAAGATGTGCGTCAGATGTGTCCAACTATTAACCTGATACCATTCACCCATCCTGGGTAGGGCCTCCTGAGAGTGTGCCCAGGCAACTGACTAGATAGTGTATACCTCCAACTGCCTAAGTTGGTAAGGCATGCCAGTAAACAGAGGGAGAGAATTTGAGGATAGACAAAGGCTCAAAGACATATTAGGTGGGGGCAGAAGAGCCAGCTTAGTTGATCTATCCTAGGAAGGAATAGTTATATAGCAACCAGTAATGAGCAATAATTCAAAGAGTCACCTGAAAAGCACACTACCCCAGCAGGGAGCCACAGAACAGACAAACGAGAAGCATTCAGAGAAGTTTGCGAAAACTGCAGGATGAACTAAGGAGGCTGCTGATAACTTAGGGTTAGAGGTAAACCACTAAAAGCTGGGTGGTCAGTTGTTGCACAGCAGTCTTTGCTGTGAAAAGTCCTGGTGAAGGTCAAGATTCAATGGGCCTGGACCCCCTGGCTGGACCAGGATGGTGTAAGAGCTGGAACAGAACATGGCCTTCTGAGTGGGATGTCCCTTGAGTTGTCAGGAATCAGTCGCTCTCATTAACAATTTCATCAACATTACCAACTGGTTGATATTGTGTTGATAGTTTTTATCAACCTGTCTTCAACACTTTTTCAATCATTCCAAATCAATTTTGTCAACTATCACCATTTCAACATCAGATCAATAGTTGACATATATTTCAGCAGTGATATGTCAAATGATAAAACAAAGTTGACTGTATAAATTCTGCTGCATGGGAGGAGGAGGTGTGGCGATGTCCTCAGTTTGCCTGTGTGGAGGATATCTAAGACAAAGTCTTCTATTTTAACACACATTGTATGGCTTTGTCCTCAGTTTGCCTACACATACTGCATGGAGTATATCTTAGACTAAGTCCCCAGTTTGCCTGTACACATGCTGTGTCTCAGACCAAGTCCTCTTTTTGCATAGACACACTGTGGGGCCATGTCCCCAATTTGTCTACACACACTGTGTGGACCTTAACTAATACCACGTCCTCTATTGGCATACACTATGTGGCCATGTCCTCAGTTTGCATACACACACTGTGTGGAGTGCAGTCTATAAGAAAAGTTTTTCCCCTTGCAGACCATAAGGTCCTGCAGATCTCATCATTCTGCAGTCCCGGATTGATTTTGGCAGGACTGAATACCTCAAGATTATTTTTGATGAGAAATGAATAATAAAAAACAGAATTAAATAACTATTTTAACCATTTAACTCTTCAAAATTTAACTTAAAGTAACTGCTTTTGTTTTAGGCGGTAAAAACCTCAATAATGGTCCGATTTGCATGCCGTAAAAAACAAAATGTAGCCTAAGGTCCCATAAATACAGCCCGACATTCGGCCTGACAGCGATCATTTCGGTTGGTCCGGGAGCAATTTTGTCAGCAAAAGCAAATGTCCGACGAGTTTTCATTTTGACTGGGAGTGTATCTAACACCATGTCCTCTATTTGCATACACACACTGTGTGGCCATGTCCTCAGTTTGCCTACACACAATGTATGGAGTGTATCTAAGACCATCTCCTCTATTTGCATACACACACTCTGTGGCCATGTCCTCAGTTTGCCTACACACAGTGTGGAGTATATCTAAGACCAAGTCCTCTATTCACATACACACACTGTGTGGCCATGTCCTCACTTTGTCTATACACATTGTGTGCAGTATATCTAAGACCATGTCCTCTTTTTGCACATACACACTGTGTGGCCATGTCCTTCGATAGGAGGAAGTCTGTATAAAAGGGGTTTCTAAGTAGGTGAGATACCCTTTTACAAAATGTAAGAAGGTTGTATAAAGAAACTCTGACTTTAAAATCAGAAATCTGATGGTTTCTGGGGACCTGACCCATATATCTCAGACCAAGTTCTCTACTTGCAGACATGCACTACGTGGCCATGTCCTCAGTTTGCCTACTCACATTGTGTAGAGTGTATCTAAGACAAAGTCCTCTATTTGCCTACATACACAGTGTGGCTATGTTCTCAGTTTGCCTACACACATAGTGTGGAGTGTATCTCAGACCACCCACACAACAAAAGCGTTATTTAACATAAAAAAAAAAAACGTTTTTCCATGATAAGGAGGTATAGGGAAACGTTCTGAAACGTTTTTTGTTGACTGGGCATGTCCTCTATTTGCTTACACAAACATGTGCTGTGTCATCATGTCCAAAGGTCCATACCTAATTCCAAGCCCCCAGTTCAACTACACTTTTTGCAATTGTCTATACCATAGACAAAGTCATCTAGCCCTCATTTTGCATACACACACTGTGTGGGCAAGTCCCCACTTTGTAAACACACAGCCTACTTGACGTAAAAATGTTTTTTACGTTAAAAAAGAAGTTTTTATTTCGTTCCTAAGTTTGCCAAATGTTTGTTTTTAAATATCAAAGTAATGTCAAAACATGTACAGATAAAGATGCTACTTTAACATTCTATAAAAACGTTTATATTTCTAGGTCAAAAAACATTTCTTAACGTAAAAGAAACTAAACTAATAAACATTTTTAATTGGCTGATGAAACAAACATCTTGAAAATTGGTCGAAAAAAAAAGAAGTTCTTTTTAACAAAACCTAAAACGTTGCAAACGTTAAAAATAAGTTTTTTGCAAAGTGGGAGTTTTAATTAAGGAAAGTCCTCAGTTTGCCTGCACACAGATTCAATGTCTGGTTCCAATTTGTGACACATTTTTATTACAAATACACTTGATTAGTCCTTAAGAGGTCAAAAATGGCAATTATGGAAATCGGGGAATACATCCAGATTACTGGATGAACTGGGGACACACAGACCTCTCAGTGTGTAAAAACAAATTGGGGACTTTTACACACAGGTTAAAATATTAAATATTTTGCGCTGATTTTTCACACACATCACAAGTCTCTTAAAGTCAAATTGGGGACATTTTGTTGACACACTAGAAATCATATTTATAACCATTTTTCAAGGTCATCACTGATGCCCAAGCCCATAGCCTCCCTTTTCTCAAGGTCATGCGAAGTGAGACGTCCCCGGATCGCAAGATGTCCCCAGTTTGTAGGTGTGTGTTCCCATGAATGTCCCCAATTTGCTGGTTGCACCAACTCTCTCACACACACACATATATATGAGTGAGTAATAGATGTTTAACGCCATTTCGACAACTAAGGTCATATTCATGGTGAGAACTACATTACACAATTCGTAGACGAATGTGTCAGTGCCCGCCCATATGTGCACCACACACATCCTGAGGGGATAGCAAAGAGAAGATATAGACCCTTTTAAGTTGGCAGGGCCCCCCCCCTAATAATGAGGAGGTTCCCTATATATGCCTATATAAAAATATAGCATGCCCCCCCAACCGAGACCCCTGGGCCCCCCAATATAAGTTTGCTTCCTACGCCCCTGTATATTCTGATCTCTCTTTCATTCTTTCAATAGGCAGACCTAGGAATGCAGGGAGCGCCGGGTACATGTATAGATGAGATATCTCTTTAATAGAGTGGGCTGGGGAATCTCATGTCCGTGAGCTTACAAATTAAGCCACGATGACATATTATCCAATATTCGTCCCTGTCATTGAAGGACCTGCTTTAATCTAGGGGTATCAACCCACCCCGCAACCAACTTGTACAGCCAAAAGAGTGTTACTGTAATAGTTGGCCATTTTAAAATCTGTTCTAAGATATTGGGGGCTCTTTGTTATGGAAACAAACCTTAGTTACCATGGACACAGACCTCACTAAAAATTGTGATATCACATTATCAGCTATAATCCACCACTGCAGTAGCCTGCATGAACACCCAGCTTCTTATTGATTCTACCCAAGTGCACTTTACCCTTTTCAGTCGATTCACATTCACTGCAACTTTGAAATGCACACACTGCATTTTGATTCATCGACTCGTGTCTCAAGCTACATGTATTTAAATTCAATTTTCTTCAGCTACACTGAGCCACACAGAAAATCTGGCATGGCTGATTTCAAGGTGCCGGGTGAACACATCTACAATGGGATGGTGATGGCAGACATGTTCTGTGCAGAGGTGTTGGATAGATTGCCAGACTTTGAATTTCATACAGATGACGTCCTCATCGTTACTTATCCAAAAGCCGGTTAGTAACTTAACTTTAAAAACTAAGGTACCCAGTAATACAGTTTGATATTTTCACTGGTGATAGTAATTCCTTTGCAAATACACATGTATAAAAGTGTTTTCTGATAAAAGCTACTTAGGTTATGATCATTTCCAAAACAACAGCCCCAGCTAGCACCCAATGTTGGCTGCCCATTTTGCCGACCAATGACCCAATGTTGGCAGGACATTGACAAAAGTTGCCGACCATTTGCCTATGCTGATGTGTGCTGACAAAATGCCAATGTTGGCATTTGGTAAGGACACCTCGAGCCAAGACCACGGGCCTACATTGACAGGATATGCAGCCTATGTAAATGCGATAGCTGGACCAACATTGGCCTAACGTTATGCATATGCCAATGTCTTTGTGTTGTTTTAAAAAAAAGATCACTCCCTTCTTACTGATCATCTCAGTCACTCATTGGTTGGTAAATGCTTACATTTATTGTATATTCACACATATATTGCAGGTACAACATGGCTCCAACAGATTACTTGGCTCATTATGAATGCAGTGGATATAGATAGTTCAAGGAAGCTATCTATTGATGAACGATCAGCCTTCATTGAAAAGAATGACACCATTTATATGCTGCCTCGGATGAAGGCCCCGCGGATTATAAAAACACACCTGCCATACAGCTTCTTCAAAAAGCCTATTGAGGGAGAGGGTAAGCCTAGGTTCAAGACAGTTGTGGTGATGAGGAACATCAAAGATGTGCTAGTGTCCTACTACCACTTCTACAAAATGAATGGTGAGCTTGGAAACTTTGACCAGAATTTTGATGCATTCTTCAAGTTGTTCAAAGAGAAGAAACTTGTACATGGTGATTATTTCGACCACGTGCTAAGTTGGTGGAAGAAGAGGGAAAATCCAAATTTATACTTTCTCAAGTATGAAGATATGAAAGCAGACCCTAGTGTTGAAATCAAGAAGTTGGCAACTTTCCTAGGGAAGGATTTAAGTGATCCCGAGGTTGAGGCAATTGCCAATGAATCATCTTTTGAATCAATGCAGAAGAATCCAACGGCAAACATGTCTTTTAATCCAAAGTTTGACTTTAGTATCTCCCAATTCATTCGAAAAGGAGAGGTCGGTGGTTGGAAGAAATATTTTACTGAGGAGCAGATTGAATACGTTGACAGTCGCAGTGAAAAAGAGCTGGTTCCACATGGCCTTCAATTTTAATGTCATCTAAATCAACAGCAGCTACCTACTGGACGATAGAGCACCATACAGATGTTTAATAAACGAGACTTTCACCCCCTTTATTCAACAATAACAAATGTAGATCTCAATGAATACCTCCACCATCCCTTTTTAATTCTCTACAATATGTAGTGTTGTATTGAGATAACTATTACAGTAGATTGGCTGTGCTACCTTCTGATAAAAGGGATTTAAGGGATAACCAATGTCTGAATCAGATTATCGCTTCATTCCTCAGGGATGTAACTGCAAACTGCACGCCATTGTATCACAGTCAGTACAAACATACGTTTTGCTCATCAAAAGCTGTTTCAATGTCTCATAACATAAGTGACACCTCTGAAGTGGCACGCTTCTCTGATTCTCGCAATGCCAGCAATGATGTGAGGCCGGCAAAGGGAATCTGAGTTGGGAGGTGTCATGGCGGTGTACATAGAACCTCCACACTGCACGCTTTCACTCCATAATAAATCCCTGGAAATGTTTCAGTATAAGTTTCTCTTTGTCACTGTCAGGTGGTACAACTCTTGAAAATAAATGGATTTCAATCCAGGAGTTCTGTAGTCGATAACTTCTGACCTAAGCGCTTACATTCCTAGGATTAGTTTCGGTGTACCACATGATTGTCCCCAGTGTTTCTACTCTGTGTTATCTCTATGTCAAGGGTCATCTTGTTAAACATAAGACTTTGACTTACTTATACCAGTGGCTTGTACCCAGCACAGTATGTAAAGTCAGAGGCTTTGTACATATGCGCCATTGGAGGAGGAATGTATGTTGTGGATACCTCCTCTTCCTCCATTTTCACCTCAGCTAGGCCTAACTTCTGCTCATTAGAAGAAGTTACATTATTCTTGTCATCTGCTGTGTAGGAGCGGGCAGGTGGCAAGACTAAACCTGTGTCCGGCACATCTTCTATTTGTGGGTTTTCATCTTCTATTACATGAGTATCTACCAGAGCATCAATACATGATGTATCAGGGTCGTCTCCTTTTTGTTTTAAAACAGGTTCTTTAGTAGCTGCAAGCCTATTAGTTCCTACATCACATTCATTGTAACTACCATTGAGGTTTTCACTGTGGGTTTGGATGTGAGTGGTTGCATCTGTCAGATCATCAAACCGTTTATCACACTGACCACAGGAGAAAATGCCAAGCAGCTGCTTGTTTGGTTGTTGCATGGTGTGAATCTTTGTGGGTGTGGTATTCTGGGACTCTCTGGGTTTTGGTGCCAACCTCCTCATCCTGTCAGCATGCTGAGCTAAAAGAAAAAGTCATGGATTATCAATATCATTTTGATGAACATCCTATCCTACTTGTTCAAATGTGTTGATTTAGGGAGTACAGTACACTATGTTAAGTTTGTACCCTTATGTTCATAAGCTGGCATACACCCATAAACTTACACGACAATGAAGATACAACAACGACCGGCTGTGGGGTTACAACTGAGGCACTGGGAGGAACTGTGATGAGAACAGACGTTTGTACAGGGACCGGTTTAGGAAGAAGTGGCGTCAGTCCTGTAGGGAAAGAAATTTTACATTATAAACTGGATCATATCCTAAGCGAGCATAATTCAGAGAAAGCATTTCGATTGGGGTGAAAAAATAGACAAGTAGTCATGTGAGCCCAAACAACAGGTTTCTTGTATTCCAAAACATATGACATCAAGTGACAAACCTATCATGCGTAAAGTCAACTTACCTTTCCTTTGTTTTAGCATCTTCATCGAGTTCCCTTCTTCCCCAATAGGCCCACCTTCAATGGGGAATGAAAGTTGTGAGTGATTAGAAGGCTATTGCCCTCGTCAACATAGACATACTGCTCATTTACAATTGACTTATGCTCTTCTACTGAGGATGCTTAGGGAGTGATCATTTTTTAACAACGGGAGGGGGGGGAGTGGTGGGTGGTGGGTTTGCGCCAACAAAATTCTGCCCCCCCCCTCTCGACTGGTCAAGATTTTTTCAACCCCCCCCCCCACTCGGGAGGCGAAAATCGCATGCGAAAGTGCCCTTTTAACCCATAGTAACAAGGGCTTTTTCGCTGAAAACAGGTGAGATTATTTTGACCCCCCTAGTCAAGGGGGCAAAAAAATTTTGACCCCTCCTGGTGAAGGGGTTGGAAAAATTCTGACCCCCCCCCCTCAAACCCACCAGCCCCCCCCCCTGTTAAAAAATGATCACTCCCTTAGGTGTATTAACACCCCTACCCCATTTAATAGCTCTTAGAAGAAAAGAAAATAATTCTTCATTGTTGCCAAAAATAATTCAGCTTTTCAAAATAAAGTGGAATTAGTTAGATTATTGGTCATTTACCGTCAATACAATACAAAAGAACTAAAGGAAGATTGTTCTACATATATTTGAACTTTTCTGAGGTCATAAAAAATCTGAAGTAAACATACATGTACTTTGGTTTTGTCTTGTGCATTTGTCCACTGACGACCTGCTGTCATGGGCTGTCGGTTTGGAAAGATCACTGCATAACGTCCAGTATCTTTGTTCGTCTCTCACAAAGGTCTGGTAAAGGGACAAGTTGTGTCGGACTGAATTCTGCAACAAAATTAATACTTCATTATGACTCGTCTCTGATTCATTTCGATATTTTCGAATCATATTGAAAGAAAAGGTTCCTTTTAATCAAGAAAATTATTTGCTTGATCTATGGAATAAGGGAATCAAGCCAAGAATCAAACATAAACCTTAGATATATGGGGGCATAAACTAAGCCATGACTTTATGGATATCCTATGGATATATATATATATATATATATATATATATATATATATATATATATATATATATATATATATATATATACATACATACTGGTACCGGCACATAAGGTCTACATGGGGTTCGAAAACATGCCATTCATTAGAATATTATAAGCTTCTGTTATGTGTATGGCGCAGATTTTTCATGAAACTAGATACACATACTGGTATGTACGTGGTAGTTAAAGCTGGAAATTGAATGATAGGGAGTGATCATTTTTTACCAATGGGGGGGGGGGGCATAGTGGGTTTGCGCACGGATGCGCGAAAAAAATTTCGACCCCCTCCTCTTGAGGGTAGAAATTTTTTTACCCCTCCATAAGGGCCAAAAATCGCTCGCGATCATGCCCTTTTAACCTACCGTAATCTCCCGCGTAGAAGGCGTGTCTTCTACGCCAAACAAAATGCTGCTGGGTCTTATATGTGGGAGGTAAATTGCCTTGAGTTTGGGGTGCGCCTTATACGCGGGTTTTTCCAACATCTCATTTAGGAAAATGCGCCGATGACAGCTTGAACTCATAGCGCCAGCACCGCGGCAGACCGGGAGGTGTGGACGCGATCGCCGGGGATAAGGCCCACCATGCGCCGATGACAGCTTGAACTCATATAGCCAGCAGCGCGGCAGACCGGGAGGTGTCGACGCGCTTGGCGGGTTCAAGCTGACCGTGTGCCGATGACAGCTTGAACTCATATAGCCAGCAGCGCGGCAGCCCGGTCGGTGTACAGGCGCTCAGCCGACAATACGCCGACCGTGTGCCGATGACAGCTTGAACTCATATAGCCAGCAGCGCGGCAGCCCGGTCGCTGTAGATTTGCTCGGCGGGGAATACGCCCACCATGCGCCGATGACAGCTTGAACTCATAGAGGTGGGTGGGGAGGGGGGGCGCCTTCTACGCGAAACAGCCCCCCTGTGAGTTGGGGGGCGCCTTTTATGCGGGTTTTTCCGGAAATCGATCCAGAAGAGGTATGTGCGCCTTCTACGTGAAAAGGCCTCCTCTGAGTTGGGGGGGGGGCGCCTTCTACGCGAGCTGCGCCTTCTACGCGGGAGATTACGGTATCGTAACATGCATGGGTTTTCCACTGAAAAACAGTTGAAATTATTTTGAGCCCCCCCCCATCTGAGGGATTGAAAAAATTCTGACCCCCCCCAGTCAAGGGGTTGAAAAAATTACGACTCCCCTCAAACCCACCACTCCAGCCCCCCTCCCTGTTGTTAAAAAATGATCACTCCCTAAATATGAATGATCTAGTTACCGTACCTGCCAGCTGTGTGTTTTCATGAACCTGTAGTAGGGGAACTTATCTCGAATCCACTTGTAAATCTCCTGCAACTTCATACGTTTGTCAGTTCTACTATTCAATGCCATCTCGATAAGCTGCTTGTAAGTCAACCGAGGCCGACCATCAGCCCGACCACACATGGCATTCCGTACTCGCACCTGAAATAATAAAATGTATTCAAGATAATACATGAGGGCATTGCACATCCTGCGACAGGGAGATATATAACCAGCATGTATCCTCCCTGACTATTCACTCTGCATTATTGGTAGAGTGATTTTGTAGTACCTCACATTTAATATTCAATTTGGATAGCAGAGAAAGTAAGGATATGGATACATTAATAGGTACACCAAATGGTCACCACCCTGCACCAGTCATTCTGTAAATACACTCAGCTAGGCAGTCAGAAATTAACCAAAGATGTACATATCAGAAGTCGGGCACTGATGTAAAAGCCTTTCCCTTTACTAGGCTTTAGATTGTAATTGGTGTGCCAGTCAAGATAATACCGTAAAACCCTGCGTATAAGCCACACATTGCTTTTGTGGTGGCTTTGGAAATTTAAAAACTTACAACTGTTTTTTTCTAAGCAATGAATTTTAAAATTCAAAAGCATATGGGGCCCTGAGGACTACCCCACCCCTTTGTGCCAATAGAGACTATGAAAAGCTGCCACGGCTTATATGCAGGGTTTTACGGTATTTTGAGCAGTGAGCTACGATGGAGTAGCTATTCACCTATGTACGACTGGGCGGGTGTTTTGTTGTAGTGTTATGGTTAAGCTACGAAGAAGGGGGTTGATATATCAAAAGATTTGTATGCTAGTCACTATAACTTTAAAAATGTGGGACTTAAATAGCGGTTTCATGCATCTTTAAAGTCAGGAAGCACAATATATTCGATATGTGCTTTTAATAGAAGCAAGAGGTCCTCAGGGAAAATAGGAATTTAACTAGAAAATTGACATATTGACATGTGGTCGATCTTTTAATTTTATCGTCTGTGTCTATATAAGACCATTTAACATAGTGTATAAGACGCAACCCAAACTCAGGCTCCTCACTCACACTTATTTTGTGGCAGTATTGGTGGGGGTGGAAAGCAGCGCCCTACTGGGTAGGTGCCGTAAAAGAGATTTCGTTTCCACCGGATCATGCCAGGTACATGTTATGTTAACACAAGTTAAAAGCGTTCTCATTTACCGTCAATCAGCTACACGATTCACAATTTAAGTATAATTAAGTGGAAATCCTCCTTGATTAAAAAGGGGGAAAAAAACAGTATCAAGACAATTCTTAATTGACTGCAGTAATTTTATTCGCCATACTTCATCACATGAAAAGTTACAACGAACTACAGTTACACTGTTGTATTTACACTTCATGATTCAATTATATCATACATTGATAATACCTCCATGAATATCTGCCTTCCACTGACCAATTCATGATTAGCCCTAAAGCATGCTGCGCAAAAGGATTTTCAATCTTATACACACACAGATATACATATATCAGGTGTAACACATAAGTATATAGCGGACCACTGTGGAACAGTTATCCGATTTCTGAACACAAAAAAAAGCTCCCGTCGTTATAGTGGTTTGTTTTCTAAGAACATGATTCTATTCTGCTAGAAATAGAACCTGTATCAGTGGACAATATGTGTCAGTGAACAACACACCATAAGAACATTGGGTCATGTACAGAAGCCATACATGCCATAATATGTAATATATCCTACTGCCGTCCACAACGAATTAACACGAGCAGACTGCTCGACTTCCAAGATGACATTGTTTAAAAAATGGAATGACTTTCTACATAATGAGAGTGAATAAGAAGTGTCTGAAAAGATTGAATGAAAACACCAAAATGAACAATACCGGCATGAAAACGATTCTCTGAAAAAAATAATCTAGAAATGTCACTGATATTCAGTAAGACTACTCCTGGTGAAATGAAGGGACAAAAATGGTGGCTTGATCATCTATCTGACTTTCTTCTGTTGTCGGGCTCTGTAGATGTCATGTGCTGGTGGTGCGACGACTCCATCTTCATCATCACTGTCATCCTGCGACATGTCTATTTTACGCTTCCGGCCCATAGCATGGTCAATAGATAATTTTGTGCCGGCATCAACTTCACTAAGATCAATTCCATTTTCTGTTGTAATACCTGCTGATGACAAAGAAGACGCCGATTTACTACACGTAGCATTGTAGATAATAGTAGGTTTTATATAAATTTAAAGCCTTTCTGAACTTTACTCCAGTCTATTTTAATAAGCCTTGATACTTCTAAGCCGAACAATGAAAATTCTATCCTACTGAATTCTCATAGATATACATTATTTCTATTACAATAAATCCACGCAGATAGGCCAGATGCAGGTCGTTTGGACCAACGACACTTTCCTCATTGCTAATGGTTTAAATGGTCAAAGGATCCAAGGTCTAAGGGGTTCAAAACATCATGCGGCCGAAAGTGTAATGGGTCTAGAGAGAGAGAGAGATAGAGAGAGAGAGGGGAGATCCATAAGGGCTGGGTTCAGAGTGATAGAGGCGTGCTTATTGGAGTTTCCTAATGTCTGACTGGGCGTTTATACACAAGATATGACAAGACTAAAGGATGGTATAAATCCCAGGTGTGGCTTATATGAAATAGCTAGTCTAGCAATTGGGTCAGCATATATGTAAGAATGTGAGATGCCACTCATTATTGTCTTATATGCAAGAATCTGGACCAAAGGCCTATCAAAACTGGTGACTATCACATTCTGGCAAACAACCTTGACTGTTTAGGTACTTACCGTCTGGGAGTTTTAATTTTGAAAAGTGTTCCAAGAATTTGTCAATGGACACAAAAGGTCCATGGAAGCTTGTTGGGGGTGGTAGTTTTGTCAATAGCTCGGCTGCACACATTGGGGGTGGGAAAACTCCTCCTGGGACAGCATGAGCACCAGCCGCTGTAATACAGAAACATTTTTACATGTTTTCCTGAATACTGAAGTACATTTATGAATAATAAAGTTGTATTTATACCGGCCTATAATGTAATCTGATGGCTAATACAGAAAGCAATTACTCCATTTGATAGAATATTAAATTACTTTTATTGGTGGTCACCACTTAGAGTCGTTTAGGCCTTGAAGTCTGCGATGGTTAAATAAAAGGTTGTTACATGTACTAAAGTTTCCTATTTAGAAATCGTTAAGTTACATCAAAGGAAACATATCAGTCTTGAAAATGGCCTACTCACGGACAAGAACTTTTGGTTTGAATGGCAGCATTTGTGATAGGTCGGGTTGGGGATACTTTGGGCCTGAGTCTTCCTCTCTCTCCCCTTCCTCCACCTGTTTTGTGGTCTCCGGCTGCTGCTGCATGTTCTGGAAGGCTGTCATGTGGGGCCGGGTCATGTCCTGAAGGAACAAACGGCCATTTTACTAACAGTAACTTAATAAAATCTCCTTTTTTTTTATGAGGAGAAAAGGGAATTACAGCAGACTGAATTTTGCATTACCGTAATTCGTGAATTCAATACAGAAGATCCATAAAGGAGTTTACTTCATACATGGCAAAGACGTCTTCTCCCATGTGAGCAACTTTTAAAAACCTAGACAGCAATTTTAAGTGAGAGCAGTTCAAATGGTAACCAGTTAACAGTGTGGGGGCCATGGAACAAGGGAGCATAGAAAGTGGGGGGAAAAACAGGATTGCATCAATCCCACACTATCGAGTTGATAAATACAGCTTTACTGATATCCTAACATCAATCTACTCCTGTTTGTTTGTTTAGTTTTACGTCCGGGGGCCCATCAAGGAACTCAGACATTCAAATCTACTCCTGTAGCAGACCAAAGGTGTATTGCATCATCTACTGCTGTAGCATGATACAATAAACCCCTAGTGAGGCATGACTGAGTAGTAGCACACCCACCCAGGACTGATGAGTGTCCCCCACCGCCTACACCCAGTGGTGTGCCTGTCTACCTACACCCACCCACACACCCTCCCTCTGCCTACTACGCCCACTGGTGATTGATGGTGTCACCACCTACACGTCCCCCTATCCTGCTTTCAAACCCAATTGGTTTAATGTGTTTGGTGACAAGTAGGTTATTATAGTTGTGTCTAGAGCAATCAAACATCAGTCATAGCTTTCCCTGGTGTTCCAAGGCCAAACCAGCCAGTATTACTTCACAGAAAATAGTTCTCTCAACTGTTATTTTCTGCTTTGATCACAAACACTTTAAATATAAGTTCCTTCATTTCTATCAAAACCATACATATTTCTAATATTCTATCACATTCACTATCATATACATGACTTTTGTTGTATCAAAAAGTAGACATGAAAGATTCATTCAGACCACTATTCAGGCGTATGATTCTATCACCAACCTAATTTATGACCATATATGGATATTCCCAGAAGTAAACAACCATATGTTAATGTATGCTAAAGACCAGACGCCAACTCCCTCTCCCAACCTGCCTTACCATATAAGGAAACAGTCAACAACTTGAAACATTCATTGACATGACCATTCATGCATATGAATCTATTAGAAATCTCATCTATGACCATATATGGATAGTCTCACAAGTTAATGTATGCTAAAGACCAGACACCTACCCCCCCCCCCCATCCCAACCTGCCTTACCATATAAGGGAACTCTGGTCTACTGCACTGATGTCATAGCACCTGACCTATCTTTTTAAATCATGTTTCACTTCACATCCACTTTGAACATTGAAACTAAACCTTTTCTTCATTCTCTTAGCATTTCTACATATACATCTAGCATGGACCTGAAACACTGGATATGAAAGAAAGGCCTTCTTTGGGAGAGCTGTGCCATGGGTGTGTTTTCACCATCTGCCACTAGATGGCAATTGAAATCCTTATGTGTCACTAGGTGGCAGCACAGAGCCAGCATGTTAAACATCTTATATTCTATTTATTCATAACTTATTCTTACAAATAATATGTAAATTTTGTAGCTATAACTATAATTAACCATTATAATAATGCACAGAAGGGTTATCTATGCAATGAAAACAGTATATCTGTAAAAGAGAGAGAAGTGAGTGTGCTGCCCCCTGGTGGGTAACTATGGAAGCCTCCTACAAAATCTTGCAGTCACTGGCCCTTAGGAGATAATTTTCTTCTGTCCCTTAAAATTTTCATAGATCCATGATTCAAAAGGATTTGGATAGCTATTTTCTTCATCTAAGTGACCCAAGTGATTTCCGATGGAAATCACAAGAAGAAAATTTTCTAGGAGGGGGCAATTTTTGGCAATTTTTCAAAAAAATCTTCAAAATCGGAGCCTTTTCTCAAAAATAACCACTTCTGATATCATGATGAAATAAGGTCAGTCAGAAACTTCAAATCAAAGGCTTTCTGATGCTTTTTAAATCAAAGAGCTGTGACATAGCTAAGTTGGGGAAAAAATTATCTTGGATTGGTCATTATGATCAGGGGTGTGAAATCCCGAAACCAGTTTCCTCTGAAGCACATTTTACCACCTCGCAAGGATTTCTAGTTGACATTATTACATAAGATAAAAGTGATTTAACTATTCAATTTGCTATATTATATCAGTCTCTACTGTACAATGAGGCCACAATTTACCATTGGGATACTTTATCTACCTCCATTTGGGCTGACATTAGACCTAACATTGGGAAGGTTCTAAGACCCCCCCCCCCATAAATGGTAATCCATTTTCTCAGTGGATTTGCACAGTTCTCAGGAATGGTCCATTTGAGCATCAAAAACGCGGAATTCTGCGTTTTCCGCGGAAATTTCACACCCCTGTATGATAGAAATATAAAGCTAATTCAGCCCCGAACTCATAAAGTGGCAGTCAGGAGATAATTTTCTTTTGTCACTTAGAATTGTGATAGATCCATAATTCAAAAGGATTTGGATAGCTATGTTCTTCATCTAAGTGACCCAAGTGATTTCCGATAGAAATCATGAGAAGAAAATTTTCTAGGAGGGGGTCAATTTTTGGCAATTTTTCAAAAAAATCTTCATAATCGGAGCCTTTTCTCAAAAATATCCACTTCTGATATCATGATGAAATAGGGTCAGTCAGAAACTATAGATCAAGGGCTCTCTGATGCTTTTTGAATCAAAGAGCTGTGACCAAGCTAAGTGGGGCAAAAAAATTATCTTCTGTAGGTCATGTTAAGGCCTACCATTAGTAGTTCCCATTTCTCCCACCAGGGACCCATGGCACAGTTGATAGACTGCAATGCTATACTGATTCAAATCCAGTCTTTCAGGTCCGTGCATCTAGTAAACACATGAAAAGTATTCACGCAAAAATTTTCCTGGTACTTGTTCTACCTACAATATCTATTACAAAACAAGTACAATTGCTACTCCCTGCAACAAACTTTTTTATGGTGAGGTTGTAAAATCAACTACAAAAATGGGAATATCTCTGAAACTATTCATACAAAAAAACTGAAATTTCTCAGATTGAACATATTCCATTTATTGCCTTTGCTATTCAGCTCAAACCTTTTCTTATTTTTTTGCCAAAACCCCCATGTAAAGAATGTGGGGCTGTTCTCTATGACAACATAGCTCCAGAGCAGGGCACGGCCCCCCATAATAATGGATAGGGCGAATGCCTATCACACCACACCCCATTGTTGCCATGCCAAAATGTCGTCACACTCAATAGTATGCAGCAGTACTTGAATACATCTCAACAGAGCTATAATTCTTAGCCTTTTCCGTTTCTTGACTAATTTCCAGGTGTGTAACATGATTATTTTGTTGTCAGAACACATACCAGAGGGAAGCACTTATATCAACAGAAAAAGGGCACTTTCAATGTTTTCCCTACGCTAATTGGCTATGGCTAAGCACTTACCCTGTACCCCAAGGCCCTGAGTTCCACGACAGAGCAGGGAAGTAGATCCATGTATTTATACCGGTCAATTAACAAAGCAGTTTCCCGACCTTCAAATTCCTGTTAAATACATAAGAGGAATACATTAAAGCATACTAACGTGATAAAGATATTAACATCGGTAAGTGAACTCGTATGCAGGGTAGGATTGTTTGATATCGTTATATTGTTAGCGATAATTAATTTTTACATTGGTAAGTGCATTTATGAATATTATGAAATGACTGATTGGTAAAACATTCAAGTAACCTGACTGTTATCAGTATATTTAGTTGTGCTCAATATACTTTTCTTTGCATAAGTAAAACACTGTACGAACCTCACACAACGTGATAAAAGTCATGCACAAAATCATAAGAATTATAATTCAAATACTGTATACGAACCGTGCCAATAACTTGTGCTCTGCGCTTTTCCACCTTTACTATACTGGCTAGGTCACCCACGTTTGATTCAAACTCAAGAAACTTGTTCCAGATCTCCCTGTGAAGTAATGCAGAGTTTGTACTAATTAAAACAAAGATCGAATCTAGAATTATTTTCTAGTAAAATCTTAAGTCTCATCAATGCTGGGCTATATTATTGCTGTTAAGGCCGACATCAATATTGGCAATACCGATACATATATTATATCCATTGACATGCTGATTAATAGCTTAGTTATATATTCACTCTTCGCATGGTAGGAAGGCTAGTTACTAACCCTGACTGCTCAACGGTCATTTCCTTGGACGAAAGAACCCGTTCGAACAATACACGAGTGTTATTGTCCTCTGGAAAAGAATAGCAGGCTATAAATAGGGAAGTCATTGCATTTGCAAAGCAGTTCTAAGTAAGCAGTTCTTTTCTTCAATGGGACATTCATCGGGACATTTATTCTGAATAAGGGGAACAGACTTCCCTAAGAGTGAAAATGGTAGTTCAATCTGTAAAGGGATTCAGGTACTGAGGCTAGATTTGAATATTGTGTTTAGAGTGTGAAAAGAGCCAGGCTGAATGTAGACATAATGCCCATAACACGTCTAATTACAACCATGATCATTGGTTACCGGGATATACAGGTACCACAGAATTGCCTCATTGAGTAAATGTAGACTTACCGTTAAGGTGTGACATGTAGTCAATATAGGCTGACACATATTCAGGGTGTTGTCCGAACTTCTTTAATCCCAATTCGAAGATTTTGAATGCAACACTCTTGTCCTGTTAACAGACAAAGATCGATTGGAATTAATTCTATATGAAGGTCACTTTGTTGTCATTTAAAACCTCCTGTACATAACCCATGGCTTATACACGGATCAGACGCTTACTAAATTCAAAAGAGATACTTTATGTGCACATAATTGGCCAGGTATTTGTTTCTATATATTGTAGTACAGTACTCCAGCAGGTGAAGTGAAACCTAGGGTGCACCTTTTTTAGGTTTCTCCCAAAGTCTATATTTAAGATACAGCTTACATGCAAGGTTAGGTTTACATTGCATTATTTGCACATGGCTTCGTAGGGCTTCACGTGATATTCATGATCCATCCACACACGGAAGTGACAGTATTTGACAAAAGTATGTTTGTTTTATGAGTTTATTATTACATTGTGTATTATGTTTAGTATAGTTTAAATAAAAGGTAGCCATATATGTTTAGTGAAGGTGGAAGACTACTAACCTTACTAGAGTAATATTCCATCAGTGCTGCAGCCACATATACATGATATTTTGAGCGTGCATCCTCCCGGGCCAGCCGGAATCCTGCTCGGGCACTCTTAATGCCCTCTGCTCGACGTGCAAACTTAATATACTGAACATAGGCCTGGGGAAAGAAAAAGAGAACACGTTACTTTCCTTTCAATACATGTAGGTCTATTGAGTGTAATTCATTTATGGTAAATGCCATTACTCTACTATCTAATGGGCGTAGCCATTGCTTGATCTGGTAATTGCAAGATAAGCACCAATAACAGCTATTACCGTAAATTCTCTCGTATAACTTGCGGCTTATGACAGAACCCAAATGAAAATGAGGCTTATAGGATCACCCCAAAGAAGGGGTGCGGCCTATATGACGGTTTGTTTGTTTGCCTATATGACCGTAGTTGGCACTACAGAACAGTACTAAATTTACTATTTTCAAGCTCCAGATGCACCTCCTAGCTCACTCCAAAGTCGGGGGTGCAGCTTTAAAATACGAGGGTGCAGCTTACACAAGAGAATTGTCGGCACGATGGGTACCAGTTGCCCCCTCCCCCAAGAATTCGACACTGAATAGATGGAATTAGTTCATTTCTAATCCCTATACCCACAGGCTAAATAAAGCCATTCTTTTATCCTTAAATGAAACCAAACTGATCATCGTAATTTTCATCACAGTAAGACAATACTAACCAGTGTGGGGTCAATGTCTTGTACAGAGATTAGCCTCTTGTAGATGCTGTGTACTTTCTCGTATTTCATCCGACTCTGAAACATAGAAATAATGTATTGGATATATTGTAAACACCAGGTAGTATTGTAAGTCCCTGGTATTCAAACTCAAAGTGCACTTTATAGTGGCTTAGTCCAGAGGTGTCAGTTGGGTGTTAGGCCAACCTCTGAAAATCATTAGGCCCTTGAACACTTCATAAGTTAGGCACTGAAATACCTCCACTGTGTGAGTCTGCTGCATTAGAGGTGTGAAACTGTGATAAAGCTGAAACTGGGTAGTGTTAAACTCTCCTTTCTCTGAAAGCTTATTCTGAAGCTATTTACTGGAGGATCTTTACAAACAAGGGCTCATTTTAACAGGTTTGGCTAGACCTTCAAAATGAATATTTTTTGTACAAGATTTAATGCAGGGAATTTTGCCTTTGACCCCATTGAAGTTCAACCAAAAGTTTAGAACCATTTTATGATGAGAAGATCACTGAGCACCTAAAAATAAATGGTTCCCACCTGTTCTATGGTTAGAAATGATCTAGAAAATGTATAGCTTTTCTTTTTCTAAGGGGCTGCAGTATGTTTTACAGACCCTGCAAACTTTTTGGGCGAGATTATTTCTGGACACTTTTCCCAACCTCCCCCATGTTGGGCACTTACTTTTCAATTTAGACCTTATTGTATGCATTTTATATGGTGAGAAATTGATAGCTGTGATAAAAATAAGTGGTTTTGCTTTTTAAATGAAGTTTTTAAGACAATTTAAATAGAAGTTATGATCATTCAAAAATCCTGAGTCAAAAACGATATTCTGCCGTGGTTCTGTCAGAGCGCACAGTTCAAGGGAAAAAAATTACCTCAAAAATTTGCTTTTACATTGTTTGATTATAATAAAATGTATCATTATTTACATTCCTGGGGGTATATCTTACTTATCTGAAAAGAAAATTGCCCAAAATAATCATTTCAGTGATCTAGTCTACCTTGGATTCATCTTGCTTGATCACAAAATTGGATCCAAATTAAACTCTTAACTATAGCAGAATTTTAAGTCTGATTTCGTACCTTTGGATGGTCATAATTCCACTTTAAATTGACATAGAGACTTCATTTAAAAAGCAAATCCACTTCTTTTCTCAAGATCTATCCATTGCTCATTAGATAAGTTTAATGGGATAAATTCTTAAAAAATTAGGTAAGTGCCTACATAAGTGGCAGGATTTCACAACATGAAACTAGACTACATGTATTAAATTTCTAAATTCGAGGGGCCTCTGAACCTCTGAATATAGATGAACATCTGAGAGTCTAACATCTCTGGCTCATACACAAGATGCGCTATTACATGTAAATAAAGTAGGTTTTTAAGTTCTATTTTTTTGTCTAGCATGTATTCCTCACATAATGCCGCTCTCTTCATAAGAGAACTTATCATCCCCTTAATTATCTACCTCTTCAAAGTCGGCGTATGCAAAGTAGAGCAGCATGTTATCTTTGAGAAGGGTTGTGATGGCACGTTCGTAGATTGCTGCTGCTTCATCAGCAAACATTTTACCCACGTTTTGGTCCTGAAATTTTCACAAATAAAGATGCATTACATGTGGTATTTAGACATGGCTTGATATTTGAAAACTTACCACATAAATATGAATACGCATTATAGACATACAGGGGACCCTCCGACAGTAGAGTTCAAATTTCACAAGAGTTGATATAAACATGACAATTTAAATAGTATTCTCATAGCGGCATGAGGCGGTAGTTGATGATTCATTTATCATAGCTTACGTCTTGTCCTCCAAGGGGCCATCCACAAATAAAATCATGCTGGAGGGGGGTGGGGGTCACGCCCGGCATGACAGAATTAATTTTCAATATACCTTCAGCATTGCAAAATTGGCAACAAAAAAACATGATGGGGTGGGGGTCGAAAATGGTCAAGTTTTTCATCACGTCATTTATGGATGGCCCCTCAATATACTTTTCTTGATGCTTTGGGGCATCCTGTATATACATGTACTTCCAATCTAATAAACGATAGAAAAGGCCCTTTAAATAGCTTGATACCATACATCTTTTTTTCAAAATATTTGTACGTACTCCTTTCTCTGTAAGTAGCCGTGAGGACTGCTCTAGGTAGGAGGCTGCTTCAATCCAGATGTCCGGGTGATGGCCGAGGCACAGTAAACATTGCTCGTAGGCAAACATCACTGAAACCAAACATAACTGTCATGAGGATGATATCCTGATATGGCAGGAAAAATACTATTATACCTCGTCTATAAGCCGCAGCTATGTCCCTCGTGCCAGCCCGCCCCGTTTGAGAACAATATCACATTTGAATCTGATGGGAAAAAGAAATCTAGCGTGTCCCATGGTCATCTTATGTACGTTCTTTTTTTAATCCATTACTGGTTGGAGGGAAAAAATCTAGGTAATATCTATGATCCGGGACCCCCTTTAGCATAAGAAAATGTGTCACAGATATTTGTGTTACCCCTAGGGAGCCCCACCTAGGTTTAGGACAAACCCCAACATACTTAATATTGTTGGTATTTAAATAAAAACAAAAAAAACATGCAATATCCCAGTCTCCATTTAGACATTCCAGATATAGATTTCACTCCAGGGGCACCTTCTGTGGCATGAAATTCTATATCCAGAATTTATTCCTTTTATAAAATATAATTTATCTAAGGATTCAACAGCTGACTACGTCATACACCTTGTTTATACCTCAGAGTACACCTGATGAGACCTAATGGGCTCGAAACCTTGTTCTATTCCACCCATACTGGATAAAATCTAATATCCTCTAAACAAATGTTTGGAGTTCAGCTCCAGCACCTGGAGAGGGTAGCCTCTCCAGGCCCTGGAGGATGCATAACTAAGTTGTGTATCCTTGGTGATGTAAGCATCATTGTTATTGATGACAATGATCACCCTGGAGACCCCCTTATCAACCGGAGTTGATGAGGTGAGGCGAGCATGGCAAAGGTGCCATTTGAAGCAAGGTAGTGCTGAGGTGCAGAGGTCTCACATTTGTCCTCTTGATCTTATGTACATTTATTCAAATATGCTCAGACCAATTAGAGTGCAAATGATTTGAATCAATATTTAAAAAATATGTACCGTCATTCAGAAAGACCTGGGATCGGCAGCACACTTACCTCTTTTTGTGATCATGGCGTGGTCTTCTGTGCGTAGTGGATTACTCTTCTCCCATTGGATATACTTTTTCCATAATTCAACCTACAATAATTAACCAATTAAATCAACAGGTGAATGAGGATCACCTACTAGTCATTCATATGAAATCAACTGCGTGGCAGACCTTTCCCAGTCTAGTCACAGAGATACAGCATGTATATATTTGTAGTACCGTAATCTCCCGCGTATAAGACGCGTCCTCTAGGCCAAACAAAAGCCTTGTGCGTCTTATAGGATCTCTTCAAGTTGGGGGTGCGTCTTATACGAGGGGTAATTTTACTATAGAAATGTACTAATCTTACAAATTTCAGTACAGTAAAACTTGGTTACAACGAACCTCTTGTTTCAAGGTTAAAAAGTTCGTTCAGCATCATGGGTGGGGTTGGGGTGGGGGGGGGGGGTTGCTGAGGTGTCAGGGGTGTGCTAGGGCATCTCTACCAACCTTTATTGCACCCTGCACATTTTGTTAATAGTTCAGAATTCTAAGTATTTTTGTCCTTTCTTTTTTATAATGAATCTTCATTTTCCTAAATTCTTTAGTATTTTCTTACACCTCTGAGAGGTGTAAGAGTGTGTGATAGGGCTTCTGTGTGTGGCTGTGTTGAACCCCTAGCTACAGTAGCGGTCTGAGAGATCTGAGAGGTGTAAGGGTGTGTGATAGGACTTCTGTGTGCAGCTGTATTGAACCCCTAGCTAGAGTAGTGGTCTGAGAGATCTGAGAGGTGTAAGGGTGTGTGATAGGACTTCTGTGTGCGGCTGTATTGAACCCCTAGCTAGAGTAGTGGTCTGAGAGATCTAAGAGGTGTAAGGGTGTGTGATAGGGCTTCTGTGTGCGGCTGTGTTGAACCCTTAGCTAGAGTAGTGGTCTGAGAGATCTGAGAGGTGTAAGGGTGTGTGATAGGACTTGTGTGTGCGGCTGTATTGAACCCCTAGCTAGAGTAGTGGTCTGAGAGGTGTAAGGGTGTGTGATAGGGCTTCTGTGTGCGGCTGTGTTGAACCCTTAGCTACAGTAGTGGTCTGAGAGATCTGAGAGGTGTAAGGGTGTGTGATAGGACTTGTGTGTGCGGCTGTATTGAACCCCTAGCTAGAGTAGTGGTCTGAGAGGTGTAAGGGTGTGTGATAAGACTTCTGTGTGCGGCTGTATTGAACCCCTAGCTACAGTAGCGGTCTGAGAGATCTGAGAGGTGTAAGGGTGTGATAGGACTTCTGTCTGTGACTGTATTGAACGCCTAGCTACAGTAGCGGTCTGAGAGATCTGAGGTGTGATAGGACTTCTGTGTGCGGCTGTATTGAAGCCCTAGCTAGAGTAGTGGTCTGAGAGATCTGAGGCTTCTGCACTGGCCACACATCAACTTTTATCTCACTTTCTTTCAACCTGGGGTTCAAAATAACTTCGTAATAAACAAGTTCCTATCAAAAACACTTCGTTCTAACCAAGTTTTATTACTATAGAAATGTATGAGAGAGATTTGTGATATGGTATTTTTGTTTGTTATAACCAAATTTCGTTATAAGGAAGTTTGTTATAACCAAGTTTCACTTTATTAAAAGGTGCGTCTTCTACGCGCGGCGCGTCTTCTACGCGGGAGATTACGGTATTTACTTGTGTTCATGGCAATATGTGTACCAGTGATAAGTTTAATATGAGATGAAACCGATTATTCTTGGCAAGTGACAAAGCACATTTTTATCAAACACGCTTCAATACTTATTTGATGGTAGCATATATATACATGTATATTTTCCGAAATTTGTTTATACCTGTTTCGCTTCTTCTGGTGTGTTCTGTGGGGGTACTGAGGGTGCATTCCTGTTAAGCCCCTTGGTAACCGCCTCATACTCCTTGGCGACCCGCCGCGCATTCATATAGTCTCGTCCTCGGTCTTCTTGCATCTTCTTTGCAATGAGTGGGTTGATGCTCTGTTCGAACATGCAGTAATCCTTCCACAAGAACTCAATGTTCACCATTGGGTTCAGGACGCCTCGTTGGTACACTTTACGTACTGCGGTTATACGCTGATTCTCAGCATAAGACCCAACAGCCTCCCTAAACAGACATTGGTTGAAATCAGTTAAGTATATACATTTTACACTACAAAACATTTGTACTCTTTTGTTATGTAATAGAGATTTTCATATTGAGCATATAATATTCTTTAACATAATTGTCAGTATTACTGTTAGCAAACGTGATTTAAGATGGCAGAGATTTCCATTAAATCAGTACTTACACAGATTTGAGGAACTTGATGTAATCGACCCACATCTGGTACGACATGATCTCCATTCCCATCTTTTCTAGGGCGAAGTCATACGCCCTTGCCATTTTCTCTCTGAAAGGTAAGAGTTTGACGGATGTATACTGGTCCTCTATTAGTAAGAAGCCTAATTAGGCCTACTGGTACTTGAAAATTTAAGCTTCATTAAAACATGTAATATGACATACTTGCATCATAATGTACTGTTATCTTATTTATTTATAAGTATTAACGGCAAGTCGGTATTAGAATTATCGGCCACCCTCAACTCCTTCATGGCACATGACAGGATGCAATAAAAGTTCTGCAATTGAAAGGAGTGAGTGAGTAATAGATGTTTAACGCCATTTCGACAGCTAAGGTCATATTCATGGCTAGAACAACATTATACAATTTCACAGAGGAATGTGTCAGTGCCCGCGCATATGTGCACCACACACATCCTGAGGGAATAGGAAAGAGAAGAAATAGACCCTTTTAAGTGGGCTAGGGAAGCCCACAATTGAAAGGAGCTAAATACCTCTGCATTTTGGGACCAGAGGAGAGATGCTTACCTGTAGGAGGGCAGACTTCCCTTGGTCTCTTTGATGTAATACAAGTATGTTTTCCACAAGTCAATGTTCAATACTTTTGTCAAACACCGCTGGAAAAGCTGAAATAAAAAAAAAAATCATTCTCAAGTAATGCAACAACAGTTAAGTCAGAATGATGCAAGATCCTCTATGGTGCTGGTGGAACTACCAGCGCGTGTTTCAATTAAGTAAATGGTATAGGCCTTAGCATACTAATCTGACATACCGTAGCTTAAAAGGCCAGCATTGTCAGTATAATTCTACAAAATGTTATTCTAAATATAACCCCATTACAATCTCAACACGATGAAAGAATAAGGCTAAGAACTGAGTAAAGTTTATTCTACTCACCTTTTCAACATTTTCGTAATTTCTTGCTTTCATCTGTAAAATAACAATGTCAACATGATAAAGTGTGCGCTCCATGCCTTGATAGTAAAGCATATCGTTAACTGGATGCACAAAAAAGATGTTCTATGCCCAGTACACACATTCCCTGTAACGGATACTTTGGAATTTAATAGCAGAACTACAAATGATTGTCATCTACTGTAATTAACTGTACAAGGCGTGTTCTATACATGAATCTGAGGCCCCCTGCACCTTACATAATCAGCCCAAAGTCTGGTTGTATCTTAAAGGTGGGGTGCAAAACTAAACCTTCAGAAATCAAGCCCCAGCTGCGCCTTATAGCATTTCTGTCAACTAAGGGTGTACCTTATACACGGGAAATTACGGTAGTATCCAGTTATGGCACTATAGTAAAATCACATTAAAATGTGTGGTTGGATATTGATAGACATATCAATACAGACATATATCTATGACCAACTTTTCTTCTTTGTCATTACCTGTTTCACATTTCCATGTTTCTTGGACAATCCAAAAGCACCCATTTGCTGTTTTCAAAAAGTGACTCTTTCAAAATCAAACTTTTCTTAAAGAAAGCGGCTCCACTGTCGAAGGAAAAGCGGAGGAGGGTCACTCAATGAGGAGTTTCCCTATTTAAAAATAAAAGCGCCTCCTTCCCCCCCCCCCAAAAAAAAAAGGCAATATCATTGTTCCCACAAGAATCTCGAAATGGCATTCTCTGAACAGTAATAATTTTTTCCCCTGACAAAATTAAGATGCTGCAGAATATGACGTATCAATGTTTAATCTAAAATCTATACCAAAAGTTCTATCTAATACAGCAATTGGAACTATTTCTACCGTTAATTCTTTCGTATACGCCGCACCCCCGAATTTAGAGGGAGCCATAAGCTGCATCTGTTGCTTGAAAATTATAATTTTAGTACTGTTCTATATTGCTAGATGCCCTCCTAAAAGGCGCACCCCTTCTTTTGGCTGATCCTGTAAGCCCCATTATGATTTGATTTTTTTTTTTAGTACTAGCAGCGGCTTATACAAGAGAATTTACGGTATACATTATCGATTGCAAATGTAAACCGAAATTTCAGAAACTTTAGAAATAATTTTTGCCCTCTAGGGAGAGTTGTCTTGGAACAAACAACCAAAGACAACTGATACATTTTGACAGATTTTCCAAGACTTTCCTTGACTCATGGGAAGATTCTCATAAAATTCCCTGACCACTTTATTTTCCCTGACCTGTGGGAACCGTGAACATCCTTGCCCCTTCCAAGGTAAATACTTCCCACGCCTCTTTTCTCTTTAGAAACTATCAAATAAACAAGTTATATTCAAACCCAGTTGGTGGCATACCTTTCACTGTTAACATTATAAACCCTCTGGACACCTTTTTATATTTTCTCAAAAAGAGATTTAGCCTGCACATCAAAGGCATGAAGTGGCTATCTCTTTTTTTAGAACATTGAATGGTTAATACAGGCTTCTTCTTTGCTCCAATGACTATCATTTTAACATTCAGTGACGACGCGGGTACAATCCAGACAGAATTACTTCCAAAAGGATTAAAAATTTCTATTTAAAAAAATTCAGGTGTGGGAATATCATAGTTAACCGTTTTGTTGCAGCCTCTTCCAGTAGTAGAAAACCGTCATATCTATGAGGTTTCATTCATTGACATCATAGATCTCACTAAGTATCGGACTGGTCTACGGCATGTATTGACTGAAGGTTATTTTCAGTTTAGATGCATTTTTGTCATTTCTGTTTTACAGTAGAAACCTTGCACATCTCTATGCAAGATAGATGATAAATGAGGACAATATCTCATTTTTAGCGCTAAATAACTGACGGGAGCAGCCTACAATAGGGGATAACTTGGCCTAAACAGGCCTATATGCAGCCACATTTTCAACTTTGTGAAGCATGGTATGTGTCACAGAGTGTTTATACTATTTGCATTAAACACATATTTTGTAGTTTGTTTAAATACAACCTTCTTTGAAATATATTGTGGTTAGATATCTAATGATTGAGCTCAGTGGGACAACCAAAACAGGTCCTTCTGCTACCAATTTAAGCCCATTCCTTCCCCCCTGGAACACCCAATCCCACAAAACGTCTCATCTCCCATTAGGGTTGTAGCCCATGCTACTGGCTTCAATTTTCATCTATACGGGATCCCCATGTGTAACAGTACAGACATTTAACATTTCTGTCCAACCATTGGTATACAGCATATTTGCATTCTTTTGACAAGTCTTTCAGTGTCTCAGCTGCAAGGATTCGATGCGTTAGAAAGGGAAGAAAGTATACTGTCTAGATATCAGGGCAGGTTCTGGTGAAAAATGCAAATTTCTGGCAATCTGACAGCCTGTTAGGTGACATATTTTTGAAAGTAAATATGTTACAGTTATGAAAATAGTCTCAAAACAAGCAGAATTTGTTTTACTTTTACTGTTGACTTCTCATGGGTGACTGATATTTTTTTTTGAGTAAATATGCTGCCGTTATCTAGTCTCAAAACCAGTAGAATTTGTTTTACTACTGTGGACGTTTTATGTGCACACTACAATAAGCTTCTGTTCAATGACTGTTGTGAGAGTAGTGAAAGGTAGAGAAAATTGCAAATTTCAGAAAACATTTTCTATGGTTTCCATGGTAACCAGTCACATGATTTTCAAAATATTGAAGTAATGCTACATTCATGTAGCCCTCTATCTTTTAGCTTTCACCTGATATCTAGATAGATATTGCGGCTTGAGATGTTGGGAATTTATCAGGACCTTTCAAAACAAGCCGTGGATTGGAAACTTTCTATACTTGGTGATGATATATACCGGTAGTGTCAGATAAGACACTATAGATCTTGTGGAGTTGCCACAATAACAAGGTAGCTCTGGCAGGGGTAGGAAGACCACATCATTCGTCCTGTTAAAAGTCAGATAAACTTTTACCGGTGGTGTTAAAAATGTTAACATGCTGGCAGACATTGTCCTTTGATTTTGTGACAATGAAACTTTGAAACTATGATACTTTAAATGGAGTTTTATGTATAACAGGAACATCAAGAACGTAAACTTGTAGGTAAATATTGCCAGTAAAGTATCTAACTTAAGGTTTCAAATTTTCGACTTGATTGCTTTTTTGCATAACACAAATTTCCCAGCTACAAATCCTGGGCCAACAGGTTTAGCTGCGGCACAATAGATTTCTGAGGCTGTTGGCCCAGGTGGCCATTGCTAAAACCGTCAGTGTCTACCCCTGAACCCCATATGGTCCGAATTATGCTCGGATACAAAACTGTTGAGCTAAACGTCACTACAATGGCTGCCTTCATGCTGGTACATCGTATCTCTAGTTGGGAATGAATTGACGCCGTGCTATTTAGCACAAATGGCTCAGAGGCCCCCTGTCCATGGTCCCCCATGCCCATGATCCCACAGTTCCCAGTCAGGATTTGTCTGATAGGAATTAACAGGGAAGTGAGTTTTCACTCTCCCAGCATACCAATAGCGTATTTATTTCAGACAGTTTGTGGTCCACCTGACAGCTCTATATAGGAATCAAGAGGGAATGGACTTAGACTGGAATTGACTCAGACATAGGTTTCAATGAGAGGGGCAAAAGTTTGCAAATTTGGAGTTTTTGCTCGTCCTTTTATCAGCTTTCTTTAAACATGCAACCATGCATTTTTTTCTGGTTGAAGTTCATGTAATAGGGATATACCTCTTTTCTATTCATCCAAGTGAGTTTTGTTACAGAACGACTATAATTTCTTAAAAAAAATTAAGATTTACATTTTGATGTCTTCAAATTTGAAATGGACCCTGCCTACCTGGCAGCCTTGACCCAGGGAGTCCCTGTGCCAATAATAAATTGATGCACTATGGGGCTGCTAGAGGATTAGGCAGTCACTGCAGATAATATGGTAGGTTACTACAGTATATACACTGCAATCTTCCGCGTATTGAGCACATCCCGCGTATAGGGCGCAGACTATTGGTCATTAACCCTCAGTGACACCCTTAATGAATTAGGTGATTACTCCTCCCTTAGGGCATGCCTGACTCAGAATGGGGGTCCTATAATAGAGCTAATATTAGGGATACAAGTCAGGCATTGGCAAAAATCAGGAAGCCATACATGCATTTGATATAAAAGGCTCTATTTTTACAAAGAGCCCTCCTTACCACTTGTGCAAGGAAAACATACGTCAAATTTTTCAGAAATCAGGAAATCCTAAGGACCTAACGGTACATCACTGAGCTTTATACAGCTACAGCTTTACACGGACGGTACCTTATAATTTATCAAATCTGGGAGGGGGGGGGGGCGGATCACTTCATTAACACTGAAGCCTAGGGGGGGGGGGTTAACACTAAAAAAAATGTCTCCCCTCTTTGAGGAGGTTCTTGAAGACACAACATGGAGGAGAAAGATGTCACTATTCTAAAATCAAAATTATAGGTAACGACAGGGGTATGTAAATGAACACTGATCGCTTCATTTTTACGGCTAGAATGAAAGACACAAAACCGGTACTATAGGCTCAGTGTGACCCCGAGTCAGTTAAAAGACTAGGACAGTCCACATTGATGAAGGAAATATATTTACATTGATGGAGGGAGCGGAAGAGTAATGCTTGTTTAACACCATTTTAACATCTAAGGCATCATACACGGAGGAGACCGAAAAGGTGCGACTAAAGACCTTTTATGTGAGCTAGGGGAGCCAAATTGCAATATTAAATAAGGAACAGACGGATTCATACTACTGAAGGGAATGGATTAAATGCTGACAAATGGACGGGCTGGACAGATCCACTGATAAAGGGCTGAGCAGATCGGCATCTAAGCTGGAGCCTGGGGCTGGAGCTAGGAGACAATTATGTTATTACTAGGTTGGTAACAAAAAAAGTGTTCCCCCCCAATTTCTTGGGAATTCACCATTTATCTACCGGGTATCTAAATATTCTACAAGAATATGGCCCTTTAGATGTGGAGCGATTTGCACAATCCATATAAAGTTATCATGCCAAGTGCCATGTCAAACATAATTTTTTTTTTAATGTAATTTCTGATAAATTTTAACTACCGTAATCTCCCGCGTACAAGACGCGGTGCGCGTATAGGACGCACCCCCTTCTTGGGAGAAGCATTTTCGCGTACAAGACGCACATTTTAAGGATGGAATTTGTAAGATTAGTACATTTCTATAGTAAAATTACTCCTCGTATAAGACGCACCCCCAACTTGAGAGAAAGCTATAAGACTACCCAGCATTTTGTTTGGCGTAGAGGACGCGTCTTATAAGCGGGAGATTACGGTAATTCACACTGATAAAAGGCATGGACTGAGTAGAATCACACATAAGAAAATGGACTTTACAGACTCCTCATGAAGCAAATGGAGGAGTTACATGTAGATCCATACCGAAGGGGATGCACTGGGGGACACCCAAACTGATGAGGGGAATCGACTGAGCAGATCAAAAGAACACCCTGGGCAGATGCGCCATATTGTTGGGGTAATGGCCGGAGGTCCATGGTGTCAAAGAGAATGGAAAGTGTAGACCCAATTTTTAAAGGGGGTACTATGAAGCTATGCACCATGTTCTCACATTTAAGCGTGGGGGCTCGGATAATTACCTATAGTGTTAATTAAATAGATAAGCACATGACGTGATAATGGGCCCAAGGTCTAGGTGTTGGTGAGGGACAGGAGTGTAGGATAGGTGCCATGTTTGGGGCAGCTTATTCCTGTGTATGTGTTTGTAGTATATGGATGGAAGGCTAATTTCACGAGGATTTAATAAGTGTGTGAATTCACATACCCATGAAGTATGTTTCTATCATGATATAGAAAATGAAAACATTTCAAATAGAGATGCGGGAAAGTCCCCTGCCAAGTCTATATAATGGCCTTTGTGATAATCTTCAAAGTGCATAGGCCTACCCTTAAATCAATCAGTGGCCTTTAAATCATACAAAAGCACTGGGTTACAAATAAGCACCAGTCTCGTTTAAGTGCCAGGGATAACTAAAATAGTAAGCGCCAGTGTGCTAAACGCAACAACATATGCACAACATTCTAGTCTTAGATGTAGTCAGTCTTTTGCAAGACTCTTGAAAGGAACACCTGCCCATGAGCCACACTCCCGCTATCTTTCCAACAATCACCTTCTGGGACAGGAGAAAAAGCTGTTAAGATTTTTTTGAATATGTTCCTTATTAAAAAATGTCACCTGGTATGTTGAACCCCTCAAATCATTGGAAGACAACTTTATTCACCACATAAGGATTTAACATTCCAGGTGGCATCAAGAAGGACAGAGTGAAAGATACAATTCAAACATACATATTGCACCAGTACTATGGTTGATTTGTAATTTTAGTGCAGGGAGTGTGGCACGTGACATTATTTGTGAGAAAGGAGTGGTGTTGGGGAAGTACAACGTGCCTCGTCCATTTTTATTCACATTATTTGTGTACTTTTCCTCTGAGTGTTAATATTTTTTACTATTTAGCAGAGCAGATGTCTTATTGAATTCTCATTTCAGTACCCAGTCTAAATAGAGAAGGGATTGATATGAGCAATAATGTCAGGAAAACAACATTTATACCAGTACCTGGCATGATTCCCTCAACCTAATTTCTTACTCATATGACCCTTTCATCTTTACCCATCAATCCTACACTTGCCGGATCCCGTCTACTGGCTTCGCAAAGGGATTAAGAGAGCGTGGTGCCAGTCCATTTTCTTGGAATAGTCAACACTTTCAGTGTTGAAATTATTCGTTCCTAATTCAGTTTCGTGTTTGCACTAGATGTGAAGAGTTACCTTTATTTTTGGCTGATTCCCATGTTAACTTGGGACACTAATAAGGACCCATCAAGCTTAATGCACATCAACCCTCACCTCAAACATAATAGTCAGATAGTCTTTGAAAGGACTGAATCGAACCATTACATTTACTGTATCACCAGTCTACATTCATTTCAAATATCCACTTTCTCCATTCACACGTCTTTCGTGCATTCTCATCTCTCAACATACCTAACTATAATATTCAGCGTTGAAGTCTTTGTAAGTCAACACAGAGAGAAGGAAAAACTCAAAAAGCAAGCCAACAAGGGCAACATCTTTATCATGAAATTTTAGGGCATTATTCAAGGGGTAACGGTTTGTTTTATCACATACGTTTGCAAGATTAATTATTGATTACAATGTCTAGAGATATTTCACACAATAATTGGCTACCCGTCACTTCAGACATACATTGCCGTTTCTTACATCTGAATGTCTAAGTACCAGAAAAATCTGCTAACCTTTGCCATTGTTAAATTTTGGTCGACAGAATATTGCTCTGATTTCAACAAACAGATGAAATTTTTTCCCCACAAAGGAGGTTGCGCCAAATATCAACGATTCACATTGTTTCACTAAATTGTAATGAATTTTGCAAAGAAGCAGACATTTCTTTTAAATCAGAAAATACAAAAGAGAATTGTAGAAACCTCATGTTCAATGAATATTTTCCAATAGCGTCCAGCGTTGGGAAACTGCGCCACCAGTCTCTCGTATACCACTCTAGCATCTTCAATTTTCTTCAACTGAAAAGGAAGCGACAATACTTTTAAGATTCCAAGTGGTAAATATGAAATTTCTGAAGATTCAATTAAAAAAGCATGAGTTAACTACACAATGTAGGTCACTTTTTCCCCTTTGAGATATGCTCATCAGTCATCAACCGTCGCTGCTGTTACTGGGTAGTTTGCAGTGCGATAGCAAAAAGGTATAAATGGCCAAAATTCAATCAAAAATCATAAACTGTCTGATTACCTGTGCATCCCTGATCAGTACGCTCCAAGCCTCTGTATCATAAGGGTATGCTGCGATTCGCTTTTCTGCTTTTATAACTTTATCAGGGATGTAGCCCACTTCCTATGACATGAAGGGTGGAAAAAAGAGCGGAAAACAATGATGAATACGATGTTTATCTTTTTCATTCAAATAAACAGCGAATGCGACTTACCTAATCCAATACGGGCAACCCTTCCCCCACTGTTCTCTCTAGAACTATGGAACAAGTCAAGGGAATTTGATGTGAACATGGGAGTAAATAATTATACCTCCCTTTCCCATCTTTTTTTTTCCTTTATGAATTCCATATAACAAAATTCACCGTCAGTTCCAACAATACTTACCTTAGGAGGAAAGGTCCCTTTTAACAAGCTGTTTCAATAGTATTAAAGTAAGTAATTGAACAAAACACCATTTCACAGATAACAAACCAATTTCTGACCAGGTACCTCTTTTTTATTTCACAAGTTACCTATGTATTTAACCACACTCCGCAATATATAACTTAGATAAAAACCAAGAAAATCAACGATGAAACGTAAAACATACGTCTGCGATTAGGGGCAGATTGTCATTTATCAATTCTTAATTCATGGGTCGGTTTATTATTGTGCATCTGTGTAGTATATGCCTTGTTGGTTCAATGAAGTACTAGGTTTCTGATTCTTAAAGCTGTCAGATGACCTTTCCAAGATTTATGGTTCTGAGTGGTGAAATAAGAGATTCCTGTTGTTCACTGTCCCTTGCTGTCTAAAGATCTATGCGTTGCGATGAATGGCTTAGCAGAAAATGTCTCGGCACACCAGTGTATATGTGCCATGTTTCAAGGTCAACATGTGACTGCCGATATGACCTATCAAGTTGTGTCACCATCTTCATACATGTAAAAATTACATTGGCTGTTTCATGCACAAACAACCAAGTTGGCAATTTCTTATCTAATTTCATTACGCACCGTAATTTCTGAAATTTTTATCGAAAATTTTAAGAAAACATATATTCATCAAGTCAAGACAACAATCAAAAGGCATTTGAACAATCAAACTGTGGCACACTTTATTAAAGAAATACCCTTCGGAAATCTATATCTTTGAAATACAGTGATGAAACACTAACACTGAAGCATTAAAGGCACGTGGTTAATGCCTATTAAAGGGAACCTTAATAAATAAAAAGAAAAATTGCTATTGAACCCAACAAAATTGTCACATCGTGCAACGACTCCACTTTAGCATACGAAGATGGTTCATATGGGGAATCAGGAGATCTTGGCCGACCGTTAACTTCTACTATCAATTCTGACTGACACCTACTATAAATCCTGCACTGATTCCAAAATGAGTGAAATAAAAAGGATAAAGTATTGGAACCTTTCTGGTGCCCATTTTCTCACAACACCAATTACACTGAAACACACAACTTTCCTTCCTAAAAAAAAATTACAGATTCTTTCATCCTAAGATGGCTTATAGGAAGTTATTTACCCCTACAGGTTAGTATTAATCGTTCGATTTTCAGACCTCCGGTGTGGCTCATAGTTTCTTCCAAAGTTGGGGATGCAGCTTATACTTGCGTGCAAATTAAACATGGGCGTTTCAGTATTTCTATCATAGTAGTGTAGGCCAATAAACTCTTAGGCTATGACGCTATTAAAGGGATAGGATTTGTTTGGCTATTATGCCCAGTATATTAATTTTCTGGAGTGTTGAAGAATGTGCAGAGTGGGAATATTTCTAGGGCCCTAGACAGGGGGGTACCATGTCCATTGTCGATTCTAAGAAATAGTTCTTGTCCCTTGTCTCTTAACCCCATGTCCCTTGTCTATTGTAAGAAGTGGCCTTGTCCCTTGTCTTTAATGCCATGTCCCTTGTCGATTTAAAGAAGTGGCCCTTGTCACTTGTCTCTCAACCCCATGTCCCTTGTCGAATTCAAGAAGTGGCCTTGTCCCCTTGTCGATTTTACCTGTCTGGGGCCCTATTTCTACAACCTATCACACAGATGTATCAGGAGAGTACCGGGTAGATTAAATGTCCTTCCAATTAAGGTCCCTTGCCATTCAAACTTAAATAAGAATGCAAGCTTGAATTGTTACATCTTTTTCTTTGATGTGGTCAGTACCCGTACCTTAATTACCAATAAGATTTTATAGGGTGTGTTCTTTTTTCACACATAACGATCTTTTCACTATCTTCTATTGCAAATACAGGAAAAGGCCAGCCTATTTTCAAGATGGCTTTATTCGATAGATTTTAGGAAAAGGCCAGCATATTTTGAAGATCGACTTCTTTCAACAGATTTTGAATTGATTAAGATACCGGTAAGTAAAGCTGGCTGCAGATGATACTATCAATATCTAGGGCCGAACCAACCAATTGGGAAGACTAAAATGCTTCAAGATGGGATCAGATATCATCCACAGTTACATGTATAATGATCATGTCCATAACTGATGATGGACGATGCTACACCATGTTTCTCACTCATGAAAAAAAAAAAAAAAATCATGGCCATAACTGGACAAGTCAGGCCTATCTATAGCGGGGGATCCACTGGCACAAATTTCTTGCGAATTACACCTCGGGATGTCAACCGTGCTTGTGTTCTCGCAGAAAACCTTCCATCAGAGGATCACTTGCTGTAACTACGTTCATGCGATGTCCCAGCGGCGTGCAGCAACATTCGCAAAAATAATTTGATATTTGCGACTGCTCTGCGAGAAGACACAGGTGCAAGTCACAGGAAATTTGCAATAGTGGATTCCGAGCTTATGATTGGCTTTAGTGACATGCGCAATTATGAGGTGAAGCAAAGGCGTGGATCCCTGACATTTTTTATTGTTTAGTAAGTTCTACATCAAGACGCCATTCTGAAACTCACTTTCATTTTTTTGAGAAAGAGTTAAGGTCCTTCTGAAAATGTGTATATTTATATCACATTTGAGGGTTTGATACCACACCAGTAGTAGCAAGGTAGTGTTGAGGTGTGGACGCAGGACGGTCTTAATTTTCGTCCTCTCAGATTCATATTCAAGTTAACTGATTAAAAATAACATTTTTCCTTGTCAGATGAAAAGTAGAGCATAGGGAGCCTCAGTCTCGCAATAAACCATGTCGTAAAAAATTTCTGCTTTTGAACTAAAATTACCAGCATTTCAATTAGGCCCCCCACCAACCAAATCTGAATTTTTTTTAACTCGACTCTCAATCTTTCAAAAGTTATCCAAGGCCTAAAAAAATCCTCCACCCTTTAAGCCTTGCGGGCGATCTGTTGAGCTCAGAATCCGCCAGCATGTGACGTGCCTTCGCCTCCCTATGATGCCTCTTCAAATGGTCGTTGCTATACCAGAAATAATGGTGTAATAACAAAGGATGACGGTGCGTCTCAGTCTGGAGACCGAAAGGCCTGAGTGCTGGGGCAGATCGACCGAGGGCCTTGGGTTTCCAGAACAGAGACAAACCGGAGCCCTTTGTTTACGTTCTGACACGAGAAAAAACTTTTCTCAAAATAATTCACAAACAAGACAGAAAAGCCACCAACAGGAAGTGACACCGGAAGTGCTTTTACTGAGTCCCCTGTTCTAACACGCGAGTGCAGTTGGGTCGCCTTTCCTGCAATCTGATTGGTCGAGAGCACATGTTGGGTCAGGGGACCAAGTGAAACACTTCCGGTCTCACTTCCTGTTTGTGTCTGAACTTAAACAAGGCCATCAGATGCGAGTTTGTACTCTGCCCTTGGTCCTCTGGCTTTGCCTGATCGCCTTCGGCGATCTTGGGCAAAACCCTCTGACCTCGGGTCAGGGTACAAACTCGCATCTTTATGCTTTGTTATTACAACCCAACATGCGCTCTCGACCAATCAGATTGCAGGAAAGGTGACCCAACTGCACTCGAGTGTTAGAACAGGGTGGCTGAAAATACCCCCTGGCCGAAAATACCTTCCACTACCCGGTACTCAATCTACTGTAATGTAGTACCGGTAATGGTAATAACTCAGTGAGTCGTTCTGTGACATCATATGTCGTACCGGTATACACTTAGTCTTAGTACAGCAGGTTGAACTCAATTTACAGCGTTTTTTTTTAAGCTGACATGATATGGCTGTCTCACACGGAGGTACGGAGAGATGAGCGTTTAAACTTTAGGTTTTTAAGTTCTAACTCTAGTCTAGTCTAAGTTTATAGATTTAATAGAGTCTAAGGCTAAGCTAGGCCTACCTAGACTAGTTAGTATCGGTAGATATACACTTAAAATTAAATACTAGGCACTTTGATATCCCCACAGTGGAGGGTGAGAAAAGCTGGCAGGCAGCTTTGATACTTTTGGTCAAGTCTCAGTGTGGCCGCCATTCGCGGCCTCGCAAGCATCGCTGATTTTGGCTACTAATATTCTGTTTCTGTGGCATTTTGATACTTGTCTCCATACTTTAGATATTAAGCTACCCACCAGCGAAATCTGAGAGGAAAAATTCCGATTATTAACCATTTTACAGTAAGTTGAATATGAAGGTGATATTAAAGCTTTAAAAACATATCAGGCGGTGGAGACACAAACACCAGACACAGATTCAGGGCGTAATAATCTCCCAGAATATGAAATTTCACGTTTCTATGACTTTGCCCACTGATACTTTTTAGAGGACCAAAATATGATGCATTTTACAGATTTCCCACCCCTCCTCACACTTCTGCCAGGTTCGCGTTGCCAATGTTACGATTATTTGGGAGCATTTAAAGCTCACTTTACATAGGTCTGGATAGAATCTGATAACAGATCTAAGAAGCTGACATTTTGAAGATTTTAGAAATATAAAGTTATTGAAGATGGTATAGTTATAAACAATATTTCTATACATATGAACATCTAGATAAAAGAAATAAAAAAGTGAGGTCCATGCATGTTGCCGCTATGTTACTATTATTCCAGAGCATTTAAGGCCCACTTTAATAGGCCCGGACAGAATTCGGTAACAGATCGAAGAAGCTAAGATTCTAAAGATTTTAGAAATATAAAGTTATTGAAGATGGCATATATAGAACCTATATTTCTATGCACATGAACATCTAGATAAAAGAAATAAACGTCCATGCGCATTGCTGTCATGTTACGATTTTCCAGGAGCATTTTAGGCCCACTTAAAATAAACTTTGGAAATATTTCAGAACACCATCTGAAAGCTAAGAATGTAAATATTTTAGGAAACCAAATTTTGTCTAGATTGGATTATTAGAACCTGGTTTTCTAGGTCATTAGATATCAAAGTGGAAATGCAAAAGAGTGAGGTCAGTGCTGGCTGCTACACAATACCACACTACACTCCTGAACTCAAATCACAGAAAGTGTAACACCTTTTCTACTATTTCTATAGACTATAGTGCTACTTGCCCTAATATTTCAGACAGTATTTGCCCTATATCTTTGGTTCTAGACAAGATAAAAACATAATTCCAAAAGTAGCGATGGGCACCCAAAAATTAGATTTAGTATAATCCAATCGAAAATTATACCCTAGAAAAAAGAAATCTTTGCCAACCTAATGCTTCTTGAATGAATGAAATAGACTGATTAGAAGAGAAGGAGTGAATTTTTTAATATAAAAAGTTAGGAGTATTTCCTGTCACCTTTTTCTGGTCATTATCAGCTCTGTGAGGGAAAATTAGGTCAAGTCATGCCTCACTGACCACACTCACTGAGTGGTGCATTTTTGACATTATCCCATATAAATGCTTATAACTTTCTAACAGTCGAGGTTACAGAGAAACCAGTCACACCAGAAGACAGAAAACAGTTTGGTGGTTCTATGGGTATAAATTATTTTGTGATTTGACTTGGAAAAGTGTATCATATTTTGATGGAAACTCAAAATTCTGTGTGGTGGAGTAAATTCACTCAGGTCAGATTTGTGCAATTTTGAGCAAAATATGCTGTTACTCTTTTTCTTCGAGCACTTCTGAGCACACATACATTTAGGAACCAGTTTTAGATTCTTGTAGGAAACAAAATTACGGACATTTTGGTGGTGGTTCTCAAAGGTACCCCAAAACTTTGTAATTTCAAAAAAATGGTTACAAATTCGAAATATTTTCATTCAATTTTAGATTTTGTCAAATTCTGTTTTTCTTCATTAGACAGGAAGCTTGATATTTACAGTATAAATTGCTCTTTAAAGTGAGTCATTTGACAAAGAATTGTAGGAATTACAACAAATTTAGTACTTGATGGCAGGATGAGACTCACCCCGGTCACAGCAAGCATGGCATTGCTTATACTTGATATTTTAATAAACTAGACATCCCACAGGAAAATGTTTATGCTATTCCTATTCTATGGGTCTTTTTACATAACATACCAAAATATGATGTTTTTCCATGGAACAGAAATACCAAAATTCAGGTATTGAAGTTGCCCAGTTTACTATAGTGACAGATATGCAGTGCTTTTCACGGGCTCCCGGCGCCCATCCCTACCAAAAGATTTAGAAATTTCATAATGGCCTCAATTGAATGTGGTCATCGGGATCTTTCTGTAGATCTATTCAATATTTTGTTGTTGTTGAAGTGCCTATATGTACTAGTGAATATAATATATTATAATAATATATTGATTAATTGAACTATAAGACATATGCAACTGGTATACACACACACACACACAATCATGACAATGAGTTACACATTTGCTCTCGTATACAGACTTCAGTGCAAATTTAACAGTAATAAAAGTATTAACACACCAGTGGCATGTCTTTAAATATGAAGTCGAAAAGACACAAGGCTGACAAGCTAGACAATCGACGCCATTTTATTATTCTGAAACAGTGAAAGTTCCAACCCGAACAAGCGGGGGCAAAAACTCACCTCGGAAGCTGAAGCCGGTTGCGCCATAGTGTTACAAACCCTAACAGAAGGTACCTCACGAAACGCCACCCAAGAAAGAAACAATTTTTAAGACTGTCTCTTGATAGGATCTGTTTATTCTAGCTGCTTTTGGTACCACAACACTCTATCATTAAAACACCGGCCACGCAAAATGGCGTCGGCATGCCCGGATGTACGTGCTGCCATCTGGTGTGATATTTTGTAGTTAACGATCTTTACAAATGTTAAGCTATGCTACGCTAGATGGCAGCACAATACCGATGCTCCCGCCGTGTAACACCCCCGCGTTACATAGCATTCCATGGCGCCGAGCGATGTGGACAGGGTAGCGGTCTACGGGGCTGTGTACAAATGACGTCATGCAGGAGGGGGGGGGGGGGGGGAGCGGGGGTCCCACTCCCCATGACCAAGCATGACAAGGGGGGAGGGGGGTCATGGGCTGCATGACATCATGTTATTAAAAAAAATAGTAAAATGGTGCACTTATGTTAACTACATGCCTCTAATAATGCCAAGGAAACTAAACAGAGCTCCACTGTGTAACTATAGGCCGAAATACCTGCCTGCTTACAGGCAGGATCCAAGCATACATGCCAATGCTCCCGGTTTGGCCGGGAGACTCCCGGATTTTGACAATTTTTCAAAGTTTCTCCCAGCTTGGTTTTCTCTCCCGATTTCTGGCACTAGGCACTAGGTGGCTACACCTAGCTTCAAGATGGCCGACAATGTTTTGGAGTAAGGGAGGGAGGGGAGGGAGATTTGAAAATCACCTGATTATTAATTATCACAAGTATTTTGTGTTTTGTGTATTGTGAATCTTTGGATATACATTGAGGGAAGTGTTGGTGGAAGCATTGGACCTGACAGTAAGTACTTCTGTGAGAACTGGGCACTCTGCCAATCTGGCAGAGTAGATAGACTACCAACAGACACCTTTGGATCCTGCCTGTAAGCAGGCAGGTATGTCGACCTATGTTGTTACTGTGCATGCAACCTTCAAACCCAATGATGAAGATTCCAGGTATCAGTCTGCTTAACCCCTGTCTGGGGAGTAGTTGGCAAAGCATTCACGGCAATCACAGTATCAACTGCAAATTGTCAAATGCAATACAGATACATGTTGCTCCGCTATGCGTAGCAGCCTTAAGGGGCCCTGGCACGGCAAATGCATGCCTGCATTAAAAGGTCACGTGACCACTTATTGACCAATCAGGGCGTTCCACTGGTTCCCGTGCTAGCCCCCCTTTAAACCCTAGTAACTTCAGGATTTTACCAACACCAGTACCGATTGTTTAAACATTACATGGTCTTGTGGCACCAGAACCAGAGGAAGCTGTGGATTCTAAAGCCTTTGGTAGCCTATACCAGCAAATATCACTCATGATATGAGCCTACTAATGATCTGACAGTCATTTTGAAAGCTATTAATAGGCCTAAATCAAATCAAATCCACTCTAATGCAGGCATTGCAAAAGAAATCGGAAGTTAAATATGTGTCATATCTATATCTAAGTATGATACATCTGACATTTCTTCATGTTGTGCCGTTACATATCGTTATTTTTACTTAAGTTTGATCAGTTCGACATTTGTTATCTACTACGCGGGTATTACCGGCGTAGGGGACGTTCAACAATTATGTCACTGTTATTTAGGCATCCCTTTGTCACTGTTATTGTATTGAACATATAGAGAACCCCCACCCCCTAAGCAGTGACATAATTGTTGAACATTCCCTTTAGTTTACTTTTTTGTCAAAATTAATAAAGAATTTTTTTATCAAGGACAGGTTGTTGTTGATAAAGCTGATGTGAATTTGTGAAGTGGTCTTATGAAAGTACCTACACCTACTTTATGTCCATTGAACCACTTGTTTATTGTTTTACAGTATCAGTGCACCGGGGGGGGGGGTTTCTCTCTGCATGATGTCATGTTCAGGGGGGGTCTAGAGTTGTATGACGAAACATGACAAGGGGGGAGGGGGGGTCAAAAATGGTCCAAAATAGCATGACGTCATTTGTACACAGCCCCTACGCGTTACACTGATCAATCCCCCCTGATCAATATGTGGTGTACAGATGGCTGATCCGTCCCTCCACAATACCCACAGAGAACAGGGTCTTTATTATACCCGCAGTGGCGGATACAGGGGGGGGGGCGAACGGGCCTTGGCCCCCCCCCTGCAAAAAAAAAAAAAAAAAAAAAAGGAGGAGGAGAAAGAGGAGAGGAGAGGGAAAGGGAAGCAATTCTTTGAACATGATGTTTCAAGATTCAAGATGGCTTTATTTACTAATGTACAGGAACACTTATGTCAGCACCAGGTTTTCATTTACAATGTTGTATAGACAGATTTTATATATGATATACAGTTTACAGCTCCTGGCCTTTTAGATGATTTGCAATATGGGGCCACTGCTAGTATTTGAGAAAGTTTCCTAGTGTCATCGTGTCTTTTATAGTAATCAACGAACTTGAGGTATTTTGTTTCAAACACTGACCGTGCGTTTCTCATCTCGGGCATGTTACAATGTAAGAAGGCATGATTGACATCTTGCACAGCCTTACAGAATGTGCACCTAGAATTCACAGGTTTCTTTCCTCTATATCTTCTTAACAGGCTGTCCATATATCGATGCAAAGCTTAGATCATGAGGAAAAGCACTGTTGACCTCACATAGATGTAGGATAAATATTGTAATTTTCACAATTAAAAGAGAAATATTTCTCATTACTAAGGTTAAAAGTCACAAGTTCCAGTCTACTTCACCAGTTTCACCGACTGCCCACCCTCACCCTTGCCATGTCTGGCCCCTCAGGTCTAACTTGCAGGTTGCAGGACACCAATTAATGGGAGGTGGCAGGAGGAGTCACTTTTTGCATGGCTGCACTGAAGGTTTTTGTACAAAGATTATATTGGTCTAAAATTTTAGAGTGGGTATTGATTTAATTTGAGGGCCAAGTAGGTTAACTTAGAGACAACAAATGCAGGACAGCTGTGCATGTCTTACATGGGATATTTTTGGTCTCTAATAGCTCTGAGAACAGTGGCTACTCAGGTACAGGTATCAATATAATAGATTAATACCTTGACTTGACATAACTTTTGAATACATACCTACTTCTCACTGATTGATTCCCTTAAAATTTTGTAAGATTATTCTAGGTCCCCACTTTCACCTTTCAACAACCACCTTGCATCTGAAGACAAACCACCCATGTATAAATGATTTATACCTATGCCCGGAAGCAATTCATGTTTGCTATATGGGGATAGTGTAACTATTAATCTGTTTCCAAAGATTTTGATTTCTGACAATATGACTATTTTGGCATAATGGGAACACGTGAAATATGGACGCTTGCAGTCTTTGGGGGCTGGGGTGGAAGAGTACATGCTGATCTGCATTAAAATGGTGTACCAGAATGCATCAGAATGCACCATTTCCTGTCTTAAATTTCTAGATTTTCTTGGGGGCCTATCCTCCAACCCCCCAAAATTTCAAGGCATCACAATCTTAGTACAAGTTCCATTCAAGATTTCCTGGTAGAGAACTACTTGAACAAATAAACATTGCTTCAGTGTTGGCTACATTAAAATTTAGACTTCCAAAGAATCAAAGTGTGTTCTCTGCTCCCCTGTTTGAATATTAACGTAGAGGTCACTTTCAATCTCGAAAATTGAGCTATTGAAGAATCTTACAGCACCACATTCAAAATCTGAAAACAGGTGAAATTATTTTGACCCGCATCAGAGAAAAAATTCTGACACTCACCCGGTCAAGGGGTTGAAAAAATACTGACCCCCCTCAAACCCACCAGCCCCCCCCCCCCTGTTGTTAAAAAATGATCACTCCCTAAATAAAAATCATAATTGAATTGAACTGTCAAATCTGACCAACTGACTTCTCGTATCAGTGCAGACAAATTCACATAGGAACTACTTTTGTATTGGCAGATGGATTTAATAAAAGCATGAAGATTATCATGGTAGAAACAAAAACATTAAATTCTTAGTGGGGGGGTATAATAAAGTCCAAACACAACATTTGAATTGTCGGTGTACTAGCATGCTTTACTCACATATGTGTCAGAGGCGGCATAGGAACTCGTCCTTCGGACTCGTTCCTATGCCTCCTCAGATGCATATGCGAGTGAAACATACTGGTACCCCGACGCTTCAAATGTTGTGTTTGGGTTTAGTATGTGGGTCACTCTACCAACAGATGGACAGGAGACTGAGGGCAGAGGGCCAATACACATTCACCTTAATTTATTACTTTTAATCACCCCCTTTGATCTAGATAAGAATCTGATTGATCTAAGATGTGTATTACAGCTACACACCTCCTTCCCACTCCCCCCTCCCCCTCCCTCCCTACAGATAAGGATCTGATTGAAGTTGAATGTGTATTGGGCTTCCCTGATCCCAGTCTTCCTTCAATCCATCGGTTGAGTGACCCACAAACAGACCCTGTTCTCTGTGGGTACTGTGGATGGACGGAACACCCATGGACTGGTCAATGTAAGTGAGCTAGGGCCTCAAAAATCGTCTGACAGTAGGCCTACCGATTATGTGGGTCTAGACCACTATATTTGACATGGTGACATGGCTGTTTCTTAAATTTGACATGGTGACATGGCCTATTTTTAAAATTGACAAGTGACATGGCCAGACTAGTGACATGTGACATGGGTCATTTCTTAAATATGACAAGTGACATAGAGCTTTAATGACATGGAAAAGAAATCTGGCAAAGTACCTAGATTATGCAGCCACTGGCACCAAGAAGTCCCTTATTATGGCTCTAGACCCCGAAAATCGACATGGCGACATGAGCATTTTTTGGCCTAGTGACATGAGACATGGCCAATTCCTTAAAATCGACACAGGGACATGGCCATTCCTTAAAATCAACACAGGGACATGGGGACCCCCCATCAAGGTTTAATCTACATCAGCAGACAAACAAGTTTACAGAGACTTGTGTCATTCAATGGACTGTTGTCACAATGTGAGTTTACTGATACAGTCGACCCTTGATTCTGTGGTGTGACGCTGCGTGAAACGGGCATGCCGCCTGGTGTGTAATTCTATAACTAAAGTTGCCTTCCGTTGTGCAATACTTAGCAGGATACAACTTGCTACGTTGGTTTATGCCCTAAGGATATACTGCCGCGCCACGTGAGAGTGGCGCATACATTTCCCGGACAGAGGTACCTTCCCACACTAGGCGTGGGAAGGAGGTAGAGGAGAATGTATCCCCCTGGGGCATAAGTACTGGGATCTTGTAGGCTATAATGAGAGCTCCTACAGTGCATAGACCTAGCTATGCCCTCAGGGCATGTCAAGGGGGCCCTGACACACTGAATTGTTATTAAATAACTTAGAAGAAAGGGACATGCCTTGAGGGCATAGATTGTGCTTGTGCTGCCCTGAGGGCATGCACTAGTCAATTAGCCTCTGGCATTGGCATCACTAATAATACCCTTGGGGCATAGCCTACCACTAATATTGATGCCCTTAGGGCCTGATCTGGACTAGGCCCCCTAATACAGGATTTTTTTTCATCATCAGGATATATTCTGGACCTGAGGCTATAAAATAATGCAACTGTTATGCCCTAAGGGTATTATTTTTTTTATCATCAATGCCCTCAGGGCTTTACTGCTCACTAACTGATGCCCCCAGGGACTGTCTCTTCTCTATAGATTCCCCAGGTAAATTCCCTACCTATAAAAGGATGGTGTAGTTTTGGCTATGTAGCTGGTCCACTCAAAGTAATGCCCCAAGGGTATTCATACACTAGTAATGCCCTAAGGGCATGCTTTGGTCAATCATAGTGTTGATAGTGGCCTAGGCAATGCTGGTGTTGTCCTGAGGGCATGTGTGTGCTTATGGTTAATTTCAGAACTTCAAAAGAGCAGAAATATGCCCCCAGGGACCAATACACAATGCCCTCAGGGCATACACTAGAAGTGGCCAATTGTTGATATGTAAAGGCCAGCAATATGCCCTCAGGGCATGCCCAATCCCGTTCGGCGGTCCCCAAAAATATAGCGTCACCATGGGGGCAGCGCTGCATGCCCTCAGGGCATAGTCCAATGTAGCAATTTAAGTGGCGTCCTGCCAATACTTACGCATATTTTGTCCCATGTTGTCTTCATGGATATTTGTAGTTAAAATTCTACAGCCCATCATATTGCACCATGTAGCATGCTTCTGAGACAAAACTATCAATCACTGCATTTTAGTGATTTTGTCAATACAAGGCTTAAAATGAGTTGAATCTACTTGTCTCTATTAATATAAAAGCCCCAGAAGCTTTACAAGAGGTTCATTGAATATCGATCTGCCCTTGTCAGAAGGAGATCCAAGGTACCTCAGTTTTCTGAGGTGATAAATATCAACCCTTTGACCCTTGTGTAATAAGGGGCCCTTGATGGGGGGTCCCCAATGTCCCATGTCGATTTTAAGAAATGATCATGTCCCATGTCGATTTTAAGAAATGATCATGTCAATGTGTCGATTTTAAGAAATGTCCATGTCACTGTGTCGATTTTAAGAAATCCTCATGTCCCCATGTCGATTTTAAGAAAGTGCCAATGTCCCATGTCACTAGGCTCAAAAATGCCCATGTCACCATGTCGATTTTAGGGGTCTAGGGCCCTTAATAAGGCTGGGAGATGTGAGCAGCACTGGGATGTTGCATGGTGAATAATTCACTCTGATTCAACTAAATGACAGGAAACTTCAAAGCCAGAGTGGACTTTTGGTAGACTTCTGGTTCCATTCACGGGCCGTAAACTAGTCCGCACTCTCAGTGTTGTTCTCTCTAAAGCTTCTCAGGGTGTGACAGTCCCCAAAATCCTCTGTCTCCCCTGTGTCAACACAACCCACCCTATCCACATGGCTACTTTGCATATGCATTATTCCAAGTCGGAAATCGCCAATAGTTTGCGAAAAACTAACTATCTTTATCTTGCTCTGGAGAGCAAACTACTGAAGATACAGGAATCCTACACATTTACTCTGTCCAGGTTTCATTTTGTGGCCACAAATTGCTGTTTTTCAGGAGACTATTTTTAACCAGTTCTATACTTTTTGTCCCATGTTGTCTTCATGGATATTTCCTAAGGCATTCTTTAGGGTGGCCTTGCATAAAGGCCATAACTCACACATGGAAAATATCAACATATCTGACAAAGAAATCATTCAAGCTTTATCATGATACTCGGCACCTTTTAATATATTAAGGATTTATTATCATGGACACATTAAATATATCAAAACAGCTCTGAAAATACAATATAAGCAAAAGTTTTAAAAAGTGCCACACATTTCCAAGATGGTTAAAGGGTTTAGAAATCATATTTCAAAACAGCTAAGCATTCCAATGGATGGCGAAAATGTGAGATCCGACCAAAGTCGGGGTATCACACAGTCTCTCCATATAGTCTAGGCTATGTAGCTGGTCCACTCAGTGTAGGAGTGCCATGTTTTACAAAAAGAGCCTCATCTTCCCAAGGCCCTGGAAGCTAATTGGACAAAGATACAGAAATGGCAGACCCCATGTGAGGAAGGTCTGAGTCTCCTTGTCCAGACACAAAGAACTTTTTTTATGGTTTTGTGGCCTTATGAGACCATAAATAGGTGTGCTAATTTCAGAAACTTCCGCATTCTGTCCCCGGTTTGCCACCAGGTGGCCCCCCAAGTCTGTATCATTTCATACCTTTGATAATTGTACAAAAATAGTATTGTACAGAGTATTCCTATTTCAGATTTGAATGTAATCAGACTTGTAGTTAAAATTCTACAGCCCATCATATTGCACCATGTAGCATGCTTCTGAGACAAAACTATCAATCACTGCATTTTAGTGATTTTGTCAATTTCAGACATCTCGTATTGGATAACTGCTGTGTAAATGGGTGTAAAAAAAAGTTGAGCATTCCTCCATATGTTAGAGATATCATATATGAAATGATTTATATCTGACCTATATATTTATCAAGTTGTAAAGGCCTTAAAATCACAGAATGGCTATCAACACAAGTTGTAAGTTTGGAATTATTGAATGATTTTGCAGGTTTGGAGGTTTCCTGGTCAAATTTGTATGCATGTGAATGAAATTCAAATTGATTTCCTTCTAGTACTTATATCATAGAGTATGAGTACTATGTTTCCTGACATTATGTCTAACATGTTTTTGCTGTTGGAGCATCCTGAAAAAGCTCCAGTGGCTATGAGCAAAAGGTGTCAATTTGGAGGCCAACCGTCACTCATAAAAACATTCATCCTGTAGTAAGTTCCCAATGGATTTTAACGGGACTTACACCATTGTATTTCAAACTTATCAGGCTTTCTAATGAATAAAGTATTAAATGGCTGTCCTATGTAGCAAGCCCGCTTAGGGCCAATTCAGTTTTAGCTCAGATAAGCTGGTTCAAAGCGGGCAGAATACCATTCATGGTTTTAGGAGGGGCAAATGGTGGGTTTCCAGTCAGGGCCACATTGGGTTGCCCTAATAGGGCAAACTGAACTAAGACTGTTGGGCTCCCGACAGTTTTTGTCCTCAGCAAGTTGTGTGGGCCACATCAGGCTAACCGATTTGGGCAGAGAGCAGCTTCAAAATGGGCAAACACTTTGGACACAGATTGGTTTTAAAGTGGGCACCCCAAATCAGGCATAGATCAGTTCCAAAGATAATTCCACAGACAGGGCTGACAATGGGTTTGCACAAAGCATACTGGGCTAGGAGTTCTGAACTTTGACACTAGATGACCCCACTATGTCTGATGTACAGCTTTCCCCCCAAGTCAGTATTGATTTTCTTTAGTATGATATAACAGAAATAGGCTAATGAATCAAATAAATCATAACAGTAGACATATTCTGTCAGAGTTTGGATCTACTTGCAAAATACATTTGGAATGTGCAAACTTAGGTGATGTCAGCAGTTTTTACTGTGACTACACCATTCCTGTGGTAATCATTTTATATTGAAGTATGCTACCCATTATGAACTATGAACCTGAAGGCTAGCATGTTACTGGACTAGGTCTGGTTGACATGCCTTGGCCAGCCAAGTTCAAATTGATGATTCTACTGTATTATGATGGTGAGAAGAGTAATCCCCTTCCCACTATGGAGGCCAAGGGGAGGGGCTAGCACCTGGAGGCTAGCAGAGCATTTTCAGGGTTCAAAATTTTAGAAAATGAGGAAAAAATAGATTTTCTGTAATATCTATCCTAGATGGCGCCACCTGATTAAAGTGGTCAGCCCTCTTTCGCAGTGCGTAATTCACGCATTTAAACTCTAAATGGCGCATTTAAATGGCTAGATGTGCACCAAATGACGCATAGAAATGCTTTTCCTTTTGGCAGAGTCCTGGAGTTCATACTAAGAATGCCACAGAAATGGCAGACCCCTCATTGGAAAGGAAAAAATCTCTAGAAGCAGGACATTGATTTGACTCTTTTCCCTCAGCTTCATTTATTGATATCAGACATTAGAAATTAAAAGTAAAGAAAAAAAACATGAAATTCAATCAGTGAAATCAGACCTTATGTTAGGGGTCATACAGTCCATTTTCCCAGTACCAGATCACAGGTCACATATCTAGACTGCTTTGAGAGATGCATTCTCTTGCTAAATCCCTCTCCCCCCCCCCCACTTTTTATTGTACAATTCAACTGAGCTACCTGTCATAAAAACTTATCTGACCTACAGCCTTTGCCAACCAGCATCTTGCAAAACGAAAGTAATTTTCTTTTCTAGTTGTATTGAATAGATAGATTCTGGCATCAGGGATACCACTCACTGATACCTTAAAATTCAGAAATCATCCAAATTTTCTCAACTTTGAATATGAAATACCTGCAAAAATTACAGCAAAAGATTCAGAATTCCTTAACACTTTTCCTCTATGGTGATACATATTTCACTATGTCAGAATGCCCTCATTTGATACAAAGGTTTAAGGCTATCAAAATATGATGCTGTGGATTTTGGTAATTGCTTTCATTCAAAGCTCAATTTGAACACATTTTCTTTTTTTTCCTTTAAAGCAAGGTGTATGATGGCCCATTGATTTACAAAATAGTGCATTGTTCTTGCCAATGAGTGCGCAATTTGCCCATTGCAAAAAAATCCTGTCAAAAGCCCTGTATCATCATCGATAAATCAAACAGAAACTCGATGTAATTAACACATTCACATTGTAGATGGAGAAATCAGGATTAACATGGTGCCTAAATATGTTTTTAGTAAAAATAAGAGCTGAGATATGAACTTTTTTGTTTTCGGAGGAATTATTTGCAGTGGAAGCGGGATTTTTTACACTTTTTTAGGGAAAATCAGAATAAAAAGCTAAAATGTGGGCTCTTTTAGATGGTGCTGGCGGTGTCTGCAAAGATATATTTTTTTAATGAACAAGGTGAGGAAAATCTGTCTGAACTGGAAATGGTACTGAACTGTCTGTGGAACGTTATACAAATACAGAGGAAAAATATGTATGTAGTCAAAGTGAGTAGTCAAGGTAGGGAGGGATTTCATGTACCGGTAGTAATAAGGATTGAGGAACTGAGGGTTGACTGTATACATGTACATCACAAACATTTTAACTGGCACTTTCCTGGTGTCATCTAAAGTCTATTGGGGTTTACTGATATGGCAATTTAAGGGCCAATGAAAGTTCACATACAGTCCTATTTACAGGATGTTCAATGCATGGTACTGTAATAAACATCTGCCGGCGGCTCGGCGGTGGCCACCGAATCTCGGCGGTGGGTTCACACGGTGGCCGCTAGGGGGCGCGTCGGCGGTGACGTCACAGCTTTGTGACGTCACCATCGGCGGCCAGGGCTATAAAACGCGGTGTTCTGTGGTTTTCAGGCAGACGCGATCAGACACTCAGGTGGCCTACGTGTAAGCCTTCCTAAGGAAGTTCGGTGGCTGGTTTCTAGTCCATGAACAGAGTGGCGTCTCTAAGCAAGTATAAGTACCGGTATCAGTAGAAGCAAGTAACTGATGACAAGTGCCTGTTAGTCCCTAAGGTCTATAAGAAATAAAACAACAATAACGGCTGTAAGTTTATATTCCATTCTTTATACAAGTTGTCGACTCTGGTTATTACAATACAATTTAGGCCATTCTGTTATAATGACTTTGAATAATCAATATGGATCTGCCAGTGAGAATTTTGGCAAATAAAAACCTTAATAAAAAATCATCATTTGAGATTTTTATTCGTCTATTTACAGCATTTTCTGAGGAAAATGTACTAGAAAATGAACAAAAGTAAAGTTTGGTATCAAATGAAAGCTCATGGGCAAGCAAATGTCGCTGCCTATCAATAATTCTCACAGCTTTTAAATATCAATGATAACTTTTTCTTATGCCTGGCCATCCACAACGGTCCGGGGATGCACAGATATCACACCCTAATGAACTGCTGAGGCATAAAAAAGAAATCGAAATCCTCCCTCGTCACCTTTTTCATGACTTGGTGATGCGAAGCAATTTCTTTGGAGTGGCCCAAGCAGGGATTTCTATGGATAGGCCACGGTCTTTCTAACAAATCATCAATTTTATCTCATTTCGTTTAATAGGGTAACAACAAAGTTTTAATATCTAGAATCTTGACGCAGAAGGCCATCTAACAAAAAACCCCAAAAAAACAACAAGAGAGCATTAATTCATTTCTGGTAGCATTATCTCTTAAAGGGAATCCCTATCCTATTTTGATGTCTGTTGGAAAAGTCATTCATCTTCTTTCCAGATGACAGACCAATATGTGTGATGCTGTCTGATCTCCAGATTGCAACACAGATGGGGCATTTGCCCATATCAGTGGTCTAGAGGGGAACTTCTACATGGGGATCTTTATACCGAATACCTAGTATAACACTCAGTTCATCAAGCCTATAGATACTACAGAGGACGCTCGTGTCAGTCTGGAAAATTCCCCTGGTCTACAGGGGCAGACTGTGGTCACTGGTGGCAGTGGCAGGTCGGCAGGTCATTTGATGATTAACAGTCTGCCATACACTGATAAAAGTGCATTTTAATGAGACTGATGTCAACAGTGTGGTTAAACTCAGCCCATGTATATGGTTGAGTAAGATAGAGGCCTGTTAATCTAATTATTGACCGCCCATCTGGGAGCCTAAGTAGCTTTAATGAGTTAGATGCCCTCATTTGACACCCCTATTCTACCCCCTGTGAATCCAGTCACTTTTCAACTCATGTACAGTCATGTAAAAGTCTAAATAACACTTCTTGACATAAAGATATTCCGAGGATATCACTATGATAGGTTTCCCAACATTTTCTCTCTGTGTATCTAGTTTTTCTCAGAGATCAGAGCATATCTCCTCTTACAAAATGGCCTGATTGTAAGAGGTGTCATTTCTCCTATAGTAAGCCTATGGGAGCCTGAGGGTGGAGGCCAGGCTTACCGACCTAGCGAACTGGGCCCCTAGTGGATGGGATATTGTACTAGCTTAGTGAAATGTGTGCATGTATATCAGTGGTTCATTGAAGGGCACCCAGGGGAATATAGATAGACTAGCCCATGGATGCATTTTCACCACAGTTGAGTTTCAATACTGTAAACGTAGATATTTTCGCGCTGTACATATTTTCGCGAATTTCGCGGAAATTAAAAATTCGCGAATTTAAGTACATCGTGAAAATTTATCCTTTGTAGATGGTCTGGCTCATTCAAAGGGTGGATGGGGTGTAATGGTGACCGCCTACTTCTCTGTGCCTTATGTACCTGCATCCTGGTGCATGATACAGAGGGCATAATCCAAGTTCTAACTCACAAAAGAAATTATAATATCTATTATTAAAACGTGCACCATAGTATCAAACATAAAAATAGATAATTATCTTCACCAGAACAAATGACACACAGATGATTTTTATACATATCTCTGTACTTTACACCCTTCCACTATATTCAGACAACCTGGAGGATTAAAGAATTGGAAATTCGCGAATTTAAATACACGCGAAATTGTCTTTTTAATCAAATTCGCGAAAATTTATACTCGCGAAAATATCTACGTTTACAGTAGAATCGGGTGCAAGGAGACGTAATTTTTTCTTTCATCACACTCACTGCGTATCTCAGCATAAATTCAAAAGGGAAAGCTTCTTTACTTATTCAATGTCATTCTTTTGGACATTGGCCATTGAAATGTTACAAATCCTAAAGGATTCCTTTCTCAACTTCTTTCAATTCACCTAAACTAAATTATTCGAATGCAATCCCCTCATGTGGCCTTGCATAATTGAGAAGCAGACCACATTGACCTGCGGTAAGAAGCTTTGTCTCGCACTTCTTCTCAGACATGAATGATAAAAGGGCCGACAGAAGAACATTTATCCCAGATGGTATTGGACGGTTCACTTAGAATCCAGATGACTGATGCTGTTTTCTAAAGTACATACAGAATTATTAATTCTCAACATGGAAGGTAATATCTAGACAACAATAGCCATGTCACCCACTTTGGTACCATGCTACACAACAACTCACAAAGAATGCCATCAATTTTTACACAATGAAACCTCGCTAATTATTATTAAAGTAAGCATGTCCGCTATCACAGTATCAAATTTGGGGTTTCTTACCAATCGCTATCTAACATTGTAAGCCATGTGTTAAAGTATCTAATGATTGCATAAAACATTTCTGCTCCAAATCAAAGAAAACCCATGCCCTGTATTTATTCCTATCCTAGTATCAGGTATGTCTGATACCTCTAGAGGGAGCCTGTGTGCTGTGAATGAATGAATGAATGAATGGCCAGTCCTAATTTTCAAAGACTGTCAGACTAGTCAACAGGTGGTACTGAGGTGAGCAGGGCTATCCATTGAAGTGCACTGTGTTGTGACACTTCATTTTGAGGCACTTTGGGCAAGCAGTGATTTGAACAGTATATGAATAAAGGGCCTAAGCATGGCACAAGAGATAAGCATCTGAAAACTATTTAGACATGTTTTCAGTAAATTTTTAAATCTGTCTTTAAGCAGATATTCCAACGTTAAGCTCACCAATGGTGAGAATTGCATGGTCCGTTTGTAAAGCCAAATAATAAAATGTTTCAATATTTCATGATAAACCTGTAGCATAGCAAATCCGAATTCGAACCACGTCAGAACCTCCGAAATCAATACTAAATTAGGAGAAATGTCAAGTTCTACAGATATACAGTCCTACTCCTGTTCATATCCATTGCGTATTACATTAAAAAAAAACCCAAAAAAACACAGGTGTGCTTCGTAAAAAAGAAGTACAGGTAAGTTAAACCTATTCATTTAGAAATGTGATCCCTGTAATATGATTCATGTAATTCTATTATGGAAATAAAAGCAACCAGGGTTATTATAATGGCTTGATCATATTCCATGATATTCAATGGTAGGCTTAGGTAATTTGCATACTGCCTTTAAGAGACAGTTATTTGCACCATCATCAGAGATGGCTTCATCTATCATACTTTACACAAAAGCAAACACCTCCATGTATGGATCTGGAGGTGTCTATTTGTTGAAGCAGAAAGGAATCGCACGTCCTTACAGTGACGTACGTGACTTATACAATAGAGGAAAGGACAAAGTCTCATCAACACCCTTCCTACACACCTGAATTTTTACACAGGTACATTGGTAACGATAAAGGTATAAGTTGTGCATATTAAAGGTGTGGAAATGGCTAATGGGTATATAGAGTCATTATTTTCTCACTAAAATTGCTGGACGATCTACATTGGCCTATTTGTGTGAATATAGAAATAACATTCACCTATAAGGTACTGCTCTGCCTTATAGGAACAGCGCGATGGTAATAATCAAAAGGTTTTCAATATTGCCTGTATCACTCTACAATTTTGCTTTTTTGCTCATACAAGATGGAGGAATTGTGAAGGATATAATTAATGCACACAACCTTAATAGTCCAAGGGCCACGGCCTTGAAATGTTGATTTCTTTGCACCCTAACTGTAGAAATGGTCACATGGTATCAAATGACAGCTGACATCCTAAGCTTTCAAATTAGACCAGGTGGGGCCATGGGTTTGACCAGCATGTGGCCTATGATTAAATAGGCCCGTTTCCATGACAACCATTATTTTATTTTCTGGAAATTGATTTTTTTTTACAGCAAAATAACAATTGTCAATGACCCTGAATCTTATAAGTGTGAAATTCCCACATTAAAGAGAAAGGGCGGGGGATTACTTGGTTTCTTTGGGCAAGAATTGGTTTGGTGTTTTAGTTTTAAAGAGGTTTACAGAGGAGGTCACCAAGTGAACATGTTGGGGAGGTCCTCTGGTTTATGGTAAATCTGATATCTATGGGTGAATTGTAAAAGAAACTTTGCGTATTCAATTTTCTTTGTATTTTAATTCAATTCAGCTCTGATTCACAAGACTTTTATTATTTATGGCCCACACTATAGAATTAAACAGTAAAAAGCAAAGATAACCCACACTTAAGACGGTCAGACCCCGGGGACTAATCCAAGGCCTTTGTAATGGCACCCTTCTCATTGCCAAAATTAATTCAATTCGTTATCCTAAGTAAGAATTTAAATGCTTTGGACTATGGTCCACAAATCATTAAGGTTCTGATAAAGTGAGAGAGTAATAGGATTATTTTCATAAATACAAATGGAACACAACCTAAGAAGGAATATCTAAATAATTTTCACGTATGATCGTAATTTCCAGTGTATATAAGGGTGCGCCCAGCATATATAAGACACACCCTGAGTTCTTGCCAGAACTACAACGGGCAACTTTGGCTATATTGTGTTTTTTTTAGTATTCACAGAAAAAAAACTCAAAGTTAGTAAATCTAATCTTACTTAGACAAAACCACCAATTAAGCAAAATATCCAATATGCTAGTAAAATCTTACTAACCTGTTAGTAGTATTCACTAACCTATTCAGGCAAGCTGACTTGACTTGGCCAGCAGAGAAAATTGATCACTTTGTCTAAGGGGTAGTAGTTTTGTCTAAGGGGTAGTAGATTTATTCACACCAGGTGGCAGTGTGGTTTGCATGAGGACTTTTCTGGTAAGGTTATATCACAGAAAAGGCTATGAATGTGAAAATAATGGTGCTTTTAATAAACATTGACATGATAAAGCCTTTACCATTCAACCTGGCATAGAATGTAACAGAATACACATAATAAGTATATAAGTTATTGAAGGAGTAAGGAAGAAGAATGGAAACACTTTTCCTGTGGATATTTAATATACTCATATATCAACATCTGTGACCTTATGGTTACAAGGTGTTATGGATGTACCCTTACCAGTCCTCATGCAAACCACATATTTAACATCCTGAGCAGAATATATGAAAAGTAATGAGGGGGTACACCTAACACTTAAGGCGAAGATGCAGGTGCTCGACTCCATTAGACACCAACTGGGAGTCCAGGTCATACCTATGAAATCCCATCCCCTCCCCCACACCACCCCTGAAGGTAGCTGGATGCACACACATTCTGTCCGTGTTCTATCCTGCCCCCCCTTATCTGGGGGTACAAATGGTTCCGCACTGCAGAGCATGCCTACTAATACACAAAATGCATCAGGGTGGGAAGATTCGATCTAGCTCATGAAGTCATAATGGCCTCCTCTCCTGGCAAGGCAAAGTCAAAAGGTGAAATTCCCACCAGCCTTATGGACATGCCCATGAGACGCAGTCTATTAGAGGACATTCTCATGAAGAGGTGGATAAGCCAACTCACCTTCAGGGAGGCCCTTTTTGAGATACACACCATCCCCCCCACTCACTGTTGAGAGGTTTGTATAGCCTTCAAAGTATTAGTGTACTTTATTTTATGTGAATAACTTCTTCCTGTAGAGATAGCATTGCGGAGCTGATCGCCACACCCCCAGTGGCGTAACGTGTGTTGATCCACCACAGCGGCCTATCCACCACTGCAGCCTCGTTCTGGACACATGTAAACATTCAAAATGGCGGACCGCCGCTCATACGGGGAACTACGGTAACAGATCTTGTTAACTTTTTCCTTATTTAAACCCTCTAAAAACATAAAATAAATAGAGAACTGAACTCCCCTGGTGTCCTCGGTGGCTGATTCACCCCCTCGTGGTGGATTGGCCACCTTGTACACCACGGTCGTTTAGTTCTCTCTATGTATTGCACTTGCCTTTGGACAGCCGATTTTTTTCTTGTGTTTTTTTTTTTTTTTTGTCTCCCCCCTCAATTTTATGCTATTTATTTGCACAAAGGGTCTACAGGACTTTGCTTCTGACTTCCAAACCTCCTCAAACACTCACCAATAGCCATAATTCACCATTCCATCTCTTTCATGTCAATCTGCAAGTTGTTTCTGTTACATTAGCTTCCCTCTTAACAGGTCTGGCTTGTACGCCACAGGATCTCTCACCCTCAACGTCTCTTCGGGCACCAGGTGAGGTTTAAATTCTAAACCCAGAGCAACTAAACTGAGGGTTGTAAATAGAAATGAGGCATTGAACTTGCTTCCTGAGTGAAGGGGCTCTGTTCTAAGTGTCTTAATCTTTGTGGAGTCTTTCAATTAAAAAGAAAAAGAATTACTGTGGTCACCAAAAGATCTGTACATCATGGGTAGTGAAAAAGCCTTTGCAGGCATTGAAAAAGTCTAAGGCAAGTTAAGACAAATCAGACAAGTCGGCATTTGTCCTAATTAATAAATGGTTAAATGTAAACTCCCAAGAAAACTTCGGTGGTTTGGCGACATAACTCCCACCTTGGCTTAGCAAGTCCAACAAATGTTAGCCAGAAGGCGTAAGGTATTCAGATTTTTTTGTGTGTGTTGTCATATGGTATAAAATCCTCACCTTTGAGGCACACCCTGACTAGAGCAACTTCATTGCCAGTGAAATGTCAAAATGCTAGAAGCTCGCAGGAGTATCGATTTTGAATATTATATGATTAGCATGTGGAGATCTGGCATTGCCACTTAGCATCACGCCGTTAGACAGGAGGAACAGGAAAGGACACTTTTGGTTATATCAGCTCTGTAGATTTGTAGACTCTAATGTATCAGAGACAAGCATGGTACAAAATTGCTACTTGGTGCATCATAGGAGCCATTGGACATTGCACCCAGTATAAGTGCAGTGTGTTATTGGGCATTTAATGTATGAGAGAGCCAACCGAAATTCTGAAACTTCAGCGTAGTTCCTTTAATATTGTTTGGTTTATTCAATATGACTCTATTCAATGAATATTCCTGTGAGAAATGAACTTCCGACATTGGATATACTATATATAGTACATGTATACAGTAGTACCGAATTAAGCCAAGCAATCTACCAATGCACTGAGAGGTGCTGACACTTGAGAAGATGCGACCACCTTATCCTCTAATGCCTGTAGAGTGGTTCGGTACTAAAGCACCCAGTAGCACCATCTGGTTCTTATAATGACCAAAAAAATCAATAGGGTTCATCTGGCATTTATCACAGCTACACCGCTTTTCTGTATTCAACAAGAACGTGTCACTGGAAATATAGGCATCTGTGAAGGTGAAGAGTATTGATAACTTAAAGTCCTCTTTCCATGTTGATGACCCAAGGTAATCATATTTGATCACCTTGGTTCATCACTTTCTGCCAGCAGAGGGCCCTAGTACATGTATACAACAATGTTGAATATACTGGCTCTTATCTTGAATCCTCTTGATAAAAGATGGAAGCTGTGAAGAATATTATCACACCGGGATATCAATTAATTTAAAAAGAAAAGAAGAAGAAATTTATCACACCTGTTTTGCAACTATAGTTACTGCCATGGGGACTAGCTGGCATTTATTATACAAACACATAGAATGCCTCCTTAGGGCATGTTAAAGTTTGCTGTCAGTACCCACAATGAAAGCTTGGTTGTGGGGAGGGAATGGGGTGATTATGTAATTGTTTGGAAAGTACAATTAAAAAATATCAATTGATGACGGAATGATTATTTACCCGGATCTCTTTGATCTGATCAGACAGTTAAGTACTCTATATTGATCACCCACGGTGATCACATGTGATTACTTAAAAGATCATGATGTACTCTCCCCATCAATAAGATGAGAAAAAGTGACCACTGCTAGCATGCCATTTTAAGCCTTTTATCATCGGCACATCTTCATCAAAGTTTTTTCCTTTTGTGTTATCAGTTTAAAACATGATGTTTGTTTTATATGAAAAATCAAATCGTATTCTTTAGGACAGTCTGTGTGTCTTATATCTATAATGTAACATGTTATAGAACAGGGGTATTGTGCTTCTTGCCGTTCATTACTGCAGACCCCCCCCCCCCATTTTGAATAGGTGACAATGGGAGGGACCTCCATTTCCAGGTACACCAAGAAGAGGGTGTTGGTAGCCAAGGCCCCTGGTCATCACAGTTCCAGGCTCCCACCAACAAATCATATCATTCATCTCTATAAATTTCCCGATGTAAAAGGTAATCTACCGGTAGCACCACTGGGCACAATATAATGAAGAAGAGGAACAGTAGCTTATTACCCGATGTTGCGAAGCTGTGTCACGTTCCTTCAAGGTTAATTGTCACGGTCAATTGAAAAAGCCATCCATCTTCTCCAAGATAACAGGCAAACATTATAGTATCATATACCATTTTATTATTCCAATGATCTTAACATATTACTGTATTAATCAAAGAATATATAAGAAATTAATACATAGAATGTCTAGGAGAGCATTCAGACATTCTAGGAGAGCGTTCATGCTTCACTGAACACAAGCTTTGTCAAATATACATAGGTTAAAACATCAAAGAGTCCAACCTCATGGTCCACTGCACAATATAATGCCTTTAAGAGTCTAAGAGACCGACCTCATGGTTCAGTGCACAATATAATAACTTGTAAGTGAATGCAAATGGCCGTCACGGGTGCCTGGGCACCGCTGATGCCGTCATCGGTGTCTGAGCACCCCAAGACTGAACAATAGATTACATAAGTAACGACGCCATAACCTTCCGGTCGCTCTATCGTCGCTCCTGAGCAACCTAGGTCAAATATGAAAGCATTTATGGAAAGGCCATAATTAGATGGTCAAAATGAGGATCAAGACCGTGCTCCTATTAATAAGGAAGTTATGCAACTGGGACGGTTTCAACCTCCGAATGCACTACAGACAAACCAGCGCAAGTTACACGCTCAGAAAGCGGGCAGTGGTAACTTGACATATTCAACTCTGCGCATGCGCAAAATAAAGGCTGTAGCGGCGTAAACAACTGAGATATGAGGGTCTGAACATGCCATACCGACCGAGACAATGGGGGACATGGCGGCGTCCATGGGGGTCCCCTGTGCGCACACTGACACATGAAAGACTCCCCTCAAACAATCACAGAGTTAGGCAGATGCCACTGGCTCCAGTCAGTCTGAGGGGCCAAGCCAGGGAATGGTACTTATACCCCTGGCTACTCCCTCTAGAAATCAGAATCACCAGAACCACCCTTGAGGTAACATCTCCAGTCAACTCTCCTGCTACCTGCTATAGCTCTGCACTATGCTGGGTTAGACTATGCCAGACAGGCATAGGACTATACCACTAGTGGCCAGAGGCTATCTCCTACAAGACACCTACCAGAGGGTTAAGTTACACATTTATATATTATCCCTCTAAGCAGCTGGTCAGGAGCTAGGTGTGGGAACCCACCTAGGACCATACTGGACAGTGTATTATTATTATTATTATTATTATTATTATTATTATTATTATTATTATTATTATTATTATTATTATTATTATTATTATTATTATTATTACCCCACAGGTGGAGTGGAACAGATGGAACAGAACATTATACTTTACAAACAATTGTATATTTACTGTGTGTGGAAATTACCTGCATATTAACATTTTGTTACTCATACATAAAATGTTCTGCCTAAAGCTGAATAAACCAGTGATAACTGGAATACCACTAATAAGAGCTTGATATTCTTACTACTCTCTATATACCACTAGTCATATGATATTTCTTATATGACAACTTGATCATGCACAATTACTAGTATGACAATAGGATCTCCTAGATTTCACATTTACTCTTTGTTTTAAGCATAGTCTCGACCATAAGAGCAGCAAAGGTTCAATAAAACATCAAGTTCATTATGAGTATGAAAACTGAATAATGAAAGAGGAATTATTATAATCCAATCAGTAAGCAGTCTATAATTGTATGATATGAAAAGTCATGCTGGTCCCTGGTAACAAGAATACATTGGACCAATGCTGGCTATCGTTGATGGGTCAGTCCATGTCAAATCAATCAATTTTGAAAAATCTCCCTGGGTCACCTCTCAGATCATCTAATTATTAATTCTGGGGGTGCATCCAAGCATGTGTAAACACGGCTGTCCAACTCTGAGTCCCTTTTCCAATTTTATTCATTTAGCATAAGGGGTTGGGCAGAGAAAATGCAGCTCTTAAGGCTGGTTGATTTTCGGGGGCCTGCTACAAAGAGACTGTGACAACTAGGAGCCCCCCCCTCAATCAGCCTGCTCAACTATATATTATTGGTATCAGGTACAATCATTAAATGTGGTTATGCTGTAAAACCTGTATGAGTAGTAGTACCTCAAACATGTGAAGAAATCATATATATAAACAGAAAATGAATAAAATTGAAAAATCTATATAAAATAGAATGATGTCTCTACCATCTTTCTTTCTCTTGAACTAATGCGTGAGGTCTAGGGGATCATGTACAAATAATAAAATCACTCATGGGAGCAATATAGGGGGCACTTTTGATACCCAAAGTAGGCCTTTATTTTGAAATGAGCTGTCTGTGACAGCCATTTTGGATGTGCGAACAACCTCGAAGTGAGATAAAAAAAAATCCCTAGAAAGATTTAGCACACATTTTTCGGTTCCAATTAGTCACTCCTTCCATATATTTTTCTATGAAAATAAATTTAAGAATAATTGCAAGAAAAGAACTTTTCACAATTTTACATTTATAGTTACTAACATACTCAATGGCAATTTTGATGACACATGAAGGACATAATGTTTAATATGGCATCACAAATTACCTTGAGACATCAAAGTAAGACAGTTGTGCTTGGCAAACATGTCGCAAATATGTTTGTATGATTTAACAGGAATCTTGTATGTTCTCCCGTCTGAGGTGCATGGCGCTTCAATCACACAGATAATGTCTGTTTTTGGAATCCATCAGAAATCATCCCTGGCTAACCATCTGAATACCTTTGATGGTCCCTTTGGTGACATCAGTTTGATACTATAGTCTCCATTCTCCTCAGAATGATCTAGTACTACTCCCACCCACTAGTGTCCATCATTGTTACAAGCAACATATTGCCCAATATTTGGCACAATGTCTTTGGATACTGAAGATTTAGCAGGCATTTTTATCAGACTGCCAGTACTCTCTTTGGATGTGCTCTTTGCAAGAAGGGTGTTATCAGTTGTAACAAAGGAGTGGTAACTCCTCATTCCTGGAAAAGTCTTCAGTTTACTGAAACGGGACTCTAGCCTTTTTCCTTGACATTCAATTTCTTCCTTTTTTTTTACATAAAAGAAGGTGACCCAATAAATTTCTGTGTGGGCCCACTCATAGAGATCTTTCGGTTTAAGTATTTGGTCATCTAGTGGTCACTGAAGGCTTGCCCTTGTTCCAAGTCTTTTTACGGTTCCTCTGATTCCATCACATGCGTTTTTACCGTGGCTAGTGGGAAAAAATGCCACTCAGCTTCAAGATTAAAGTCCTCCTTGTGATGAAATAAGTTTGCAATATTTTTGCAGTTCTTATACTGTGATGAAGCCCAATCACAGAAGTAAACAATCTTTTTGAGTTGAGGTTATTTGGTCTTCATGTATTTCAGTGCAACTTCTTGAAACGTGTGCACACTAACAGTATCATGTTTTAAACAATCACTAATGAAGCAGAGACATTCCCTGTTCACATCTTCCCCTTTTCTATAATAAACTGTGATTGGATGGAGTGTTGCATGGGAATTGTCCAAGTAGAAACCCTGAATTGAGTCCTGGATGACAAAGGAATAGTTTTCAGTTATTTTAGATATGCAGATTGAGTTTTAGCAATGACATGATGTGCTATCAGCTTGTCCACATTTTCAGCCAGCTCATCAAATCTTATTCAACGTCGGAAGTCCTGGTAATCAGTTCAGTGCGATCTGAGTGTGTCCATTCTTTATATTTGACCTCATCATGAGGATCATATTCTGGATCCAGTGTTTCATGCAGTTCCTTTGTTAGGGCCTCTTTGCCTGGACATTTATCACATCAATGCAGCATGCAGTCTTTTGACTCTAGACTGCACACCACTTCTGCCATAAGTAATTTGCTATCTGACATTGTTGCATTCCTTTTGCCCCAACTATTATGCACCATGGGGGCCTCAAGTCGCAGAACTTACTAAAACTAATATTTAGTCCACTTTTTTCTTTGAAGTGAATATGTAACTCACGAAGGTTTACTAGCAGCAAGCACTTTTGCTTTGCTACTTTCTCACCATCTACTGTCACCTTGATAAAGTCTTTCTTTCCTGGGCAGATGTGGGATACTTTATCATCTTCAAAAAACCTCAATACAGCTTCTCAGCTGGTCAGGTAAGGTTCTATTTTACCCCCCAAATCCCCATTGCTCAAATAAAATTCTAATAAGTTTCAGATAAGATATTATGATTATTATTATTATTCGAATTTGAGCTGGCTGAAGGAGTAGTCTAGCCAAGTTTGACATAATTTTGGAGGGGGTGTTGGCTGATATGTGACTAAGTGTGACAAGGGGGTGGTGATGTATTGAAAATTGTCAAAAAAAGTGTGATATAATTTATGGATGACCCCTCGTCCACCTCAGCCTTGAGGAGTAGTGGTGTGCAAGCTGTAGTTTAACCCCTTAAAAACCACTTATGCAAGGGGTGTATAATGCTTGCCCATTGGTCATCATGATGCACCAATTGTGAATGCGCATGCCAGGACATCATTATGACCCTCAAGAAGTGTGCATATCCAATAGAGTTGGCATGATGCTTTAATGTAGCCCTGGAGATGTTTATCACCAAGGCTGTATTCATGCATCCTGGTGACCAGTGTGTATGATGTGTCAATGCAATATCAGCCCCTAAAGGTTTAAGAGGTATGTGATCTTTATCTTGGCTTTATAATCAATATAGAGTAGACTGACTCTCATTGTTTAGGATTTTGAAAAGTGCATTTTTACCCTTTTTGACCAAAATTATTTGGGTAGAAAAATAGAAGGAAGGAGTTAGTGACTCATTGGAACCAACAGATGAATGCTTGATCATCTAGGAAAAAAATATTAAATGTTACTTTGAGGTGGTCCGCGTGCTCAAAATGGCTGCCACAGTTGTCTCATTTTGAAAGGAATGGCTACATTGAAAATTAAAAGCGACCCCCATATTGCTGCCATGAGTGATTTTTTTATGTGTACATGACCACCCAAATCTTGTGCATTAGTTAAAGAGAAAGAATGATGGTAGAGGCATTATTCTATTTTATATTGATTTTTCTATATTATTCATTTTCTGTTTATACTTGACTTCTTCACATGTTTGTGGCACTACTACTCATACAGATTTGACAACAAAACCAATTTTAATGTTTGTACCTGATACTAACACATAGTTGAGCAGGCTGATTGAGTGGGGGGCTCCTAGAGGTCATAGATTCTTTATTGTAGGCCCCCCAAAATCAACCAGCCATAAGAACTGCAATTGCTCTGCACACCATACTATACTAAATGGGTAAAAACCAAGGAAGGACCCAAAGTCCAGAAGCCATATTTAGAGATGGTATTCATGATGTATTAGTCTTCTACTACATTGAAGGAAAAGATGATCTGGGATGGTGACCCAGGAGGCAGTGGTAGCTTTGGTGCAGACTGACCCTAAATATTATATTGTAATCGTAGGACTGTAGATGTGTTAAAGCTTGTATGTGTCTGACATCTGTATTTCACTTAATTTTGAAATATCAACTGTCATGAAAAAATATGTTTTCCAACAACAAATTCAATACAGGGTGATACAGGTGGAGAAGTCGAAAGGACTTGATTTGTGACAAGCCTGACACTTATTACTGGCCTTCCACGTGGATAAATGAAGATGACTGTTCATTTTAGTTTTTACCCTTTTGGATGATTGAGCTTGGAATATGCCATCTTGGTACACCTTCAAATGCAACTGCTAGAAAAATGTCTACAAGAAGCACTCTATATGTATGGCATAAACACATGATTAACTAAATGCCAATTAAGAAAATGAGTCTTTATCAGTAGTTGCAGTATTGGCTGAATATTTGAAAATTAAAGGTTGGGCCACCATCTAAATTACAATATTACTTTAAATTTTGATAAATTTTGATTTCCATCCATGCATCCGATGTTGGAATATCAAAGTGATGGCCCAATATTGTGCCAGCATAAAGTCAGTATCACCATTTTAAGCATGGACCAATGGATGGCCAGTGGTCAAGCCAGCCATTTGTCAATACATAGATCCCAATATTTGGCCAGATGTGAGATTATTTTCACTAAAGCAGACGTGCGTTCAGTATTTCCCCTAAATTTGTCTTACCCTACACCAATAGTCCACTGGGCCCAGAGTCAGCTGAAGGGGCCACATGAAGTATCGTCAGAGTTCCATTATAAATGAAGTTTGGGCATTTTGGTAAGGGGGTGGTCATTATTTATAAACGAGGGGGTTTGAGGGGGTAAAAATTTTGACTGCTGTCGAGGGGGGTAAAAATTCTTTTTGCGCATCCACGCGAACCCCCCCTTGATAAATAATGACCACTCCCTAAATAGGCAAGTCAAATCTTTCTACAGAATCTACTGACCTACACTTTGATCCCAGCAACCCAGTTTTAAAGTGGATTGGAGTCTACAGGGGTAGTTGCTGTTAATACAAATCTAATGACCATACAGTAGATTGGCCTGTACCAAGTACAGGGCAATCTACTGCCTATTTACAATCCGGGCTGAGAGTGTATAAAGTGCTGCATTGAGTTGGATGGTGAGGATGGCATGAAGTTAATGAACGTGGCCATCTTAGGCTTGACTAATTAGCTTTGTATCGATCTGTAGGATGATGGACTACATTGTATAGACCCCTATATTGCGATGGCAAAGCAGACACACCCTACACCAACGTTCATTGTCATTTATAACACATTGGCTCTTGGCAAGTATGAGAGTTAATTATTTGGACATGATAGACGACGGCTAGAAGTCTAATCAAATTCATTTATAATGTAAAGGCGAGCAGTGCAATTTCACCACTTCCAAGGAAAAGGTACTATTATCACTGTCAGGACACCGACTATGTTAACTGCAGTTAGTCAATCAATGATGGCAGATGATAGGTATATCATGTTTAAATGTATTCTTCTATTTTGTGATCTCAAAACTTGATAGACAGATATGAGAAGCGGCACAATTATAGTTAAGGTGTGTGTGCTTATGTAGAAAGTGACTGGGCTTTCTAAATCAATGGAATTTGAGAGAAATAAGCCTGAAGAATAACTTAGTGACTATACTAACTCTAAGTAAATGACTATGCTAACTGCTATCTGTGTTAGAGACATTGACAACACTAATAAACAAAAAGGTGACTATGCTAACTCTGTATTCATTCTGGTTGCTTATTTACAGTGATAAAAATTCTATGTTGAAACTTTTTTGTGTGCAGAGACTAATGATTAATTTCAAAGGATAGTGCAACATTCAATCCACCACCATATCAATCAAAGCTAGCTTCTCCATAAGAATGTTAATATTAAAAGTTCTACAGGAAGGCTGAAGGTTAATTCAAAACCTACCCCCCAGTGATGGTAGGAAAATCCAGCCGTTTTTTGCTTTATCTGATGGTAGTGTGTGACTCACAGGCACTGTAACACAGACAGTGCTATTGATTTAGGTGCTGGTAGGTTGTGCCCTGCATAAACCTGTCACCAAAAGAAACATACTGTGCACAGTGCCAGGCCTATTGCAAGAACCACAAAATAAATCAAGCTGTGGAACAGTACTTTTCAAGGGCATAAACAATCATTCCCCTTTCTTCTATGAGCTATTTATAGTGTGTACTGGTTCCCGCTCAGGAAGGTAGGATGAATCACTTGATGTAACATATGAGTGGCTTTTGAGTAGAGGAGTGGTAAAAATACAGACGCCTAGCTAGTCCTGTGGTCAGCCACTATGAAATTCTTTTCCTACCACCAGCACAATGCCTTCCTGACCAGGATCAATTTCCTAGACATTTCCGTCAGTTGAATTCCTATAGACTCAAGATTTAGTAGTTACCCTAGTCATGTTAGTTAGTTTAGTCACAACCACATGACCTCTGTTATGGAATACCTTTTTATCAATTGTACTTCAAGGTGTGTTGCCATTGTCCTAGCTTTGCAGTTCGTATAGTCCTTACCAATATAAACACACTGAGTTAGGGTAGTCATCTGGATATTTTAGCCATTCATTACTGCTTCTCTAGACCACTACAGCCCCTGGTAATGTGCCCATAATTTCATGTATACCTTCCATCACACAGCCTTTCAGCTCATAAACCAAAGTAAATAGAGAGATATCACATCCCTTGTTTTGTTTACAAACTTTCCAGTGATCTGCATAACTCCATGTGTCTGGACAGTGATTATCTTTGAATATCTCAGCCACCCTACACCCGGTCCAGCAAAGAAAACCAGCAGCATAATTAGTGTCAGTTCCGATGTGTTATCTGGCACACGAGTTGACAGACAGTCTACTTCCAAGTTGCCTAAAATGCCCCATTAGGTTTAGTCACTGACACCTCTTATGATAGGGAGTGTCTTATTAAATTCATTTTGCTTTAAGTGACTGGTCGACAATAGCCACTTACTACCTTTCTAATATGCCAGAACCTTGTTGATAACAGACATTTTCTGCACAGATTCAAATATTTCAAAGTGAATAGAAGGAAAACCCATTTAGTCTCTTGTTGTCAGCCATGTATGAAGCTAATTTAAAGCTAGTAGTAAAATCAAAAGGAAATAATATGCAAATCATCTGCATGACTGTAATCTTATGCCAATTCAAGGAATGTTAAAATTTGTTCAACAACATTGAAAGCTGTTAAGGAAGCACTGTCACCACAGGAGGGCATTTCTCAAGATGGTATGACTAGACACAACCAGTATGACTTGAAACCCTCAATATTAGAGTGGGTGATCGTAGGTAACACACTACGTCTACTCTGTATGATCAGCACTTAAGCCAGTAATTACATAGGGTTTAATAGGACAGTCGTACCAGTGTAATTGTTAGTGACCACTAGATGCAGGGATTTAATGGCATTTAACTGAGCGATCTCACTATGACTTGAATGGGGTCTAGTTGCACCATCTTGAGAAATGTCTTCCTTTACTAGTGTACCTGTAATACTAAATACCTGACACCGGCATCCATGGTTTTATTTGTTAAAGCAGGAAGGAATCACTTGAGGCGTTTGGGGTACAGTGTTATAACCATATCCAATGAATTATGGGTAGAGGTGACCTCAAACGCTAACTACACTTCCTGAGCTGGTTGCCTCAACCTCCTTCCACCCTGCCAGGTATGACTAGGTACCAGTCCCTAACTATGCTTGGGAGGGTAGTAAGTTGACTCAGGGATCAACATTGACCTACATTGGGAGGACCAATGGGGGGGGCCTTACAAACCAGTATTGATCCCTCGCCCGTAACCCGAACGCCTCGACACACCACGAGAGTGACGTTCGTGACCAGCACAATAAAACCACCTCCTATAGTGGAAGTGACAATGTCCCTTTTAACAAGTGCCCTCTACACCTAAATTCTCACACATGTATATACATGTGCATTCATTGATAATGAAATAATGCCTTTTCATTATGAAGATGCTTGCCATTTTTATAAAAAGCAAAATAAAACATGGCAGACACTTGGCTTTACTCAACAAGGGGAGTTGTTCCTTTCGAACTCCATTAAATTATTTCCAAACAACAAAGCCTTGGTGGAAATACCATGAAAAGACACATCGCTTCATTAACAGATGTCCTCATCTCATCTGCAATTCTAACTTAATTCTTAATTAAAACCAAAATATAAATTAACCTGCACTGTAGTCCGGAAACATTTACAATTGTAACAGGGAGAAAAACTACTGGAGCGATGGGATTGTTTATATAATCACAAAAGCATTATCTCTTCAGAGAGATTAGTTAATGGACATATTTTCCGTTTGGAAGGTTTCATATCAATAGCCCAGGTGTAGGACATTTGTGTTTAAACAGAGTGATGTGCTGGAGTATCAGAGCACCCTTGAGAACACTGACAAACTGCCATAGTGGTTGGTGATTAGTACATTGGATAATAATGCTTAATTGGGGAAATGATTGAATTATGTGTTTTAAGGGGGCAATAAAAGGAGACAGGAGCGTGTTGCTCCTATGGTAAAAAGAGCAATCAGTAGGTATCCTCTTTTCAAAAGAAGTCACGCTCTGCTTCACCATTCAACTTGCACTCACCACATTAGTATGAAAAGTCACCTACCTTGTTTAAAACAGAGAGAGCTGCACTATCAGGTACCTACTCATGTGACACACTCTATTGTATATTAAACTGACTGACTTCTCCCAATTAGGTACCTACTCAAATTCCTCTTTTTTAGCACCATACTTCAATGAACACTTGTGAGTAACAAAAGGGACAAGTTATAGCGACATGAAAAGAAAGGACTGGAAACGAGGGCATTTTTAGCCAGCTCTTCATTTTACTATAGAAGCAACACCCTCCAGAGGACACAAGAGTGTCCTAACCACCTAGGAGTTGTTTCTCAAACACTGCAGATGGGTATTTTTGGTAGAGTTTGTCTGCGGGGCCAGGCCGATCCACCCGTAGTGATTTATATGAATAATAGATGTTCTTGTGCGATCCAGCAATTATAGACATCTCAAAGGTTAAGGCTGTACAGACAGGAAAAAGATATGCTCATGGAACATACATTGTGTCTCTCCAATGTTCACGACAAATGATACCATCGCCAACTTAGATGAACCATTAGTGTCAGCCTCCGCACCCGACTCTGCTTACCCACTGTCTAGCAGCCATTGCATATCAAGTGCCCATAAATCCTGGTACATGTATTTGACACTTCTCACAGACCAGGTGGAAGCCATATCACTAAATTGCAATTAGTTAAAAAGTATACTCTTACATGCAAAGACTGTCCATTTTCAGCTGATAGATTGGTAGTGATACTTAGTCGAGCCATATGAATATCCTATGTGAAGAGGAGGTGCACAGCGTGAGCCCCTCTGGTCTAAGCATAGCTATGTCTTCTGAGAGCATTTAGTGGTCAAGCAAGGTGGCAGAACACCAATAGACTTGCTGCTTTAGGTACACATATACAGTAGAGAGGTGGCGGTTGCCCCCCCCCTCCTACTACCCACCGTCCCTACCTGTACCCTGCCACACCCACAGGGGAACATCCACTGCCCGTTCCGTATGCTGTATTATAACACTGCTGGGTGAAGTCAGAGTGCATTATCCTGAATGCTGCTTTCTGATTGGCTGATTGACCGTGCATTATCTAGATGGATAATGCACTCATGGCAAAGTAGGTTAACTTCATCTCACCTTTAGACTTCAAAATTGACATTCATGTGTTGTCAGGTGGCTGATGGGTTATTTTTCTGTGTTATAACGGGAATAATGCACGGGGCATGGCTATAAGGCCCCTCGATGTCTCAATACAGTCTAGAGCATGACCTATAAGGCCCCTCGATGTCTCAATACAGTCTAGAGCACTCCCACAGCCATGCCCCGTGCATTATTCCCTAACTATGGGGACTGATTGTAGAGTTCTGCTTCACTAATGGTTACAGTGTAATTTACAGATATTTCCAAAGTTCCTTCTCTGAGTGTGCTCTATCCTGTCCCCTTGTCAGATATCCCAGTTTCAATGTCAAAGAATTGTTTTCACCATAGTTACTGAGAAATAAACTTCACCAGTACCCCCTTTTTTATGGCACCCTATAGATTGGGTATCAGGCAATATTTACAATGTCATTACGTCACCCGTAGTACATGTCTTTATAGTTCTTTGCATTGATTTAATCCATCAGAGACATGAAGTTACTTTTAAATCTCTGAATCCATCTATGAATGCTTTACCTTTGTAGCCAACTGTCACAGTCTACCTGTATACTCTTCAAACATTATTGAAACCCCCTTGGGTATATCGTAGCCAATATTAGGCCAGCGTCAGAATTGGCCCATGATAAGAATTAATATGCTGGTCCAATGCTCCATTTCCTATATCATCTTCCCAAGATTGAGGCAATATCGGAATTTGTATGATATACAAATGTTTACCTTTACGCTGTTGGGCCCAGGTCATGATAATGATTGCAATGCTGTTAAAAGCTATCTATTGAGATAGTTTCTCATACCCTGAGATTCTTGAAATGCAATGCTTCATACAGTACCGATATAAGGTATTAGTATTGGGTATCTGTACTGGTAAAAGACGAAAATGAATATGGAACTACCAGTTAGTGAGTGAGTAATAGATGTTTAACGCCATTTCGACAGCTAAGGTCATATTCATGGCGAGAACTACATTACACAATTTCACAGGGGAATGTGTCAGTGCCCGCGCATATGTGCACCACACACATCCCGAGGGGATAGAAAAGAGGAGAAACAGACCCTTTTAAGTGGGCTAGGGAAGCCCGATGGAACTACCATCTTACGTAATGAAAGTTTTCTTAATTGATAGAAACTAAAGTGTACCCCCCAGACTCACCATACTGGTTAAGGTTCATAAAAAAGATTTAGGAATATGACTAAATTAGTTATCCTGGTTATATTTGCATATTACTCTTGTAAAAAAATGATCACTCCCTAAAGGTCACTGATGATTTTCATTTTCATTTTATTCTTCTCATCTGAGTGAAAGCATGTAAGCTAAATGTATGTCTCCATTACATTTAGCGATATTTATTATCATATACAATTTCACACCAGCCTGACAGTGCTCCATAGCAGATATCAAAAGAATGTATTCCACTGCCATCGGTCAGCCAAGATTTTACTAATCCAACTGACTTTTTTGATACTTTTGTATCATCAAAAATAATCGGATTAGCAAAATTTCGGCCGACCGACGGCAGTGGAATACCCGCTTAAAGAGGGTATTAAGTGGGTATTCCACTGCCGTCGGCCGGCTGATTATTTTTAATAATACAAAAGTAATTTTTGTTTCATAAAAAATGATCGGATCAGTATAATTTGGCCAACCGACAGCAGTGGAATACCCGCTTAAATGCTTTTCCCGTGTAGTGGACACTTTATAATAGATTTGTTGGCCGAATGAGCCATCTAAATCCTATATGAAATCTGGTGACAGAGGCCTGGTGGATTATGGGTTAATGCCCATAATCCAAGACTTCACTGGTTTGGAGTATCTTTTCTGCTGGCCAACACAGGAATGTGGAGTTTTCGCGGCAATGTCATGGAAATTCCTGCGACATTGACACGAAAGGCGACGTTCCTGTGTTGGCCAGCAGAAAGGATACTTCAAACCTGTGACGCCTGTGACACTGCCGCCTCGTGCCGCCTAGTGGAGCTTGGGCATTAATGCAAAAGTAGGGGTACTTAGAGCATGTCTATTGTTTGTGACAAATTCCTATTCAGCTAAATTCAATATGACATATTTTTCTTTTCATAAGGTAACTACAAATGGTGTAAATAGTAGGCAGTTGTGTATGCCAGTAGAGTTCCTTGATTATGTACAAAGTTATGTACAAAGTTATTTTTAGACTGTGTATTGTTGCTTTAGTCCTTACATCTTAGTAGTATAAAGGGGTAAACTCAGCACATAGGAACAGGTACTGAAATCGATTTGACCTACTTACGAACCGGAAGTGAGTTTTTGACCTTGACCTCTTGACCAATCAGAAGCCAGCATTTCACCGGAAGCCAAGCCCATGACCATATATGGACATGTGACCTTGTTTCTCGAGCTCTGAAAAGTTATTCATAGACTGTCTGTTGTTGTTTTAGTCCTTACATCTTAGTAGTATATAGGGGTAAACTCAGCGCAAAGGAACAGCTACTGAAATCGATTTGACCTACTTATGAACCGGAAGTGACTTTTTGACCTTGACCTCTTGACCAATCAGAAGCCAGCATTTCACCGGAAGCCACGCCCATGACCCTATATGGACATGTGACCTTGTTTCTCGAGCTCTGATTGGCTGAGAGATGATTGCCATGGCAACCGTCAAAAATAAACAAACTCTGTTGTCATGGCAACACCTAGCGGATATTATTGGAACTGCTTATAGCTGGGTTTAGTGGAGACCCCTTGTGGTTAAAAAAAAAACTAGTGGTGTCCTTACACCTGACACCCAGTGGATATTATTGGAACTACTTATAACTGGGTTTAGTGGAGCTGTAGCGCACGGATCACCAATTCTCGAATTGGGCAGTGCCGTTTGCAAATTGCGCAAGATCGGCACCGTGCAAAGCTTTAATTTTGCACAAAGCACCAATATCAGTGTACAGGTCTGACATGTGTGAGATATTTTATATGTATATAAAGTGATAAAGAAGTGTAAGCTCATACAATCAGTTGGCAAACATAAATACTCATCTCCCAAATATGCAAGAGAAGTGAATTTAAGGAAATCTTCATAAACTTTATTGAAAACTTGCACCATTTGTGCCTGGCGCTAAGCGAAATTGGCGATCGACGCAGTTTGGCGAAATGCGCCTAACAGGGCCACCTTGTGGTTAGGATATGACAAACTTATTTTTTCCCATATTGATGCATATCAATGCAATTTAACCATCACAACAAGAAATGAAATGTGTCATTAACTCAACACAACACAATTTTTTTTTATTTTACATACAACCTTGACATACGAATGTGCTTTTACCATTAGAAGGTTTCGTGCATATGCGACAGAAAGAGCTGTTTGTGGTTAGTGATTTAGATCTTGTCCAATGCATTGACTTTAAGCTTTCTTTCCAGGTATAAAAATAACACGTGCTACCAATTCTAGCTATGTTTGCAATAGCAGGTTCAAACAATGCCTGAGCCAGAAAGTAGGAACAGTTGTTTTTCACTGAAGGTAAAAGCCCTGAAAGATAGCCTTCCTTGGAATTTAGCTCGAATGAAAGATGACTTTTTACCCCAACCAAGTTTAAAGCTGAAAGTTCCAAGGTGAATTGTAGACAGGAGAAACATATGGTTTCACATATTTTGCCAATGTTTAGATCACTTTTACAATGGCCTAATACACCCACTTTGGGGTAAATTTTTTAGTTCCTGAAGGTATGCTGCAAATTTTCGCACGCTGCCTAGTGTGTTCCTGGTATAATGTCGTGGACATGTCTCTTTAGTAATTGATGTACTCCAATACACCAATCCTTTGTCTGTAATGTAACGTTGTTATGTTTACAGTAGTCAACGACAAAAGCATCCCAAAAAGCCACATTAAAGAAATTGCACATATTAACGCTATTTAAACAGTGGTCAACAGTGTCTGGTTCAACTCCTCTAAAATATTGAATGTTGTCTACAGGAATTGCTTCCCAAAAAAGTTTTCTTCTCATCCGCATAACACACTACTTATATTATTGCCTGGAGTAATTGTGGAAGGTTTACCATATGTTGTGCTCAACTGTAAATGAGGCCGCATATAAAATTCAACAGGAGGGTTAGACATTATGGTACCTGCTTAGCTAAAACACTACCAAAGACCAGATAAGGGAAAAAAAACCTCTTGCCTGGTAAAGTTGACACAAAAGAAAAAAAATGAACTGTTTTACACAATCACTTTTCTTTTTTGTTTCTCGTGCCTAGTTTTTTTTTGGGGGGATTGTTTATCCCCCCTTTTTTTCACACAGCATGTATACACATGACAGAATTTCACACAGGATATGTTATAGAATACAAACTTAACGTCTTTTAGTAAAATTCTGTTTTACACAATTACTTTTCCACACAGTATACAACCTTAAACTATGTAATTTTTTACTTTTTACTGCCTGCAGCGGCGCTGTTGCCGCAACTCCAGTTAGGTCTGTGGGGCCTTTAGTGTACTTGAAGCGCTGAAGAAACACGCATACGTCAAAATTAAACTTGGCATTTCCCCCACCGTCCCATTCACTGTGCAAGTCGTGCATTAAGCTTTCCACCTTTGGAGTTTTATCCGGGGTGCTTGGCAAGTAAAAAGTTCCCTCGGTGTGCAAATCATCCACTGTTATATTATGATAAGGTGCAGACAGAAATCCCTCTGTGAAAGAGAGTTGTGGTTTATGGGGTTGTACCCTTTTACCTCTCGTTTTCACTTTGCTCAAAATAACTGTGGAGATGACGGTGGTGGTGTAGTGAAGCTGTGGTAGGTGTGGATGCAGTGGCAGCAATAGCGCTAAAAACGCTTGTGTGATGGACAGAGAGCCGCTCATCACTCCTTATGAATCCTTACTTTCCCCCCTCCCTCCCTCCCTCCCTCCCTCCCTCCCTCCCTCCCTCCCTCCCTCCCTCCCTCCCTCCCTCCCTCCCTCCCTCCCTCCCTCCCTCAGCAGTCTAATGAGCCTGTATATGCATCCCTGTTTATGTTAGACTGACCACCAAGTTGCCACGGCATGCAGTGCGTGCAGCAACTTTTCCCCCCTCCCCCTTTTCCCCAGTGGTTTCATTACCCACCCCCACCCTCTGTCAAACTGACCACAGAGTTGCCACTGTGACCATTGATGGTACAAGGTTCACTCACATAAGACAAGAGCTGCTCAGCTAATCATGACTCCTGGTTCACTACCTCTGAGCTTATCCACTTCTCATAAAAGAGAAACAAAGGTTTTCATTTCAGACATGAGGGGTGGTGTAGAACCAGGTAAGCTATTTCAACTGTGGCGGTATTGTCCTGAACCAATTTGAATTTTAGAGAGTGTTTCCTTCAAAACAACACTACACCCTGCGCGTCCTCAATTTCTTTCACGCGTGAAAGGCAGAAAACTTTGTTTCTAAAAAAAGTCCACAGGGTGGAAATTCAGTTTTTATTGATCCCACTTTGGTAGAAGCGTTGATAAAAAGTTCACAGGGTGGAAATTCAGTTTTTATTGATCCCACTTTGGTAGAAGTGTTGATAAAAAGTCCACAGGGTGGAAATTCAGTTTTTATTGATCCCACTTTGGTAGAAGCGTTGATAAAAACAATGCTATTTCAGGTGGACAAAATTACATCATCCGCCCTTATCCCAAACAGAATCGTTTACGAAAGAGTGTTCAGAACTGAAATTGGCCACTCCTCACTAGGCTGTTGTCATATAGCGAGGGTGGTAACTGAAATATCTGCTGAAGGTTGCAAAGTTTACCCCTTACTAGAGAAAAAAGACCAAAAAAGCCTCTTGTTTTTTTTTACCTGTTGGTAAAAAGTAAAAAAAAAACATGCCAATATAACAAAAAAATTTTATTTTTTTTTGGTTTGAAAAAAAAAGCAAGTTTAACAGCACAGTTTTTTTCAAAATATCTCGTGGGGTTCTAAACGCTAAGATTCCACATGCTCCATGGCTTTAAAAAAAAAAATTAACTATTTTCCATATGAGTGTAAGGCACTTTTCCGCATTAAAATTTACATTTTTTTGCTCACCGTTTTTTTTTTGAAAAAAGAAAAAAATGTCTTTGTTACTAAAACAGCGTTTTACATGGCACACAATTTAAAAATGTTTCCATGTTGAAAACTAGTAGTTTACAGTAACCCTGATTGCATGCTGCAGCAGTGGCAGCACCACCCACTTCACTGAAGATACTATTGGGTTCTGTGGCCCACTTGTTTTGCTGCTGGTAAATCCAAGTGATGTGTCCTTAGGTGGACATGGGTGGATATGTCCTTGGCACCCCTGACCAGCTGCTCACCTAGTACTGCAGAGTTAGTAGGATCCTTTAACAGTTGGTGCAGAACCATGCCTGCTTCCAATAATGCCTGGTTTGTCTGGCTGCTTGATCTTTGGCCAGAAGGGATTATGTCCTGACCATTTTCAGACACAGTGGGTCCCTGGCTGGCTGTTAACCCACTAGTATCTTCAGTGAAGTGGGCACATATGCCATATGTTTCAGGATCAAAGGAAAAGTCTCCAGTACTATGCATCATAACAGTCTCCCTCAACAACTCGTCAGCATCACAACAACTGGACACTGCTCCGTGCTTGTATATAAACAAACAAATTCAGCTTCCAGGTGTAAGGCGACAAAGTTAACCCCCTTCCCTACACCATAACATTTTCCCCACCGCAAGGCAAAAAAATAAATGACCCTATGATCATGTTCGAAATAACCTTTTACATAGTGCACCCTACCATAGCACGCGTAACCCTCATCATAACATTTTCCTCACCACCACCACCCCCGCTAGCACCACACACCATTGCTGGTCACTGGTTGTGGACGAATAACAAACAATTTTCTTTTGATGTTTTCAAGGTAGAATGAATAAGGCGGAAAAAATTAGGTAGAGTAGGTAGGGTAGGTAGGTGTAAAAGAGGTGGGGTAGGGGTAGGGTAGGGTAGGGTAGGGTAGGGTGGGGCAGGGGTAAAGTATCACCACAACAGGAATCGTTGAAAGCGGATGTTAAAAGAGGAGGTCAAATGTCACCCATTTTCTTTGAATACAGCGCAGGATGAAGGCCGGACACTGAGCATAACACAGGAGCAGAGCCAGTTGGATACTAGTTACAATGTCTTCACACATTTGCAGCACTGGAACGGAACTACACTGGAAACAAACTGATCACTAAGCGCACACATGCGCAGAGAGAGAGAGAGAGAGAGAGAGAGAGAGAGAATTGGAGAAGTGATTTCAGTGTTTTAGTGAGTTTAATTTTAGTGCTTTTAGCGATTTAGGAGAATTACACACTCCAGAGAGACACTTTCTGCTGATCCCACAATTGAACTGACTGTGATGACATGCTTGTATGTGACAATGAGTCTTGGACCGTAACAGTTGGGGTACGGACTACCTCAATAGCTATTTGGACGAAGCATACTTATATACCCATTGGTCATGTAGAACCCCCGAATAAGGTGTGGACTGAAGTAAAAAAATTGAAAGCGAACGAACTACACCATCTGTTGTATCTACAAGCAAATTTTTCATTTTCAAATAAAATAGGACATATAAACCACAGTTTTTCTAACGTAACACTATGTGCTTATGTGGTTAGTGTTTCTGAAAAAAGGACAAAAAAGTGGCACCAAGTGAAAAGCAGACGTGCTAACGCTGTTTACACACACAGGTGGTGCCTCACTCGCTAAGTTACTACACTGCCTAACCCACTTACCACCGCCGCCGCGCCTACCATATATAATACGCTCGCAATGTTTCCCGCCCCATCATAACATACCTACCATCATGTAGAATTACCTTCCGGATAATTTGTTATTGGAAGTAAGCAACAGACTGCCTATGGCAGAGTACACTCAGCTAGGCATTTATTTAGGACTGAGAATGCATCTCATGGAGTACATGAAAAGTGAAACTAGCATTGCTTCGGTAACCAGAGAAATGCTAACTTGTTAGTTCAGAAAAAAATGTGCGTTGTAAGTGGATAGGGTTTAGAGATACACTAAGTGAGATAGGAAGTAACAATTTGGAGGAATACTACAGACAGTTCATGGGTTATCACAACATGGCGGATCATAGTGAAATACCTGCAAAGGAATAGAAAGTAGAAACTTTGTTTGTTAACCTTGCACATAGGTTGGCACGAGATTGGAAAGAATTGGGAGTGGCATTAAAGTTAAGTTTTTCTGAGCTTAACCTCTGCTCTACATCAGTTCACTCTAATAGAAGTGTACAAAACCCTGTCCATGAAGTTCTTAAGGTGTGGAAATAAGATATCTTATCCCAACAGTTTAATTGTGGCGTTAAACAACCGACATAGCTCGATCTTTACGTAGAAAGTTTAACAGAGGTTTCAGCTAACTTAAAAGACATCACTACTGTTGAGGATTAAGCTTTCATTCACCATGGATAAAAAAGAGCTAACACTTCTTTCTGTCGCATATGTATCAAAATGAAATACAAGTGAAAAAAAACCTATGTTGTGTTGTGTTAACTACATCTTTCATTTCTTGATGACAAAAAATGAAGTAGCATGTTACATGGTGTACAATACAATAGCTATAAGTAGTTCACATAATACCCACTAGGTGTTGGGTGTAAAGATATCACTAGTATTTTTTTACCACAAGGGGGCTCCACTAAAACCTGACTATAAACAGTTCCAATAACATCCACTAGGCGTCAGGTGTAAGGGTAGCACTAGTTTTTTTTAACTGCAAGAGAGCTCCACTTAAACCCAGCTATAAGCAGTTCCAATAATATCTACTAGGTGTCAGGTGTAAGGACTAAAACAACAACAGACAGTCTATAAATAACTTTTCAGAGCTCGAGAAACAAGTTCACATGCCCATATATGGTCATGGATGTGGCCTCTGTTGAAATGCTGGCTTCTGATTGGTTGAGAGGTCGAGGTCACAAGGTCACTTCCGGTTCATAAGTAGGTCAAACGGATTTAAGTAGCTGTAGCTATGCGCTGAGTTTACCCCTATATACTACTGATAATAAAAAAATGTAATAATATAATCTAAAGCAAACACCAAACTCGGCATGTGGGATTATACGCAGGGTATGATGGTAGGTGTGTCTGATACAGAAGGTTGCCTTCTGTGCCGGATTCTACAGTCGGCCTATGTATCACTGAATTGAAGGTGACAAGAATTGACTCAGACTGACCAAGTGAGTTGAATTCACAATCATCTAATTGACCATAATGTGTCTCGTGAGGCAGAGTTGCCAAGAGGTGACCCAGACTTACCCAAGAGCAAGCATGAACTCTCAGCCGCAATTGTAAATGGGCTATTAACTTGATCCACTTGGGGTCATTGGTTTTATACCTACAGCAGCTACAACTGTATTCCGGAATAAGAAGTACTCTACTGTAAAACCCTTGTGTGGTTCTATTTGAACTTGCATGAGCAATACTTTAAGCATTAGCGGCGGAGCTGTGGGGGATGCACTTTTTCAGGTTCCACTGTGGATTATATTGAAATTATAAGATCGAATCCCATGTGGCGTTATAAACCCATGGTCCACTTGGCCTCTTTCGCAAGAATGAGCCATACAAACCCTATAGAAAATCTGGTGAATGAGGCCTAGTGGACTCTGGGCCAGTTGACAGCTTGGCGATCGATACAAATAAATGCAGTACAAACTATGGTTGGTATTCTGTGTCTTCGACGGCTTATAAAGTGAACCGGGCTACAAAGGGAATACCCTTTTTGTTAACCTGAATTTTTCAAATCAAATTACTTACTGTCATAAATGAATACATTTTGCTATCAATGTAGGCTCATCTGCCTAACGTATGGAACAGACTGGATTCACTGAAAGCCCCAAGGTCGTCAGACTGATGATACCCAAATCTACAACCTAAGGTCATCAGATTGAGCACCCAGGGTAGTCAACCTGATGGGTTTAGGTCAACACACTCATCCAAGTTAGTCAAACTGATTACATAATGTTGTTAGAGTGACAACCTTCGTGCTGACTACCTTGGGTCCTCAATCTGACTACCCAAAGCTGTAGATTTGGGTATCCTCAACTTGAGCACCTAAAGTCCTCAGCGGTGAAGACCTTCAGTTGAAAACTGAAGGCCTAATCATCAAACATGAGTGGCACATACCTGCCACCTTGTGTATTTGTTACATATTGTCAACAGAATGCCATAGACTCATACTGGGGAGATGTAGACTGAGGGATTTCACTCCCTGTAAGGTGCTGCCCTCTCTCTGTACCTCTTCTGATGACCAAGGGTCCTCAATCTGATGAGTTTAAAGATCTGGAGGGTTTTCAGTGTTGCAATAAAATGCAATATAATAACACCCTGTCTGTCATCCATACTGCGTGAACCATAACACATTTATTAGACCCGTATCAATAAATATTCTTATTACCATTGCAGTTTTTACATGTCACTACTACAATGTTCTATATGCACTGAGAGAGGAGGTTTACAAAATTAATCAGTCGGGAGGCAGTAAAAAATAAGCAGTATTGTTTGGGGCAAACATTAGCAGGCCCTCCATTTTGAAGTTTCTGACAGTTTTGTATCTATTTCTGTGTTCATGCTATGCACTCTATTTTCAGCAGATTGAAATGTCACAATTCTTTCTTGATAATGCATACATAATTTTACCCGGCACATACATTTATGTTTAGATACACTGATAGAAAGGATACGGTCGAATCCCACATGGCAAAATAGGGCTTCAATATCTCAGCAACTTTGTCTATCGCATTGTATGGCCCTTGAGGAGACCCTAGAGGAGGCCATAAACGGCAAAACTGTTCAACTCATTTCGAATCCAATAGTGGTTTATAAAGGGTCATGTTTACAGTATAGTCCTTGCATTTTATGGTCTCAACAAGGACCATACAACACAGCAGACAACGAAGCCCTATTTCGCCATGTGGGATTCGACCTATAGGGGATACTCATTCGTCATTAAATCATTGTAAAGGTTTATTGATTAGAATGGATTCTGCGATGTAGGAAATAGTCATATGTGGCAAAACCTGGGAAATCATAAAATTAGTGTATTTTTAAATTCATGTCTTCAGCTATATTTTGGTACTTTGCATGATAAAATACTCCAAATAGCTACAGAAATATAAGATCTCAAACATAGGATGTCAGCGATATTGAGAAATTCAGGATAGCCCTAACTCAATTGCAAATTGAAATAGTGTGGCATAACGCATAAAAAACACCATTATTTGGAAAAAGTAACAATTCTTAAACATAATCATCCATAATTTTGAATCTAGAGGAAATAGTTCAATTCTGTTTTCAGTTATGAAAACCTTATAGACAGGTTAGAGTAACCTTTTCTTCAAAAAGAACAAAATTATGGTTTCCACGGCAACCAAATATCAACAAATGTGCAAAATTTAGGGGAAAAACATTCTTTTTTTTATTCTAAACAAGCTCATTTTAGAATGAAATTAGAGTCTTGGCTATAGCATAATCAGATTCATCAAAAAAGTTACCCTAGACTTGTTTTCACTTAATTTTGTGCTCTTTTGCTCATATCTCCTTTCATCATTTTCCCTGTTTCGTCATATATTGGTGTACTATTGACCGTGTTATTACATTTGTGCCCCAGGTATGGACAAAACCAATGCATACTAAAGGGGTTTTCTGATTAATAAGTTCTTGTCGGGGTCGTGTGTCCACTGTATGCTTTACTTAGGGAAGTATCTAGTAATATAGAGGTTGAAGGTGGGACTCGGGGGTGTTCCATACACAATGCCCGTATAGTGCTGCGCTTCTGCTGGTTTGATACCTTGGAGATCTGTAAAGGCGCCTACAGATTTTGTACGTACCAAACAGCAGAATGCCTGCTTTCAACGACCGGAAACAGCAAATACGTACAGGCTTATATTAGCTTGGGTTTTGCAGTCCAACGTACTAGAAACCTGAATACAACTTATTACGTTGATCAATGATGCCTTAAGGGCCAGTCAGAGTCTGGCATCAAGTTCAGCTTTGACAAATATGTGATGGAACGGGCACTTCAATGAGTCCATTTTTTTTTGTTATTTGGGTTTGTTTTGTAGTGAATTTTGCAGTATTGTCAACGGGAACCTTGTTTGTAGAAAAAAAAAAAACTGGCTTTCCTAAGTAGAGCTACACTAATTGCATCCAGGGTAGAAGGTATCACAATAGTTGAGGTAATTGCACTACAAAGGCTTTTCTAATTTAAGTCGAGCCACCCTTTGGCGATGTACCCAACTCTCACACAGCCAAAAATAATTTTCTTGGAATCTTAAATAATCTTACCTGATGGACAAAACTACCAATTTTAAGATTTTTGTTTTTCTTAAAACTGGTAGTTTTGTCCGCCAGGTAAGATAATTTATCTTATTTTCTTAAATCAAGAAAAATATTTTTAGCAGTGCACAAAGATTGACTTCAGGCGTTTCCGGCATTGCCAAAGGAAAGGATTTTAAGACACCCAACCAACCTACAGGTTGAACTGCCTACAATAAAGACTAAAGGTCTATTGATCCTTTCCACAATTCACCCTATTCGCTGTTGAATTTGATAAAGGAAAGCCCGCTTTTGGTGACAACGATTTCTCGACCAGAAGCCTGTAACCACATTTACCCTTCCACAAAACGTGCCCATTCCGCAGCCAGGCAGCCTTCAACAAAGGGTCTACGAGAGGAGGCCAGATCGGAATGACCCGAGGACATAGGCAATGTTACTGAGAAGAGCCGGTTCCTGTTTTTAAACTCTGAAGGGTGGGCTGCTCAGACCGGTGCTCAGACCGGTGCTGAGAGCTCTGAGCGTCTCAACTGTCGTGATGAGTGGAGTCACCCGTCTCAGATACTAATTGGAAAATGTGATTCCTGCTGCCATGATGTTTTGTTGTTTATTTTTGGAATGCAGTTGATTAGAGACTAGCCAAATGGAGGGCTGCCTGAGAACATTAATGTCATTTTCTGGTCACTTAGTCTAACAAGACTACCCCAGGCTACAGATGATCAGGCCTCATTAGTGCACAAGTTCCAACAATTGAATCTTAAAATCTAATCATTGTTAAAATACACTGTAAAAAGTTAATGTATACATACAGCAAATTTTGCTGTAATCATACAGTAGAAGTTGCTATAGTCTAACATACAGCAAGTTTTGCTGTACAAGTACCAACTTTGTTGCTGTAAATACAACATTACAGCAAGTGCTACTGTGGGCACACAGCAGTTTTCATTCATATATTTGCTGTAGCCCCAAATACAGCAACACTTGCTGTTCAGTTACTGGATGTATTGCTGTAGATGCAGGATTACAGCAAGTATTGCTGTAGACACTGTGGTTCTATACCTTGACACCAGGTGTCCTTTGCATCTCTAAGGAGAGAATTTTCCTTAATGCTGGATCTATTTTCATCTATGAAAAAGAGCTGAAATGTGTGATATAATTGAATAATGCACAATAGTGACCATGTTACATTTTAGTTTGATATTATGTGGAACTCTTCATTCATCTATGTAAACTCAGGCAGAAACTTCCATATTGTGCCACACACACCTTTCCTGTGGCATGGAATTAAATATGAGTTTGGACACCCAGCTTTCTTGGGTATCAACTAATGAATCTGTTGTCACACTTGCCCATTGTGACTTGAGTGTGATACTCAATGGCTAGTTTTAAACCCATTTAGCCATAAATGATGTTACATGGGTGGTTATCATGCTGACCCAACTACATATCTCAAATTGGTCAGGCCAACCAAAATGCAATGACTGTAACATTAAAATCTATTGTATATTTACAGCAAATTCCAATCTACTGTACATTTACAGCAAAATCTACTGGAACCATAGCTGCCAGCAACTTTTGCTGTAGATGTACAGCACTTACTATTTACAGTGTACCCAAATAAGACTTTGGTGGAGTTTCTATTTATACAGTTTTCCTCAGTGGAAATTCCACTTAATATGTGACAAATCGGTCGAGAAACCTGTCAACTAAGGGGAATGGCCTTTGCTATGAACCACTATCAAGGCCCGCCATCTGGTCGTCGTAATCAAGTTTCAAAATGATAATTCGGTATCCTATCCATTTATTGTTGGCAGGAGCTGGAACCGGAAGCAGTGTTCTTTGTTACATTTCACTTTGCTTGGGGTTTATTGCTGACGGTAGATTCCCCAGTAATAAAATTCGATTATCAAACCTAAATCTGCATCCAATAAACCTACATTCAGAATCCCAAATATTTGTGACCAGTCAAGCAAAAACACCCCTCTGCAGGGAAATTCATTATCAAAGTTCATCTCAAGATCTTTAAAATGAGACATCATTGGGTTAGATATTCATAAAAGATTCATAATAATATGGTGATTTTTATCACAGATTTTAGAAGGAATTTTCCATTTCTGTTTTCAGTTTTGGGTTTTTGGTGAGTAGAAAATCTGCAAATTTTGATTATTGGAATGGTTGCCATGGTAACCAGGAACAGGCATATAGGTGGATTTCTCATGAAAAATGTTCATTTTACCATCCAAATATGGGCCATTTCTACCGAAAATGGTGCATTTTAAATGAAATTTTTCCCTTCAATGCCCCCTGGTTGCCAAATGGGGAATTAAAAATCCCCTGCGGAGGGGTGTTCTCCCTTGATGGGTCACATTTGTTTCTATTTGAAAGCAGTTCATAAGCAACGACTGATGATGTCAGAAATTGTGGAATGTTTATCGTAAAGGAAACAGTCTGCTTTAAACCTTTAAGGGCTGCATGGTGATACCAATTCATGACCCTTTATCGGTAGGAGCAACTCACCAGTAATGTCCACGTGCGCCAACTTGGGTCAATCTCCATGCAGAGGTTTTGGAGAGAAGGGTAGAAAAGTGTCAGTCACTGTAGTCCCATGTCTGCTTTGAGCCCATAGGGTTTGCACTGTGTCTGCAATGTTCCATGTCTGCTTTGAGCCTACTGTCAAGCAATGGGTGGCGACCCTCAGAGTGACTGACCCTAAATAGCTTTGTTCTCCTACCCGAATTCTTGATCCAGTTCTGGCCCTTGGTAATGCCATTGTGCAACACCAATTCGTCGGAGGGCTACATCCAGCCGCCACAACCACAAATGGACATATATAATAGTTAGAGAAATAAGTTGACGTGAGGTGATCCGGCATTATTACTAGCTGTGTCCGCCCGGCAGCAGCAATTCTCCTCGTGCATTCACCCACACCATAACGGGCAAGTGGTGCTTGGACAACAGCCAAATAACGATGGCAAAATAGTAATAGGGCCAACTCCTAGAACCAGCATCCCAAATGGCCAGCGCGACAAGGATGTCACATTTTAGAGCTCGTTTAACTCATATACTACGGCAAGCCTGTTATTGGATTGAAGTGGATACTCACTCAGTGCCTTACAGAAAATCCTATATTGATATCATATATTGCCTCGACAGAGTGGCATCTAACATTCACATATGTGCTAAAGCTACGACACGTAGGGGGAAAATAAATTGCTTTCTGACTGTTAGCTCTTGCATTATGTGGACATATGAGAACACATTATTGATTTCAACTCTTTCCCTCAGCCAGCAAAGATGACTTTGCCCCGATACGTGATCATACGGACATCGGTCACCATCAAGAAGCGAAGACAGCCTGGGATTGAGCTAATAGAGGCCTACAACTTTAACCTGGACCCTCAATCTCCAATAGACTGGTGCTTCTTCCCTCCAACCAACATTTCAGCATGATGTACTAGTATATATAGAGGGGCCATAAGGTCAAGCGGCCTCCATATGTAGCTAGAATTACCTTTCCATTATCCATCATGCACACTGCAAAAATGGTGTTTAGATTTTAAACATGTTTAGGTCTAAACACGTTTAAAATCTAAACATAATTATAGATCAGTTAGGTGTCTCATCGACTACACATTTAGGAAATGAACACTTTTATTTTAACTACATAAACATTTACACTAAACATGTTTAGATGTTTAGAGTTCAGACAGTTGATTAATAGATGTTTAGATTTAAACATCAATATGTTTAGATACTTGAATGTTGCATCCACACCAGGTAGCAGCACTACCTTTGAATGGATTATCTGCACACAGTTATAATCAATTGTTGTGACAAATGTCCCCAAATCCCATATCTATCATGGATTCATTTCATAGAATGTCATGTGAATAGAAAGGGCAATAGAAAATTGACTAGATTCACCTCATGCCACCATCATTAGCATAAAATAATCAATAAACTCCATGACTGACACCTATTTGATGTTATTCTGGAATAGATAAGGCAATGTCCTTCCTGCCAAGCTGTTGTACTTTCTCAAGTCTCTCATTCTGATGCAGTGTGTAATATATGTACACGTATATAGCTGTGGCTGACATCTTTGGAGACTTTGACAAGTAAATACCTGCTGATGCCCCCCCCCCCCCCCCCCCAGTAAATGAGAAAAAAAATGTATATCTTGTTTTTTAATGCATACATGTCTGCAAACCTTAACTCTCCATCAAATCATTTAAACATCTAAACACAACAATTCATAAACACCTAAACACAAGAAGCAAGAATATGTTTAGAATTGTGTTTAGGATCTAAACACCATTTTTTCAGTGCATGACTAAAACACGAAATGGAATTGGGGCCCATATTATGTGCTTTCACGAATGATCTTGAAACTATACGAAAGCCATTGACAACTAATTAGAAGTTTTCTAAATAGAGGGAACCTCAGTGCATCATCAAGGGTTTTAGTACTTTGACTCTCCTGATACATAGTATGAACATTTCTTTTGTGCAATACACCTAAATCTATCTATCTATCTATCTACAGTATTGTAGCCTACAAAGAATAGAGCCAGCGTGGGTTGCTGACGGCAGCAGCAGCTGTCGGCAATAGAAAGGCTGTGTGGGTTGAGCACCCTTCCAGGGTGAATGATCCTCTATGTTTAGGGAATAAGTAATTAATGGATAATTTATGACGCGTGTGTGTTAAAAAAGGATAATTACATGAGGGCGCAGCCCGGGTGTAATTATCCTTTGCTAACATACACAAGTCATGAATTATCGATTAGCTACTTATTTTATTACACGATATCAATAGATAATCAATAGAATATCAATAAATTCAAGTTGAAAACAAAAATTGTTCCCCCTCCCTGGGACTCGAAGTCTGCCATAGTGTATTTACATACTGCGAAAAAAAATGTACACCCGGACCGGGACTTGTCCTGCCTACCTCTAGCAGCTGAGCGCAATGCGCTAACTACTAGACCATCGGCACACACACCTTGGCACCAAGCAGCCGTTGGTTTGGTACTGTGCGTGACTGGCCTGGTTATGGGTCACACTACACTACTGCTGGGTAGCTTTATATCATAGAGACCTGGTTCTAGCCAACCACTTCTTGTCAGTCCCTGTGGCGCACTACATAGGGAGTTGGATTTGGCATCAGGAGACTCCAGGTTCGACCTATACCTGGCAATGAAAATTTCCTAGGTTTTAACATGTAACATATGACATGTAAGGTGAGCATGTTATCCATCGATAACAGCACTGGGTGCCTGTTATCCTTGGATAACCGTACACCTTACAAAAGTCATGATGCATGCATCATGCCATGCAATATTGACAGGTATGTGCATGGGAATATCCAGGAAAAGCACCCAAAATCACAGAAGTCGTGTAATAACACATTCTACTTGTATAGGCTCCATCCGCATCCTGAATGTGGAAACGGCTGTATGGCAGATCCGAGATTAGGCCTGGTGTGAGGTGGAGGCCATGGCCAGAACTTGGTTTTTGTGAGAGGGCCAATACTGCTGGAGGGCTTTGGATTTACTGCTTAGTGTACACCACAACCCTTCGGGCAGAGGGCTTATGCTGTATAAATGCATAATGGGATGAACCCAAATATAAGCCGGCCACGTTGTATGTAAAAACCCCGGGTAAAAACCTCTTCCCATAGTATTGCATTCATGCAGGAGCTATTCTGTCATTATATGCCGCAGGTATTTCTGATTTAAGTAGTAGGTCTAGTAGTATGCTATTACGGAGAACAGTTTCGGCCACATTGGAGTGTGTTTTCGGCCAATACCTTTTTTCTGCATGGTTATCCTATGGAAATGTCTGTACCATATAGCGGAGCTCACACTTTTCACTCTACATCATGTGGTTGACTGTCGCCATATGCTAGTCGCAGTCATGCCCCTGGTGATAGATAGTGAGACAGCTACAATAGGGCGCATGTCATCCTAGCTGCTCCCCAAGCATTTCCGGGCTTAGCCAGCCATCCCTTTCTAAACTGCAGGCATCCCCGCTGGAACGGGCATGACTGTACTGTCCCCAAACATGCCCAAAGGTCATCATGGTGTCTAAGGTGGACACCAAGGGAGCCAGTGGGCCTTGGGGTATACTACCACTAACATTGTAGCAGGCTCACAGAATGGGTATATAGCTAACAAAGGCTTACAGGCATTCAGAAGTTTAGAAGGAAGTATGGCAGCGTCCACAAAAAATTGTATGTACAATGGCCCTACATGGCCCCTTAAGGGGAAGCTCCACTACGCAATTTTTTGCTCAGAATCGCAGCTATTCTCACAAACTGGGACACAACACAAACTAAAAGTGGGATTTGTTATCATTGCAAAGTAGAAATTGTATATTGGGGGAGGTATTTGTTTATCTGGGGGTGTTATTGTGTGCGATCTCAGGCATGCTTGTGTTGTCAAAAAGATGTTTTTGTTTACTAAATCAAGCTGGTGTTATGTAAATATTGCAGACTTTCACATCGGGGAGTCTCTGCAGTTCAATAGACACGTTTGGCTTTTACAGTACAAGACCCTGGGATCTGTGTAACTGCTGTGTTGTTATTTATATTTTGCTGTGTTGATATTTATATATTGAACTCCTACCCAATCACAGAGTCTATGCAGGTGCAGGTTAGTTTGTAAATATGGCACACAAGGAGAGAGATTGCCCATGAAATGAGCCCTGAAATGTCATGTTTACAATTTTGAATCTCTGAAAGACATTCCTATATTGTAAACATGAGATTCAAAATTGTAAACACGAGATTTTCAAGGTTATTTTATGGGTGATCTCTCTCCTTGTGTGCCATATTTACCAACTAACCTGCATCTGCATAGACTCTGTGATTGGGTGGGAGTTCAATATATATAAACATCAACACAGCAAAATATGAATAACAATACAGTAGTCACAAAGATCGCAGGGTCTTGTACTGTAAAAATGAAACCTGTCTGATATTGAGTTGCAGAGAGTCATCGGTGTGAAAGTCTGCAATATTTACATTAGGTCAACTTGATTTAGCCCTTACGTGCCCAGATTAGCAAAAGTGCGCTCTTAAGCATGTATACATATTCAATAGACCACCATGGGTTTATTATTTATCAGATTAAGATAATTTTAACACCAGAAGACTCGTAGTATCAAGGGCTTTCCAACGAAACTAAATTTGTCATGGTGCATTAGGTAAATAATTATTAATAGATCCTATTGCAGAAAATAATTGATTGAAAATAGGCTTAAAAACATGAAAAGTGTGCGCTCTGACTATGAGAATAATGGTAAAACACAGAAAATTCATTAAATTTACAGAAATATTGATAAAAATACCAAAAATATTGATAAAATATTTTTCCTGTGATTTTCTACAAGGAATCCAATTATAATACATATCCTTTTCAAATTCCATCAATATAACTCTCTTTGAAATGTCAAAATAGTGCTTTATGAATTGAAAATAGCCTATTCCCCACCAAAATCTAATTAAAAAAAGATTTCCAGAGCACCTTCATCCAAATCAGCCCATCTCAACATCTTTTGCCATCATCATTCCCTAGTGACTCATATAAAACTCTAAACTATGCTTTGTATTACATTTTCTGAAAGCTATTGTACTGCCCTCTTTGTTATCATTTGAATAAGTAATTAAATGTGGACATAATATAGGTAATATCCGCTACTATCTCAAGTGTGTTGAAAAATCAGGTTTCTCAAAATAATTCTGGGCACGAAAGGGTTAGTAAACAAAAACATCTTTTGGCAACAAAACTGTGCATGAGATTGAACACAAAGCCTTCCCCACATAAACAAAAAGCTCTTTCAATCTTTTATTTACACCTTGAAATAATAACAAATACCACTCTATAATCTGTGTTTGTGTCTGCTTTTGTGAGAATAGCTCCGATTTTCGGCAAAAATCGCGTAGTGGAGCCTCACCTATGGTCTTTCAAGGAAGGAAATGCCTAGAATTGCCGTGGCATAGCAGTGCGACTCAACAACAGTAAACTCGACAGTCTCTCTGCAAGGCGCGATTTTTTTTATCTATAGTGAGGTAATTTCCCTTCTCCTGTTATGACCATGTCAACATAACCCAGCGGGCAATTCCGGCATAATATTTGAGGTAGAAACCCATAGCAAACCCAATATGCGTCTTAATATTTGCACACTGTAATACCCACACAGAGCAAATAGTCTGTAGTTGGACGGTTCACAAAATAATTCATTAAAAAAGTATAAAGCTTCATTTGATAAAAATATATTGTGTGAGGTAAATGAACGATTTATATATATTTTCGATAGTTACGCTTCACCCCTAGGTCACAGGTGTGTGGGGATGGTAGAGAGGGGTGACGCAATGGGGCTCTAAACCTCTGGACATTAAATAAAAATTACAAGTTTTTTGAAGAATCAGGAAAAAAATTATCTAGGAAATAAGAACTAAACATGGAGGTTAATTCAAAACAGTGCTAATTTACCACTGTTTTGAATTAACCTCCAGGGATTTTTCAAACTTGGAAAGACAGTCAAATCGATAGTAGGGATATGGGCTATATAAGGGACCATTTTCAAGAAAGGGCTCATACGATTCTCCTGTCGCACCCTTTTCTCATGATATAAATAAGAAGAGAGTTTGGTGTGTTTAGATTACACTGAGCAACATTTTTGCACTTTCGGAGAACAGCTTGGATAAAACCAACTGATCTCGGTTGATTCAAGGGTGCTGAATTCAGAAATCATACCGTGATACCCTGCGTATAAGGCGCACCCCGCATGTAAGGTGCACCTAGATTTTATGAGCATGATATTAAAAATTAAAAATGTCAAAACTTTTGTTCTAATCAATGGATCTTCAGAATTCAAAGACCTATGTCCGTCTCAGAGCATCGCCTTTCCCTCCTTTTCCATATATAGTATGGGGATGGGGGAGTATGGGCAGATATTAGAGAAAAACCTATCGCTACTTTTCCTGCTTTTAAAAAGGCACACCAGAGGTGTATCCTTGAGTATAAGATGCGTCTAATACGCAAGGTGTTATTGTTATAATGCAATTATTAGGTTGTAAATGGTCACTAACATCGATTGTCCACTAAACCTCTGTCACATAAATTTATATAGGAGATGGATTTTAGAACAATCTATTCATTGCCTATGGAATGAATACTGATTTCCAATTTCAGATTCTATGAATTTGGAGAGCTGTTCAATATGGACATCACACACTTCATCATTATATACAAAATGTTTTCCAATGGGGGTTCTCTTGCATTGATATGCTAGATGATTATTATAACAATTTGTGTGACCCTAAAATAAGAAAAAAAAGTGCTTTGCCCTGTACATAATTCAGTAATATTACATAGGGGCAAATCACTGATACAGAATTTTGATTACTTAGTTCTCCCCATTAAAACTACTGATAGATGATTGTTTCCTTGCCACAGGTTACTTCCTGTAGTTTCCTTTGTCATGGTCCTTGCTTGTTAGGCCCCAGCAACAGATAGCCAGTTTGCTGGGGCTCACCCTGCCTTGATACTGGCAGAAAAGGCAATGATGTCTCATGTCAAAATTAAGATAGCAAATGACAATCAATATGTAGCACGCTGTAGGGATTACATAGTTTATGCATAATATAGATGATATATTAATGTGTAGGGGCCAGCTCTGGCTGTGAGTCCATGGCGGTATGCTATCTGTCCCCGTTCTGGTTGCACCAGCCCCCAGGGGCTGGTCAGCCAGTGAACACTGCCCCCTTGTGTCATACCAATCCAGATGTAGGTGGAAGGTAGAGAACATCAGGTCTGGGGATGTAGCTCAGTGGAGGAGCACTCGCTTGCAAGTTGAGAGGTCCCGGGTTCGAAACCTGGTGTTTCCAAGTACGTTTTCGCCGACCTTTACAAATGTATCTGTGATCTTGGATGAAGAAAAAACATTTAACATGGCCAAAATGAAGTACTTAATTTTGCTCCAGCCTCATTCTGATTCATTCACGTTGTTGCTATAGGAGATCACATAACCATAATGGGATTTACCCGTAAATTGTACCTTGTAGTTGGAGCTTTGTCCTGTTGTCCTGTAGTTCTCATTATGCATGAGTCATTGTGTACAGGACAAGCCTTTGGCAGGAAAAGATGTGACCGTAAGTGTAAACCTGTGTATTATAAATGCCATATTATAGGCATTCTATCCATTATGGGAATCACATAACCATGCCGAATTTGCAGTGATAAGATTTTGGGTAAAATGAACTAAAGTGTTTTTGAAAGACTGGCTTTTATGTTTATACATATAATGTAGGGGATGAAATATTGTGTGAATCAGTCCTCAGAAATAATGGTTATAAAATACTCATAATTATTTCTTGAAAACAGGAAGAATTCAAGAACTTTCATTGTTATCCCTGTTATCAGTGACCAAGACCAAAGTAAATTTCAGTGGTTTCAATTCAGCTGCTTTTTGGTGGTTCCTCGATGTTATCTAAGAATAAGTGATGGTGGATATGGACAGGACTTGAACTTTGGTAACATTATCGACTGGAAAGTTTTGAATAGCTTTCATTATTCATCGGGAGTGGTAGGTGCATGTAGTTAAGTCTCATTACTGTCAACTTGTTTTTGGTAAAATATTTCTATCTATCCACAGAAGATGTCAAAGGCATAGAGAATTCTAATATACTGACCTACACGAACAATTTCCATCTCCCACTGGGTCGCTCAACATGGGTTCAATTGGGTTAAAAAAGCAGCAGCAATATGCTCCTTAAAGCTGACGCTCAGTATTAATATAACACTCCTCAACTAATAAATATCGGCAAGATGCTGCTGTCCAAATAATGATGTCCTCGAGCCTATCCCTTTAGTCGAGTATTTGACATAAGGGCGGACCCGGTCTCCAAGTCTTATTACTGTATTTGATCTCTGAAGTCTCTGATAATGGGATCAAGGCGGTGCATAGGGGTAGAGTGTCTGACAATGGGTTATTAGGGTGGGGTCCCACCTCAATAAGTGATTCCTTCTCCAGATGACAGAGTTGGCAATACCCCTCTGGCATCTTAGCAGCGGCCATCTTATTGGCCACAGTTTGCATGGCTTCTGAGAGATGTCAAAGGTACATAGGACAAAACCTACAACTGAATTCCTGATGAATCTAGTAAGACTATACACGTTTATACCACGATTCTGGTACTTTCAGTGCCGATATGTGCATATCAGCCGTGCATTATAGAGGTTTATTACACGACTTCTGTGATTTTGGGTGCTTTTCTGGATATTCCCATTCTGATAGCTGTCGATATTGCAGGTCCTAGGCTGATTTCAGCACTCCTTACATGTCCTAACATGTCCTAACATGTCATATGTTACATGTTAAAACCTACGAGATTTTCATTGCCAGGGTAGGGGTCGAACCTGCAGTCTCCTGATCCTAAATCCAACTCCCTATGCATTGCGCCACAGGGATTGACGAGAAGTGGTTGGCTATATAAAGCCACCCAGCAGTAGTGTAGTGTGAATATGTCCAGCACCTTGACCCATAACCAGGCCAGTCGCATGCAGTACCAAACCAACGGCTGCCGGGCGCCGAGGTGTATGTACCGGTGGTCTAGTGGTTAGCGCATTGTGTGGCTGCTAGAGGTAGGCAGGACAAGTCCCGGTCTGGGCGTACATTTTTTTCGCAGTATGTAAACACACTATGGCAGGCTTTGAGTCCCAGGCCCAGGGGAGGGAAACGATTTTTGTTTTCAAATTGTAATTATTGATATTCTATTGATTATTTATTGATTTTTTTATTGATTAATGATGTAATAAAAACAGTATTGAATGGGCTTGAGCACCAAATTCAGTGTATCGTAGGATATCATAACGAGTTACGATATCCTACAATACACTGAATTCAGTGCCCGTTAGCCCATTCATTACTCTCTTAATGTACAACCCATGTGCTTTTTTAGAATTTTTGGTATATACTTTTTCCAGGTCAAATGAATTTTTCAACTGAAACTGTAAGTGTTACACTTATTTTCCTAAGTGTAAATCTTAACATTTTACATGTTAAAACCCACAAGAGACACATGGCCAAAGGTGGGGGTCGAAAACGTACCCTACAGATTTAATTGCCAGCCTGCTATGGATTCTGCCACACAGGCTTGACGAGAGACAATGGGTTAGACCTAGTAAAGGCATAAATAACAAATAGAGGTTCACGAGTTGATTCTAGGGGCAGATAGGAAGCACGAGGCCATAGGCCGAGTGTCTTCTTATCTAGCCCCTAGAATCAATGAGTGAAAATCTATTTGTTATTTATGGCGTTCAGGGCTTTTGACAGGATTTTTTGCAATGCTCCAATTGCACACTTTTTAGCAAATACAATGCGCCATTCTGTAAATGAATGGCCATTCTAGCCATTTAAATGCGACATTTAAGCATTAAATGCGCGTATTACGCACTTCGCAGCCCTGTCAAAAGCCCTGGGCGTTTATACCAGGGTTTCCACCATTTTTTTAAGTAAATACCTTATAAATTGAAGAAATAAAAATCCAGGCGATACGTCTTGTTCAAGCAGGACTGCCTGGACGCAAAGTGTTACCTTGGTGTGTGTCCTACAGGCATTTTCATAGTAGAACCGCTGGTAAGGACTGCGCGCGACAGCCAGAATACCCTTAGAGCATATGCCAATGTGACAATTTGTGTCTCGCCGAGGTAAATAATACGTGCGCTACGCAGTCAACACGACGGAGAAATTTTGCTCGATTCGAATTTTATATTATCAATCTTGTCAAATATAAAAGTCAAATCAGTGCAAATTAAAGGTAGGTGCTAGAAAATAATGGATACTTTCATCCTCTTTTTGCATTAAGGTCTTATTGCTATAGTTTTTTTATTATCAAATTAAATTGTTCACTGTCAACTTGCTGTCACCTCGTCTCAATCCAAGTGTCAACATGTGTTCAATTAGCGCGTACTATTCGAACGTCTTTATCCCCTCCCAGCACCGTAAAATCGTTCAAGAATGTGATAACCATGGTATAAGTGTGTATATTAGGTCTGGCAGCTTGCAGTAGCCGCGGCAGACAGCTTGGTTATGGGTCAATCCCAGGATCGTGTTTCAATAGTTTCCACGACAGGATGGCCTCAAATTGTAGTGGGAGGTATAAGAAATGACTCCATACCAGTGACTACATTGTGAGCTACAGTACAGGCCTCAAAATAGCAGCTGCTAATTATTCAACTACTGACTCAATACCCACCACTATAAAGTCATAGTACCCAGTCGTAGGAGCCACTATTGGCTAAATAGTGACCAGTCGTACCTCCTTCATGGTCTAGTATGCACTCCTGTGTTCAAATGAACATAGGGCTGCAGTAAGGGACAAGGCATTTATTGCCAGGCAGTGGGGGGGGGGGGCTTGTTAAATATAGGGGGGTCATTTTGAAAAAGACTCCCATGGCAGGGGGGGGGGCAAATCCAAATAAACCTTCAAACTGGTGGTGGGGAGGGGGGGGGGTCAAAACTCAATGTGGGCAATTCAAACACCCATCGCAACGCATCATTCCACATGTGTATCTGATTTTTTTTTTTTTTTCGGGGGGGGGGGGGTCATTTTGGAAAATCAGTTTTCAGGGAGGGTCGCAATCATTTTTGTCGTAAACAAATTTGCCCATCTGCCAAAATCCATCAAGCCCCCCCCCCACCTGGCAATAAATTGACTAGACTCTAACTATATAAAGGTGATTCCACCTGGCTACACGGTGACACACATGGTCAATTCTCATGGAAATGGATCATAGTTTTGAATAAGGTCAATGGTCATGATTCTGCATACTGCTTATTTTTTCTAAGAGCCCATACATATATATATAATGTATAACACAATTAAATGGAATAATCTTGCAAAATCAATGCATAGGCTAGATCAAAAATGCATAGATGTTATGATCCCACAATCTCTCAGAGGATGATTGAAGCCAGGGATGCTATATATGGGAAGGCTCCTCAAACTCTCAAACCCCCCTGGCCCCCCCTTTTCCTACGCCCCTGATACAGCATGTAGGCCCCTTTGGCGAGGATATTCATGATCTATTTCATTAATACTAAAGGCGGGAAAGTAAAGGAAATAGAGACGCTCTACACACAGACACTCTAGTGTGTATAGTGCAGACAGCAGTCACAAGCAGAAGCACACAAGGACAGGAAAAGCACAAACACTTAGTTAGGGAGTGATCATTTTTTAACAACGGGGGGTGGTGGGGGGCTGGTGGGTTTGAGGGGGGGGGCTGGTGGGTTTGAGGGGGGGTTAGAATTTTTTCAACCCCTTGACCGGGCGGGGGGCAGAATTTTATCAACCCGTCTGATGGGGGGGGGGTCAAAATAATTTCACCTGTTTTCAGTGGAAAAACATGCACGTTACTACAGCTTAAAAGGGCACATTCGCGCACGATTTTTGCCCCTTACGGGGGGAGGGGGCCAAAAGATTTGAGAGGGGGAGTCAATTTTTTTTCCAGCGTCAGCGCGCAAACCCACCAGCCCCCCTGTTGTTAACAAATGATCACTCCCTAAGGTAAAAAGGACATGTGTTGATACTGAATGACACTGACAGTCCCACACCCTGGCGGGAGACAGGGCGGCTCCTCCAGGGGGAACAGGTTGCAATCAAGAACAATCGGTTAAATTTTGAGTGGTTCGTGTCACACGACATGAAAGGAAGTGTTCTTGAGGGATCGGCATTTTGAATATTACCTAAAACTGGAATAAAAGCTGAACTAATTCTGTTGGGGGATGTTCTTTCAGTGAATGTTAAAATGATGTAAATACTGAAAGTGATTACCCGTGGCTACAAGCAATTAAATTTTTTACATTGTATTGCTGGTCAGGTGGTGATCATTCTGAATGTCAGCCAATATGTAGTGCAAATGATTTTAAATTTGGTCACAGCAGGACACTGCTCTCCAAAATTGAAAGGTGTGAGTTATTTCAAATCGATGAAAAATAATGATTGCACAATTTCTTACGAGTTAAAATTTCAATTTCCAATAGGAAAGATCTGCCAGAAGGTTCCATGACAAAAGTTGGTGATTATGACATTTCGAGGCGATTTTAAACGTTTTGAAATACTGTGAGCTTTATTCTGTTCTCCTTAGTTTCGGTCTGAAATAACATCCATTATTGGAAATGACTCCCATTAGTTCTACTTACATTAACAACATTCACACTGATACTTAAGAACGTTACTTTAGGCATAATTATTCGAAATAGCTAGTGTTTAATGTTATCCTACTACATGTTGAATATAGTGTTTATTAATCAAAATCATTAGACGAAGAGGTAGCGTAAATCTAATACAATTATTCTTAATGTGTTTCCCAATATATTGCACAAGTTTGTCGACAATCGATGAGAATCAGTTGGATATATGGAATATATGTGCACTCAAGGGCTCATGTACCCCTATCAGTGTTGTAGTAATTAAATCAAGCATTTATAACCTTAAGGGATGATATCCATACGATACTTCGTGTCTACAGTCAATTTGCCATCGTCCCATGTGCCTAACACTTAATTTGAGCATTGGCCCTTGAGGGACAGGGACTCTTGAGAGACGGTGTGGCCAATGTCGCCAACAGGAGGGTGTTGCTCCTATAGTAAAAGGAAGAGCTAGCTAAAAATGCCCTCATTTCCAGTCCTTTCTTTTCATGTAGCTATAACTTGTCCCTTTTGTTGCTCACAAGTGGTCATTCAAGTACGGTGCTCAAAAAGGGGGATTTGAGTAGGTACCTAGTTGGGAGAAGTCAGTCAGTACTATAAACTATAAAGTACTTAGGTGAAGCAGTGCACAACTTGTTTGGAAAAGAGGGCACATACTCACAGCTCCTTTTACAATAGGAGCAACACCCTCCTGAGGACGTCCACGTCCTGAGGGAGCGGTCATCTATTATCTACAGGAGTTGGAAGGGGGGTGGCTTTCTCCCAACGGGTAGGCCTACTTTGATAAAATGAAGTCGCCCCCTCTGAAGCTTGGGCAATCCTGTAAATTTCTTGGCACCAGGAATCTTTTGGGTGCTGGTTTTTTTTTCTGCTGGTGCTGGGCAATCAACCAGCCATGGGAAACTACCCAGTGCGGGCTGATAAGCCGGTGGTGGAAATGTGGGGTAGGGTGGGGGTGGGGAGATAAGGCTGATAAGAGCCACGCTAGTTGCTATGACGTCCCAAGAATACCGTCTACAGCATGAACTTTATGACTATGCCTCAGGTCATAAGCATGTAGCTTTCTGCTAAATAGCCCAATAGACTAATATTAATCCCACCATGCTATGGAAATTCAATCACGTCTAAAATGGATCAGTTTAGTAATGTAACAATCACTGAGACATTGTTTTTTTCTTTTTTTATGAATGACAGATAGGGGAACACGTGGGCAAGATTTATAGAAAAGAAAGAACTGTGTAGGAGAGAAGAGAATTGCCTAACTGCCCACTTGGCCAACATGTCCCCCTTCCCATTCTTTGTGTTTCCAAATTATACGTTCTATCTATGGCAAAATGCATTTCTAAATGACACCCACACCTGTCCCTCCCCTCAAAAGACTCCCCTTATTCCACAAATCTTCAGACAGATAAAGACCCCTTTTGTGGAAAAACGTGGACCTTTCAGGACCAACCCCCCTTTCCACAGACCCAGCACTAACCCACCAATGTCTCTGTGTGGGCAGCCTCGGCCAGCGGCTATTGATACCAGTAGTGGGAACGTACATCAGGGTGGGTTAGCGAGCCTATGTGGGAGGGTCACGTGATATGCCGTAACTGCACATGGTCTCGCATCATGGGGCAATTCTGAACCTATTAATGCTAATTTCTCGGCATTTATTGCATTAACATTTTTGATACATGGCACACACACAGGTAAGACAATGATCTTGAAGGTATAAACAGCGGGACGTTGCACAAATATGAACTTTAATGCACTATTTTCAAAACGTTTTCATGTAGCATTAGGTTGTACAGATGGAAAGATTACGAGCACTCCTGAGGTAGGGGGTGTGTGTGTGCGTAAAAGAATTAAAAACACCTGCGCAAAATCTCACCATCCCCTCTCTATTAAAAATGACCATCCTCAATAAGAAGCTACAGCACACAGTGTGTACTTTCTATATGCCCTATAATCATCACTAACTGGGCAGGGGCGTGTTGCTCCTATGGTAAAAAGAGCTGTTAGTAGGTACCCTCTTTTCAAAAGAAGTCATACTCTGCTTCACCATTCAACTTGCACTCACCACATTAGTCTGAAAAGTCACCTGCCTTGTTTAAATCAGAGAGAGAGCTGCATTATCAGGTACCTACTCATGTCCCACACTCTATAGTATATTATACTGACTGACTTCTCCCAACTAGGTACCTACTCAAATCCCCCTTTTTTAGCACCATACTTGAATGCCCACTTGTGAGCAACAAAAGGGACAAGTTATAGCTACATGAAAAGAAAGGACTGGAAATGAGGGCAATTTTTAGCCAGTTCTTCCTTTTACTATAGGAGCAACACCCTCCAGCGGTTTTTAATGGAAAGGGTAGGCTATAGTTACACTGTCGACTTAGAGACGAGAAAAAAGTATCTATGAAGTGCAATATCTATACATGATCTATACATGATAAACATTATAAAACATGAGAGCTAATTGTAGGCATGCATAATGAAATGAACACAGCAGGTCCTATTAAATTAAGGATCAAATCCAATCCATGATGTATCTCCTTGCACACCGCCACAATTGAATAGCAGGTGAATCTCGGCTATAATATTCACCTGGAAGGCGCAACATTGCATGGGGTTGATTTTGAACATTATATCGTACTAACGTAGTGTACCATACTTTAATTCAGCTTGTTAGTGAGTGTTCATTACCTACCGCCGGGGGGGGGGGGGGCTAAAACCTTTTGACCCCTCTTGAGGGGGAAATTAAAAGATATAGCTTCTTATTAGCAAAAATGCCTGCGAAATATTATAGATCAAGGAGGGACATGGACATCAAATTTTCCATGCCCCCGGCGTACAGAGGGCACAAAAACTGCCTGGAAACTCACAACCCCTGTTGAAAAATAATGACCACTCCAAGTGGACCTGGCTGACGTCTCGAAATGTCTTTTGATGAAATTGATCAAGAGATACAGAGGCCCCGAGTAGACTGCATACTCTAAGTCTCCCGGAGGGACTTTCCAAAAGATGATGAGGAAGAACCTCTTAACCCTTTTCTCAGGCAAAACTGATAGAAATGTACATGATCTAATTCTTTTTTCATATCATTGACATAAGAAATTACAGGAGATTGCATGGAAAACACTTTTTGAAGTGTAAAAAAAACCCCCAAAAAAACCAAAACATCACGTGCACGTTTCATCTGAACAAGTTTGTGAACACTCATTTGGCAATGCACAATGCGCTCGTTTTATTTTTTGGTTCTCATTTACCTTTTGGCAATACCCTTTTTGGTTTTGAATTATTTTGAAAAGGTAAGTTGCAATGTATTTTCCGGTGTAGATATGCATCTGTAGAAGAGCTAAGATCTTTTGATCATGACTTATAGAGTAAATTGTATCATGCCACCAAACATTATGTAAATAGGACTACTTTAACCATGTGATCTTAAATTGCCATATCAGTAAACCCTAGTACACTTTAAATGACATGAAGAAAGTGCCAGTTAGAATGTTTGTGATGTACATAGATGTATCAGTAAAAACACACTGTGATAACAGTCTAACAACACAAACCCCTGTAAACTTGTTTATGTCTCTTTGATATAGGTTATATCTTGTGAACCAGGGACTGCCTTGTACCAGTGGTTGCCTAATCTCGGTATTTTGCCAGATATTTATTTTGTATGTCACTAAGCTCTATGCCACATGTCAAATTTAAGAAATGACCCATGTCACCATGTCAAATTTAAGAAACATTCATGTCGCCATGTCAAATTTAGTGGTCCAGACCCACTCAATGCTTTCACAGAGATACAGCCGTTGTGAACGGCAAACACGGTGATAAAACCTTGCCCCATCCCGGCAGCAATATCATACTCAGCATGACGTATATGGAATATAATTTTGGAAGATGTGAAGGATTGAAAGATTCCTCCTGAGTGGCCTGGTCGCTGAATGACCTTTGATTCTGTCCTTGGAGAGGGGGAGGGAACTGGCCAGAGGTCCTCCACTTACAGACTAGATGGACGTGGGGACACTGCTTACTGTGGAGCAGAAGTAATGTTAACGACATCAGAGTCATTTTTAAAATGAATAATGGCACTCTGGGGCCAGAGTGAGAGAAATGATGGATGGCTATGCTCTGAAGGTGAAGGACGAACTCAGTGGTTCGTACAGTAGTTACTCTTTATTGACTTTGGCCCCCTACTCTGGCGCTATTCAACAACAAACTCCCTTGAGCGGGAGTTTTTCTTATCAGTCACCGACGAACCACAATTAATATACAAGTCCCAGAACGTGCTCTATAGATGATGCCACAGTGGATTGTTATAGAAGGGAGGTCTTTACTAAACTAACCAGAGAAATTTCATGAGTGCACTTTTATAAGGACTCTGATCTTGACAATAGGTAATACATGTAGGTGTAAATCATATATTAGTAGTGTACACACAGCCCATCGTCTTTCTCTCAGGTTATCATTTAAATAATGTCAGATGGCAGTTGCCAACTAAGATTCTCAGTTGCGACCTTGCACCCGGGCTTGCACCCTAGGTTGCCAGTGCCGTGCAATTGTAAAATTCCAGTTGCAGCTTTATTCAACATTCAACACAGTTTTATTCATGATAGACCAGCTTCGGAATCTCAAGAATATCTAACAGGTTGTATTTCAAGATCAGAGACACTTTTCTATTCAACTGACTATGATCTAATACGATGGTGCAGATATTCACATCTCCAGATGAAAAATACCTTCCTCAATAACCGATTTCTACCGTATACTTATTACAAGTAGCACTGGAATTGCACTGCATAGTTCTTGTTTGTACCACCTTATAAGAATAGAGAGTTTAAGATATGGAAGTGTACGGCTACACGAACTTGTACCATTATCAGTCATGTGCATGGGGGGAATCCCAGTCTACAAGTATACAACTTCTAGGCCTGAAGCTTTCGACTTGTAGACCCCTCTTTACATGTTGTTGTTGTTGTTGTTGTTGGATAATTTTATTTGGCAAAGACATTCATATAAATATGCTTTTCAAAGTCACCAAAGAGATTGCTATCGGTATACAAAAAAACAAAACAATATCACCAGACTTGTTAGTGGCAAAGAGAACATACATGAGCTATAGTTAATCTAGTTGTTTGACATTAAACAGTTCAAGTGATCATCACACAACTGGGTCAGTGAATGGAGGATAACTAATAATTACATCCGGTTAAGCTCATATCAAATATTACAATATAGGTGCACATTAATTGGGCTGAGAGATCTTCAATAATAGATCAGTGACAGGAAAGCCTTCTTCTTATCAGTTCTTTGAGTAACATGGTCTAATTCATCCCAATACTTTACCCCTCTATCCAAGGGGCTTTTTTCATATAAGACCCCACTAGCTCGCTGGGTCTTTATTTTCACACGGTTATTGCCTCTGAGATTGCGTACCGGTACGATCACATAGTCTTCATTTATTGAGATATCATACATTTGACTAAGCAGACTCTTCCTCCTCCGGGTCTGGAGGCTAACAACACCAGATATAGAATGCAGTTCTTCACGTGAAATATCATATGGATTCAATATCCGCCAGGAAACTCGTAGACAGGCATTTTGTAAAGTCTCAAGTGATTTGACCAATGTCTTAGTACTACCATCTATGATGAGATCACCATAGTCCAATATTGGAAGTATCATTTGTCGATATAATTTAAGTGATAGTTTGTGTGTGACATATCTCCTAACTTTGCATAGATTATAGAGTTTTTGTTGGACAGCAAACTTCTTCTTTAGACAGAAGTCCTTAAAACACAGTTTATCATCAATTAATACACCTAGGTAATCGAATTTCATAACCATTCCCAATACATTCCCATTTATCCACATAGGGGGCAAAGGGTATCGAATCAGCCTTTGAGGAAGACTCCACATGACATTGGTTTTATCGCTGTTGATGGTCAATTTCTTATGGCAGCATCCTTTATAAATGCAATCTAAGTCTTCCTGAATTAGGGTTGCATTTATGTCGTTATCAATTCCACCTGTATAGATAACTAGATCATCAGCATAGATCAGAAACTTACAATGTCTTATTATTGACGTGATCCTATTTATGTATTATGTTTACAAGTAACTCTAGTACTTCTAGGAAGATTGTGATTATATCTTACATAGGGTCGATTCAGATAAACTGAACCACTTTTTGGTTAACTGTATAAAAGGCCCTGTCCAGAATAATTTTTCAAGTATGATTACTCCTGTAAATTAACTAAGGCTATACAGGTATCTGATAGACCAACAATTAGTTTTATAATGCATGTGGTTCTCAGCTGACATTGAATCTAAGATTGTTTTGTAGTGGTTCGGTTTACCTGAACATTTAGATTAGCCGACCATTTCAGGGGCGTGGGAAGCAGTTTCAGAGTGGGTTGGACCAGGGGGGGGGGTTTCTGCAATTTTTGACCTCCCTTTGCTTGACCTTTCAGTTTTGACCTTTTGAGGAGTTGCCCAAAAGTGTGGGGGGGGGGGGGCATTTTTTTTCTATATGGTGGTAGAATGCTAAATGTAATAAAACAAAAATGAATATAAATCATGAATTTATGACTATATGTAACCTAACAGGAATCAATTTGATGGTGTACAACCTTTTAATGTGTGATCTAAATTTGGATGCTTGATTTCCTCAAAATATTTTTCAAATCGATCACAATTTTCGGCTAAATTGAAGCAATCCCCAACCCTATTTCATTCACCCATGCATAAATATTGATTTATCCTATTCCTCACTTTTCTTTGTAATGTCGATAACTTACATGGCTTAAGTGAGTGTTTTCATTAACAATTTGAGAAAAAAATAGGCCCTCTGATATTGATAATGGCTCTATTCTAGACTAGTTCGCTTTATCTGAAGTTACTGGTTCGCTTTACCTAACAGTTTGAAATAAAGCGAACCAGATGGAATGTTTCCATTCCATTGAATTCACGAGAATAATTTTCCATTTTATCAAGCTACTTTTTAGTTTTTATTACTTTTCTAATCTTGCATATTTCACTTAATATCTCTGTGTTTTTCATCATGCTATTCACTTCAGCATGTCATCATACAGGTGTAAATATGATTCAATACACAGATTTCGACAGATTTCGACAGGAATTATATTAAATCTATGCAAAAGAAAAATACCTTGTAAAAATCCATGTTTGTATGCCCCAAAATATTCCATATGGTTCGCTTTACCTATGGTTAGGTTCACCTGAATCGACCCTATATGGATTCTTAAAAAGAAATCAATGAATACACATGATTATCAGCTTTATATGCAGCATTGAGAGGTGTTAATTGGTTGCAGGGTAAATATTTTACACTGTAATTATCCAATCAATGAACCCTAAAGGTCGAATCCCACATGGCGAAATAGGGCTCCAATATCTCTGCGATTTTGTCTGTTGCTTTGCATGGGCCTTGTTGGGGCCATAAAACGCAAGAACAACAGCAAACTTGAGCATAAACCACTGTTAGATTCAGGTTGGTTTGAACAATCCTTGCGTTTTATGGCCTCAGCAAGGGCCATAGAACGCAACAGAAAAAAAATCGCAGAGATATTGAAGCCCTATTTCGCCATGTGGGATTCGACCTTAATATGCACTCAGTAGTGGCACTATACTTCAGCATAGACAGTGCCCACATATTGAATAATTTCTTAAACACTTTACCTCTACTTGTACTGCATCTTGTACTCTAGACTTTGCCATACCCGTACAAGTATTCATTCTCAAATCTTAAACTCTCTAATAGCAGCGATTCTCTGCAGTAATCACGTAGAAGAACCCCAGCTAATAACTTTAGCTCAGAAGGGTCTCGCCAAAAGATGACGAGGAAGAATCTCTTTAAAAAAATCAGAGATTATTGAGGGAAACATGCATGGTCTAACTCGTTTTCAGAGTATTGCCAAATAAGTGCTCAGCAAAGGGATTTTATCCCAAGTCATGTATCTCAAAATAATGGTTTATTCAACTCAATTGTCAATACAGCTTATTTAGATACCTCCAACACACATTTAGTTTAAACCATTCGAGCACGTTTTACTCCCTTAACTTACGAGAATACTTTTAGCACCACAAAACCGGGCACGTGTTATTTTTTGGTTGTCGTTTCTTTTTTGAAAGACCCTCCAAATGCTTCTAGTCTCAACATGTAGACTTAAATATTCATATACCTAAACTGACAAGGGGGTTAATTCACAAGACAATTCCTTCACCGAAACGACAAGGCTGACTTGACCGTTTCACACTTGAAATAATTCTCGCGTTTGAAACGAAAATATTAAATGGTAATCGTCTCAAATTATCTTTAGCGAATATAATGCTGAATGTTGTGTGAATAGCATCAAAACAATAATGATTTTTATTTGTATTTCCAAACAGGTTTTGTACCATCCAGTGAACTCCCCACCATTAACAAAACACCAGATCACATATATGTCGGTGTGTCATTACTCGCTGGCACTTTCCTTCCTAAAGTTGACATCCAACTAATTGATTAGATGTCTGCAATCTGTCTGCGTATCAACCATTTTGGTAATACGCCCACCGCCAAAATGCTTGCTCTGCACAGGGAAGGGCCAGGTGGATAGAATTATTCTATCCACGCCCATCAGCCTACGCAAGATAGATTTACCTTAATGCTGGGCTTCATGCCAAAAATAGGATCGACCAAACTGGCGGTTTCTGGCAATACGCCGATATAGTCAGGAGCCAAATGTGAAAAAGATGCTTAATAAAGAAGTGCTAGGCATTTTTGGGTAGAAATGTTTTCAGAGTTAAATTAGGGTAATTTGAGTGTGCCAAATTCAAATCTGTTGTATGCCGACACCCAATCCTTAGGCATCCATCCAAAATCCAAGATGGCCACCTCTGAGGTATATTTTCCCTTCCGATTCTAGGTTTCTTACTAGGAAATATGCCTTGGTGGCAACCATCTTGGATTTGGGGCAAATGCCAATGGATTAGGTGTCGGCATACGGTAGATTTGAATTTGCCACCCTCAACTTACCCTAATTCATCTCTGAAAACATTTCTAACTACCAATGCTTTAAACCTTTCACACATTCTGAATACGGGCCCTGACAAATTAAACAGAATTGGAAATGTTGTCATGTGTATCTCTTGCGGCTATACCTGCTATAGACACTGATTACTAACTTTAGTTAACCATAATAAGTCAACCTATAGGGCAGATAGCTATCCTTGTATGGAGGTCGCCATATTTGTTCTAGCCCCCGACGCCATCTTGGATTTTATCAGAGAATTCTGGGTAATCTCTTATCTCTCCCTCATCCCCACAGATTAATGGTCACTGATAAGCCTGAAAAGCTGCAACCTGTCCCTATCTTAATCACCCTATGTACCTCCCTTTTGTTTAAGGTGTGAGAGGAGTGAATTAGCTTGATAGGCATACAATGGCCTAAGTGTACTCAATGTGTGTGACATGTGACCTTTTATTGAAATATCTAAGTTATATTTCTCTTTTATTTAAAGTATTAGAATAATACCAACCTTATCTAGTTAAAGTTGAAAGTAAATTTTATACATGCATATACATTTTAGAAAATAGCTACAGGAGGATGTTTCACCTCATAACATACGGGGGCCGTATATGATATGCGGGGGCCGTATCTAAAAAAACGTTTCTGTTCTATTTTCCGCATTCATTTTTTTCACATACGGAGGGCCGCATTCATATACGGCTTATTGGGCGTTTCACCTCAAGATGCGGACAACCTGTTTTCCACATGTCTTCCGTATTTTCAGGTTAGAATGTGGAGAGGTCAGGTACCCCTCCATATGTCACATACAGGGCAAATAAGTAACATGCGGCCTTTTTTAAGCCCGCATCCAATGAATATCTCCTAAGTAGGTCGTGACCTTCCTTTTCACTCCAAGTCATGTGACCTATGTTTGGCCATACTACACCAGGGAAAGAAATGCCTGGGTACATCCTGAACACTACTAGGCAGTTTTACGAGAGAAAGGATCCTTTGTCCTTCTACACTGAGAAAAAATTTCTGCAGCGCTACCGTCTTAGTAAAGAGGTAGCCCGAATTCTCATCAAAAACTATGTCGCTACGAAGAAAAAGAAGGTCCTGAGGGGCAAGCATGCCGTTCCACATAGGCTTAAGGTAAGGGAAGCCCTCTTGGTAACAGAGTCCATCCATCATTTATCCTTTTATTGTCATATTTTTTCCGTACTATACCTCATTTGACTTTATTATGGCATGTTAAAACAATATCCTTTTCTTTGCTTTCTTCAGTTCCTGATTGCCCTGAGGTATTTCGCCACTGGTGCCAGCTACAACTCCATAGGAGACATTCACGGCGTCTCCAAATCCACTGTGTGTAGGTCTGTAGAGAAGGTGACTGACTTTTTCCATGAACACCTACAAGAGTATGTCCATTGGCCACACTCCCGGGAGGAAAAGAACAGCAAGGCGATGCTCTTCTATCGCAAACACAGAATGCCCAAGCTGTTCGGACTCATAGATGGGACACATGTACCTATACAGTGTCCGCGAGGGGTAGTGGCAGACGAAAATCAATTCTTTTGTTACAAAGGATACTACAGCATAAATACCATGGTAAATTACATTTCTTAATATATTTCTAAGAACCAGGATATCTTATGTACCTTTTCTTCATTGATTTTCTTTCTTTATATGTCTATCAGTTTATACATATATATATATTAACATTTTTGTCCCTTTTTTACTCCTCCCAGATTGTCTGCGACTTTGAGTACCTCATCACACACGTAGATGCCAGTAATCCTGGGTCTCAGAACGACATCTACTGCCTCAATGGGTCTGACATCAAAATCTTGGGAGAGAGAAAACAGTTGGGGGGATATTACCTCTTGGGAGATTCCGGGTAAGTCATTTATATATTTTTTGGCCAAACTTAGCTAAACATAACTCCTTTCGGAATACATCCTGATGGAAAAAATATATATGAAATCCATATACAATAACCGAATATTTTCCCTTCGGATATCCTCTCACTGACTACCTCCTCACCCCTGTCCGTGTGGAGACAACGAACGCTGATGTGGCGTACAACAAGTGGCACCGAAAGACTAGGAGTCGGGTAGAGAGGACTATAGGCCAGTTGAAGCAGCGTTGGCGGTAAGTCATTTATTTATTTATTTTCCTACATTTATCCTTTATATCTTTTTCCCTGTCAAAACTATCATCCTCTTTAAGCAGTCACTTGGTACAATTTTTAATTTTTCCCATTTTGTCTCTCTCTTTGTTTTCAGTTGTCTGGACAGCAGCGGGGGATATCTGGCCCATCCTCCTACCACAGCAGGAAAAGTCATTGAGTCCTGTGTGGCGCTACATAACTGCGCCAAGGTGGCACGCAATCCCCTCCTGAAGGACAGTATGGAAAAGGACTCGTTCAAGCAAAGATTCCCACGCATCACCCAGCCAGACAATGTTTCCCGTAAGCCCCCGGCTAAGTTTGAGAACCTGCGGAAGGGTTTCATCCAAGATAACTTCAATCCCCGCTGAATAAGTTAAATGAAATCAATTTGACTTTATAGTGTTATTCTGTTATGTAATATTAAGACAATGAGAAGGACAAGAAAAAAATTCTGATGGCAAACTTTTATTCCAATGACTTGAATAAAACAAACATGGGTTACATAACCATGTCATGTAATGAATTAAGCTAACATGCAAAATTTAATGAATAAATTTTAAAATAACCTCTTTTTTATTTCCACATCCTGTGCTGAAATGTTTTCTTTGCCTAGCATGTATAGAGAATAATCTGTTACTTAGAATGCACCATGTATTATATTAATTCAGAGAACTTCCATAACAAGAAACAGACTTTTTAGAACATGTCATGAAGCTGAAACAAAAATGCCTGTTTGGCATCAATATATCTTGATACATACTTGTATTCATCCTGAACTTAAGTCTTTGTTCCCTAGTTTGCAACGAGTACTATCATGTATATGGGACATCAAAAATCAGTTAATCTTTTGTATACCAGTATCTTTGCTCATGTACCATTTCACACAACTTAACATAAAATATGTCTGTCTTTGCTGAACGGTATACATGACGAGCGTACATAGGAAATTTTCAAAAGAGGCATCCATTTACCTTAAAGTGAAAATAACTAGAACCATGCATATAGATGTATCATGTCTGCTTAACAAATACAAGTTTTCATTTAGTCCTGAAGGAAGACTCCAAAGTTAAAGTCATGAACTTAAAGATGCCTTGCTTTAAACTGTTTTTTATCTTGGACCATATACGATTCTATTATAGACTTCTATCTTTCATTTTCTACCTTTAGTGTACGATTCTATGAAATGACGTTGTCTAGGTGGAAACTTCAAACATGATATCTTCAAATTGTATATTACATTCTCCTAACTAAGGTAACATACTTGAAGCTAAGGCATTCAAAATAGCCTAACAATAAAATATGATATAACTTTTAACTACAGGACCGTGTTTTATTTCTTATATATGACACAAATGAAATTAGTCCTTTTTGATAGGTTTCTTGTCACGCCGGGACCTCCTTAAAACCAGTTCAGGACTGTCGTCGCATAAGTTCTCCTCCCGGACAAATACCACTTCTTCATTTGACATGACATTGTAGGCTGGCAATGAATTTGAATCTGGGTCTATTGCTTCAATAGCTGGAAAAAAGGAGAAGGTGAAAACATCTGTAACCGCTACAAATCGGCCACACAGGAAATATAATCACATGTTTCTTTATCATGTCTTTTTTTTATCAGGATATAACATCATGCATTAAGGGGGGTACCTTTGGGCGTCTTAAACTTCAGGCTTCAAGAACAACTGCTAAAACCTGTAGCATGTTTGATAAATATCATATATCCTGGTTTGTTACTTATCAGAAGAAGTTCATTAGAAAAGAGAATGCACATATTAGGCTTATACCTGATGCAGGGACGAGGAACGGGCCTTCACCTCCCTGTACATTTTGACATGGAACGAAGACAGCTGAACCGTGTACAACCTCCGTGTCGGGTGGAATGGCAATCGTTGCACCCTGCATGGCTTGGACGTCTGTGTGTATCTCCCCTTCACCATATTAATACACATAGTTCTTATTTATTTCAAGTAAATACAAAGATTAACTAAACATTATGGAAACAGAAAACCCATGGAGAACCAAATTTGATACACAACGAATAAAATTCTATAGTTCAAAAGATGAATGACATATCAATGGTACAGAAAGGAATACAGTTGGAATTAATTTCAGTTGAAATATATTTAGGAATACAACATTTTTACCTTGGCTGTCGGACACTTCCATGGTCCAAAAAAAAATAGGGACCACATGCTGAACCTTCTGATGGGTCGTTGTGAGTTAATTTAACTGTCATCTTTTCAGGCAAACATTCTTCCTTGTCAGATTTAACGGATATATTGTCTTCCTGGACATTGGGGGAAACAGGTTTGTCTCCTACTGTGTCACCCTCATCTGCATATGGAGGTAGGTCAGCTTTTGGATTTTTCTCCGGGACGGGTGGTAGGCCAGGTTGGGGTATTTGATCCCCATGTGGAGGTTCATCCTCTTGTGAAATTATCTGATTGTCCGTCTGGGTACATGTTGAAATATCTTTAGTTGATTTTGCGTTTAAATGAGCAGCAAAGAACACAGACATCTTAGTCATTTCTTTCCAAACTTTCTCCGCCTCTTTTTGGGCTGACAGTTGAAGGTTCCGGTTTTCCTGAATCTCCTGATTTAAGTTTTGCAAATGTAACTGTTTCTGTGCATCTAAAGAACTTTTTTGATTTTCCAGGATGACCGATAGACTACTTGATAGCTTTGTGGCACTTTCAGTCATACCTACCGTAATCTCCCGCGTAGAAGGCGCAGCTCGCGTAGAAGGCGCACCCCCAACTCAGAGAAGGCCTTTTCACATAGAAGGCCTCTGGATCGATTTCTGGAAAAACCTGTGTATAAGGCGCCCCCCCAACTCACAGGGGGGCTGTTTCGCGTAGAAGGCGCCCCCCCTCCCCACCCCCCTATGAGTTCAAGCTGTCATCGGCACACGGTCGGCTTAAAAAAACGGCGAGCAAATCTACAGCGACCGGTCTGCCGCAGTGCTGGCTATATGAGTTCAAGCTGTCATCGGCAACGGTGTGACGGTCGGTGTGAAACCCGCCGAGCAAATCTACAGCGACCGGTCTGCCGCAGTGCTGGCTATATGAGTTCAAGCTGTCATCGGCACACGGTCAGCGTCAAACCCGCCGAGCGCCCGTCGACACCTCCCGGTCTGCCGCGGTGCTGGCTATATGAGTTCAAGCTGTCATCGGCACACAGTGTGACGGTCGGCGTCAAACCCGCCGAGCAAATCTACAGCGACCGGGCTGCCGAATTGCTGGCTATATGAGTTCAAGCTGTCATTGGCGCATGGTGGGCCTTATCCCCGGCGAGCGCGTCGACACCTCCCGGTCTGCCGCGGGGCTGGCGCTATGAGTTCAAGCTGTCATGGGCGCATTTTCCCAAATGAGATGTTGGAAAAACCCGGGTATAAGGCGCACCCCAAACTCAAGGCAATTTACCTCCCGCGTATAAGACCCATGAACGATCTGATTCGCGTATAAGACGCGCCTTCTACGCGGGAGATTACGGTAACAATCCAGTGGCCAAACAGTCTTGTCCTTTCTGCATTCTTTTGAATGTGGCATGTATTGCAGTACCTACCAGATTTATTCCTTCCACAAATTCTGACTGGTTATTTGACATTCTCATTTGTCTCATTTGTAGCCTTAATGCGGGCTATGTGCTGACGTTCGAACGCTACTGCAGTATTTCTAGTCTCCTCCAGTTTCTCATGCAGGTCGTTGGTCATTGCCTGAATGGCTTTCAGGCACTGACGCCTACATTTTTCGGCTTGTTCACAAGTTCTCGCCATGTGGGAAGACATTTTCTCAGCCATTTCCCGTATGCCCTCTGCGTAGCTGGTTTGGGTATCTTTGATTTTAGTGGACATGGTGTCCATATGCTCATTTATCCTCTGACTGATGTCTTTTAAACCATAAACATAATCGCTCTGGAACTTAGCTATTTCTTTCATAATCTTATCCTCTTCCCTTGGTTTAGAAAATAGTTCTTTCTTCTTGGAGGCAGAATCCCGTTGGATACGGGATAAACCTGAGATGTTAACAACGTTCATAGCGGAAGGAGAACTGAGAGGTGTACTGTTAGAAGGCTGATATGATTCAGTCTCTATTTCTTCTGACCCCATTATTTCTGCATAGCATTCCTCTTCCTCCTCGAGCAACTTGGAGAAGGAGGGGGCATGTCGGGACTTTTTATGGGTTTGCTCTTGTATACCTTCGTCATCTGCAGTCCTTTTTTTATTTTGGGGAATGTGGGAGGTCATGCTACGAAAAGGCGATATATTTGTGGAAGATTTTTTAGGTATATCGTTGACCCGACTTCTGCTAGAAGTAGCCTGCACCCGACTGGCAGAGGCTTGGGGTTGGGACGTATGTGGCTGACTAGCTTGGGGTTTAGACGTATGTCCCTGACTTGAACCGGTTTGGGGTTGAGACTTTCATTGCTTTTTAGAGGTATATGCTTTGGTCCTGCATTCAGCAGGTTGAGCTGTTCCTACTTTGGATGTTGCTTGAGAAGCATTTTCCTCTGAAGTCAAAGTTTTCAAAGCCCTCCTTAGCATGGAAATCTTTTCTGTGCGTTGAGGGTCTGAGGCAAAAATAAGTGACGCAGCAGCCCTCTTTTGTGGATCAGCATCATTAATAAGGTTGTTAAATCCTTTGCAGATGTTTAACATGTCAGTCCGTGATATGCGGGGTTCAAGAGGAACCTTTTCCTGTATGTCTTCGACTGTCACAGGATCGTTGTCATCCTCAGGTATATCCTGCTCTGGTAGAGTTTTGTGGTAATCGTCCTCGGGTACCTCATCTGGATCTTCCTCGTACAGTTCTCTTTCGTCCTGGGAGCCTGGTGGGGGGTGTGAAGAGCTCTCGTCATCCCCTGAAAAACTTGAATAGATCACAACATACGAGAACAGTCGCTGAAAACATTTGTATTAACTTCATGTAAGGACACCTAGATATATCTACTTAATAGTAGGTATATGTTCACCATATATATATGTTAAGGTATACATTTCTATTTCTGTATCAAATTTCTTGAAAAATAAAGTGATAGTGGTCCACATATGTATGTACATGTATATATATATATATATATATATATATATATATATATATATATTGTGGCGTAGACCGAGCCGACATCGGTGGATCCCGAAACCATCCTGGCATGGGGGCGGGGGAAGCCGGCGGAGGCGGAGTCACGTCAGCATTGTGTAAAGTTGTGTTATTCGGAGTAGCGTCTCCGGCGGCGGTGGATGTTGTACATACACCAGCGCCGGTGGACTTGCAAGTGTATAAATACTGGAGGTGTCCCACCGGGCAGTCAGTCTGGGTTTGGGGTGGCTATAAGACACACCTGCACTTGCTCCAGAGAGGAGGAAAAGCGGCATATATAGAGATATACTTAGCTGGTGTGGCAGAGCAAGCCAGGCAATAAAGGATACACGTTAATTATACTTGTCCGAGTTACTGGTCGTCATTCTCTTATCCGGAGGAGCTTAAAATACGCTACATTGGTGACAGCGGTGTTTTCTACGGATCCACGCGGGACTAGAGATGGCGGAGGCAAGAATAACGGAAACAGACTCATTGAAATTGAAAGGAGAAGGAGTTGGTCGGGGGACCCTCCTGGAAGTAGTGGACAAGGAGGTGACAATCAGAAGACCCACAGAAAGCAGACCTGAGGAACCATACCCCGAAAGGCAGGAGGAGCCTATGGATCGGAATTGGACGGGGGAAGGCAATCAGGTAGAGGTGGGAGGAGGGCGTGCAAGTCCCGTAAACGACTTCAGATGGCCTTGGGAGAAGGAGGAGGTGGAGAGGGAGATACCCCGGAGGCCAAGCCGGGGGAGGCGCCAACCCAGAGTCAAGACGGAAAATACTTCAAGCATTACTCGGAGGAGATTGGAGGAAGGGTCAGAGGATTGGACGGAGGAGGAGTGGGACCAGCTCCTAGAGACTCTCTCAAAGCATAGGAAGATAAAACCGGCAGCGGAGAGACGGGAGGAAGGAAGAGGGACGGAGGGCCCTGACAACAAGGGAGAGGGGATGACTGTAAAAAAGAGGTGGCCGGGGGAGAGCAACCATCAGTGGATGAAACCCGGTTACCTGCTTTGCCGTCCCTATCCGGCGGAGCTGACGGTGAAGTGAGTGCAAAAGGTGGTTAAACCCACAAAATATGACGGGACGGGGGATCTAGGCGATTACCTCAACCACTTCGACCTGTGTGTAAAGGTGAATGGATGGGACGAGGCTGAGGCCGGCATGTTCCTAGGGCTGAGTTTGGCGGGGGCCACTCGGAGGCTGTTGAACAGCAGAAAACCAGCTACGCCGGAAGGGTACACCAAACTCCGGAAGGTGCTGGTCGAAAGGTTCGAGCCCACCAATCAAGAGGAGACCTATAAAGCTGTCCTCCGCACCAGGGTACGGAGGAAGGGGGAGGCGTTGCAAGAATTGAGGGAGGACCTGATGAAGTACACCCGGCTAGCTTACCCCGAGGCCGACGCCCGAACTACAGACACCCTGGTTTTGGACAGATTCCTGCTATGTTTGGATAATCCTCTGAGACAATGGGTCTATCAGTCACAGCCAAAGGACCTACAAGCTGCCGTCATGACAGCCGTGGGGGCAGAAGCCTACCTGAAGGTGGAGCAGGAAACATCACAGAGGGTTAGGACTGCTGACGCGTCGGTAAATGAGCATCTCAAAACCAACACCGACAGGATGGATAAAATGGTGGAACTAATGGACCGCCTGGCTAAGAAGATGGAGGAGCCCCTCTCCACCGAAAAGAAGAGGCGGAGTACTGCCTGCTATGGGTGCGGCCAGGAAGGGCATTTCAAGCGGGAGTGCCCCAACAGGAGAACTGACAAACCTGGGGGGGCCCCCGAGACTGGAAAGGATCTTATTCCATCGGGAAACTAGAGCCGACCTCTACCCAAGGCCAGGTACAGGTCGGGGGGATTGGGCCTATGAATATTGTGCAAGGAAGGAGAGAGAGGGGCGGCCGAGGACTAATAGTGGAAGGCAAGTTGGAGGGAGCCGTTATACAGATGCTGGTAGATACTGGCGCCTCACTAAACCTTATCTCCCACGGGTGGTGGGAACGACACGGGGGTGATCGGCCGCTCCAAGAAACGGGGGAAGTTGTCTTTTCGGTGGATGGAAGACCCCTGAAACTTAAAGGGGAGGTGCAGGCTTCATTACAATTGGGGAGCAGGAGCACGAACGCGATGTTTATCGTGGGGGACACAGGGACGGAAGGAATATTGGGCGCTGCCTTTCTATGAGAAAACCAGCTTGTGGTGGACGTGGCCAGGGGAAGATTAATCTGGACCCAACCAGAATCGGTGTGTCGAGTGGTGAGCACCCGCTCAGCAGTGGTCGGAGCGGGGGAGGAAGCATTTCTGGAAGGCGCGGTGATGGGTCGGTGGTTGGACGGTGGGAATGGCATGGTAGAAAGTATGGCCGGGCACAAAGGTGAACCCCACTTCCTGGTGGGCAGAGGCCTGGTCCAGCCAATAAACAGAGAAACTTGGGTCAGGGTGCTGAACCCCGGGCCGGAACCGATCATCGTCTACAAGGACATGACTCTGGGTGGCATCCAACGGGTGGAAACGCCGGGAGAGGATCCGGGGGAGAACCCCGGAAGCTGGTGCCGTCGGGTGGAGGCTATGTCTCCGGAGGAGAAGAGAGGGCTTATAAGAGAGTTGGTGGAGGGAACAGAGCCGGACAGAAGAAAGGAGCTGGCGGGGTTACTTAATCAACACCTGGCGGCCTTCCAGTTTCATAAGGGTGATAAGGGACACACCACTATGGCCCAACACCGAATAGATACTGGGGATCAACCCCCTATAAAGCAGCCACCAAGACGCTTAGCCCCCCACCGAAGGGCCATGGTGGAAGAGGAGGTTGACCAAATGTTGGAGGCGGGGGTAATCGAGCCTTCAGTAAGCCCATGGGCATCTCCGGTGGTGCTAGTGAAGAAGAAAGACAGGACAACCCGTTTCTGTGTGGACTATAGGCGGTTAAACAAAGCTACAGTAAAAGATGCCTACCCTCTGCCCCGGGTGGAGGACTGCTTGGACACTATGGCGGGGGCCACCTGGTTCTCATCAATGGATCTTGCCAGTGGTTATTGGCAACTAGATGTAACGGCGGAGGACAGAGAAAAAACAGCGTTCACCACCCACCGGGGGCTCTACCAATTCATCAGAATGCCGTTTGGGTTATGTAATGCCCCAGGGACGTTTGAGCGAGTGATGGAGGTTGCCATGCGGGGGCTTCAGTGGCGTACCTGTTTGGTATATTAAGACGACATTGTCGTGTTTGCCGAGTCCTTTGAACAGCATATGGAGAGGTTGGGCGAGGTACTACAAAGACTGACGGAGGCCGGCCTTAAGATAAAACCCTCCAAATGCCAACTGGCCCGCCGGAGGATACTGTTTCTGGGGCACCAGATCAGTGAGGCCGGGGTAGGGACCGACCCAGGCAAGGTGGAGGCTGTTCAGAGGTGGCCCCCACCACAGAATATCACAGAAGTGAGGAGTTTTCTCGGTCTGGCGGGGTATTATAGAGCCTTCATCCCCGACTTCTCAACTAAGGCTAAACCACTCAGTTCTTTGGCGGAAAAGGGACGGCCTTTCAAGTGGACGCCGGAGTGTGAAAATGCCTTCGAGATACTGAAGCAGAAATTGATAGAAGCTCCTATCCTGGGGTTCCCCCGACCAGAAGGCCAACTTTTTATGGACACGGACGCCAGTGATACGGGGTTGGGCACGGTGCTGGCACAAGAACAAGATGGGGAAGAGAGAGTATTGGCTTATGGCAGTCGCACCCTTAGCAAACCTGAGAGAAACTATTGTGTTACGCGGCAGGAGTTGTTAGCCATCGTCTTTGGCCCCGGAAATTCAGACACTATTTAGTGGGTCGGCTGGTGGTAGTGCACACCGACCATGCATCTCTTCGGTGGCTATTGGAGTTCAAAGAACCGGAGGGCCAGCTGGCGCGGTGGCTTCAGATCATAGGCACTTATGACATAGTGATACAACACCGACCAGGAAAGGCCCATGGTAATGCGGATGGCCTATCCAGGACACCCTGTAAACAATGCGGCAGAGACTCTGAAGAAGACAGGCGGTGGTGTCGTGTCTTCACACGAGCTCAGAGCCAAGTACTAGAAGGAGGGAACCAATCCCCCGCGGAGGGGCCGGATCCTCCGGTGGGGGCGGCATGGGAAAAGCTGCAGGATGATGACCCCCTTCTCAGGGAGGTACGGGGGTGGGTGGAAGGAGGAGAGGCCCCCACTGAAGCAGTAAGACGGGACTGGAGCTACGAAAAAAAGGCCCGGTATGCCCAGAGAGAGAGGCTGACAATACACAAGGGCGTGTTGGGGAGGTGGTGGATAGGGGAGGCGGGGTCGGCCCACTTCCAGATAGCAGTTCCCAAGCCTAACAGGAAGGATGTGCTGCAGGAGGTACACGGAGAACCACTGGCCGGACACCTAGGGCATAACAAGACCATCAGGCGGGTACAGGGAGGATATTACTGGCCTGAATTCCGGAGGGATGTCACCCGGTGGTGCGAGCAGTGTGAGCCGTGCCTGCGGCGGAAGGCAGCCCCCGCCCCCCACCGAGCTCCAATGGGACATGTTGGGGCTGGTCTACCACTCCAAAGGGTAGCCCTGGATGTGATGGGTCCTCTGCCCCCTACCTCACGGGGTAATCAACACATCCTGGTAGCAGCCGACTATTTCACTAAGTGGACGGAGGCCTACGCCATTCCCAATCAGGAAGCGCCCACCGTGGCAAGGAAGTTGGTGGAGGAGTTCATATGTCGGCTAGGGGCGCCGGTGGAGATTCACACCGATCAGGGCAAGAATTTCCAGTCGGGGTTGTTCAAGGAGATAGTAGCCTTGCTGGGGGTCAAACAAACAAGGACTTGCGCTTTTAGGCCTCAAAGTGATGGAATGGTGGAGAGAGCTAACCGGACCATTGAGGCACTACTGGCTACGGTGGTGGCCACCGACCAGCAGGATTGGGACCTGCAGCTCCCTTTTGTGATGGCCGCCTATAGGTCATCAGTGCATAGCTCCACCGGAGTATCGTCTAACATGATGATGTTGGGAAGAGAAACAACCGTCCCCCTGCATCTGATTTACCCTTTGGATCCACCCCCGAGGAATAAGGCTGGATACGTGGCTGAGGTCCAGGAGAAGATGGCACGGGCGTATGAGGCAGCTAGGAGTAACATAGGGAGGTCGGTGGCCCGCCAACGACGTAACTATGATGCGAGGGCGGAGGAGGGCCATCTGCCAATGGGATCCCAGGTCTTCTACTATCACCCCCTAAAGAAGAGAGGACTATCCCCCAAGTTGCAATGTTATTGGACCGGCCCTTGGACTGTGCAGGAGAGAATAGGGGATGCAGTGTACAAGATAAAGAGGGACCGTGTAACCAAAGTGGTACATTTTGATTCTATAAAGGAGCTCTGCCTGCCAGAGGAAGAGGATCTGGGGGATGAGTGCACGGAGATAGACCCGGCGGAGGAAGAGGTGCGGGGGATGGATCGCCGGGGGCTAAGGCGATACGGGCGATAATAAGGGACCCTAACCCCGGGGCGTGTGACCAAGCATACTTACCTGTTAAGATGGCTGAAGGTGGGGACAGCTGGTGGAAATGGTGGTGGGAGGAGGAGACTAGGGTCAGAGCAGAAGCTGCAATGGCCCACTGGAGGGGTGAACCCCCAGATGACGAACCCCCCCTGGATGAAGAATATTTATCCCCTTTGGAGGAGGAGACAGAAGAAACTAGGGAGAGAAACGAGTTCAAGAGGGCAGAGTGGGCCAGACGGAGGGAGGACCCAGAGAGATGTCGCATCTTAGCCAAGCATGCAGAGAGGTGGCGGGTCTATGAAATGCTAGAGGAGGCAGAGTACGATAACGAACGGAATGAGGAGAGAGAGAGCCGTCTAATGGCCCAGGGTCGCTTACCCCGGAGGCCTAAAACACTGCCTAAGGCGGAGGAGACGCCTAAGGTTGCGCCTACGTGTCTATACTTACCACAGGCTGGGGTCACGGCCCCGCCGGGCGCCTTCAAGCCTACTACACCGGCTTGCTTTGGGGACGCGCCTAAAACTCCGCCTAAAACGCCGAGCGCGCCCCCTGCCGGAGTGATAGTCCCGCCAAAACCGGTGTTGCTACGAAACCAGAATGCGAGTGACGTCAATGAGGAGGGAGACAACCACTATTTGAAGATAACAGTCACATTCCCAACAGAAATGGCGGAGGACAGACGTTTTGTATTGAGGAAGGTGGAGGAGAGCTGTAAAAATGGTGTAACAGGGGACACACAAGCCGGACGGGAAGAAAGAAAAGAAAGGCCAAGGGAGCGCATAAAGAAAGATGGGGCTTTACCGGGAGGGCCGCCGGAGGGAGAGAGGGGGCCGATCTCCACCCAAATCCTCGTCCTCACGGTCCCACAGCCGCCCTAGGCACGGGGGAAGGGAGAAAGATAGAAATAAACACCGCCAACGGCCCACTGATGAAACAGTCCACCGGAAAGTAAACAACAAACCCTACAGGAAGAAGGACCGTGCGAAAGACAGCTGGTCAAGAACCCATTCCCACGGCCACTACCCACCGCAACGTTCGGAGGAAGGAGCAGAGCGGACTTTCTCACGGTTGGGTGACGGCCTCATGACAGGGGAAACCCCGGCGGCACAGGCGTGCGGGGAAGGTTCCTGGCTGATGATTGGCCAAGACAACTCAAGGGGGAGGGGTGTGGCCGGGCAGGGGGTGTATAAAGGAGGGACTCATCCCCTGGATTCAGCATTATCGACCATTGATTGGTAGCAGTTAGGACTCAGTAATATGCCTAAGACACACGAAGACGAGAAGTCCGTGCCCATGGTATGGGTAGGGGGAACGCAGATACCAAAGCACAGGTGTGAGATCTGCAGGGAGGAGGGCAAACCGTATGCCTTTGGACACAGCGATGCTTTAAAACGCCATCAGAGGAAGCATGAGGCCGTGCAAGAAGGATACGAGTGCCCCTCCACCGGCTGTGAATACCAGGTCGCCAAAGATTACAAGAATGACCTGGTGCGCCACGTGGAGAGACAGCACCCGGACATAAAAGGATGGGTGCCCCCGAAAGAAACCAAGCAACTGCGGCTGGCTAGTGAAGGGGAGGCGGGGGCCGTTCCAGCACAAACTCCAGGCACCTCCACTTCTACAAAACCCAAGTCTAAAGGCAAACCCTGGAAGGTTAAGGTCCACACTTCAAAAGGGGGGGCTGGGAAGGCGGAGGAGCCGGCCGAGTCCGCCGCCGCAAGCACTTCTAAAACGGAGGCGGTGGTGCCCTCCAGCCAGACACCGGGCAGCGCCTCTATCATATCGTCACTGGTGTCCCCCGGGATAAGCATAGGGGATGAGGAAATGGAGGAGGGGGCCGCAGCGGCCAAATATCTAGAGGAACTGGTAGGACTGAAAGCTCCACCCAATCAGGAACCACCTGTGCAAGGGGTGGCCACCCGGAGTAGTACCGGCAAGGGGCGGAAACGGGTGTCCGAGGAGGCAGTGGAGGAGCCCCCCGACAAAAAGGTGCGCCGGTCCCCCGGTAAGGAGGGAGCCGTCCGCCGTGTTACAGAAATGATTACGGACCCCGTCACCGGTAAATATCAATTGGAGCCAGAGGAGGAGGGAAAGGTTCTCTTTGTTCTTAAATTACTAATGGACAGGTACAGTAAGGAGGGGGAGACCCCGACCAAAACCTTAACTAGACTCCAGAAGGAGTTGCCGGTGGGCACACTGGACATAGCTGAAATAGAAAAGGAATATGATGCGGCTAAGACGGGTATGCCAACACGGAGAACCCAGCTAAAGGTTGGTACTTACGATGACATCACAGACGACGGTTCACAGTCAGCTCAGGAGTCCAGCCCTGAAAAAGGAAAGGCATTTGAAATATCCGGGGGACTGGATTCCAGCCCTGAAAAACTGCCGGAGTACACCTTAAAGGAGGACTGCCCCAAGCCCCACATTGAACCGGAATTACGTACACCTGCTAAGGAAGAGGCCACCTCCACCCCCGACTCCCCGGAGGTGGAGGAGGACATGGGACCAGGTAAACCAGACCCCGAAGACGGAGCCACGGAGATGGTCTCCGCTCCAGCTAAAGTCGGTGAAGAGATCTTTGAATACCCCCCCGGCGTTGCTGGCTACCCTGACCTCGAGGAGCAGTATGCAGCGATGGTCAAAGCTGGCAGAGAGAGGGCCAGGCAGAAGAAGTTAGAGGAACAAAAGAGGTTAGAGAAGGAGAGAGAAATGGAAAGACAGAAGGCTATAGAGGAAAAGAAAGAAGCAGAAGCCAGGGTGGCGGAGGAGAAAAGAGCTTTGCAAGAACAGAAATCTAAAAAGACAAGAGGAGGAAAAGGGAAAGGCCCGGGAAAGAGTAGCCAGAAAACAGGATTAGAAACACTGATGGAGCAGGTTACCGTGCGCACGGGGGAGACCCCGGAAAAGGCTAGTCCACCGGTGGTGCCCCAGACTCCCACCCCCGGAACGCGGCGCAGCCTTGAGGAAATATTACTGAGTACATTAACTCCCACGGGCCAGCGCCCCAAGACCCTGGCAAAAACGAGCTCCGGCAGCAAACCCATGGACAATGAGGGGAAACCCGTTGGAGTAACCCCCCAACAAAAAGGCAAGATGGCCGGGAGAGCAAAAGGGAGGCCTGACTTAGTGCATTACCCCAGGACAGTTACTGTTGGATTGGAGGGGCTGGTGGTGCAGTCTCCCAAGGGGGACTTTCTCTTACAAATCGAAGCTGGGGAGGAGGCGGGACACATGGAGACTATGGTGTTGGTGCCGGAGGGGGTGGAGACGGTTCAGGGGAGTGTGGAGGATGAGGACCCTTTAGGCCCACCAACCTCCGAACGTGTTATAATAGTGACAGACGCCCAGGTGGTACCCATACCTGACGGGGGCGTGGCTCCCACACAAGGAGTAGTGTCTGTAAGCCACGTGGTGGTTACCCCTCCCCCGGCTCCAGACTCTGATAAAAGAGTAGAGGTGGAAGAGAACTTGATGCCCTGGAACGAGGACTTCACAGGCCCCCGTGAGCTGCAGGAGTATACAAGGCGCTTGCGGAACCCGGGGAACTTGGGGCCCGAGATGAGAGTGGTGCCGGGGGGTGTGTGCAGCTCGGCAGTGCAAAGCTTGGCTGACGGTGATGTGGAACTGGTTCAGGTGACCCGAACCAGGTATGCCCAGGCTTCCAGGGGGGGACCGTGCTCCAGATGCGGGCAGCCATGGCCTATTACCCCGAAGGCCCCGGAGAAGGAGGAGGGAGAGGAGGAGGAAGCCTCTACGAGCACCCAGTAAAAAGGGTAAGTGTCTCTTCCGGTGTATCTACGGCGGGGGAAGCGGAAACTCCAGTACAGGAGGGCGACGGCGGAGGTCGGTGGGAGAAGAAGGAGGGAGGGCGGTGATGCAGCCGGGTCGGAGGGTGACTGCGGGATAAGCTGGGACAACGTGGAATGCACCCAAGTAATCTATGGGTGTAAGCCAGTACAGGCTGGGGGAGCAGTAGCACCTTAAATGAAGAACAAAATGCATCAGTTCCGGTGGGGTAGGCAGTACAAGTGCCTTACCTTGTGTTGCAGACCTGGTTGAGCCGCGGGGGCGGCATCCGGAGGCAGGCGGAGGAGAGACGGCAACAACTGGAGGAAGGTGGCCGTCGGTGGACGGTTCGGAGGACCGGTGGACGGTTCGGTGGATGAGTCGGAGGCATCTCGGCGGTGGCAGTGATGTTGTATTGGCCTTGAAGGCAGCAGTTGTATAATAGTTTAAACCATTTGTAAATTATGAAGCTATCCGGTGGAGCATGCTATAAGTATTGATACTGTGTATACTGTATGATTATCTATATTGCTCAATGTATTTTTAAAGTTAATAATGACAAACACCCAGGGGCCATGGTGTATAACTGTTTATTCAAAATTGGATACCCATCTGCAGGAGGGTACTTTGACATTCTTTCCCAGTACGATTGTTAATTAGTTGGGGAGAGTGTGGCATAGACCGAGCCGACGTCGGTGGATCCCGAAACCATCCTGGCATGGGGGCGGGGGAAGCCGGCGGAGGCGGAGTCACGTCAGCATTGTGTAAAGTTATTCGGAGTAGCGTCTCCGGCGGCGGTGTATGTTGTACATACACCAGCGCCGGTGGACTTGCAAGTGTATAAATACTGGAGGTGTCCCTACGGGCAGTCAGTCTGGGTTTGGGGTGGCTATAAGACACACCTGCACTTGCTCCAGAGAGGAGGAAAAGAGGCATATATAGAGATATACTTAGCTGGTGTGGCAGAGCAAGCCAGGCAATAAAGGATACACGTTAATTATACTTGTCCGAGTTACTGGTCGTCATTCTCTTATCCGGAGGAGCTTAAAATACGCTACAATATATATATATATATGTACATATATATATATATATATATATATGTACATACACCGTCTATATATATATATTTATATGTATATGGAAAAATGGAAAAGTATATACCTTCCTCGAGTAGATCCCCCTCCCTTACTGCAGCCATAGCTGAACTCGGCATTGGGATGTCAGCATAATTTGGTTTTTCTGAACGGTTTGGGTCATAGCAGGAGTTCAGGTCCGACCGAGGACCACCGTCTAATCCAGGGGGCTTCAGTCCGGGTATTCCTGGAACCAAAATAACATTTATATATATCTGTTCCATACAATATATTGTCATATGTAGGTGAAGGGTATTGTTGGCAATGCCTGAACATGAGCAGGGTGTCGCGCTACTGCATACATAAGTACAGCATAGTGATGGATAACAGATGTCGCATATATGGTATTATGTGGAATATAGATGAAATAAAGACAGATGTATAGACGGAAATTCAGTTCTCACCTAGCACAACATCTTGGCCTGCATAGTCACATGCCTGCTGCTCCAAAGAGGTCAGATAATCCTCATCGTCACGCTGACCACTCCCGCTTTTATACTTAGAGTCTATCACCTGTCTCTAAAAAAAAAGTGGGAAAGGTACACATAATAGACAATACATCTCTCTGAAGATTTTTCCGAAATATTAATCTTTAAATAACATAATTCATTATTTTCAGAGATACTAACAAATCACAGATATATAGAGCATAATGATACAGTAGAATCTAAAAGGGACAGGGTATTCCTACCTTTTTCTTAGCCTTTTGAACAAAATACCCAAGCTTGTCCTGACACTGCTCACGTGTCCTATGCCTTCCTCCATTAGAATTAACATAGTCTGAAATATAGGAAGGAGAACTTACATGTTAAAGATATCACCTTTACGTCAACAGATTTGTTATATTTCTATCAAAAAAGGAAAGGCAAATTATGTATTCTACCAAGGTCAGACAACATGCATATCAGACTGAACATAAGAGGAATACATAAAAAGAAACAAATTTTAAAGGAATATAACCTCACCTCTTAGTTCCTCCCACGCCATTTTCTTTAGTTCCTTTCCGACAGAGCTATGTTTGAAGGGCCCTTTAAGTACTGGCTTAAGATGGTTAGCACCCTTCAAAAAGGAATCAAGCTCGTCTTCCCTCCAGTGTTCTCCTTTCTTAGGGGTAGGGACCCCCCCTTTTGTGGCACTTTTAGGCATGGAACCGCTAACAGAAGCTGCAGGAAGACCTACTCCAGGAGACCTACCACATCCCCTTCGATTACTTTGGTTCAGAGATGATCTACCGCGTCCTGATATGTCAGGAGAAGGTGACCCACGTCCCCTCCCCCGGCCAGAAGTAGTGGATCCTCTAGCCCTGCCTCGTGATCTTTTGTTACCTCTACCTCTAGGAACAGAGGATTCAGGGACCGGAAAATATGTGGGGTCTAGGTTTTCAGAGCCTTTTTTTCGTTGACTGTAGGAGCTGGGTTTGGAAGAAGAAAAGGATGGATGGGATGAGCTTGGAGGCTTTCCCTTTTGCCTCTTCATGCTGAGATTCTGCCGCTTAAGCAAGCCGCACATGTATGCAATTGCTTGCTCTCCAGCATCGCCCGGGTAGTTCTCAGGTCGCTCTTCGTCATCGTTCAACTCGTCGTCCTCATACATAGTTTCTACTCCCTCATCTTCGTCCTCGTCTTTGTCAGATTCCTGGAAAAGAAAAAAGAAATAAAGTTTAATAGACACCTTGTAATATAGTATAAGGGAAAATAAAATATAGTCTGAGAGCTGAAGAACTATTTATTATTCTACATTAAATATATACTTAAAAAAAGAAGAGGAATAGGTTTACAAAAAATAAATTTAGTTTTTTTCAATGCCATAAGAGAAAAGAGAGAAAAAATGTATTCAGGGAGTAATTTTTGACTCATACCTCTAAGTCAGGGTCACTTTCTTGACCCGTAAGCCTTCTGTTCTCTCGGAGGAGGGCTTTAAGATTCGTCACATTCTCCATTAACTCATTGAAATTCTGAAAATTAGAATAAAAAGAAGGGATTAACCAAAAAAAAGCTCTATATGAAGCCAATGGAACTTACTTTGTATTTTAACGTACACCGCCCATATGCCTTTGAAGGGACGGCATTAGAAAATTTCTTTATTCTTTATAAAAATTTGAAGAAGTTCTCTTTATCAATTTGGACATCACAGAAAAAAACAAAAGGGGGGCATATTTGGAATAAAATTAAAGCTTACGGTGCAAGAAAAGGTAAAAACATGGCAACATGTACAACCTAGAAAATTGCCTGATGGACATTGCTTAACATTATGCAAAATTTAATATTTTGTGACTTAGATGAGAGTAAGAGTCTAATTAGGCTGGGTAGTTGTGTTATGACGTCATACGGGGAAACCGGAAAGGGGTTCCCCCGTTCTCATAAGTTGAACGCGGCTTTTACGAAAAAAAAAGCTTCGCGGAGCCAACATACGGAGGGTCCGCATGTGTATACGGACTGTCCGCATGTGTATACGGACTGTCCACATGTGGGGAGCCGTATGTTAAAATAAAATGCCACATTTAGAGATAAAAGTCCGTATCCTGTGTCTCACATACGGACAGGACACAGCCACCTTTGAGAAACAGTTTTTGACATAAATATTTTTCTCCCACATGAGGTCCGCATGTGGAGGCCGTATATGTATAATTCAATACCTATGAGGTGAAACATCCTCCAGGTATTAATTGAGGAAGAGACCAAGCATCAATTTGACTAACTTCCCCCTATAGTCAACTGAACATGATTTTGCCTTTGTCTTGATATTTTATATATATATATATATATATATATATATATATATATATATATATGGTACTTTATACACCAGGAAGCTGTTTTTCCACATAGATGTATATAAGCACATGCGGAGGCTGAAATGCGGGACCTATGTGGGATAATTTTTTAATAACCTGCTCTAGGGCAGGTGGTATCCTACATATGGCCCTCTTTCCTCCATATGTGGCATTTTATAGGTTCATATGGGGTTTTCTGGAATGTAAACTATTTTCGCCATTAAGCCTTATATATCAATTAATTTCTGTATATTAGGCTTTTATATACGGACATTACACGGGGGTCATTTAAAAACAATTCCATTGAGGTATTCAGAGCCCCATATACAGACCTCATGTGGGATTATCACTTTCTGTACCTTAAACAAAAACACATTTTTGTCCGCATCCAGATGCGGAGGGCCATGTCCACTGAGGCATGATGTGGAAATCTGAACAAAAAAGGTTTTTAGACATAGGGGGGGGGCGTATGTGACATATGGACCCCCGTATGTATGAGGAAAAACGGCCTCCAGAGTATATATACATAATATGTAAGGACAGATGATCAGTCATTTGGGAATAATTAAAAGTGTTTCACAGTTTCACAACAAGCAGTTACTCGTATTGGAACACAAGAGTGGTCCTTTAGAAACAGCTGTCAATTAGACATAGGGGCAGTAATCAAGATCAGTTGTTAGGTCACTCACAGGCCAATCATACACTAGTAAGATCGATCACCCATGTGCAGAATGTGTCTTTACTTCGTAATTTCAAGATAGAAAAGGGTATAATTAAAAGGCACTTCATTTCCATATATATGTGGATCAACAAGGGAAAGGACCTAGTTTTAGCAACCAGGGGGCTTCACAGAGCTAAACAAGTGAAAAATAGAAGTAAAATCATTCTAGGCCAATTTTTTATGCTGAATTGGATGAACCTGTTAAGCAAGTTCTATTTTTGTTGAAAACATTCCATTTTAGGAATATAAAAAGAATGTTTTAGAGCCAGAATGGCTGCTTTTGTTGATTTGTGTTGCCATGGCAATGTCAATTCTACTACAAATTGAAGAGGTGCACCTTACGTCAAAAGTCCACTCTTGAGTATTGGCCAGAGGGATGATTTTGGTATTAACAGAAAGAAAATCCCATATCAAAAGTTATGAGCAAAAGTGTAAAGATTTGATGGTTATGAGCTAATTAGCATGATAATATTATGGAAAATTTTCTTAATACCCAGCTATAGAGTTTATTGGCAACAGGGATAGAATGATAGGTACCCAAATTCATGATGCCATTAATTTTCTCTAAACCCAAAAGACATAATTATTGTCTAATGTGTTACACCATTGGAAAGCTTGTGATCTTACGTTTAAAATACCCTTTTCCTTGACTGTTCACATATGTGACTCAATATAGCAGAGTGGAACTTATGTCGCACCTTAGACATTTCTAGTTAGCTATATCATGTTGTAGAGCAAATCAATACCTTTCTTTAGAGCTCTTGCATGAGTCTCTACCCAAAATCTAAGTATTTTATTTTATTTTTACACTATATATAAAAATGGGTTACTAGATCGCTGGTTGTAAAATCAGAATTTTTGACTGCTTCAAGCTAGAGTACCCTTGGGGTAAGAGATGAAGCAAAATTTTCAGGCTGCGAAGCCATTAGAAAAGTGCCAGCTAACTCAACCGGCTATATATATATATATACATGTCAACAGAAATATTTTCAGTATTATCAAGTAATTTTCCTACTTGACTGATGCCAAAATTTCATCCTGAACTTCTTTCTTAGTCATATACTCTGGTTAAACATTTTATAGTCTCAAAATCATCAGGCAAGCTTAAATTTCCGCCATTTTGGATCTTGATCCAAAGAGAACAGCCCCTTTTGCAGCATAAGTGATAAGAGAATATTCTCAATCTGTGTTAATCTGTATTGTATTCATCAAGATCTTCATTTTAATGGGTCATACATCAAGATCTGATATATAGTTCTTGAGATGTTCTCAAAAGTTTAAAACTCCGAGAGAACATGCTGTGATGTTGCTGTTGTGGCAGCAAACACATCACTAGGCAACATCATGTTACTAGGCAACGTCACATCACTAGGCAACGTCACATCACTAGGCAACGTCACATCACTAGGTAGCATCACTAAGCACTGGTGGCATCACAACAAAAGTGGCGTGACAATGGGGCACAAAAGTGGCGTGACAATGGGGCACAATGTGCCATGGCAATGGGGCACAGGGGATACAGTTTGCCCCCACTGGCTAGTGGCGAAGCCACTAGTTCTATGTTAAAAACGTTAGGAGTGCTATTTTGAGCTATGCATGAGGTTGCGAGGGGCTTGTGAGAAATTGGTGAGCACATCAGTCACTGCTCACCCTAGCAACAGGTACTTGTATTTGAGATATCAATGTGAAATCTTCAGCAGTTGTTCCTAACATATAGATCTCGTACATAGTCAAAAACAGGGTATAATTGGAGAAATATTTTTATTCATGCAACATCATCAAATAACATGCACAATTTCCTGAAATAATTACTGAATTAATGGTTTAGTTGAATAGTCTGTGCACAATACCTGTTCCTTGTGTAGTTTGGAGACAGCTCACACATTCTGAAGGTATATCATCATTGTCTTTTGAGTGTTTACACCTCATAATAACAATTAAAGGTAGAATCCAAGTGGTGAGTGGGCTTATTCATGTTAAATGTTCACACCAATTTAGATCCAAGTGGTGGGTGTGCTCCACTGTGTTCAATGTTTTCACCAATTGAAATAATAAAATAGATAAAATAAATACATCTCAAATGTTGAGTCTATAATGTTCAAAGTTGAGATCAGCACCATAGTGTGCAGTGCATGTGATTCTAACTAGAATCACTTGCACATGCAGGCACAAGTGCAAGTGATTTTAGTCAGAATCGTCAGTTGATTCATCTTCTGATGAAGGGCTCCTGGCCCTGTTCCTTGATGGGGCACCTTTAGGTCATCCTCTTGATTTAGGCTCCTGTTCTTGGCATTGAGCACTGCCTCTGCCTTTGTCCCTGCCCCTGCCCCTGCCTCTGCCCCCTGCCTCTACCAGGACCAGCAGGTGCCTCCTGTTCTGCTTGTTCACCATTACCTCTGCCCCTTCCTCTAGCCCTAGCCTGCCTCTGGCCCTGCCCCTTCCACGGCCTCTGAATGACTCTTGTTCTGGCTGTTGGCCCTTGGTCTCATTATCCTTTTGTCCTGAGCTTGTCCCTGGCTTTTCTACTGCTGGCTTAGGACAGGTGATGTCTCTGGTTGAACTGGTGCAGAAGTCCCTAATTTTCTCAAACAAGTACCATTGCCTGAAGGGTGGGAGACCTGGAGATGGGATGATGGCAGGCATGCCCTGAGGAACCTCTCCTACTTCCTTTGTCAAGATGTTACAGAAGACAGGGTTTTCATCCACCACCTTTTTCATGGCAACCTGTCCCAGGTGCTCATGAGTGAACTCAAATTGATGGTACTGCCAGTCCCTGCCTTGCTGAAAGTTGAGAGACAACGGCCTTCATGTCATCTAGAATAGATACATCACTCTTTCTGAACTTCTGCTTAAGAAGCCCAAAACACCAGTCTGGTGCAAATTTTGTGTGCCCTGTGATGAGAAAGTTCAGAGTGATGGTTATGTTTAGCCAAGTCAGACACCGCCACATCAAGTACGCCTACATGTATTTGTTTTTATTTTGTCTGCTGCAATTGTCATAATGTAAATCCAAGTGCTTGGCACCCAGAGAATACTGTTCAAAATAATGGTGGAGATATGAGATTGCAGCGGAAGCCTTACAACTGCAGTGGGATTTGTCTGTCAGGTAGTTCACCTGCCTTGGTCCTGCTTCCATACAGACACCAAAGATGCCACACTTCCTAGGCACTAGAAAGTATAAGGGACCAGGTTGCATAGGGTACAATGATAGATACATGTACCCGGTAATGTCTGCTGCATGGAGGATGAGGGCTAAGGGGAGGTGAACCTACTTCCCTGTAATCTGCCTTAGCCTTGGCTACTTAGTCTTGGTAGTATGTCCTTTCCTTTGCTACTACCTCTAGATGTTCTGTCTGCTTCCGAAGTTTTGCTTCCTTGACTTTCTCGGGAAAGCAGCTGGACTGGTGAATATCTCTGTTATTTCTTTGACATTCCCAAAAGAGGTCAGTCATTGGCCTAGCACACTATACCAGGGAGAAGCTTGCGCCACAAACTCCTGAAAGTAGACAGGGCAGCAGCTCTTTGCTCAACATCCACCATGGCCTTCTCATACAGCCTGTACATGTCAGCTTTGGTGTGAGAAGAGGGGAGAAGTAAGATGTCATCCCTCTTGTTCGATGGTATTCTCCCTGGTAGAGCAATGGCGTGTATCTCAGCATGGGACTTGATGAAGGCAACCACACTTTGAACATCACTCAGTTCCGGTGACTTGGCTTTCAGCTTTCCTGGGCTGATACTGAAACAAAAAAAATTTAAATTGTAATCATTGAGGATTTAAAGCGCATGTATGATTCATATGAAAAGATTAGGTACTCAGCTGTTTATTGGAAAAAATACATACATTATGGTGAACCTGACCTGTCATCTAAACAATTTAGAAAATGATATTGACACTGCACTTTACGATACAAAAATGCAAAGGTGTGCTGGCAGACCTGCTTATTACCTAGTCTCTAGTATGTCCTAGTGCGCTCACAGTCCTTCTTCCCTTTTTTAAACAGCATGTTGAGCTCATTTGTTAAGTTAACATGAAAAAACATTATTTTCACAATTCTTGCCATAATAATAAATAAAGATCTCTAGACCTAAAGTGTATTTACAATAATTATCAATTGAATGATCTGAACCATATTTGAATTTCAACTTAAATTTCAATGATTTTAATAAGATATTGAAAATCAAGTAATGAGGAGAATTTAATACAGTTATTGTAGAAAAGCTTACCTCTGTTAAACTGGGCAACTTCCTCACATTTCTCTCTAAACTCATCAGATGTAAACATGGTACTACAGGGTTTATTGTCATCCCAGTGCTGACAGCTACACCTGAAAATTATAGAAAGATAATAGCTAGTCCATTTATAAAATGAATGTGATAGTCAAATCCTATATCAGACAGGCACTACATGTGGGAAGATGAGGAAAAAGGACCCTCCCTGCGGAATTTTTAGTACTGGATTTGGCCACTAGGGCAGCTACAGAGGCTAAAAACATGAAAAATAGACCAAAAAAAGCTCTTATGTATTTTTTTTACACAGAAAAAGGTGGTTTGCTCAAAAGCGTTCTATATCTGGCACTTCCTGTATATTTGGAATGTAAATGGAATGTTTTGAATCCAAAACAAGGCCTAAATGAGGGTTTTCAGAGAAATGTGTTGCCATGGCAACCAAAATTATATTCCAAATAGAAAAAAATAATGTCAACTGATAGAATGATTCATCGAGATTCATACGCTGAAAAAAGCATAAAGATACCATCTCCAAAGCTATGCCCAAATGTATGTTAAGGGATGGCCATTTTTTATTTGATTATTTAAATCATTATGCTAATTAGATGCCTGATTTAATTAAAACAATGAATGATAGAGCTTTTTGGCTGTATTGATAGAGTCATGTCATTCCATTTTTGTGAAGCAATATCTCCAAGACTAGAAGGGCTATCTTAAAGTGTTATATCTCATTTTAAAACTGATAACATCAATTTTGAATTTCATACTCAACCTCGGAGGACCCTTTTCCCCTCATCTGTCCACACATAACAATTTGTGAAAGAACACAAACTCATATGTTTCTTGATATCTTATCTAGGTCATGGTGGCATCCCCTGAATAGATTCATATCTATGTGATGAAATAATAGCACTTGTGTAAGTTCTTACAGTCATAGACATGCACAAAGGTGTTGTGAACACAATGGTATTGCTTGATTTCATTTTGGGGATCTAAACCTAAGAGGACACAGGAGAATAAAACCACTTGCTACTTTGCCATGAAAAATTTGCCATTTGCCTGAAGTTGTCACTCAATGCCTTCTCTTTATCACACCACTCCTGCACTTGATCAGATATAACTAGAGCCATATCTTCCACATTAGATGATTCCTCAACATCCTTCCCAACATTTTCCTCAGTCTCAGAGTCACTATTCGAGTCAGAATCCTCAGAATTGTCAAACTTGTCAGGGAATGTAAAAATAATAATTGACAACCTGATGCCCTTGTTCCTGGTCGGCCACAGCTGACAATAGGTTTGCCCTTGGGTAGATAAATTCATGCCACAGAAAAAGCGTACCAAACATGGACATGGGGCTCCAGATGGGGAGCCACTGTCTGGGCATCAAAATAGAGTAAAAATGCGTCGCCAATGCGTCCTCCCCGGCCTTTGTTCATGACGAAATGTTAGTGTAGGGTGTCTAAAATTGTGAAATTAGCACTGTTAGGAATTTAACTTAGATATGAAAGTCTAGGGTTAGGTTGTCAACACTATAAACTAAAGGAATCCGCTGAAAACAAAATACTCAGACCAACAATACTCGTACATAGTTTGTGAGTTTTGTTTTCATATATTCCTTAACAAAATCTAATGCTGCTGTGTATTTTGTGAGAGAACATTTAGCACATGGCCAAATATGGCGTTTGGCTTCTTGTGTTACATCATCCTTTAAATAATTTCTATATGATCTACCAGGTGTAGTCTCGACTGGATTCTTTGGACTTTTTTCTGTTTCTTAATGACAAAGATTGGAAAATGATCCCGGAATTTTGAATTCATAACTCCATATTTATCTTCATGAATGCAATTGGTGTAGATGTGGCCAAGAAGTTATTTCCTGAAGGTGTGAAAGTAGGTGTATTTTGTATTAAGATATTTTAGTTTGGCTCTAGGCAAGAATCTAGAGAGTTTTTTGTTTTTTTTTAATTTGGCAGAATTTCAACTTTTTTGTTAATATTGATATCACCTAAGATCCAAATCTCCTTATTTGCAGACTCAGTGAGATGGACAAGTTCCAGCAATTCATCAACTATACAGATGTTCGGGATACAAACTGTGGATGGAGAATATAACACTCCCACCTAGTGGAGTTAAGGATCTGGAGAAAATGTTATCAGAAATGGCGTGGGTATCATGCCCTCAAATACCTGCAGGGGACCAGCGAAAGGCCCTACCAGTTTCTAGATCACAAACTTACAAGGAAACACTCTTGCCACCAGCCCAGTGTAGGACCATTAGGACCTAACATGTTATTTATGCTTTACATGTTATTGAGAATTCTTAACACACTTCTAGTTTTTATTAGACTTATATTCATAATCATCCCTTGCGTGCTCTAAATTGGGATAAAAGGGTAAATGATGATTGTTCGGTTTCTTTCTTCTGTAATGTACTTAGGTTGATGAATCCTAATCTGCTACCTCTGACAAAAACCGACTCTGCCTGATTGAATGAAGCTATCCTCGTAATCCATGCATATTATGAGTCTCCCAACCATCGGTTCCCCAAATGGCGCGTATCCAATCTGCTGGATAATGACTGTAAACCCAGTGGGGAAATCATGTGGAAGTTTGTCAAAGTTTTGGAAATTATCATCATAGTGTAGACGTCCCCGAGGTCCCATCAGTGACAGCCATGGCCGGATCGATTATAACCTAAACAGTAGGGTACTTGAGAAATTATTGATACATAATGTGTAAATAACATTTTGTTGTGTGGTGATGTATGTTTCACAATAATGTTATAGACACTTAAATCATAGGGAAATTCCGACGAAGACCTCTGACCACAACCACTATTCTAGTAAAGGTCAAGTTTACTTATTTTCAGGAATAGCCTAGAGAAATAAAGAAGTGAAAAATCCATGCTGATAAGTATGTAAGATCAAAGGTGGAGAGTCATAGTGCATTTCCTGTCGGGCATTGGGGGGGGGTACTGGTGGAGGAAGCCGTATGGGGCTATTGCAGGATTACCTTCTGAAGATGCCCCAATAAAAAGCATCTATTGTAGTAATTTAATGTTCAGGTAGAAGCCTGAGAATCCTATAGTCTAGTTCACCAAACTTTAGTTTGACGTAGCAGGTTGGGAGTACTAAACTTACTTTTTCCTGGATTTTAGCTAAGAAATGCTGTAGTTTAGTCAAAGGTTGTCCGATTTACACAATATTTGAAGTGTATGAAAGACAAAGCTCAGGCCAGGGAAAATATTTTTGTCTTTATGTAATGCACATGCAATTTTCTACCATATTACAAAGAATGGATTTAAACATCAGTAGTTTAAGTTAAGTAGCTGCTGTCCAAATTCGGCCCTAAATATTCCCATAAAATTGTATTGGCCATGATTTTTCAACAAATGTGGACAGCCATGGGAAAAGGGACCTCCAAAGAAAAAGTCTATTTTAAACATAAAGTCATAAGCTTCACATTAGTCTATACTTAGTTTTCACGACATGACATTATAAATATGGGTGCCCATCACCCTATTCTCATAGGGAATAGGCTCTATATATAATTAATTAGGAGATATTAATTAAAATTTGCATGATTATGCTAATTAGCAAATAATGCTACAATTTCAACATTTTTAGTTATAACTTTGGATCTAGATATGGGATTTTCATTCTGTTTTCACTATAAATATCTCTGTGAGAAGATTAATCAGAGGGATTCTCTGATTTTTCAATTTGGAATGGAATTTATGTTACAATGGCAACCAACATAAACAAATACAGTCATTTTGGCACTAAAACGTTCTTCATTCAAAATATAGAATTTTGAAAATAGTTTTATTGTATTCCTCATCAAAAAGTACCTTTAGTCAATTTTTTTTTCAATTTTTCACTTATTTAGCCCTGTAGGTCCCCCTGCTGGTGGTCAAAACCGGTACTAAAATCCTGCAGGGAGGCTCATGTCCCTGTGTTGATCCACAAATAGAAAGGTAAAAGGTCGAATCCCATATGGGGAATTAGGGATGCAATATCTTTGCGAATTTGCCCTTTACGTTCTAGGGGCCGTCCTGGGCCCCTAGATTGCAAGGATAGCTGCCTAATATGTATTAATTCACTGTTGGATTCAATATAAGTTGAGCAATCCTTGCGATTTAGGGGCCCGGAACACCCCTAGAACACAAAGGACAAAATCACAAAGATATTTGAATCCTAAATCGCGATGTGGGATTCGGCCTAAATTGACACAGAGGTTTGCAAAAAGTATGATTTTTTCAGTATTTTCAAGAGCACCATAGATATACAGCTTCCCCTGCCTTCACACGGATCTGAGTGACAAAAAAGGATGAGTTTTTGCTTAGAAACAACTATTATAATCACTAAACGTCTTCTACATCCATCTCTTCCTCCTCCGCAAAATTCTCATCCATAAACCAATTTTGTTGTGATTGTGGATTGCCACAGGTCAATGAATCCAACCTCTGGCATTTATAGAATATAGTGCAGTACATTCCTGCTCAATACCAAGAACATTATTCTCTTGTTTGCACATGAATCTGATGAAGTTGGTAGGACAAGAGATCCTGTTCTGGGGTGATTTGACCACCCAAGCAATGGAAGGTCTTCTTCTGGAGGTTCTGAAGACATCGAAGCCCTCCAGAAGCATGACTGGTAATCATCTAGTTTCATCTGAAGTTTGAAGGCTACCTTGCTTGGGGGAAGAAATGTCACACTAAACCTTTTGGACATCCTTCTGCCTATCTGTTTTTGCCAACCTGTAAGCCTCTCACCAGATATGGTTCCATTACGGTCATGTCCATAATAACAGTAAATTGGCAAGTGTGGAACATTTCAACTATTTAGGTGTTGTCATAGATTTTTATTTAAATTTTAAAGCTCATTGTAAGAAGGTGGACTCCCAAGGTACAGCTAGGTTGAAACAGTTGAGAAATATTGTTAAATATTTGGATAACAAAACAAGTCTACAGATATACAAATCAATGATTGTTCCTTTAGTGGAATACTGCAGTTATATTCTTGAAAGTGGTCCTGTTACATTGGTAGACCATTTGGATATAATACAAAATCATTGTTTGCGAGCCTGCGAAAAAATAAGACACCCACAAGATGTACATGTAGCAGATTTGTTGACGTTGTGTAATGTCTATACATTAGTTAAGTGAAGGAAAAATGTACTAGCATGTATGATGTATAAATATGTACAAGATAAAGAAAACATGGTAGTATCAACAAGAGTTCTAAGAGGTAATGAAAAAAAAAAAATAAGAGTAAACCGACCTCGTCTTGAATTATGTAGAAAAATTCCTCTGTACAGGGGTACCATTGTTTGGGACCTGCTACCGGTAAATGTTCAAAGAAGTGAAAACATGCAAGTATTTAAGAAAACTCTATGTAGAAATTTATTGTAACCTGGGTATTATTGTATAGATGTGTAGGGGCTCGTAGATCGTGATATAGTGTGAGCGTCTTCCTTGAGAGGGCGTTTCGAGCAGTGCGCCCATCACCGGTAGTCACTAGAGGTCTTTACGACCCCTGGTCACTGCGGGGTGGTGGCAGCACTGTTCCCCTTGCTCCAGCTCCTACCTGGGGCCGGGGAAGGCGTTAGTCTGGCTCTGACTGTCGACGGAGTCGGACCACCTTTTACCTAACTTAAGATTCCATTAAGCGATACATATCAAGGTAGATGTAAACCATACACCGAAATAAACACGTGCCAGTTGCACTAACCCGAGATCCCTTGTCTGGTCTTAACGTCGAACTATCCAAGACATATATCCGAACCATTACACTGGTGCCGTTCTTGGTGTAAGTGCGTGGCCCTGGAGGCCGAACATGCGCACGATGGATCTCGAGATGGAAGTTCGAATATCTCGGGATCCACAGCGAATGACACTGCTCATGCTAACGATACAAGCCGAATCCAAATGAAAGGGTACACCTCTATAAGCAGACCTAAAGTAGCGAGGGTAGTTCGTAACCTAAAGTCCGAAGAGATGCCCGCTCCAATCACGAATTCTACATACAGAATAAGTACAGATTCCATAGAACAATTGACACCAATTACGATGATGACTTTAGATGCTCAACGAGCAGCCTCGACTCGAGCTGAAACCCAAACTGCGGACCCCCGTCGACCCTTAGATGCCGTTAACATTTCGGTATTTGACATAGGGGGCTCGAGAAACATTAATGAGTCGGCAGCTGAATACTTGCGCGAGCAAGCCAAGTTAAGCATCGATGCAATGAACAGAGTCCACCTGCACCAAGGTTTACCAAGAGTAGAAGACTCTTGAGACTTAGGAATCTGGAAAAACAATGCGACCAGTATGAAACTGATCAACAACGAATGATGGATAACATCTAGGAACTTGAAGAAAGAACTGGACTGAAAGAACAAATAAATCGAGACCTCGAACGACAAATGCGTGTCATTCAAAAGAAACTCGAACTCGCTTAAGCAGAGTGGGAGAATGAGAAACTTAAACAAGAAGTTGGTTTAGAGGAACAGGAAGCTATATAGCTACTTCCACCATCCGTAATATCGAATTGAGAAAAGAGGCCGACCAAATAAGAGCCGAAATGGAACAATATAAATATGAGGCAAACAAGCTTTTAGAGATCCGAGATCAATGCATCTTGAAGAATGAGGACATAATGGAGTCTATGAAAGATAGTAACCAAGACCTATTTTTGAAACAGCAAGAGCTGTTTCTCGAAATAGCCAATTTGACAAAAAGAAAAACTGCCCTCAATACATATGTGTCAGGAATAGAGAATAGTGGTCAAACTGACAAGACATGTCTCGAGGAACAAGATAAATCTTTCGAAACAGACACGAGTGTATCAGTAACACAAATGGACATACTTTATCACCAAGAAACGTCTAACAAGGACATACCTTCTGACGCTACTTTTATAAAAGGAACTACACCTTTAGCAACCTCGACGCCAGCCGAAGCTTTAAAGAAGCCAGACTGATATGACCCATTTGTAAATGAGAATGCTGATGCACATGTCTGGAACGATGGCGTCTATGACCCCACACATAAATCCAGCCGAGTTGAACCTGAAAAATGCAGAATAAGATTCAGCGTGGCCATCGAGTTACCATGTAAAGAGGATGACATCCCGAATGAACCCAACACTCAGTTTGAGAAGGACGGACACTTCGAGCTATCATATGATGACAACTCAGTGGACGAATCCAAACTCTTAGGCACAGGGAACCAAGGTGCAACAGTGGACAGTACACCTAGCACTACCAGAGGCCCGACTACACCCCATCCAGGGGCTGGTGGTGCCACGGGGGGGACTTCGAGGCATAGATTCAGGAGCAGCGTGCTGGAGGATATGCTAAATCAATTGGCTAACACCTCGAACACTGCACATAGTGAAGAGACCATCAGAGAATGGAGCGTCAACCAATGTCAAAAGTTGGTACATACAAATAACTCAGCTAGACGACAAGCCATTCTGCCAAAGATTTACGAGGGTGTAAAAACCTGGAAAGAATGGTTCTCGAACTTTACTGATGACATGAGATGTAATGCATGGACTCCCGAGGAGGCACTGCCACACCTGATTCACTGCCTGAAACATGGCCCAGGCTGGATAGCTGTCGAAAAGTGGAATGAGGTATACTTCGAAAGAGGTACTTTCCAACAGTTACTTGAGATTGCCAGCATTTTGCTGTACAACTTAGTGAGTGAAGATCCTTTCATGCTCTTCAAGAAGCAAACACAGAAACCTCAAGAATCATTTCGAGCCTACGGGTACGAGTTGCAATCCCTGTTACAGAGGGCTAGGCCAGGAACCAATCCTTCTGACAAATACTTCCTGAACGACTTGTTGCCACAATTCGTACAAGGACATCGAGATGAAGATCAACAGCAAGCAGCTTTAGATGCTTGGAGAGGAAGAAATCCTACCCTGATGGACTTTTTTGAAGGAATTGAGTACTGGACGGTAAAGAAGACCCTCATGGCAGGAAAAGTGGAAATGAAAACCTCGAACACCAAGGTTTGTGCGAATACTAGTACTAGTACGACCCCTATGTCAGGAATACACCAACTGACACACACAGAAACAACCGACAATGATTTCGAGATCATTGAAATTGAGGAGGAGGACGGGAGTATCTCCGCCGTACAAGTAAAGAAAGATGTGAAGCGGAAGTATATTCCTCGAAGTATATACAACCGAAGCGCTAATGAAGCTCGAGGGGAAACAAGACCTACTTCGGATATTCAAACTACCGAAATGGCTGTAAGCCGGCCCCCCAAGGCAACCCTTAGCGAGAGCTCCAGCTCCACCCGAGCCACTGGACATGAAAAAGATGATGGAAGATTTCATGAAAACATTTGCTGAGACTATGTATACCAGACCTGAACGACGAAGGGTGGATCGAAGCAGGCTACGCTGTTACCGCTGTCAGGAAATGGGGCATTATGCTCATGAGTGCACAGCTCCAAAGCCTGTGCTATCCCGAGTCAATTATGTAGAAGAGAAACCTGAAAAGGAAAACTAGAGAGGGTCACATCTGTGGCAAAGGATGTGATCCAAAATTCGAAAAATCTGCCAAAAAGCCATCACTGGTGAGTCCGAGTTAGTTAGAGAGTCAGTACCCTCTGGGGGACTGGTATGTGGGAAGGATCCTCCCACCCCAGTCTGAGCCGGGGACTTTGACGGGGTAGGGACATAGGAAGGTCTGAACCCAGGGAAGAGATCCCGCGTCGAAGAAGAGGGAGGTTGGGTTGAAGAGTTGACGCGTGTGAGTGCGGCACACCTCCCCCCAAACCATCCGTGTGTAACCTTCTTGAAGGGTTTCGGATGGGAGATCGGTGATTCTCAGGAACAACTCTGATTTGCACAGAATTCCTCTCCTCTGGGGGGAAACGATGGTACATTGCTGTATCGGTGAAGGGGCGGACTGGAGAATTTTTGATTGACACAGGTGCCAGCCATTCGTATGTCTCGAGAAAATTCTTCAATCTGGTGTCCCGCAACCATGAAACACTACCTGTTGGTGTTAATGCTTGCACGGCCGACGGTAGCCAGATGCAGACTTTTGGCAAGACGTTCATACAGATCGGAATGGGGGGCTACGAGTATGTGATGAGCCCCACCATTGCCGACATAAGTGAAGATGGGATAATCGGTTTGGATTTCGCAAGCCTGTATGGTGCTGTGTTGGACCCCCGGTTCGGGATGCTGAAAATTTGGCAACCATACAACTACGAGATCCCATGTATATTGAGACATGTATCCTCGGTAGCCACCGTGGTACAGACTGTGAAAATTCCACCTGGAATGACTTTTGATGTCCTATGTTCTTTGAACAATGTTTTTCGAGGTTCGAAAGCTATCTTCGAACCCAATCCTGAGGTATTGTCTAGCCTACAGCTAGACTCTGTTGACACTCTAGTGGGAAATGGATCATGGACTGTAGTCCCTATCATGAACAGAGGACGAACCCCTGTCTACTTGAAAAAAAATGAGAAAATGTGATATGTCCCTAACTGAACATATCTCGGAAGCTCAATTCCGGACTGAACTGCCTGAGGGCGTAGTCCGAGGATTACCAGATGACCTAAGAAAATTAGTGGACGATTCTTCCCTGAGACACAATTTGGAGAAAGAAAGGCTTCGAGCTTTGCTTGCTACATACCACGAGGCCTTCGGGAAACCTGGAGGCTCGGTAGGTCGTACTAGCAAGGTGTTACACACGATTGACACCGGCAATGCGAAGCCGTTCAAAATACCCTATGGGAGATTACCACTGAAAAAGAAAGTGGAGGCCAAAAGGCAAATTCTCGAGCAGCTGGAAAAGGGGTTATTGTGCCGATTTTGCATAGATTACCGGAAGTTGAATGGTCTGACTAAAAAGAATCCCTTGTCAAGGATAGACGAGACTTTAGACTCCTTAGGAGGAAACAAATATTTCTGTACCCTGGACCTTCAGTCCGGGTATTGGCAGATCGGGATGAACCCAAAGGACATGGAGAAAATTGCTTTCTCGAGCCACATGGGTTTATTCCAATACAATGTTTTACCTTTTGGGCTGTGTAATGCACCAGCTACTTTCGAAGCTATGATGGAGGAGATGCTAAGCGACCTTTTCTGGAAGAGTTGTTTAGTATACCTCGAGGATGTTATAGTCTTCAGGAAGACTTTCAAGGACTGTATAAACAACCTCGATTTAGTCTTAAAGAGAATATTAGCAAATGGTCTGAAATTAAGGGCTAAGAAATGTAAGAAATGTGGTAAGAATAAGCCTGGTCCCGGGATGGGGAAAATGCCTCTGATGCAAGAGCTGTTCGGCATCCTATTTGCTCCAGTAGCAATCAACATCATCAGCGGAATCGAACCTACACCACGGGGAAATACCTGTATGATGGTAGTTACCGACTACTATACCAAGTACACTTGAGTATACCCTCTACCCGATCACAAGGCAGCTACTTGTGCTAGTGCCTTCGTGAGAGGATGGGTCCTACATTTAGGTGCACCATTAATGATGCACAGTGATCAAGGATGAGAATTCTTGTCTAACTTATGGCAGGAAATGTGCCATTATTTAGCCATCTGCAAAACTCGAACTAATCCATACAGACCCCAGTCTGATGGTCAGGTAGAGAGATTCAATCGAACATTGATACAGGTCCTAAAACCCTTGGCAAACTCTTGCCAAGACAATTGGGACGAGCAATCTGATTTCGTAGTACATGCTTATAATAGTACTGTACACTCCGCAACGAACTGCTCCCCTAACTTACTAGTCTTTGGGGAGGATATTATAATGCCTGCGGACCTCATATATGGTGTCATGGGGTAAGCCCTGAAGCCCCATGTACTGTGATGTGTGTAGAATCTCTAGGAGATCAATTTAAGAGAGCCTATGAAATAGTTCGAAACAAGCTATTAAAGAACGCAAATTGGCAGAAATTTGGGTATGACACTAACCTGAAGCTACGTCAGTTTAGTGTGGGCGATTGAGTATTTAGAATACATGAACCTTTGAGGTGTAAGAAATTAATCTCGAGCTGGGATGGACCTCACTTGGTAACCCGGATCATTTCCGAGAGTACAGTTATGAGTTTGGCTACAGGCCGAAAGAATAAGTCAAACGTATGCAGATTGAGAAGATGGAGGGGGAGGGATGCCGCTAACTGAATGTGAGGAAATTTCAAGACAAATGAATGAACAAAAAGACGAGATCCTAATGAGGACCAACAAGCTAGCCAGGAAACTGAAGGAGAAGGCCCCGAAGCGGAAAAAGGGCCGACCTTGTAAGACAGCGGTAGAGAAAAAGCCAAAGAGAGGACGACCCAAGAGGGTCGACATGGACACAAATTTAAAACCTAATCGTGATAAAAATGTCTCCGCGGAACAGAGAGTCCGAGGTAGGAGGAAGACATTGGCACCTTCCACCGGACCTTTTCGAGATTCTCGGTTGAAAAACAAAGAAAGAGAGGTGAGGCACAGTCCCAGAATTGCTGGCGGACTGCCGTTACTTAATGTTCCGAAATCACAACAAGTGTATAGTCCTTTCTACATGTTTTGTTATGTGTTTGGAGGTTGAGATAACTCGGCCATGATTCGAAATACTACCACGACGCGCATTACCGCCCTGTTCATGGTTCCTGTGGGTGGCAGACAGCTTGCCTGGCGTGTACGCATGATGCTACATGTTTTTCTGCCAAACTCCTGTTGAAATGAACAGTGAAGGGGGTAGTCCCGCTAACGGCCTATGGAGAAAACCAACCCCGAACCTCGGTTATCCGGGGTAGTATGGATGCCTGCCACGAGCAGGAAGGGGGGCGCTAGCGAACCGAGGACCGCAGCGACGCAGTGCAGTGGCTCATGCGCATTGGTCTCGCTTCGCTTGTGGTGACCCTAATATCGCTCACAGCACGCGAAACCGTCTTACTGAGGTAAGACTTGCCGCTGTTTCTCCGTAGTCTACAGTAAAGAAATCCCATTACCACCGATTACCTTGGACTCCCTTTGTCTTTGAACGAAGGAGGACTGATCCTGAGCTGTCTGAGCCCAAAATATAGCTCAGTCGGAAGTGGTGGCGACCATAACGGCTAACCCTGATGGGCACCCGACCCCACTTCGAGCCCAGGACGAGGCACCCCGAAGCCCAGCAGTTGAACTGATGGACACCACCGAAATGGAACCGTCTTTTCCTGATTCGACTCCAGATACCCTGAGCATCCCTAGGGGTGCAGAATTAACTGCTCCCATGACACCACGCCGAGTATGACTGAGGGAACTACACCTTCAGTCATTATTGAAGTCCCGGTGACTCCGCCCGACCGACCCCCAGCCATAGGATACATGAATGTGACCAAAGGATTCATCCGGATGGCCACAGGTAAAAACTGATATTGCCCTCCGAAATACCTGGGCCTAAAAGGCGAGCCACCTCAGCTGATCCCTTACGATCTGCAATCCAGAATCTGCCGTGGATGCACCGAGATGGGAGTCTCCGACATTTCCGATATCTGGTTTGAGAACTACTTCGGACTGGCTGAAGCTATGTGCATCAGCGATGGCCTAGTCGCCATTGTTGATGCTATATGTGAAGACGACCGAATTAGGTCACAGACAGCATACCCGCTTTTGTATGGCCTAGTTGGGTTCGAGGAGCGCTTGCAAAGTGTCCACTCCCCCGAAGTCCTCCTACCACAGGGAACCCCCCGAGAACACACTTATGCATTCATGTCCGACTCACAGAAGAATTCTCCCATGAGAGACGAGGAAGATGCCCTGTTAGCAGACCCCGAGCTCGAGAAAGAAGAGCAACGCATGGCGAACGAGACAGCTCGTGATGGGGACACTGCTAGCAGAAACCCCGATGCTGCCTTGAGCATGGAGGGTGGAGCTTGCTACTCCACCAAAGTAACCACCACCAAAGAAATGAGCCTCGAAGAGCTTAATGCTCGACAAGAAGAAATTGATAAAGAACGCACAGAACTAATGAAGCGCAAGACGAAAATCAGAAGAGATATCAAGAAGGCCGTCAAAGAGTCTAAAGACAAATCCGAAACAAAGACCAAAACATGCTCGAGACCTCACGAGCATGGAGCATGTCTCGCCTCTAGGCTCGAGCAGCTACCGACCTTCAGCAGGGACATCGACTGGCAACCATCAGACTTGGTTCAAGGGGCGGACCACCCTGTCCCACTCAGATTGGATGAGGGGCGACTCGGCGTCCACCCCATGCTACCAGGGCACCCCAGAGGAAGATGCTTTGCTCCGTAGGCTTAAGGAGGCATCGAAACCAGACGAGTTCCCTGCACTGTCGGACACCCAGAAACCAGGCCCCGAATCACAGACCCTACTGCCATCTGGGAAACCGAAGCCTATGGGTCACACGGCTAGCCCTGCAACCACCTCTGCTTGTGGACGGGTTCGATCGGTGGAACCAAAGCGACTAGGCAGAGAGATGGTGATGAAAGACCCCACTCAACCCCTAACCGAGGTTGGAAGGGGGAGAGGCATCACCATCGACAAGAGTGGGGGGGTGGTTGGATCGTCTCGACAACCCGGTACTGCCACCCCATCCCCGAATGCTACTGCCACCTCGAGCTCTGCCTATGAGAGTGACTTAGATTCGCACATGACCCTGTTCTGGTGCCTCCAGAACAGGGGTCGTGTTCTGGAGGCACAACCCCTGTTCTTTCTGTGAGACTTCTTTTAAAAAGCTGTGAACCCCACTCCTTATAGAGAAACCTTACAACTAGTCCTGCTATATATTGTCACCATGCCATATACCAATAAAATTTACAAGCCTGACTATACACTGTATGTACACATGAGCAAGGGACTAGACCTTAATTATGCCTCTTATTTTTATTACACTATCTATAATTTTAAGCCATTGTAAATTTGAAGTTAACTACTTTTTTACTGCAATTTATTTTCTAATGCATATTGAAAAAGAATAATTGTTATAAACTCTAGAGAATTCTGAAAGATAATCCTACAAAGATCACATGACCAGTGAGTTCCCTTCTTTTTATGACGTCCCAGGGGTATATCCCCATCAAAAATTCTCTAAGAAAAGTTAAAGATTATTTGAGGTTCAAGATTATCTTAGATAATCTTTTATATTCCATTTCTGTTTTGTATAAACCATTTCTCTGTTTAGAATTCTCTAGAGAGTGTTGAGCGGGAATCCATTTAGATAGGCCTATTCTCTAAAGATCCAACAAAAGGTTATATAGAATCTTCATTTTCAAAATGGAAAAAGGCCCCAGGGCATTCTAACCATATTTGTCCCCATCCTTGGTGAGCCTTTTAAACAACTTTTCATGCTTTCCTCTTTCCAATGCCCTGTAGCCTGTGTTGCATCCACTCAGTGAGTGTAAAGGGATTATAAGTGGTATCATGGCCCCTTAATCCTTCCATTATATACATCTGACCTTTCATTTCCAGGGACTTTTACAACTGGGTCAGCAGTGCAAAGACGTAAGTGTCACCAGCTGGATCTGCCAGCTTTCCTGTGACTCCTGTGACAACATTAAAGAGTGAAGGTGGATGCCCCTTTGGGTCCATTGTATTTTCATAGCTTGCTATTTTATTTCAAATCTTTTCTGTATCCCTTTTGTCAGCATGGGCTTTGGTATCTTCTTTCTAATTGTCAGAATGTCTTTTGATTGTTTCTTAAGTGCTCTAAAGTGCCTAACAGTCTTAATGGACATGTCTGAAGTCATTTCATTGGTGCATTCTGCAATGTGATGCATGGTGTGTTGACTCTATATAAACCTTTCCTCTTTTTCCGCTGAAAGGGCTTTTATAGTCAGGAGGTGGTATAAGCTATACTGAGCTTAATTTGTGTGCCCAGCTGCAAAGAATATGTGATCATTTGATGCACAGCCCACAAGTGAAGAGGCCATTTATATTCACTCTTTGCCCCCTTGCCCATGATGGTTCGATGCACTTTTCAGTCAACCCATGTCTTGCATCTTGTACTCTATTCAGACAGGTCATTAAGAAAACTTTCCAGGGGCCTTTTTCTGTTCTGAAAACGAAGATTCTATAGAATCTTTACATGTCTCAAGATTATAAAATGAATTTGTTTGATTTTAAAAGAGTATGCCTTTCTGAATGGATTCCCGTTTGACACTCTTTAGAGAATTCTAAATGGAGAATTGGTTTATACGAAACAGAAATAGATTAAAAAAGATTATTTGAAATAATCTTGAACCTCAAATAATCTAGAAGTTTTCTTTGAGAATTTTGGTGTAATGAAATCTGTGCCAAATTGTATATAATTGATGGGGATATACCCCTGTGACATCATAAAAGGAAGGGAATTCCCTGGTCATGTGATCTTTGTAAGATTATCTTTCAGCATTCTCTAGAATCTGTAACGATTATTCTTTCCAGAATGCCTTAGAAAATAAACTACAGTAAAATATAGTAAACTACAAATTTATGATGGCATTGAAATCTAACATCTTACAATTATTACACTATGATCATGTCCCATGTAGCAAGCCCACTCGGGGCCAAATTGGTTTTACCCGGGATAAGGTGGTTCAAAGCGGGCAGTATTCAGTACATGGGTTTTAGGTTCGGCAGATGCTGGGTTTCCAGTCAGGGCCACACATGGCAGCCCAAATCGGGCAAACCCACTTGAGCCCGTTGGGCTCCCAACGGGTTTTGTCCTCAGCATACGGTCTGGGCCACATTGGGCCGCCCGATTTAGGCACTGGTCAGCTTTAAAATGGGCAACCACATTGGGCCCAGGATGGTTTCAAAATGGGCATCCCAAGATGGGTACTTAGCTGCATAAAGTCTTCCCAGTCTGGGGTGAGAGTGGGTTTGGACAGGGCAGCCTCATCTTCTGAACTGTTCCAAACTCTGTGATGAGTGTTCCCCCTCCCTCTCTCTTTTTTGTTCGTCCCTCCCCTATCCATCCCCTACCCCTTCCATCCCCTCCTCATTCCACTCAACCTGCCCTGCCCTTTCCCCCTCTCACCCCGCTCTGCCCTGCCCTTCTGTCACCCTGCCCTCCCTGGGCCTCCCTAGCCCACTTAAAAGGGTCTATTTCTCCTCTTTCCTATCCCCTCAGGATGTGTGTGGTGCACATATGCGCAGGCACTGACACATTCCTCTGTGAATTTGTGTAATGAGGATCTCACCATGAATATGACCTTAGCTGTCGAAATGGTGTTAAACATCTATTACTCACTCACTCTCACTCCCAGCCCTCACCCTGCCTTGCCCTGCCCTGCTCTCACCCTGCCCTGCCCTGCTCTTGCCCTGCCCTGCCCTGCTCTCGCCCTGCCCTGCCCTACTCTCATCCTGCCCTGCCCTCCTCTCACTCTGCCCTGCCCTGCTCTCACCCTTGCCCTGCCCTGCTCTCACCCTGCCCTGACCTGCTCTCACCCTGCCATGCCCAGCTCTCACCCTGCCATGCCCTACTCTCACCCTGCACTGCCCTGGCATCTCCTTCGCTCACATGCCCTGCCCTGCCCTGCTCTCACCCTGCCCTGCCCTGCTCTTACCCTGCCCTGCTCTCACCCTGCCCTGCCCTCTCACCCTGCCCTGTCCTACTCTCACCCTGCACTGCCCTGGCATCTCCTTTGCTCACATGCCCTGCCCTGCTCTCACCCTGCCCTGCCCTCATCTCACCCTGCCTTGCCCTCTTCTCACCCTGCCCTCCTCTCACCCTGCCCTGCCCTCCCCCCTCCCTTCCCTCCACCACTGCTGTAGGACACTTTCCCTATACCATTCCCAGCAAATTGTCGTGAGTCCTCGTCAACCTGTGTGAAGTGGCTCACACATGTCGCTAGATGGAACACGACGTCGTTATAGCACAAGATCACCAGGTATAGCCATGGTGGTGATCACATGGCCTCACTGCAGATGACAATGTTGGTGATCACTCACACTCACTAGGGATGGCGACATTGGTTATCACTCACCTCGCTAGACAATACACGCATGTCGTCATAGCAAAGGTTCACCACGGATGGCAAGGATCGTGATCACTCACACTCACCAGGGATGGCGGCATGGGTGATCACTCACCTCGCTAGCTGAAAACCACACCTCGTCATAGCACCGGTTCACCACGGATGGCGAGGATTGTGATCACTCACACTCACCAGGGATGGCGGCATGGGTGATCACTCACCTCGCTAGCCGAAACGCACACCTCGTCATAGCGCAGGTTCACCACGGATGGCGAGGATCGTGATCACTCACACTCACCAGGGATGGCGGCATGGGTGATCACTCACCTCGCTAGCTGAAAACCACACCTCGTCATAGCACCGGTTCACCACGGATGGCGAGGATTGTGATCACTCACACTCACCAGGGATGGCGGCATGGGTGATCACTCACCTCGCTAGCCGAAACGCACACCTCGTCATAGCGCAGGTTCACCACGGATGGCGAGGATCGTGATCACTCACACTCACCAGGGATGGCGGCATGGGTGATCACTCACCTCGCTAGCCGAAACGCACACCTCATCATAGCGCAGGTTCACCACGGATGGCGAGGATCGTGATCACTCACACTCACCAGGGATGGCGGCATGGGTGATCACTCACCTCGCTAGCCGAAATGCACACCTCGTCATAGCGCCGGTTCACCACGGATGGCGAGGATCGTGATCACTCACACTCACCAGGGATGGCGGCATGGGTGATCACTCACCTCGCTAGCCGAAACGCACACCTCGTCATAGCGCAGGTTCACCACGGATGGCGAGGATCGTGATCACTCACACTCACCAGGGATGGCGGCGTGGGTGATCACTCACCTCGCTAGCTGAAAACCACACCTCGTCATAGCGCCGGTTCACCACGGATGGCGAGGATCGTGATCACTCACACTCACCAGGGATGGCGGCGTGGGTGATCACTCACCTCGCTAGCCGAAATGCCCACCTCGTCATAGCGCAGGTTCACCATGGATGGCGAGGATCGTGATCACTCACACTCACCACGGATGGCGGCATGGGTGATCACTTACCTCGCTAGCTGAAATGCACACCTCGTCATAGCGCAGGTTCGATGGCGAGGATCGTGGTCACTCACACTCACCAGGGATGGCGGTGTGGGTGATCACTCACCTCGCAAGCTGAAGCGCGCTCCTCGTCATAGCACAGGTTCACCATGGATGGCAAGGATCGTGATCACTCACACTCACCAGGGATGGCGGCATGGGTGATCACTCACCTTGCTAGCTGAAAAGGGCACCTCGTCATAGTGCAGGTTCACCACGGATGGCAAGGATCGTGATCACTCACACTCACCAGGGATGGTGATGTGGGTGATCACTCACCTCGCTAGATGAAAAGTACACCTCGTAAGTTCGCCATAGATGGCGAGGATGGTGATCAACCATGCTCACCAGGAATGGCGACACAGGTGGTCAGCAGCTAGCACATGTGTCCAGTCTCAACACTATTTGCAATGCTGGTGTACATTCAGACTTAGGAATCACATAGCCTATATGGGGTTTTGATAAAATTAAAACTTTGCCAAGTGTGTAACTATGTAATGACACATTGCAAAACATGGTGAAACCACTACAAGATACACAGAGCCTCTTTTCACCAAATATGGTTAAATATGACTACATCTCTTTTTGCCCCTGTCATGAAACTGAAGCAACAGTTGCTGGAAAATCATATATATTCAATTTTTATTACAAAAACAGTAACTAATTAACATTTATTGACATATCAAGAATGCTTATAAGTCATGTCTACCTAGAAACAAAGAGGCACCGTTGGTCTCCTCAACTGTGTCATAGCTTTTTGCATGGAAATGTTTTAAATCCACCATTAAGGATAAGTATCATGTATGACCAGCACTGTCTCATGGTCACCTTACCCAGCTACTATATCTAAAAGACTATGCTTTGCATCAAAGAGCTAGATGTCTAATAGCTTATTGAATCTACATTTTAACCTAAAAATAAGCCACTCTTTACACATATAAAGTATATGCTAGCACCCACAATATCAAATCAAAACACTTAGCTTCAGCGTAGCTATCAATCACCAAGTAATATCAGAATCAGTAGTACATGTCAATTACAGTATGATTTAGGTATTTTGAGCATAGGTGATTTCAAAATCAAATGCATCATACTGTTTCCATAGATATACTTAGATATTCCATAGTTATCCATAGATAACAAACTGGATGAATGAAAACATGAATAACAACCAAAACAGGTGTGAAATCATAGACATATCCCTTTTTTTAAATCTTACTTCCAAATAGTGCCAGTCAATTATCAGTAATCAATGGTATATTACATTTTAAAGGATAAGACAACCCTCATTTCATAATACCTTAATTTGTTAGTCTTTATACTGAATAAGATATTTTTGTATACTCATCAGCCCATCATATGCTGCATTGCTTACGCAGGGGGTCTGTTGCAAAACATGTTTGTAATTGTATAAGTAAAGTGTCTATATATGACTTAATCATTTAGGATAACTCAGTTGGTCTAATTATTACTACTTATAAAAGGAAATATGCAAGCAATATTCACAGACATCTATTAGCACCATTAATCTAAAGAACAGCTTATACTTCACTGTATCCACTGGGGTGCATTTGGTCTTCTGTGACATCATAGGCTGCATCAGAAATGCCTGCTCTTTGCCCTTACATTAGCTGATGGACTGATGACTATGCCAGAATATCTTTATTCATTACAAAGACTAACAAATGAAAACATCATGAAAATAGAGTGGTATTTTCTTTTAAACCAAATCACTCGTATGTGCAACATCAATGTGAACATAATTTCTTACCCTCAGTCTCCTCAGGCTGTATTTAATTATAGTCATCCTGAAATAGGTCTTCAGACAAACCAAAGTACAAACGACAATTCCTGCAGAGTCATGATCAGTTTAAGTGTATTTTTTTAGTATTATTTAGCCAGTTGTGGCTAATAACAATATCAGACATAAGAGTTTCAGTTATTATGCACAACAACAACATCTTAAGTATAATGTGTCATGATATAGAATATCAGCAGTAAATACATTTACCTGCTAACCATGTTCAGGCATAGCTTATACATTGAAGCTTCATTATTAGGAGCTCTTATATAAAGAGACCTTGCTTTTACGGAGCAAACGCTTAGCATCAATCTTTTCCCATACATTACTACATAATGTATCATAAGACCCCCTTATAATGAGGCAGTCTTTACTGTAAACTCTGTTGTAAGGAGTAAATTTTGGCACATCCATGATATCAGGCAGGTAAGTGGAGATGTCCCAACACCTCCCAGTGCCTCCCTTTGATGTCTCCCGCTCATACTGTGGCAAACAAGCCCAGAGGAGCGGCTATATTCGTTCTAACACCTGATAGGACTTCCCTTACTGCTGCTCACAAGGTTAGGTTAGGTTGACCTTACTTATAAGGATACCTTGCTTATAAGAAAGAAATTCACTTGTTTTAAGGTCCTCCTTATAAAGATCTGAGGATCTAGTGATACTAGGCCTCATGGTATCATCAGAAACCCAGTAAAGACACAAAATAAAATCATCTAAAAATAATGTTTTCCAAGGGCTTGAAATATGTGTGCAACATTTATAAATATTGCAGACAATTCTCTTACCAAAAGCCTCTATGCTACCCCTGGTTCATTACATAAAATTATATTTTTCCTGTACTGTACCCAGTGCATGGGTTTGAAAAGATGTATGTACATTCTTATCCTAAGATTTTATAGACTGATGGGTACTGCTATACTTTATAAAGCCTTTCCTTTCTATACCCATTATAGTAGTACTATATATGCTTGTACAAACTGCAATTACTGAAAGCAACAAATAATCTATAGTTTTTGTATCATTATGTAGCTATAAGATTGACCTAATGATTAACTTAACAATGCTACAATATCATATGATGCATCACTCACATGTTTTGCCTTATCCAATGTGTATTACAGTGACATAGCTACTACACATGTTTTCCATTAAGAATAAGGAGCTTGGTCAACCAGCAATTCAACCAAATACATCAATTTCTTAAGCTCAAAAGAATATGCCACCAGGCACATCATTAATTGCAAGTACCACAGGAATCACTATAATTTCTACTGTCTTTCAACATGAAATTATAACTAATTATCTGCTTATTCCCAATGGAATTTTACAGCAGACAACATCTGTAATTAATCACTTTGATAGCAAAAAAGACATTTTCAAATATTTATAGACCAGTGAAGTAAGTATGGGTGACTTCATTGAAATAAAGGCAGTGTTATAGCCTATGTATCAAGTAAGGAAATTCAGAACATCAGTGTCTTTAAAAATAGACAAAAGGATTCTGATCATGTTTGCTGCCTTCAGCCAAACATGAAAGGATATATATGAAAAGTTTATCAACAGTTTTATTTTGGTCTAGGGATCTATTACTTCACTACTGATCTCTAATGGATAATTTAAAGGTTTCAACGATCCGACCCACTCTATGTTAGCCTTTTGATGAATGAAATTAGCAGTCTGCTTCAAAATCCTGTCATCTAAATTGCTTGATTTTGATCAGAATTTAGTACATTGAATTCTTGGTTTGGGATGTTCTTGGTTGCTTTTCTGAGGGCACTGTTCTCTTTTCGCACACGGGCAGCCTCTTTAGCCTTGGCACGCTGCCTGGTTGCAAAACCTTCTTTATTATTTTCCCTCACTGTTTCCCTTAGAAGATTTTTTTTTATGTCTCTTAAGTCTCTCGTTTGGACGATTGATTACACTTTGCATTTCTGCATTTTGTCGCTTTTCAGCTTCAAGGCTAAAGGGATTATCAAATATGTTTGCTCTCAGGCATGCAGCTCTCATAAGTAGCTTTGCATGCTGAGTTCCCCTGAATCTGTGTTTCCGTTTGTCACTACAGGCACCGGTCACACCTGCCCAATTAAATTCAGCTTGCAGTTCTACAGTCATTAGTCTATCAATCATCTCTGGCTTCCTGTAGCATAGATAGGTTTTTCCCTGCCCCAGCGGACAGCAACCTCCTCTAGAATATTTGGGTTGACTTCAAAGTGCAAATCTTGTACATCAAATTGTTCTTTAGTCGAGCTGATTGTGGGTTCAAAACCGCTATCAGCTATGTCGGGGATACCTTGTGGGTTGACCATTACCTGTGGGAATGGGCAGGCATCAGTTGCACCACCTTTTTCTGGTGGAGCACCAATCTCCTCTAATACAGGTGTGTCCTTGTATTTTTTATACATCACTGCGTTACACCATTCTTGTAGTGTCTCTACTTTTTGCACACGAGTTTCAATGTTGGTAAGCTGGGTATTTAGCTGTTCTAGTTTTACTGAAAAATTCCCCATGGACTTAGCCATCATCTTAATGCTGTCTGAGAAGGAATTTAATGCCATTTGTAGGGCTCCCCGCCATTCGCCGGTTGCTGATTTCTGAAGTCTTGCCCGGCTGCCTCTCGGCCCCTCCTCTTGGCTGCAAAACTTTCCTCCTTTCCACTGAAACACACATATATATCATATACACATACTGTAAAAGAAAACTAATATGCTAATATTGTTCATAACTAAGGTATAAATATTGACGACATATATAATGAGATTATCCTATACTCTAATTTGATGACCATAGTGGCCCATTTAAATTGCACAGGACTTGGAACCCACTGATCTTCTAGCCTTATGAACACTTATCTGAAATCTTTTTTTCAGTGCTAAAGATTTGTTTTAGTACTTTCATAGCCCCAATCCTTATTAAAGACTGGTGCTTATTTAAGACCCTTGTGATTAATAGGAGCACTGCACAACAGTTTGTGATACCGCCATGACAAGTTTGAATTTTTCTTGCCTCAAAATGCCAAAGTTGTGTGAAAAATGCCAAACGTCATACCATGGGAATAGGAGTGCTTGTCCCACTATATACTAGGGGGCAATGCCAAAGGATCATACCACAGGGTCGTAAGGCCTATGGTCTCAAAAGCAAGTTGACAACACTGTGCTTCTGACAGCTGGAGGCAAGGTGTGGGGGAGGGTGCAGGGATTTGCAGTGGTGTAACATAACCGTTTACCAGAGGGAGGTACACTAGCCAGAAGCAAGACTGAGCCACCTGGGTATGTTGGGCAGTGATAGACTATTGTGGACAGAGGCTGTGTCTACTGTGGAAATGATATAATTACTAACCTGTGTCTGGTAGTACGGAGAGTGAGTGGGGGGATGCAGGAGGTCGCAGTGGTGGACAGGGGCCATCTGCTGGTGTTGGAAGTGGGGTGAGTTGGGTTGGGGGTGTCGCAATGCTGGTGGCTGACTGCATGCAAGGGACAGAGTATGGTGGGGTTTAGAGGGCTTGGAGGTAGGTAAGGACAGGGTAATTACCTTGTGTTCTGTTTGTTTGAGGGGGGGGGGCAGCTTGCATTCTTGAAGAGCACTACATCATAGGTAAGGGTCATTTGACAGCTATGTTAATGTGATGCCCATAGGATACTCCCAAACATGGCACTGTACTTTCTATGTCATGAGCACTCATCATTAATTTGACACTAAAAGATCCTAGGGAAATACAGACTCTAGGCTATGGACCCTTCAGACTGGAAATAATCCAACCCCTTTTCCTACTCTGAGCGAGGGTTTCCTTGAATACAGGATCTGGTGATTTTTTTTAGCTCAAACCCATATACCCTCTGTAGTAAAGCCAATAGGTCCAAGGACCATTGGCTTAATAAGTATATATATGCTATTACATATTATGTATTAGCTTTCTGCCACTCAATATAAAACATATGTATACAGTAACATATTAGATATTTTCAAAGGAGTTTTTGTGATACTTGCTGTGTCTAGGTTAAGTACATCCTGTGTTCAACCCTGCTAAAATATGAGCCAGCTACAACCTAGAACCGCTAACATTGCCTTGTTCAATATTTTGCAGTCGTTTTTGTGTGTGTGGGAGGGTCTAACCTTCTTACTGAAGGTTTGGTAAATTTTAGAATTGTTTTCAGGCCTTAGATTTTAATAAACCACTTGTCAAAGTTATGTGCAATTCAAATCAATTCTCCCCCTTTTAAACAGATATTCTTATTTAATGCAAAATTACCTCATTTATGATTAAATACTGAATTGTCTTTAGGTAAAATTATAATGTCTTAATCTTACCAAATTAGAAGGTTCATCTTCATTGGTACCATCTCCAATTTGATCAGCTGATCCTGCTTCCTTAAAAAACATAAAACAGAAACTGATAAGATTTAATCACAGGTAACTATAAATCATCATTTTTGACTTTATGAGCAAAATAGACCATAGAACTAATGTCAAATTTTGTTTAAAATGTCTACCATGATTATAATAAATTTGTTCTAATATCCATCGTTTGAAAGAGTATAAATATTGTGGTGGTAAGGCCGAGAGAGGCGGGGCCAAGCCGAAACCATCCTCGATGGGGGCGGCAGAGCCTCGTCCTCCCAGAGCCCCAGCCAGACTGGAGTAAATGTAAGATGAGTCACTGACGCTGGGATGACACATCGTGGGAGACAACCATTACTATATAAGGAAGCTGGGAGTCAAAGGTAGTTCAGTTTGGCACCAGAGTTTATTGTAGACACAAGTAATAAATGAAAATAAGTTATCTCTGAGGACCAGGGAGCTCCGAGTAGATGGTGTGGCCCAATGCCAGGTCAATAAACAGTGTTAAACCGACGCTTGTGGCTGGCAGGGTAAGCAGTTCAGCCAGAAACCAGCACGCATTAAGCAGAATGGTGGAGACAGCTCCGACGAGGTTGACGGCTCCTCCGAGGACAAAGAGGAGAGGAAGGGTGGAAGATGACAGGAGGCTAGCACAGTGGCCTGGGTGTTTGTAGAAGAGTTTGCGTGCCGGCTGAGAGGTGGTTGCTCTACTAGAAATCCCGCAAACTAGGACATATGCCTTCCACACCCAAAGCGACGGAATGGTAGAGAGGGCCAACCAAACAATAGAAATGCTGCTAGCCACAACAGTGAGACAGGACCAGAGGGACTGGGATAGCTGCCTGCCCTTGGCGGCATACAGGGCTTCTGCCCACTCCACTACCAGGCTGTCTCCGAACCTGCTCATGTTAGGGAGAAAGACCACCACCCCACTGACCCTGCTGAATCCAGACTATTCCCCAGATAGAAACAGCCAGAGTTACGTGGCTTACATGCAATATCAGATGGTGACAGCCTTTGAATTGGCCAGAGCGGTCCAAAGGCAGAGAATAAACTATGACAGCCAGGTGGATACAGGGGAGATCCTGGTGGGGGCCTCCATATATTATTTCCACCATTTAACCCTTTGGTGCCCAGAATTATTTGAAGATTTTACATTATTTCACAATTGTATCACTTAGTTTATAAGGCCATGTAATATTATTTTCATCTTCTCTTGATTTGGACTCTGCATTACACTTTCTTAATACTAATAACTCAGCAAAGACTTTCAGTTAAGGACATTAAATCTATTGGTCAGGTCTGGCAGCGATAGTTATCAAAACATTCCATTTGTTGTAATTTGGTAGTATATAGCCCCCCACTTCCCATAGTCCCTGAGACCTCACAGCACATTCAATTCTTATTCTGCCCATAATGTGTACTGCCACCCAAGGAAACATAATGTGCTAGTGTCAATGCATGGATCCTCTATGGATATGAACAGTTCTTTTAGAATCTAATCACAGTATGGCACATTGGATATATATGATCAAGCATAATATTGGTGTCATGTCAGGTCTTAGCCCCCTGAAGGGTTGTCCTCTAATGAATCACATAATATCACATCTTATTTTCAGGTTTTGACTTCCTGTGTTTCGTAAAATGGAGATCAAGCAGAATGATTGGTTGTATTGTAATTGTGACATCATGCCCGTTCTATAGAGGGTCTAACTTTGCAGATTGAACCAGTAGAAGTATCTGGGTGATAATTTCCTTCAATATACATGCATTTAAGCCCAAAACCGCGCATTTAAGCGCGCTTGGGCACCTAAGGGTTAAAGAAGGTGGGGTGATGCTGCAAAACTATTGGACAGGGCCTTGGAGGGTGGAGAGGCTATTGGGAACGGCAGTGTATTAGATAAGGAAGGGGGCATCAAGGCGAGGACAATGAGCTGCTTTTTGGAGGATAGGAGACATGATAGAGCAGGTGTATGAGGACAATGATACAAATGAAGCCAGAGAGGTGGAGTTACTACGACAGGCAGCCGAGAGCCAATATGGCAGCGGAGCAGGAAACACCAGGGAGAAGGCCATAGCAAAAGCCCGGCCAGCCGGTTAACCCATACTCAAGAGGGAAGGGAGCCAAAGGCAACAGCGGGGACCAATCAGGAGGAGGGAAGCCCATGTCAGGGGGCATAAAAGAGGCGATCTTATGGGAAGTGCTCAGAATCCAGGGCACAGGCGACAAAGATCGACCAGTGGTGGTGCGCCGAGCGGAGGAAGCTGGGCGGAGCAGAGAGACAGGGGGAGCTAGGCAGGAGATTACCAGGAGGGCACAGCCAGACTGCATAAGTAAGAGTGAGAGACGGAAGCCAAGTCATTCGTCGGCGGAGAGGAGACAGACCACTCCATGACTATACAGTTTCAAGGTTGCAAAGTGCCGGCAACAGAGAAGAACAATGTACCCTTGGGGGTGGGACCGGGAGGTTGCCCCTTCATCGCTGCGACATCTGTAGGGAGCGGAACGAAGGGCAACCGAGACCACTACATGAAAAAGCATGCCGACAAAGTCATAGAATACCTTTGCCCGGAGCCCGACTGTGGGCATCAGGTCAGAACGCATATCTACCAGATCTGAAGAGCCACGTCAAAAGGAGACACTCTGACTTGCAGAGTTGGGAACCGGAGAAGGTAATGATGCAATGCCCACCTCCAAAGAAGCAGCCAACACTTAAAAATCAAAAGGGAAAGTGGAGTTGGAAGTTGGGGAGCCTACCACTAACAAGATGGAGGGAACTAAGTCGGAGCAGCCAAAGGAGCCAGTAGTCGAGTGACCTGAAGCAACCCACATGCTATCCGCCTGACCCATCCTCCCTGGTGGTGGGGGAGGTTCCAGAGTTACCAGTAGAAGCAGGTGGGCGTCTCCGGCTATTAGCTTTGGAACCCTGGGTATCATCTCCGGGGATATGACGGAACTGGCGGCCATTAACCAGGAAATGATACTGGGGTACGCATTCTGGAGCAGACCAGTGATAGTAAACACAACACCAGGAGTGCACAGAAGGGGGGGGGGCTCCACCTGCCTCTCTGGCTAGGGTGAGCAAGAGGGCCAAGGCATGCACATCAACTGAGGAGGGGGCTGGGGCGGGGCCAGGGGTTCAAAGCTACCCTTTCCGTTAACGGCCTGGCAGGACGAAAAACTGGATTGGATACTCAAAGAGATTCACAGAATGAACTGGAAGACCACGGAGACACCTGAGGAGATGCATGGATACACTTGGTGCTGCAAGAGACACCATGTGCTGCAGGAGACACCTTGTGCTGCAGGAGATACCAGGTGCTGCAGGAGACACTTTGTGCTGCAGGAGACACCAGGTGCCGCAAGAGACACCTTGTGCTGCAGCAGACACCTTGTGCTGCAGCAGACACCTTGTGCTGCAAGAGATACCTGGTGTCCTAGGGATACACTTGTTGCTGCAGGGATGAGCTGTAATATTGGTGACTATTATATCATCTACAGCTTTTTTCCTAGGTGTTTGTGAAATTTTATGGTTGAAGTATCACAAAACCTACAATAACTTTTTCATAAAGGACTTATCACTGACAGTGAGTTAGTTTACTAAGAGCACTGACTTAAACTATTTGCCTATACAGTCACTTGACATTGTCATAGGTATCTATGTTACAAACCTTTTGTCATAGGTATCTATGTTACAAACCTTATCCGTTACAGATTTTATCCATGACAATTCAATGTGTACACTCTAATAGGGGCAAATTAAGTTCATATCCAGATAAAGAAATACTTTTCTTGATAAACTTACATGTGAGAGTGAGGTGGGTTCTTGACCATTGACCAATTCAAGTGCTGTAGACACGGATGACAGTGAGTTACATTCTCGATCATTGTTTTCATCAGGTCCTTTAGATATTGGTGATTGAGAGTTGGATCTCTGACCAGTGACCCCATCGCCTGATGTCACCAATCCTCGGTCAGTCTCTGCCTGCTGTAACAATGCCAATAAAACAGTTCACTGATGGCACTTACTTAAACTATTTGCCTATACAGTCACTTGACATTGTCCTAGGTATCTATGTTACAGATCTTATCCATGACAATACAATGTGTACACTCTACTAGGGGCAAATTAAGTTTATATCCAGATAAAGAAATACTTTTCTTGATGAACTTACATGTGAGAGTGAGGTGGGTTCTTGACCATTGACCAATTCAAGTCCTGTAGACAGGGATGACAGTGAGTTACATTCTGTTCTATTCTCAAGCTTTTCACTGCTGTAATCTTAAGGGGAGAATCTTTCACCTTTTCTTAGCTATCATTTGTATTATTTTAATCAAAGGAAAATATCAGATTTTGAAGGTGATGAATTTTATCATGGATATTATTCTAAAATGGGAGACAGATCAAGGAAGACCAGAAAAGAGGTTGATAACTATTAATTGCACCAATTTCAAATATGTAGGGGATGAAATGGGCAATATGTAATGGTAATAGGTGCAATTAGCCTATATTTTAACCTTTTATGAGCAAAGAGGTGTTAAGATATTTCACTTAGGAGAGATATTGATTCAAAATGAGTGGTACCAAATTGAAGTTCATGCATCTAGGTAGACCTGATGGTTATATTAACTCTTCCTTTACTAATTACGCATTAATGCTTAGTTCGGGCTGATTTTGGGCTGATTTTGAGCACCCTGTGACTGCCTCGAAATTGACTAAAATCCTCAGATTTTTTTCATAGCTTCATCTTGAGTTGGGTTCTCAACAGAGTCCAAAGAACTAGTCTCTACCTCTTAGTTTTTATGTGCCAGACTCACCAATTTGAGACAAAACTTGGATTCACCCTAAAAGGTTCCCTTAGATTTTAGCAATATTTCAGCCAAAGTTCATGAAAAATGTCAAATAATATAATGTTTTTGGTGAAAATTGACTGTATATTTTCCATGCTGAACAAAATGGCATTGAGATTTACAGTTTATTTTGATGCATTATTGGCCATTTGGTCTAGTTACCATGGCAACAGATATGCTAAAAATGATGATTTTGCATAGCTTTGCTTGCTATGGTAACCAGAATCTTTCCAAAAAGTCATTTAACAAATCACAAGTAAAACATTTTCCACAATATGCACTCTATTTTATCGAAATTGATAAAGGGGGTTGCTGAGATATTTAAATTTGAAGTTTGATTGAATGATTGATTTTGGTCATTAGAACATCATTTTCATCATGGTTAATCTCACTAATTAAATGAAAAAGAGAAAACTTGGGTTTTGCTTTTTCTGATCAACTAGCCTAGCTTAATTCATCACCATTTCACTTAAAATTGGAATATTCACACAATAACAAGATTTTTTGAACGCTTGTGCCTCATAGTACATTCCAAAATTAGCTCTGAAATACCCTGGTAAAGGAAGAGTTAAATCCCTGGCTATTATTATTATTATTATTATTATTATTATTATTATTATTATTATTGGTGTGTAAAGTCAAGTGCCATTTTTTTCTCTTGTATGACACAAAGTGTCATGCTGTGCCTTCAAATATGACCCCCTAAAGATAGACTATGAATGTCTCAATGGTAGACACAAAATTTTCTAGGCATTGGACAGACAGGTAAGCATAGGGCAAACAGTCATTTAGGCAAGAGGCAGACAGTCATTCAGACATAAGACAGACAGTAAGACATGAGGCAGACTGCCAGGCTTGGGCAGGCACTCAGGCAAGAGGCAGACAGTCAGGCTTAGGGCAGACTGTCAGGCATGGGACAGACACTCAGGTATGGAACACACTCTAAGGCTTAGGGTACAAAGCAAGGCTTGGGGCAGATAGTCATTCAGGCATAGGCCAGACAGCATGGAACAGACAGTCAGGCATGGGACAGAAAACCAGACATGGGGCAGACAGTCAGGCATGGAGCAGACAGTCAGGCATAGGACAGACTGCTAGGCATGGGGCAGACAGTCAGCAATGGGACCCACATTCAAGCAGTTATGGAGCAGACAGTCGGGCATGGTGCATCAGTCAGGCATGAGGCAGACAGCAAGGCTTGGAGAATACAGTCAGATATGAGACAGTCAGGCATGGGGAAGACAGTCAGGCATTAGGCAGACAGGGGGCAGACAGCAAGACATGGGGCAGACAGTCAGGAATGAGGCAGAAACCCAGGCATGGGTCTAACATTAAGGCATGCAGAAGACAGTCAGGCATGGGACAGACAGTCTGTCATGGGACAGACAGTCAGGCATAGGGAAGACAGTCAGGCATGGGGCAGCCAGCAAGGCATGGGGCAGACAGCAAGACATGGGGCAGACAATCAGGATTGAGGCAGAGATCAAGGCATGGGGCTGACATTCAGACATGCAGAAGACAGTCAGGCATGGGACAGACAGCCAGGACTGGGGCAGACAGCCAAGCATGGGGCAGACAGTCAGCCAAGCATGGGGTAGACAGTCAGGCATGGGGCAGACAGTCAGGCATGGGGTAGACAGCAAGGCATGGGGCAGACAGCAAGACATAGGGCAGGTAGTCAGGATTGAGGCAGGCAGAGATCAAGGCATGGGGCTGACATTCAGACATGCAGAAGACAGTCAGGCATGGGACAGACAGCTAGGACTGGGGCAGACAGCCAAGCATGAGGCAGACAGTCAGCCAAGCATGGGACAGACAGTCAGGCATGGGGCCGACAGTCAGGTATGGGCCACAGTCAGGCATTTCAGCTATGAGGCAGACAGTCAGGCATTGGGCAGACATCCATTCATGGGGCAGACCATCAGGCATCGGGCAGACAGCAAGACAGTCACACATTTCAGGCTTGGGGCAGACAGTCAGGCATGGGGCAGACAGTAAGTCAGGAATGGGGCAGACAGTCAGGCATTGACCAGAAAGTCAGGCATTGGGAAGACAGCCAGCCATGGGACAGACAGTCAGGCATGGGGAAGACAGTCAGGCACCAGGCAGACAGCAAGACATGGGGCAGACAGTGAGGAATGAGGCAGAAAGTCAGGCATGGGACTAACATTCAGGCATGCAGAAGACAGTCAGGCATGGGCAAGACAGTCAGCCATGGGACAGACAGTCTGGCATGGGGAAGACAGTCTGGCATGGGGAAGACAGTCAGGCATGGGGCAGAAAGCAAGGCATGGTACAGACAGGAAGGCATCGGGCAGACAGTCAGCAATGGGACAGACAGTCTGGCATTGGACAGACAGTCAGGCATGGGGAAGACAGTCCGGCATCAGGCAGACAACAAGGCAGGGGGCAGAAAGCAAGACATGGGGCAGACAGTCAGGAATGAGGCAGAAAGCCAGGCATGGGACTGACATTAAGGCATGCAGAAGACAGTCAGGCATGGGCAAGACAGTCAGCCATGGGACAGACAGTCTGGCATGGGACAGACAGTCAGGCATGGGCAAGACAGTCAGGCATGGGGCAGCCAGCAAGGCATGGGGAAGACAGCAAGACATGGGGCAGACAATCAGGATTGAGGCAGAGATCAAGGCATGGGGCTGACATTCAGACATGCAGAAGACAGTCAGGCATGGGACTGACAGCCAGGACTGGGGCAGACAGCCAAGCATGGGGCAGACAGTCAGCCAAGCATGGGGCAGACAGTCAGGCATGGGGCAGACAGTCAGGCATGTGGTAGACAGCAAGGCATGGGGCAGACAACAACACATGGGGCAGACAGCAAGGCATGGGGCAGACAGTCAGCCATGGGACAGACAGTCTGGCATGGGACAGACAGTCAGGCATGTGGAAGACAGTCAGGCATGGGGTAGACTGCAAGGCATGGGGCAGACAGCAAGACATGGGGCAGACAATCAGGATTGAGGCAGAGACCAAGGCATGGGACTGACATTCAGACATGCAGAAGACAGTCAGGCATGGGACAGACAGCCAGGACTGGGGCAGACAGCCAAGCATGGGGCAGACAGTCAGCCAAGCATGAGACAGACAGTCAGGCATGGGGCCGACAGTCAGGTATGGGCCACAGTCAGGCATTTCAGCTATGGGGCAGACAGTCAGGCATTGGGCAGACAGCCATTCATGGGGCAGACCATCAGGCATCGGGCAGACAGCAAGACAGTCACACATTTCAGGCTTGGGGTAGACAGTCAGGCATTAGGGAGGCAGTAAGTCAGGAATGGGGCAGACAGTCAGGCATGAGGCAGACAGTCAGGCATTGGGAAGACAGCCAGCCATGGGACAGACAGTCAGGCATGGGGAAGACAGTCAGGCATCAGGCAGACAACAAGGCAGGGGGCAGACAGCAAGACATGGGGCAGACAGTCAGGAATGAGGCTGAAAGCCAGGCATGGGGCTGACATTCAGGCATGCAGAAGACAGTCAGGCATGGGACAGACAGTCAGGCATGGGGCAGGCAGTCAGGCATAGCCAGGCAGGTGGTAACTAAATAAGGAAAGGTGACAGGTTCTAGGATTGACAAATGATGTAAAGGCAAGTACTGGATTGACAAATAATGTGCATGAACAGTAGTACAGATGGATAATATACAGATAACTATAGCCAGACAGATATGTACAGCTGAGCTTCAGATGGAGGGATAATGTAAACATATCTATAGCTCCAGCAACTAGCATGTAAGTGGTGTAGTGTCTTATACTGGTGTCTATAGGACACACAGATAAGCTACTGGTGTCTATAGGACACGCAAATAACTTACTGGTGTCTGTAGGACATGCAGATAAGCTACTGGTGTCTATAGGGCATGCAGATAGGCTGCAGATGTTTATATGATGCACAGATAAGCTACAGTGGACTTTAGGATGCACAGATAAGCTACAGGTGCTATAATATGTTGTACAGATATGCTGAAGGTGCCTTTAGGACGGACAAATGAGCCACAGGTCAATATAGAACAGCTGATAGTATAATATAGGTGCCTATAGAATGGACAGATAGCTTACAGTACAGGTGTATATGACAGAGAGATAAGCTACAAGTTTATTTAGAGTATATATATATATATATATATATATATATATATATATATATATATATATATATATAAGCTAATGGGGCCCACTTGACAGACAGATGACATACTGGGGAGAAGGAGTGAGAGTAGTTGGAGGAAAGGGGAGAGAAAGGGTTAGTGCTCCTATGTATACATGTAATATTGGCTTGGTGTAAATGGCCAGCATTGTGATAGCCATACCTTGAGTAGGGCTCTAGGCCTGCCCACCCCTTGTACTTACAGCTATATTTAGTGGTCAGTCCAGTAACAGTGTATAAGCCATGTAGCTGTAGTTAGATGACCTGTTTGTGAACACAATGAGTGGACACAGAGATATAGCAATCCCCCTTTAGCCTCAAATATAAAATAATAGTGGTTATTGTTATAGTATGGATAGGACATTGTGCCACTAATTCGAATGGATTTGTGTAATGTGGCACATGTATGAACAACAGTGCTTACTGCTATAGTTGTTGCTAATTATAAACAGTATCAAACAAGGGTCATTGTAGTACATATGGCAGTTCATTGTGTGCACTGGGATTCAATTCATACAAAAATAACTAAGCTTCTAAATGTCATCATTGGACGTATATACTATCTTATTATACAAATGTAGTACACTTGTAAACTTGAATTCAATGGAAATGGAGGGAAACATTGTATACTCACATATTGCCTCTTGGTTTCAGGTTCCACTGCTGGCTGGCATAAGGTGAAATGGGATTGAGAACTGAGGGTGTGCAGTGTGGTCACGCTTGGGTAGACACTGTACACTTTAGTCTCTCTAACCTGCACTGTAGGGACAGTGATTACAGTAATGGCTTTACTATAATCAATGTATAGGGTTGAGGAGCTTTAGGTATCTCCATAGTAGCCACTGTCATTGTCACTGATGTACCAGGAAGAGTTTCAATGTACTTTAAAGTAGGATTCAATTTTTGATAAAGGCCTCTACAGAAACAAATATCACTGGCTGTAGTTCACCTCATCGAAATCATTTCTCATGGCTGGCTGAAATTATGTGTTTGTAAATACTGTGAATAACCATGTATATATGCTGCACCCACATTTAAGACACACCCAGAATTTGGGGGAATAGTTGCATAGTTTAGTACTGTTGAACACCCACCTTTTAATTTGAAAATGTTCTATGTGCCTTTGAAGGGCTTTGGTTTGTGTATAGTAGGAATCTAGTACAGTAAAATTCCTTTACAACGAACTGCCTGGGACAAGCACAAACGTTCGTTGTAAACGAATTTCGTTGTAACCAAAACGGCCATTGTAGACACTTCTAATGGCCCCAGGAGTCATTGAATTGATGCTAGAATACCCTATAATGCTGTTATAAATAAGTACAAAGAATAAGAGGAGCAGGGGCCCACACCCCCCCCCCCTCCCCATCACCAGGCTATGGCCGTACACAGGGGCAGGTAGGCGGGGCTCTTAGATATTAGCTCAAAAATTGACTTTTTTATTCAGTTTTCCATAAGAAAAACTGTTTGTTCACGTTAAAAAATTGTTATAAATGAATTGATTTGATGTAGAATTCGTTATAATGGGATTTTTTACTATAGAAATATATAGAATTGAATTGGTCTGAAGGTATTCGTTTGTTATAAGCAAAGATTCGTTATATCAGGATTCGTGATAAAGGAATTTTACTGTAGTCTATTACATTCAAACTACCCTAAGAGAAGCACTTAAAACACATTATCAAGGAACCAAGAAGAGCCATCAAATATTTTCGGGAACACTATGTACATGTTGCATTGTAAATGACTTGTTTTTGTAAAGCATTTTATTTTCTTTGATTTACACTTCTATATAATAACCAAAAAGCTATGGTGTATGATAGTATCAACTGCACAAGCTTTTGATAACCATAAAGTGGTTTACAACCATCAGTGACTAGCAGGGACTGACAATTCATCATGCAACTAGTGAGAACCATGTTGGCGGCAGTGGTTATAAGTCGCCATTCTGAGTGAGAGATGTATGGGTTTAGCACTTAGTCTTAGTCATATAGTGAGTGAGATCCATGTTGGTGATGGTGGTGATAAGTCGTCATTCTAAGTGAGAGTTGACTGGGAGTGGCACATACTGACGCAGTGAGTGAGATCATGTTGGCGATGGTGTTGATATGTCGCCGTTCTGAGTGAGAATTGACAGGGGGTGGCATATACTCACACACTGAGAGAGATTCATGTGGCGATGGTGGTGATAAGTCGTCATTCTGAGTGAGAGGTGACTGGCAATGGCACATACTCACACCGTGAGAGACATCCATGTTGGCGATGGTGTTGATAAGTCGTCATTCTGAGTGAGAGTTGACAGCCAGTGGCACATACTCACGCAGTGAGTGAGATCATGTTGGCGATGGTGTTGATGAGTCGTCATTCTGAGTGAGAGTTGACAGCCAGTGGCACATACTCACGCAGTGAGTGAGATCCATGTTGGCGATGGTGTTGATAAGTCGCCATTCTGAGTGAGAGTTGACAGCCAGTGGCACATACTCACGCAGTGAGTGAGATCATGTTGGCGATGGTGTTGATAAGTCGCCATACTTTGTGAGAGATGACAAGGGGTGGCACATACTCACATGGTGAGTGAGATCCATCTTGGCGACTGTGGTGATAAATCGCCATGCCATGTGAGACTGACACACAGTGGCGAAAGATGACGGAATGAGTTATCACTCAAAAAGGAGTCTCCATTGATGACCAATCATGGCCACAGATGACGACAATTTGCTGGGTTAATACACAGGTAGGTTCATAGTAGGGATCCAGATATTTCATGTAAAAGGCAACACTGACTAGTCCTGGAAAGAACAGCTTCAAGGATTTGTGGCTTATTGACCTTTAAAAAAAAGAAAAGATTTTGGATAAATTTCTCAAAAAGAATTTTTAACATGTCACCACTAATTTTTCATCAAATCGGGCAGGCCACTTTAGGCCACACCAAAAACCCATGTTAAACTCACTTTGAGCCCAAATCGGTGAGCCCAATTTCAAACAGATCTGTGCCCGAATCGGTTAGCCCAGTGTGGCCCAGACCCTTTGCTGAGGACAAAACCCATCGGGCGCCCACTGTGTTAACCCAGTGTGGCCCACATCAGGAGCCCGCTCTGGCCCAGACTCGGGCCACACCATTTTTGCTACCTGGGGTGATACCTCAAGATTTTCTTTTTAATGTGTTTCCATTTCCCACTGGATTACCCATATATACATTCACAATCATGCTAATTTGGCTAAAAGAATTTAAAATGATTATTGGCCAGTATTCTTTAAAACACAAATAATAGTGAACTTGATAAAAGCGTAATGAATGAATACATTTTTCATTTCAGCAGTTCTATGAACTTGAAACAAAACACACTTTTACCCTGAAGTGTTATGTCTAAGAAATATACATTTTTAAGCATTTTGATATATTTAGTCCCAGCTATTTTGCTCTGACCAAAACAGCATTAAGAAAGACTTTTTAGCCAAATGAAGATTGGTAAAGATTATCTTAGATCATACCGAAAATTCAAAGATAATCGTGAAAACCTATTTAGAAATGCCAAAAATTGTTTACCAAAAGACCAATTTGAATAATCTTTTGCACAAACGGACAGATTATTATATTTCCTTGAAAACACATTTAGAAACACAAAATCAAAACGAATTCGTTTATAATTCTCGTTTTCAAAACAGAAAAAGGCCCCAGGTCCTCATATATATGTATTGATGTCCTTTGTGACTTCTTTGTGAATGTCAGAAGGGGTCTTTTGACTGTCTCACAAGTCCAAGGTGCATAGTCATAGCGTCTGATGTTCTAGTCCACTTGATTAATTGTCTTCACTATCTTGGTGTATCTAACAAGTTAGCATCATGGAATAGATCATTATTTCCAGAAATAGAGGTAAATCTGAAGCAACTATGGAAGGCCTTTACTACACAAATTCATTTTTGATAAAGGCAATATAACAACGTTATAGAAAGACTTTTGACATAGAACCCAAACAGCCCTTTGCACTTAACCCTTTAGACATAAAAATGGCCAAAAATGGATGTGTCTATAGTTTACTTGTTTTTTTTTCCCACAGATTCATGACAATAGTAGTAGATACCAAGAGCGTGAGTCTTCACTGGCTTATAGGGATGCTGGTTAAAGTAGTTTATATTCACTCTCTGCCCCCTTGCTCATGATGGTTGGATGCACTTCTCAGTCAATCCATGTCTTGCATGTTGTACTCTATTTGGACAGGTCATTAAGAAAACTTTCCAGGTCCGCATATATATGTATTGATGTCCTTTGTGACTTCTTTGTGAATGTCAGAAGGGGTCTTTTGACTGTCTCACAAGTCCAAGGTGCATAGTCATAGCGTCTGATGTTCTAGTCCACTTGATTAATTGTCTTCACTATCTTGGTGTATCTAACAAGTTAGCATCATGGAATGGATCATTATTTCCAGAAATAGAGGTAAATCTGAAGCAGCTATGGAAGGCCTTTTCTACACAAATTCATTTTTTGATAAAGGCAATATAACAATGTTATAGAAAGACTTTTGACATAGAGGACAAACAGCCCTTTGCACTTAACCCTTTAGACCTAAAGATGGCCAAAAATGGATGTGTCTAGTTAACTTGTTTTTTTTTCACAGATTCATGACAATAGTAGTAGATACCAAGAGCGTGAGTCTTCACTGGCTTATAGGGATGCTGGTTAAAGTAGTTTTGCCCGCTGGTTGCTGAAGTGTTTATTTGTAGGCAGGTACCTCGTGTAGTAATCTTCTCCAGAAAATGGGGACCATCATGCCTAAACACAAGAGAGGTATTCCCTAGAATGCCGAACGGACGAGATTGACCTTTTTCTATGGGTGGTAGCTAATGTATGTGGCCTTGTAATCAACTATTACCTGAACTATTCTCAACACAGCAATTTAGGTCCAATTTGGGTGGCTGAACGACAATCCCTGTAGGAAAGCAATCTATAGTCATTCAAGTAAATATAGCAAGGTGCCCTGCTGGCAGAGACCCATGAAGCCATCACCACCTACATTGACCATGGCATTAGGGTTGTGGTCGTATGACCTGTGCCAACGTAAGTTACCATTCCCTAAAGCAATCAGGATGGCTGCAGGTTATTCAATACAACGTGCTAGAGTGACCAGCTGGTGCCATCGGACGGGTTCTCATTAAGGTAGAGTATTTGGGCTCACTGCAGAGTAAGGATGGAATCCTATGGTGCTCTAGTAGTGTTGGGTTTGTATCAGTTGCAAATCACCTACAGCGGGACTTACAGGTAGATATAGTTTCTCTCCAGGTAGATGTTTAAAAACTACTTATTACACACTAAGTCGAGCCAACCTATTGATAAGGATTCAAGTACCTCATATTACACTGCTCACCAATTCAGGCTATTGAGGTTTCCCATAATACACTCTGTTCGTGGAGGTTTCCTGTTTAATTACCACAAGTAGGTCAGTCACATGACCAATGCTATTGGCCAGAGCAAGTCATGTGACTCACCTAATTGTGGTAATTAACAGGAAACCTCCAAGAACAAAGTGTATTATGGGAAACCTCAATAGCCTGAATAGCTTTAAGAAGTTGCCCGAACCCACGATCCTACGTCCTCTAAAGGTCGAATGCCACGATGAGATCTATCCCCTTAAGCGTTGGTTCCACAGCCATACAATTGGTTGGAATAGCCCTAATCCGACGATTTATAATATATCAAAAGTATAGAAAAAAATCGGTCGGATTAGTGCTAATCCGACCGATTTAGGTCTGTGGAACCAGTGCTTTAGTTGTTTTTTTTCGATTTTGGAGGTCTTGCAGATTGAGAGCTTTCCTTTCACTGCAAATTGCTAGGACTTTAACACACGATTCCATTTCTCGAACTGACTATTGCTGTTGAAATGACAACCAGGACTTGCAATAACTATACCAGAGAAGTAAACTGATTTTAAATCACTATGGAATCCTCTCTGATATTGAAATTGCAAGCTAACTAGGCCAAACACACTGTGAAATAAGACGAAGATTGAATTCTGTATAATAATTTGAATAGACTAAATTGCAACATATTACAAAGTTTTAGCCCAGGTAGCGCATTATGTGCAAAAAGACGCTCAAAACTGGTCATATTCACGTAATTACCTAAAACCGACCTGATGTCCTTAGGAAATAACTATTTTTATATAATGAGTTGATCAGATCTTGATGTAGAATAAACATCCTATGTATTATGTAAAAATACATATGGCATTTGATGTCAAAATTATGTCTTTACCTGGTGAAATCACACACATCACAAAGTCATGCTGTCATCAATGTTGTTGAAATGACTCCCATGCCTTGCAATATACTAACTATACCAGAGAAGTAAACTGATTTTAAATCATTATGGAATCCTCTCTATTATTAAAATTGCAAGTTAACTAGGCCAAACACAGTGTGAAATAAGACGAAAATTGAATTCCAAAACCGACTTGATGTCCTTAGAAAATAAACATTTTTACATGATGAGTTGATCAGACCTTGACGTAGAATAAACATCCTATGTATTATGTAAAAGGCATGTGGTATTTGATGTCATAGTTAGGTCTTTATCTGGTGAAATCACACACATCACATGCTGTTATCTACCAAAAGACAAAAGTAGTATCATATATCAAAGTTAAAAGAATGTGTGCCATTCAACATTACTGATACAGATTGTATGAGTGATGTGGCCCGTCAGCAGGACACCAGCCTCCGTAGGGGGATTTCTAGTACTGGTTTTGGCCACCAGAGGGCAGTATATGGGTAGACCAGTGAAGGATATACCTAAAAATGCTTTAGACTAATTTTTGATGGGGAATCCAGTTGTATTCTCAGAATCATTCTATTTCCAATGAAAACATTCCATTTTTGGAATGCAAAAGGAACATTGTTGCCATGGAAACATGTGTGAGAAATTGGCATGGCAGTTTCTGGTTGTCATGGAAACTACTTTATTATTCCCAATGGGAATAGTTTTGTCTCAAATGATTTGGAAATGTCATAAGGAACTCAAAACGGAATACATGTACAGACTAAAAAATCCTATCTAGGACCGTTTTTGATAAAAACATCACATTTCTTTGGGTATCTTTCAGCGAAAATATACTCTTTTTGCATTATTGTATACCCATATATCTACACTGGTGAGTCTTTGACTATGTAATAAATCCACAGCAAATTAGCTGAGGGGTTGAAAATAATGTGAGGCATTAGAAATGCTTCTTAAATGATGAGGCACTGCTGTGGGGGTCTGAACTCTGTGTAACATAGAGTTTACAATGACTGCTTCAATTATTGAAATAAGGGAATAGACATGAAACTCTGCAAATAAGCTACACCCTAGGCTAAAAGCCGAAACTTTGGCTTAAAAATGCTGGTCAGTATAATTATTTTGTGTTAGAACCCTGTCTATAAGTTTCACTTTGTGTATAGGAATTATCTATAGATGACAGCAGGCCTAGGAAAATGCCATATGAAACCTAGGCAAAATCAGGCAAGTTAGGAATTTTTCCTTATAGTAAGGAAGTTTGGTGGTTTGGGCTCATGCAAACTCCCGACTAGGCTTAGAAAGTTAGGCATTTCGGCATTTGCCTAAGATAGGTTCATTTTTCTTCTGTGCAGTTGTATTGAAATAACCTCCTGACTAAGCACTACCTTCCAGAGAAAGAGACGGTTTCAGATTGCCATCAAGACCTTATTTTATCAGCTCGTGTCCTTCCCTCTCAATTATAGATATCTAAGCTTTTGCACTACACGGAGTAATATTGGCTAACCAGGATAAGGTTTCTTGAAATACTGTGGGGTCTCCCTCTTAGATGGGTTGTGATGGGAAGTAGCACGTTATATGTACAGAAATCACTGAGTCCTGAGCAACTCATACCTCTTTCATGAGCTGCTCACTCTGATCACACTATAACGCTGGAAGGGGATTTGTGAGGCCCCTAAGTCTCAAAAAGTCCCTATCCCTCAAAATCGTCTATTTTAAAACATAGGGCCTAGGTCAAGTCCCTAACTGTAAAACAGTCCCTATATCACAAACCCTTTTGCTACATAAGGCTATGCGAGGTCCCTAAATCACAAAAAAGTTGAAATGTCCCCTAAATCACAAAATCGTTATTTTAACCCACATTGACCTGTTTTGACCCAATTCACATATCTTGTGTCCATCTGTCTCAATTAGGTCAAATCTGGCCAGATTATGTCAAAAATGAGCAAAGAATGGTCAGATTGGATGTATCCAGGTCAAAGTGGGTCATATTGGACTGATTCAAAATAAGACAGGTCAATTTGGCCAAAATTAGCCAAGTGGGTAAAATCGGATAAATTCCATCAAACAAGTCAAAATGGGTCAAATTGGACCAATTCCAAATAAATCAGGTCAAATTTGCAAAAAAAGAATGGGTTAAACCAGCGTTACATAAGGTTGAGGCAGAATCTGTCTTAACTTGATCAAGTTGAGGCTAACGCTATGGTAACCTTAGCGGACCTTTACATAAACCCACATTTAGGTGACCGTAAAGGTTGAGGAAAATCCTTAACTTGAATTTCCTTACCTTGAGGAGAAATCCTTAAGGTAAGGAAATCTATGACGTCATCCAAGGGATTCCCTCTATGACGTCATACTTTGGGGGGAATCACGAAGACTTTTCCTTAACTGCCGAAAGAAGTGATCGCTGTGACCAAGCACTACCAACACCAAAAAGGTAGGTTAAATAGATGTTTTATGTCCTCTAACATGTTTCTTAGTGTGCCCCACTGATCTAACCTCCTTCAGGCATGCTTTAATCAGAATGGTTTTTCTCAGGTTTTAAGTCGGAATTTCGATCTTCGCGTTGGGCGATAATAGGGGGGATTTGGGGATAACCTTGGTAAAGGAAATTCCTTTACTTACATGTGTGCGTAATTGAGATTTTCTTAGTGATTTTTGACTATTTCAGAAATGATATTTTGCTTTCTTTTGTTAATGGCAACATGCCGCTCGGCTTCGCAAAGGAGGAAAGGAGTCAGCAGCAAAGGGACTTGATGCCAACATGCCAGAAATCGAGGCATCATCCGACGAGTGAACAGATGACTCTACCAAAGACCAGACTTTTGATGTAGAAAAACACAGAAAAAAGGAGGGGTCGTCGTCTGAAGATTCTGGATCTGACGCAGACACCAAGACTTCCAAAAAATATCTCTTGAAGAAGGGTGTGAGTGGTACTAAGGCCAAATCTAAATCCAAATCTAAGGATGGTTCTGGTCCCAAGGCGTCAACCTCAAAGTCTAGCGCAGGTATTTCAGGTGCCTCAGGTGCTTCAAGTGCCAACACATCTCGAGGAGACGATTCATTGAACGCTGGGAAGAAATCCGTCTGGTTCACCCTTGATGAGAAAATTGCACTCTTTGAGGTAGCAAAGAAGCACAGACGACTGCTGCATGAGTACCGCACAGCTAAAAACCGTGACGCCAAGGACGCTGTGTTTCGGAAGATGTTGGGTATGTAGGTGCTTCCATATATATGGGTGGTACAAATTTCTAAGCATTTTAAAGAATAAATTTGAAATATACATCGACAATAATCTAACTCGCCTTTTATTGAACAAATTACTTACCTTTGAGTTTCTTCATTCCAATAATAAGTCCTCGCCTCCCATTCTAAAATAAAGTCTCATTCTATGACATTATATGTATATCTATTTCTGCAGATGCTGTCAATGCTGTTTCCAAAATACTAAACAGAAGGACGATGGAGCAGGTATGAAAGAAATTGGGAGATTTCCCGGGCAAGGTGTCCATTAAGGTGATTATTTGGTTTCATTTGGTTTTCTGTTTCTTTTAAAGTTAAGCCTGGGGGATATAATGTGGATGTGGGTGCCATTGATAGAATCACCCCGCCTTCTGCGCCTTCATCCTACGCGAGTCCGGCCATTGTATGTGGCTGGAATAAAGTAGAAATAAAATATGCATGGTGAGTAATGGTGATGAAGAGTCTTTCCTATAATAATGGCTTTGAATTGAATATTTTTCAATGGTGACTTTCTCGAATATCTAACTTAAAATTAACCTTCCACATAAAGGACACTTACTCCGCCGCGTTCTCATAGAAGAAGTCGCTGACATCCTCAACTACACGGCTGACCATGGCAATTGACACTTGCTGCGTCTCTGATATACATCCGAAGGATGCACCGGTTGCAAAAAAACGTAGAGCTAGACACACCTGTGAAAAAAAATATATATATAAAAATATATTGACAAACATATTGTACAACATGGCACATTGGAAGCAGTAAAGGTCAGAAAGAAAAATTTTGGCCCCCCTCAAAACCCCAAAAAATTGGTAAAGAAATGAATTAAGCACGCAATGAGGTGAGCAGCTCAATAGCTCAAGGCTAAGAGTTTACCTAAGTGTAGAGTCTTACCTGTTCCATATATTTTGGCCCCCCCTCAAAACCCAAAAAAATTGGCAAAGAAATGAATTAAGCATGCAATGAGGTGAGCAGCTCAAGTAACCTAAATTAACCCCAGGAGATAAGTATGTAGTCTTGACAGTTCAGCGAGCAACTCAACAAATTACCATTACAATAGCTCAAGGCTAAGAGTTTACCTAAGTGTAGAGTCTTACCTGTTCCATATAGGATAGTCCACCCCCAATATTGGAGCCTTGGGTCCTTGTACTCCAAGCAGCAAACAGGTTTTGTAAAACCCCAAAAATGATCCTGGGTGAAAGATGACCCAGGGTGAAAAATGACCCTGCACTGTCTGCTATGGAAAAAGCAATTTTGATTTGCTTTTTTGGGTCATTTTTCTTTATCTATCCATCATAGAACCATAATATATGAAAAGAGGAGGATTGATAGTGGTAGTCTAGAATACCAAACTACTTTTTAGCCATCTTATTTTGCATTCTGTTTTAATAATTACAGTGTGTATGAGGGAAAATAGCTCTCTGGGCTCACAATAATGCAAATGATAAGTTTGTATCACATTTGAGATTGATCAATCATACATCACTGGAAAGAAAGATATGTATCTTAGTTAAATCTAAAATAACTTTTGGATATGAACTATAGCAGTTGAGAAAACACAATTTGAAACTTAATCTGCTGCCCATTCATAACTGAAAGTCAGTATAGGGGAGAGGCCACTTATCTAGGTCAACTGATAAGGCAGAGAGAGGGGGAAGTGTAGAGTCTAATCTGTTCCATATAGGAGAGTCCACCCCCAATATTGGAGCCTTGGGTCCTTGTACTCCAAGCAGCAAACAGCAAACTGGCAAAATCCCTTGAGATTTTCTTTACACACCTCTTGGAAAGTCTGTATTTCCTCATGAACTTACGTTTCAGACCATTTCCTATATGGGTTGTGTCCCTTGAGATAAACCTTTCTTAAATGCCCATTCCTGTCTCTCTCCATCATCGTCGTCGAACACCGCGATCAAGGCCGAGCTGGTTGCAGTAATTGGGTCACGCGAAACACCAGCGGTAGGTTAAGTAAAACCTTAACTTTTCGAACATTACCTTAACTCTGCCATTTTAGACACCTCAACTTTAAGGTCAATTTAAAGTAGGTCACGGATGGCCAAAAATGATGCAAAATTGATAAAAGGTTGACAAAATACATAAAGTTTTATTCCCCAAGAGATTGGGCCGATAAAACAATCCTAAGTTAAAAAAAAAAGTTACTCTTAAATTCGGTTTGCTCGGAACCAACCGAAACATCGGTTCTGAGAAACGCCAAGTTACGGAAAGTTCACTGCCTTAACTTCCGAAAAAAGTTGAGATTTTTGCTAATTGTAATGGAAACTATGTTAAAGGGCAACATGCACGTTTCTTTTCAAGGGAAAATTCCATTATAATAACCTTCTTTATACTTTATATAACAAAATGGAATTTGAAATAGATTGATATGTCAACATTAACTGTCCATGTGAGCTTATTCTGTTGGTGTAATGAGAATCTCTTCAAATGCCTAAAATAAAAACAGGAGTGGTGCCCCCTTATGGATAGTGTGTGCATAAGGGTACTGATGACGTCATCAGTACCCTTATCAGTTTAAGCAACTATGGACACTTAGGGTGACTGGGGTGCCCCCTTGAGGGAGAGTGTGAAAACACTCACTGAGAGATGAGACAAGAACTGCATCTGTCAGACCACAGAACAAAAGTGGGAATATTTATGAAAAATAATAACTTTTGTCATAACAATTTTCTTTACATAGATATGACAAGTTAAAAGCATGTAAATATTGGTTTATCCCAAGATTGAGCTTTTCGTGCATGGTGACCTTTAAGGATATGCTTTACTTTAAGGATATCCTTAACGTTAAGGATATCCTTACCTGGTTAAAGAAGTTCTCAAGGACAAAAAAGTTTCTAAAAGCTTCAAGATAATTGGCAATTGTAACAGAAATTGTCTCAACCCTGCCTTAAGACTTTTCCGAAGGGTGGGCCCTTTACATAAAGAGCTCAAACTTCAAATTGATATTTTATTTTGACCTGCTTTAACTAATCTTGACCTAATTTGACCCAAAGTTTAGTCCATCATTGGCCAATTAGATTGGTTTCAAATCCTTCTCACTTAATTTGACCAAATTTGCCCAATTTGACCCAAATAGCCCATTTTGGGCTAATTTGACCTGGTTTATCCAGAAATTGTCAAATTTGACCTGTTCTGACCTAATTGACAAATTTTCCCAAGGTAGCCTATTATGAATCAATCTGACCTATTTTATCCGAAATTGATGCAGTTTGACTAAATATAGAGAACGGAAATAACACTGATAATCTGTATCAAGGATAGGGGTTTTGTGAGATAGTAACTTTTTGATACATAGGGGCCTGACATGTCCCTATCCTTCAAACGGTCTCTATCCCATAAATATTTGTGAGATAGGGGCCAAATGGACATGGCCCCTAAATCTCAAAATTTTGTGGGATAGGGACTTTTTGTAGGTTAGGGGCTTTAGTTGGGCCCTAAATCTCAAATGGCCCCTATCGCACAAATTTTTGAGGGATAGGGACATATTGAGACTTAGGGGCCTCACAGATAGCTAAGAGCTGCTAAGCTGCCAAAAGCCCTCACTAGAGGTACTCGAGACTGCTAATTCTACCAGCACTGCCTTGACGCCCCAACTCTTATTTTCCCGTCGCAGACCTTTCCACCTTTTAACCTAATTCAGCACACATATAGGTCTCTAGTCTAAGGCCTCTGTTGTACGACATAGAGATAAAGAGGAGTTCTAAAATATAGAATTCTAATAGGTACACCAATATCATTGGGTAATTTATCAGCATATCTACCATATTTTCCAGTCATAGTAAAACAATTTACCACACAATATGTTCCTGTCACATAAACAGTATCATCAATGGGGTCTATCACTGGGTGGTAAATGACATAGCTCAGTTCACAAACGGGGACAATAAGTGATGTGAGAGAGAATTAACATAGGAACTATTCGAACAGCTCAATGATGCCTTGATTAGCCTGAACATCCCAAGGCAAGGCTGTCTAACAAACAGTAAATGTGCCAACACAAGCATGGACTCTGCTTTTGATGTTCCAAGCAGCTCGAGGCTTTGTTCTAAGGATGGCGTATGACGAAGCTAATACCCATACAGATTCCATTGCAGGGGGTTGAAATGATTCTAATCGTGAAAGTATGTATATCTATATCCCCCCCTGTTTGTCTATGTCTGCTTCCTCAAGAACTCTAAGGTCCTAAGCAAGCCTATACAGTTTAAGCTATGGGTTTATATCAAGGAGTAAGGTTCACTATCTGGAAATTGCCAGTCTACTAGTGTCGCCTATGAAGGCACCCAATTATAATACGCCCAGAGACACCTCATACCATGTACAGATATAGAAAGGGGCCAGGTGGGAAATCAATTCAGGACTTAGACTTAGAGTTATAGCAAAATCTGTAACAGAGCACTTCAGAGAGGAGGGAATTGAATATATTATGTCTACAGGGCAGTGAACTCTGTATTTACTATGGATAGCTTGGAGAGATTTAGACATTGGTGGACCCACCATTTCCAATAAACAAACAGTTGGTAAACCCGAATCCCTCCGTCAGGTCTCCGGCTCTTCCTCTCTGAACTTCCAAGTGTATTCTAGAAGTTAACCCCCACGTTCTTATGGTTTCATTCAATCTGAACACCTCCTCTATGGTATCCCAATGTAACCCCCCAGATCGCTGAACTCCTTCACCAGGCTGCGCCGCCCACACACCGGCGTCTGTAAGGTATACTAGTGGCTGCCATTCGTAACCAATATGATATGTATTCCTTTAACACAATCCTGATGACAGTGCTGTTACCAAGTATTGTATTGTAGCCTTGTTCCAAACGCATTTTTGAAATTTAAATACATAAATTGCCAATTACTGTAATACCCCACCCAGACTATAAGGCGGCTTCTTTGCCAGTATGGACCCCTTCTGCACCTTATACGATCATCCAAATTTAGTGGTGCGCCTCACAATGCAGATTTTACAGTACTAAGGCCCTCTAGAATATGGCTTACCTGTGCCTTACATGATGACATTGAAGCCAATCTAATTGTTCTACATAAAAGGAAAAGGATATACAAAATGCTCCAGGTGCTAACTTCGTACTACCACAGGGATAAAGCCTCCACCTTCCTGCCATAAAACGCAAGGACTACTGCAAAGTTGACCCAAAACCACTGTGGGATTCAGTATTAGTTGATCAATCCTTGCGTTTTATGGCCCCCACAAGGGCCATACAATGCAAGGGACAAAATCGCAGAGATATTTCAGCCATTTTTCGCCAAGTGGGATTCAACCTATAATGATGTTCTTTAAAGAAAGCAGTCCATCCAACCAACAACTCTGTAGCACCAGGTTATTGGCCTGGTGCTCTGTTGGGGGAGGGGAGGGGTGCAGCTACACTATTCACCAGTAAGCCTCCTAGGATTTCCAGGCTCCAGGGTGTATTTACTATACAGTAGCTTGAGGCATGGCAACATGACACCAACCTGACCTGTCTGGTTACTGCAGGGATTAGGTCTAGAGACTAGCGAATGTGATCTTAGTCTGTCCTGTAGAGATATATACTTCATACATTCATACATATGAATCAAATAGCGCGCACTAGGATCTATGTCTATAGAAGTTTTGGGAAACCTTTAGTCAAAACCTTCCATATAAAAAGGATCATCAGACCACACCCCATATTATATTTCTCAACGTGACTGTAGATATAAGCTCTATGTGTGGTCCATGTTTAATGTATTCCATTCGAAATGCAGTTTGGAACTGCAACCAGAGCAGGAGCGCATTTCAGAACGATAGCAATCATTGCGTATAACTGTTCCACATGCATGCAGTCCATACAATACGGTCTGGCAATGATTGCAGGAACCTGGCCTACATGCCAGTTACTACACCTTTTCTAAATTGGACCGTTATCAAGGGTTTATAACTGAAAAAAAAACACTGCTATTTTGTAACTTTTCCCTCAGAATTATATTATATATCTTACAAGTTAATGAACGAAACACAATGCGTTCTCTTCTTCAACTTCAATCAATATTTCTTTCCTGACAAAAATGATCTCAATGTGTCTGGTCCTGCAAAAATCCAATCCTACAGGACAAAAAATCTGCAGGACCAACTGGCCTGTCTGGTGAAATAACTTTACATATAGACTGGTGGTTGTTTCAATTCTCTCTGTGACTGGCCATGGACCGCCTCAAATATATATGAAATGACCTCATATCTGTGACTATACCCAGCAAATTGTCGTCATCTGTCGCCATGATTGGTCATCAATGGTGACTCCTTTTTGAGTGATAACTCATTCCGTCATCTTTCGCCACTGTGTGTTAGACTCATGTGGCATAGAAATTGCTATTCCTGGTGATCTTGTGCTATAACGACGTCGTGTTCCATCTAGCGACATGTGTGAGCCACTTCACACAGGTTGACGAGGACTCACGACAATTTGCTGGGTACGATTGCTGGGGGTTACAACACAACATACAAGCTACGACAGCTCATAGCCACCATGATTTGATTTGAAAGAAAAAATCAATTGATCGTACACAGTACTAGCCTGCAGGTGGGTATGCCAGCATTAGATGGGATTTGTTAGACCTACATGATGTAGCTCTATAGGGGCACTAATGTAGGCCACACGAGGGCATCATAGTTACTCCCCGTATTGTCATCTAGGAGGGTCTTGCCCAAAGATAATAAGGAAGAACCTCGTAATTTTCTTTTTAGAGAGTACTGAGGAAAACTTGTATGGCCTAACTCGTTTTCATAGTATTGACAAAAGAATTGCAGCAATGTGAAGGGAAACTCTTTGTGAGATTTTAATTCATAGGCAAAGGATAGGTTCTTTGTGACTATATAGCACATTTTCTGATGTTAAATACACGTATTATCAAGAATACACAAATGTAATAATGGTAAAAAAGCTTCATGCCAAATGTTTCACTCATATCGGCCCTTTTATCGCATTTCATGCCTCATTAATGTCAAATAACTCAGAAATAAGAAGAAACCCAGAAATTCCGTTATGGTTTCTGAATTCAGTACCCTTGAATTGACCAAGATCAGTTAGTTTTATCCCAGTTGCTCTTTGGTAGTTCCTCAGTGAAATAGCATTAATTTGAATATTGCCATAAAGCAGGCCTGTTTTTTTTTCTTTCTTTTTTTTTTGCTTTTAGAAAAAAACAAACAACAACAAAACAACACAATTAATACCAACAGTGCTTTCAGATTTGAACTCGGTAATTATTTAAGTGCGATATGTACAAACAAATAATAGGGACTAGCTGCCTGATCAACACAGGAGGAAATGATAGCACAGACATACACATGTCAATGGTTCAAATAATGTCAAACAATGGCGCGAGGTAACTTTCATACTCTTACATCAAAATAAGGCACATGGCCGTTTTACAGCTTGTACATTATTGTAGAGGCGACACTTGTTAAGGTTTATAGAGAGTAAAGCACAAAAAGGGGGCATTTCGTCTGATGTGGTTCACTAGCATTGCAGTTCTGTGTAAAAAAGTCAATGTTTAATTCTTTTAACAAAATTTTACCCAAAGTCCTGCCGTGCGTAAGTTCAACCATGTCGAAAATCGAGCTGCCTCACGATGAGTCCTAGTTACTGGCCTGATATTATGGCCACAGGGATGAATATGGAGGAGGTGCCAGAAAAGTAAGTGCGACTCTCAATGGATTGTCTAAGGTACTGTTGGGGGGGGGTGGTGGTGTGAAAGTGCTATTGACCCCCCCCCTCTCCAACTGCTTTACGTTATTAGTGAGAGTAGGTTCAGCAAGGTTTTGTTGTTAAGGGCTAAAAGTATAGACTGTGTCGCGGTAGGAAGGGGAAGGGTTATTTGGTGGTGGACATTCCAGGCAAGGCCAGAAAAAAGAATAGACACAAGAAAATCTTATTTGTATGATGGGGTGCGTGAGCAGGCATTGTCAGATGAGATTACATGAGCAGAGGCAGATGCAAGTGGCACCTAACATATGAGGGGTATAAAGGGAGGCAAGGTCCGCAAACTCGGTTATGGGCATTGTCCAGTCTCACTTGGCCAAAAACCCAGACACCTCACCACCTTGGCCAATTTAGCGGATGAATAAGGTGTAGGGCAATAAAAAGCACAATGGTACTTGAGCCTAATGGAATTAGCCTACCCGACTTTGTAATACAATATGTATAGGCCTTACAAATAGTGGCCAGAGTTATTGAACCATTAACCAAGTTTCTGAAATCAATCATAGGATATTGATAATGACTAGAAACTGGTATAGTTCCGATGGCAAAACTGGTAAATTGACCATACACTTGATATTAAACTAGCAGTGTTTATAGTGTCTTTTTATTATTTACATTGACAGCTGTTCATGGTGTGTAATGTTCATGCAATGACACTATCCAGCAAAGTAGCTACCGTCTCATAGCCCTGTAGGCCAAAGTCCACTGTGAGACTAAACCTTTTTGCAACTAGGGATTGCACTGGGTCTGCAGTTGCATCAGCCTAACTGAGAATCATGTGATATGTACTGGGAAAGGGGGCCTTATTGTACCTGTACTAAGACCCCTTTTTGCAGACCACATCAAAATTTGAATTTCAAGCCATTGCAGGAATGACAATTTTAATAGTAGGGTTCACTATGCAACAGACCATACAACTCCCTCGAAGTGTATCTATTTTTATGCAACTAGCTCAAGATCACACCCTATGTTGCATACTGGACCCGCAGCTTGTGAAAGGCGCACCTTGCACACGGGGACTTTGTTCATCATAGATCCAGAAGGTCCCTGCCTAACTGGTACATATCATGAAATGTACACCTTCGGACAAGGTATAGTCTTTTTAGTTTTAGAATTTTCTTTAACTAGAATTGAAGTTTTTTTTCTGTGTGATATAATAATTTCTTTGTAGAATTTGTTCATTCATTCATTTATTTATTACTTTTTTTTTTTTTTTTTTTTTGGGGGGGGGTCTAGGTCCGTCTTATATGTAGGGTCGCCTTATATGCTGGATTCTACTATAATAATACTGGCAAATCATTTGTAACGAGTCAAAATACATTCTGTTTCTTAATTTGCTTCACCACATTATGTAGACATTAAAAAATTTACTCCATAACATGGCAAGATGTGCCGATGTACTAAGGCAAACAGCTGAACTGCAAAAGTGGATTGCATCATCAAATCAAAAGGGCCAGTTCTATCAGTAACCTGGAGGGTCTTGCCAAAAGAAAACGAGGAAGGACCTGTGTAACTTCTTTCAGGTAGAACCTAAGGGTAACAGAATTTCATTTGAAATCTTCGCACATCCAGGTTACTTGAATAGTATATAGTGTATCGGAACGGGACTATAGCTAACTACAGGATGTTACTTACCCAAGATGCAGCGAATCAAAGGCCTCCATTTGGTCATGTGACCTGGACCCCCGTGGTGAGCTCCTTATTTGGAAAATAGGCCATGCCCCCTTCCCCAATCAGAGACCTCCATTTGGTTATGTGACCTGGACCCCCCGTGGTGAGCTCTTTATTTGGATAATAGGCCACGCCCCTTAGCCAAACAGAGCCCTATATTTGGTTATGTGACCCGTCATTTGCATAATAGGCCACACCCTGCATAATAGGCCATGCCCCTTTATGCTAATGAGTCCTCATTTGCATAATAGGTCACACCCCTTGATCACGTGACCTAGACCCTCTGTGGAGTGATATCCAAATGAAGGTCTCTGATTGGCTAATGGTCTAGGTCACGGGACCCGATTATGTAAATGAGGGTTGGTAAACCATGTGACCTTCTTGTTTGTAAACAACATGTGATCTAGCCATGCGACTTAACCACGTGGTCTCTTATTTGTAAACAACGGATTACATGAATTTATTAGCATGAAGGTTAAAGGTGAATGTGTGTGTAAAAGTAAAAAAAAATTAAAAAATATTTAAAAAAGATTTTTTGGGTGGGGGGCCCTTGGGGTGGGTGGGGCCCTTGGGGTGAGGGGACCCTTGGGGTGGAGGGCCCTTAGGGTGGGGGCCCTTAAAATAGGGGGGGCCTTTAAAAAAGAAATTTTTATTTTAATTAGATAACCCGCCCCTTAAGGTAGGGGCGGGTTCACTGATATTAAATTTTTTTTTGGAGGTTTTTAATTGTGAATTTTTGTCGCGTCATTTTTTACATGAGGTAGTTGGATTTTAAATAGGAATCTGATAGAACTTACATATGGAGTAGTACACATTTTACTTTTCTTTGTCATAATTTCATTTCATTTTTTTCATTTTGAGCAATTATATTTACACGTCATTAAATGACGTCATTAAATGAAAGTCCACACTTTCTACATAACATAGATGAATATAGGATAGGAATACGATAGAACCCACTTCCTCACTGTTTTTGGTTGCAGTTTGACTTGAAAGAGATCTGTGGTCAACTCTGTTCCCTTTTAAACTGCCACGAATTGGTCAATAATTTGAAGCAGCAACCTCTAGTGTATTTTACAGTGGTATTTTTTCTTTGTTGCGAATTATTTTACCGTACACACTGTTTCCCATCAAGATGTAACAGTCTGACAAGTAATCACTGCAATCGTTAGTATCTTCGTCAGCTGTAGTTGCACCAGCAGGTTTTTCTCCAATGTGAGGGTGATAATGTTCAACATCAGTAGCAGTAGTAAGACATTCATCAGCAGCAGTAGCACCTTCATTAGCAGCAGCAGCAGTAGCACCTTCATCAGCAGCAGCAGTAGCACCTACATCATCATCAGCAGCAGCATAAGTAGCAGCAGCAGCAGTAGCATCTTCATCATCATCATCAGCAGCAGCAGTAGAAGCAACTTTATCAGCAGGAGCAGCAGGAGCAGCAGTAGCTCCTTCAGCAGCAGCAGCAGTAGTAGCAGCAGCAGGGACATATAACATCAGTAGACAGTTAGGAGATTTATGAGACCCTCCGTTGACAGTAGCACCATCGTCATCAGCAGTGGCAGCAGCAGAGACGAACCCGTGACCCGTGACGACATAGCACCGGATAGGCCGGTGATGACCCTGATGTGGGGATGTCCCCATCCCACAACACCATCCCCCTACAGAATCTCTCACCCCCCTCAGGACCCCACTTAAACCCAAAGTCTCAATAACATATCAGCTCAGCCTGTAACCACTTATCCACTTACGATAACATCAAGTGACAACAGTAGATAAGTTTAGCTAACACGTTATGTGCCATTGCTTTTTCAAACAACGCCAGCCAGAACACCTGGTCGGATCTTTTCCCGCCAGTCCCATCAGCCCGGCGCCATCTTGAATATGCATCAATGTAGCAAAATTGACGTCCGTCACGGCCCTAACCGGTTGCATCGTCATAGCAGTGTCACCATCTGGTGTGTTACCCATGAACTAACCAAGCATCCCTGGTAACCAAGCCTTGCCTAGGTCTATAGAGCTCTATGTATTGTGTTTGTCAAGTTGATCAGATACGAATTTAACCTTGCTGTCTTTTCTGTATTGACCGAGGCTGACCTTGTGAACCATATCAGCTGTTTCCACTGCTAACGGATGGTCTCTGTTCTGTTATCTTTATCACAGGCCAACCTTCAGACAAGGCACCACTTGCTTGCTTCACCCTCTTTCATCCAACATCATTACCACACTCATTCTTTTAATTTTTTATTTAAAAAAATAAGGGTAAAATAAAATAAGATGTAATTTTTTATTTATGAAAATTCTCATTTACATAGTAAACCATAATAAACCTAGGTGGTCACGTGACCCTTGATACCTTTATCCAAGTCTCTTTTCAATACAATTATTCAAGTGTCATTTCATAGGTAGACAAATAGTTCAATATACACTACTCCCTCATCAGTTACCTAGTGATTTCTCAGGATGAATGTTATTATGAGTACAAATGTCATAAAACATTAAAAGTGTATGAATAAAATGTTGAAAACATTACTTCAAATTTCAACATTTTTACTTTGTTCACAGTTATATTATAGAATTTCTACTGGATAGGTCTTGCTTTTTTCAGCCAATACACATTTATGGTCCATATTGAAAAGATACGTTATCAGTTCTTTCACATTCAGGGTATTGACAATGTCAAATATGACACACACCCTTGTAAATTCATTCCAAATATCACTGTCAGCCATCCTGGAAAATACCCATTGTCCATACATAGAAATAAGTTCTTCCTTGTTGAAATAGCATCCGTGATATTTAACCTCTGACTTATGTTTTTTACATCCATAACATTCATCTTTTACTGTCCTATTAAACTTCCTGTGTAGTAAATAATGACAAGTGTTAGCCATTAATAACCTGGCTGTTGGTCATTCCACAATAATTGTAGTAACCATTGATGCTTTAGCTCTCTCCCTCTTGGCAATCATTATGGCCTCTAAACAGTTTGACATCTTGAGAAAGTATTGAGGTGTTATGTAGTCATTAATGCTATACTCTATACAGATGCATTGTGTCCGCCTTTATGGATATATTTTTGCCCCTCGACCTTTATAAATGAAAAGAAATTAAAAAAACATGTAAGTTTGAAAAAAAAATATAATGATACAAATTATTTTTGTAATTATTAAACATACATAATAACTCATAACTCTATCTAATAGAATACTTTACCACACATGTGACCTTTCCTCTATGGGTTCAAGGCTATAAAATATACTTATACAGGTAAACAAGGTAAATACTACCTGAAAAGAACCTAGATCCATTAGAAAATCCTTAACCTCGCAAACAAGCATTCTAGAATACATTGTTGATGATGATGTGTACAAGTCACAAAAAAAAAGAGAAGTTGTGTCCTTTAGACTAAAGCCACAGACATATATACCCTTCATACTTTGCATTCTCACCTTACACTCAGAGTTGGACACTTTTTCACAGCTAACACTTGAAAGAAAAGAAGTATTTATTTGGCCATCGTCCCCGGTACCCACAGATCCGATGGAGATAAAACAATGGATCCAGTTAGCTGGAAGCTACGATGCTATGGAGCACTTCGTGCTTATTCTAAGATCCACTCTGGCGGGAGCACCTTTAGCTTCCCCCTGGTTGGCCACCTTTACCATAGCTCCAAAGTTGACTCCTTCACAGTTGACCACACCTCCACAGTTGAGGTCACGATGATAATTGCTGGTCAGCTGAAAACTATTCACCTGGAGAGGTATCCTCGGTGCCCCACTACTTTTGATCCTGAAGTCCAGACCCCATACAATGACCTTACTAATCGAGCAAAAGGTCATGCCAGACTTTCAACTGACCCTAAGTGATGGAGAATCAGCAAGTTTTGTCCCACTGTCGCCATGACGGCCCAGGAGATCTCATCAAAGATGAACCTGTGACCCGTGACGATATAACTTCCTGTGTAGTAAATAATGACAAGTCTCAGCCATTAATAACCTGGCTGTTGGTCATTCCACAACAATTGTAGTAACCATTGATGCTTTAGCTCTCTCCCTCTTGGCAATCATTATGGCCTCTAAACAGTTTGACATCTTGAGAAAGTATTGAGGTGTTATGTAGTCATTAATGCATACTCTATACAGATGCATTGTGTCCGCCTTTATGGATATATTTTTGCCCCTCGACCTTTATAAATGAAAAGAAATTAAAAAAACATGTAAGTTTGAAAAAAAAATATAATGATACTAATTATTTTTGTAATTATTAAACATACATAATAACTCATAACTCTATCTAATAGAATACTTTACCACACATGTGACCTTTCCTCTATGGGTTCAAGGCTATAAAATATACTTATACAGGTAAAAAAGGTAAATACTACCTGAAAAGAACCTAGATCCATTGAAAAATCCTTAACCTCGCAAACAAGCATTCTAGAATACATTGTTGATGATGATGTGTACAAGTCACAAAAAAAGAGAAGTTGTGTCCTTTAGACTAAAGCCACAGACATATATACCCTTCATACTTTGCATTCTCACCTTACACTCAGAGTTGGACACTTTTTCACAGCTAACACTTGAAAGAAAAGAAGTATTTATTTTATCTCCCCTTAGCATGTTGCACACACAATGTGTGAATGTTTGTTGTGATCACAATATCTGAATGAATAAGTACAAATAAAAAGTAAAGAAAAAAAAACGTCAGGTGGCACCACCCACTCATTACGTTACTCCGACGTTCTACTTGCGTCACTCCACCTCTTCGCTTTACACACCTTTTATGTGGCTACTCCCTCACGCATCACTATATAAAGAGTCTAACATAGAGGTAGTAGTGGGTGTTCATGGTAGTAGTGCCTCCCTTGTGTTGTCAAATGTGATGTCACAATCTTCACAAAAGATAAACTGCTGACACCTTCTCCTCCTTCATCCTCCTTGATCCTCTTTCATGCGGCATCACCTCCACAAACATCCTTTAATTTTTTTAATATTAATTTATTATTTTTTTTAAATGCCCCCCTATTTTAAGGGCCCCCAACCCCAAGGGCCCCCCACCTCAAGGGCCCCCCAACCCAAGGGCCCCCACCCTAAGGGCCCCTCCCACCCCAAATTAAAATTTTTAAATTTTCTTTTTTAACTTTTACAGACACATTCACCTTTAACTTCATGCTAATAAAGTCACGTAATCTGTTGTTTACAAATAAGAGACCACATGGTTTAGTCGCTTGGCTAGATCACGTGTTGTTTACAAACAAGAAGGTCACGTGGTTGACCAACCCCCATTTACATAATCGGGTCACGTGACCTAGACCATTAGCCAATCAGAGACCTTCATTTGGAAATCACTCCACAGAGGGTCTAGGTCACGTGATCAAGGGGGTATGGCCTATTATGCAAATGAGGACTCATTACCATAAAGGGGCGTGGCCTATTATGCAGGGTGTGGCCTATTATGCAAATGAAGGGTCACATGACCAAATGGAGGGATCTGATTGGCTAAGGGGGCATGGCCTGTTATCTAAATAATGAGCTCAACACGGGGGTCCAGGTCAAGTGACCAAATGGAGGTCTCTGATTTGCTAAGGGGGCGTGGCCTATTTTCCAAATAAGGAGCTCACCACGGGGGGTCCAGGTCCCGTCACCAAATGGAGGCCTCTGATTGGCTGCATCTCGGGTGAGTAATATCCTGTAGTTAGCTATAGTCCCGTTCCGATACACTATATACTACTTACTTGAAATAGGAAATACAATCTTAAGAAATGAATTATTAAATCAAGACGTTATGACTCTCAAATTAGGATTCAATTTCCTAAAGTATTTCTTGGAGGGGGTCTAGATGGGGGGGGGGTCACCATCTCACATTCCCATTTTAAGAGGGTGAGACTCATAAGGGTCATTTGGATCATTTGAGTGACGAAGGAACTGGAACTGGCTTAAGATCAAGCTCGGAATAAACATGACCTGACAATACCATATTCCTAATCATAAATCATATGAGGAAATGAGTTATAGAGAGTTGATCTGTGGGATTTAGACTACATTGATTGCCAATAACCCACACTTGAGTGCTTTGCCATATTTACAACCGCAACACATGAAATTCATTGCCTTTAGAAAGATTAAACCTACTAATGCTATGCAGGCTATGTGCCAGTATGAGTATGATGTGACTGACAAGGTGTTAAAGAAGGAGATCCCAGGTTATCAGTATAGGTCGAATCCCACATAGCGATTTAGGGCTCAAATATCTCTGCGATTTTGTCCCTTGCACTCTTGGGATACGACCTAATACGTTTAGAGTTTCATCAGATCACAAGGTCGAATCCCACATGGCAAAAAATAGATATCTCTAATTTGAATCTGTTGCGAATTTGGCAAGGTGTATAAGTATAGTGGGTCTATAGAACACAAGGACACTGTTGTGCATTATCACCTACCCTTTGGGTTATTTTGCCTTTGATGGTGTCTAAATCTCTGTGAATTATGTATTCTAAGAGCTAAAATAACAAAAGATTGCTTGTGTTCTATGCATCCTACTCTAGTTAAATCAGTGGCCAATTTGGGGTAGGTTAAAAAATCACAACAGATTCAAAATTGCAGATGAAAAGATATTTGAGCCATTTTTTGCCATGTGGGATTCGACCTAAATGCAGCTTTGAAAGCCACATTTACATAAGTGAATAAGACCTTTATTTAAAGTCTTTGACTTAATGAAAGTAGAATGCATTGAAACATACAATATTTCTACTTTTTCTTCTCTATTCTATGCAATTTTAAGGTCGAATCCCACATGGCGAAAAATGGCTGAAATAATTATCTCTGTAATTTTGAATCTGTTGCAATTTTGATCCAACTCCAAATTAACAAGGATACAACTGCAGTGGGATGTATAGAACACAAGGACACTGTTGGGATTTTTTATGTACTCTTAGGGGTGTTTTGCCTTTATTCATGTTTAAATCCCTGTATATTGTATATATTCTCAGGCCTAAAATCGCAAAAGAGTGCTTGTGTTCTATACAACCTACTTTAGTTATAAATATTCTTCCGAATTTGGGGTAGGTCCCAGAATCACAACAGATCCAAAATCACGGAGATATTTCAGCCATTTATCGCCAAGTGGGATTTGACCTTTGAACCTAATATATGTAATACACAAAGATATATAAACATGAATAGAGGCAAAATATCCCAAATAGTTTATGATTAAAACGCAACAGTGCCCCTGTGTTCTATACTACCTACTGTGCTTATAGCTGTTGAGTTTTTGAGGAAGTAGGCAAATTTACAACAGGTTGTAAATTGCAGAGATGTTTGACCTCTAAATCGGCATGTGGGATTCGACCTTATCGTCCGTGGTCACCTGCATGGGGTAAAAAAAAAGAAAGAATAAAGAGGAAAGAAAAAGAAAGAAAAACACCTATAATGAGAGAGGGATTTAGGGAATTGTTTGCTATAGGTCGAATTCCACATGGTGAAAAATGGCTGAAATTTCTCTGCGATTTTGAATCTGTTGCGATTTTGGGACCAACCCCAAATTCGCAAGGATACAGCTACAGTGGGGTGTATAGAACACAAGGGCACTGTTGCATTTATTCCTGTACTCTTGGGAGTATTTTACCTTTGTTGATGTTTGTATTATGTATTATTTGGCCTAAAATTGCAAAGAAGTGCTTTTGGTCTATTCACCCCACTGTAGTTATAACCTTGCGAATTTTAGGTTCTTGTCGAGGCCATAAAACACAAGGACTACTGCAAACTTGACCCTAAACGACTGTGGGATTCGGAATTAGTTGATCAATCCTTGCGTTTTATGACCCCCACAATGGCCATACAATGCAAGGGACAAAATCGCAGAGATATTTCAGCCATTTTTCGCCAAGTGGGATTCAACCTTATGTGTATTATTAATGGTTGATTCATGTAAATCACAGATACAGCTTATTTAGATGTCATAAGCACATGTCATCTTTTAGACTGCCGTGCACGTTTGAGTGCCTGGCTAAGCAAGAATTCTTTTGGCAATACCAAAGCATGCACGTTTCATTTTTTTGGGGTTCTCATTTCCCTTTTGTCAAGACCCTCCAGATCGGGGCTATTAATATTCTCATTTATATGAAACAGCTCAATGAGCAATCACCCCACTTTAAAGTTAGATCTAGCACTCGCTTGGATCTACAATCATGATCTTTAAAAGAGAGTAGAAGGCCTGATTAGTTTTGTTGACTGACTTTCATCAGGTGGTGCGAATGGAGACCAGGAGGGTGTTGCTCCTACAGTAAAAGGAAGAGCTGGCTAAAAATGCCCTCATTCCAGTCTTTTCTTTTCATGTCGCTATAACTTGTCCCTTTTGTTGCTCACAAGAGGTCATTCAAGTACTGTGCTTAAAAAAGGGGGATTTGAGTAGGTACCTAGTTGGGAGAAGTCAGTCAGTATAATAAACTATAGAGCATGTGACATGAGTAGGTACCTGGTAGTGCAGCTCTCTCTATTTTAAACAAGGCAGGTGACTTTTCAGACTAATGTGGTGAGTGCAAGTTGAATGGTGAAGCAGTGCATGACTTGTTTACCATAGGAGCAACACCCTCCTGCTATAGCTTAAAAATAATGTATATGGGTTGCAGGCTAAGGATTCTGGTTCAGTTGTGTGGGTAATTTATTGGGCTCAGTAGAGACTATGAGGATAGATGCTGCAGAGAACAGAGTTTCGCAACATGCCTCAATGATAGGCATTACAATAATGAAATGAAACAAGACAATGCCCAAGAGAATCTATTGCCAAATTTCATGTTTACATCCATTTATTATCTGAACATTTCCTACAGAGTAAACAAGAGAGACAATGAACGCAAACTAATTTTTTCACCAGAATAAAACACAAAGAAAATGTCACCAACGTTGATTGGGTGGATTAGGAACCCCTTGTGTTTCCTTGATCAATGGGCTTTCTCAATTTGCAAACACCCAAACAAGCCTGGACAGTGGTTTTTTGAAAGCACAGAGTTGGTTTTTCTGATGAGTGATACCAATCTCATGGGAGGCCTGTTTTGTTGTCCCTGGGAGATTACTTTCAACAGGACCTTTTTTCCCCAGCTTCTATTCAAGCCTTTCGGTGGCATCATTTTGTTGTTTGCAGCGTCATATTGAGCAGTAGAAGTGGTCAATGTCCAACACAATAAATTGACCACCAAACCATCGGTGCTTTGTGTCATATACCTTGTGGCTGCACAGAGAGAAGAACACTGATCGCTTTGACGCATACTGCACAGGTCACAATTTGTCTCCCACATGACATGTATGAAGGTATGTCGAATAAGGTTGACACTCTCTTAGTTGGTTTATCAACTCCACTTCACATGCTTAATGAAGACATGTCACATATTTCTGATCCATTCACCTGATCATGAGTGCTAGGTAATACTGTGAAACAATTATGTAAGGGTCAAGAGCAGTCAATAGCTATGTACCAATGGTTCAATCAAGGCAGGCCTATAATAGAAGGCAGGGGATATCATAGTCCCACAGGCCTGCAACACTAAAGCACTTTTTCCTATCTACAGATCTTTTACTTGACTGAGGACCTCTATGCAGTCCATAAGACAAGGGCATGGAGGTGCATGACAATGCCATAATGTCTCCCTATACTGTAGATACAGAGATTATCGATTGTGAGTTGGAATACAGTCCTTTGGTATTTTCACTGACCCACACATAAGGTGTCTAACCTCTCCAGGTGAAGTATTCAGGATGGTGGGTGTCTATTTTGATATTCAATAACAAATGCAAATTTAACAATAAAATAGAATTCACTACCATTCATTGATAGTATTTACAGACATTAGTGATCTATTCTCCATGAAAACAAAATGACACAGATACATCAAATGTTAAATGTTAGTAGTACTTCTTGGTAGTGATTAATCCTGGTACCAAAATGGTTGTTTGCCCCATCCAGTGGAATATCCTAGAACAATTATGTATGTCAAACCATCATATGTCAAGTGCCTTCGACATGGCTGTTACCCTAGTCAACTCACAGATGACCTGGCATTTTAAGGCATGTCAAATCATATGAGGATTACTGTGTGCTACAGTTGTCATGGTGACATATGTGCATATGTCCCAATGACATGTGCTCTCTGTGTCAAATCAAGTTGACATGGGTATACATGTCACTTTGTCAGGAAGACTTTTTTCAGTGTGATCTCAGCCTATATTGAATCTGTAAACGGACAGCCTACCGGTAGCTCTTCATGCTCTTGCTCAATTGCGTCCTCCATAATAGAGGCACTCGCCCTATGCTCCCACCTGCACACAGGAATACATCACAGTTGTCATTTACAATGTTTTAACAGGCCTTATAACACTGTAAAGAGTTGGGGTTATATAACAGGATCGTTTTATGTATATCAACAAGGGAAAGAGCAGTATTCTCAAATACACTGAGTGTTACTGTTTAGTGACAAGCTTCTACCTGTAGACACATGTGTACAGTGAATTGTCCTGTATAATAACTCTGGTATACAGGTATACCCTAGGCCAGCCAATCACTATAGGTCGAATCCCACATGGCGAAAAATTGCTAATATAAATGTGGTTTTGTCCCTTGCATTGTATGCCCTTGTGGGGGCCATAAAATGCAAGGATTGATCAAATAACTCCGAATCCCACAGTGGTTTAGGGTCAAGTTTGCAGTAGTCCTTGCATTTTATGGCCTTAACAAGGGCCATACAACGCAAGGGACAAAATCGTAGAGATATTTTAGCCATTTTTTGCCATGTGGGATTCGACCTTCTGCACCAGAGTGACCGATAAAGGCTTTACCAAAATAGCCTTACCTGTAGGTTCTGTCACTTTGGGGCAGCAGTATCCACCATTTGTTAAAAATGTATATGCTCATAGTGCAACCTCAATCCAACTATATCCCCAGAGCTTATCAATTAGTTGTAATACAATAATAACTTCGATGGGTTCATCTAACATTGTGCACTATAGATGATGTATAAGATTATCTGAGAAGAAACTAGGAACAACCAGTAATATAATCCAAAGACACCACACCTGTGTCTAAATTGTATTTACAATTGCCTGGACTTTGAACTTGAAGCTAACATAGGCCTACCTGCCTTTAGGTTAGACCAGTGTTAAAACTGACTAACCAGGAAATGGTTTGGGAGAGGTGTTTGTTTACTTCTCTCGCTCTCAACGATGACACTTCACTGGGATTGGAAACATTCTTGTCTTCATCAGGCATGCATGGCCTAAATTATCAATATATTCACAGAGTGCATACATAAAAGATAGTATGGGGATTGTATCATGGACTCACTTCACTATTAGAGTATTATGTAGCAGTGCCTATACATACTATACAATACAGTTCCTGTAGATTAACTGCACCTCTTGCTGTATTTCTACACTCCTAGTTTCTGTAAATTTACAGCAATAGTTGATGGAACCTTAGTTGCCAGCAAAAGTTTCTGTAAATTTACAGTATTTTCTGCTGTTCATTTACAGCAAAACTTGCTGTTCATTTACAGAAAATATTGCTGTTATTTTACAAGACTTATTTATGTAATTCTACAACATATTTTGCTGTTAATTTACAACTTAATTATGTTTCTGTGGATCTGAATGATCTTGCTGTATGGTTACAGTGGTTATTACTGTATGATTACTGTGGATTGTGTTGTAGAATTACAGCAACCTGTAGATTTACAGCAAAATGTATTGGAACCAAAGTTGCGAAAGGGTTTTTGCTTTAAAATAACCATGCCTACTACTAACAGTGAATTGGAAAAGCAACCTGTCACAAGTATTCATTTTGTGTTGGGGTCATTGGACTTAGAGGTTCTCGTTTCCTTAAATTTGCTGGCATTATTCTATACTGATATCCTCCGTTATCAATAAGGGTCACATCACGATCTTTTAACAGCAACATGCATACAGTGACCCTTGTCCTAGCATATAGAACGTGGCTTATAGACCATTCCAGGGACCTGTTTCACAACCTCTATTATAGACATATGAGTGCATAGTCTTTCAGGAGTTGCTACATCAACTGTAAGGCCTTAATGGCGCTTTTGTGTTTGATATATTAAAGATTGAATGGTAGCCTAATATCTCTCTATCAACATACATATTTAATGTCACCAAAAGTTGCTATATTACTTGAAATATTAAGGATTTTAGGTGCTTTAGAACCAGAATATACGAATAGGTCGGACCTATACGGATCAATATTTAAAAGGAAAATATAAAAAAGATATCATGTTTGTGGCAATGTACATTGTCACCCGAATCATACCCTGAAGTTTGAGCACTTAATATATTTTAGGACCAAAGACATATAACATTTTAATTTTTTCCTAGACTTTCAAATATCACTGCCATTTTGGGACAGCAATAATGTGAAGTTTGCTACCATAAATAAATAATGACCACTCCCTAACAACTTTTGGTGACATTATCCATTCTGTAACAGATTAAACTGGGCTATAATAGAGATATTAGCACTAGGCCATGATTTACTATAGCAGACATGAAAATGAACATCAACTAGTTGATGTGAGAATTGATGTGTAGGTGGCTTTGGGTCACTCACCTGTGTATGTGTCTTACCGATTCTACCTTTCCACATCAACACCTTTACACACAAGCCCCATGCTCGGCTCACTTGATGGTAGTTTTTTTTTCTTATTAATAAAGAGGCGCTTGCTTTGCAGCCAAGACCTACCACCTGGAAACAGCTTTGACTAATTATGTATGTCTCAATTGTTAATATCACATGAGAAAATTGGCATTTGCCAAGCCCTATATTATAGGTTCAATTTACAGCCCATATCATACACAATCTCAAGGGATGACTCCTATGCAAGTTCACATAATACGCAGGGTGCTAATTTAAGGCACCTGCATGATAAACCCTTATACTTTTTGGGGACTCAAACCGTGACGAAATATAATTATTTCCCTAAATCCCAAAATGGATTAGTCTGCGGCATAGGTGTCTTTTGTATGATACATGGGGGCCGCACAGGGTTTTTCCCTCAATACTGATGGCTGTCGCCTGAATACCATTCTCTGGATCCATACTCTATGCTATTCACAGGAGACAGTGCGAAAAGGCCATTTGTGGCAGTTGAGCAATATGAGAGATGCACATTAGAAACACAACATTATATGCAAGACAGGTTTTAGCTTAATCTGTTCATGCTTACAAGAATCGAGGAATTATCAACATACTCTGTGAAACTTATTTATTTTTTTTTTGTTTGCCACATCAATCTTCTCGTCACTAACACAAAGGGGATCCCTCACTTGTTTAAAAACCGATATCATATGGCGCCAAATATTCAGATAGCCATATTAGGCTAACACAACCTATGGTCAGCATGCATTGCCGCTAATGGTGATAATGACAGGAAATGTTTGCATACCTATAGATTATGCTCTTTTTCATTTTCTTTCATTCCCATTTTGCATGCAAGGAATCGATGCCTTTCTACAACCATTCATAGAACCATTTCTGAAATTATGAATACCCGGTAGTTAAAAAATATTTTACAAAAGTTCCCTGGTTTCAGTCAATACGAAAACGTGCCAGACACAGGCTATGTTGAGCAAAAGCGTCAATATAGGCCAGCAGGAGGGTCTTGCCAAAAAGGAAACGAGAACCCAACAAATAAAACATGCACGTTTGTGTATTTCCAAAAGAATTCTCGTCCAGCCAGGCAGTTAAACATGCATGCACAGGAGCCCAAGAAATGATATGTGGTGATGTCATCTGAATGAGCTCTATAAGTGATTTAGATGAATCAACCATTAATGATAGATATCTGGAAAGGGTTAGATGTTCATCCTGTGCATTCCATTTCTGTTTTTCAATCTGTTCCTTGAACAGTTATTTGGCAAAAGTGTGAAAACGTGTAAGGCCATGCACGTTTCTATCAGTACTCTCTAAGAAAATTTAACAGGTTCTTCCTCGTTTTCTCTTGGCAAGACCCTCCAGAACGTGTTAAACTGCTGGGCCAAATGGGTGGGTGTGATCTCAGGTTCTACCGTTAATACAAATGTAGTATGGAGCTGAGCAGCGTGACCCCATCGAAGCCTATGCTAGCCAGAATGAGGCACTGCGCAGGTGGTCTGCCAGCAGATCACTTGCCTAGTGGTAGAAATACTCTCAAACCAGAGTGCTTAGCTCAATACTGTGCATAGAAATAGTGTTCAATTTTTGTAAACTGAATAGGACATAGAAACGATGGTAGAAGACACCTGATTACTCCCTGAATGCCGGGGTTGAGTTGTGGGGCCACTGCCCTCAGTAATGAACGGTTAGACCAGCTGATTTTAGGGGATTTTCCAATTTTAACATAGATCACATGTCTATTAGCACATATGCAAATTTTGGAAGGCCTTACTGCTTATCTAACTTATGAATAACACCATCTAGCATGTCAAACAAAAAAGAAATCGGCTCACAGAAATAGTAAAACTAGCAAGGTTGCAGAGCATGAAGTAATATAAACAAAATAAACGTTCTTTGTTGTATATAATTTTTTTTCTGACAAGGATAATCTTGAGGAATTTGCTCCTGCAAATATCTGCACTTGCAGTATCTTTCCCTTAATTTAGAAATTCACCTAAGTTGCTGTAAGAAGTCTATATATGTGACATGTACTGGGAGAAGGGTGCTTAGGTCCCCTACACTAAGCCCCCTTTTCGCTGATCGTGTCACATATGTTAACCTACTCTATAGGCTATGCTACACTTGTCTGCAGTATCAATTTGATTCTATAATGGCAATTGGTGTTAGCCGATTGAAATAAAGACAATGTCCTGCAATTCAACTTGTATACAAAGTGTTAAGCTTATATCACCATTTTTGGCTAGTAAATTGCTAGCTTAGCCTACTCTAGGAGATTCAATCCCGGAGGAGTGTTGGATTCTAAACGGTGCATCCATCCTGTCTTCTGTTGGTTCCTTTGTGCTTTTCCCTCTTTTGATTTGGGGAGTAATGGATGGAGCTTAGTATTTTTCTACCCATACCATAATTGGGTATAACCTCGATTCACAAAAATCACCGCTAATTTAAAGAAGCTGTTTTCCATGCTCTTATCAAAACTAATGAATAACAGACTCTCTAATTGCATTTACAAATTATTGGGCCTACACATCTTACACTTTCCATTTAATCTATGGCCCCTCACAAAATCACTTTCTCTTTTTGTTTGGGGCTACAGATCGTGCCTGATGAGACAATTGATTTGAAAGCACATTCAATGTAAGCCCTTTGGTTAAGACATAGGATGATAAAAGTCATATCAACTCATGGAAATGCTAGATAGGACATCCCATCAAGGAAAAATTGTTTTTGGTGTCCTGGAACTGGTTCATTAGGCAATACATTGCCAATTTTGGGCCATTTTCCCCTTTAAAGACCAATATCTCACAGAATAATAGGTGGACATAATGCCAATTTGCCTATAGCCCTGGCCAGGTCTTGACATATTGGCTTTGGCCAGCCAGCTCTGATCGCGGTCAATTGACCACAAGAGGTCACAATCCGCTGGTTCCTGCATCTTATTCTCTTATTGTAGTTACACTATGTGAGGTTCATTCAGGAGCCTTGGCCAGCTACTATGAAGGGGAGCATTCTGTGTGTATTCAGCCGACTAGAGAGAGGGATTAAATCAAAGTTGGCCTTGTAGGCATGCCATCCATGAAGCGATTTCAGCTCTATAATGGACATGTCAAAGGGGGAAGTAAGTAGTCACTTGAACTAGGCCAATCCGATTTGGATGCTTAACCCCTATCTAGACCATAGGGGCACCATGTAGTCCGAAGGGATGTTCAGATATTACAAACTCCCCATCTCTCGACAATAGAAAACGATTGAGTCCTCTGAATGTAGCAGGTGCTTGTCAGCCTATTTCAGCAGTGATGTGGGATGTGGGAAAAGAGGAAGGTGTGGTTTGCATACATATAAAGCCAGGGCTCCGGGTAAAATGATCCAATCACTACTCCTCCAAATAGGGGAGGGTTGACTACTTTTCTTCGTGGACAGACTCAAACTATGTGTTTGGACCCCAAAACACAGGAAATTGCCAAAATATTTTTTGGACTCCCCTAACCCCCCCCCGCATGAGGGGGGGGGGGGGGTTAGGGGTCAGCCCGGAATACAGTAGTACCTGTGCTGTAGGTACAAAACTAATGGCCCGATTTAGATCCTGCTGATTATGGAGGTATTAGGTCATATACAATCCAGTTCAGCCAGGATACATCAGAATCAGATAAGATTAGGCAGTGTAGACCAGTATGAGGCCCCCTAGAACAGGGGTGGATCCAGGAGGGCAGGGGTAAGTGGGCACATGCCTCCCCCTTGGCCCCACAAAAATGGAACTTGCTATGACTGAACTATAAATCATAATACTCTACTTACCCTCACTGATGGTACTTCAAGTGTGGTTTATATGCCTGCCATATTGTTAGAGTATAGCAGTAGTTCTATGTTAAGCCTGAATCATAAAGTTATTTGTTAACATAATTATATACAACAAAACGGGTTTACATTAATGTGAAGATAAGGAGAGAGGCAGGGCAGCCCTAACCTAAATAGCAGAGGAGGGCACAATGCACATGTCAACCTGGATAACTGTGGATAATTCATTTAGATTCAATTGGATATTGGAGGTAAAAATGAACAGGTGGCCTTTTAGGAAAATCTACAATGTTGAAATGGACCTTATTTTGATGTATCATGGCAGAAGAAGCACTGGAGTGTATATAAGCAAATGCATCCGAGATTATTTATCTGTATTTTAGCAAGGCCGACCCCCCTCCCCAGGGCAGATTAAACCAACAAGATGGCCTAGAAGGATCTCTCCAGGTCCCAAATGAATATTTCTGATCACTTTCATGAGTTTATAAAATGTTAAATTAGGATTCTGAAATTCTCAGTTTGGGCTGTATTTCTGCTATATGGCCGAAATTCGGACTGCCCCCCGCCCGTATGGGGGTTTAGGGGTGTATTTCCCATGTTTTGGGGTCAAAATGCATTGTTTGAATGTCCCTGTAACAGAACGGCAAAACTTGCAATTTAACACCTCCCCCTACTCCAAATGAAACAGACCTCTAGTTCCTTGGTGTCGAAGGAATTTTATTATGCGCATTATATGTTAAACAATAGGTGGGACAGACCCACATGGAATATGATCTTAGACTTATTGATGTAATCTGAAACACGTTTTTAGTTGAAGGAAGTAATCCTCTTCCTCATTATTTACAATGGACGAAATGTTATAAAAAAACACAATAATAACATTACAATATAGTTTTAATGCCAATATCATGTACAAGTAGACCAAGGTTCCCATCTATTGTTTCAGACGAAGTCACTTAAAGCCACAGGAGGCCCAAGCAATTAGGTCTCTGCATAATGGATGTTTTCTTTTGTGAATTGTTAACTCCGGGAATATGTATGCAGGTGGAACATGAAGGCATGGAGTGTTCAGGGCCGGTTCATTACATCTACATCCTAGGGAGCTGTACGCCTCGGGCAGTGAAGCCTTATATATGATAGTGGGACATCAAATATCCACATACTGTTGACTGCTAATTCACATGACAGCAAAGCACATGTATATATGTACTTCCAAAGGGGGAAGGCAAGGAAATTGATAATGGAATCGAAAGTAAGCCAGGGCCACAGCAAATTTTAGAGAACCAAGTGTGGTGGATGCTCACTGTGATCATCACATCTAAAGCTAAACTGTTTGATACCAGGACCAACCTTTATTACGGAACTGCTCAGCACTGGATGAGGAGGGACAGGGAGTAACTGACATTTTTCTATCTGACACTGAAGCTGCTCGTAGCTGTCCTTATCCAAAGACTGCCCCTTGCCTCTCCACCTCTCTCTCCTCTCCATGCACCTTATAATCTAAACTCATTGAACCCATAGTCCGCAACATATAGATGTTCATGACAGCTACATATTAATAAAGGATAACCTAGAACCTATTATTTGCCATGAACTGTGTCATAGCTTTGAATTTATTGAGCACAGCAGGTAATGATTGCACTCATGTCACCAATTTACCTACCTCTGCATCAACTCTCCAACAATTTACAGGTTCATAATTATTCAGTTCTTATTTTCCTTAGTTAACGGCTTGTAACTCTCAGTTGGGCAGGCTCAGAGTTACGGCCAGAGTTGTCACCTTTCCTGTGGTTTGTATACTTCAGTCACCAATTGTCTGCTGTTTTCTGCCATTGATGGGTATGTCTAGACCAATCACATTAGGTCATGATTGGCTGTTGAGTCCTGACTGACTGGGGCGAAATGGACAACAGGGTAATTATATGTATGTCTAGACCAATTAAAGTTCCTCTCAGTGGGGTAAATGATATATACCTACCTATGAAGACTACCTTCATCAAAGTGACACATTGTGAAGAATTCAAACACATTTTACAAAATGTAAAAGCATACAAGGGTAGAGGACACTTCTAAGATATTACATATAGAAATTGGGGTAGATCCATGTAGTATTGAGCTCAGGGGAGCTAGAATGAAACTAACCTCTAATTTACCAGAGCTTTTTGCACACTTAAAGTCTATACCCAGAACGTTAGTGTCCGTGGGTATTGCATGCTATACTAATTTTCTACATCACAGTAGTATCTCGATCGTGTGTAAGCCGTAGCTTATTTTCAAAGGTGCACGATTAAGTCGGGGTATATTACAATGTGCATTAAATTACTATCAGGCTAGGCAGAATTAGGTCCTACATAGCTGTGCCTTGTAGATATCTATCAATGTCAGGGTGCGTCATATGCCAGTCCGAGGTGCTTTTTCAAATACCATATTTTGGTGATGCATCCTGTATCTGGTCAATTCTGAACCAGGATTATTCTTTGGCAGTCCAGAAACGACGTGCCAGCAGGAAACGGCATTTTAGTGGCGGTCAGTGCTGTCTGCTTAGTGGTGATGGAATGGATTTTCGTCTGCACATATGTCTAGAGCTAGCCTTATCCTGGCCATGGATGGCATTTTGCTTGCATTGATTTGGAAGTCAGAATTCCCATTATATACATTGCTGACAGACGTCAACTGTTGGCAAAAAAAATCAATTGCCTTATTAGATTCTATGCCCGCATAACCTGTGTAGTGAGGAACGTCAAAGAGCTAGTACAGGTCCTCTCAATGATATCCAAGAGATGATATCCTTTTGAAATCTAGGATATGAATGTTGGGAAGGTATACTTGCGGAAGTACTGAATTCTGTGCCCACTTGGAGATTCTGCAAAGGCATCCATGCAAGTGGACACTTGCCTTGGAGACAATAACTTAAAAAGGCACAATATTTTGTTGAAAAGACATCAATGGGCTTTTGATGGGCTTGGGTCGTGTTAAATCATCTTTTTCACAAAATATACTTAATTTAATTCTAATATTCTAATTCATACTCTCAATAAATATCAATTATCAGTTTAATTGTATTTTGGGGGATTTAGATGGGAACGGACTAGAGGGCTTTCTGTGGGCTTTTGGCAGGCGAGCTCATCTGTGGTTCTTTGTTCTGATGGCCGATGTTTATCATTCGGAGAGAATTCCCTACACAGGTCCCATCAATACTGGCCTCACAGGACATGACAGGTCTCTGGGGCGTCCTCAATGCTGAAGACACCCCAGGTACTGTGCTATGACAGCGTCCTTATATTTCACCGTGAGAAGACTGGATGACCTAGAGGTATAATTTAGAGGAACTAGATATCCTCTATATGTCCATACTTGTCTAAACTAAATTTGATTATGTATTTTCTACTGGGTAGAGAATACATATTTTCTATCTGCTGGTTAGAGAATATATATGGTTGGCTCCAGGGACCCCTAAATTTCAGCTTCAATTCCATATATCAATCAAAAGTAAAAAAGTTTTAGAACTAATATTACATAATTATATGTGCCAGTAAATGCCTATGGTGCATACCATATAAAGCTCTATTGGGGCTCTGTTTGGCCCCCAACTAATGCTTAAAACCAAGGAATGGTGGGCCCTAGTCGGGTCACCTGACTGCATTGGGCCTAGATCACAGTGCAGCTGGGGCCCAGCCGGACATGTTAATACACATAGCAGTTAGCACTCAATGATAAAGTTTCCAAATGGGAAAGGAAAACCCGATACTACTAATCCTATAGCTATATAGATGACCATATATATTTGGGCTGAATGTACAGGTTCTCTCTAATCTGCCCCCTATCACATTCGTATTCTCGCAACATGACGTAAAAACCAAAAATAGTGACAATGGTTTTTGTTGGGTTTAGGTAAGTCCTATAGACGGACAGAATATCATGTCTTCATGCACATATATATTTTTCCCATTTTCATTATCATGATAAATCCATGTTTTAAACGGGTATATTGAGAGGCTGTTCGAGAGTACCCTCATTTAGCAGACCCTGACCTTTACGCTATACAGATTTACCTACACAAAATGCCTGCCTTTATTTCCAATGCAAATCACCTTTTCGCTTTTTGAATTCACATAAAGCTAAGGGGAAAAGAGCGCAATTTCCATAAACTATAGGTTTGCCTTTTCTGTGAAGATTATTTTTTTTGGTAATCTGTGTCTCAATATCTCAAATTTCATTTTCAATTACCTTGGACCAATAGCCATAAGATCTGGTTTTCCTTTTTATGGTGGGTACGTACCTAACCGACAAGGTTTTAAACGTTGTTTGATTCTGGTATAAGAATACCTACTTAGTAACATTATTGACTTTAATTGAATACGTATAGTTATCTTTGACATAATAAATCGCCTCGAATAAAAGAAGATTGACAAAATAAACCCTCTAAATCTATTGATGTCTTTAGGATGTCATGTCAGGTACGTACATTGACACCACTTCCCAAACCCAATGTAGACCGGAAGGGTGTTGCTCCTATAGTAAAAGGAAGAGCTGGTTAAAAATGCCCTCATTTCCAGTCCTTTCTTTTCATGTAGCTATAACTTGTCCCTTTTGTTGCTCACAAGTGGTAATTAAAGTATGGGGCTAAAAAAGGGGGATTTGAGTAGGTCCCTAGTTGGGAGAAGCCAGTCTGTATAATATACTATAGAGTGTGTGACATGAGTAGGTACCTGATAGTGCAGCTTTCTCTGTTTTAAACAAGGCAGGTGACTTTTCAGACTAATGCGGTGAGTGCAAGTTGAATGGAAAGGCAGAGAGTTACTACTTTCGAAAAAAGGGTACCTACTGACAGCTCTTTTTACCATAGGAGCAACATGCTCCTCCGGAACCATAGAAACTCTGAAATTTGGTCTCATTAGTTTAACTGGGGTCACTCAACAATGGACCAAAATAGGGGGAGGTCATGAGCAAATTGGCCCTAAATCACACATCTTTCTGGTAAATGCCCAGAGGAAGGGGCCGTTTAGGGATGGATCCATACCGGAGATTGCACTGGCAGCTTTTGTTCTTGAAGAGCTTCTCTGGGAAGTGAGAAAAGGCCATCTCTATGTAAAACAGCTACATCCGTTCTATCTACCCGGTGCACTTCTGAAAGTCTGGTTGCCATCCTCCTATAGTTGACGGTGCTAATATCGATATCTCACCTTCTTCCTAACCTTTTACCTTTGAATCCAAAAGAAACTATAACTAAGTGGGCACACTAACATTGATTCAACGTTGAATCAATGTTTGAAATGTTTGCTTAATTGTCAAAATAAAAGTTGATTCACCACACACATTTATATATGATGAGACAATGGATTTAGTGGGAATCCAGGGTGGGGTATTAAACTATTCCTGTCAATCCATAAACGTTTATAAAACAGTGGTCAGGTCCATTGTGATGTTAGAGATAAAGATAAACAATAAGTATACCATTTAAAATATTTGCAGTCAACACTAGTGTGGTGTGTACTGCACGAGTCTTTCAGGCCAACTGACCATTATTTGACACAGGTACGGCTTACATAGGCGGATGCATGGTAATGAGAGTATAGTGATATGCAACCTGGAGGAAAATATTTCTAACCGCGTATATATATATGTATACACTGTAGATTTGGTAGTGTACATCCTCCATATACCTAAGGCCATGTGGCACAACATAGCCTTTACCTTGTCCAGTTATTGAACAAGTAATCAATAGATAATTCATGGCGCATGTGTGTTTGTGAAGGATAATTACACGAGGGCATAGCCCAAGTGTAATTAGCCTTTGCTAACACACACAAGTCATGAACTATCCATTGACTACTTATTTTATTCCAAGAAACCAATAGATAATCAATAGAATACCAATAAATTCAAGTTGAAAACAAAAATTATTCCCCCTCCCCGGGACTCGAAGCCAGCCATTGTGTGTACACGATCGGTACATACACCTCGGCGCCCGGCAGCGGACAGCGACAGTGCACACGGCGAAAAAAAGACGCGTCTGGGCCGGGAATCGATCCGCCCACCTTCGAAGGCTGAGCGCAATGCGCTAACCGCTAGACCACCGCGTCTCCTTCTTCAACGGCTGTCTCGGCTTGGCTATATATGTTTGAATGCATCCCGCGGTTATGGTAGCTGACAGCCCCCAGTCGTCACCTTCCCGGGCTTTGTATCATATCCAGACATGGTTCGAACCAAGCATTTCTTGTCAGTCCCTGTGGCGCAATGCATAGGAAGTTGGATTTGGGATGTGAGACTGCTGGTTCGATCCCTACCCTGGCCTTGGAAATTTCATGGGTTTTAACATGTAACATATGACATGGAAGGACATGAGAGGCTGATATCCATGGATAACTGCATGGCGTGCAGGTTATCCATAGATAACCGCACGCCTTACAAAATTGATGTTACAGCCTACAGGGTGTGCAATATTGACAGGTATGTGCATGGGAATATCCAGCAAAACGCACTGAGAAACCCAGAAATCGTTGAATAAACCATGTTAGGAAATAAGCCCCTGGTAATATCGCCCATCAAAATGGCTTATGTTATTTGTCACGTTTTTCCTCAACCGCATAGGTGGTGTGCTGTTTTCTCTCTTGAAGGAAAAAGAAATCAGTTTTGCTGCTCACCAAACACCATTTTTGCAGTGTAGCATAATAGGAGTGGTAGACATTTCTAAATTATTCATCTTATTTGGAAATCGATTCATTAGTGGATCCATGCAGAGGCAACATAAGTTTAACAAACACAAACACAAGAGGAATGACTATAGGCCAACTCCCACTACGCGAAAAATGGGTCTAAAAAGCCTGTGATTCTAAATATAGGCAGCCTTGGAGTCTTGTCAAAAACAAAATTCACAAGGGTTCCCATATACCACTCCTACCTTTCTCAAACCCCACTACTAGCCACTATGGGAAGGGAAATGTCTGTGATATTCATCTCTGCACTGACTAGTTGCTACTTTGATTCACAAGTACAACATTCTTATGGCTATAGTGTGTGGAACTTGGGTCCTGCTTTATCTCTTGTGATTTACTAAAGATTCTTGTTTTCCTCTAAATCACAGGGAATTTACCTATATCACAGAGATTTCTGGCCTCTTGTGAGAAAATTATCAAAAACTTTTGATGTATTAAACTCCCCAAATACCAGCACTTTGGCAAGGTTTATTAGCCCGTTATAGGCCTTCCTTAGACGATATCACCACCCCAATATCGGCTAAGCAACCACATATCCTATATCACAAGGATTTTTTGCCCATTTTCATGTTGTGGGATTTGACCTATAGATACTAACTGATTCAGTCGTGGGCCAAAAGACTGTTGATCTCTACTCCGCAGAGAAAATACATTATAACAAAAGAGATGCAGTATGAGAGTATTCTGATTTCTTTCATATATGATAGAAATGTTGTACATTAACAGTTTAGTGTTACAATAATGTTCTAGCTACTTTAGTACATCAATATAGGTCTGAATCACGACACATGGCAAACAAACAAATACATTAGGATGAATAATATATGACATATGTTTACACAGCAATATCACCCTGCAACCATTCCGCAATAATCCACAAATGTGTGGTATCTGCCAACTCCCCATGATAAATCTCCCCTACAATATGTACAGTTTAGGCTGTGTGTACCATACACTGCAAAAATGGTGTTTAGATTTTAAACATGTTTAGGTCTAAACACGCTTAAAACCTAAACACATAGGTCAGTTAGGTGTCTCATGGACTACACATTTAGGAAATGGACACTTTTATTCTAACTACATAAACATTTACGCTAAACATGTTTAGATGTTTAGAGTTGAGACAGTTGAATAATAGGTGTTTAGATTTAAACATCAATATGTTTAGATAATTGGATGTTGAATCCACACCAGGTAGCAGCACTACCTTTGACTGGACTATCTGCACACAGTTATAATCAATTGTTGAGACAAATGTCCCCAAATCCCATGTTTATCATGGTTTCATTTCATAGAATGTCATGTGAATAGAAAGGGCAATAGAAAATTGACTAGATTCACCTTATGCCACCATCATTTCCATAAAGTAATCAATAAACTCCATGACTGACACCTATTTGATGTTATTCTGGAATAGATAAGGCAATGTCCTCCCTGCCAAGCTGTTGTACTTTCTCAAGTCTCTCATTGTGATGCAGTGTGTAATATATGTACACATATATAGCTGTGGCTGACATCTTTGGAGACTTTGACAAGTAAATACCTGCTGATGCCCCCCCTCCAGTAAATGAGAAAAAAACCTAAAATATATCTTTGTTTTTTAATGCATACATGTCTGCAAACCTTAACTCGCCATCAAATCATTTAAACATCTAAACACAAAAATTCTTAAACACCTAAACACAAAAATTCATATATCTAAACACAAAAGTCTTAACCTAAACACCTACATTTCTAAACACTTGAGCTAAGCACATTGTTTGGCTAAACATGTTTAGGAAATTAATGTGATTACAAAAACGTTGCAAGAATATGTTTAGAATTGTGTTTAGGATCTAAACACCATTTTTGCAGTGTAGATAAATACAGGCGGTGTTTCCTTATTTTCTTCAAACTGTTGTGACACTGATGATCTAAATATGCCTCATCCAGTGAGATGGCTCAATGAACAATTGGGCATTTCAATGATATGATGTATGAAGTATCAAGAGAGGAAGGCAGGGGGGGGGAGTAGTGGGGGGGGGGTAGTCCTTTGAGTAACAACAGGACTGCCGGGCGGGGGAGGGGGGAGGGTTACTGGTCCTTTGAGTATCAATAGGGTCAGCAGGGGTGTGTGGTTGAACAGTCCCTTTGAGTATCAACAGGGACATTTCAGTGTGATTGGGGGGTGGGGGGGTGGAGGGATGCCCTGATGCCAGTGCGCAGCCAAAGATGGGATTATGTGTTAGTACCGGTATTCTACTTTTTACCAGGCAGTTTGATGTCCTTTGTTTTAGACTTAAAGGGCAATATTTCTCGGATTCTTTGGGTGTCAGCTGGGAGACTATCCCAAGCCTTAACTCCCCTTGACCATGGTCTTTTGTCAGTGCCTGTGTACTTATCATGATAGACCGGGAACCTGACCTTATGGTCATTCCTTGTACGGCGTTGATCTTCAGGTATGACATAACCCTGTTTGGCTGACTGCCTGTTCATCATTATGAGCAACTGTGAGTATCTCCTCTCATGAAGGAATTTTAATGAGAAATGTTGATGAAGTTGGGTGGCAGAGGATCTTTCAAACATGTTGCCAAAACGACACACATGTAATGCTCTATTAGATAACCTTTGGAGCTTAGTGACCAGTGTATCAGTAGTGCATTCAATAATGGTGTTTATTTCTAGGAAACATCATTACATATATACATATGTGTTTTTCACAATGTTCCTCATAGACATACAGCTTAAATTTTTTAACATTATAGTCTTGATAGCTCAATCAGTTACATCTTATACAGTGTAGTTACATAAACCAAATAAGGGGAATTGGTTTTCAAACAGCCTTATAGTTATAACCACATAATAGATAAACAAATACATAGATCATCCTTATGTGGGAGGGAGCCTCTAGTGCTGCTTAATGCAGTCCTTGATCGCTTCCCCTCACATAATCTGACCAAATAAGCTTGATACAGATAGGTGGCAGGGATCCCACAACTTGAATAAAAAGAAAGAAAAACTAAAATATTTAATCAGAATAAAAAGAAAATAAAAAAAAAAGAATAAATGGATTAACCCTTTAAGGACAGAGCAAAAATTGTTGCCCTGGCTATGGGGACGGCCTCTGAAAAAAGTATAGTTCCTAGAGGAAGAGCCTATTTTCAATTCCTATACTAATCCTATATAACTGGCATCGACTATAGTCGACGCTAGGCCTGCCATGGTGTCGACTATAGTCGATGCTAGGCCCTCCATGGTGTCGACTATAGTCGATGCTAGCCCTCGATGGGTTAATACACCTATCAACCCCATCCCCCCTCCCAACTATAGCGACCTGGGGATAGTGAACGCAGGATAGTCACACATACAATTGTTTTACTGCTTCACCAAACTTTTTGTATTCAACAATATTTCTAATATTGCTGTGAAGCCCATTCCATAATTTTGCTGCAGAATATTCAATACTTTTCTTATACTTGGAGCATTTGGGCTTTCTGAGCTTCAGGACTGTAGCATCTCTAGCCCTGGTGGGGATTGGTCTATCATCCACATACTTTTGGATGTTTGCTCTTCTGTAACCAACCTTGGCCAAGTTAACCCTTCTTCTAAAGCAAAGCTTTAAGATTCCCGTATCTTTATGGAGGTCATCTACATATGAAAACTTATCTCTCTTTAATGCCACTCTTAGGTTCCTGTTTTGTATGACTTGTAGCCTTTCAAGGAGATTGTTGTTAGCACCCGAATAAATACAGTCACCATAGTCAAAATATGGGGCTACCATCGTTTTATATATATTAATACTAGCTTCCAGGGAAAGGAATGGTCTCATCCTAGCTAGCAAGTAAGATTTATGTAGCACATTTCGTCTCAATTGAGACATATGTTTGCTAAAATTAAATGATGAGTCCAGTATAAAGCCTAGGTATTTATAGTTGGGGGTATGGCCCAGTGGGATTCCTTCAGATTTAACTGGTATATTTGTCACTTTTTTTTAGTGCCGGCCTAGAAGCAAAAATCATTTCTTTTGTTTTTGTCAGGTTCAAGGTAAGTTTATTTCCTCTACACCACTTGGCATAGTTTGACATATCCCTCGAAAGAATAAGATTGCATTCCTCAATAGTATTGGCACTATAGTAAATTACTGTATCATCTGCGTATAATTTATATTTGGCTATACTAAGTGATGTGGATACATTATTAATGTACAGTAGGAACAAAAGAGGGCCCAGGGTATAAATCAACAAGGCTTTGTCCTCATCTAAGTACTTCCTAATTCTACCAAAAACATAAATTTTATAAATTCCGTATTACGCGTAGGAAATCGTTAATAAACAATAAAACATAAGGGGACCAAGTGTACTCCCCTGTGGTACCCCAAAATTCACCTGCTCCCGCTATTTACAGTTATTAAGTGTTGTGACCTGGCGTCTGTTGCCTAAATATGATTTTAACCAGTTTACAATATTGTCGCCCAGTTTAAAGGCTTTACATTTTCCAACTAGGACAGAGTGATGGACAGAATCAAAAGCCTTGGAGCCATCCACGAAGCAGGTGCTGATGTAGTTTCTTAGATCCATTTGTTTATATATGATTAACAAAGTCAAATATTGCATCGGCGGTGCCGAGCCCAGGGTGAAAACCATATTGCTTTAGGGTTAAAAGGTTATTAACCTTCAGGTGTTCTAAAATGTGCTTAAATGTATGATTTTCTCTAAGAGTCTACCAGGGATAGGAGGTAAGTTGATTGGCTGCCAGTTACTGCTGTTACTTAGTCACCCACTTTTCGGAATGGGCACTACAGTGCTGATAGACCAAACATCAGGAAATGTGCACTTTTGAATAGATTTAACTGCTGTATTGATACATTTAATCAACTACTTCATGATTGTCAATGACGACAGGTGGACAAGGTGTGTGTACATCATAATCAGGAATATTCATTTTGGAAACATCATAAAGAACTCATTAAAATAATCTGCTGATTGGCTGCTGTCAATTTTTTCACCCGTTTCATGATGTATAAAATTGGCTGTGGTAGTGCCAGTGTTAGGTTTCAAAAGGTCCGCTACAACTTGCCAAAATTTCTGATGCCTCTTAGTGGCATCTTCATATGCTTCGTTAACCTGCCCCTTTTTGGCTTCCTTTTTAAGCTGATTTACCTCCCGCTGTAATACATTAGCCTCATCTCTAAGCCTAGTGTTCTTAGTCTTGCTGTATTGATAAAATAATCTGCCCTTTTCTAAAATGAGTTCTTTAATCTCTGTTGTCATCCAAGGTTGGTGGGACCCTTTTACTTTCATCTCCTTGTGAGGACACTTCCTGTCTAGGTATGATAAAATGACTTTTTCCACCAGCGACCATTGTAGGGTCGAAAATCATAGAGGGTTTGCATATGTGATATGGACTGAGAGAAGAGGTCTTAGAACCCTATGCACTTAGCCCCCTTTTCGCAGATCGTGTCACATATGATGAATTTTGAGGTATTCCAGCCCCTACTCTTCGAATTTTAGTTTTCCCCTCTATTTCTTTGGCTCAAAGTGTCAGGCTGAATGAGATCTTCATGTTACATATGGGTTTTGATGGTCCCAAATATATGCATATTTTGGCCTCTAGGGGGGGGGGAAGAATGTGCCCAAAATGACCAAAAGTTACAAGCCATGTTGAGGGCTTAATTTCCTACAGAAAAAAAATCTTCATACCTCCATGAAAATCTCAGGTCCATACCTGTAGATTAAGAAAATCACATTATCATTTAAGTCAGATGTGTCCTTGCTATTGTAAAAGAAACATGTGTATGCTTATAACAATTCTTTTTCTGGGCACATGTCTGGGCGAATGACATGTAAGGCCCCATATGCACACTTTCTACGATTTGTGACCATAGATTGGGGTCCTGCATGTTATAAAAATCATTCCAATAATTTTTCAATTTTCCTATTATATATTTTTTCAATTTTTAGTATTATAAAAACCTGTAGCTTCGACAAATTAAAAGTGTGTTTAACTGGTCTACATTTGGGTCTTTTTTGAACGCACACTACTGGTAGGCGATCACTGACTTTAACAGGTACCACTTGACTAAATATTTTCAGCATTTGTTAGTATATTATCCAAGTGTGACTGCCTGGTCTCACTAGGGCGTGTACATTCATCAATGAAAACCCGTAGGTTGTGAGTGGTGGCAGTGACTAGCAATCTTTCAGTCAGATTTTCATCGATTCTACTAAAATCTATATTAAAATCCCCACCAACCAAGATGTTGTAACTGGATCCATCAACATTTTCAACAAAATTATCAAAGGTTGTAAAAAGGTGCTTGTTTTTAGGTGGTCTGTAAAGACAAGTGTAGATTGCATTCCTTCACATGGGCCTGCGCACTCAAATGGATAACATCTCTAAGTGTCTCTCCATACAGGTACAATTCTCTATATAGTTGTCTAGGTCTTTGTTAATTTATATGGCCATTCCAACACATCTACCCACAGGGTCCTTTCTATATAAAACCTTATCATACCATCCTAGCATAAAGTCATTATGAGTTTCATTAAACCATGTCTTGCAAATACATACAATTTGGAAGTTGCTAAAATGAAGCTTTGGATCATCCATTTTCTCTCTGTTCAAACTCCTAGCATTAACATAAGCAATTTTTAAACCACTTGGAGTATTAGTCATTGAAGTTTTCGTTGTAGTGGACCGGTCCTGGATACACACAATTTAAAAAAAAAACTACACCCCTGCGGTTGTTTGCTACCATACAGACTCTAGTTTTTACATCCATGTGCTAACCTTTATCAAGAAAACCACAGTTATGGATAAAGGAAGATAAACCCTTCTAATCTATGTACATAATGGAGCCCAATAAGTGCAATTATATACATCATATGGTTCAGTGCTGTCCCTACTCTGCTTTTGTCTATACTCTACATTCTCAAACATTCACAAACACTCCTCTCACTATTCTGGTTGCCATAGAAACCACTACCCTTTTCCAAAAACATTTTTTGAAATTCCTTGAACCCAGAACCGAAAACAGAGCTAAAAGATTCCCTCTAAAACCAATTTTATGACAAAAACATTACATTTCTTTGGTTATTTTTCCACAAAACTGTATTTGTTTTGCATTATTAGTGTTTATAATAGGATATATAATGCATTTAGAGCTTATTTCCTATTTTCATTTACACACCAACCTATGTTTGACAAGCAATTACAGCGAAACTACTGGGGATATTTTAGCTCAAGATATCTCATTTAAAGCCGATGACTTAAACCTTAAAAAGCCATTTCCCCCCTGGAGGCATGTTTTCCCTCACCTGGCCACAATTGTTAAGTCAGGATGTTATCGAAAGGGTAGAGGGAAGCGCAACAAAGAAGAAATCCGTATTTGTGTAGACATGCACGAGGCTAACAGAGCCATTCTGAGAGAAAGACATTTGCTGCCTACAACTGAGGAACTGATTAATGACTTAAATGGGGCATCTGTGTTTAGTAAGATTGACCTGAAGGCTGGTTATCAACAGTTAGAACTGCACCCAGAGTCTAGGTATATTACAACATTCAGTACACACAAAGGTCTTATCAGGTACAAGAGACTCTTTTTCGGTTTTTTCTCAGCTTCTGAGATTTTCAATGAGCACATAAGAAATGTGATCCAGGACATTCTGCTTGCTAAGACTGTGAGTAACGATATATTCGTTTTTGGTAAAGGTGAAGAGGCTGACAAGATGCATGAAAAAGCTCTTAGAGAAACTTTAACAGCCCATGAGAAGGCTGGCTTAACTGTAAACAGTGCTGAGAACGAGTATTACAAAGATGAAATGAAGTTCTATGGTTTGAAGTTCGGTCCCAGTGGTATTGCCCCTGATTCCAAAAAGATCAGCGCCGTTCGAAGCATACCCTCGCCTACAAACTTTTCGGAGGTTCCAAGCCTCATTGGTATGTTAACATATTGTGCACGGGTTTTATTCCAGATTATGCAACATTAAGTGAGCTGATCCATCGACTACTACGCAGTGATTGTGAGTTCGTTTGGAGAAACGAGCAAGAAAAAGCACTGAAGGCTCTGAAGACAGTATTGTCTGATGAGACCGTCCTACAGTATTTTGACACAAGTAAAGACACAGAGTTAATCGTACACGCTAGCCCTGTTGGTCTAGGCACCATGCTCTGTCAGGACAACAGAGTTGTGGAATTTGCTAGCCGTTCGTTAATACCGACCAAGTCTCACTACAGCCAGACTGAGCGTGAAGCTCTGGCGATTGTATGGGCATGCAAACATTTCAATATGCACCTCGGTGGTGCCCCCAGGTTCATAGTGTGGTCTGACCACAAGCCCCTTGGGACTATCTGGAAGAAAACGAATGCGCCGTCAATGAGAATCTAGAGATGGGGACTCCGTTTACAGTCTTACGTCCTAGACATTAAACATCTGCCAGGGGATGAGAACCCCGCAGACTGGATGTCTCGACATCCCGCACCCCATGGGAAAAGCTTTTGCGAAGAGCAAATAGCGGAACTTTATGTTAATTTTGTAGCTGAAACATACTGACGCTCAGCAATGTTTGCAATATAGCCTCTACCAATAAGACTTATTGTAAGGCTTTAAAGTTTGCTCTGGCAGGCAAGTGGCATTTGGATAAAGATTTAAATGTAAATGATATAGATGTTGCTGAACTCAAAGAGTTAGGCATGGTTACAGATGAGCTTACTACACATCCATCATGTGTACTTCTAAAAGGTCACAAGATAGTTCTACGGAAAGGTTTGCATGACCAAGCCATCTCTATAGCACATGAAGGTCATCAGGGCATGAACAGGACCAAATCGTTTATAAGATCGGAGCTTTGGTTCCCAGGCATTAATGAAAAGGTAGAGAAGGTAATTAAGAACTTTACTGCATGCCAGCTGATATATTCAAATCATGATTGTTTAGAACCATTACGCATGTCTGATCTACCTGACAGTCCATGGGAAAATCTGGGTGCTGATTTTTGTGGCCCATTACCATTTGGCAACTATCTCTTTTTGATGACAGATGAGTACTCTCGGTACCCCTTTGTGGAAATAGTTAAGTCTGTTTCCGCTAATACAGTAGGGGTTTGGACAAAGTCCTATCAGATTGGGGGGGAGTAAAACAAATCAAAAAGATAATGGTAGCCCATTCAACTCACATGCATTTGCTGAGTTTGCAAAGCACTCCGGTTTTCACCACCGAAAGATAACACCCAGGTGGCCAAGAGCCAACGCTCAAGCAGAAGCATTTAATAAGCCTTATATGAAAGCTGTACACACAGCATCCATCGAACGCAAAAACTGGAAACAGGAACTCTATAGATTCCTCCGCCAATACCGTGCTACCCCACACCTGTCTACCTCATTCATCTGACCACGAAATGAAAAGATGAACATGCAAAAACAAAAATGAAAGCGTATGCTGATGCTCGAAACCATGCAGAGAGGTTGAACATTCAGATTGGCAATAAAGTTCTAATAAGAACTGAGGTAAAACACAATAAGGTAACATCTTCGTATGTCTGAAAGCAGTATGTGGTGACAGAAAAAAAGGGTAGTATGGTCACAGCCAAATCAGACGGCCATGCTGTAACTCGCAATAGCTCCAGGTTCAAACCCACCACGGTATCTCACAAAATGGTAGATGATATTGATGAAGAGCTGTACAAAGCACCAAAGATTAATGTTGAAACTGTACCTCCTATAGTTGCACCAGTACCGCCTAGCCCCAATTGTAATGTGACACCCTCACCCCAGAAGTGTGTATTACCAACTCATGCTAGATGACCTCCGAGTCATTTGAAAGACTATGTGTCTAAATAATTTGTATTCTATGAGTGTGTGTTCATATATCATGGTTTTCATTCACGAAGGGAAGAGATGTAGTGTCTTGTGTTATCCACTCTGCTGTCTGTTGTTTATATGTTGCTATGTACTTGTGCTACCACCAGTGGTGAGTCAGTGAGCTGTATGACCTATATGTTGAGTTGACCTAGATCTGCGTTTCAGGCATCTATCTTTGAAGCATACAGACATGGAATAAAGGCTCCACATAATCCAACAGCATCTGCCTGCCTTCTTACTATACCACACTTGAAATACACTATAATGTCAACCAATCTTGTGCTGACTTGTAAGACGAGCCTTCAGTGGACAGCACCACAAGGTCCAGTTCCTGCAGTAGGCTCTCTTCAATGGCAGTCAGTTCCTCGTCACCTATAATGGAGGTGGTTATGGGTTAGGAAGGTAGGCATTAGGCAGTGGTATGGGGGGATGAACAGTCATCTTGGCATGTGACATGGTAGTCACCAATGGCTGTTTCACTCATTATCACTCAGTCACTGCTCAGTCACCGCTCAGTAACAACATTAACATGTTCAATTCAATTCAATTCTTTATTTCAGACACAATTGCATTACAAAGGTCCATAGTATATGACATATGTATGTGATAAGAATACCTAAACTATAGTTATGTAATAGTAAAGTGAACATACAGTTCTTGATACCAGTTTCTCCATATATTGGAGGTGAATAGGACATCACTTGCTGTGTGATCTACCAACCCTTTTATTAGATCGTTGTCAGAGTCCCTCAGTCGACACATGAAACTATACACTAGTTTTCTTATGGTAGCACCACATGTTGCTAAACCACACACTGCAAAAACCTCTCCAGCACTAGTATATCTGGGTATACCTAGTAGGATTCGTAAGGCATTATTATATGCCACAGCTAATTTGCGTAAGGAAGCTTTGGTGTAATTACACCATAATTGTGCTCTATACAAAGGTGTACAGTATGATCTGAACAGCTGTATTTTAACCTCAACACTGCACATATAAAACTGTTTAACTAGTCTGTTGCCTTGTGCATAAAGCACTCTTGGCTGCCTTTTAATGTCTTCATCATCCTTGAGCATGTTGGTTATCAAGTGACCCAGGTATTAAACCTGGTCACATTCAACCAATTCTGTATCATTTAGGGTAAACCTGGGGACCCTCAGATATTTGTCCAACGGGGATCAAACTACCATCAATACACTCTTGAGGGGGTTGTATTTAATGTCATTTTCAATCCCATACTGTCCACAAACAGCCAACAAATGGGCTAACCCATGGCTAGCCAGTGTGAATATTACCAAATCTTCAGCATCAAATGACAATAGCTGCCCCACTAACACAGCCTGTTTTACAAGCATTCAATTTACCTGACAGGTCATCCATATATATATATATTAAATAAATGAGGTGAGAGTATACTGCCCTGCCTAACCCCATTTCCAACTGTGATCCCTGCAGATAAAACACTGCCCCATCTTATAGATACCTTCTGACTGGAATACCAGTAGACAAGAATTCTTACAATGTACCCAGGCACTCCATTGTCAACTAGCTTACTAAATAATTTTGCATGGTTGACCCTATCAAACGCTTTTGATGCGTCAAGAAAAAACATAAACATAGAAGCATTAAGTGATCTGTACTTAAGAATCAATTCTTTTAGAGCATAAATACACATATCAGTGCTATGTTTCTTCTTAAAGCCCAACGATTATCACGAGTGATAACATAGTTCTCAATCCTAGTCAGGAGGACAATTTCTAGTATCTTGGATATTATACTTGCTAGTGCAATGGGCCTATAATTATCCTTACTTCTTATTTTCCCTGTTTTGTTTTTTATCACCGGGACTAGTATCACAGCCAACATGCTAGCAGGCAGTAATCTGTGTAGTAAAAAACCTGTCAGACATGAGGAGAGCATCCCTAATAACGGTTGACTAGAATATTTTAAATGCTCTGCATATATGCCATCCACACCACATGATTTGTTTTTGTCCAATTGTTTGATACATGTGTATATCTCATCATCAGAAATAATAATCTTTTCAGAGTAAACAAGCGAGTAGTTTACATTCATAATGCTTCTTCCATAGGTAAGCAGATTTCTGTTCTCCTACCACCCCATCAATATTTGTAGGGAGTGGGGTCTTACTGTTATTTAAGGATTTCACTTCCTTCCAGAACATGGTCACTTTATTCTGCATCAAGCTTTTAGCTAGAGAGTCCTTGCGCATAGTGTCTTCATGTCTCTTGATATACCTGGCATTGGTCAATTTCTTTGTATCAAAGATCAGACCATGTTTAGGTTTCCCTGCCTCCCTCCATAATACAAAGGCATCTCTGGCAATCTGATGACAATCTGCAACATGGGTGTTCCATCCTGGTTTGACTCTTTGCTGATTTTTTTTAATCTTAGAGACAGAGTCACCAGCCTTATTTAGATAACAATGCTTTCATAGAAGCAGTTATGGTATGTGGTCTGTTGTGGCTAGCGAGTAATGCACCAAAACTTTGTCAATAGCATAATCAGCATCACTGGATGTAATACAGTGGTCAAGCCATGATGTTGTGTGCCAGGCATCACTAACATATGTGAAGGTGTCTTCAGGTAGCCTCTTCTTAGTAGAAAGAAGTAGGTCATTATCATCACAAAATGACAGTAAAAGGTTACCAAACAGGGAGGTCTGGTCAGAGACATCAGCATTAAAATCCCCAATCATATAAACACTTGTTGTATCTAGAGATTCTATAATAGCACCAAGTTGAGCCAGCTGGTCGATGAATAGGTCCTCATTATCTCTAGCCTCCTAAGGCATGTACACATTAATGATGACGATCTTCCTATTCTCATACTGTATTTCAATAGCTACTGCCCAATCCTTTTCTAGTCTTAGCTCAGAAATCAGAGCTTCATATTTGGTGTTCCATAGTATGGCTACTCCACCTCAGATTCTTCCTCATATTATTCCATCACGAGTGTCTGTTGTGGATTCCCCTATACCATGATAGAGAGGATTAATTGAATTAATTTGGTCCAAATCCTTTTTGGACAGCCATGTCTCCTGAAGACAAATAATGTCAGACTTCTTAAACAATTGTTCGAGCACCAGTCTGCAGTTATAGTCACTTTGATTTCTGTCTGTCTTAAGTCCACGACAGTTATAAGTTGCAAAGACATGTTATTTGACTAGTGAGTTATATACATAAGCTATATACATAGTCAGAATAAGCTTCACTTTTATGGAGTGATGCCACTTCTAGCATCATTTTGTGCCCTTTTTTCATGTTCATAGTATCTCCTGAAAAGGGTTCCCGCAGGCCATATATCAGGGCCATAGAATACCTGCGGATCCATACATTCTGCTGTCAAGTAGAAAGAGTTGTACCTACCACTTGTATTTTCAATCCTCCTGCAAATCACAGCAAGATTCAGTTTCTCTTTGAGGTAGTCTCTCAGGGTTTCCTCCTATAGATCAATGGCAAGCTTGGTTGCAAAGATATTACTCTTCAAGGTTTGTACTGCTTAAATTGGTCTTTTTCCTCTTGTACCTGTTGGCAGGTGGCTTCTGAATCGGCTTTTGGGCCACATTCCCAGATTCTCTCTTCTTTCCGTCTCTTACTACCTTTGTCTAGATGTCGTCCTTCTTGTTCCCAATGTTTTTCTCAGGGATCGCAGGAAGAGATGCCTTGACAGGCCTGTCTGGCTCCATGTGCCCCTCCTGGTGCACACTGGGTACCATAGACAGCACAACAGTTTGATCAGTATCATTTTCCTCAACAGATTGATCAGTTTCAGGTTTATCAGTATTAATATCTAATGGAATGGATTTGTCACTTTGTTTTGACTGATTCAGTCCGTTGGAGAGTCTGTCTGTACTAGCTTCCCCATGGGGCAGTTGGTCAGACTTCTCCCTTGTAGATGAATTATGTTCACCTACTTTCTCCATAGAGGCCCTCTTTTTCTCTTTCCTCCACCTGATTGCCTGTCGAGCATAAAGATCAAGGGCAACATCCCTATAGAATGGGTCTACTCTCTTGAGTCATACTTCTTGCGTGATTCCTGTTGTCCGAAGACCTTCACATGCCAAGTGCTGGGCTTCCACTGATTTTTTACCCTTCTTCTGGAGCAGTTTAATGATATCCCTCATGTTTTTCTCATCTTTCCCTTCCCCCATTCTCTGGATAGGCCTCTTTTTTGGAGGGCACAAGTCACATAATTTATTCTTTGAGGCCTCAATCTCCTCAGACGTGTACACACTGATACATAATTGTACAACAGTGTCAGAGGGTAATATCAACATCTTGTTTACAACAAAACACAAGAGCTCATCTACCACAAAGGTAGTGAGCTTGCTAGTTGCATCCATGTTCTGATCAGCTGTGAGTCTATTTTGTTTCACTACAGTGACCTCCTGGGTTTCCCCCGAGGTCATAGCTACAAGCCTATTTATTTTTGTTTCCCAAAAAATAGGGACCCTTACATTTAGGTGGCTGTATCTCAGCCTAGAAACATGCTAGAGACTAGCAACAAAGTTCTACATGTTCACAGCGTCTTCAATTATCGCCCAACGCTAACAGCGCCGATGACGATTTTTACAGCTTTATAATCAATAATCCTGTCATAGTGTGTGCTGCCACCTGGTGTTATTCTAGGAATCATTTAACTCATTAACTACTATTGATGCCAATTGTCTTCATATGGCCCACAACTGATGTTATTTGGTATCATTTTGAAAGGTACAATACTGTTCATTTTTTTAAAGAAATAATCCTCTGATTTGCATTATGTGTTAACAAGTTATAGATAAGACAGGTTCAAAACAAATTTGTTATTTGTTCATCTCATACCCTCCCATTGATTATCTAGGCCCACACTGTTATAACAGAGAAATAGGCCTGTCTTCTAGAGACATGGCATGCTGGGATACTAGTAGTTTGTACAACACCAGGTGGCAGCACACACTATGACAGGATTATTGATTATAATGCTGCATGAATTCTCTTGATTAAAAGGTCAATAGTGTAATTAACAAAGCTCTCAGTGAGTAGGATGTACACACATTTCCAAACACTTTTATGGTGAGCACAATGGCATGTTTCATTCAGCAGTTTAAGGGTATTTAGAGCACCATGGTATAGACTACACCTTTTCTTTGGTTAAAGAAAATACATGACCCTGTGTACATCTTTCTAGATTGGAAAGTGGAGGTACCCCACGTATAAGGCGCACCCCCAACTCAAGGCAATTACCCTCCCGCGTATAAGACCCAGTCACGATCTGATTTGCGTATAAGACGCGCCTTATACGCGGGAGATTACGGTACCGTTGGTAAAGCGGCCAGCAAAATAATCATTCTTGGTCGACTCTATCAGTGTCTTAGGGTAGTTGCTGATCAGCTCATTCCTGGCTGTTTCGTAGGCCCTGAATTTGAGTTCCATTCCTTTCTGTAGGGCAAGATCTGCCTTGTATAACCAGTCACAGCCATCAGGCATATCCATTAAGTCACCGATTTTCTTCATAACAACTGGGTCGGTTGCTTGCATCACTATGGCTGCTTTTTTCGGGCACCCAAGGTCTGTACATTTGGTGAACTAATAAAATTGTTCCACTGAGGTGAATTCAACTTCCTGCGCCTCAGCTTCCATCTGTATATGGGCTGAAAAGACTGACTAATGGAAGTTTGAAAGACGGGCTGTTGGTTCATTGAAGACTAAACCGCAGGCAGTTTCTTGAATGCCCCCAGGGGTTCTGTTCTGTTCTGGTATGATGTCAGTGCATGGATTTCCCCTTCATTCGGTGACTCTCTCAGGGGGTTCCACTTTGTCATTCGCTCTGTTTATATTTTGTACCGGTACTTGATATGGTTTCCCTTTTTTCCCTGGTACGTTTTGCCATGGTAGGGTGTCTACTTGTGCTAGGGTGAAGAGAGTCTCATCTATGATGATACCCTCTGTTGTGAGTTTTGTGGTTATTTTGTTGGTCTTCCACGCTGTGTCATGAACCACTCTGAAGATCCTCCTGGCACACCTGGTTTCACTATTTTCAAATGGTTCTAATTTGATTGGATCCTGTCTGAGTGCTCTGAGTGCTCTGAGTGCATCTTTTTAGCTAACACCCGGTTGTAGGCTTTGTCAGCATAATACATACATTAAACTCATTATAAATCTCACCTTATGGTAATCTCTATATAATTATCGACTCCACTTATTAACCACCCATATTTCACCTTTCAGTACAATTAGGCCCCATCAAAATAACCATATGTAGACCATACAACTAATAGTCCAGGAATACATAAAGAGTATACAAGGGATAACCATTAGGCAGGATACCCATTATACAGGATAACCAGTACTTGTAAGATAACCATCATGCAGGGCTATCCCATAGTGAGGCCCATAGACCAGTTCATTCCAGTATGGACCAGACCTAGCAAGCCCATGGGACAGGATACCCATATCCCTATTTGTAGAACCAGTAGCAGCCCTGACGGTGATGTAGGTTGTGCAGCGCCACCTTCCGGTATACATTATCATAGCCATGCAGCATCAAGTGCTGTACTCTATAGGTTAACAAATATACAGGCAAGCCAAGCCTGGGACCATAGACTTTCCATGGTAATACTGGAGTGCACGATGGAGATCGTCATCATGACACGGAAGGACTTATTTATTATATTGTAAGTTGAGTATGGAATCTCTCACAATGGAATCTCTCATTAGCCAAGCGAGAAATATTGTTAACCACGAAACATCAATTGTTAAGCCTACGCAATAAAGATATATAAAACTGTATCTACGGGTTCTCTTCATCAATGTCATCGAGAATCATCATATTAAAAAGGATGTCTCAACCTGACAGCTTCAAAGATACTGAATGCTATTTTTACAAGGGGCTTTTCTCCAAACATTTTACCAACGTGCTGGGTGCTGATGACATCTCTGTCTTCAATATTCATGTGGCAGCTTCTGAAGATATCTCTAACCCTGTGTGCAAGCCTTTCATCCCTTATATACTTAAATCCATGTAGTACAAGAGTTCTGTCTTCACTCTCGAAGTTGTAGATGATTCCATAGGCTGACTTCATTTTAGAGTTGTGTCCAACTTGAGTGGTGTGATGGTCTTGTATATTTGTACTGGTATCCTCGGCCCTGTGCTTTTTCTCTATGAGCTCCTTTGCTTCATCTATCTGCTTCTGCATTTTTGTGTTCATCTCAATTAGGGCTTTAATTTTGGACTGTAGCTCTTCTCTATGTTCTTTGATTTTCTTCTCTACATCGCCTGTATCTTCTTTTCTCTTCAGCTAAGGTCGCTTCTTTTTCGGCTTCTGCTTTAAGTCGCGCTTCCAGGTCCTTAATCTTCTGATTCACTTCTGCCTTGTTTAACTTAATATCCCTTCTATTACTTTCAATCTCAATCTGTTTTGCCTCATCTTTCAGTTATAGAGTTTCTTCTATCTTAAGTATTCTGGTGTTGATTCTTTCCTCTAGGCGTCCAATGTCTGTTTGAACAGTCTGGACGTCCTCATTAATTTTATTCAGCCTAGTGCTAAGGTCAGGGGGAACTGTAGTTAGCAGGTTTTGTATCATTGTTTAATATATTCATATCTTGCTCCGTTAGGGTTAGTGTTGGCATTTGCCATTGGTGCTGTATACTCGCATTCAACAGTAACTAAGTAATGTATGGGCTAACAGGCACCAAATTGCTTGTATCGTGGGATATCGTAACGAGTGGCCTATGCGCTAACAGGCACCGTTACAATATCCTATAATACAAGAAATTCGGTGCCTGTTAGCCCATACCTTACTAAGTTTATTACACAATTAATCCACAAAAAAATCAATAGAATCTCAATAAAAACAAGTTGAAAACAAAAATCCTTCCCCGGGACTCAAGGCCTGCCATAGTGTGTGTACACACGGCAAAAAAAAGATTCGCCCGGACCGGGAGTCATCCTGCCTACCTGTAGAAGCTAAGCCCAATGTGCTAACCACTAGACCACCGGGCCGCTTCTGGTGGGATTCTAACCAATAGACCATCGCTACACACACCTTGGCGCCCGCCAGCCGTTGGTTTGGTTTGAACGCGTCCAGCAGTCCTCTATAATTAGAATGCTATTCTAACCTTGTGCATGTGAGAGTTGTTGTGGGGTTACAGCCATATCAATGACTTATAGAGACCTGGTTCTAGCCAACCACTTCTCGTCAGTCCCTGTGGCGCAATGCATAGGGAGTTGGATTTGGGATCTGAGACTGCAGGTTCGAGCCCTACCCTGGCGATGAAAATTTCGTGGGTTTTAACATGTAACATATGACATGTTAGAAGTGCTGATATCCACCTTAAATAGTGCTGATATCCACCCCAAACAGTGCTGATATCCACCTAGGATCTGCTCATATGGGGTGGCAAAATATGCAGGAATATCAGAACTGGGATATCCAGGAAAAGCACCCTGAGTCACAGAAATCGTGTAATAATGCTGTATACATGAGTGCTTGGTTCTACAGGTGGGTTGGTCGTGTTGTCTACAGGTGGGCTTGCTGTGTTATGTAATGGCGTCACTGAGGACGCGGTATTTACAGTCCCTTCCACTACCATTTCAGCTGTATTAAATGATTCCTCACCTTCACTGCTGGATGTAAATCCCTGATCCATACTCATGATCCTATCTGAACTATCTACCCCTCCAGTTCTCCATGTGAAATGCTGGAAAGGGGTGATATTACTGCCTTTCTTCTTCCTCTTATTCAGCGCCCCTTTCTCTTCGCCATGTTTACCACCTGGCATGACGCTTGATGTGCCATCGTGCCAACTTTGACTGCCTTAAACTCTTTGTCTAGACATGATCAGTGTGCCTAGTGCCTATATGCTCTGACTATTCACTTAACTTCCTATTAGGCCAAATCCCACGTTCGTTAAAAATAGGTCTGAACACATTGTGAATTCAATTATAAGCAAACCTAAAGTCTTGCCATTAATGTTAATCACAAGGGCTGTATACCCGACTTCAACCAGCTCAAAACTCACTGTTAGCCAATTTTGGGTGACACATGTCAGTGATTTTGATTCTTTTTGTCGCTGTTGAACACTGCATCTCTGTGATTTTGAATCTATTGCCATTATTAGACATTAAACCTCTGTGGAATATGGATTTAGACAGGGGTAGGTTTATGATATGCAAAATCACAAGGGTCTCTGATGAAAAATATCTAAATAGTTTGATATGTACCACTCCACAAATAACAAGACTTGGGCAAGGATCCTTAGCCGCTATAGGCCCTCCTTAGACGATGTTACCCTTTCATTATTGGCTAAGGAGCCCTGCATAGCTAAATCACAAAGATTCCATACTCATTTTCGCATAGTGGGATTTGGCCTATACTAAATTAATTCAACCTAATCATCTCTATCTGGGTTCTATCTCCATGTATCCTCCCTGCTCTGGCCACGTGCGACTTTACTCCTCCATGTTTGGTCGAACTAATTGACTGTGAGGACCTTTCAATCTGAAAGCAAACAAATAAGCATGGGCAGTGGACCTTTTTTCTTTGAAGGCATGATAGATTTCTTTTGTTATGGCTGCACAGTGAAAAAAAATATCCTGAAAAAATAACGGGTGCTTGGTTCCACGTTATTTTCCTGTTCACTGTTTCTCCCAGATTCCCTGTACAGTGAACAGGCCGGGATTCTCCACTCAGGATGTATATCATAGACCTTTCCTATATATCATTAAAGAAGTTCTATCCTACTCTTTTTCAACAATAATTGCATTTCATTAGAGTATTGACATGTAATAATACGTGGTCATAGTGTGCAGTCATATTGTGGGTCACCGCAAAATTTTACCGAGATTCCATACTACATTTAGGGATTTTCTTTTAACAGTGTGATGCCAATCGCAAATCTGGTTTGCTTTGTTGTCCCTGGCAGATTGCTTTTGACAAAGTCCTTTTGTCCACTTCTGTCCATGCCTATGGGCGAGAGAGTCAGAATGACCAGAAGAACCAGTCAATTTCTGACCCATAATTTGTACTTTGTACTTTGTGGTTGACCCAGTCCTTTAAGTATTTTATTGGGTCCATAAGAACATTTACCCAATAAAATTGAATAAATGAGTTCATACCTAGCTTGGGCGCTTTGCCTTACCTCCACTAGGCCCCCTGTATTGGCATGTTTGGTCTTCTTTGTCTTATTTGTGGATGGTCCACCATGCAGTTGCATTTACATTACACAGTTATAAGTCTAGTGAAGGTACCTTCCAGACGGACAGCATTTTCAGATGAGATGAGATGAATGGGTGATTTATGATATCAGATTACGATATGATATTAATTCATGAAACAGTTATTCAGATTATTTTTGATTTTAAGTTTAAATGCATTTGGCCTGTTCCAAAGAGTGATGCCCCTATACATTGCACTTTTAGTAATAATTGTTTTAAAGTTTCTAGGTACCTTTAACCTTGTACCTCCATGTCCCTGAGTGGGTATATCTCTATAGGTCGAATTCCACTACGTGAAAAATGCATCTGAAATGTCTGTGAATCTGGATATCGGCAGACTTGGCCTCTTGCCAATAATCAAAATCACAAGGGTTCTCCCCCAAGCTCTGCCTTACCCAAATCCTACTATAAGCCTGTATTGAGAAGGAATTCTTTGTGATTTCCATTACTGCACAGACTAGCTGTTAGCTTAAATCACAAAAATAGAGTGTTTGTTTTCAAAATCACAGTTGTGTCTGACTTAATTCTTTAGTTTACAATACTGATGTAATAGCTTTGCATGCATAAATCAGAAGTAGAACCTTCATATAACTACAGTATGTGGAACTTGGATCCTGATTTATCAAATACATACCTCTTGTAAATTACAAGAAACTCTTGTCTTACTCTAAATCACAGGGAATTTCAGTATATCACAGAGATTTCCAGCCTCTTGTGAGGAAAATATCAAAATCTTTTGATAGGGTCTACTCTTCAAATAGCAACACTTTGGCAAGGCTTCTTGGCCGTTCTGGCCCTTCCTTAGACGATAATACCACCCCAATATTGGCTAAGGAACCCTATCTTCTTAAATAACAAGGATTTCTTGGTCGTTTTCACACTGTGGGATTTTGCCTTATCATCAATCCAATGGGGTATTTTAGACAGAATATAGATATAGTTCAGTAGATGAAATCTTCTGCTTGTATACATACAATTCTTGACAATTGCCACCAGTATGCATTTGATTAGTAGTCATTAGGGGGTTCTCCTCCAACCTGACTTTATATACAATTCTTCATGCTCTATTTTGAAGCAGCTGTAACTCTTTGGTTTCTCCCCTGTACTCCCTATCCCATATAAAGTCTACATAGTCGAAAGTAGGGAGAATCATAGTCTTGTATATTGTTAGGGCTGTGGGTACATCTAGATATTTTCTAACTCTTGCAAGTACATGACTCTTTCTCACCAATGTGATGCAATTACATTCGGGGAGGTTTCTGACCATTTCTGACCGAGGTTTCTGTCCGAGGTTTCTGACCAGCAGTTACAGAGTTAATTTAGCCTCCAGTTTGAAAGTGGTCACAGAAAGGTACTGTTTTTTTCACTTCCCCCATGTTCCTTATGGTCCAGGGCACCCTTCCCTGTGCTTTTTGTTCCTTTCCAGACTCAGGACAAACCAAGAAGGAAGATTTTCTTGACTTCCTCCTCTGCCAAAGAGGTTTCTGACTGGGGAGGTTTCTGACCGGCAGTTATAAAAACATCTATTGACCTGTAGTTTGAATTCCATCACAGAAAGGCATAGTTTTTTCAGTCAATATAGGATTGATCCTATCCTAGCTCTATTTTAGACTGACAAATCTTTTGCCACCCCTTATATTTATGGCACAATTGGCCATCTCTTCTCTGGTCAGAAAGCTTCACATAATGAAGGTTTCTGACGGGGGAGGTTTCTGACTGATGTCTTGATGAAGAATACAGTGTTAGGGAGTGGTCATTATTTATCAACAGGGGGGGTGGTGGGTTTGAGGGGGGCGTAAAATTTTCAGACCCCTCCCGAGGGGGGGGCTAAAACAATTTTGACCCCTCTTGAGGGGGGGTGCTAAAAAAATTCACCCTCCTTTTAGGAAAAAAGCCCGCGCGCTACTTTAGATCAAAGAGGGGCGCGAAAACTCTCCGCACCTCGGGTGTGGGGGGGGCGCAAAAAATTTTGACTGCCGTCGAGGGGGCGGGGAAATTTCCACGCGTCCGCGCAAAAACCCACCAATCCCCCTGTTGATAAATAATGACCACTCACTTAGTATGCAACTTATCTTGATCTTCAGCCTTCCCTCCCTTTTCCTTAGATCGACATCTTTCTATCCCTACTGTTTTTCCTTACTTATTTGCCCTCTTATCTTTGTTTTAAGGGGAAGCCACTTCTTCTAGAAGTTCTCTGACCTGATGGAAGTTTCTGACCAGGGAGGTTTCTGACCGGCAGTTATAAAAATATTAATTGACATGTAGTTCGAATTCCATCACAGAAAGGTATAGTTTTTTTCAGTCAATATGGGATTGATCCTATCCTGACTTTATTTTAGATTGATAAATTTCTTGCCACCCCATATATTTGTGGCACAATTGGCCATATCTTTTTCCCGGTCAGAAACCTCAGTCAGAAACCTCCCTGGTCAGAAACCTCCCTGGTCAGAAACTTTGGTCAGAAACCTCCCCGGTCAGAAACCTCGGTCAGAAACATCCCCGAATGTAGTTGCATCAAACTGGTGAGGCAGAGCCACATTTTGTCTTGACATTATTATAACATTCTCGCTATGTTGTGTAAAAAAACATTTGAGGGTCTAAAAGTAATCCCAAATATGAGAAAGCATTAACTCTATCTAAAATCACATTGTTCAGTTTAAAAACCGGTATGATACTATCATTGTTATTATTAAAAATCATCCACTTTGTTTTCTTTGCATTAACAGTGAGTCCATTACTCAAGCACCAGGAGGTAGAAATTACTGCATCATCAGCATGCAGCATAACATGTACATTATCAAAAATGGTTGGTAAAGAATTTATATAAATTGAGAAAAGGACAGGACCCAACATGGATCCCTGGGTCTGACATGGGTTACTCTTTTTGGGTTAGATACATAATCATTGGCTATAGTCTGTTGATTTCTGTCACTTGAATAAGTCGAGTGTTTTTTCACAAAGTCCAAAAGCTGTTAATTTTTTTATTAATTTGGAATAAATTATGGTATCAAAGCATTTTTATAATCTAAATATAGGCTGTAAGTAGTTTTATCATCAATGGTATTAGTGAGAATTATTATTAACATGCTCCCCTATGCGGTTTGTGTCGAGCGTCCCTTACGATAACCATGTTAGACCTCAGGCAAAAGACTATGTTCCTCCATGTACAGCTGTAATCTATTGCATACAATCTTTTCCAGGATTTTTCCTGGAATGGGTATAGACTATAAGTCTGAGGTCATTTACATCTAGAGAATTAGGCTTCTTATGTAGTGGCACAATAGTTCCACTTTTCCATTCTGTTGGAAATGTGGAAGTCTCGAGGCATTTATTATACAAGGTTAAAACAATATAAGGATGGCAGTATAAGCATCTTTTAAGACAAATGACTTACAATGTTGTATATCTGAGGGTTTTGTAACCTTAATGTCCTTTATATGTGACCAGGCAAGCAAAACCACCCCTCTGCAGGGAAATTCATTATCAAAGTTAATCTCAAGATCTTTAAAATGAGACATAATTGGCTTAAAAATTCCTAGTAGTTATGTCAGAACCCCTTCTTGAACATAGGTTGTTATTCATATCGTAGATCGACGATTAAGCTCTAATTACATCATAAACCATAATAATGTCTAAAAACACAATAAATCATCAATTTTTATAAAAATACATAACATTATGATGTTTTTTATCATAGATTTTTATCTAGAAAGACCTTTCCATTTCTGTTTTCAGTTTTGGGTTTTTGGTGAGTTTCCCCAAACATTAGCATACAAATCTGCAAATTTTGATTATGGGAATGGTTGCCATGGCAACCAGTAACAGGCATATAGGTTGATTTCTCATGAAAAATGTTCATTTTAACATCCAAATATGGACCATTTCTATTGAAAACGGTGCATTTTAAATGAACCATTAAATTCTGCATAAAAAATTAGCTGAATGTTTTTATTATGATTTTAGAGTAATTTTGCCCCTCCAATGCCCCCTGGTGACCAAATGGGGAATTAAAAATCCCCGGCGGAGGGGTGTTCTCCCTTGATGGATCACATATATCTTAATAATTCCCCCTTCTGTATAGGGTAAGTCCCAAACCACGGCTCACCTCCAATATCAGTCATCGGACACCAATGCTATTCTCTGTGATACAATATTCCATATTGCCATGGAGACATTGATAAACAGCTGCACAGCAATTATCTGAGAGGCACACAACCTCTGGAGGTCATTTCTATGATCGCACACGGTCCTACCACTGCAAACGTCAGTACTATTCCTATGGAAACTTTAGTATGGCTAGAGGTGTATAAGAAATGACCTCCTGATGAAAGATAATGTCAAAACAACTTTTATTGCTTCTGAGGATTGTATACACCACGTCTTATAAATTTATATTTCTCATCAGACGCCTTCTATATCATCTAGGACCATCTAGGCGGGGATTTACGGTATACCGACAACTAATGCGAGCTTTATGCTATAAATATTCTAGATGCGTTAGTTGATACTGGTACGCAAGGATTATGAAGATGTTACTCTCTGTTTCAGTGACATTTAGGATTTTTCTTTCAGTTCATTTAGAATAGTATTTCACATTAATTTTCATTGCGGTATTGGCGTTTGTAATGAAAATATGACTTGAAAGTTAAGCTTTCCACAAACTTTATGTGGCAGAGGTAATTGAAAGGATAGTCAGTTTTTGGAGTGAAATATTCTAAGGACAAGATTCACATCGCAGGACTGCATTCATGGCAAACATGACATAAGTTAAGGGCCTAAGATTTCTATAATAGTGCCTCATACAGATGCAGTTGATACCAACCACCTGTGATGTAAAGGCTCTTCATTTTATCATACTATTGATACACACTAATTCCCATGCCAAAAACGGGATGTTTTACAATAAGGTATGAAAGAGACACGTAATAATCCCCCCCCCCCAAAAAAAAAAAACAAAAAAAAATCCAACAAAAACACACAAAAAAACAACAAAATAAAAACAAAAACAAAAGGTAATGCAGGTGATGATTTGCAGACTAGAAAGACAATATTGTCAACACATCTCAGAGAATTCAAAATGTGCTATTCATTATCAATTATATTCTGCCCGCCCATAAGAATGGGCGTGAGGGGGAGGGACAATTATCATTTTGTCCTTCCCATTGCATCAGGCGATGTTAATGATAAGCAGTACTTTTTGTTCGCAATCAGACAGACTGCTACAGTCATGGACTTTTCTATGGCACCTCTGGGAAATCGACAGGCATATTCAGGATCAGAAATGTCATTTAGAGCGACAATTTAATTTGCAAATAGACCTTCTTTCTTGGCAATGCCTTAATTTTGGTGTATTTAGCTGTAATCATAATGTACTGAAATAATGTGTAGACACACAAATCTCTATGTATGACATATTATTTACTATCTATCTCTTTTTGCTTTAAATTTGTTTGTCTGTACTTTCTATGTTAATAACCTATTGAGTGAATATTGCCAGTCCCTATTTTTCCATCTGCTGATTGTGTTCATATTGACATTTTTCAAGATCCATGAAGTTATTGTACTGTTTCATTTGTGACTTTTCTTTGAAAAATCAATAAAACTTGGTCTGCTCTATAGCATTATTTAAATGAACATAGCAGTTCATTAATGCAATGAGCAAGTCCAAAAAAAAAAAAGATCGCTGGATATATCCATAGCCATTGGTATGTATGGTGAAAAAAGATCTGGCCATGTAGATTGGTGATTGGAATTTGGTTACCAAGCATCTGTTTTTCCAGTCAGCTCATGTAGATTAATACCTTGATTGCATACTAAAAGACAACAGTTTTGGATAGAATAAAGATTTGGGGGTTATTTCATTAGGGAGAGCCAAAGACAAAAAAGGAATAGAGATTAATCTACTACATTTTTCCACAAGGAACTGTTGGATGGGCAAGCTGGAAGGGTTATGACCCTCTGAACTGTTATTGGATATGCACTGGAGGTCTGACTGTAGTCCTTATCTTTCCCTAGTGCGCTTTGACCAAACCTTTGCTACTCCTTCCACTGGCCATTATAGAGGCAAACAAATGTCACCCGACCGTCCCAACAAATCACCCTCGTCTTTACCTCAACCAGATACATGGGAGATACATGGATCATGCGCTGCATTAAACGGATACTCTTGACAGATCCCCCTGCTCAGATTCAGTACTACATCAATAGTACCCTATTGGCTATCTACTGGTGTGCAAACATGAGGGCAGAACAGAAGGGTCATACCGATACAAATACTAGGCCACTCCGCTTGTGTAATGTGATATTGATTCATGTGCAGTGAGGAATAGTAACAGATAGTCCAAGTTCACCTCTGGGGCGTACCTCAGAGGCCAATGTCGATTCAGGGGGCACCTCAACCTCATCAGATTATTGGTGTAGGCTCTGTGGGAGCCAGCATCATATTTATCATTATTACACGACTTCTGTGATTTTGGGTGCTTTTTCTAGATATTCCCTTTATGATACTGAACAAGTAACCAATGGATAACTCATGATGAGTGTGTGTTAGTGAAGGATAATGACACGAGGCCGTAGGCTGAGTGTCATTAGCCTTTGCTAACACACACTCATCATGAGTTATCCATTGACTACTTATTTTATACCATGAAACCAATAAATAATCAATAGAATACCAATAAATTCAACTTGAAAACAAAAATTATTTCCCCTCTCCGGGACTCGATGCCAGCCATTGTTTGTGTACACTGGTACGTACACCTCGGTGCCTGGCAGCGGACAGCGACAGCGCCCATCTCGGCTCGGACAGGCAGTGGCACACAGCTAAAGATTTCAATGCATCTCACTGTTATGTTTGTTTACTAAATACACCTCCTCGCCCGGCAGCGGACAGCGACAGCGCACACGGCGAAAAAAGATGTGCCCGGACCGGGGCTCGATCCATGTACCTCTGACGGCTGAGCGCAAAGTGCTAACCGCTAGACCACCATGTCTCCTCCTTCAGCGGCTGTGTCGGCTTGGATATATTTGAATGCGTCCCGCGGTTATGGTAGAGGTCAGCCCGCAGTCGTTGCCTGCCCGGCCTTTGTATCATATCCGGGCGTGGTTCAAACCGAGTGTATCTCGTCAGTCCCTGTGGCGCAGTGCATAGGGAGTTGGATTTGGGATGTGAGACTGCAGGTTCGATCCCTACCCTGGCCTGAAAAATTTCGTGGGTTTTAACATGTAACATATGGCATGTAAGGACATGAGAGGCGTGCGGTTATCCATGGATAACCGCACGGGGTGTGGGTTATCCATGGATAACCGCATGCCTTAGAAAATTGATGCTAAAGCATACAGGGTGTGCAATATCGACAGATATGTGGATGGGAATAGACACCAAAAAGCACTGTGTAACCCAGAAATCGTGGTATAACTGTCGATATTGCATGCTATGATGCATGTATCATGACTTCTGTAAGGTGTGCTGTTATCCATGGATATCAGGCACCCAGTGCCTGTTATCCATAGATATCAGGCACGCCTTACATGTGGAGGAACATATTTAAAACGTTCTACCCCAGCCAGGAATCGAACCCGGACCGCCATATTGAAATGCGAGAGTCTTACCTCTTGACCATGCTGGCGGGTTGATGAATAGCATTGATTTATGAAGAATTGAGACAATGACAGCTCACATGTTTAAAATCCATAGAGGTAGAGATACCATAGATGATGTTAATGGCCATATTTAACCTCTCCGTTACTTAGATTCATAATTAAATTAAATTTTCCAACAATAAATACAGCCTGGCATACAAAGCCTATGCGAGTCATCTTGTCCGACGTGCCAGGAGCAGGGAGCGGTTATTATTTTTGATGTGCTTTCCAAACATGCAAGTTGAACCCAATGTCTCCCTATGCCTTGCACACAGAATTATACATACATTTGATAAGAAATCGATTTTGATATGTCATTCTTTCAATATCAAACCTTTACATAGCTTTACATGCGTCTAACCCTCCACCACCACTCCTCACAAACAGGTGTATTATGTTCCAGCTAGCTAGGTGTATGTCGGCAGATGTACATACAAAAGAAAATAAATCATCATATATGATATATAAAGCAACACGACACAAAGTCATAACAGGCTCAGATAACAATCTTTCGAGTGGAAAGTATAGTGATCTTCCTCTATGGAAATTTATCAACTAGATTGAATGGAGAGAAATTTGGAGAAGCTATAAAGAGGTAACGAGGGAAGATATTTAGTTAGCATACTTTAATAGTTATGAGGTATTTTGTGCTGTTTAACCCTTAGGTGCCCAAGCGCGCTTAAATGCGCGGTTTTGGGCTTAAATGCATGTATATTGAAATAAATCTTCATCCAGACACTTCTAGTGGTCCAATCTGCAAAGTTAAACCCTCTTTGGAATGCTCATGACATCCCAATTACGATACAACCATTCCTTTGGCTCTACCTCCAATATACCAGACACAGGTAGTCAAAACTTGAAAATAAGCTGTCATTTTATGTGGTGCATTAGAGAGGAACCCATCATTTAGCTAAAGTCTGACAAGGTACCAAAATAATGATGGATCATACATGCACAGTTTCCCATACTCTCATTAGATTTTACAACAACTGTTCATATCTATAAATATATGCCACACATTGGTAATAACACATCATGTTTCCTAAGTTGCACTTCACATGCAGGCAGAATCAGCTTTGAAAGTTCTGTAATGTCTCAGGATTGCAGGGATTATGGCTATTATAATCATATAGCACATTAGAGACCAAATACTACAAAATGACAACGAATGGAATATTTTGGTAACTATGGTTACCAGACCTGACCAGGAATACCATGCCCTCAACTGAAAGTCTTAACTGAGTTATGAGTATTGAGAAAATGAAATGCAGTGCCCATATATAAGGAGAAAGTCAAAATAAGACATGGTCTTATCAACAAAGTGATACAATTGTGAAATAATGTAAAATCTTGAAATAATTCTGGGCACGAAAGGGTTAAAGCTGATTGCTATGGCCTTGTCCCATTAGGTAATCCCACTCATAATTGTCCAGGCAATGTACAAATCGGCCACATTTTCCTGGAAATTGCTAAATCGGCAGAAAGGTATAGGCAGCATTGAGTATGGCCATTACAATAGCCGACTTACGTACGGATTTGATGTAAAACTGACTCATGAGTCTAAGCCCTTGCGGGCCCTCATTCAAGGCTTTTTTTGCCTTGGTCAGACTTGGTATCTTGATACCATCATTGGATTGTTGGCGCAAAATGTTTGCTGCTGTATGATGCTATCTGATGTTGGCCAATGAGAAGGGGATAAAACGTTGGACTTCCTTTTCATTGATTTCCATAGCTCTTCTACCTGTCTGATTTTTTTTTTATCGTTGGACCATTTTTTATCGTCTTCCATTGACCTTATTCGATGTCTAGCATGTTTGATATAGGGTAATAACATTTCAGTCTATGGAGGTCGCCATCTTGGTTTAGCCCCCGACTCGAGAGCAGGGTATTCTGGGTAAATTTCTTATCAGCCTCCAGAACAATGGCCAGTGATAAGACTGATAAGCTCCACCCTGTCCCTTATCTTAATCACCTCAAGTACCTCTCTATTGTTTTAGGTGTGAGGTCAGATGATAACACTGATAGGGAGACAATGACCTGGTTGACTGAACAATAGAATCAAGCAGAATTTTCAATGATATTTTGCTCTTTGATTTCAAAAGGTTCATCTAATCAATGATTACATAGTTACATCTCTTGATATGGGAAACCCATAGATATAATTTATAGAAAATTCCAATGGGTAGTAATTAAGTGGCAGGTAGTCAAATTAAACTATACAAAGAGTCCAAAGGTGGTATATTTTCTGTTTACCATTGGCCATCATCGGGTCTGCTCTTTTCATGTCCAAAGGTTCAAGATGAAAAAAAACCCGTAGAGCTAAATCTGATTCATGTAGGATTCCTGCCCGATTCACACGAGATTCATGCATGATGATACCCGACAGCTCCCGATGCAAGACAACGCAAAATCGGCTCAATGAAGGAACCACTTTGACAAGTTCCTCGTGTTTTCAGATCATTGCCATAAGGTGAGAATGGCAGCCTCTGGGAGGCTGAAGCACGTGAGGGAATTATAGAAATTCATGGACAAGAATATCTCGTTTAAGACTCTATAAACAAATGTTAATAACAATATTAGATTATGGTGATATTTTTGTGGATGGAACACTTGTAGATGATGTCGAAGGTCTTGAAACCATTCAGAACCACGGCCTCAGAGCATGCATGAATATACATGATCCTAGAGACATAAGCAGGGATAGACTCCGAGATGTCTGTAGTTGTCAAAAGCTGCTGCACAGAAGAAGGGGTCACCTGCTGTGTGTCATGTACAGGTTGTCATGTGATGATGCCAATGTGACAGAACCGCCTAGAGTCTTGCGTGGAAATGACAAAATCAGACTGAAAGTGGACAGACCATGAATTGCAATATAGCCAGTGCTCTATATAGAGGTAATGGTCTCTGGATGGTGCTTAGTTCTGCCCCATAACATGCATGTGATATGCAAATGTTCAGGGAGAAATTGTAATTTATGTTCTGACTTCTGAATGACAAAATGTGAGTAAATACACTGTGCATTGTGATACTTGTGAAACGGCACACAATATGTATTACATTATTGAAAATAATTTATTATTAAGAGTGTTATATATGGCCCTGGTGATACATCAGACCTTAGATTATTTAGACCTTTTATCATGGTTGGTGATTGCATCACCATGGTGATATGGTTTATGAGATATCGCATTCCTAATGAAAACCGATCAAATGAGGACTTTTGAGATCCATCTCAACATGATGAACCTTATTCATTTATCTACCAATCAACCAAGTACTGCTTGTCAACCTGTCAATGACTATCTACTACTGGTGTATTTTTTGTTTAATATTTTGATGTCTAAGTGCTATTCCTGCATTAATATTGGTCATGATAAAAACAGCACAATTGTATGTGTGTATTTTGTGGTCAATAAAATTCTTACTAACAACAATAACAACAACAACAACAACAACTTAATCCGCTAGAACTACCTACACAATCTGTACAAATCTAGAGCTATGGCTGTATCCAATATCAGTGATGAATGAGCTTAACGTAGAAACTTATAGAGCGAATGCTATAGTGGTTATTGGTGGGGTGAAGGTTGACATATAATGATGATCATCTATTGGCATCAGTGATGGAAAGTTCGACCACGGGGTGTGGGAGGGGGCACTCCAGATATAGGTCAGATGTCACTGACAGATACCATTATCATTTTATTGCTTCGGAGGCCATCACAATCCCTTCAATGTGGAGGCAATTTTCTATAATGATGGATGAAATATAACTGACTCAGATCACGGGTCACAAATTATTGCCACACCCCGCCTCCCAAAAAAGAGCAACAAAAAAGGTAAAAAAAAAAGAAGAGAAAAAAGTCTTTGTGTATAGCTAGCACATCCATAACCCAACTAAAAGGGCACCCAGAACATTTTTATTGCAGAGGGAGGTGCTACCTGAGAAGTGCCAACATCCTGTTTGCTTATCACCTAGGCGTCATTTCAACACAAACTACCAGGTTACCGCACATATATGTATCATTTGCATGACACTGTATGTATTCAGTGTGGTAAGGTTGAGAACGTTGGTATATCTTTCTCTATCAGCATGCATTTTACATGAAGTCAGTGCAATCAGTGGTCTAGATCATTGGATCAATTTACTAAGGATTTAATAGTGGTACCAGGATAGTCCAGTCATATTGTGGGTGAACCCATAAGTAATTGTAAATTTCATCTCCCATGGTTTTCTGGTTCCTTATGAAGGTACCAGAACATCATATTAACTATCAAGTTAAGTCCGTTGAGAGACAGATACATATATGTGTAGAGGCAAGGAGAAAGGGTGCTTTGTGCGAAAAAGTCAACCTTTAAATTCAGATAACTAGCCTTACAGTGATATATTGCATGAGAGGATACTCCTGTTAGTTTTGGAGGAATAGCTTGCTAAATATGGGTAGGTATGACCATTTCATGAATGTCAATGAGCCCTACATCTCCATGGTCATGAGATACAACTATAATAAGCATAATTTATGCTAGTTAGCTAAATTAGCATAAATTTCCATTCTTTTGCCCATAACTTTTGATCTAGAAATGATATTTTTAATCTGTTTTCACCATAGTGGACCTTGTGAAACGTTCCTTTAAATAGGATCATCGGTTTTCTTATTTAGATTGAATATCATGTTTCCATGGCAACAAAAATCAACAAAAATGCCTATTTTGGCCCAAAAACATTCTTTTTAATGCCAAATATGGAACCTTTCCCCCTAAATGGTCCAAATAGATCACCCGGATGATCTATTGGCCTATTGACTTTGAGACGCTGCACCACCTCCACCTGGTGTAGTTTAGAACAGTTACCCCCTTACACTCTCCCCCCACAGCGGGGGTGACAGCAGTTCAGCAAGCAGCAGCCGTGCATGGCAGGCAGGAGAAGAACTTTTTTTTTCTTCTACTCTCTCTCTTAATAAAGTGCCGGGTCACTTGTAACAGTCGGCTAAATGCCAGTGGCGACTTTGTTTATCCTTTCCCAGAGCTTCGACGAGTCAATAGAACGTTTTATCAAAAAAACTTTGAATTCTCCACAAAAAAGTACCCTATAGCAGTTTTAGGCATATTTTTCTTATTCTAGCCCATAGTGGTGCCCCTGGTGGCTAAAACAGGTACTAAATCCCACAGTAACCCCCATTTCTGCTTGCTGGCTCACTTAATATATCTGTAAGTGTCTTTTGAGTTATTACAACCTAGTGCACTTTCTTTTGCGTTTTGGCAGTAGCCTCCAGGTTATGGCCACATGACCTGTAAATGCCAATACCTGCCAAGCTGAATTGGATAGGCTGGGTCCTCTTACGGAATGGGTTCATATGACCATAATTTATCATCAGCCAGATGAAGGACTACCGTACACCCCATCCCTTCTATATTCCGACATATTGCGTATAATTGAGTTTCCTTTATGTTGCAGCAATCAATGCACTGCATTTTGTATACAAATTACATGTATTTATAAGTCTAAGAAGGCAGGTCATTTTTCGCACACACATTCTTCACGAAATGTTCGGTATCATCTCGGTTGCTTTGATGCTGGTTATCCAAAATTGATATTTTAGCAAAGAATGAATGCAGACATTGTCTGCAATTATACGACTCTAATAAAAAGAAGATTATGAAAACAGCACAGAATTATACAGCTGTCGCATTATATATGAAAAGCTAAATGAATCGGGAACCATTACTTCTGTCATTGCAGGTTATTCATCAGTCTACATTGGCATGTGCTAATTATTTGGTGACTGTATCTAATGTTTCTGAACCGCCACAGAAGGCAATTGAGAATAGTTCCATCCCAGGGTTCTATCATGTTGTGAATCTTCTACCATGATGTTACTGTACAGCTGTAGGAGTCCTGACAGCAATTTACTTTTAGGCCAGAAGGAAAGTATTGTGTCGGTAGGTCAGATTTCTTTTTTTCTCTTTCCTTTTATTTTCTTTCTGATTTTGCATAGAAATGTATGACAGATAACTCAGATTCTTTAATTTTAGAGTATGTATATATGTGAATAAACGTGAACAATGTGTAAGGGATGTGCATATGTAAGCAATTAAATCTGTAGAGCCATAAATGATGTTCAAGAAAATTGAAAAATGCAAAAAAAGAAATAATTCAAAAACGTACAGGGTCGGCCCTGTTTTGTTAGGGTCGGTCGGGTAACTGGAAACCAGCGTTTTTAGGCCTCAAAACACCACGTTCAATTTCTAGTTTCTGTATATGTATGGTCATACATGATTCTACATTCTTTATCCAACTTTTAATATTACAGCTCGCGATCGGTCATGCTAACTTTTGTATTATTGCTAGTTAAACACACTTCATGTTTCATGGTAATGATATTTCATAGCGAAGCAAATACAGTGGATGTAGAGATGTCATAGAATTAATAAGATCATAAGCCTGAGCTCCACTAGCATCACAAGGACATCATTGCCTAACATGTGACACTGCTTCTGGGCGACACTTGATATGTGTGTAGTATAGACGAAAACAAATAGAATGATGGATACAAGGTGTTGCAGGTAACATAATGTATACGGCTGTGTGACGCTAGTGGAGTTGGGGGATATAATAATGTTGGTCGACTTCAGGAGGCTGGAGCTATTTGATCTTCCAATTCTCTGCTCTTCCCCACCCTGAGAATCGACTTCCCCAGATAATTGGTTCCTACTTGAAAATTATGCCCCAACTCTGGACCACTCCTATACCTCTCCTCTGACCAATTAATTCCCTTTTCGCAACACACAAGAGAATCAAGTCCTTGAGGTGAGTGAGTTCTGTTTTGGGAATAGCGCCTCCGACAGAATCAATTCCAAATATTTTAGCAACGGCCTCCTCAGATGGATTTTCTGAATGTACGATCACTCCTATGGAGCTCACACTTCACCCCCCCCCCCCGAACCTCGATAAACAATGTCAACGTCCACCAAATATCCCTTAGGGGTGCCTATAGTTGGCCCCACGCAAGCAAATAAGTTCCCTTTGATGTTTCAAACAGCAGACAGGGCCAGGATGAATTCTGAAGATGTTGTCTGCCAAATGTAAATAAATCATTGGAAGTCCGCTGGCTTCACAATATAGAGTGGCAGAACTACCCTGGGCTGAAAGCCTATTTTCTCTGTACTGCTCGGGCAGGTTCCTTAAAGTGTTTGAGTCATGCAATAGAGCAATGGCTGCCTCTCAAAGTCATCACTGTAAGGGCTGACAATGTGGCTGTAAGAGTATGCATGAACAGAACGTTATATTTGAAGTGGAAAGAATGATCTTTTGACACTGTCTCGCCATTGATGCCACTGCCATTTGGTTAATGGATGCTATATGTTATAGATCTAGAAGATTGTATGTAACACAGTTACAAACACAAGCCCTTTTTGACCTCTTTTATTAGGCATATATGTAGAGCCGCAAAAGCAAAAATTAGTTATCATAATAGTCTAGCGAGCTACACATTGCAACGACAGCGGTGTGAAGTCCTGTTCAAATATATGGTGTACATTTAAGTTGAATTGAGGACTTAAGCCGTGGGTCCAATATGTGAGACTGCGGGATAAGGAAATTTATCACTGTCATGTTAGATATTCAACATTTTGGACTCAATATTTGTGAGTATTCGCCATTTAGTGAGTGCAGTGTCAGGCAGTACGTGCATCCTCACGTGAATCACAGGTGTGGCGGCCCTTGGGGGTAAGGGCATGGGCGCGGTTCCATGGCGCATGGCCCTTAAGACTTATGGCACCATGTCATTTGGCACCATGTCACATGACCGACATATTAGTGGCCGAAATGACATATGGCCGAAATGACATATGGCCGAACTGTCGGATGGCTGAAATCTCATTGAATTCCATACTTCTGCAGTCTGACCCAGTGGGCACAGTGTTGAATCAACTTTTTTTCAATGTTTGCATACATGTATCAACAGTTGATTTGAAGTTCAATGTTGTTTATACATTGATAGCTTTCTGGTGATTTCGAGTTGATATGCCAACGTGAATCATTGAAATTGACATTCTTTATTAAATGTTGACAACCCATTGACGGCCCAGCCCCCATTCACAATACAACACCATATGACGGATATGACCCGATACAACGGCCCTGAAGGACATGGCTTCGGACACCATACAACACCAGTACAACACCATACCACACCAGTACAACACCATACAACACCATACGACACCAATACGACACCATACAACACCATACCACACTGATAATTAAGGTGTAAAAGTGCAGTATAAAAGTAGGTGTGGTATGGGGTTGTAGGGTGTGGTATTGTTCAGTGTGATATGTGGTATGGAATGGGGTTAAACTTTTTACTATGGTGTGGTAGAAGGTGGCTGGTAGAGGTTTGGAAAGGCCGTTTGAAAGGAGTGGGACGTGTAGGGGGTGGAGTAGTCAAGGGGGGGAGTGTATTGGGGTCATATTGGGGTAGAATGGTAGGGGGCGTAGAAGGGGGGCCGTGGAAGGGACCAGAAGGGAGAGAATGCGTAGTGTGATGGTCCATGCTAAGCATCAAGTGTGCCAAGAATTCTTTTTGTACCGATAGTTGTCTGTTGGGTGAGGAAGGGTTACAAATGGTTTAGGATGGAGTAGGTTGGGGGGACTCGGGGTGGGAGGGGGTGATTATGTAAAGGAGTACTGGATAGTATATTACCGTAACTTCTGGGAGGGGTGGAAGGAAGGTATGGTGTTTGGATTGGATAATGGGGAGAAAGGGGGTATGGTGTGGTACGGGGTATGGTGTGGTATGGTGTTGTATGGTGTCGTACTGGGGTTGTATGGTGTTGTATGGTGGTATGGTGTCATGCTGGTGTGGTATGGTGTTGTATGGTGTCGTACTGGTGTGGTATGGTGTTGTACTGGTGTAGTATGGTGTCGTACTGGTGTGGTATGGTGTTGTATGGTGTCATACTGGTGTTGTATGGTGTCGTACTGGTGTGGTATGGTGTTGTATGGTGTGGTTTGGTGTCATACTGGTGTGGTATGGTGTTGTATGGTGTCGTACTGGTGTGGTATGGTGTTGTATGGTGTGGTATGGTGTCGTACGGTGTGGTATGGTGTTGTACGGTGTGGTACGGTGTTGTATGGTGTGGTATGGGTTGGTACGAAGGGGCAGGGGGCTACCGTGTATTTTAGTACGCCTTTTATTACAGGGTAGGGTTGAAAATTGAGGTTGCATAAAATGATTTTTAAGTATTTCGGCCATCTGTCGTTACGGCCAAATGACATTTCAGCCAAATGTCGTTTAGGCTATAAATTTTTCGGCCATGTGTCATGGTGCTTTAAGTTGCAGGGCTACTTGGGTTATAGGCCATAGGACTGGAACCCTCATGGGTTGTGAATGCACCTGTCCAGACTGTTCTTTGTTACATCCCAGTTGTACTCTATACAGTTAAAGCCTTCAGTGGACAGCCAGTTCATTGGGTGTGCATTGGACAGAAATACTTGTATACTGCCCTGTGATGTCATCTAGCCAAAAGAAGGCCAACCCCCCGAACACAGCACCATATATAGGCTATTTTCACAGGGCCATATCACACATACTCACCGAACTCATACAGGAATAAGGATATCCTTTGTCTGCTGTTGCCTATGGCCCCCTAATTGTGTAGTAACGTGATACATTGCTATAGGCACATATGGGATGGATGCAGGCTGGACAAATTACATGTTACGCTTCTTATTCTTCACCATATATCAGAGGGTGTCTAACATACGACAATGTTCCTGCTATCTCAGATTACCTCCACACCACATAAATGAGTCCATGGAAAATGCTTGTATGGCCACATTATATATGCAAACAATGTATATGAGAAGATTCACATGGAAATTATCTTTCAAATAATGTGTACTACATGGAAGGCTTGCCAATGAATATTTACATTCTTCTTAGTTTGGCCTCATGAATGTCCAAACACTTTATCAACAACTTCTCTAAAAGTCAACCTTTCTTGTAGCATTTTTTCATAGCAGGTATACATGATGAGCAGATGATGCAAAAACGGTGTGAGGAAAACTTCCCTTGAAATAATAATGCGACTGGGAGGGTCTTGCCAAAACACAAACGTGAACCAAAAAAATAAAATGTGCACATTTTCGTATTGCTAAAGGTATTCTCGTCAGTTCAGGGGGTAAAAAGCGCACACATCCCTTTAATGAGTAGTTATTTGGCGATACTTTGAAAACGAGTTTACCCATACACGTTTCCCTCAGTAATTTCTGAAAAAATTTAAGAGGTTCTTCCTAGCCATGTTTTGGCAAGACCCTCCAGCACTGTCCAGGTCCTATTATATACTGCTCCTTCTGCTTTCACTCAAGTGAACTCGTTGTAATGGCTTGTTTTATATTTCAAACAAATGTGGATCATTATCGGTCTGAGGGCCCCCTCCTCCCGTCATTGATATAGTATAGAGAGAGCGTACACTGCAAAAATGGTGTTTAGATCCTAAACACAATTCTAAACATATTCTTGCAACGTTTTTGTAATCACATTAATTTCCTAAACATGTCCTATTTGGGAGTATACGTTTATAAATCTAGGTGTTTATGTTCAAAATTTGTGTTTAGATATAGATAAAATTTTGTGTTTAGATGTTTAAGAAATTTTATGTTTAGATGTTTAACTGATTTAGTGGGAAGTTAGGGTTTGTAGACATGTATATATGCATTAAAAAAAATAAAGGAATAACTTTTTTTTCTCATTTACTGGAGGACATCAGCATGTATTTATATAGCAAGGTATCCCAAATATAAGCCACAGCTATACACATATATGTACACACTGCATTGGAATGAGAGACTTGAGAAAGTACATCAGTTTGGCAGGAAGGACATTGCTTTATCCTTTACAAAATAACATGGAATAGGTGTCAGTCATCAAGCTCATTGACTATCTTATGGCAATGATGGTGGTGTAAGTTGAATTTAGTCAATTTTCTATTGCTGTTTCTATTTTCATGACATTCAATGAAACTACACTAAGATAAATAAGGGGTTTGGGGACATTTGTCACAACAATTGATGATAAGTGTCCAGCCAAGGCAAAAGGGTCCCCCAGGGGGAAAAGTCAATTTTCAAATTCAAGTCAAGAGCTTTTCAATAATGTATTACATAAGAAAATATCAAATGAATTTGGGTGATCAGTGACCTATCGCTATCCCAAATAAGCTCTAACTTGCATATTTCCTGAGATAACTCAAGAGAGTATATGGGTCAGGTCGCCAGAAAGTGTAAGATTATGCCCTTGAAGGCCCTGAAAAACTAATTTTCTAATTACTTTGTATAACCTTAACAATATTGTCAAGGTATATCTCCTCAGCTCAGAAAACCAAAAAATACTGATCTAGGCCATCCGGTTCCATTTTTATTGCTTGTTTTGTGTCATGTAACGTCCGGTACCAAAATAATGAAATATGGAGGTAATTGAAGTTGCTCTCAGTAATATAAGAATGTCCCATTATGCATAACAAACACATGAAATAACAAGGCCAATATGTCTATTATTGACTTCAATTACAGAATGGAACAAAATTTGAGTTATGCATGTACAGCAGACTGCCTCCTACATGATGATAAAAGTACCGGATGTTACGTAACGTCCGGTACTTTTATCAGAATTATTTCACATGAGCTGCTCTCATATGGAGACAAATGCTGCTAGACACACAATTTCTTCACCAAAGTAGGGGATGATAGGGCCCTTCATATGGGTTATAACAAAGATTTTGAAGCTTCATGTTTTCCATGTTTTATAACCGATTTAGATTTAGGTACCAGACGTTACAAATTACAGATTTCCATTTTGAAAGACACATCATGAAAAATTCTCACTTAGTAACATGTCCAAACCTCATGGAAATGATACCTATGATCATATATACTACAAAAACTAACTTTGGGATACTCTATAGTGTTCTTTATTCAATACAGGACACTTGTAAAAATTACCAAAAGTATAAAAAAGAACAAATTTGGCCGTTTTTTTCACTTCGGCAGGCTATAAGTCCTAAAGTTTTTGATGGATGACCACAAATTTACATTTTTCTGATAGCCCTAAGTGTTCTCTAGATATCACATGAGTCTATGTAAGACAAGATTGGTTCACAACTTCTTTTTCCAGAGCCATAAAAGTCCAAAATGACCCCAAAACACAAAATCTACTGCTTTCTGGCGACCTGACCCATAAGTATGCATAATTATGCAAATAAGGAAAATTATTATATTCTTTAAAATCATTTTCTCATAGAAATTGACCTAGAGATAGGATTTTTACCATTTTTTGAGTACATTCATCCCTGTGAGTGGGGCTATCAATGGACTTTTTTATTCCTCTATTTTGAGTGGAAATCTTGTTTCCATGGCAACACATATCAACAAATACACTGATTTATGCCCTGAGATTCCCTAAAAACGTTCTATTTGCATTCCAAATTTGGAAGGTTTGGACTAAAAATGGAAATTTCCCTTTAGGACTATTGAAATCCTCATGAAAATCTAGTATAATAGAATTTTCAGTCTAGTTTCCCCTTTTTAAGCCTTAGTCTTGTCCCCCTGGTGGTCAGAATTGGTATCAATCCCCCTTGGACGGTCCTTTTAGCTTGCTGGCTCACAATTATTAACTGTGTGCAGATAGTCCATTCACAGGTGGTGCTGCTACCTGGTTTGGATCTGACATCTAAGTATCTAAACATATTGATGTTTAAATCTAAACACCTAGTATTCACCTGTTTAAACTCTAAACATCTAAACATGTTTAGCAAAAATATTTATGCATTAAGAATAAAAGTGTTCATTTCCTAAATGTGTAGTCGATAAGACACCTAACTGATGTATATCTTTAGGATTTAACCATGTTTAGACCTACATATGTTTAAAATCTAAACACCATTTTTGCAGTGTATCTCAAAGGTCTGAATACTTTTAGAAGAAGGGTTTCAGTCTCAATTACGATACTTGACAAATAAGATGAATGATGAAGTAGGAGAACTCATTCATTTAGTACTTCATTGAACCTTTTTACAAAGCTGCACATTGTGGCTAGGAACTAATGGAAGTAATGTAAAAGGGAAGGGTATTTAATAGAAATGCTAAGATCCAGTTAATTGCACTGAAAGATCCTTTTTTAGAAAATGCTAGTTCTAAGGTGTCAAAGCCCGTCGAAGCCCGTCAAAAAGGTTCTGTGCATAATGAAACCTTACAATCGTAAGTAGTCCTCAGGGATAGGAAATTAGTTGTTCTAGTACTGCAAAGTTTTAGGGAGCATTCATTATTCATGGAAGGGGGGGGGGGTAAAATTATGGTGAGGGAGAGGGGTATGTTAGACATAATCAAGGTGTGCCTATAAGTCTACCCTTTGTTTAATGTCTATAATCATGGGTATACATACATTGTAGTGCCCTTATCATCTCATTGGAGGTTTTTCTTTTTACAAGAAATTGTTAAAAAAGAAACCGTAAAAAATGGTTGAAACCAGGCATTGGGCGAACCTCATATTTCACCTGAAGGCACGGTGCACTTTACATGTGACATTTGCTTTATATGCATGGTTTGATAATCAGCTTCAAATGCATTCTATATGATATCAAATGGAACATTTAGTGATGGTTGTGTAGGATATTTAGATGTATATAAATAGTGATGGGGGGCTTCTACCAATTCCTATTTAGTCCCCTGCACACATAAATGATGAACGTTCCCTCAGTCAACAGGCGAGAGGTATGTTAAATGACTTTGATTAAATGACTTTGATTATATCATTTTGATAGATTAATGGGTCAATATCCGCCAAACGTCCATTACGGGTGTTTGGGTACTTGTTTCATTCAAACAGGCCTGGTGTACTACCAATGAGTTCAATGTTTTGCTTTTTTATCCCTGATGTACTCTAAACATATGGGGGTCCATAAAAATGTATAGTTTTACATTATTTCTGTTTCATTATGCTGCAGAAATCAGCTTCAAAGTCGGAGAAAAGGTGTTTTTTCCTCTTTTTACACTGAAATGACAATGAACTTTCTCCAATCAATGTGATATGGTTAGCCACAGGTCTTTTCTGTCTTTTTTTAGCCTATAGCATAATGTCTTGGGCCTTACTCATGTTAATTTGGACCCTCAATCTGTAATATCTACCAAGTGGGCTTCATATACCCGCGCATACAACATCTGTCAGGGAGGTCTAACCTGCCCCTCCCAGGTACTCCTGCTCAGAGACTAGTGCCCCTATCTCCATTTTTCTTCTGTGGGAAAGTAGTTCCCTTTATTTGCTGCCCATTTAACTCATCAACAGACCCCCATCACCCCTTTTTCCCATGTAAATGTGTGTTGGGAGAGTTTCATGAAATAATATTTATTATGGGCGTTTGTCCAAACCAAATTGAAAAGGTCGCAATATCTGCCATTAAAACCAGACCTATATGTTTCTAATCTCTCGAGAAGTGTACCCTAGCCTAAGTTCTCTCCTATAGAAGAGTCTTTTCCCACTGTAAACCCTCTCCCTCTTCTCAACCATCGAAATATGTCCAGTCATCTTATGGGCGTTTGCCTTTACAAATGCCCATAATTTTTATTGAGGTGGGAATTCACAGCGACCCCTACAGCCAGTGTTTGGAACTAGCTGAGCTGGTTCCTATCGGATGGTGAGCTGATGGTCAGGCCGCCATATTTGATCCATTTGGGAAGCACATACATTGAAATTCAGCTCCAAAGATTTCCTCTCCTTCTCTCTATGTTTGGGGCATACTTTTGGACCATAGATCAATTTGGCTGTAAAATTTGTGTGTGTAATCAATGATTTAGTTATTTAGGAACATTTTGAAAGTGTTAGCGACATCCCTGCGTGTCTGCAAAGACCCTTTCCATGACATTACAGAATATGACATAATATATATTACGGGCATTTGTGAACGCCTGCAAACACCCATAATGTTTGGGTTGTTGTTTACATTTATGTCGTGCACCTCTCCTATGCCATGATATGCCCCAAACATGCATGAACATCCATTTTATGTTAGAAAACAGTCTCCTCTCTTGTCCCCTGCCTCTTTGGTGTGTTTTGAACATAATACGAAGCAGGTTTCCACCTTCAAAAACCATTTTCTTGTTCAAAACACTACACTAAGCTCACAAAAAGACATGTGTGCAAGTTATTTTTGTTTAGTTGTACTCTTTTAGCCCTCCTGTCCTTCCTCTCACCCCCTTCTGTCACCTAGTTGACACCCCTCCAGTACCCTCCAAAAACCATGTAGTTATTTTCATTACGGGCTTTTGTGGGTGTTTGTCGCTGACATAGACTTTTGTATTTCTCTTATCAGCCACCTCCTTTTAATTTAAATTATGGGCCTTTTTCTCAGCAAACGCCCATCATAATAAGACTAAATCCTCTGTTAAGAGGGGAAAAAATTAAATAGGGACTTAACATCAGGGGTGAAGATGCATCTCTATTGTGTATTTCAACCAGGCTCTATTGCAGAATCCCATGGCCACTTTAATTTCGAATTAATATTATGGGCCTTTGTGGGCGTTTCTTATCTTTTTTTGCCACAGTTCTATGATGTCCGACGACAAAGAAGCGCGTAAGTCGGTAGGCTGGCCTCCTCTAGGCCCTGATAAAAAATCAGGAAAAGAACTGGCTCAAAGACACAGGGATAAACTTCAGCAGGGGCCTCAAGAGGAGTACTGTGAAAAACTTGAAAAAGACGCTGCCAGGTCAGTGCCCAAGAGAAATGCTTTAAAAGAAGCGGCTGAGAAAGAGGGGCCTGGTTCCGAGGCACACAAGAAGTATGAGCGCCAGAGAGAACTTTTTTCCAAACATGGTGAGCTTGACAGAGAATGAAAGACCTTCGAGAAAGCGAACTCTGGTTGCCCTCTCCCACCACATTTAGAGAAAAGGACCAATGGGCAAGGTGGGCGAGAGAAGAAAAAGATCCTCCAACCAGCTGAATTGGTCGAAGTTAATTGATAAGTTAATGAGATTTTATCCTATGATGAATGTTACAAAGGTTTCTGATGAAGTGCGCGCAGTAACATATGAAACCCTCAAACATCCCCTTCCAAGAGGTCCAAATGCTGCTGGCTCAAAGTAAGTAATCCTACTGTCAACTCATAAATTCATTCTAAATATATATCATGGTCTCTATCCAAAATTTTGAATTTCCTCAATGCCCTCCTGTATACATGTGCACTCTTTTAAAAGCAAGAAAGAAACAAATGTAATGTCAACGAGTTTATTTTCCCCCCTTCCGAGGAAGAAGCGTAAAATAGCTGCAGCAGAAGCTGGAGATCCCACCAAGGAACCCGAGCAGCAGACATGTGAGCAGGAACCAGGGCCCCACACAGCTGAGCAGGAACCGGAGCCCCACACAGCTGAGCAGGAACCTGCACCACACACAGCTGAGCAGGAACCTGAGCCTCACACAGCTGAGCAGGAACCCAAGCCCCACAGACCTGACCAAGAATCCGTGTTATAAGAGGGTTTTTTTGGTTCAAGGAATTGCTCAAAATACACAATTTACAATTTATAGAAATCATACTTTTAAAAACATGATTTATTACTATTTTTTTCAAATAAAAAATTAATTTACTAGTACTGCAAAATAAAAGAAGATTCTGGAAAGCCGATATTAAACAAAATTATAATAACTTTATGTACTCACATTGTTCTTGTAGAACTTCAACAATGAGACCCTCCAGACGCCCTCTGTGCTTGACTCAACCTACAAGAGAAGGCCAGGCAGATCCTACGCCCAGAGTTCTCATCATACGTAAGCCACTGGGACTAGTAAGTTCTGCACTGATAGCTGTGGCTGGTTCCAGCACCGACGACACTGAGTAAGTGTTTTCCAGATTTATCATAATTTAGAGTTAAGTAAAATTAAACTTATATTTAATATTGAAAGTGTGCGCGCAAACGTCCATAATTTTTATCATGGTCAATCTTTAATGGCAAACAATTTTCTTTTCTTTATAATACATTTGTTCACTCGTTCTTGTTAGCAGTTCTGCTATGGAAGACATCCCGCCTGTTAGATATACATCAGTCGAGCTCTGCAGTCCTGTCATGATATCATCAAAGGAAGAAGAAATCTAGATTACATAAATTTAGAAGTTTAGATCGTTATGTAGTCATTCTCTGTAGTCATTCTAAGATATAATAGCTCTGTAAAATAAGGATAACAAGTAGTTGCTGTAAAATAAGGATAACAAGTAGTTGCTGTAAAATAAGGATAACAAGTAGTCCTTAATAAAGGTTTCTTTAGATTCAAATTAATCAATTCATTCTGTGAGATTGTGTCTTGTGTTATATATAGATTTATTCACAAATTAAAATTGAACATAATTTGATAGTGACTTGAACGATTGCTGAACAACTCCACGGAGACCAGCTTTGAAAGAGCTGAGGGCACTAAGCAGCGTGGACATCATCATGACAGAGAAACGATCTCGCTTGACACCAGTGGCGCCAGCTCCACTGCCGTCTGCCCGCCTGTCTTCTCCAACACCATGGTAGGTTGAAAAATAATTTATCTATTTGACACTTTGTCTCTATTACTGCCCCAGATAAATTAATTCGTCATGCCCATTGGTTGTCACGATGCACTGATGAAGTGCTGGAGAGCAGTCTCACCAGCGCAGTCTCACCAGCACTTCATTGGAGCATCGTGACGACCAATGGTCATCTTTATAGATTAGTCATACCAAATCACATGATCTGAACACCAGTCGGTGGGTGAATTATTTAGTTAGCAAGTGGAACAAAAGAAAATCATAGATAGTCTTTCATTATCTCACATATATTTGAATTCAGTAACTTAATAACTCTTAATTCAGTGTTTTGAAGTATGCGTGCAAACGCCTGTAATTTTTGTTAGTGTTTCTTTATTTTCATTCTTGGTGCACTTCCTCTTGCAGTGACCATAACAAACCTGACAGCGCAGGTGATGCGCCTCATGTTGGACCATCTAGCGACCCCAAGGAGGAGCTGGAAGTATGACGAGCACCAGGAAAGGAAGGTTTGGTGAAGCAATTCCCTCACCCAGGCTGTGCTCGCATCCACGAGCGGCGCACCCGTAAGATGCGTTCAGGTTATGAGAAGAAACTTGAAGACTATGAGTCCCTTGAACTTGAGAAGCAGGAAGTTGATGCTGAAGTTGCTGTTCCATGAGCAGACCTCGAGCGCAAGGAGAGACAGCTTGAACACGCTGAAGCTCTTAAGAAATCAGTGAGTGACAACCACATCCTTCAGGCTGTGGATGTCATTTCCCAGCATGTCAATGAGATCTTGAGCCGTAACAAGAGGAAGAAGATCTTGTACAGCCTAGCAGACCCACAAGTTTTCACTGAGAAGAAACTAATGGCTGCTATAGCTAAAAAGATCGGTCTCACTGGGAAGGCAGCCAAACATGTAAACAAAGACAATACTGACCATGGAATTACTAAGAAAGAACTTGAAGCCTTTATCATAGCCTTCGTTGAGGATGGTGAGTTCACTTGGTTGTGTCCAGGGAAGAAGGAAAAAGTGAATCTCTTCGCAAAGGATGAGGCAGATGGGGTAAAGAAAGTGATGCAGAAGCGTGTGTTACTGATGGATGTTAAGGAGATCCACGCTAACTACAGAGACCGTGCTCCATGCGAAGTACCAGTGCCAGTACAACCACTTCACTTGCGTACTAAGGAAGTGTAAGTGGATTGTCCCCCTATGGCAGCACAAGGTTGAGTGTTGTCTCTGTAAAACACATCAGAACTATTCACTGAAGCTGAAAGCCATCAACGCTTAAGACGTTTGTGCCAGTCAATCCTGATTCCCTGTTTAAGGAGTACACCAAGGCAGCATTCGAGAAGGCTTTGAGAGATGACACCGGAAGGCTAAACAAGGACTATACCTATTACAACTTGCCTGATCAGATTACCTTCAAGCAGTGGCAGTTTACACCAATGCTGCTTGCCACCAAGAAGGTAAATGAGAATGTCTGGGTGAACAGACTGCGCCCTGTGGACTGTACCCTGGACAAGACCGATTTCATTGAAAGTTGATAAAGGACTTTGACATTACAAAGAACCCCTCAGACCGTGCAAAACATCAGCACAGTAAAGTCTGTCAGCAATGTGAAGAGCTTGGTGATACAGACTGTACAATACAAATGGACTTTGCCCAGAACTGGCTAGTAGGCTTTGGCGAGGGCAGTGAGATTCAGTCTGTGTTCTTCAATAAAGATGGAATCACTGTCCACCTAGTCCTCATTCACTTGAAGCAGGACGGCATCACAGTTTCAAAGTGCCTCTGCTACGTTAGCGATGACTGCAAGCATGATGCTGAGACCATCAGCCATATAATGAAGCTACTGGACCGATTCACTGTCATCCCAGTATAGGAACATATCCATCTACAGTCTTGTATGCCACCACCAATGCCACTTGGAATTACTTTGAGACCAATCATGGCAAAGGTCCATGTGACTGCGTTGGTGCTGCCGCGAAATGCAAGGTGGACTACAAAGTGAAGAAAGGTAACAACATCTCCACTGCCTAGCTGTTTGTTGAACATTGTAATGATGGAGAGGGAACCATGCAGTATGATTGTATGTCAATGAAGAACACCTATGACGCATGCAGCCGGTTGCCTTTCATTATTTCCCCAAAGTCTGTAGAAGGCTCTATGACCGTACACTCAGTAGCAGTCACTGCCCGTTCGGAGAAAATCTGCACATGTGGTACATCGTGCTTCGACGAGTGCTGCTGGATAGAGAGAACAACATCCCTTTGCCTAACAACGAGTATGCTTCCACCCCTGTAAGATCCCAGTGGAAGGAGTTCCTACTGTATGACTATGGCATTATGCTACGCCTTGGTGAACTGGAGATGGAGCAGATGGAAGCTGCAGAGTTAGCCCGTAAAGCAGCTGAGAAGGAAGAGGCGGAGAAAGATGCTAGACGAGCACGTGCCAAGACCATCAAGAGCAGACTTATCCCGGAAAAGACAGAGACAGATGCAACCTGCTGCATCGGAGAAGGTCGAGACGGACGAGCATGTGGGTGCTCGCTATGTTGAGGACACCTCTGACGTCCAACATGACTGTGTGCGACAGAAAGTGTATGATCGTGGAAGTTATGCTGCCGCTGTGTGGGGGAATTCATGGTATGTCGCTGAAGTGACCAGCGAGAGGCTTGCCCGTGGTTATTACAACCTTAACTTTCTGAGGCCCGGCTTCAGAGCTCGAAGCAGTTGGGACAATAATATCAAGTTGTCCTGGCCCAAGCTGAAAGACGAAGAAGAAATATCCGAGGCTGACATCATCTGCCCCGTGGCATCCCCTTACAGCAACTCCCGCTCCCGGAACCTACTGCTAACCCATGAAGAGTTTCAGTCAGTCCAGGCCCTTTACCAGGTCAGGATAGACTGCAGACCTTTGGATTTTTTTTTTAAACCTAGTAAAGTGGATATCAGGGAAAATGAAATTTGCAAAAGGTATGGGGAATGCATTATGATGCCACATCTGTTTACTAACTATATGTGGAAGATAGGGGCTCTGATGAATAACTGAAGGGAGCTGTGGCCATCAATCTGATACAAGTACATGGCTACTGAATACAGGGTCCATGGACAAACATCCGTAATATAAATTCATTAATTAACCCAAATTTGAGAGTGTGTGGGACTGATAAAAATATGAACAGTACACCTGATTGTGGGTCCCCATGAAAGATAATGAGTTGGAGTTTTTAAGATAAGAAAGAGATATTTAAAGGACTACTTCTTGTTGAAACAGCAAGAACTTTCATGAAGCATACTTGGCATGACATGGACTTTCAGATTTTCTAGTGAAATTGTGCTTTTTGGCAGAAGTGCTATTGTCACATAAATCAGAATACAAGGTTAAAAGCTATTAAAACAATTACCACAACTGACGTGAAAACGGGTAAGATGAACCTATGTGTTAAGTGGTTGAACATGAGAAATGAATTAAAATTATGGACGTTCTTTCTCAAAAAGACATGGCCACCTTCCCCGGTTAATAAAAACTTAACCGCTGGGAACAAAATCATCCTGTTTGGTGTCTTTTTGAGGTAAACAAATGCATTTTCAGAAAAATTGACAGGTTTTGAAAAAAAAAACAACTTTATTTTCCATTACGGGCTTTTTATAAAATAGGCATTTGAAGGATATTGACCCTAATGGAAGCAATGAGAATTAAATGGAAGGAAGCCCTTTTATAACTGTTCTGGATGGAATTTTTCTATAATATTGATTAATTCATTTTAAGAAAATGCCCCCCTTTAGCTCAGTAGGAAGAGCACTGGACTATTGATCGGAAGGTAGGTTGATCTAGTCCAAGCAGGTCCACACCGTTTTTTTCAGCTTGAGAGACATGCCCACTTCATAAAGAATAGAACAAAATGATTTTTTTATGTTTTGGTCCTTTCATTTCTTTTATTTTCAAGTATAATGGGGCCGATAGAGATATTTAGGAATATTAGTAATGCTATGAGAGGATGGGAAGAGTAGCCATCACCCCGGGGCCATCACATGCTTGCACTAGGTTGTAGTATATTCTTGTAAGTGCATTCTACCTCTCGTAACAATGGATTCCTTTTTTAATGGGTCTCTGGTCAGCTTAATGTGAATAATGCAGGTGTATCGATCGGGTTACCACATTTACTTGCCATTGCTTCAATGATTATCATGACAATGTCATGTCCTAGTCATCGTGTTTATTCAATATGGGAAACCGTATTTAAATTCTTTACAACTGAGTAAGACAGAAATCCTGTGATAGGCTTTGAGAAGGTAATCCCTTGTAATAAGTATTACTTGTAGCCAGCTTGATGTTGAAATACTGAGATTAATCCTGATTATAAATGTGAAAAATGATTAACACAATTAATATTCCTACATTTGTATTTCATCGCTGTACAAATATGAATATAATCAATCTGAGCCATGGCTGCACCAAAGTCATTTATTGACTATATGAACATCATGTCATTTCTTAAGGTACTGCGATCGTACAGAGTCTTACTATCGTATTATTTCTGTAGGTATTCTGGCATGAATTGAAGTGGGCAGTCGTAATAGCCAAAGCAATTACCTCCTGGGCAATCAAAATTTAGCTTTGTGCCCATCAGACAGGAGGTAAACTGCACGTATAAATGCACCGTAATATTATGTTATGTATGTATGGCTGGGCTCCCATTTTCCCCATTTCGTCAAGCCCCCACTTATTTTACCCATTCCCGTTCCTTAATATGATACATCAATTCTGCACCGAATAAAGTCACAGCTATATGTTATACTATTTAACATTGATAGTCCACCTTATTGCAACATTCACGACTCTCATAACAATCATAATCATCAAGAAAACGCTCTTTCTTTAGTTGCTAGCACTATAGTGGCGTGTCAAAATTAACAGGGTGATCATGAGTTGGTATGATATATCGATGTCACAGTTCCCCTCTGTGCACCTTAAATGGGTTTCATGGGTGGAATGTACCTAAGCATGGACGTTGGCTTTGTACCTGTCTTGTGTTCCCATGAATACATCATTAGTCCTGAACATATTTCTCCTACAAGAATAGTGTAATATTTGAACAAAAGGCGACGAAATATGACAGACTCAGCAACTATTGTGTCAAAGACTAGTATTCAAGATCTATACTTGAGCTCACTAACTAGGCAGGTTGGAAAGCCTGCTATATCTATGTAATAAGGATGATTTATACGTCAATGTTAGCACTAGGGGACCACCACAGCCCAACGATGCTGAGCCACCAAACTGTTATTGAGCGTCCACACAAATGTAATTAATATGAGCAATGTGATTATTGATGGGAAGAAAATTGTGCCTTATAGATGTTGGCTGAAGTGTGTTTGGGATAAGGGGCATAAATAGAAGTAAACGACCATTGCTTACACCCTCACTGATAAAAATACAGTTGAATACCTTAGTCAGCAGTGACTAACTTGATTTATAAAAAGGCTGGCAGTGCTCTGCTGCACGATAGAAGTAACCTTGAGTGCATTATTGGAGTACAGTGCATGCCTGAGCAAGGTCACAGTATATATGTTATGGTTCAATGATTATTCATTGTCTACACAAACCTTGACCGGGTGATTGATTGTCTGGATGGCAATATAAAGGTTTTATAAAGACAATAGGCAACTCTTTCTTCACAACTTGACTGTCTGATGTTCTATAATGCACTCAGATGCATTCGTGCATTATAGAACAACAGACAATCTCGATGTGAAGAAAATCGTTGTCTATTCTCTAAGTAGTCAAGAGATGTACCTTTCGCTGTATTGCAAAATAAAAAGCGTTTGACTGTATATCTACGTGGTGGACGGACAGTGTTGGCAGGCGCATCATCACAGTGCAGAAGGTACTAGGGTAATTGGCCAGTTAACCCATCCAACATGACGAATCCTATATGTAGTATAGTGAACTGAATGGGGAGATTACACAGTATCTCTATTGATTTGAGTAATGCTAAGTTGTTTAGACATGCACAATCATCTTAACCAATAACTCTAGCCTGATATTGCCTAGAACAGTATTGTAGAGAGGTTTTAGATTTGTGAGTACTAGGGTAACTCGGTTTGTTTACATTAACATGTACAAGGGTAACTTCATTAGAAGTTACCCTAGTACACAACTTTCAGTTTTGCCTGCTTTCTATGTAATCAAATTAATCTAGTAACTCCAGGGCATGTCTCCAAAATGGTGGTGATAAGTTGCCACGGTGAGTGAGAGTGATAGACAGATGATGCAATCCTCAGAGAGCATTGACTTGGAGTGACACAAATTCATGTATTGAGCGAGACCAATGTTGGCAATGGTGGTGATAAGTCGCCATTTTGAGAGAAGATTAACTAGGAGTGATACACACTCACACAGTGAGTGAGAGCCATGTGGCAATGCAGGTGAAAAGTTACCATTCTGACTGAGAGTTGACAGGCAGTGGTACATACTCACTCAGTGAGTTAGATCCATGTTGGCGATGGTGGTGATAAGTCACCATGCTTTGTGAGGGATGACAAGGGGTGGCACATACTCACGCAGTGAGTGAGATCACGTTGGTGACTGTTGTGATAAATCGCCATGCCATGTGAGACTGACACAGAGTGGCGAAAGATGACGCAGTGAGTTATCACTCAGAAAGGAGTCACCATTGATGACCAATCATGGCGACAGATAACGACAATTTGCTGGGATATGTTGGGGGAAAGCATTTTAAGCAAGGTCAGACAAAAATGGAGGAAATCTGATTTGTGTGATGGGGTCTGTGAGCAGACATGGCAAGGAGAGGAAAGGCAGATGCAAGTGGTACCGGACTTCTTGGGGACAGTGTCATGAAGGGAGACGGTTCCCAAATCAAGTTATGGGCATCGCCCAATGGTCCCACCCTGAGCCGCCTCAAACATGTACACTGGTGCTGCCCTCACCACCTTGGGCAATTTAAAGAGGTGTCAGGGTAACAGAGTCATCCAAACACGATATATAAACCTGAGATTGATCAATATTTTTCTTTGATTTTATACCGAGGTGACACACATATCTGTGTTTGCTGTACATATGAGAAATACCAACTCACAAATAATTGTGGTGAGAGACTCTTGGTACATTGATAATTATTATTCAATAAGGCAGAGATCTTATTGTTATGCCTTATCGTATTGTAGAACTCTGTACAAGACGATATTTAGAAAACGGCATAACATAAGCCCTCTCCTTCTGCTATGTTAGCGAAAGCCATGCCTGTCACATTATGCTCAGTTGTGTGGCTGCACCGCTGCTCTGCTAGTAGGAACATATAATTATATGCACAGCACCCTTTGTCCTACCACAGAGAAAGGTTAATAGTGTGGGGGAAATAGTGGTTGGTATTTTGGACAGTGTTTGAGGAAGCTAACACCACTATTCACACAGTGTATTATAACAGGTTCACAAATTTGTCTAACACTAACATTGCAAGAAGTGTTAAGTTAGGCTGAAATAAGCTCCTGGAGGTTATTGCAAAGTAGACTTACAATTTGTGGATTCACAAAAGACATACACCAATATAGCAGTTCCTCAGAGTAAGGGAGTGGTCAATATTTATCAACAGGGGGGGTGGTGGGTTTAAGGGGGGCCGTAAAATTTTCAGACCCCTCCCGAGGGGGGGGCTAAAAAGATTTTGACCCCTTTTGAGGGGGGGCTAAAAAGATTAACCCTCTTTTTAGCAAAAAAGCCCGCCCGCTACTATAGATCAAAGAGGGGTGCGAAAACTCACTGCGCCTCTGGAATTTTGACTGCCGTCGAGGGGGGGCGTAAAAAATTTCTGCGTGTTGGCGCGAAAACCCACCACCCCCCTGTTGATAAATAATGACCACTCCCTAAGACGATCGTTCTCCTCCAATAGCGTCTTATTGAACATTATAGATTCCATGTCCACTGAAGGTTAATCTGAAACAGAGCTGAATCCACTTAATCTAAAACCGTTTTGAGTCAACCTCACGAGATGCTAGACTTTGGTACACATTGGAGTTTGAGCATTTTCCTGAGAATGTCTTTTCTGAAAAGGAGTGCTCAACTACTATTGATTAAATTGGTTCGGATTTGCATAGGCCTACCACTGTGATGGGCCCAGTGTGCTTCAGTTAGTATATGCTTTGCTCCCACTAACAGAGGTTAAAGAATACTGCTCGCTATTTAAATAGCTGCAGCCACTCACTGAGGATTTCAGATAAATTGTATAAAGGATAACTGTACTGTTATGACAAAATGAGATAAACTTCTTTATTGATCACCCGTGGATTACCTTGTCTACATCAACGAAATTGACATGTGTTTTAATCCAAAAGCAATTTGTTGCAATAAATTTGACTGCAGCGCTGCAATATTCCATGTGAATGGCGTCGTTTTGAAATTACACTCTTTTTTGAAAAGTCAGGGACATTTTCAACAAGTCCGATCCTCAACTGTTATCAAATCTCTAACTAAATGGCCTCGAAACATTTCTGTCAGCATCTAGTCTTTCAGTGGCTGAGCTATAGCTTAACTGCTTTGTTCAGCATGGTATTTAAATAAGTTTAATGATCACGTACATTTTACCTTGCACCCCATAGATTTACACGATTTTGATACTTATTGCGTTGGTGGTGAATATTCATTTCCCCATTTCCATGTTTCAAAACACCTTTGCCAAATACATTACCCTAGAATATAAGTGTGCAATTAGGTGAAAACTCAAATATGTGATCTTATCCACAATCTGATAGGGACCTTATTAGGTATTATTGAGATCGGCTACAAGTTGTTTGAAAGGTGTATGTTGCTGTTGTTTGTTTTCTTTTGGTACAAAAATCTCGAGTAATGTCAATTTTCATATAATTCAATCCCCACACCATGTGTGTGAGTGCAAAAGTTAATCCTGTAGCTTCATAGTCATAATCTGTCAGACCAATATTATCCAGTCAAATTGATGCTAGGAATGTGAGTACACCTCCAAAAGGTGCTACTCATCATGAAAAACAAGAATCTGGGGTTCGTTTTTGATTTTGGACACCCTAACCCCCCGGAACATTCCCTCCGAAGTTAAATAGTTGGAAAATATTTAATTAATTTGTATTGCTATATGGTCCATCTAAGGCCTCCCACCACTCTGGAGCACCCCAAAATGCACTTCATTTCAACAATGAAAAATCAAGAAGTCAAAATAACATTATTTTGAATTTTTCGAAAAATCCAATATGGCTGCCAGGAGCCTAAAACAGGTATTTTAAGCACACATGCCCCCCTAAAGCAACAGACAATACTTGCAATATGTCATTATGAGTAAGGTAAGGTCTAGGATCAAAAGGAAAGCATGCTGGACCAGATCAAACTGTATTGGACCCCTTTTTGGGTCACTATGTTACCTATACAGCTCATAAAATAGTGATAAATACAGATATACCTATTCCAATTGCATATAGTATAATAACTGTTCTAAAAGTCATAGTAAATGGGTACACGTTTTAGTACCTCCTACTCATCAACTATTAAAGTAGCATGAGGTACACAATGATGTCAATATATAGGTATGACATGTTTAACGGATCCAATATGGCTGCCAAGATATCGCTCTTGCATTACATCGTAGAGAATAAGAATCAAAGATAATTCCAGAAGTTAGGCACTGCGAACTATGTCTATTTTTACAGGTTAGAGTTTGAGCACTTAATGGAAAATGGGGACTAGCAATGTGAGAGAACAGCCTCCAACAAACTTGGGTGTTACAAGTAGTAGCTTAAAGTAGTGCTTTAACATTGCATCTTCAATCCATTTAATTACTTTGCATGAGTGCCAGAGTAGCAGAACTAGCTAAACTCAGAGACATATTTTTTCCATCATAACCCTCTGAATCCAATCAACTGTTGATATTTTAAAGTGTATATGTTTCATTGACAGTTCAACTACTGTAAAACCCAATGTAGAAGCCACACCCAGGTAGAAATTGCACACTGACCTTGGGAGAATGCTGTATAAGCTGCAGCTTGGGCCTGAAATTGTTCCAATTGCTTATTATAGTCTGCACATACAAAAATCCTTGTAAGAGCTGCACTCAGGGCTCAGAATGATACTAAAAGCTGCACCAATGGTCTGAAATGGGTTTTAAGCCATCTCTTGTATGCAGGGTCTATGGAGTACCTTCTATTGTTTAGATGGTGGTGAACTTTAAGGCTGCTTATTCTGCCACCCAAGCAATTAATGATACCTGTCAGCCCAAGTTAAGGCTCCCCTGCTATTAAGCTTTTGTAAAAGCTATGAACATACAGCACATAATAAACCTTGTTTATTTGTAATATAGAATTATTCCGCCTTGTGTTACATGAGGACCACTGATTCAACACCCATGCCTCATTTACCAGTATGACCAAAACATAAAGACATTGACCATGGCCTCCAGCAGAGACATAACCCTACTGGCAATTATCAAACACCACCTTTTGATGTAAACCATCCTGCCTTCTGGTCTACATGCAAAGAAGATATATTTATTTAGTAATTACTTATTCCTATATATAATTACCCAACACCATTGATAGATACACGACTGCTCACAGTAAACTATGCATTGTCTGCATTGAGTTTACTCTCCTCCACTACTGCTCTTGTACATATATATGTACTGAACTTGTGAGTGTGTCAATCCATTCAGTTTTCCATGGTGCACAAATGCCACACTAGTGTTACTCCCAGCCAGGCATTCAGCATCACACAAAACAAATGGCTAGAGCACAATCAGGCTTTATGTAGACCTTGGAGGGTTTATGATATGCAACATGAAGTTACCTCTTGACACCTGTTCCTATGTAGGTACAATGGAACAAGAAGAATTTGAAGCTTGATGTAGGCCATAGAGTAAAAAAGAGAAATGAATCTAATATTTAGCTTGGTGCCTGCAGCCATTTTGAATTCTTCACTAGAGGAATAAGTATCTATTCGCTTCAGTATTTACTTATTACAGATATGATGAGTAGCAGTTACCAAAACACCCATTTATATGACTTTAGGAACAGTTGTTATCATATATGCTATTGGAATAGGTTTATACCTACTTACTGCTATTTTACGAGCCTGTATTTGTAATATTGTGACCCAAGTAGGGGTCCAATACAGTTTGATCTGGTTCAGCATGCTTTCATTATGATCCTAGACCTTACCTTACTCATAATGACATATTAAACCTGAGTAGTTATCAAAAATATCAGGCGCTGTTGACACTGTTGGTTCTTGTCACAAAATAGCTCTAGCTGACGTCATTTATCATTACCCTGACACAGGTTATCCATTTATGAGACATTGGTGTTTGTAACAGGGATCCCTTGTACATAACCCGTGTCATACTAACCCTCTCCCCTGTTTACTCAGGGGCTTCTAGTGAGTTACCGGGAATACTCCACCTGGTGGGCTGGGCCACACAGCTCGGCAATAGTGTCAGGGGAAAACACAATTTCCCCCAATTACCTAAAGAAATGGGCTGGACGCCGCGAGCAGCGCCAGTAGAATTAGCGCGAGCTCCAGGGCAGAGCCTGCAGCGTCTCCAGGCGGCATGAATACACAGACACCAGAGATCCCTATGTGTTGGCGAGCAGCACAGAACACGGTCTGACATGACCTCAGCATAGCCACGTGGGGCATAACCCACTAGTTTAGATATCCCTTCATGCAGTGGTTAATTGGAATGATATTAAGGTCCGTATAAAAGAAAACCTTTTCAAACTATACATACAGCCTCTGGACCAGCATATGGTGGCTTTAAAGGTCAAATCCAACTTCAAGAAAATGGTCGGAAAATCCTTGTGATTCACGGATATATGAGTGTTAGCCTATTGTTGACGGGTAATATAGTCTATGGAGGGCCTTCATTTGCTAGGACTCATTTGCAAACGCTTGTTATTTTGATAGAGGCATTTAGGTATTTTTGATATTTTCTGGTGGGAACATTGATTATTACTGTGGTTTATTGACATTATGACAAAGAAATAGATTTTAAAGGGAAGCCACTGCAGCTATCTTTGAGATACTCTGGAGATGAAAGGTCAACCAAAATCATAATGGTAAAAAAATCCCAAAAGTTCCCCTAAATCAACAAAAAATCGCTCTGATACACTGACCATTATAAGCTACAGTCGGATATGGAGTACATGTAACTCTAGCAACCTTAATATTGGAAAGCTTGTGATTTGGATATTAGAAACAACTCTAGCAGCAGTCTAAACCATCGGCATTTCGACACAACCTTTTGCATTATGGGATGTAATCTTTGTTCTTCCTAAATTATCTAGTATTCCGACCTCATCCTTTTATTAAGCCACTCAAAAACTAGTCGCTCACCATAATAGATCAAGCGCAAAAGAACCTAACAATGGCCAGAACCCTCCCCGGAGACCGCTGCTGCTATCAGGGGTATAGATCTACCCATTCGTCTATCGATCTCTGTCGAGGATAGTTTTACTATCAGATTTCCAGGTCTAGAAATAGATCTGTGAGCATACATCCAGGAAATGGGCTGGAAATACCATGCATGCAGAGAATCTATGGCTCATATGGAAATATCATTGATACAAATATATCTGAGTGACAAAAACATTATTGGACTAAGTCCAGCGAAAGTGATGCAGGTCTGAAGTAAACAGACATGGGGCAAGCAGACGCGGGACAGATATTTTTTCCATTATTTAACCCATTTAGGGCTAGCATCGACTAAAGTCGACACCATGGTAGGCCTGGCGTTGACTATAGTCAACACCATGGTAGGCCTAACATCGACTATAGTCGACGCCCATTATATTTTTGCTCTGCCCTTAAAGGGTTAACTATGATGGCCACAAATTTTAAAAATATGGGACAAATATGGTTCTGCAGAGGCGTAGGAAGCAAATCTTCATTGGGGGGGCCCGGCGAGGGCACCATCGTGACTACCTTGAATTGTAGGCTGATGCGTGATGGCGTCTATATATGCGTATTTAGAATTCATATAGAAAAGTGATTTTGTTAAATTTTGGATCTGACTTTAGGCTCAGACCCCCATTCTCCCTATGACATCACCATAATAATCTAATTTGAGATGTAAAGTTTTAGCTTCTTTTCCATTGTGTTTATGAGTTCTTGGAAAATATTGGGGGGGGGGGCCCAGACATACTCAGGCCCCACCTCCTTCATAATTGGGGGGCCCCGGCACCCTGGCCCCCCTTTTCCTACGCCCCTGGTTCTGTGAAATTCCTTGAGACCTTAATACCCCATAGATAAAAGAATTGTGGTTGTAATAGGCTAAAAACTGATGAGCTGCTCAACAAATGAGCAGACACAGGGCAAGCACATGAGCAGATGTGGGACAAAAGAGTAAATTTGCTTAAAACTTGCTTTTTCTGTACATTACAAAGCTGAAACTAATGATTTGATAAGTTCAGAGGCATAGCTAATCTCACAGTACCTTATTTGTCCCATATATTCAAAATTTATTGGCATCATAGGCAAATAATGGAACAATATCTGTCCCGTGTCTGCACGTTCCGCGTCTGCTTGTCCTGCATCTGCTCACTTCAGACCTGCATCATTTTCTCTGGACTTGGTCATTGACGAGATCTACTTCATCTCCACAATTCTCTAAATATAGAGTATCATTTGGCTAAAGCAAGGGGCTTTACATTTGTATAAATCTGAGAAGAAATGAATTTGAGCAGATCTAGTGAGACTTGTAAACGAATTGATGGAGTTATTAGCAGGTCAATCTATATTGGCCGGGGGTTTGGCTGCCAATTGCCTACTATTTTGAGTGAAATACTCTCGAAGGTCAATCCTGAAAGGTCAAGAATCGATAGACGTTGAGAGTAGTATATAGGGGCAAACTCAGCGCATAGGAACAACTACTGAAATAGATTTGACCTACTTACAGACCGGAAGTGACCCAGTTTTGAAGGCTGGAAATTTGAAATCTCAAGCTCTCATTGGTTGAGAGACTGGAAGTGATGTCATGACATGGTTTCTTGAGCTCTGATTGGCTGAGAGCTGGTCTAGTTTTAAAGGCGGGAAATTTGAAACAACAAAGCATAAACAAATATGTTGTTGTCATGACAACGCCGTTTTGACCTGACACATAGCGGATATTATTGGAACTTTTGCTTTTAGCTGCCTGCGCTTTTTTTGCGGTAAAAAATACCTAATGGATATTATTGGAACTGCTTATAGCTGGACTTAGTAAACCCCTTTTATGGTTAAAAACAAAACAAGTAGCGTTGGTCTTACCACCTTTTCTCAAATTAGTGCAATGCCGTTTGTGAATTGGCACTGGAACAATGATGTAGCAACTCAGCGAGCTGTAAACTGTTGCCGTCGCCGCTGCCTGTGTGCAAACAACATGAGTGCATCGGCTTTTCACCAGGTGGCCATGTTAGAGTCGCCGACCGCCTAATCACATAGCCTCGCTACTATTGTTATTTTCAAAGAAAAAAATAAAAAAAGCATCTCACAGACCCTATTTTCGGTTTCAAAATGAAAATCACAAGTCTTTAAATTTGTAGCAATAGAATAAATTTGACAAAACACAACAGATGGTTTAGATTATTCGCTTTTTATTTTTACACTTCGTCATTGTTCTACATAGACAAGGGGTATATAAACACGCTTCACCCCAATGGATATCGAGGAGGTCCGTACACCATCTGTTACGGGCTGCAGTTCAGAACCCATTCAACCTCTTACGTGTGCGCCTGTCCCACCGGTGCCTTATGATACTCCCCAGGAGTGTCTAGAGACATAAGCTGTCACCTGTCACTGCCTGTGCCGTCATGAGTGCACATTTGCTCCAGGCTCTGTCACTGTGTGTTGGTTCACCGCCAACGTGAGAGGCAGGCCTGATATTAGGAAAGACCCAGTGCATCTCTCTCTCTCTCAAGCCTCGCACTGAAAAGCTCATCAAGGTCACTCACTGACTAAGTGTTCTCTCGCTTCACTACTCCCTTCACTTGGTGACTCATGGCTTACCCCACAGGTGGCACTCCTCATGTCGTATTCAGTATGTTGTTCAATCTTCGCCTCCTCAGTCCTTTAGTCCTTCCATTCCTGCGCTCAAAAACAAATGGGTGATGCTTGACCTTCTCTTTTAACCTTTTTCAACCAGCAGCAGTAGCAGCAGCGACAGTATTTTTTTTAAGGCAATCCACTACGGCATCCTTCACTTCAAGAGGTTTACGGCCATCAGCTAGTTTTGATATATGTGTGGCCAAAGCGGTAAGTTCCGCGTCAGTCAACGAAAGATGCTTTCCCAAAACCTTCCCTAGACCAATGTTTTCTAAAGCAGACCTTATTTTTTCATATTCAAAAGGGTGCGTTGTGTCCATGTATTTCCACAGCATGAGCCTTCCGTAATGCTCAGGGGGACTGTCTTCATGTGTAAGATAGTGTAGTGCCTCCATGTGTATTCCTAAAGCGGGTGCTAGCTCCTTCAAATAATCGTCTTCAATCGTTTCACTGATCTTAAACAGTGAGAAATGTGTAGGATATTTGTTTTTGCCATTGTTGTGGTGGTAGGTAGGTAGGTAGGTTAGGTAGGTAGAGTGAGTAGGTAGGTAAAGGTAGGTAGGTGTTATATAGGGTAAAGTAGGGTAGGGTAGGGGGTGTGCACATGTGGGGCGGTTTTATCCCCCCTATTACTTAAGGGGTGCCCCCACCCCATATTTTACCCCTACACTACCCCTTTTCCACCTACCTAATTTTTTCCTCCGCCTCCTTTATTCGAGCTTAAACATAAAAAAAAACTGTTTGTTATTCAACCACAAACCATTGCCCAGCAATGGGGTGGTGGCTGCAGTGGCAGGCTCGCCCTCCCCAGCCCTCCACACACTACGGGCTGGCTGCGTCCCTTTATCTGACCCAGGTGGCGAGCTAGTTTTCCCAGCAGATGTTTTACATAGGAAGTGACTTTACATCAGCTAGGAGAGTGAATATACATTCTAGATCAATTAGATTCGTATCTAGATCAACACATCCAGTTGAGTGTAGAACTGATCCCAGGCTATTGAATGCTGGCCGAGGTTGCGGCGGCGGTGGTGGTTGGGAAAATGTTATGATGAGGGGTACAAGTGTCATGGTAGGGTGCAGCATGTAAAAGGTTAATTTTTGTAACCTTGTGGTGGGGAGAATGTTATGGTGTAGGGGAGGGTGTAAACCTTCTTGCCTTTTCTTTTGATCCTTACACCTGAAAGCAAAATTTGTTTATTATTGTATGGATCAGTGTCCAGTGCTTGATGCTGGCGAGTTGTGTTGGGAGACTATTATGATGAGTGGGACTGGAGGTTTCCCTTTGATCCTAAAACACATGGAACGCATGCCATGGCAGGATGTACCATGTAAAAGGCTAATTGGAACATGTTGATAGGTTCATTCATGGAGAATGTTATGATAAACAAACTGGGAGGTAAAATGCAATGTGATCGTGGAGCATGTCCCATAGGCGTGGCTTGCCAGATATTTTTTTTCAGTTTATATATGGAATCGTTTATTATGCAAACAGGGTGTAATCCATAAATTTGAACACCTGGAGCAGAGGTGTCAATGGCAGAGAATGTTATGATGAATGGGATTGGAGGTGTAGGGGAGAAGGTAAAATCCAATGTTTGGCTTTGATGCTAGAGCACAAGTGTTTTTTCATGCTTGTAGCTTGATAAAAATAAAAAAAAAACACCTGTCTTTTTTATTGTTCCTGGAGCAAAAACAGTGTCAATGCCAGTGGTGCAGCATGCAAACAGGGTGAAAACTATAAGCTTTTAAAATTCTGATGGAGAAGGTTTTTTTTATAGCCTTACTATAACTATAGCGTGCAGTACGGACCTGATGCCATAAAGTTGACATATACAGAGTGGACGCCATACAATTAACATAGGGGTAAAATATTCAGCGCACACCATAGACTTAACATTACAAAGAGGTTGTGGTGAAAAAATGTTATGATTGAGTAGGACTAAAGGTAGGATGGGGGTTAAATCTGACGACTGGCTTTTGATCCTGGAACACGGGTACCATTGGGTGTGCTGCTGCCTTTTGATCTTTTGGAGCATGTAGCAGAGATGGTCATGAACAGCTTGGAACATGTAAACAGCGTGTAAACGGCTAATTTGTACATGGTGATATGCAAAATGCAGGGGTTTATCTTTTTTAACGGTGTGGTAAAGAGAGTGAAATCCAACGCATTTACGCCTGGTCAGATGTATGGTTGATTGGGGGAAAACGGGGGGGGGGGGGGGGTTTGTGGTGAAAGAATGTTATGATGAGTTGGAGTGTGTTTTTTTTTAATTTCTGGAGGATGTAGCACAGATGGTCTTGAACAGGGCGTTACATATAAACAGCGTGTAAATGGTAAAAGAGTAAATTGAAGAGTTTGGTTCCAAAACGCAATAAATCCATTTTAGGACTTTTGAGATAATGAAGCATTTATAATTCCCAAAAACTAATAAGGAGATGGTCATCTTTATAAGTTTCAATATGTAGGGGGACATAAATAAAATATACCCACAATTAATTTTGAAATCCTTGCATCTTTTTTCATTGGTAGAATGCCTGATTTATTTCTGTTTTGTTCCAAAACACAATAAATCCAATATGCCTTTTTTAAAAGTCACCAATAATAACCATAAAAGATTGGTTTCTGTTCTAAAATTGACTTTTCTCATTTATTTGGATATAAATGAAAAATTTTAAGTACTTTTTTTTTACACTGATGCTTCTTTTACAGACAAATGATAATCTATCATTTATTTTTTTTTGCAAAATTTATTAAGTCCAGTTTTGTTCCAAAATGCAATAAATCCACACTATTTTGTTCCAAAATCTAATAAATCCATCACAACAGCTTTTACATCTATATACCTCTCTCCTCACCAGCAAAATTGGTTTTTATTGGGAATAAGGCTACAAAACTTACTAAACACAGTTATATGACATTAATCGATCATTCAATTCATGGAAATAAGGTTATCAATGAACTTACATGTCATGACAATATTTGCCTGAGTGAATTTATTGCATTTTGGAACAAAACAGGTGTGGGATTTGTTGCGTTTTGTAAAAAAAGTGGATTTTAGGTGGGTCCTGGGTGCAAAATGGTGATTGTTTTGGAAAAATGATTTTGCAACATCTTTTCACTTACCCCAACATCTTTTCACTTACCCCATCCTAACTCCTTTTTTTCCAAAATGTGGTTTATTGCGTTTTGGAACCAAACTGGCAGTGGTGCAGCAAGCAAACAGGGTGGGGTGTAAACGACTAGTTTTCAACATGCTGATGGGAACATTTTTTTTTTTAATTGTGTGCCATGTAAAATGATGTTCAGTGACAAGGACATTTTTCTTTTTTTTCAAAAATGGTGAGCGAAAAAAATTTAAATTTAACCTGCGGAAAAGTACTTTACAATGACGTGGAAAATAGCCACTTTTCTCTCTTAAAAAAAAAGCTATGGAGCAAGTGGAAACTTACCATTTAGAACCCCATGAGATTTTTTTTGCAAAAACTGCGCTGTAAACTTGCTTCTTTTAAACAAAAATTTTAAAAACTTGTTCTTTGTTAACAACATCTCCCGCAACATCTACAGACTACTACAATGACCTTACAACCCCCCACAAGTGTCATCAAGCTACCTGAAGTTGTGTCAACAGCAGCAGCACCGGCGCGGGTGCCATCGACACCACCGCCATCTTCACCTGGAGATGGTGCTGACAGCGCATACACTTACCCTCTCATGACTCAACCTGAGGTCATTGATGCCACCAAAGAGTTGGATGAGGAGGAGGAAAAATAGGAGGAGGGTGAAAAGAAGCCAGTGGTGGTGGTGGTGGCAGGTGTTAACCACCCTAAGGATGCTTCACCCCCACTATTGACTGATGAGAAAACCAACTCAAGAAAGAAGAAATGGACAGCTTCAGGCACAGGGTCAGGGCCCGGTTTTGAATCGTTGAAAAAAAAAGAAAAGGCAGAGAACATCTAAAGCAGTACATTGTGTACACTTACCCTCTCATGACTCAACCTGAGGTCATTGATGCCACTAAAGAGGTGGATGAGGAGGAAAAAAAAGGAGGAGGGTGAAAAGAAGCCAGTGGTGGTGGTGGTGGCAGGTGTTAACCACCCTTTGGATGCTTCACCCCCACTTTTGACTGATGAGAAAACCAACTCGAGAAAGAAGAAATGGACAGCGTCAGGCACAGGGTCTGGGACAGGTTTTGAATCGGTGGAAAAAAAACGAAAAGGCAGAGAACCTCTAAAGCAGCAGCAGCACCACCACCACCACCACCTGTGCCAAAACCGCTACACCTTAAGTCTGTAGGCAGAAATGAGAGCATCGAATTAACTTCCAAGAATTGGCCTGTGGAAAAAGTGAGCGGGCGAAATATTACACCCGCTCCTAACCAAATTTTCTACCCCGAAGGTGAACACATGCACAGAGGTGTACAAGAAGTGCACAGTAAAAGGGTTGGCCATCCGCTCTTACATAGACAGACCCTTCGAAAGATGTGTTAACCTTTCACCTCCCCATGTCAAATGCCTCATCAGCAAATGTCCAACTCTCCTAAAGCACTACAAAGATATTTTACACCGAGCCTACCAGGGAGCGCGGACCGTTTCTAACCTCATAAAAGATTTAGACATCTCCACATCTGGTGCACCTTCTTCATGCCCTGTTTCGAATCTGGTGAACCTTTACACGGGTGCAGGTAAAATCACATTGTCACTCAGTCCTACATAAATGAAATGAACCTTTCTGTGCGTTCTGCCATACGCCATCCCATCTGTCCCTCATACTGTGGGCACACCATCATGCCTTAAGTGCTGGAAACTCTTCAAACACGTGTTGGCCCTCTTCTGGAACAAGACTACAAGAGTTTCTTTCAGTGAAAAAAATGGTCGATGGTCAACAGTTTTTTTTAAAATCTGGTAAACAGCTGCTCTTGTGTCAAAATCAATTGTATTTCATATCATTGTAGCGTCGTATATGTACTAGTTCAACAACTGGTGCTCATGTTTTACAAGTGCTATAGTGTATCGTCTTAATGCATAGAAACTATAGTGTAGCATGCGCGATGAAAGATGACAAAATTTACTTTTTTTTGCACCTGAAAATAGACAAAATTAATTTTTTTGCACCTGAGAAAAAGGAAACATATGATGGCAAAACTTTTTAAAATCTATAGCTGGTTTAGAAAACATTACAAAAGTGTTTACAATGTCAGATTTACTTCTTTGAAGAGTGATTCAAAGCTTAAGCAAGGCATTCTTGTGTATAAACATTTTGTAAAAATTTCTAGTAAAAATTAAGGTTAGGGTTGTGTTCTATCATGTATCCTGTGTGGAAAAAAGTAAAAGGTAAAAAAGTAAAAGTAAAAATTGCATAGTTTAAGGTTGTATTCCGTCATGTGTATAGTGTGTTAAAGACTGTGTTCTATCATGTATCCTGTATGAAAAAAATTAAAAAGGAAAAAAAAGGAAAAGGAAAAAAGCAAAAAGCAAAAAAAGTGAAAAAGTGAAAAGTAATAATTACATATTTTTAGGTTGTATTCTGTCATGTGTATACTGTGTGAAAAATAATTGTGTTCTATCAAGTATCCGGAAGTGTGTATACTGTGGAAAATCAAGAAAAAGTAACCAAAAAAGAAAAGTAATTGTGTAAAACAGTAAAACTTTACTAAAAGATGATGTTAAGGTTGTGTTCTATGTGTTTAGATTGAATTATTCCAATAACAACCACTAGGTGTCAGGCGTAAAGTCGTTACTAATTTTTTTTAATCACAAGGAGGCTCCACTGAACCCAGCTATGAGCAGTTCCAATAATATCCACTAGGTGTCATGGTGCCACTATTTTTATTTTTTTTAACCACAAGGGGGCTCCACTAGGCTTAGCTAAAAGCAGTTTCAATAATATCTGCTAGGTGTCAGGTCAAAATGGTGTTGTCAAGGTCAAGGTCACATCATAGTTCCATGACAACAACATATTTTGTTTATGTTTTGTTGTTGCCATGGCAACTCTATCTCAGGCCTACAATTCAAAGCTCGAAATTTAAAACTTCCCACCTTCAAAACTTCCGGTTCTTAAGTAGGTCAAATCGATTTCAGTAGCTGTTTCTTTGTGCTGAGTTTGCCCCTATATACTACTGTAGAGGTACGTATTGTATAACCATAGTGTTGGGTACCATCTGACGTGGCGGGTGAGTCGAGTCGTCGGACGTTCCTCAGGTTCCGGATAGGTGGCAGCACCAATCCGGGTCTGTGGGGACATCTGATGATGAACACCTGGGTCCTTATATAAAGCCCAGGGCTCAGCCGCTACGTCAGAGGCCCTTCTGGCCTCCAAGTATGTAAGACCATCCTTAGCATTTGTTAGCTGCCCTATTAATAACAACCGTAAGACCATGAACCATTACATTGGTGCCGTGACCAGTTAGTTCTGGTGTATAGCCCGGACGTTATAACGTCCGAATGGCTAGTACATGGGTTAGATGGCCTCGCGGAAGCTAACCCAGCAGAACAACTAGCTGCCCAGGAGTATGGCAATGGAACATTAGTGCTCCAAACCCATTCGAACTCCCGAGATGCGGAATCTGCATCTTGGAGAGATCCCGAACCTCACTATAATGATAGTGAGGAAAATCTACCAGACTCTGTACGACGTGAACAGTCCATACAGAGGCAGAGTAATTTGATAGGTCAACAATCACTTGTTGACGAATTGAGTAATTCGATGTTCGAAGTTGCTGGTAGTACTAACCCAGAACATCCGGCACCGATGCCAAAAAGGGTACCATTTGGAGAACTACCTTACAGATTACCCAGACCCGGGCTACCAATATTAGATTACAGCGCTATAGATGGCGACTTAACCTATGCGGTTCCGGAAGGTGAGGAATTTAAACGACTGGATGTCCTGTTGTTAAATGAAACCTATGTAACTTTGAAGGAGAATCTAAACACCTTGGTCAGAGCTAAAGATGAAGTATTCAATAAAAAACTTCAGTTGGAAGATGACTTGATTGGCATGCGAAATGAATTCAAAGCCAGGAAGAGTGAATACATGAAGGAAATAGAAAGTGAAGAAATAAAACTTCAAGAGATGAGAAAGTCATTCAATAAAGAATATGACAATAGACACATTCGTATCCAGAATTACATAGATACAAACGATCAACTGAGTCTTGATAAGGCAAACTACGAATCCGAAATATGCCATTATCAAAGCGAATTAGAGAAATTGAAACTTCAGTGCAGTAAACAAGCTGAAGACAATGAAACCATCCGGGTAGGTATTATAGCTTACAATAAACAACTGGAGGAAGATAGACAGAAATGAGCTTCAGGAATTGCAGACTACTGCAATAACCCTAGACAAATATGTAGAAGCCGCACAATTGACTATAGGAACTATAGATCCTACTGTGGTCTCTACAATATTGGTGAAATCATCCCAGGATGCAACTCCAATCAGATATAACCCATTCGTCGTCGATGGGGCGGATAAAAATGTAACATCCGGAATCTATAAGAAACCGGATAATACCGCAGCCAGCGGAATGAGTGTCCAAAATAGTTGAGAAATGACCGAATACGCCCCCACCTCCCAGGTCCCCAAACACACAGACACTTTGAAACTGCTTTCACGTCCCCGTCTTTCTTCGGATCAGTTAACATACAGGGACACTTCATATTTTCTCCTGAGAGACCAGCTATGAAGCTGACAAGGACCCGTCTATCCACATTGGTGTAGGATATCTGAAAAGTGACAAAAGAAGCAACCACGTAATATCACAGGCTAGAAACCAAATTTCAAAAGTAGAGAAAATATGCTTAGCGATATCTCCCGTGTCATGAGTGAGAAGTAACGATCCGTTTACAAGCCACATCTGTCATGCACTGTCAGACTATGGAAACAACAGCACCAGCAGTCACAGTAATCTGACCCCTCCTTGTTTGGACAGGATTCCAACCAAATAAGATTCTCCTAACGATTAAAGCCAAGTGAATTTTGATGGTCAATACCAGCAGACGTTTCCTCATGTTCACAGTGCAATCTACTTTCCAAAGGTAAATCTAGCCTGCTTCTTAAAGTGGTCTAGTGTTGATACGAGGTGGCCAAGGGGAGGCTATTCCCTCTGATGGTGAAGAGAAAAAGTGACTACCGCTTTCTCAGTGATGTAATCTCTGTGAAGATGGAAAGTGGGCCTTTGGATAATACATGAAATCTTTTCGTACTGAACAGTATCAAATGTTTGACAATACAGTAACCAGCTTTATAGAAGTCTACGTATAAAAATCGTAATACCCTGTAAGGTAAATTTCAGATCAATGAAATAGTTTTCTGCACTCACTAACGAATCCGTAGGGTGCAACTGGTACCCCACGTGATGGCTGTTATCAGTCCTTATCCCGCCAGTACCATCTCCAATGCAATCCCACGCCCATTGGATAACGTGGGTGGGATAACTAAAGGGATCTTATACTTATCTGGAGGTGAATTCAAAACGTCCTGGGATTTCTACCCCTGCAATCTTAGTGTAGGCACATATCATAAGACCTATAGCCAGTCTACCCTATCTAATGCAGTGGTTGCAGGCCAATCAGAAATAATAGCATAGTGGTTTCACCTGAGTACAAGAGCACTCACAGGGAACACTCCTGCTCCCAAGAGTGAATGCCCCTGCTGTATACATATAGAGGGGAGTTGACCTCGTAGGGTATTCAAGTGCACTTCATGCCTGAGTAGCCTGAAGAGCCCTCAAACGTCCTCCCTCCCCTCTTTAGATTGCAGTGATCCTACGGCTGGAAAAGGAAGAGTGAAGGGATCTCAGGACTTGCTGTGCCTGACTGGCCTGCAACCACTGCATTAGATAGGGTAGACTGGCTATGTCTTATTATATGTGCCTACACTAAGATCGCAGGGGTAGAAAACGCCTGAGTCAAAGCAACAACTCCTACTACTACTTACATTAATACAAAACACGACTGCAAACCATACTCACATCCTTGCTAATTTCTGGCTATCATACCTTACGTCCCATTTCATGGCGAGGTCGACAAAGGGTAAGGGTAACGTGTTCTCAGCAGTACTGCTAAGAAATAGCATAGACTAAAGCAACATACTCGTCCCTAGGCTTATATAATTCATGGGTAGGCCATAAATAGCTGAAAGATGTCAATGGTAACGTAATGATTGTTCATCATGGGATCACATCTTAACACCTGTCAAACCATGATAGTACAATGCATGTAGACACATTTAGTAACCTCCCGAGTAACCTAGAACCATTGGAAGTGGAGGGGTTGGGTTGTCCCTAGATGTCTCCAGGAGGATAATTCAAAAGTTCCTGGGATCACTACCTCAGCGATCTTAGGAATTATTCTGCCTTATCCAATTAAGCGATCTTAAGATTAGACTGTCTTGCCTTTTCACAGCCAGCACTAAGATCCCAGTGATCTTAACCTCAGCCCTCCTACACCATTCCAAGTAGAACACACTGTGCACAGGGGCAAGAGGCCCATAGTGAAAGAATAGCAGTGGAAGCACTCCTTCTCACAAGAGTGATGGTACAAGCGTCCCCCCTATATGAGCTACTTATAGAGTATAGGGTGCAGTTAACCTGGTGTGTGTTAAAGTTATGGACAAATATGAATATTTTCTATGAAACTCATTATTTTACCTTGTTGCCACTGATAACTATGCTATTTTCTATTTTCTGTTAGCCATTGCCCCTCCCTCTCACGAAACTTGATGTACATGATGTACATCTAGACAGTTGTGAGGACAATTTGGAGGATCACATGGACCTTCTTTTCAGCATTTTCTCTCCTTTGACCTTAAAAAATATTACCTTGATCTATGCTGGGGATAACCAAATGCGTTCCGGTGAGTCTCATGGAGTATTGATTTAACCCCTAGGTGCCCAAGCGTGCTTTAAAGCGCGGTTTTGGCATTAAATACATGTATTTATGTGTATATTGAAGGGGAATATCATCAAGAAACTTCTACTGGTCCAATCTGTAAAGTTATACCCTCTCTAGAACGGCCATAACCTCACAAATCCAATGTTATCATCCATTTAATTGTATCTTCATTACCCTAGGTACAGTGAGACAAAATGTGAAATTTAGTTGTCATTTATATGATGTATTTGAGGGAAACCGTCCAAGGATGCAGCTAGGACGCATACCGATGTTGGATTATATGTTTCCTATTGTCACACTTGTAATAGATCATGCCCATATTTTAGCCATTCCATTTATGGGAATCATTCATAGCCATAAAAATCACTTCATTGATTGAATAGTACTAGGGGAACCCTACTATTTGATATAGTGATATTTGATATAGTGATGATTCTAAGGTTTAGAACTCACATGAATGACATATCTTTTGGGTGGTTGCTAGGGGAATCAACATATTTGTTCACCATTGCTAGGCAACAGCATGGCATACATATTGCATGTCGCTATTGCAATAAACAATAAGTATACTGTTGCGCGGCATATATATTTGATTGTGGTTAGCATAGATAGGTCAAATTTATGGTCTTCGGTGACATGAGTTTAGGGGGTAGTATAAATTCACCTAGAAAATCATCAAAATACATTTATATAGGCCCATGCCTGCATTGCTAGGGAAGAAACAAACTAAATGTCTGTTGCTAGGGAAACATTGGCTCAGAAATAGAATGAATTACTCTAGGGCAACCCTACAAATTGATTTTGTGATGATACACAGGCTTAGAACTCACATTTTCTTGGTGGTTGCTAGGGAAATTGACATATTTGTATGCCGTTGCTAAGCAACAGTATGGCATACTTGTTACATGTTGCTATGGCAATAAACAATAGAATACTGTTGCTAAGCATACATTTGACTGAGGTTAGCATAAATAGGTCAAATGGTCTCAAATGGTGACATGAGTTTAGGGGGTAGTAAATGATCAAAATACCTCTCCATAGGCCCATGCCTGTGTTGCTAGGGATGTAACAAATGAAATGTGTGTTGTTAGGGAAGCATTAGCTCAGAAATGTACTGAATGATACTTAAGCAAGCCTACTTTTTGATAGAGTGATGATTGGCAGGGTTATAACTCTTATAAATAGTGATTCTTTGGTGGTTGCTAGGGATTTCAACAAATTTGTTGACTGTTGCTATAGGCAACAGTATGGCATGGAATGTATAATCTTGCATGGAAATCAATAAGTCTTTAAAAATAAGACTCTCTCACAAATATAGTGCCATAAAATAACGTTAGACCCTACAAAACCCTTGAATTATGAAAAAATCATAGAAATAGGTTTCCATGGCAACCATATCCAAGGAGAAAGATTTTGAGAATGGGTCTATAAACAATTAGTATATCCTAAAGTATCTCTGGGCCAATTTTCATGCTTTCATGATTAACAAAATGCACAATTCTTATGAAAAAAATGAACGAATCTACTGGACTACAGGCTTTGTGGTTAGATTGTTAATACAATAGACCTAATGGAGGAAGGCAGTCAAATGATACCATAGGCCATCCAGGGTCATACAATGACCATAATGGACTGGAGGAATGAGCTCTGAATAAGATTAATCGTGCTTAAATGAGAGGCTGATCTTATTTAATTGATAGCAATTAATTTGAGCGATTACAACCTCACAGTCAGGGCAAGAATAAGCTTCTTGGTCAGGGGGCGTGCCAGCAGATCTGACATAAGGTATACCTCTATGATCACTCACTTTACTTTGTGCCTAGTCTCATACTTAATGTTTGAATCTGACACTTTAATATATTGCTTCAATTATTGTGCACCATTTTCAATTATTAAAGCAGATGGCCCACAAATTGGGTTAAGCACGATGATTTAATCTGTACAGTATAAATAATAGCTTTTGCAGACCACTAACTTCGTGGTTGGTATAATTGACCGTCTTTTCCTTATAAATAGTGGTAGGGTGGTCTGGTTTTAGGTTCAGAGATCAATGCGTGCCATCAGTAGTGGTAGTCTCTGGCCACATTACCTACTCTTATTACCCCCAGACAGTGGATTTTTACGCCAATGGTCCACTGGAAACCATCAGCTTACTTTGCGTTGGACTTCTATGGCTAAAGTCGGCCGATGGGGCCCAGTTGTCCCTTGGGTTTAGTCTACTGGAGGGTCTTGCCAAAAAAGAAACCAAGAAAGGAAACGTCTTGCTAAATAATTGTTTGGATAATCATTTAGAGAAAACATGCAGGTTTTTTTACATTTCAAAAATAGTTAACCATACATTCTGCTGTAATTTCTTTTGTCAATACTATGAAAACGAGTTAGGCTATACACGTTTTCCTAAGCACTCTCTGGACAAATTTACAGCGGTTCATCCTCGTCATCTTTTGGCAAGACCCTCCTGGTACTACCCAGTAACAGTCAGTCTCTCCTATATATACACTGCAGGGTACGTTCCCTTTTGACAGAAGGAGAGTTCCCACCAGGGACACATGTACTGAGCTAAGCCAGTGGGAAACCACTATTGATTTATTTCACTGGGCCTCTGGTCGGCTATGTAGATAAAGAAATAGCACTAGCTAGGCTAATCCATCCTACCATCAGTCCCCCATAAATGGTAGGAATTTCCTGCCCTATTGATTTATCTAATGGTAGGATGTGACTGGCATGCATTGGCACAGGCAGCACTATCGATATTACTGTTGGTAAGCTGAGGCCAACATACACTATCACAAGCAGAACACACTGTGCACAGTGGCAAGAGGGCCAAAATAAATTTATAGCTGTAGAAAGACTCCTTTTCAGAAAAGGGCATAAACAATTATTCCCCTTTTTACTATGAGCTATCTATAGTATGCACTGGCCCTGTACCGGGTCCCCCTCAGAAATGGGGAATGGATCACTTGATAAGGCATGTAATGCATGAGTGGCTTTTGAGTAGAGGAGTGGTAATAGTGCACACAGCTAGTACTGTGGGAATCCACTATTGAATTCTTTCACTGCCACAACCCTTGGTGGTAGGCTTGGAAAATCAATAGTAAATAATCAACAGGTTTTGCTGTGCCTGACTGGCCATGGGAGTGAGTGAGTGAGTGAGTAATAGAGGTTTAACGCCATTTCGACAGCTAAGGTCATATTCATGGCGAGACTGGCCATGGGCTAGCGCCAATTAAATATATAGGGTAGAATGACTAGGTCTGATAAAATCAACAGGATCTGCCATCACTACCATCACTGGGGACTGATGGTAGAAAGTTTTTTAATTAACCTCAAGAGGTATGATGACAATTTTCTACCATTTGCTGTTTGTGTACTATACAAGACTGCATAAAGGAGGATTTATAGGCGTATATACTTTAGAAATACTCACACAACGACTAAGTTTAGATGAATGATTTGGTTCCATTCTGCAACAGATTCATTCAGACTTTAAGCACAAGAACATTTTTGTCATGTCAAATGCAAATATTGGTGCTTTTATAGATTTTACCGACAGACTCTGGACAGCTGGCAAATATAAATTGTCGAAGATACTTTGTGGATTTCATTTAACATATACTGTGTGCCCATTGGCTGACTTCGGCCGTACAATTTGTACACAGAAGTCTACCAAAGTGGACTTATGGCATAACACCAATAATCCACTGGGACTAATTTTGGGCAATTTGGTCATACAATTCCTAGCCCAATAGTCCTTTTAGCCTCATGCTTACTTTCCTATAGCCTAGGAGTTGTATGACTTAAGGGAGTGGTGTCTTAATGTCTTAACCTATGGACATGGTGGATGAGCGTGTGAACGTAATTCACCTCACCAATGTCTGCTATGCCCAACATGCTTTGCTATGAACTTCCAAGAAAAAATAAGAATATGAATAAATGGTAACCAGACTGATAACTTTCTCCACTCTTATACCTGCCTTGATTCTATTTTTTTTTCTTCTAATTACTTTAACATTAGCAATATATTGTATCTAGTGAAATATGTTTTGATTAGGTCTGCATGCCAAACACTGGCCAGGTGCATTATCATGTTGCATCATTGAAGTGGGACTGCTCACAAACCTACTCACACTTCAGCCCAGGTGTGCCTTTCTTCCCCATCGTGTGTGGGATTGACGTCTACGTCAGAAGCTAGTTATTACATATTTGTATTGTTTAATAGAGAAGACCTTTTGGCTTGCTTTAGCATAAAGGTACAACATATGATATTTATTGCCAATACATCCAAGGCGTATAGGACAGGTATGAAAATTCATGTGGACAATTTTCAATAGCATTATACATAAGCGTGCACAGGTATACGTCATTGTACCATAATGTCGGATGTGCTGATTAGATATAACTGGCTTTTTTTTATCCATAGTCCACAGAAGGAGGCTGACAAGGGGGAAGATAATCAAAATCGGGGATGTTTTGTCGGATTTCTTTAGCCAGATAATCATTATCTGCAAACAGCTGTCACATTTCAAAGTCCACAGTATATTTTCTATCCCCTTTGTCTGCCGATCATGAATTATCTGCGCTATGATCGGGCGATAGATCTCCGTATTGGATCTCTTCTGAATATAGTGCTTAGAAACGCAGTGCTGAAAGGCTTAAGTGTTTTATGTTGTTTTTTTTACACATAGTTGGTTAGTGACTAAATCTCAATTAAAACTCAACTGGGTTAACCAGAGAAGACACTTTGGGTTGTCTTGGAGATCAGGCCTATGTTAACCACATTAATTCTCGTTAATTAACATAGGCTTCAATGGAATCATCCTGCCCAGCTCCACACTGCTATGGTAGAACCTGGCTCCCCATACAAACTGCATCATGTGACCTAGCATGTAGAGTCACATGAACCGCCATACAGAACCATACAAAATGCCCATACAGAACCATACAAAACCCCATATGCAAACGGCCCCTATGGACACTTTGTAACCACCAACTGCCTTAATGCCCGCCGGTGATGGCATCGTCAGCGCCTTTGAGGCCTGTGTGGAAGCACTGACGACAGGCAGTAAGGCACTAAATTTGGTACAAGGGATCCCTTTTTCTTTTCAACAAAATTTCTTTTTACACTGTAAAACCTGTTATTCTTCTTCCTACCTCTGCTTCCATAGCTGGAAACTCCCCCTTAAAGTCACAGCTCGTCTCCAAATCCCGCCACCCAATGTAAAGTGCCTGTCTACATTCAATGTGAAAACGGTTCAATAGTTAAATGCTTAAAACATTTTAGAGAAGTACCGCTATTTTAGCTTTCTCAGAGTGGCTCAGGACTCCAAAAGGATACGTTTCTAGGTGAATAACTGTTAGTAAAATAACACAGTAAAACTATACTCAGCAAGTGAGATGACTCACACAGGTAGACTGTTCCTACAGTATACCTGAATACATTAAAAGAATAAACATGGCTCAATTAAGCATTTTCACATTCTGAACCTATAAAATAAATGAAAACACACCTTACAAATTGGATCAGTATGGTTGTATAGCACAATCTTTTTGAGCAATCTTCATGCTTTTGAAAAAGGGCAATATTTTAGGGTTTACGAAGAGATCCAAATACCCGCCCCTCGCAGTCTGTATTGTATGTGCAGTGCAATAATTCCATTTGCTCAAATCTAAGAACAAGGAAATTGCCACACAATCCTTGTGTTATGATTTTTCAATTTCTTATAATTATTTTGGCAATACATGTTCTTATTTCAAGGCCATGAGAATTCAAACATCAAGCTGCAGACTGCTACAGACCTTTTGAATCTATGTCTGGTTTACTAAGGAAAATTTGGATTGTAAATGAAAAATGAGAGTCATCTCCCGCTGACAGATGTCGGAACCTTCTGCGACTGAAACTCTTGGGCAGCTCACATTTCGACCTCCACCTGACGATAGCCATAAGTCAAAGCTTGTCAGAACTTTTGGAAACTTTACATATATCATATATATCTTTACTTTAAAACCTATCTATCTGGAGTCTCATTGCCAATAAAGAAAGATATAAAAGCATATATATATATATGCTTCTCTACTCTATACACTAATTATTACAAAGCTAAACGGATATTACAATTTGAAGAATCAATGTTTATCAGTTCTAAAAGACACAAGACTGAGCCTTACATGTAAGTGATGGGCACCGAAATGAGATTGATAAAATGTCTTGTCCCTCCTATACTGCACCTTGGGGTTAGGCTGTGTGTCTGTTCGTCCCCAGGCCCCCCAAGCTTCTGCCATATAACAGCAGGTGGCCACCACCATAGAAATGCTAATGCATCGGGGGGGGGGCAAACAACTCTCCCCCTTCTGGGTGTGCCTTAAGTACAAGTTCCTCTGCTGGCCACCTAGTCAGAAGTGGGGGAGCTACTGTTACGCCAAGGTGTGGTACAATGTATACATTGTTCCTCGAGATTGTCAAACCTTCGCAGCCTGGAATCATTGAGAGGAATGTTACCAGTATTCTACTGATTGTTGCTAATCATGTACTTATTATCATATGCTAATACGGCTAGTTTAGACACCATGGATTGCCTGGCTATGTATTGCTTTAGCCCCCTTTTAAAATACAGATTCTGAAGTGAGCAAATGGAAAAGATTCCACTGAAATCATAAAAGTGTGCCCCTTGCAGATACATTGAACCACCCTTTTGCACCTGACATGTGGCAGGATTAACTGAATAACCACATAATGTGCTCACACTTTGCACTTTCTTTTGCACTTAAAATATAATAAGATCTTTATGACACAGGGTTATTCAGTAAAGGCTCTAGAAAAGGGATTAGCCCCCCAGGGGGCTAAACTCGTAGTATATATAGACACAGCACCTCCAATGCCACCCTATACATCCATAGAATATTAAAACATCCAAGGGAAGCAGGGTCCTGGGAAAAGGGCCTCTTTTGGGGAGAGAGGAGAGAAAAAGGGGCTTGGAGTCTTTTTGGGGTAATACATATGTGTGTTCAGTTCAATTTACCTCACATTTTAAGGCGCGCCGCAGGCGCCTGGGGAATAGCTGGGAATAACATGCTAGAGGAGGCGGCTAAACCCCTCAACCGTTGTATCTGTCGCTCTTTAGGTTGAGGTGTAGCAGTTTTTTACCCCTACTTTTTTATCAAATGTTAGTTTACACTATACCTGCTGACACATTATCTTAAAAAGTGCCTCCATTCATGGTGTATAAGACAGGAAAGAGGTCATTATTTTATTTCTACATGATACAGTCACAGAGTCGCCATGGGTTTAGCCCCCTCCTATTTCTTTTTGCTGTGCACGCCTTGGCCTCACTCTGAAAACTGGTAGATTACACATGGCTGTCTGTCATTATTTAATAGTATCGGTTTGTTGGACGGTTTGTTTACATGACTTTACAGTGTAGAGGCCTGTATATATGTGTGCTAGACCGGCCGCTACACCTGCTCACTCACAACATGAGTACCACATGCCCTTGCCGCCCTTGCCCCTTCACTACAGGGCCCACCCCACTCCTTCTCCCGCCACATCCCTTCCCAGGCACTCCCTCCCCCCTATGTTACCTGGAAAATATGGCACCCAAGGTATTAAGGTACTGGCGTAAAGGGAGGTGGGAGGGGGAGGGAAGGCATTTTTCTGCCGGTTGGGCGCCTTACTGAAACTGCACACACCAAGGATGTACATTTCATTTAAGTGCAACACTCTTGGGCCTTACTGCATGACCCCTGGACAAGCTCTCTGGGCCAGAACCTTTATGTTCAAGTATTTACAGGTATGCAGGCCTTATTTAGTCAGACAGTAAGGGGGCGTCCCAAATAAAGTGGAATATTGCAGAGTAAATTGCAAACATGTTCCTTCAGGCCTCTAAAAGACAAAGGAACCTTGAAATAAAGGCAAAAATAAATGAGGGCTTAAACAAGGAACATGAATGCCCTCTTTTTGGCCCTCCTATGTATATAGCCTTGGTGGCCGGCATGGCCGGCACGCGCGCCTACATGTGAACCTTAAAAGTGCAGGTGCACTTTAAAGTGTACTTGCACATAGGTGGCCAGTAGCGCACTTAAAGTCAATGTGAATAAAGATTATTTAACAGTATTTTATTTCATTGTGTACATTACAAAATGGTACGGAAGTCGCACATACAAAATGTTTAGTTATTGGCATATTCATTTACAGCTCATCAAGAGCTTTCATTTGGTATATAACACTTGCATATTTGAACCAGGTGGTCCTCTAAGGATCTGCCATCGGTAAATTTAGTCTGATGAATTGAAAATTGTTTAAACTGAGATAATTGACATTTTAAACATATAATAATTTATGAATCCTATATTATTCCCATGTAATTCTATATAACTAAGAAAACTATAGCTATGTCTTTTAGGCATTTGGGGCTTAAATTCAGTTTAGTAGGGAAGGATTCTGAAAGATATCTACCCATAGATTAGAAAAATGCTAAAATATCAATTTTAAAAAATCTGATATTTTTGACACTATACCACTTGAGAAGCCTATATCTAGGCTTCTAAATGTGCGACTTCAGTACCACTTTGTTAGGATTGGTCACATATATATAATGAGCAACAAGGAATAATCAATGTATAATATGACAGTAATTTCTATATTCCATTGGCTACATTTGATAAATCAGAAGACAGGCCCCCCCGATGCATTAGCATTTCTATGGTGGTGGCCACCTGCTGTTATATGGCAGAAGCTTGGGGGGCCTGGGGACGAACAGACACACAGCCTAACCCCAAGGTGCAGTATAGGAAGGACAAGACATTTTATCAACAATCTCATTGTAGGGTGTCCATTATTGTATCCTTGAGGAACTAAGGCAAAGCAGAGGTGTAAAAAAAACATTTTAAGGAGGCACGGCAGTATAAAAAGGAATGTTCATGATGTGCACTGTCAGACTTAAGGGACATTCATTGTGTGAGCAACATGGCAGTGCAGGGAGATCTGTGGGACGTTTTGGGGGATTCTGGAGATGAGGAAAATGGGCTGCCAGAAGTGCATTTTCAAAAGTACATGTCTAACGAAATGTTAGAAAGGTATGGAAATGGCAGAGCAGATATGCTGTATTCCTTGTGGTCAGACATCCAGGAGCTGATAGGCCCAGCCAAGTTGTGGCCTAAGGCTATAAGGAGTTTTTTTTGGGACAAAGAATATCAGAAATTGGCCAAGGGTAAGGGTGTGCGCCTTTGCATTTGTGAATGGTCTCCCAGCTCACATGCTCTTGCACTGGGGTATTATTCTGCAAATGTGGACAGGGGTAGATGATCCCTCATACAGACACGCAGTAAGACTTATGTATATGTGACCCATCAAGGGAGAACACCCCTCTGCAGGGGATTTGGCCACTAGGGGCATTGGAGGGCAGAATTACACTTAAATCATTATAAATATACATTTAGGTAATTTTTTATGCAGAATTCAATGGTTTAATTAAAAATGCACCATTTTCGGTAGAAATGGCGCATATTTGGATGGTTAAATGAACATTTTTCATGAGAAATTAACCTATACGCCTGTTCCTGGTTGCCATGGCAACTATTCCAATAATCAAAATTTGCAGATTTTTATGCCAGTTTTTGGGAATACTCACCAGAAACCCAAAACTGAAAACAAAAATGGGATATTCCTTCTAGATCAAAATTATTATTATGATTTTTTTATGAAAAAGGCTGATTTATTGTGTTTTTAGACATTTTTATGGTTTATAATGTATTTAGAGCTTAATCATCGATTTCACATATGAACAACGGCCTATGTTCAAGGAGGGGTTCTGACATAACTACTAGGAATATTGATGTCTTAGTTTAAAGATCTTGAGATGAACTTTGATAATGAACTTCCCTGCAGAGGGGTGTTTTGGCTTGACTGGTCACATATCATCGAGCACAAAGGAGGACACACAAAGTACAAGTTGTGGGCCTGGAACGTCCACAATAACAGGAGAGAGTTTCTGGATGGCACACCAAGACGTTATTAGTAAGTAAAATATTCATATATTTTATCTTCTATTATATGTGCACTTGTGTATGTTTCAGGTGTGAGAGATCGGCGCAAACACTGTATTTCATGTATGGGGCTAACGTTGGTTAGAGGCGTAGTACCAGACGACCCCAGGAGGAAGAGGGTATATTGGTCTTTCACTGCCGGTGGGAGTGTGCACAGCAGGTCACAATAATCATAGAGCAGGGACTCAAAAACATCCAGACCTTGGTAATTATTGTGACCCTATGTGCATTACTTTACAATCTGGTATAAGAATTTTAGGCCCAACTTTTTTGTTTCTCCTTTCATGTAAGGGTAAGGAAAGAATTTTTAAAAAAAGTGAACACCATATTGCTGTAGAAGGGGCACTCTCTGCAAGGCCACTACCTATACATGCTTGCTGGGAAAGGAAAAGGCCAAGGGAGGGGGGGATTTAAAGTGCAGTAAGGCTTAAAGTTTAAGAGAGCAGGGAGGGGGTTTGGGGGATTGGACTGGCGATAAGACTTTGGGGGTGGGAGGTTGGTTGGGCGGGTGTTTTCATTAATGCCAGCGGCTTCAGGTACTGACTGACAGGCAGCGGGGCAGCGGCCGTCGCCCCTGGGCCAGCACCTTCAATATACATAAAGTGCAACAAGTCAGAACTTGGCACCACATTTTGCTTTGTTCTTGCCGTCAGCACTATGTGGGATGGGAGGCCTCAGGATAGATTTCCTTTAGAGGAAGACTTTCCTCATCCAGACTTAGACATAGACTTATACAAGCAGGAAGTGTACACAAGAAGCACATGGGCAAATAGGGTGCAGGCTGCAAATGTTTCAGATATAACCATAGAAGACCTGGTCAATCCACACAACAGATTTGCTCTCTGGATTATCCTAACCCCAACTTTCTAGAATGGTTAGGGCATAATGGTTTTCTGGCTACCCACATGGTGTGTGACGTAGACCGATGTGGAAAGGAGTGCAAGGTAAACACCAGGGAATTAGCTTTAGATGGGTAATCATGGAGATGCAGGCCAAGAGCTAAACACGAACACTCCATAAGAAAGTATTCTCTTTTCTCTCAATCACATCTTCTGACACAAGATGTGTTTCCCTTCTTGATATCATATGCTGAGAGAAATGGCACCCTTATGTTGCAATACATACATGACTTGTACAAGAATGACATTTTCAGTGATGAAGTAGAGATCCACGAGAGTGTATTTGGCAGGAAAGTGAAGGCACACAAAGGGGATCCTAAAAAAGGCCGGCCTATATGGGTTGTGGGTTTGGTAGAAAGAAAGTCAAATAACTTGATCCTGTACCCAGAAGACGATAGATCATCTTCTACTCTGCACCCCATTATAACTAAGCATGTAGCCGCCCCCGGGATGAAAGTGTACACCGACTGTACTTCCGACTCTTCTTCAGATGAAGATTATTACAGTGTGGTGGACAAGTGCTTGCTTCAGGGCTCTCCCATGTAGTGTACAACTTGAACCGTTCACCTTCTCGACCTCTACCTTCTACCGGTCCTACTACCAGATCAGCTACAAAGTCAGCCTCAAAGGGTAAAGTAAAATCAACCTCTTCTTCAAAGAAAACAGATTATAATGAAGAGCCTAAGATAAGGAGTAAATCTACATCTTCTACTAAAGTTATCAGTTCTCCCTGTGCTACTCTTGTAGAGAAAACACCTCCAGGTCCTCTTATGGAAACCACTCCTGGTCAAAGCCCTTCTAAGTTTAAGGTGCTAGCTGATGTGCACACTGTTACTACGAGCACTCCAAATTCTGTGAAGCATGTACTTGATACTCTTGTAAGTCCTGTTCCTACTGTGTCCCCTGTATTACTAGATGGGAATAACATTGTTTCAAGTTTGACAGGTGAAGATGCAGACCATGGACTGGACAGCGAGCCTATACCAAGCACCTATGAGGAAATTAACACCCAATTGTCTTCTCCCTGTTCTAAGCGTTTATGGTCTCAATTAGACACATCTTGCGTAAGCCAAAGAATGCATGAATTTTTTTCTGGCAGTGACAGCACCTCTATAGCTCCTAGCAGTAGACGTGCATTGCACACAAAAAAAGGGGCCAACTTCAAAGTTCCTTCCTCCCCTGCACCCAAAAGTTCTTCTTCCTTTAGTACAGCCTCTAGCAGATCTAGGTCGCCATCCCCTGTAAGAAGCAAAAAGGAGAGGCCACCTCGTCAGAGCCCTAATACACTTAGTAAAGACCAAATGGCACACCAAAGTTCAAGCGGAGATCTTCACAATAAAAAAAACAAGACTCACAAATGGATATATGTCTACTTTCAGTGAAGCTTTAGATGATTGTGTAGTACAGGGTGAACATGTAAAAAAGAACAGTTCTGTTTCCTCCTCTACTTCTTTGGCCTCTTTTTAAAGATACATGGGAAGTGCATCACAAAAAACCGAAAACGTGGACTTGTAATGGCTGAGCAGACTGCGTTGGCGGCGGCTACAGGTGCACATAAAGACCCCACCATGCCGAGCGTCATGTTAGAAAAAGCACTTGCTTCCGACCATGAAGGAGCCTCAAACAACGAGGTGAATTAATTTTTTTGCCTTAGTATGTACTTCAAGTGCTTCATTGATTAACCTCATATTATTCTGTTATATATGTGTAACATTAAATGTTGCACCTATATTGTGACTTAAAATGCTGTAAGTGTGCTTCTAACCTGTATCAGTTCTATGAAATTGTGTAAAATTTGGATAATGTATGTTATTCCTTTGCACTTAAAAGAAATATCATTAAGGTAAAAGTTTAGTTTTTTCAGCTTTCTGAAGAGGACATAGAGGCCACGAGGGAGGAGTACTGTAAGATGAATCACTTCTGACCAAAGATAAGAGGAGAAGGACGTTGTCCACCAAACTTTGTTCCTGTTTCTCACCCTTTGTCAATGTGTCCCCACAAGAAGTGCAACACTGAGAAAACAAGCAATGATGCGGCGTCTTCCACACCTGTCACTAGAGCTCCATTTAATGTTTATGGTGCTGAAGGTACAGATAAGTGTCCTATAGAACTGTTTAGTGGTTCTGACAGTGAGTTTCAGGTTAAAAGAAAGTTATAGGTTACTGCTAGGTCTCATCACAATTCACGTATGTCTTAAGCTAAGGAGCACAAGAAAAAAAAAGTAGCGAGAAAAAAACAGTGTTCATATCCTTCTTGTTGTTGTGTCAGTGAGACAGGTGCTAAAATTACCAAAGTTACTGAAGTCTCTTCCTTGTCTTCTAATTCTAACCAAAACATACAGTCCAACTCTGCCAGGATAACCAAAACTAAATCCAAATCGTGTGGAAAAGTTTCATCTAAAGAAAACAGCAAAACCATTGAAACTAGTCATTCAATACACAAGACACACGATGGGAAATTAGTCCAAACAATTACCAATGTAATCACTACCAACATCAAGAGGAAAGAAGGTACAGAGGATGTACCTATTACAGTGCCCTCACAGACACAAAGGGCCACACAAAGTTCTATTTCCTGTACTATATCATGTAGAGCTAGTGGTCGAGGTAGAGGAGGACGTTCTAGTAAGTGCAATCAGTCAGTGTGTAGCCCTTCAGGTCTGCCTCTAAACATGGATCCTGATGATGATCTCATGTAGTCTGAAAATGAGAGAACATTACAGTGTATGTCCTTAAGTGTTGTCTACATAGTGCATAACTTATATCAATAAGGTGTCGCATGAATATGGAATGTATCGCTGCAAAGTTTGCACCTGAAAATATTAAATTGTTCACAAATTTTTTACTTGTAAAGACATGTGAAAAAAGAAATGTAAATGATACCTACGTAATTAGGAGAACAGTTGTGATAAAGTGTAAATATCAGGGAAAACCACATCATTTTCAGAACTAACCTTTTGTTTCAGGTAGGATTAGAATATGGATGAAGAAAGTGGATTTGCAGGTTTAGAAGTCATTCTTTGGATTTGGTAGGCTGATCATCAATCCAATGACAGTAATTAAGTTGAAGCTATAGAAATGGATGGATGGGCGGATGATTTTATTAGCATGCGTACTTCTGTCCCTTATCCGAAAGTTTAAAGTTATAAGTGAACATGAAGTACACCTTAATAGGTTTATTGTGTTTCAGCAGGACCACGAAGGGTGTTGATAGTTTTGTAGTGTAATGTAATGCTATATAGCCAAGTCAAATGGTAGACACTAGTCAAAGAGGTTTGATGTACTGATAAAGTATGTGTATGGGACACACCCACATGTTTGGTGTAAGAAATCGGCCACTTTCCTTTGTTTTTTGAAGCATGTATGGCGCCGCATGCATTAAGAAGTTAATTTTGTATTTAAAGTGGTGCTTCATGTTACTGTCACAAGTTGAGGATCATGTAGCATATTTATGGTGGCCTTTGTTGTTTGATGTCATGTGATTTCAAATGATATATTTTGTGTAAAATGTGTGATGTTCTGATAAGGTATAGGTATTAGGCATAGCCAAATTTATCATATGTGAAGGCTTTCTTTTGAGTGAGTAACAAATGCGTTACTGACATATTTATTTCTCTAACTATGTAAAGTGTGTTGGGTTATTTAGTAACAAAATTTGCATCTGTGGGGTACGATAAAATCACGAATTCCACACTTTTTCGGGAGAGGGGATAATTTTTTTTTTGTACATTACATAACCCCAAACCAAATGTTATAACTTTTTTTTGGGTGGGTGGGGGGCCGGGAGGGGAAGGGGGGAGCATATCTGGTCTTTGAAGTGCCCTATCATATATACTTATATCATATTGTGTCTTTCTGTGCCTGTCTGTCACATAGAGCAATCAGTGTGTACTGTTGTATCACATTAAATTATATATTGCATTCAATGAAAGTATGTGATTATTGTAGTTATGTGATACACTTATGTGGTAAAGCTTCATACTTCTGTTGGTTTTGGACAGATATACAATAAAAAGTAATTTTTGTCTATTTAAAGTGTTACCATTGTCATGTTTTCTTTATATTCGCTAACAGGCAAAAAGACTGTTACAGTAATATAGTAAAAGGGCCAGGGAAAGCACCCGCCCCAATTTCTATAACTGTCATCTTCTATTCCATATACTTCAACGGATCCCAGTGTCTTCTATATATATAGGGCCTTTTAATTGTATCAACAATTCAGGTGTTCAGCCCGATGACTCAGGGCCCGACTTAGTACCCAACCCTCACTCTTTATGTGACTGTGAGTGCATATGCACCAGAAACATATGAGTCAGCCGCGAGCCTAACTCACTACTGCGCCCTCAATACTGTTACCTTCCACTCTTAAGAAGCGCTCAGTACAGGTCAATTTAGCCTATTAGAACATCTAGAAAGAAAAAGACATCTTTTGCTGAAGTCATATGTCTGTGAACAAACATAAAACACGACACTAACCTTTATTTCAGTAATTTCATTGTCTCTTTTAACAGTCCACTCGAAAGTAACATGTGCACAAGAACTCTGAAGTCACACTTACTGTGTACATAGTAGGCCGCTTGACCAATTAGAAAGCGCATCTCTATTTACTCTCTTGATAAGCCAATCAGAGAACTCCTTTTACAGTGTCATGGTTTCTTTCCTGCAGTTCAGCTACACCCACACAATTTTTGGCAGCCGAGAGAGGAGGTCAGAGTGCGTAGGTACATGCCGGTACATAGCCACTTCATAACATTTTAACATCATGTTCGAGTGCAAAATTTGCAATCGAAACTTCGAGTCAACGGGAGAAGGCAAAGAGCACTTCAAGGAAGTGCGCCTGAAGTCTTTAGCTCGGTTACTAGAGGAAAAGGAAGCTGGACACGGTCAGGGGTGGACACAGACACGGGCTCTTCGAGCTCCACTTCCCCCCAACAAGACGGCGATGGGGAAGGGCAGAACGTTATGGCGTAGTCAGTGGAGTCCAACGAAACAGGCCAGCTTAAAGCCACAGACGTCAAGGAAGAACCAGCCCCAGACAACACACTTAAATCTCACAGTAGCCACAGTAAGTTTGAGAATGTAGAAAAAAAGGGGATAAGAAATACAGGAAAAGTTCCAGTGCTACTTCATCCCCCCGCCCCAAGGCCTCCATCTCCGGTACCGGTAAAGATGCCAAAAGTATGTCTAAAGACTTGCACAGCAGTTTTTGCTTCGAAACATTCAGCAGAGAATCCAGTGTCAAAAGACATTATAACACTTGACCAGCTTATCTTGTGTATGGTGGGGAAGACTTCACCTCGTCTAATTTAAGTGCACCTCGCACTCCTTCACCCGCCCCCCCCCCAACTACCATGACCCCAAAGTCTAAGAGTGCCTCCTTCACAACTGAAAGTGCATCCAAGAGAAGGGGAAGACCTACCAACCTCAAAAGAGTCTGTAAGCTTATGAAAACACCGACAGGTGACAAGGCCAGTGAGAAGATGACAGTTAAGATGCCCAAGATGGTTCCCCTCTTGCCAAAGTAATTAAAGTGAGTATATAGGGCGTTTATAGATAGAGTTTATATGTTTCACTTCATATGTTATCCTTTTCACATAGACTAACATAAACTTATGATTTTGTATGCTAATGTGTCACATGAGAAAGGGCGTGGATATATTACCTTACTTCTGCACTGCAACACACTATTTACAGTGGCAAAGCTTACGGGCTCTCCAAATGTGTATGAAGTTAATAAATTTTTTATTTTTATTTTCGGGTTCACCGAAAAAAGGATCAGAAGCAGAAGACGGCACAGAGGGGAGAGGCCAGTCTCAAGTAAGGGATAAAAATTATTTCTTAAAGCAGATATTTCTTTGTGTTATCTTAATTTCTTTAAAAAAAAAATTAAGTTCTCCTCTTTTCAATATTCTTCACCCTAATTGTTTGTGTCTTATAAGGAAATAACATATAACAAAATTGGCCATAATTCATTTTAAGCCTGTAAGTAGAGTTTCAGTGCACCTCATTTAAAGATATAACCATTAATACGAAATACTATTTCAAATGAATTTAAGTGTCACATATAACTGAAGCAGGTGCTCTCTTCTCAGGAGGAACTGGAAAAACAAGACATGGGCCTACACACAGGAGACCAAGAAGGCATGGATAGAGGAGGTGGTGCGTGTGCATTGTTAAGGAGGCGATCTTCTCTTCCAGAGTTGCCACCATAAACACTTACAATGTATGAAGTTCCCGACCACATTTAAGTTGCCACAGCCCAATTGATGGGTTCGTTGGAAAGTAAGCTTATCAAAGATTTTCTACATATGATATCTAAGTGACTTTGAGCAGTTGGGTGCTTTCCTTGTAAGAACGTTTCCAGGCGCCCTTTTCCATGGCCAAGCAAAAATGTGTTCATTTTCATTTTTTCTGAAGCCAAAAAATTTACCAAAGGATTTTTTTTTTATTTCAAGTGCAATCATTGAGTGCAATTCACTGTTAGTGTTTAGTGAGACTTCTATGCATAGGAAAGTGTGGAAATATTTTCTAAAAATTATGTGTAAGGAAAGTCAGCTGCCTGAGTGTAATAGTGCATTCCATTTAAGAAGAAAAGTGATATTTGCGGGCCCGGTCCCCTAAGTAGGTCACATGATCTGGACGTGCCCCCCTATGTTTAAAGTGTGCTGGTTCCTCATTAAAAAATAACTTCTGTTCACATACACTTTAAACATGGGGGCCATGTTCTGATGGCGCAGTTCTGATCAAGTTATCTAGTCAGTCGTATACTGTGTATATGTATTGTGTCTGGACATAGAAAACGGTGTGGCACCAAGGGAGCTGGGTATATACAATCATGTTGATGTGTTCAGGAGAAAAGTACTTGTCTAAAATATCATATAAGCAGCCATATAAAGATTCTAGGCACATTGTCAATGCGTCGAATTTGTTTAGTGTGTAGAATGATCATTTACAGCTGAGATGATTATAAATCGTGTTTGTAAAGCATGAAGCCGTATGAAAAAAGATGTTCATGGTGTGCTAGTCTTTTAAAAAAAGGATGCCAAAGTGATAGCCGTTGTTTACAGATATTATTATGGGGCCATAGTTCAGGCCCCCTTTCCATGGCCAGTTCAAAAAGGCCACAGTTGTTCTCATTTCAATAGGAAACAGGATACACTTGAAATACAGGGCTGTATTTTCTTATAACATGATCTAGTCCATCCTATACTTTATATATGTCTTCTGAGAAGACATAAAAAATGGTGCCACGTGTGTATTTTTATGTTAATGTTTACAGAAGCCAAAGACCTGTACGCAGTATTACATGTACATTTTGAGTGTGCTGATTTTTTATTTTTGTTTGTAGTATGAAGTTTGATATGTTAAATAGAATTTTTTTGTTCTAGCATAAAACCTTGAAAGGAATAAGTTAATTGTGAGTTTGTGTTGTAAAAATATGATTGCCGTTGTTTCAAGTGATAGTTATATTATACAGAGAGCAGAGCTCTTGTTTTTAGTTAGAAGTACACACAATAAGTTTCTTGGGCTGGCGTTGGGCCATGTTCTTAACTTGTAAGTCCTAGGTGCAGATGTTTATTTTGGTGCATGACTGTATAATAATTTTATATTACATCACAGACAGGTGAAACAAAAATTAATTAGTGTTAGAGTTGGTTGGTATTAAAGCTTTGTGGGATACTTATGTCTGCTTTGCATGTTACAGTAAAGAAAAAAAGATTTTTATTTTAGGAAAGTGTGTACATATTTTTTCAGTTAGTGCGAGCCAAGCGTCCAGGAAGAGTTGTGGAGTCTAATCAATAATATAAGAGGGAAAATAAGGATAACGGGCAAAAAGGGTTTTAATTTTTGGCACCTTCAAGAAAATATCATAGGAAAGAGATAATGGCACCTAGGTAATATCCCAACAATATATGGTGCATCGGCGCATCTATAGGCCCATCTAAGTTTAGTGTGATTCTGTGTTCACTAAAGATTCTATGCACTTTAAATCAGAAAATTATTTTTAAGTGTTAAATGATTGAGGAAATTATGTTAAGGCGGAATACACTGTGTTAAGTATGGAGCCTTCAAGCTATAAGCAATATATGGTCAATGTGTAGCCCTCTGTTAAATTAGAGAGGATATGTGGGACCGAAAGATTTTGGCCAAGATTTCTTAGCACTTTCATCCATAAAAGAGGCCATGTCAGTTCAAGGGGGAATACAGAGTATTAAGTATTGTGCCATTGTGCCTTCTACTTTATTTCAGAGACAATGGATAACAAATAGATAACCTGTACGCCCTTCTGTACTTAGTGTGATTCAGTTTTTTCCAAAATATTTGGTGCACTTTAAATCAGAAAAAGTCATTGTCTGTCCACATGTAAGTTATTGGATATCTACATTTAAGATATGATATAAACGATATTGCATGAAGAAGTGAAATAAAGTATTATTTGAATTTTGTGAAATTTTATTTGTGGTAATCTAGTTATAAAGCATACACAACAGGGAGCCACATAATATATTAAAGAGAGTACATGAAACCTACACAATAATGTTATGAATTCCGTTTACTTCTTTTACATTCCACTTTTTCATAGTTTATGGGTAAAACACATTAAAAAGGGCCGTTGTATCTGGTTTAGGCGAAAACAGGGGGTTAAAGCAAGAGATGGCCGATTGGCTGTTGTCTTCAGTTGATTGGCGCCTACTGAAAGATATATGTTATTGGTAGAGTTGTAGATTTCATTTTGTTATGGAAGAAAGTCCTCTGCTACCTTGCATTGATGGATCCAGCAATACATCCCAGATATTGGCTGGTGCTGCAAGCTAACTACTAAGGCTAGACATTGTGTCTGGGTAGCTAGAATGGGTGTTGTCTGCTCTTGATTGGGTACTCAACACTATGATTGGTAATATGTAGATTTCACTTTGTTATGAAAGAAAGTGGTCTGCCCTGATTGGTGCAGACGACAATGCTTGTATTGATGAGCCCAGCAATATGGGCTCAGATATTGGTGGGCAGAACAATATCATCATCTGCCTTTGTTGTTATGTAATTCTTTGGGTTACATGTATCGTTGTCTTAGCATATAATAATAAAAAAGTGTATCGAGCAGTGCATACACATATCTATTGAGGACATCCATTGCTGTCAATGAAATACCCTGTACTGCTCATCAAACAAGACCAGTATAGTGCCTATCAATTAGTATTGATATATCTTTAATTCATTTTATAAGTAGGCCACTACTTGTTTGAATTTAAACAGGCTGCTCATGTCGGTTATATCACTTTAGGTAGGCATATACCTACATTAGACCCCCCACTTAAGATATATTCGTTTGTTGCTTCTATCATAACACTCAAATGATCTTACCAGTGCGATAGAAGTGACAGTCCTACTCAAAATGAAGAAGGGAATATGACGAAACCAAATTATCCTATTCGACTCCCTCTAATGTGGAAAGAAAAAAGTAAAAAGTAAAAAGAAACAAAAAGACACTCGTCAAACAAGTGCTACAAAGTATTATTGTCAATTTTCAATGCTGGACCTATTGGCGAGTTGTATTGTTACGGTTAAAGGGATATACAAATAGCTGGCACACGACAATAAATGAGGACATAATATGATACGGAACATTAACTATCTTTTGTAGGGCAAGCCCATGTCATATCTTGCTATATCGAAAAGATTCGGACAAGACGTAGTCATGTGGAAATACAATCATAGACTAGGAGTGGCCAGACTCAATATACAATGTACTACATTGGGCGTGTGGAACCGTTAGGTTGCAAAGCTGCCTCAAAGCCTTCCTTTGCGATACTGCAAAGGTTTGAGCACACTATTTTTTTATGTAGGGTAATGCCTCAAACAAATAAAGAGAAACATACGTAGCTGCAAAAAGACCGTTTCAAAATGTTCCTTGTAATACCATTTGGGTGTTTCACAACTAAACATATTTTCCATGATAACCAGCACAGTAATTACATGTTATAAACATAAAATCCCAGTACCCATGATAGGATAACCTCAATATCATTCCAATTGCCTGTGTTATAGAGGTTATAAATACCACGTCTAGAAGGTCTATTTAGATTATATGAGGATTAGAAACCATAGTATTGATTAGATATATCTCGTCGTAGATGTCATCAGACAGATAATTGTACATTGCAGAACAGTGACGTTGTAAATAAGAGGAATCTATATCACAAGAAGAGGTTTTTGCTTCTCACGTCAGATGCTTTAATCAGATGTGAATAAGTTGACAGTGGTTGAGAAGCAGATATGGAAGGGAAGTCTGGCTTGTTATTGCCATGGATAACAGATGTATCTCTTGTTAGATCAACAATAAACAAAGTGCTAACAGAGTGCCAACTGAATATATAAAGTCTCAAATAAAGGGCCGTCACTCGCTGCATCCTTGATTAGTTGCTCTCATTATATATGATTAAATCAAAGTAGCCCTAGTATGGTTGACTCAAAGTTTGACACAACCTTTTAAAGGTTATATGCCTTTACACCTTCCATAGCCAACACATCATTATCAACCTTTATAATTATTTCACCTATCCACAGTATTTCAGAACAGGTGTTTAGAATTTAGACACATTCCTTAACACAATGTTGTCCCACTTTTTGAAACGTATTATGACCCTAAACATGTTTAGAAGTGTGTGTACAACCTCCATGTGTTTACCCGGACCAGAAGGCAGTATATGGGCCAGATTTCCTGGGGACGTACAAATCTCCCTGAGAAGCCCCCAAATATTAAATTCAGAAAAGGAATAAATCACTTTATTACATTGAAAGAACAATGTCTTGGCTCCTTGGAACCATCAATTTTACACAGTTATCCCTACCAGTTCCATTTTTGTAGCTGTGTGATAACAGTTTGTCATTCTTTCTGTTAGTAACGCAGCACGGCTACCAGGGTCATCCTGATCAGGTTTACTGATCAGGTTAGTCCATGGTAATAGCCAGGTCAACATCCGCTAGAGATAGAGATCAGCTACCTAGACTAGGTAGTGTCATCATCTCCATGCAGCTTGTCCTTCTCTTCAGGAGCTTCAGTGTCCATCTACTCCTGCGGTGCCGGTGAGACATCCTCCGTAGGAGGTTTGTACTCCTCAGTGGGTTGATCATCAACTCCTGTAGGTGTGAGCAACCCGGCCGGTGGCACCGTAGGGAAGCCAGGTAGTGGCATTCCCTGAACTGTTAGGCCACTGGTGTCCCTCATTCCCATCATGTGGAACATGTGAGTCTGAGAGCCCATGGCCTGCCAGCCTGGAGGGGCTGTCATCCTCGGGTCCAATGTCATGCTGGGCCCTACGATGTGGCTACTCATCGGCGCCAATGTCGGGTAGCCTTTCCTCTCCCAAGCCTCCAGGGACATTCCAAACTGTCGAGGGAAGTGTGAAGAGGCCTCATTCCATTCTCCTCGTGGCGCGCCTTATCAAAGGCAGCGTCTCGGGAGACCTGCTCCTTGTGACCTTCCAGTTCTGCCTGAGCCCTTGCTTTCTCTTTAGACCTCTTCTTATCATCCTCCTCGGACAAGATAGAAGAGGCTCACGCACTGGGGTGCTCATCCACTCTGAGAACTCACTGTTCTCTTCTAGAAGTGGTCCAGGTAACAGGGGTCTGGCCACTCCAGCGGGAACCGACGCATTGTCGGAGTTAGAGGAACTCCGCCGAGAGCGGGAGTCCTGATGAGACCGTCCCTCCAGTCCAGGTGCTACCTGAGCTGTGGAGTTGCTCCAGTTAATACTATGAGGCGACTGGATAGACGTGCCAGTGACCCCACCACTGACATCCAAGCTCAGAGCACTCAAACTGCTGACAGTGCTTGAGGTGGATGCTATCAGTAGGGTCTGTGAGGGTTTCACTTAAAAGTCATCCAAGACCTTTTGGCTCTCTAGGTAGGTCTGATGGATAACACTAGCAGCGTCTGTGCCCCACACACTTTGCATGATAGAAGTCACCTTGTTACCAGTAGCGGTAGTGCCACCTTTGGCTTCCACTTGGGATCAGGCTTGTTGGCCGGGGTCTTAGCCTTTAGGGTGGACCCGATGACTCGTCCATGGCACCAGAAGGCTTTCTAGTGGGCTGCCGGGAGAGCTTAGAACTGACAGAGGCGGGTTCATTGTCCTGCTCCTTCGGTAAGACATTGGACCCGGACTCACCCTACTCCTGTTGGGGTCCATAGCCCTTTGTCTTGCTGATACACTGGTCCCACTCATGGTCCATGAGTTTGAACCGATTGATCAGGCAGTAAGGTACTTGTCATTTCTGGAGGTGGCCGTCGCAGATTTCTCCAACATTGGCCTCCCAACAAGCAGTCACCATACTGAGAGCTCCAGGTAGAGGGTGTTGGTGGTAGCCGTTCTTCATCAGATGGCATACCACTATCTCTCGAGGAGCATTCCAGTGGTATTCACCATCATCCCACAGCCAGCATGCCATCCTGCCTCCGTCTGCTGGTACACAATTTAGATGAGGAGGTGGGTTGGGAGGTGGTTCTCGCATAGATGCTGAGCAAAGCGAGCCATGCTGGCACACCTTATTGCAGGCCTAGCACCTGAGTGCTCCTGGCACCTTTGAAAGGGGCAGGGGTCGCCTGGGGCGTAGTACCTCCATGAGTAGTTGAGCTTCATCTGAAGCTCATGACCCAGAGTCGAGTTTGTCAACTTACCAATCTATTGGATGGTCTGTGTCCCTCATTCAGTCTTCGTTGCCTGACAGATCGGTATCGGGCTCATGGATCGGGTTGGTACTGAGCTCCTGAGGGGCTTCAGAGTCAGAAGAATGTTTCTTCTTTTTCTTAGGCCTCTTCTTCGACTCAGTGTCGGTATTCTCAGTAGAGTCGACCTCCATGGCCTCCTCATTGATCATTACCCGCTTCGGTACCCCCTGCCCCGGCAGTGGAGGGGGAGGTGGCGGTGTTGGTATGGACTGAGGTGTGGTTCCCTTGTGGTAGTATGCTGATCGGTACCTTCCTCACCATCTGAAGCCAACAACATCTCTTTCTCTGCCGGCGTCAAGTTTGCTGCTGAAGCCATGCTGTTCATATCAGAACGCCAGTCAAATCTGCTAGGAGATGTTGACTGTAGAATTGTAAGACAATTTTGAACTCTGATCTCTACCGCTTTATCTCTTTTTATTGGAGGCTATCCGGTGGAACCGGATGGTGTGAACAGCCAATCAGCAAGCCGCAGGCTAAGGCCATCCGCGTTTGGCGCCAAAGAGTTGTAGGTGTAGTTGATACAACAGCCAGGGGTTTGTTTGTTCTAGCCTTACTACCACGTTAACAACTTTTCTTCCTTTTATGTTTGGCAGTGGCAGTCGGCGCCTTGACCTGCTGTGATGTAGTGGTCGGTGTGGGTTCAGGAATATGTGATTCCTCATTACCGGTCGGTAGGTCAAACTTATCGGCGGGTACTCCATTCAAGGGTCACAGACGGGCCACGGGCGGATTTAAGAAGAACAGTGGTTTCATTGATCACTGCTAAAACTTCCAGAGGTTCAACCCAATTGTAATTGACTTTCTCATTGGCTTGTGGAGTGCTATACTCAACTACTAAGTCCCCTGGTGCAAACCATCCGGTCTTCAGTCCAGTATCGTAGGCCACTTTTTGCAGAATGTTCCAAATTACTTCGTACCAATGAGTAAGCATCCCGTAACGTTTGTCTAAGTGCCTCAACAAAAGTTCGGTACAGGGCTGCTCACCAGCTAACCCTGGGACTCCATACATCATTTCAGAAGGCATGAGGATTTCCTCTTCCATTACCAGTAGATTAGGGGTGCACCCGGACGATGCATGCTCGGTAGCATCATAAGTGTGTGCCACATAGCGAGACTGATCGTCCCAGTCATCTCTATGTTCATTCACCATAGTGGTGAGGCAGCTTATAGGTGTCCGATTCAATCTTTCTACCAGACGATCATTTTGAGGTCAATAATGAATTCATATGTGACACGATCTGCGAAAAGAGGGCTTAGTGCAGAGGGTTCGAAGACCCCTTCTCCCAGTCCATGTCACATATACATCTTACAGATGTATGCCTTCTCACACATCTCGGTCCAAAGGGGAGACTCAAATTCAGAATGCAACATTAATGGAGCTCCCCACGCGAGAATCCAATTCTTGAAGAGTGCTGTTGCACAGGTAACTGCAGTATGGTTCGGCAAGGGATATATCTGGACGTACTTAGTATAGTAGTCCTGCACTACCATCCTACATGTGTTACCTGCTGGGGTAGTGAGGAATCCACTAATGATATCCACAGCTATACGGGCAATACGGACACCAAAGATCTCCTGGCTTAATGGAAGCTTCCCTAGGCCGGGTCCTGGCTTAGCCAGACAAGATTTATCACAATGTTTTACCCATCATACCCGGCCAATAGTGGCAGGATTTGATCTTTTGTTCCGTTCTTCCCCTTCCAAAATGTGATCAGGTTCTGTGTCCGTGGCAGAAATCTATTATTTCCAGGCAGAGTTCATAAGGAACCACAGCCTGTAAAAATTTCCTTCTACCCCATCAGGTCCTCCATCGACACAATACACTGTCCCTGATACACAAGTCATCCTATTGAGCTATTAGAGCTCGGGTTTCTATGTGTTCTATAGACAATGTCGGCCTAGTTAGTTTAGGTTCGCCATTCTCGATCCAAAGCTTAACTTTGGAAATGATAGGATCTTCCAACTGTTTCCTTCCCAAATCCTGGAGAGTCCAGTTGGGAATAGGCATAGTCACCGATGCAGTTATTGCATTGTGATTTCCACAATCTGTACAGTCTATTCGATGACATTTCCGTATGGGGATGCGTGACAAGCAGTCAGCATTAATATGCTTTCACCACTCATGTGTTCAATATGAATATTGGTCACACCAAACTCAGAGAGGTGGTTCAGCCATCTCCCCATCATCCCTTCGGCATCCTTAAAATTAAGGAGCCATTGAAGTGCAGAATGGTTGGTATGCAGCACAAAGTCTCCACAATAGAGAAAATGCTGGTACTTCTTCGTGTAGACGACCACAGCAAGGAGTTCCCTCTTTGTGGTACAATAATTGCATTGAGTCTTGTTCAAGCTATTGGAGGCAAAGGCTAAAGGTACCTCCTTCCCATCTTGGATTTGTGACAACAAAGCTCCAATGCTTCCGTTGGAGGCGTCGGTATCCAAGATGAACTTGCTGTCGGCTTTAAGGTAACTTAGAACTGGGGTTTCTCTAAAGAGACATTTCAGTTCTTTGAATGCATGGATGGTTTCCGTACTCAACTCAAACTTCGTCCTCCCCTTTTTTTCGGGAGTTATCAACTTCTGTTGAGGAGCCGAAATTGGGGATGAAGTCCCGGTAGTAGGAGCATAACCCAATAAAGGATTGGATTTCCTTGCTTTCGGTCGGTAGGGTCCAATTTTCTACTACTTGGACTTTGGTTGGGTCAGCAGCAATGCCCTGTCCAGATACAATACGTTCTAGGTATTCTACTGAGTTCCTAAATAGTTTGCACTTTTTAGGCTTCAGTTTCAAACCTTTAGTTTGCAATCGATCTAGCACAGCACAGAGCTTATCAAGACACTGTTCATAAGTTTTTCCATAGATGATGACATTATCCAAGTATTCTCGGCATTTCTTCCATAGATAATCCCTAAGCATGGATTCCATCATTGCCTCGAAGGTTGCCGGGCCATTGCAAAGTCCAAATGGAACATTGAACTCATACAACCCTATATGTGTCGCAAATGCAGTTTTCTCTTTATCTTTCGGATCCATTCCAATCTGCCAATAACCAGATTGAAGGTTGAGAGTGCAGAACCATTCAGCTCCGCCAAGAGACTCCAGACATTCATCGATACAAGGTAAGGGGTATGCATTCTTCCTGGTGACTTCGTTCAGTTTTCTATAATCGATACAGAACTGATGTGTGACCCGTCCTTTTTTTGACACCATGACAACAGGGCTGGACCAGGGGCTATCACTGGGAGAGATGATACCTTCTTCCAGCATTCAGTTTCCCTCGTCTTCCATAGCAGATGTCTTAGCTATGGGAAGACGTTGGTACGACAGCTTAATAGGCCGGACATTGCCAGTGTCCACCTGGTGTTGAACTATATCCGTTCGACCAAGAGGTTCCCCGGGGCAGTGAAGGCAGTCCCATATGGGGATAGCTTATCAATGACCTCCTGATGGCCTTCCTCCTTGTCAGAGTCCATGACTAATGGTATCAAATCCATAGGAAGGTTCGAAGATGGGGGCATTCCCATCACAGACACATGCATTTCAGTGTCATGTGGTGACTTGTGACTTACAATACAGGCTGAGTAACCAATCGGTACTCCCTTCCACAACACCACAGTATCGGTAGTCAGATTACCTCTCGGTATCACAGTCCATCGAGGGTTAACAATTACTGTATTGACGCCCCCCAGTCCAAGAGAAGTTAGGGTGGACTGATCAGGTTCAAATACTGATTGCCGGTTCCCCTGCAAACTCACACAGCTAACCAAGACATCAGATATCTGCCCAGGGCTGAGTTAAGTGGTTTGCACTACAGAGGCAGTATCGGATTCCACCTGGAGTTCACACTGAATAGTGTGATCAAAAAGTGATTGAACCCTTACTTTCCCGGTGTTGATATTTACTGTTACTCTATATAGAGCAGCAAAATCCATACCTAGGATGCCATCATTGGTGATATCGGCAACGGTGGGACAGATCAAGTACGTCCTGCCATTAGCTAATATCTGCAAAACAGTCTTGCCAAATGTTTGCATATTATCTCCGGTAGCTGCCTACCGAGTGAGACGCGCCTGTGTCGGGAAGAAATTTACCTCTCTGGCCAAAGACAGACAAACATACATACCAACGTTTACCCCTTAATGGAGTACACTTCTCAGTCGATATTGTTTCAATACCCCCGCTGCTTTGAGCAATCCCTTGTGTTTTCAAAAACTGAAAACATGGATCGTCAGGGGAGATGTTGACATAGTGTGGGCCCATGACTCCTCATTACTGTCTCCCATGAGCTTGGTACCGTCGGTACATTGAGAGATTTCTGAGACTGTTTAGCATCTTTCCCTTCCTTATTGGTGCTGATAGCAGCAACACCAATACCTTCTTCTAGGTTGGCGGTCGGTACTATAGCGGCCACTGTCCCTAGTGTGGGAAACACAGCTTTCTTAGTCTCATAGATGTCTGCGAGATCAAACGATTTGGACGTGCTAATCTCAGGTTGCCATTTATCTTTAACATATTGTTGACAACCTGGGTCTTGTAGTCCGTTTATGAATCGTGTGGTGGCTTCCTGAACTACTACAGGTGGGTGTGGTCGGCATCCTGCGTATAGTTCAGAAACAAGCTCTTGTATAGCAAACCCAAAGACCCTGGTCCCTTCTTTGGGCTTCTGGGTCTGTTTGCACAAGAGGGCCTTCGGGTCCTCCTCACCTACTTTTACAAGAAGGTGGGTAGCGGTTTCAATTAACCCATGTAGGGTACCGTCACCATTCTTCTCAAAGGCTCGGATGACCACTTGGCCGGGCCCTTCCTCTAATGCTTCTTTGAGTGACATTAGTGCTTGACGATCACTGGCTCCATTGGATAAGTTGACATTATGCCAATGGGACAGCCATTTCCGCCATGGTGGATCACCAGTAAAAGGCTTCACCTTTAGAGCCTTTGGCTTTGCAGCATCAGGATCTCGGGTGGTACCCTCGGCACTACATCTAACCCCGTGGCTAGAATAGCCGGGTTATGAGTAATCTTTTCGTGTTCTACAGGGGTTAACCCTGTTCGAATCTTAGGAGTTGTGGTACTCTGAGGTGTAGCTGAGGTCCATACAAAAGTATTATCATACTTCGGGACTGTGTTACTCATTGTTTGTCAGGAGTTCCCTTTGTTTCCATCAGTTTGGTTACCGACCTATGCATGTACTCCACCTCTTCAAGTTCTCACAGAACTGTTAGAGTCAGTATGTGCATAGGATTTATTGGTAACTTGGCCGAGCAAGATCTGGCGTTGCAGATCTACTGCCGATGCACCACTTAGAAGTTCAGTTAAGTCTATCTTAGCTTTTTTTACCTGAGCAGTTACCTGCTTATTTGTTTGTAAAAGCTCATTCAGCTAGTCTTGTGAAGTTGCACCTTTATGTTGCAATTCCTTTAATTGTGAAGATTTAGTAGCAATATAGGTCGAGATTTCAGATAATCTTTTAGATTTTTCATGATAATCTGAGTTCAAAGGTTTCCACCTCCACAACCTCCGCCCTTGCTTTCTTCAATGTTTCAATTTAACCAGGAGATCATTGTCTAGCATTTGACCCACCACTGACTCGTTTAAAGGTAAACCAGAAGGAGCTTTGGTAGGTGTATTACCAAACAAACCGGTATGGGCAGGTTTTCGGCCTGAAAATTGCTCAATCTCGGTATCACTGGTTTCTGCTACAGGATTGTCTTGTTATGTACATTTGTGCAGTTTCTTTAAGATGCTTATAATTGAATGAAAGGCATTAACATAAAATCATTTACAAAGGTGGACATTTTTTGTCATGTCTGGAAATGATAAGGTACAGCATCTTTATGGGTTCATGGTATAATGTTCTGAATGGGATTGAATGCTGTCAAGTTTCCCATTGACAAATCATGTTCCCATTGACAAATCGTGTTCATATTCTTTTGTGGTATGTGAGAGAGTTATGCCCCTTACTTACAGTGCCTGTTGATATAAAGGGGCTATTATATTGCAAAACGTTGCAGGGTTGAACGTTCCACTTCCCTTCTTCTCACATTAGGAGTTGATGTAGTACCCTGTATTTCAAATACAGCTGTACTTAGGTCATCGAAGGAGTGTGGAGTGTTACCCTCCACAGGGTTAAGTGCCTGTCATCCGTCCGCCAGTAATTGTGGTCCCTGACTGACAACAGTCTCATTCTGGCCGGCAGGAATTACTTCCTCCACCTGAACTGCTATCTGTCCAGGTAGCGTTACCGGTGGATCAGTTTCTGGGGTTTCAGGTCCATTTGTGAAAGCTTGTACTGCTTGTATAACTGCCTGCCTTTCATCAAATGAAGAATCCCATTGCCTGATAGATGTGAATAATTGCAAAAGGCCTCGGAGGTATTCCATAATGATACATAAAGCTTGGTTATTTTCTAAGAGCACAACCCCTGTGTTGTCAGGCTAGTTTTGGTGGTCACAGCACCAGTGTAACCGTCAGGCCGACTGTTGGTAAGCCTGTTTGGTTATCTGTCAATGTGCCACCAATACCAGGGACAACAACACAAGGAACATGGTGTCCCTTATATAGTGGGTTAATTAACATGTGACATCATTAGCATATTGATTGCAATTAGAAACAGCGGGAACCTTACAGGTAGCGCGCAGCAAATACTAATCCTTTTACATCACAGGCTTAGTGCCTAATTGGTGGTTAAACATATTTAACCGTCCGTATTGATAAGTACCTTTATAGTTATATTACTGGTCGATAAGATATCGATAGAAACACATGTTAATTTATAGAATGACAAGGCAGCGTGTAAGCTTACCCGTTACAATACTTTGCAATATGTTTATATTCATTGCATACAGTCTATATTGTAACACAACAGGGGATGAATGGGGACTTGGGGAGGGGTGCATCCCGATCAATATGAACATGGAACCTTCAAGGAGGATTTGATCGCAGATCTTCTTGTAGACCATACAATGGACTGTATATGCAAACACCTGCAAAACAGCTAATTTACTGGTGGTGTATCTGTTGTGTTATCGCATTTCATGCATCTTTAACATCAAATAGCTCAGAAATGAGAAGAAACTCAGCAATTTGATGATTTCTGAATTCAGCACCCAAGCCCGTGCCCAGCCTTCCCCATGTGGGGGAGACCATTGCTTGAAAAGTGGACCCTTTTGCCATTGCAAGTGAAGCACAGCGACAGACCCGGTAGTGGCGGATCGAGGAGTTGACCACCGCATGTCGCGCGCAACATGCTTAGACTGTTATATGTATGGTGTTTTGTTTTATTTTAAGGGGTTGCCCCCAAGAAGAAAAATTGAATAATAGATGTTACAATGTATAGTTTATTGCATTTTGGTGTACCGTCAGCAGTAAATCTAAGATTATGAGAACAGGAAATGAAAATCATATTTGATCACACAATAGTGTTTGAGGGAGGCTTTCGAGCATGTCCCCTAGAAAATTTTTGAAACATAAACATCAAACTCCATAGTTTAAAGCATTTTAGTGTAACCATGGGTGGTGAGGGTTTTCAGAAAGAGGATGCAAATCTTATGTGGTAATGCATTGTTCTTGAGAGGGTTAGGGGGGCTAGTCCCTCAAAAAAATTGAATATAGATGTCAAACTCTCTAGTTCAAGGGATTTTCATCATTCTGGTAGCCTCAGGTGTGAATCTAGTATTTTGATATATTGTTGTGCAAGGGAGTGTGGGGGCCTGCCCCCATCCCCCAAGGAAAAGATTTGAAATAAAGATGTCAAACCATGAAGTTTGAAGCATTTTGGTGTCCCCTCAGGAGCATGTTTATGCAATGGTGATTGGGAGGGGGGCATGCCCAAAGAAAGTCTTAAGACATAACCATCAAACTTTTATTCAAAGTATTTTTGTAAAGGCAAGAATTTTCAGATAGATGATGCCAATTGATGTCTTGACACATTGTTCTTTGATAGGGTTTGGAGGGCTTGCCCCCTAAGAAAATTTTTGAAATATGCATAGCAAACTGTGTAGTTCAAAGCATTTTGATGTACCCTTAGGGATGATTTTAGAAAAGGAATGCAAATCTTATGTGATGATGTGTTTTTTTTAATGGTATTTGGGCGTTCCTCCCTAGGTGCAAGAAAACTTTGAAATTTTAAAATGAGGAAGTCAACTCAATCTTTTGAGTATTTTGATGCTTCCTAAGGGATGAATAAATGGGATGGAAATCTGATAGAAAAATACCTGGGAAACCCTTAATAGTTTAATATGCATAAGGCATGGCCAATGACTAGAATCTTATGTGGTCACTTATGCATACTGGGGGGTGATTTTTAGTAGCTTATTACTAATCTAAAGTAATTATACCCTACATCCCTGACTTCAGGCCATTCCTATAATACAACTCAAAGGCTCACCTGGGGTGGGTTTTAGGTATAAGCTATGCCTTACATATCACCTGAGCATTATCTATATGTATGATGCAACTGCACTCTGGTGTATTTTTTTCCAATTGAAGAGGAATAGGGTACTTGAGTGAGGGTATACAAAGTGGACATCTGGGGTGGGTCCAAAGGGGGTGGGTCCACCCTTGGGAACCCCTCTTTGAACATGTTTATGGGATGAAATTCGAATATTTTATCATGAAATCATGCACTGGACTCTGGAGGCTGGAGTAAGATTCAGCTCCAAGCAGAGTAGAGGGCACTGAAGTGAGCAGCTCAGTGAGGCCGCTTTTGCTTGAAGAGTGGGAGGGACAGAGTGGACAGGCTGCAAGTCGTTTGTGGGTCACACAGCCCTGAACACTGGTCACACAGGATGGTCACAGTGGGGTGGTGGCGGGAGGTAGGGAGTTGGCAGGGGGTAGGGGTCTGTCTTATTGTGACTCCTGGATGACCCAAGGGTCAAATCAACATTCATGTTTATAAGATATATAATTAACATAACCACAGCTCAGGAAGTTCAATGAGGGTTTTATTACCCTTTAAAAAGTGCAATATGATAATTCCTTATTTTCTCCATTAAACTAATTGAGGTCCACTATATCCAAAATTAAACCAAAACCTGGGGCCTAAAATGTGGACATTTTTTGTCTGTTGGGCCCAGCTGAGTCTCCCCCAGCTCCCCCCCCCCTTTGCACGGGCTTGAGCACCCTTGAATTGACCAAGTTTTTGTCCCAGCTGTTCTCCGAAAGTGCAAAAAGGGTCCTCAGCATAATCACAACATGACCAGAGGTTATCTTCAGGTCCTGTATTGTTGACGACTTGCATTTTATTAGCCTAAGATGAGTCTCAATTCAGGCTAATTTTCACTATATGGGCGGGCTTTGCAATTGCTACAAGGGGAGGTGGCCATGCCTGATACTGATGTCCTATTGGCAGCAGGTCTTTTGCTTTTCTTTTGTACAACCAAGAGGTATAGACTATGCGAATGTAGTCCCAATATTATTTGTTTCCAAAGGGGTAAAAATATCGAACTTATGATTCACATACAGGGCTTTTGACAGGATTTTTTGCAATGGGCAAATTGCGCACATACCAGCAAGAATACTGCGCCATTCTGTAAATCAATGGGCCATTATACACCTTGACTTCTAGATTTGTAATAAAATATGCCTTAAATAGAGCCTAAGGCAAAAAAATCGATGATTTTTCATATTATGAAAACTTTTTCCCCCTTAATGTTTCAGATATCAATTAATAAAGCAGGGAGAATATGGTACAAACTATGAGCTGATTTGGTAGACCTTTATCCTTCTAATGAGTGGTCTGCCATTTCTAAGTCATTCTTAGTAAAAGGTCCAGGTCTTGGGAAAATGGGAAGCATTTAAATGCGCCATTTTGCGAACATCTAGCCATTTAAATGCGTGTATTACACGCTGCGCAGCCCTGTCAAAAGCCCTGCACATAATATGTGAATATTATATTATAATATTATATCACCTCTATCTTGAAATTGAATTATTTAACTTGACAAAGATATTTTACTTCTATCTCTGATAGAAGTGAGCAATGATATGAAATAGAATGAAAACATGAACAGCACTAGCGTTTGATACATAATAGATAGGTAAAAATCGATGAAAGACCTGTCTGACTTCTCTTCACACTCTTCCGTGATAAGGACCTTTCATGTCTGCATCAATAGAGGGAGGGTACCAGAGAACCATATCATCAGCAATCCAGAGGACCTCAGACATCTCAGCTAATACAAAAATAAAAACCACTGGGTGGGATGAACAACAGGGAAAGTATAGTCCAGAGTGGGATACCGTGTGCACAGACTTTCCATCCACTACTTGTCTGTCTGGAATAACAACTGGACTGTGCAGAATGAACACACTTGCAGAGTTTTATGTCAATATTTATCACTCCATCAGAGAAAGCAGCCTCCTCCTCTATAATGCTCACAAGGAGCAGGGCCATATGCTACCCTCCCAGCAATACTCAATCTACATGAGATACACTCTGAGCCGATTAGTATGCTTGCAATGAATGGGTGTTGGACAGGATGATATAGATGAAAATCAAAGCAGTCCAAGACAGTTATGAACTCTCATTTAATCAATACTCTTCTTCCCCATCTTTAATCATCCATTCTCATTACATAAAACCCAAGTTGCTAACTGATTCACATAGCACCATTGTCAATGCTAGGAAAGTAAGGAAATCAAAGATATAACCCAAGGAAAACTCCTGATTGCCGTATTCAGACACTGCGTCTCAAAATGTTTATCATAACCTTTAACAAACCAGCAAGCCAACAAATCAAGACACATTCTATGTATCAAAACTAGCAGCTGCCACCTCAAATGGGAACTCTACTGTGGACTTCATCATTCTGTCATGTGATAATGTCAATACATTTTATTCATGTTTGTCCATTGGATATCAAGAAAGGACTTTAAGCTCTGTAAAGGATGAGCTTCTAAGGTTGGTCGCTACCCTTTATGTTAAGTCCAATTTATACTACCCTTTTTCAAAAGTTGATGTATGAAATTTGTATTAGAGTTTGATATGTTTGCTGTGACTTTATTCAATATGAACCACTACTCCCAGCTTAAATCAAACCCATCACGTTAGGTCGAATGCCATGATGCAATGTATGCAGCAAGATTTCTGCAATTTAGCACCCTGTTGTGATTTAAATGCCTTTAAATACAAGAGATAGCCTTTTAACTGCTATGGTGAGGTTAGTTGTATGGAAACTTCTGCCAATTAAGATACAAAGATCAGATCTTTTGTCTTGCTTTAAATGAAAAGTATCTGCAATTTGCCAAACTCTGTTTCAATTAGCCGAAATTCAAGGAAAAAGATAGTCCTGTTGGTATACTTGTTCCTTTCAATTTGCCACCAAAGTTCCGCTCTGCAATCTAGACCTTTATCTTACGTGCTGCCAATATATTCTATCAGAATTGTATACAGAATTCAATCTTGTTCTATTTGCACACTGTGTTTGGCCAAGTTAGCTTGCAATTTCAGTATTAAAGGGTATTCCATAACAATTTCAAATAATGTATCCTTCTTGGTATAGTCTGACACCGGTATGGTCATATATTGCACGGCTTGGTTGTTATTTTGAATGAAAAGGTAGGATTTGGGAAATGGAATTGTATGTTTTTAACCCTTGCAATTTGCAGAAGACCTCTAAAATCTTTGGAGGGATAGATCTAATAGTGGGATTCGACCTACAGAGGGCCAGTTATTTTCTCTATTATCCTGTCTTACATTGTTGAAGGGCCTCCCATATGTATATTCAGGATGAGGCTAATTTTCATAAGTTCTATGGAAAATTGGACACAGGAATAGATGTACGGAGGTGAAGCAGGGATGGGGTTTCTCTAGTGAGGCAATGTGAATAGTGCATTAAACCACGCTCACCAGTTGATTTCTGGTCTTAAGGACCATAACCATAATGTAATAATTTCTTTATAGATACTTTCCTGATGCTATATAATAGGGGGGGGGGAGCTTATTGATGATAGAAATGCGAGTACAACTCCAAAAGATGCTACTCATCATGAGCAACAAGAATCTGGGGTTCGTTTTTGATTTTGGGCACTCTAACCCCCTGACCACCCCTCCGAAGTTAAAAAGTTTGAAAATGTTTAATTAATTCACTTTTTATTGCTATTTGGTCCATCTCAGGCCTCCCACCACTCTGGAGCACCTCAAAATGCACTTTCATCTGATTCAGCATGCTTTCCAAATGATCCTAGACCTTACCTTACTCATAATGACATATTGCAACTGTTGCCTGTTGGTTTGGGGGTGCATGTGTGCTTAAAATACCAGTTTTTAGGCTCCTGGCGGCCATATTGGATTTTTCTAAGAATTCAAAATAATGTTATTTTGAATTCTTGATTTTATATTGTTGAAATGAAGTGCATTTTCCAACTACTAAGTGAGCAGCTCAGTGACCGGTCTAAGAGGACCGTAATTATACATTCTATCCATCATTATAGAAACACCAGCGGGTCCTGTCAGAGAGCTATTTAACAAACTGATCATCACCGAAGTACTTTTCAATCTCTTGTTATGGACCTGGGGAAATGGTTCAAGTAGAGCCTATAGCTAGTCATGTGGAAAAGCAATCACACCTCGGGAATGACCTTCTAAAACTTGCTCTGTGAATAGGATATTACATAGGGCACTGTGGGCGAGTACTGCACTGAATGATAAGGCATTGGTGTATTGGTGACGGCCCACTGGATATTAAATTAACCCGCATTTGTTGCTCATTGGTGTATGGCGACAGCCCACTGAATAGCGCCCCGGCCATATACTGAGGTAGCAGTTTGTTCTATGGACTCAGCCATTGCTGAACCTCATTACCATCAGTTACCACCGATAATAGCTATCAGATGGGTACCAAAATTCCCCCAAGAGGACCACAGCGAAGAGTTGGGATTATTTCATTTGCTCATAATCAAAGTCCGTATACACATCACATGTCTGAAGAATCCATGGCGATTGTGTTGTTATTGTTCACTAAGTTACATAATAGGCCCCCTATTAGTATTTTACCTATGGATCATGTTTCCAAATGCAGAGGCAATATCTAATACCCCTGTTAACCAACATGCTATCAGATGCAATGGTGGATTTGTGCCTGTTTTCTTGAAAATGCCAAAAACTTAAATCTTGCTGCCCTCAAGTACTATATAACATATGGCATATCAGCATATCTTATCTTGATCCTCTTAGGCTGATAATCATATATAAAGAAAATATTACATGTTACACGTACATAACTTCTATGTAGCATGGGCCTCACTTTGATATCATTTGAAGTCTTGGCCCAGGTTGAAGTCCACGGCTGACATGAGCTGGGCAAAACTTAGAAGTATAGTGTCTGGGATGGGGTATTTAATTTTTTAAAAGAGCCAGAATGTGGCCCTGGCCCTCCTAAGGGGCAAGCAGATGCAGGGCTCCTTCCCGATGATTAAGGTGTTGAACTCACAGAATGCTGGCATGCCGACTGGCCTATGGCTCCAGTGTGTTCGGCTGTGGGTTCACCCCTTCCAGTAAGCTGAAAAGTATGAGGATGGAACAGCAAATAAGATAGTTCCCTAAAAGGAAGACCAAATTTTTTCTACAGTTGATTTTGTTTCAAAGAAAAATTTTAGAGTGTTTTAAATGACAGGTTTTCATTTCTTAAAGAACGAAAAAAATTGGAACAAAAATATGAGCTTTTAAATTCTTTCGATTCTCAGTTATCATAATGGAGTGTTTTTATGCCATAAAGAAGGGAGGCAAGGTAAATTAGTTGGCAATGCTAAATCTGGTGTAAATAAAGGTATTATTGCTGCGCCTCAGGGTTCTCGACCGCTAGGTGGGACTGAAGGACCCACACCCCTGGGGGAAGGTAGTACTCCTTTGCATTTGGCAGAGCCTACTAGTAAACCTCAGCATATTATCCCCAACGGAAGTGTATATGAACTAACTAGACCAGGTGTACCTGCAACACCCAAGCGAGTTACCCACCAGGGCCAGGTTTATGAGTTAGTTCAATCACCTACAGCTAATCCCCAATTGGCGGTGGCACAACAGACGCTTCAGACAGGATTATCCAGCGCGGGATTATCTACATCATCACTAGGCCTTCTAGATGGCAATACCAGCAATTTGTTTACAGCTCAACAAGTTCAAGGTATGCCTGACCTGGATTGGTTAAATAATTTTAAAATGCAGTCGGATACTACGAAACCCAAGCATTCCACTAATAAGTTACAGCCTGACTGTTACATTGATGTTGACAAGAAATTTGAAGAAATGAGTCTTCAAGAGCTGGTCAATGGCATGAACTGTGTTGCGAACTACGTAAGTAATTCCAATCTTCCCAGGGTCAGTCTAGATGGCTACAGAGCACATATATGCGATTTGTGTCATTAAAGGCTCAAGGAAATGCTTTCTCATCCAAAGCGCTCTCTAAATACGATCATAAAGTAGTGATGGATGTGAAAGAAGGCAAACTGGTTGATTTTGAGGCAGGGTATAAACCAGCCATTGAAGCACATTTGAGTGCTGAGCATATGTGGGTCATAGAGAATTTATCCAATCCTAATTCCAATTCACATAGACCAGCGCCAGGAACAGGTGCCGGCGTCAGCGGGGACAGCGTTCTGACAGCAACACCGCTGGTTGGACTACCGAGGTATGCTGGAAGTGGAATCTCGGGTCTTGCGACTATGATCCACGTTATAAGAAACATGTCTGTGCTACATATAGGGGTCAACACAAGAATAGGTTCTGCAAAAATGATGATTCTAACGCTGCCAGCGCTGCTCCGCAACAGTCTACGGGCCCTTATGATAAGCAGGATAAACACAAGCCATGACTGGATGATTTATTTTGGCTGTGGCCAGGGAGTGAAAATAGAATTACATTTGCACTGTCATTATCAAGTTTATTGAACACCAATAGTGATTTTGCTCCTTTGTGGGACTGTAATATTCCTTTGTTTGTCCAAGGAGTGCGCGCTCAATTTAAACCATGCGGCTGGCGCAAAATGTTATCAGGTGGTGACGACCAGGTGTTCGGTAAAGATGCTTGGGACATTAATTCCCACTATTTATTAGATGGCGTCCTACATGGCTTCACGCTCTAGGTGCAGTCACCAAATCCAGTGGGGGTTATCGTCCCATTACTGATGCTAGTAGGCCTTTAGAGATAAGCATTAACAATTCTTTGGATCAGACCTTCCATTTGTTTAGCTATAAGTCAATTGACGACGTTTCAGCCTTGATGACTCCCGGCTGCTTCATGGTGGTCACAGAGGTCAAAAGTGCTTTCAGGACAGTTTTGATAAGGCTTGACGATAGAACTCATCAGGGATTATTTTCGAATGGTGAATATATCCAGGACAATTTCATGAGTTTGGTACGAGAGCAGCACCATACACCTTCAGTAGCATTTCTGATGCGGTCTCTGGCTATATGACTGCTAGTGGTTTCTCCTGTCTGAATTATCTAGATGACTTTATCGTTCTGGGAGCCACTTATGATGATTGTATAAATGCTCAGCTTTACCTACATGCTACTTTAAGCTCTCTAGGTTTTTATATAGCCTTCGATAAGGTTAGCTCACCATCACAGGCTCAACGCTACCTGGGTATCGAGCTAAACTCACTGCTGATGACACTAAGCCTCCCACCGGATAAAATAGAGAAGCTACACCAGGAGCTGCGCTTTTTCACTGGTCGCCGCAGGGTGACAAAGCAGCAGCTGCATGTGCGGCATACTTAGCCATTGTTCAACCCTGGTGCACGGTGGGAGGACCTTTTCACGTCGAGTCATTAACATGCTACGCGCCTTCACTGCTAGGAAGAGATATATAAATCTTTCTGAGTCTTTTCAAGAAGACATACGCTGGTGGAACCAGTTTGCTGTGTGGTTCAACGGTTCCACCAAAATAATCCATCCAGCCCCTTATGTATCAGCCATATATACTGACGCATCTGGCACGGGATACGGTGCCATACACAGAGAATCACAGTTATAACTGTGATTCTCTGTACATTTATAGTAACTGTTTACAGTGTAGCATTGATAAGTGTTGTAAGGAACTTCAATGAAGGTCCATGATCAATTATGCTTGTAAAATATTCTTTTAGGAAACCAATATGTTTTACATGGTATTGCTCACTCTTCTCACTGGGATTATGCAAATTAGCTGGAAAATAGATTTATATAACATTATGGAATAGCAATTGTAATATTGTCTATGAACCGCAGAATGATTTTGACTTTTGAAATGGACATTAATTTTATGCTCATCCATGTCACCTGTATAACTGAATTCCTATCTATGTAACAGCTATAGGGTCCAATAATATATCTATGCAAATTAGCCATATTTCCACCACATGCACAGCTTAGGACTTTTAGTATGTCATTTTGGGGACATTGAGGAAATACATTGTGGTGAAAAAAAATTGTATTACAGTCAGTTTTAGCTAAGGCCTATTTTTGAGCAACATTGCCTGGACTAATAGTTTATGAACCAATGATGCGTACATAGAAAGTGCACATAATATTTTCGTAGGGCCCAGTCACACACCTACTAATCTAATAATGCTTACGGACAACAGCAAATTATTGTTTTTTCATTGCATACTCGATGCCATCAGCACTTGCAAATACCACGGCATTCTTGCATATATAATGGGTCTTTCCCCCAGGGGATAAATGGATAGATGGAAATAAACCTCCCTCCTTTGTGATGGGTTCTCATTTCATTAAATGACAACGTGGGAAAAATGTAATTGCTATGCACTTTTACAAACATTAACTTGCTCCTAGCAGTCGTCCACATAATAACGTTATGTAAGAAGAGTCTCTATATGCATGCCGTCTGTTCATTTGTTTAGTAAAAGCATGATGACAAGAGGACCTGAGGGAAGCAAAAATGGCCCATAAAACGAAAAGCATGACGTCATTTCAATCCATCTCGATCAGCCATTACATCCGAATCAGAGCGATAAGGTACTATTGGAATGTTTACATGATTTATATCTCCCCCTTGTCTATATAACAGGGTAAACATTAGACCTACTGCCTTAACATAGAATGGGACCCATGGCAGACAGGTCGCTAAAGCGTTAAATCCACTAGGATGCACGGCTAATGCGTCAGCGATACGTCTGTTTGGGGGCAATCGCATGCATCTCAGCTGTGCGTCTGGTCGTGCGTCTTCAAAAACTCAGGTTCATGGGTCTGCGTCTACAGACACAGACGCATGAGTCACTTCCACTGGCCGTGAGTGTGCGTCTACAGCAGACGCATGGGAGACACAGGCCTGAAACTACTTCCACTACCCATGCGTCTGTCTGTGCGCATGGTCACGTGACCTCTGTTTGGGTCTTTGTTTGAGAGGAAAGTTGGTGGTGTTTGGAAATCTTTCCTACTCGAAACATCATGTCACGCAAAAGAAAACAGGTTGAGATGGAGGCACAGGCACAGTCTATAGAAGAGGAACGTCTGCAGAATCTGAGGAACCTGGCAGCCTGGTCACATATGTATTGGATGCACCCATATCTGCATTCAAGGAAGGAGGAAAGGATGAAAAGATCCCTTGCCAGGCTGGAAGAGGATTTCCTGAGGGTGAGAAATTTTTATGCTGTTTTACCCGTACATTTATTATCATCCCCATGTCACAGGTCAATGTCTACATAAGGCCTAGTCTCATGCCTCTGTTATTTTTTATTTTCATGGAAAACATATCAATAAAAATAATTGGCTATGTCCTGAAAAACAATTTCAGATGCACACTCATGAGATGGAGTCTATATGGACCCCTATGTAAAAAAGTGTCATCTCTTTAAAAACCATAAACCTAAAAAAAAAAAAAAGAAATTTTCTGGCCTTAATATATTTTTTGCCTTATTTCCAGCTCGGTTGCATTTCTGAGTTCAAGAAGACCACACGCATGTCACCAGAGGTGTACAAGGACCTGCTAGAGATGGTGCACCCGTACATCACATACCAGGACACATCTTTTCTGTGATGCAGTCACAGCTGAGGAGAGGTTGAGCTTGACTATCAGGTATCTGACACTAGGTAAGAAGTTTGAGTCTGTACAGACACAAAAAGGTGAAATTTTTCCTTCTCGTTTATATCTAGTTCAAAATAAGATGAATACATTTTGTTTGATTTATGGCCAAAAAGTTGTGAGTTGCTTTATATAAAAATAATTTAATTAACTTTACACAATATTTCAGTCAATAATTTTTAATTATGTATTTTTCCTCTCCAGGAGACAGTGTTATGACTCTTCACCAGGGTTACCTTGTAGGTGAGTGGACGGTGCTACCCATGGTGAGAGACACTTGCAAAGCCATCTTCAGAGCCCTGCATGAAACATACTTGAAGGTATGTGTCCTTAGACTAACTTTATGATTCCCCCCCACAAAAAAGAAAATAAAGTACATCTCTGCTAAAAAAAATAGTAATGAAAGGAACCACTTTAATACTGTCTGTAACATGATAATAGACCTTTCATTCCATATAAAACTCTTCTATAAAAAAAAAAATCCTGAAGTCTGAGTGTGAGTAAAAGAATTACCCTTCTGCAGAAGCGCAAGTCTAAGCCTGCTTCTATCTGACTGTAATTTTTTTTTTATGTTTCAGCTGCCTACCACAAGGGATGAGTGGTTAGCCATAGCCAAAGGGTACCACGACAAGTGAAACATGCCACATGTTCTGGGTTCTTTGGATGGGAAGCATATCCGGATTAAGAAGCCAAAGAAGTCTGGTTCGAACTATTACAGTTACAAAGGATATTACAGCATAATTCTGTTTGCCTAAGTTGATGCAGACTATAAGTTCACATATGTGGATGTTGGAGCGGAAGGTAAAGCATCAGATAGCACTATTTGGAAGTACTCCTCTTTTGCTCAGGATATTGATGCCCAAGGTAACCCCCTTAATGTGCCAGAACCCTCAACTTTTCCAGGCTTCAACGGGGACTTGCCCTATCATTTTCTTGCTGATGACGCATTCGAGATGAGTGAGAGACTTATGAAGCCATATCCCTCCACCAAACTCACCCCCCAGCAGAGGATATTCAACTACCGCCTGAGCAGGTCTAGACGGTGTGTGGAGAACGCCTTTGGGATCCTGGCCACTTGTTTCAGGATTTTCCGCCAAGAAATAGAAATGCCTCCAGAAAATGTGGACATTATAGTACTGGCATTTGTGGCTCTGCATAATTACCTTAGAACGGTTGCCCCAGGAGCATACCTTCCGAAGGAAGCTTGCGACTGGGAGGGGAAAGACTACAAACAGCACAAAGCACTGTGGTGTGCAGAGAAGGTCCTCCCAGGCGGAAAGCCTGCTACCGTACGGAACCGATCAGACAGGGTCAAGATAATGAGGAACAATCTCGCGGGATGGTGTCTGACCAAGGAGGGAGAACTTCCCAAACAGTGGGACGTTGTGATGCAACATGACTTCTACTTTGAGCGCTAAGTGTGGACCCCGGAGTCTATGAACTTTAGTGTGTGTCCAGTAATGACAATGTCAGAGACATTTTCCTTTTCAGCTAAGTAAGTCATGTACACTGTGGTTCATGAGATAAACTTATGTATGCATATCATTCAGATAGAAATAAAGAAATAGTATAATTTACAACAAAAACATGAACCTTTATTAAAGAAATGAACACAAGTTCTTGAACTGGAATACACTTTTGCTTAAGACACTTTTCTGATACATGTGTAGCTTCTCCCTTCATTAAGGCAGGATATATGGAACTCTAGCCCTGGTAAGTGAACAAACATGAACCCAATATATATATATATATATATATATATATATATATATATATATATATGGAACTATATACACTCGTGTATATTTATATAATTATTCGCGAACGGTTAGGGACTACTTGCTGCGCGCATTGGTATCTATGATGTCATAGTATGACGTCATGATCAACACCCCTCCAGTATATAAGGGGGGATTTTCAAGGTAACGGTCAATTGGCTCGTTTTCACCTGTACAGGTAACACCACGCTGGGTGTTCCCTGGAAATTTAAATTTTTTAACCGTTTTGAGGGGCTCCTGGTGCCTTTATTTACCATTGAAATGGGTAGAAAGGCTGCTAAAGGCTCGAAGGCCAATACACCAAATGGAAAATCGGTTAAATCGGTGGAAAAGACGAAAAAATCGGCCAATTTAGGACTTACGAGTAGCTCGACTCTCTCACTTACTGGTGATACACCGTCGGTTCCCCGAACTGTTACAGGTGTTGTGGGAGGGTCGTCTATTGACCAGACGAGGCTAGATGTATTAGAAGACGCGCTGTCGACCATTAAATCACTTCTACAAGAGGTCGTCAATGGAAAGGACGATCGGGGTGGAGGATTCGTCAATGCGTCAAGTCGTTCCAGCAGAGCACGTGGGGATGTTTACAAACAGAGAGGTATGACGTCACGTAGTCAAGGACGCGGACCGGTTGCTAGGGCTACCCGCCAAGCGTCTCCATGCGAAATTTCGTCTGACGGTGGGGATGAATGGGTGCAAGTTGATCACAAGCGACATAGACGATCGTCTAAATCCAGTATTTCTGCTCGTCAATGCAGTCCGAGCACATCTAGAGGGTCGTCATTGGATTCAACTTACTCTAGGCATCATCACCGTGTAAAATCGGGTGAGTTTGATCATTCTCAATTCACCAAACGTAAGGAAAAAATTGACACTATTGAGAAATTGATGTCTGTAAACTTGCAGTTTATTTTGAAGTACTACAAATCAGGTGACGATGTTGAGGGTATGCTTAAACATCTTCAGGTACTAATTGAAAAGTCTGGCACCAAAATATATACGGTTTCAGCCCTGGTAGCCTATGATAAGTCAGTGAGGGACAGGGCTAATGATAGTGGAATAGAGGCTTTTTCAACCATTGAAAATTCAGATATACTACGTCATTTGGCATATGATGGGACCGTTCAGGCCCAGAAAGCTTACAGTGCTAAACCTAAAAATGTAGGCAAACAGAGATCGTCTAATAACCCATGCTATGCATACAACAGGGCAGAAGGTTGCTCGAAGGAACCATGTAAATATAGGCATGTTTGCAGCGTGTGTAATGGCACGAGTCATAATAAGTTGGAATGCTCCAAGGCTAGAGGCGAATAGGAAAATGATGGTAATTTAAGTCCTAACTCTGTAGGTTTCGATATCCTGGTGCCAGAAGCAAAGTTAGTAAATGTGGTAGACTTTAGATTACCCCTACCCAAAGTTTCAGATGAGGGTGTTGTAAATATTAATTCTGAATCGGATAAAAATATTTTTGTCCCCCCGAGTGACCATAGTCAATATGACTTGGTTAATGAGGTTAATATTGATGTTAATATTAACTCAAAAATTGTAAATGTTACACATAGTCATCCAGTACAGGGTGAAGTTGAACCATTATTTACTGTTGTTGTAAAAAATTTACCTAGCATCAGAGTATATGACAGTTGTATAAATGGTGTGTGTGAGTGTGTACATTATATTCATGGTGAAATAGCCCAAATTTTACCTTGCAGAGTGGCCCCATTCTTAACCCAAAAGGGAGTTATTAATATAAATGATAAAGAGGCATTGTTCTTATGGCAAGGTTTTGTTGAGGGGTTCAGGATAGTGGATCCTGACTGCAATACTTCTTATGATTGCAGAAATTATAAGTCAATCCTCGAAGGAAAATTCTATAACGAGTATTGTGGTATATTGTTGGATGAACTAGAGGCTGGTCTAGTCTCGAAAAGTGCAGATAAACCCCGTTGTATCCATGCCCTAGGTGGTGTAGAAAAATCAAATGGCAAGTTAAGGCCCATAACTGACTGTAGTATGCCTGATAAGATATCCATTAATAATTTTATGGAGACTACTAGCTCGACATTTTCTTATAATAGTATTAGCACGGTGACTGCTCAATTGAATAAGAACAATTTCATGAGTGTGGTAGATTTAAAATCAGCGTACAGGTCTATAAATGTGTATGCACCTCACACGACCATGCAAGGTTTCAGATGGAATTTTGGGCATGGGGAGGAGTATTATGTGAGTAACAGGTTAACTTTTGGCCTGAAATGTGCCCCGTATATCTTTAACAGAATCTCTGATTTTATTGTGGAAGTGGCAAAATTCTACGGTGTAGAAAAAATTGTAAATTATCTGGACGATTTTATCATAATTGCTGATACTTATGATGAATGTCTTAGACAAAGAAATTTATTAATGGAATGTATGACCTACATGGGCTTTGTAATATCCAGAGAAAAGGTGACCGACCCATCTCAAGTTTGTAAATTCTTAGGTATTAACATAGATTCAGTTAGGTTGGAACTGTCTTTGCCTGTTGAAAAGGTTGAGAAAATGGAAAATCTCTTGTTAGATAACGTTAATAAGAAATTTATTTCAAAAAAGAACTTGGAGAGGATAGGTGGTTTAATGTCTTTCTGCTCGCAGGTGGTTAAGGGTGGTAGAACCTTTAGTAGGCGAATTTTCGATCTCTGTGCCCGGGCCAGACCAGGTGGTTATGTTAGGGTATCAGCTTGCACTCGCCAAGACTTCCAATGGTGGTTGGATTTTTGTAGAGTTTTTAACTGTAAGAGGTTAATTCTAAATGATGATATTGACACACCTATGTACTCAGATTCTTCCATGAAAGGCTTCGGTGCATGGATGGATAAAGATTATTTATATGGTGACTGGACATCTTTCGATAAATTTAATCTAGGTAGTGGTCATTTTACCCAACCACCCATACTGGATAATTTAAAAAACCACCATAGAAATATAAATGTATACGAGTTATATCCTCTTCTTATGGGTCTTAGACGTTGGATATCTGGCTGTAAAAATAAAAGAATACATTGCGTTACCGACAATATGCAAGTGTTAGCTATGGTAAATACCGGTAGGTCAAAAAATAAGCTGTGTATGGAATGGCTTAGAGAGATTTTTTGGCTTTGTTTTATCAATAATGTGGAGGTGTATGCAACCTATATTAGGTCAGAAGACAATGTCCTGGCCGATCAACTATCTAGGCTTGCTTATAAGGGTATACTGGACAAATGTGTAAACTCTCTTCTTGAAAATGATATGTGTTGCTTTAATTCCAGAGTGGAAAAGGTTACAAAAAAGAAAAAAGTGTCTTTTATCGAAGGGTGTGTCAGAGAGCACGAGGAGAGCAAGGAAACAACAACTTAACAGGTATAAGAAATTTTGTAATCAATTTAAACTAGCTATATTTCCTTGTTCTCCTTCACAGGCTGCTACATATGCAGTATATTTATCTGAATATATGAAACCTTCCTCTGTAAGGAATTATTTGTCCTCTATTTGGTATTATCAAAAACTTAGAGGTGGTTTAGACCATACCAGTAATTTCATGCTAAAAAAGGTGTTGGATGGTATTGATAGAAATTGTGTGGTTCCTTCTAGGGTTACTCACCCATTGAGTCCGAAGGAAATGTTATGTATTAGATCATATTTGGATCTCTCCAACAGGGCTGACTTGAAGTTCTGGTTAGCTATTCTCTTATGTTTTAGAGGTGTACTCAGGGTAGGACATGTTGTATTTTCTCCTCATACACTGAGGGTAGGTGATGTAAAAATTTTTAATAGTTATGCTAGCCTTCGCATTAAAACTTCAAAGACTGACCAGCTTGGTAACCATTCTTTAACATATACTTATGTAGGGATGATACTTCATTGTTATGTCCATGTAAAGATTGTGCACAGGTAGGGGTGGAAGTGAGTTATTATTCAAAACTAATGGTGTTCCTCTACAGTACCAATATATTAATTCGAGGTTGAAATCTCTATCTATACGAGCTGGTATCAAAGGTTCAGTCTCCACTCATTCACTTAGGCATGGTGGTGCTACTATGTTGAAGGATGCAGGACTTAGTGTAGATTCTATTAAAAAGAAGGTGAATTGGAAATCTAATTCTGTTTTTACATATTTACATAATCATAAAAATGAACTTTTGGAATTAGATAGACTTTGCCAATCTCAATTGCATTGTTGATTGGTATGTGTTTTCACATGTGTTTGGCGTGTTTTTATGTGTTTTTGGCATGTATGGTGCTGATAGCCCCAAGGTCAGTAACCCACCAAACTCATGTGTCTGTGATATGATCATTTATTGTACTACTCATCATATATTATTATTACTGTATATATCAACATTATTATTATCGTTATTACCGGTATTTTTTCCCTGTCAGCGAAATAACTTATGGAACTATATACACTCGTGTATATTTATATAATTATTCGCGAACGGTTAGGGACTACTTGCTGCGCGCATTGGTATCTATGATGTCATAGTATGACGTCATGATCAACACCCCTCCAGTATATAAGGGGGGATTTTCAAGGTAACGGTCAATTGGCTCGTTTTCACCTGTACAGGTAACACCACGCTGGGTGTTCCCTGGAAATTTAAATTTTTACTATTGTTATTACTATTGCTATTACTATTGTTATTACTATACTATTGTTATTATATTATGCATTTTACTGACTATGTTTTTTGTCAACTAATTATTATAGTTGTTTAATAAAGGCATGTATGGTGCTGATAGCCCCAAGGTCAGTAACCCACCAAACTCATGTGTCTGTGATATGATCATTTATTGTACTACTCATCATATATTATTATTACTGTATATATCAACATTATTATTATCGTTATTACCGGTATTTTTTCCCTGTCAGCGAAATAACTTATATAAATATATATATATATATTTATATATATATATATATATATATATATATATATATTTATCTGTCTTTGTGTAAGCATAGAATAAATTATTTATCTTGTTCTTCAGAACCCATATGTGTTTAAATGAGTCATGAGATCTTGATCCTTGAGGGCAAGTCTTAAGAAAGGCACCTGTATTCGGGAAGCCCTATATGTCATACATGTACACTTTTAGTTTGTAGACGCTGATTGTACTGTCATTTAATATATAGACGCTCACCTTTATAAGTTAAGTCCTAGAGCATCGAGAGAACCAAAAATAAAAAAAATCATAAGTTTGAATCATGCATCATTCATCTAAAACAAAATGTGTAGAGGCAAGGAGAAAGGGTGCTCCATGCTAAAAGTCAACTTTAGAATTCAGATCACTAGCTTTTCAGTGATATATTGAAAGAGAAGATACTTCTGTTAGTTTTAGAGGAATAGATTGCTAAATATGGGTAGTTATGACCATTTCCTGAATGGCAATAAGCTCTACATCTAATTGGTCATGGGATACATCTAAAATTAGCATAATTTATGCTAATTAGCTAAATTAGCATAATTTTTTTATTCTTTTGCCCATAACTTTTGAACTAGAAATGGTATTTTCGGTCTGTTTTCACCATAGTAAACCTCGTGAAACATACCTTCAAATGAGATCATTGATTATCCTATTTAGAATAAAAATCATGTTACCATGGCAACAGAAATCAACAAAAATGCCTATTTAGGCCCAAAAACATTCTTTTTACATGCCTTGTTTGGAACCTTTCCACCAAGAATAGAACGTTTTATTAAGAATCATTGAATTCTCCAGGAAAAAGTACCCTAAAACAGTTTTAGGCATATTTTTGCTATACTAGCCCATAGTAATGCCCCCTGGTAACTAAAAGAGGTACTAAATCCCGCAGGAACCCCCATTTCTGCTTGCTGGCTCACAAATGTTCTTGAGCACCAACTGTAAAAACTTGGATAAATACTTGTCATAGTAACATAAGGCATGAACATGTAATTTTCCATATTAAGCACCACGCAAGGTTTTCTTGCAAAATTATATAAATAAACTCAAAGTTCTTTTCCTTTTTTATACAAAATGTTCAAACAAATTTGTCTTGTCATGTGTTATTTGACACCTTCCGTCTTTTATACATAATCATTGTGGCTGACAAACATGAATCAAGTTCACTTAGAAGGCCAGTCCCCGTCTAATGCATCATATGCCATGTTAGTGACATGACGCATGAACTTCCTTTGCAGTTTCGGTGACATCTGCTCTACCTGTCTGACCAAAGAGTCGGCCCACAGTTGGGCATCTGATGAAACAGGGTCTGAGGTAAGAGGCTGACTAGTGAGTTTGGGTTTAGACAAAACTACTACCATTTTTTCAAGGTTTTCGGATTTTTTTCCATCATCCTCAACACTGGGTCGTTCTTGGCCTTCTCGGCTTTCTTTTTGTCCAGCTCAGCCTCACGGGCCCGACGATGGTCAGGTCCTTGCTTGGTGTACCAACTTGCAGACGGGTTTTCCACACCATAGTCAGTAGACCTGTCCTCCATGGAAGACCCCCATGCATGGAGGTGTCCTTTCCTGTGTATGGTTGGTAGAGAGAAGCTCTCTGGGATGAGCCATCCTCAGAATAATGCAGGCCAGATTTCACTTCTGCTTTGCTGAACAATCTATTGTACCTATCCAAGGCTGTTTCCTGGCCCTTACCTTTGCTTGAGGTCTGATGCAGCCCTTTGCCTGCACCTTTCACAGTGTCTTTTGAGGTAGAAGCTAAAGGTGCTGTATCCTTGCAGCTGGATGATAGTCCCTACTTAGCGGGCTGACTCTGTTTCTTCTGTGGATTGTGTGGACCCAGACGCTTAGATCGGTGTGCTGCAGCCTGTGTCCCAATGTGTTGGTTTCTGCTGTAATGCTTTTTACTAGACTGGAACACAGGACTACCCTCAAGCTCACCCTCATCGTCTTCCTCTTCCTTACCTTCACCCTCGCCATCTCCTTCACCTTCATCCTCATCCAACTCTTGAGCTAGTTGTTCTTGTTCCAGCTTCACCTTCCGGCGCTTAGGCTGGAATGGTTTCTGAGACGTCCTCGTCAGTCTGAAAAAAAAGGAAATTTATGCCCTGTCTGTCTACTATTATTTACCATTACATCTTAACCCGTCATGAGCCTAAGAAAAAAAAAACACCTCTTCAGTTAGAAATCATGACTAAAAACAAGGGACCTATTTGTTTTCACCAGTAATGCAGACATAATTATTATTTTAATGTTATATATATACAAGAACTTGATTGAGAATTTCTGGGGGAAAAATAGACTTACACAGGAGGGGGCGCACATTAAAGACTCATCTAAAAGTTATAAATTAAAGCACACTCTTACCTCTAAGTCTATAGGCTGGGAAGCTGTTCCCTTTGACTTAGGGGTAGATGTGAAGGTGGCCTTCCCAGGGCTGCGTCCAGAGTAGGTGTTGTAGGTTTCATTCTAGTTCAAGTAAGTTCTTAAGAACCCGACCAACCTGCATATCTCCTTCTGTCGAGGGGTTTTACCTACAGCAGCTGAACCATTTTTACCAGTTTTCAGTATCTTGGAGTGCATGTTTCGGAGACTCCTCATCCTGATTTCGATTTTCTTTGCTGGAAAAAGGACAAGCAATATCTTGCAGCAAGATGTTTGTATTAAATGAAACAATGTTTTAATTTTTTTTTATTTCAAATACTTTAGTTATGAAACTGTTAACCAAATACTTAAGGTCAGGTTTTTATTAAATAGCCTATGTTAAGTATTGAGTAACAAAAAACATATAGGATTAAAAGAATGATAAAATAATTACTCACGTGGAACCTTAAGAATAACTGCCATTTTGGCCTAGATCAAATCCTTCACAGATGCCACCCGATACCCATTAGCCCTCATATCATAGAGAGCTCTCTCCTGTTCCCAGAGCCTGCATAGCGTCTCCTCACGGGTAGGGTCTTCTGTCCACCAAGTTTCCATATCCTTGTCTTCAAATTTCAAGTCAAATTTGGATGGAGTCATTTTCATCATAGTGGATTGGAGGTTGGCACGGTCCTCTGCGTCTTGGTCTACCTCTTCGCCGTCTTCGTCTTCTCCCTGTTGATCCTGGTCTAGAACTGGATGTTTTGTGTAATCACCATGACCTTTGAAGAGAAAAAAAAGAAATTCAATTAAACACACATAGACTTTGCTTAACCTTTTCTTAAAAGCCAACAGAAATAACTTAGGTTGGGAAACAACAAATTTCTATATTGCATAATGTCTTTCATGGATTGCTACTGACATCAATATTAGGGTCCAGACTCAAACTTATAACTCACCTTCCATAGTACCTTGAGATCGGTTAGGCAGAAGGGACTGCGATTGAGAATCTGACTCACCCTCTCCTGACTCTTCTGGCAGTCTTTCAAACTGCAGGAATTTACTAGATTTATGCCGTTTAGTTACTTCTCCGTGTACAAGAATGTCTTCTAACTGAGCCTTCAGGTGGGGGAAAATGCGCTGCTTACCTTGACCTCTCACAGACTTATCACACTGGGGGGTACCAGGAGCGTTGTCTTCATCGCTCTCGCTGTCCTCTTGTACAGTAGCAGAAGGTGGTGTAGACTTCTTAGGCCTACCCCTCTTCTTGGGAGGAAAGCAGCCACCTTCCTTGCTTTTAAGGGAGAGCTAGAAGAACCAACCTTCTTCTTTCCTGCCTTCTTTGTGTCTTGGAGAGGCGGGGTGTCTGGGATTTCATCGATTTCTTCCTCTTTGGAGGCACGTTTGGTCCGATGGGAAGCCATTTTGGTTTTCTGTTTGTACGGACAGACTAGGTCACATGATACGTTCACTACAGTGGCACTGACGTGCGTGAAGGAGAGGAACTAGAAGTTGTGTTTATCTAACACTAGATGGAGCGGCCTTCGGCAGACGCACAGGCAGACGCATGGAAATAGCGAATTGCTTTTGATATCTAAAAACAGAGGTATGCGTCTGTTTGCGTCTGACTCTCATAAGTGAGTTGACGCACGCATGACAAAAATCTGCTTCCACTCATGCGTCTGCCTTGCATCTGGAGACGCATGGACAGTGGATCCAGACTCAACCTTATGCATCTGTCCTTTTCTCCAATTATCTGACGCATGAGACTGCCTCCACTGCCTCTGTGTTGAGCTCATGCGTCCATTTTCAGACGCACGCATGGCCTATGCGTCGTAGTGGAATAACCGCTTAAGTGAGTGATGCGTCTGTTTGATGTCAGGAGCAGGGGGAAGGGCAGCAAACATGGCAAAGATCTTAGAATCACAGAGCCAGTCACGTGCGGCAAATTCCCGTAAGATTGAGAAGGTGAGTAAAGGTAATATTTGTGAGTGTAAGACACCCCTCTGTCTATTGGGTCTAGTTGTGCTGACATCTTCCTGAACTTTGCAACAAAAAAATGGTTCCTGCGTTTAAAACCCTTCTACATTTTTATTTGGGCCTGAAATATTTATACAAAACTTGCTCACAACTTAAAGTGGCATAGCCTGATGGTTGGGGCTCAACAATCAATCTTCACAAAAATGAACCGGGGTGTTCACATAAAACAAACCTCCTTTGGTACCTACTTTTTTTGCTCTCCTTACCCATAATCAAGCTCATATTTGAAGGAATTGTCAGATCTATACCCGATTTCCTACTTTTGGAGTGCACAACAAAAGTCCATCCATTTGAAATACACTGTAACATGCCTATAAATAGCTTATATGAGCTAAATATACCAATAGATGGTACACTCACACCTAAATATGATTTTATTAAGTGTATGGAAGACGTTTGAATAGGATTTGAAAAATAAAAAATGTGTGCACCACCAAGGGTAGTTTGCTGGATCACTATGAATTGAATTGAATACCGACTTGAGTTTCCTATGATATCTGCAGGAAGTAGTAGTGAATATTTTTTTATGTTGACTCAAGCGGCCAATGTTATAGTGTGTTGGATACCTAGGAATAATGCATGTTCAAAGTAGCCATGTGGATGTAGAGTGCACTCTCCTCTTTTACATGACTTTCACTATCAGTGGATAGATGCCAAGAAACTTTATGATACAGACACAGAATACATTTTCCAAGGCCTCTAGTAGACGTTGGAAAGGAACGTTTGTGCATCTTCAAAGTTTTTTTCTTGATCGTGATATAGAACCTGCCGAAGAACAACAAACTCAGTAAAGGATGCAATTGTTAGCTTTGACTAATTGTAAATTATTCCAAGAGTATATGTCAAGTGAACATTCAGTTGCCCATTAGCACTGACCAATAGCCTAATAATGATTTAAAATTGGTGCATTTGAAAATCAGAATTGTGGCGGTGGGAGCTACAATAAGATATCTATGTGAATCATTGGATCGATATCCATTTAGTAAAGCCTCCAGTCCCCAGAACGAGTAAAATATTTAGTCAATGCATATTCAGGTGCACTTACTTATGTCGTCTGAGAGTATAATAAATTTGTTAAAAGGAAAATATATAGTTTGAATCCGACATGGCGATTTAGAGTTCGAATATCTTTGCGATTTTTTCCCTTGCATTCTTGGGGCCTTCCTGAGCTCCTAGATCACAACGATAGCTGAATACTTGGTATTAATTCACTGTGGGATTCGGCATAAGTTGTACAATCCTTGCGATCTAGGGGCCCTACGAGGGAGAGAGCTCTATATGTCTAATACAGTGGGGTGCAATGTAGTTCCTATGTCTATACGCGATAATGTGGATGGTACAGTTACATTGTGGCAAAAACCATGGAGACTTTTTATTGCCTCAGAGAAGGGACAATGTATCTATTATAACAGGAGTGATGAGTACTACACTGATGCAGCGTCGGGCTGTAGAGCCTTTCTTTAGAGTATAGGTACATGCAAATGCTATCTATAGTGTAGGGAAATTCAGTCAGACTACAGGGGTAGCAGCTTCATTACAATGATTTCTATCAAGATAAAAGAGGACGCCAGAATACAATACTGCAGGTAAAGCACACGTCCCTTAGATTATGATACGAAGATTACTTGAATAAAGATGGATTGATGCTACATGCAAAGATCGCTCTGAAATAAATGTGTGACTATGGCTGCCAAAATGGGTGAAAAAAATTGAAATGGGGATTTCAATCTGTGCTGAAAGAAGACTTGCATTGACTTCCAAAAGTGTTTTAATTTTGGCAATGCAGCCATTATTTGCTGCTGTAAGGGGTGAAAAAATAGCATTTCCTCCTAGAAGGTCCAAAAAGGTGCTGCATCTAGTAATTTGAACTCCCAGCTCCACATCCCTAACACATGCTCAAATTCCCCCTGCCCCCCCACAGCTGTCTGTGCACACATAGACGGTCTGGAAGCACATTGTCCTAGGATTCTGGAGCTGTTTTAATTGTGTTGATTGGACCATAACCTTTTGATTTATGAGCAAAAATGTAAATGTAGGTACACTTTTCTCCTCATCAACTACAATGCCATTTTCTGAGGTTCTTGGCTGATGTACATAGGCAAGCATTTGTCTGGCTGAGTCACATATATAGAGCAACCATTATTGGGCCATATTCAAGAGAAAACAATGATCATTATTTCACATGCGTGGTATTCAGCCCAAACTTCATATGTGTATATGAGCCTTCAATTCTGCCTCCTTTCTATGAAATAAAAGAATAGCATCGAATGAACATTGCAGATAGTCATTGGAGGCACAGACCATGTTGTCAATGGACTATTCTGGGTATTATTCATTATTTTACACATTTATTAAATTCTTCGCCACACACTCTAAGGCCCTGCTCACAAGCTTACAACTCACCCCCCCAGTGTGTACAGTGAGCTACTCTTACATCATCCATACCAGGATGTTGTGAGAGCCGGACCCATTCCATTTCTGGGCACTGACTCACTGGGAGTATCACAACATACCGACATACCTGTGGATGCTATTTCTAGGATGCAGGGAAATTTCACAATCTCCCTTCACCCTGATTGGTCCACATACAAATAGAATCATTACCAGGCATGACGATGTGTCAGATCTGACCAGATCCAACCAGACCTGACCAGATCTGATCCGCTCCTACCGGTACATTTTGTCATCCTGTGAGCTTCTCACCTGGGTATATAAGACCCTATGAGCAGCTCCCAGGCATCTCTTATTCTACACACAACCTCCCTTGTATCTAGAACAAACGACAGGTTGAGCTACAAGCTTAGGGGCAGAGCCTGCACGCTGGCGAGTGTATCGTTGTTACCACCTATATGTACACTCTGTCATCATGCAATCAGGGGCGGATCCAGGATTTTCAGAAAGGGGGGGGCGTGAATCTGCCCATGGGCAGCAAACATAGATGTGAGGTACAAGTGGAAACCTGTGATGTTGCGAGTGCAGCGCAGCGAGCTTGTTGGGGTATCTGGGGGCATGCTCCCTCAGGAAAATTTTGAATTTTAGAATACAAATGGTGCATTCTGAGAGCTCTACTGACTGAAGTATTTGAGGGTTCATTTAGGGTTTCATCCAGGTTTCTTTTTAAAGAAGGAGGGACTTCTCAGGGGTGGATCCAGGATTTTCAGAAAGGAGGCATAATTTGGGTCCTGGACATCAGGGGAGGAACAATTACAGCACTGTGATGTTGCAAGTGCAACATAGTATCCCCTCCAGGAAATTTCTGAAATATTGAAGGGGGATAGTGCATTCTGGTGGAGTCTGAGGGCTCTCCTGACTAAGCTATCTACAGCCATAAGTAAGGATTCCCCCCTCTAGGTTTCAAAGATGTCTTGTGGAGGCAAGCCCCCAGAAAATTTTAAAATCTAGAGGGGAAAAGATGGATTCTGATGGTTCTCCTGACTAAATATACCTACAGCTATAAGTGAGGCTTTTCCCCTTTCCCATTTAAAAAAAATTGAAATCTAGAGGAGAAACAGAGCACTTTAGTGGATTCTAAGGGTTCCACAAACATGGATAAACATGAATAACCATTCAAACCCATATGAAAATGCTTTTTGCCTCATGAATTTATTTTAAAAAAAGACATTAAAAAAGGTACCAGCTCTCCTATTTTACAGCCCCCTCCCCCTCTTCTCTTGTCATATCCTTATCTGGATTCCTTTTTATCCTGATGGACCACTTATTTTCATTCTCTGGTGCCCTGGTGGATTTTTAAAAACTGGGGAAAAGACTGAGTGGTTTGCAGATATGCATACTCTTTTGTCAGCATCCAATATGTACCACACCCTGTCACAGTCCCAAGTGTCACATTCCCTATCCATGCCCTCAGTATCATGTACTATACCCTATCCATTCCCTCAAGCTTACATAACCTGTCCATGTCCCCTGTATCATGTACCATGCCCTGTCTATGCCCCCAAGCTTACACACCCTGTCTATGTCCCTAGTATCATGTACCATATCCTGCCTCATGTTCCCTGTCCACGCCCCCAGTATCATGTAGCAGACCCCATATCATGTAGCACACCCTGTCTACGCCCCCAATATCATCTAGCAGTCCCTGTCTACGCCCCCAGTATCACGTAGCATAACCTGTCTACGCCCCCAATAAAGAATATTATGTAGCAGACCCTGTCTACGCCCCCAATATCATCTAGCAGACCTTGTCTATGCCCCCAATATCATGTAGCAGTCCCTGTCCAAGCCCCCAATATCATATACCCTGCCTAATACAATTCCACTTTCATTTATATTTTAAGCTGTAGAATCCTTAATAATAGTCCGATTTGAAAACCGTAAAAACTGGCATGAAGCTGAGAATTCACTGATTTCAAAACTTCCCTTGGAGGCTCAAAAGGGGGGGGGGCGTACGCCGCGTCCGCCCCCCCTTGAATCCGCGCCTGTGCAATAAACAAGGATCAAAAAGCTTCTCTGGATTCAGTGTTCATTACAACATCAACTTGTAACGGTTCGTTGACACGATGGAGGAGAACTCCTCAGAATATCCAACTACATAACCTCTCATAGCCATGAGTAATAGTGAGACCACACCCAAGGAGTCAGTTTCTGAATGTACCCTTACATCACCTGGGCTAGACGTGCCCAACCCCCTTGCAGCTGCAGCACACCATTTCCAGAGAGAAAATTCATCACCCTCAGACATGATCCAGTTATACCAAGAGCCCTTCAACCACATACAAAACAGACTGTGAGTACCGTCAATTTTCATCCACAATTGTAGATAATAATACTGCAGCACAAACCAGTACACCAGTGTCCTTTCTGCACCAGGATTGGATATATCTTTACCTGGATACTCACAAGCTGCCTCACCATGAATATGGCTATCTGGTATAACAAGCCCCACAGCTGAAACATCAGAACCATGTACACCAGATCACCTATATCTGGATTCACACCTGGAGGAAAGACACCCGGATGTCCAGGCTACCCTAGAAGATATTGTACCTCCAACACCTGTAGAAGCCAATACAGTGCCTACCAGTGATACTTCAGTGAAGGCAGGCACCAGTTCAGTCACTACTGGTACCAGGGGTACTATCCAACAACCTTTAGTTTGGGAAAGCCCCGTGGTTCTGGAATCAGACTCTGACACTTCCCTAGATGCCAATTACTTGAGACAAAGGATTGGCTCAGCAATATCTAGGTGGAATATTATGAAGAAGGTGTAGGAAGAACAAATCACCCCACCCCCAGTTTCCCCCCTAGGCACCAAAGGGAAGAGAGCAATACTAGCTTCTCAGCTCACATCAACAGACTCTTCGAGCACGAGTGGCCTACCGCTAGCAGTGATCACCCCAGAACTTATCACCACCCATCCACATCCGAGGAAGAGGAGGAGGATCTGTTTTTCCCCTCACCTGTGTACACTCCTAGAAATCACCAGAGGACAAGGTCTGTACACTCACCTGCCAGACCCCAGCCCAGACTCAGGAGAAGGACACAGTCCAGCTCACCTCTCAGGAGGAGATCGCCTACTGGTTACAGACTTCTAAGAAGTGTGGACTGAGCTACCAGCAGATCACACCTAGTAGCCACCATTCCTTTCTTTGATAGAGGAACCAGAGCACCCTATAACTCCCCTGAACTAATTAGATCAGGAGAAGACACAACAGTAACCTTCCCACACAGAGCCAATATCACAATGTGCACAGATCAGCCACCACGCTATAATCAGGATGACCTGAGGAGAAGTTTAGTCAGGGAATTGTCAATGGACCATTCTGGGAATTATTATTATTTTTCATATTTACTAAATTCTTCGCCATATAAAGCCTAAGCTCTGCCCATGATCCACACTCAACAATCTCCTGTATTCCTCAATAGGAACCAGGATCCTTTAGTCATCACAAACACACTTCCTCCATTAGACTCTGTGACATAAGGTACAAGGATGTAATAACATTCCAACCTTATCTACTCAGTCCAACTGGAGGAAGTGCGATCCACCTGTGGTGCCATATTTGGAATGAGAGGATATTTCACAATCTCCTCTCAATCCTCATTAACATAATCTACCCACAGGTGGCACTCTCTCTGTATGACATGTGTCACTATTCTATTGAGCCACATGTGCAGAACATTTCACAACACTGTGAGCTGCTCTAGCCCTTAGTATATAAGGTAGCTTGAGCAGCTCCCAATTATCTATTCTAAGCTATCTATTCTAACATCATCTCTCCCAACTTACACCTTACACCTATACCTAGAACCTACGACAGGTTGAGCTATAGGATCGGAGGCAGAGCTTAGATCTAGGCGAGTGTTATCATTGTTACCACCTTTATGAAACACTCATGTCAGCTATGCAATAAAAGGATCAACTGAACTTCCCTGGATTCCGTGTACATTCACTTCACCACATGTAACCGTCCGTTGACACGATGGTGGATGAACCCTCCAAGAATATCCCACTACCAACCTCTCATTAAACATGAGCAATAGTGAGACATCACCTAAGGAGCCAGCTTCAGAACAACGCACCTTTACATCACCTGGGCTAGACGCGCCCAACCATTCCACAAGTGATACTACACACCACTTCCAGAGGCAAACTTCATCACCTGACGCCTTCAAAATGACCCAGCTATACCCACCCGACACCCCAAGGAACACCACCCCTGGTAGGAGCTATACAGCGCCACAATCTGACGCCGACAGCGACAGCCCCAGGAACAGTCAGAATAATTAGGATTCAGGGAACGGAACTACAGCACCTATAGTCCCCGACCCCCACCCTACAGGACCCGACCACACGACCGCCCACCACTACTCCTGCTCCTACTACTGAAGCAGAAGTTAACTCTCAATTGACTCTCACACCTCCGGGACTCTTGCACTGACGATGAAAATCACAGCCAGGATACCTTGATTCTGGAGCCTAAAAGCAAGTCTGGTCAATGTGGACGGCAAGGTAAGGCCATTTTTGTTGATACAGAATTGACTAAGAGTGCAGTATCTGTTAACATGGACAACCACTTGTATAGAGCTCTCGTTGATTATGGCGCCTCCTTGTTTTTATTAAGCAGAAATGGTTGATAGAATAGCAAGCACACATTTTGAAATATGTTAGGAACCTTAGACTCACAGTGTTATTGGCTGATAAAACCCTTTTCCTCCAAAAACATCCTACAATGTCTATAGTCAGAGTATAGACATTGCCCCCCCCACCCCAGCCCTACACCCCAATCTATTATTCCTAACAAACCCACCCATGGTAACCTTCTTACCACCCTTGAAACAATCATACATAGAACCACCCAGACACTATAGGCAAATTTTCTTTGTGTAATAGATGTTCCCTCTCCATTTCCCATATATTATTTCAATGGAGAGTACTCATTAGAAACACCAAATTCACCTTTTTTTATGTTTTATTTTTTCCACAAATTCCATTTATCCCCTCCAAAATATCAAAACCTTAGTACCACAACTAAGTGGGTGACATTGCCAAAATTTTTATTTAATTTTCTGAAGGCTCAGGCAACCGTAAACTGGATGATCTGGTTGGCACGCCACATAAATTACCCACGGTCACAGCGTACGCTCGGTTTGTGTCCCATTAAATTGGGGCATGCATGCGCCGGTTTGTTACAAGCTCAGGGCTCCTCTATACCCTAAGGTATTACCAAATGACGGCCTACTGTAGGAGAGCAGTTCTCTTGCATCCTGATCCGTGTTTATACCTCTGTTTACCATTGGTACTGGAATGTTTGGTGAGACACTTAATCAAATAATTCAGCACAGTTCCCTGCTGTGTTATCACAACAGGAACAAGTGCACCCCTGGTAAGCTGACTAATCTCAGCAGCACAGCCATTACTCCCCTCTTAATTATATTCAATATTCAGATCATCCAATGATCATCCGTACCGTGCGCAAGGTACCCCTCCTCAATTTGCATATCACAGACATGTCATATGCAAAACAACCAATAGCTAGGCCTCGTGCCATATATGGGTGAGACATACCTCATCGGGAGGCATGTAATGAGGAATTAGCCAACCTCATGAATGGCTTATAAGCCTCACCCTACCCCCATCTTTCCCACTCCCTAAACAATATACCAAACTTACCAAACCCAGTCACCATTTTGGAGCAAGTATCCGGAGACCACAGGGCCAAATGCCGAGGCTGCCATGCAACCAGCCCAGGTAGGTTTTTGTCTTATGTGTCCATTAGTAGTGTCATCAATCGTTCTAGCATGACAATGATGGATTTGCCATCATGTGACCCAGATACCCATTACATGCCAATGGTAGTGTGCGCCCAGAGTGCTTTGTAAAATGTGATAGTTGAATTCGCAGTCCACTTCATGCCTTTCTACGATGGCCTGACCACTTTAGATCTTACTTATCAACCTTTTGGCAACACCCCACCCACCCCACCCACCCCACACACAACCCATCCTACCTCAGATTACCCATTTATTTAATACTAATTTTCAAGCCTTAAGGCACCAAAGTCACATGGACTCAATCCAGGGTGGACCATTCATAGCCTTCTAGGCCCACATGGCAAATAGGAGCAAGGCCATGGATCTGTTTGGCAAGCTGTTCACTGTTATCAAGCCAAACGCCCCCACTACTGTATTGAACCATCTCAGCTCACTAGTCACTAAACCTCTTACAAAAAGTCAGGGTAAAAATACATCAATTACTAGCCATAGATTAACCTAACAAGCTAGTCTATTTTAGAAATTATGCCTACCAGTGTCCTATTAGCAACACACCCCAAACAACAGACCCCCCGGAATTTTGTATAAAACTTCTCATTTTTCCAACCCAAAATTCCCAAAATTCACCATGCCCCACACCCTACCTTTTTCTCTCACACAAACCAAGCCCCCCCCCCCACTCAACCACCCAAGCCCTATTCCCCCCCCCCCCAAATCAAAAATCGTATGAGTCACTATTGCAGTAGAGTACATGTGCACTGGCAAAATCAAAACAAACCGTTCTGTCAGTATACCCGTAACCATAACAACGGGGGAATCACCCGCTCTATTCATAGAACAGGTGTCCCCACGCTGTAATAGTGAATGCCCGGCGAGTTTAGCCACGGCATCGTCCCCCGATCCAGGAGAGCATACCAGATAGAAGGCTCGGGCCCAAACGGCCGCAAGCATATAGGGCTCTGCTAAACCCCAAGAAGCCCAGCGCCCCAACTATCTACATATGTTTAAACTCAACCTGGCTGAGAGGGCCACATACATAGTCTATGGTAGGTAAAATTTCGACTCACCATTCCAACTTGGCCGGCTTCGGTTCATGATGGAAACCACCGTCCCACCCCACTAACTACCAGCCACCCCCACAATCATATAACTTGGGACCGTCCCAAGGTTATACCCAAATGTCAGTAGCGTTTGGAAGATACCATCACACTTATGTGGGGATGGCAGGTAGCCCTTACACATACGCCGCAAAGACGCTTATGTGGGGATCGCCCCCCCCTATCTAGCCTACCCTTCACCCCCACCCCACATTGAACCCCCAGCCTACGCAAGACGCCCAAAACACATCCATACACAGCCATCATCAAAACATTATGAGCTAAACAACATCATAGCCACAGCTAAGGCTAACTAACACAATAGATCGGCCTACACTAATGTTCATCAATGTTGGCACCGGCTGCAACGTCTGGCCAGATCGATGTAATCAGGCAGACAACTTTCGCGCCATACGCGGCAGCCCGGCGCCATCTTGGTTTCGTTTTAATTACTGAAACTGACGGACGTCACGGCCGTCACCATGACTACCATCGGTCATGTGACACCCGCACGTGGCATCCCGACAACAACAACAACATTAGCACATGCCACACTTTGACTTGTTCAGATCAAACTTACCTTAGTAGCCATTAATCATTCCGCCGGGCGGAACGATCACCCACTGGATCTGTGTGATGCTGAAATGCAATCCAAAAGCGGATTAGACCAAAATAGTCCACGTCTTGAATATAAAAATTGTCAAAAATTCAGATATCACCTTTTTTTTTGTAAATCAAAGTATACTCACAATCCGCCCGTCATGGTGATAACGACATGGAGGACCGTGCTGTTAGGCAGGACGATGTCGAGCTCATAGACCTCCATGGTTATGTAACATTATGACATCACACACCCCCCCCTTTTATAGCAGCCCGGATCAAAATTTTGGCCACACAGGAAAGAAATTTTTTTTTTTCTCGCCCCGTCCCCATTTCGGCCCAAAAATTTAAATTTCCCTTCAATCAGCATCAACAGAGTTCTTTTTAGGATATTTGAGACAGGTAGGAGTCGACCTGAGCAGGTCATACCTGTATTAATCCCCATAACTTATCTGATTTTTCGCCATTACGGTGCAGCGCCAGCTCGCTACCACCACCTGGTGGAATTTAAATAAACTAACCATAGCGTCCCTGGATACAGGACCCGCGCTAAGCCAATTAAATCAATTGAGCTCTGTACTTAGGTTTTGCACGTTGACAAAATGATATTGATCTCACGTCCTTTCTCTGTATTAACCATGGCCTGTCTGCAACCCATAACAGACAAACTATAGGTCGATGAATTGTCTCCTCTTCCTGTTGTTTCCTCAACAGGCGTACCACCAACACAGCATCGTTTCCTTCAGTGCCAGAAGCCAAAACAAAGGAGAAAGGACCAGTACCATCAAGTCCAGAAACAACTAACACCAAAACAACATGGCAACTTATAAACCAATAGCTTCCTCGCCATGGAACTTTTCAGGCCACAAATGACAATATCACCATAAGGAACATCAGAACCTATTTCCCAGCAGTATACACCCAAATTGACACTTCAAGAAACACAAATAGACATTTTTCAAAACGAATTTTTGTATAACCATATTTTAAATCCAAATCGCTGAGACACAATTGTGACGTTAAATTTTTGATGAATTTTATGAGAGACACACCAAAAATATCCCTCTGGCTTGCCATTCTAGGTGCTATAAAATTCATCACCTTTTACCACTGTTTTTCAAGCTCAACTATGACATGTATTTATGAGTTTTAGTCAAATTAGTTATCCATAATCAACAGGTTGTATACATAACATTTTTGTATATTTTCATGAAAATTACCATGTTTCTAGTCAACAATAACACTGAATACCACCTTGACTTATACCTTATACCCGACTGTGTAGCAGACGCTACACAACTTCACTTATGAGCCTTGGTAATGTGGAGCCAAAGACTCATCACCCTCGTGTTGATTGTTGACCCCACAATACCAAGAATCACCAAACTTGGTTAATTTTCATCTGGATATATTTCATTGCGTATTATTGTATAAAACCAACATGTTATCAAATCAGAAAAATTTTCATTTTCCCACGATAACATACCGGTACATATATATTTTAAGCATTGTACATATCCCGGCATTTAAAACCTGTATATATACATTAAGTCACTTGATCCACACAAAAACTTTATTTTTGTAATTCCATAAAGGAACCCCTTTTTTATACTGCATATAATGTCAAACCCATCAGGTTTTTCACAAAACCCAGTATTTGTATCATAATACCCATAATTGTCAATGGACTTGGCAAAGCCTCATCTTTTCTACTTATTTTTCTCCCTTTACACTCGTGCAGAGACGAGTAGGAATGTGGGGATTTGTCAATGGACCATTCTGGGTATTATTATTATTTTTCATATTTACTAAATTCTTCGCCATATAAAGCCTAAGCTCTGCCCATGATCCACACTCAACAATCTCCTGTATTCCTCAATAGGAACCAGGATCCTTTAGTCATCACAAACACACTTCCTCCGTTAGACTCTGTGACATAAGGTACAAGGATGTAATAACATTCCAACCTTATCTACTCAGTCCAACTGGAGGAAGTGCGATCCACCTGTGGTGCCATATTTGGAATGAGAGGATATTTCACAATCTCCTCTCAATCCTCATTAACATAATCTACCCACAGGTGGCACTCTCTCTGTATGACATGTGTCACTATTCTATTGAGCCACATGTGCAGAACATTTCACAACACTGTGAGCTGCTCTAGCTCTTAGTATATAAGGTAGCTTGAGCAGCTCCCAATCATCTATTCTAAGCTATCTATTCTAACATCATCTCTCCCAACTTACACCTTACACCTATACCTAGAACCTACGACAGGTTGAGCTATAGGATCGGAGGCAGAGCTTAGATCTAGGCGAGTGTTATCATTGTTACCACCTTTATGAAACACTCATGTCAGCTATGCAATAAAAGGATCAACTGAACTTCCCTGGATTCCGTGTACATTCACTTCACCACATGTAACTGTCCGTTGACAGAATGCACCCAAGCTGGGTGACTTTTCTGAGTTACTCGCCCAACAGGTCAGTGTTCTATCTGCTGAAATCAAAAACAGTGGACAGGAGCAAAACAACCTGCTTGCCAGAGTAAACCAGAGATTAGACGACATGGATTGCTGGAGGGAACGAATGGAGAGTGAGAATACTCATAACTCTAGAAGGGCAGAAGAGGCCAACATGGATGTCCTCAGGAGGTTTGAAGAGTTCACATATCAAATGACGGACAACTCGGCAGAAACATGGATGCTATGAAGACAGACATTTATAGGGCCATACAAAGCCAGTCAGCCACTACTGATACCACAGCAATCAAACAGACAACCTCCAGCACCAGACAATGCCCAAATCCCCTCCACCATACACCGCCATACCCTACAGCACCAAGCTACAGCTCAATCCAGCCCACTTCACAAGCCGCGCAGTATCAAACACTGAGCGCTAGTGCAGTAAATTCACACTAGATGGCAGCAGGAGTAAACACCCAGTTGCTGAACCCGAGCCGAGCTGCCTTAGGTCAGGTGTTCAACTGTGTTTATACATCTCTAGCACAGGTGCCAAGTCACCTCAGCCAAACACAGTCACCTTATGTCCCAGGATATCCCCAGCTAGTGCACTCCACACCTGTGATGCCTAACTTAGGACAATCCGCCTTTAGCCAACACACAAGGCCCTTAGGCATGGTGGATAATGATAAACTCACATCTGCTCAGTTGGGCTCATTCAACAAGCCTGACCCCTTTGACAAGGCCTCTCCATACAGATCTGCAGGGAAGTTCCTGACTGAATTCAAGTTCTTCATCAGAAATGTCCACCCCAAGAGGCCCGACCTAGATGCCCCATGTATGTACACCTTCCTCAAAGGTAGAGCAGCTCAGTGGTTCTTCACTAACATAATGGACAAGCCAATTATGCAGGACACAAATGCTGTATATGAAGCTTTCCTGGCTAGATTCTGCACCCCAGACCCTACCACCCTTCTCAAAGGTTACAGGAGCAGAAAACAACAACCCAGTGAATCCACAGAAGACTACCTGGCGGACATGACCCTGCTACTGTCCATCAGCAGTCTAGATGAGGCATCACAAATTGATTACCTAATCAATGGCCTCAGACCTGAGCTGAAATATTTTGTCCTCGCCAAAGCACCAAAAACACTACTGAAACCTGAGGAAATTGCTCTTGAGCAAGAATTGAGCATTCAAGCAGTAAAACTTGCCCAGGCCCAAGACAGCTCAGCTGAGTTATGTGCAGTAGGCTACAACAACAACAGCCACAGGGATAACAGATCCAGAAGGGACAAGTTCCACAATGACCACAAAAAGGAAAATAGGCTGCCCAGTGGAAATTACAACAAGCAGTATGAGAACAAATACAAGAATGGTTTCCAAAGGAACTCTAGATCTTTTGACAGACCAACCTCCAGGGATAAAAGGTCTAGCTCAAGGGACAGATCTGACTCAGCTCGCCAGGGAGGAACAAGTCCAGGGATAGATCCGACCAGAGATCCAGGTCATCAGACAGCAGCAAAAGCTTTGTTTTCATACCTGTGTATGGGCACCAAAATAATTCCCGCAATGTTTCCTTTATGGTACCAGCAGACTTCACAATCCCCGACAACTTGGTACAGCAGTCACTAAACAAATCGAGGGACCCTACCCCTGGCAGAAAGGATAGCAAAATCTATACAGGGTCTCAGTCTGATGCTGACAGTGACAGCCCCAAGAACAGTCATGATGATTAGGATTCAGGGTGAGGAACTACAGCACCTAAAGTCCCTGTCCCCACCATAAAGTTCCCAACCAAACAACTGCCCCCACTACTTCTCATTCAAATCCTGAAGCAGAAGCAAACTCAGTTGACTCTCACACCTCCAGTACCCATTACAAAAAAAAACATGTGGAATACGATGAGGACCAGGACTCTTGCACTGACGATGATGAAGGCGAATACGAGGACCACGGCCGGAGAACTTCAATCCTGAAGCTGAAGATCAAGTCTGATCAATATGGGCAGCAAGGTAAGGCCACTTTTATTAATATGGAATTGACAAAAGGTGCAGTATCTGTTGACATAGATAACCACTTGTATAGAGCTCTTGTTGATTCTGGTGCCTCCCTGTCTTTTATTAGCCAAAAAATGGCTGATAGAATAGCAAACACACCCAATTTCAGACATGGTAGACACTCTAGACTCACAGTGTTACTGGCTGATAAAACCCCAGTTCAGGTAAGTCACTCAATGACCATAGACTTCCTCATCAACGGCAAGGAGTTTAGAACCAGGTTCCATGTGGTTCCTGATTAAAATCACCCACTCATTCTAGGTGTAAATTTCATGACTAAATCCATACCATCCAACACTGAAGCCACCTTCAATGCTATAGTAACAGGAAGCAACAGTTTGGTGGGATAAACTGGAATAACTGAGAGTGCAGGTACTACATTACCGGTATTAATAAAACACGCCATTGTTAAACCAAGGTCAGCGCTTAAAATTATCCCAGTTACTGTAGCTAACCCAAATGATTTCCCAATCAAAGTCAAGAGACACATGAATCTTGGTATATTTAGGCCGTTTGACATCAAACATGCTGTCCCCATTGGTTCACTCAACAACCAGCACTCACTCAACAATCTCACCTTAGAAAAAGATTTATTCCCAATAAATTGTGGGAAGGATCCTATGGATCAACTCCCAAAAGGGGATGAACCCATGAAATACACGATCTGTGAGAAACTCAGCGATACTCAAAAACAACAGATCAGAGACATAGTTGAATCAAACAGGCAGGCTTTTGTCTTGAATGCAAGTGCTATAGGTCTGAATGTAGAAAATAAAGTTAAATTAGAATTAATCCCAGACTTCAAGTCATGCAACCTGACCATCCTATAGAATGTCCCCACACAAAGAAATCTTTCAAAAAAGAACTCTTAAAAAAACACCTTGAACAGGGCATCATTGAAGAGTGCACCAAACCTTGTGAATGGAACTCATAAACCACAGGGAGACAGATCAGTAGCATCTGGGTGGAGAATTGTTGTGGATTACAGATGGGTTAATGAAAATCCTTTTCATACTCTTTCCCCAGAGCGGACGACCTAATGCAACAAATAGGCAGAACAGGCACAAAATATTTCTCAAAATTAGACGTTTACAGTGCTTATCACCAGATTCCCCTGGCAGAAGAATCCAGGCCACTGACAACCTTCTCAGCCAATGGCACGAGATACATGGCTAAAGTTCTTCCAATGGGACTCAAAACTTCAAGTCTATCCTTTATGAATGTAATGGAACAGTTGCTCATGAAATGCAAATACAGAAACCCTGTAGCATATGTGAATGACATAGCTATTTACAGCCTATCATGGGAAAGGCATCTGCAAGACCTAGATGAAGTTTTGAAACTCTTCATCAAGGAAAACATAAAACTGAAATCAGAAAAATGTGAATTTGGTACTACCAAAATGGAATTCTTAGGTTTTAACGTAGACATGGCCTATCACCGTCACCAGACAAGTCAAAACCTTCCCTCCACCCAAGAAAATCCATTCATGGATCTGAGATGTTTCAATGGGATGGCACAGTTCTACAAAAGATTCATTAGAAGCTTTGCCCACATCATGAAACCACTCTATGAAGTGACCAAGGGCACCTTCAAATGGACCACTGAGTGTCAGAGAGCTTTTGAAAAAATCAAATCAGCTATCTGTACTGAGGCTGTGCTCAAATTCCCAGACTATACCAGGCCTTTCATCATCTTCACAGACTCAAGCAACTACAGTTTAGGAGCTGTGATCACACAGGTTGATGATTATGGTTATAGACCAATAGAATTTGCAGGGAGAGGCTTAACACCTCAAGAATCCAGATATATGATAACTGACAAAGTACTATTAGGAATAGTTTTTGCAGTAAAAAAGTTCCGCCGTTATGTGGATGGAACTCACTTCAAAGTGTACTCAGACCACACTGCCCTAGTCTCTTTGTTTAACAAGAAAGAAAACATAACAAATGGGACACTGGCCAGGTGGGTTGATACTGTCATGTCATATGATTTTGAAGTCAGGTACCTGCAAGGCAGAGCCAATATAGTGGCAGACTTTCTCTCTAGGAAAAAATACCCCCCAAGCTCTAATGACCCAATTCCTATTAGAACCCAAGGAAGAATCATACTTCCACCAAAGTCAGTTAAATTCTCGGATATCACCATGACAAATATCTTTAAATCTAACGACCCAATTCCAAACAATCCTTTCCTCATGGGACCACCAAGGTCTATTCTCAAAGGAGGACAGATTTGGGGTAGCACCAGCAAGATATCAAGGGGTATTATTACCAAGAAGGGCAGCTCTGAGAGAGAGCATTAATGCAATTTTCTCTGAACCTGAGATGTGTGTACTAACACGCTCAAAGGCTCAGAAGGCCAAGCCTGACACACCTCCTGCACCCAGCAAACCACAAAGGAGTAGACACACACACCCCAAAAGGTCAAGGCCACCAAACCAAAACCTAGGGGTCGACCACCCAAATCTAGGTCAGCTAAAGTATCAGTGAAGGTAGCAAACGCCAGGAGGGCCAAGCAATCCACAAACTACAACCCATGGCTGAAAGAGCCATCTCCCAGCTATTTAAACATCACTCCCTAACACCATCTAGGGATTCATTGATACAGGCACAGCATGAGGACATGTTTGCCCTCTCCATGCTGCAATACATCACAAAGGGTGATTTACCAGATGACTTAGGCCTTAGCAAACAAATACTGCTAAATCATGACCAATTCATAATTCTGGATAAAGTCTTATTCAGAATCACCAAGTCCACCTTTGGTGACAGTCTGGAACCTACACTACAAATTGTAATACCATAGAAATGGGCTGACTCATTAATAGAGGCCACCCAATGGGGGACACCTCGGTCCAACAAAAACCTATGCAGCCATCAGGTCCAGGTATCACTGGAACACAATGTTTAAACAAGTTTTTGACTATATTGTGGAACATGCCATACCTGCCTCATGACCAAAAAGAGACCCAAACACCTGAAAACCCCAATGACATTGAGAGATCCTGTATTAACAGCCTACACTCACTTGACCATGGACACAATCGGCCCTTTTACACCTGCTGTAGATGGTTCCCTATACAACCATGTTGTCACAGATCATGCCACTAGACACATAACTGTGTGGTCAACAAAAGAAAATACTAGTGCTGAGGTAGCACTAGGATTTTTCCAAGGAGTAATCTGTATTAATGGCACCCCTTCAGTCCTGAATACAGACAACGCCCAACAGTATGTCTCCAAATACTTCACAGCCTTTTGTGAAAAGTTTGGCATAAAACACTGGAGTAGATCTCAGGGCCTCTGTGAGCGCCAACATCAAACAATAGAGTTGTCTCTATGAGCTTTCGTCTCCAAATCACAAAAACACTGGTCAACCTTCCTACAAGCAGTGGCATTCAGCATCAACAATACTGTGTGCGGTGTATTGGGATATTCACCAAACCTTTTGGTATTTGGAAAGCAGACACACCTTCCCACACAATCAGCCCTATCTTTGGTTACATCAACCACAGATCTAACAGACAATGAGAGTTTAACAACCTTCCTACTCAGTCTGAGGGATGACATCCAATTGAAGGCTGCTGAAAGTATGGTTAAATACCATAAAAAGATGAAGGCTAGACACAATGCCACAGCTTCTCAAAACACTTACAACACTGGTCAGCTTGTGTATCTATACATACCGAACCTACTGAGTATTGAAAAGGCTACAGGATGGTAAAGTACTAAAAAAGTCAGTACATGTATCTAGGCTGAGAAGGCCAATCACTAGAGCGAGCGCCAAAGCTGTCATTAAAAGACTGCAGTCTGGCCCCATAAGCTCACTCTATAACCTGGACCTAGACAACACAGACATACAAAACACCACCCAGACACTTGTAATGGTTTTGTTTGACCAATTCGGTGGTTCAGGCCTTACGGATTAGGAAAGAAGGAGTAGGGCAGTGATTCAAGTGTATGCCAACAGTTTTATTGAGGATACTTTACGGCTACCCGGAAGGTGGTGGGGCAGCTAATCTCGATTACAGTACATCTATGAGCTCGGAGGCCTGGAGGGCCTCTGACGTAGCGGCTGTGCCACGGTCTTTATATATGGACCCTGGTGTTTGTCGCCAGTATCCCACAGGCCCGGATCGGTGCTGCCACCTACTCGGAACCTTAGGAACACCCAGCGACTGGACTCAACCGCCACGCCAGACGGCACCTACAAGAATATAATAGTATTATACCTCTACACTACTCCCCCACACATTAGGCAGGAGTTATAACTATTATAGTATATATTATATAGGGATAACATTACATTATGTCTTACCCTAATAATAGAGGTATAACCATAGATATACAACAACATTTTTAAAGTATCATATGAGAAATATTTAACATACTCGATAGTATTAATAGTTACGAATAATGATTAGGAAGGTCGATACAATTCGACAATGTGGCTAATAACAGATATATGAAACGGATCTGTTTAAGCGTTGAATAAACCACATGTTATTACAATAATGAGTTCGTTCTTATAACAAACATGATATGTATTTAGTCTTGATAAAGACTTTGAACATAACCATACTATCTAATGATACTTTTAGTTAGATTATTTTTCTATAGTAGAAATATTTGACACGATACTGTTTTAGTTTTATACACTTGAAAAATTACAAATATTTTACAATCTCATGCATCTAAATAACTATCACCAGCACCAGATAAATATTATTATACAATGATATGTCATAGATAGATAATTATGACAATCTGGTGTAATATAACCTATATCGGATCATATCAAATATTTTTACAAGTAAATATAGATCCGGTATTTTATAAACCCGTAAGACAATTATAATGGTACATTAGTACAGGTATAACATGATAGTTATATGAACATTTGAATAGTGATATACACAATTCGCATGAGAACATTTATACAAAATAAAATGAGATCGTTGTGCATAGTCTAGGAGTATGTCCAGTGTGGTGTGCAGAAGGAAGTGTGGTCAGCTAACCACTGGGTGGAATTGCTATTGTCTATTGGATCCTAGATGTAGAGATATATAAATACACGGTATTTGATAAGGGGCAGCTACCCACAATCCTCTAGGTGTGCTTTTGTTTGCTGAAATAATCCAAATGGTGTAAATAAGTAATCTGGATGTCAATATGTAGTGATAGTAGTCCTTATTGGTGTAATTGACAAAGTGATAGTCCAAAAAGTAAATCCGGAAGTAGATAGGTAACAGTAGTAAGTCCATCCGGTAAGTAAAACAGGAACATGTAACATCAGGCATCAGGTAACAGGTACGTATCCGCATCCGGCAGTATTCCTAGCAGCACAACTACTATTCAGATTTGTAGGGAGTTCATAATCCGAAACAGAAACATCAGGAGATAGGTGTCATGCTATATCCTGATAAGGCTAACTCTGGTTATAAAAGAACCTGGAACACATAGAATAGACTTAGTTATTTGTATAGGAACATCAGGAGGTAGATATTCTACCTTCTGCAAACACTAAGTCTGGTTGTAAAATGAGACAGTAGAAAAAAATTATGAGGGAAACCCGGAACACACTAAGTGGATTTCTTAGTATGTTTCTTCCTTAGAAGGTCTAGGACCGACTCAAGAGTGCCATCCCATTCGTCAATGTTGACCCCGAACACCCTCATGAACTTAGTGTTCAGATTGGTGTTTTGGGTGATCTCCTCCTTTACACACTTTTCTAGAACATGTACGTCCATGGCTGCCTGTTCTTTCGCAGTTATAGCTTCCTCCTCATGAGCTTTCTCTTCGTCTCGGATTACGGATTCTAGGCGTTCCTTCTCAGCATTGCCTACTTCCTTCATACACATGAGAGTGTCATTCAGAAGACCCTGCTGGAATTCTGTAGCTCTCTCCTTGACACATTTCTCCCAATGGGTGTAGATGGCATTCTGCACATCAGCCTCCCCTTGGCGTCACTTCTCAAACTAGATATCAGCTTTACCGGTTTTGATGGTAATCGCATCCTTCGGTTTGACAGGTAGTGCAACACTCTTAGGGGGTGTTGTCACTACAGGAGCAGTATTTCCGGATGTTGGGCTTCCGGACATACCCGTAGGTCCCATAGGGACACAGTAACCGCGTGGGGGGTTCTGTTTCAACCCCATCTGCATGTACACCTGTACCTGCTCAGGAGACATGACACCTGGAACTCTGGCTGCTGCAGGTGCTAGGGCCTTTTTGGGTACAAGACGACCCCCTTTCCCAACGACCAAGGTCTGCCTTTCGGGTCCAGGACTTTGTGACATTGACGGGAAACTGTCTTTATCCAGCTTCCCCGGTTTAGCTGATGCTGGAGCGTAGCCGGCAGGGCCAGGTTTCTTGAATACAGGAGTACTCTGGCTCTGTTCGTGTGGGTGACGTGCCAGGGGGGATCTCGAACGATCATCCGCCCTGGACTGGGTACTAGGTTTACTCTGACCATTACCTTGGCTCCGGGTTCGGCCTTTCTAGCAGGAAAAGCCTTACCCGAGGTGCATGGGGTTTCCGGATCCTAACATTTTCCGGTAGAGCCACTAGGGGTATCCAAAACTCTAGCATCTAGTTTCAAATCGGGAATCGGGGGAGCGGTTACCGTCTCCTCAATTGGTGCTTTATTGCAAGCCTCATCCTCACCTGCCATACAACGTTGGATAATCATATTGAGAGCTGCGTAAAGGTCCAGTTCTAGGAGGGAGGAGTTCCTGACCTGGGTAACTTCGGCTTCTACTATATAGTAATCGTCGTCCCACTTTTCGAATGAAGAAGCAGCTTCTCTGAACTCCCTCATAGTATGAAGGTCATGCTGGATAGTTCTAGGGTGAGGGTAAGTTTGGCCTCGGGAATCCGAAACACAACCCACAAAGTTAACATTGTCACGTGTTACGTGCCACTGAGACCTATCAGGCTTGGGATAGGCACCCAGCTCGAAGGCTCTGTTCGCTTCGTAAACCGACTCTCAGAAGGAAATATCTACCATGAGTCCTCGCTGGAACCAAGTCCAGTCCATAAGCCACTCCAGTGGCTTCCTCTTGAGTTGGAGCGGGTGCATCACATCCTCGATAGGGTCTCGTACCTTAGGATCCAATTTAACTGGAGATCCATCAGAGTGCATTGTCTGTGCCTGTAGCTCCGGATGTAGTACAGGTACCTTCCATCGTAGAACGCTGGGAACAGGTTATCCTGGATCAGTTCCCTCTCCCTTTGGATCCGTCTACCTAGGTAGTTTCAGATCCAGTTGCACCTAGCTGTACTTCTACTGGCTTCCCAGCATCTCCAGATCCCTCGGCAGGAAGTAGTGAAACTGGCTTTTCTGGCTCATTCAAAGAAAAAGAAGCCAGGTTGTCCTCGAATCCCTGATCGGCGGATTCATCCACATCCATCAGGTCATTATCTGCCTGTGTTACAGGTGATAATGCTTCTGGAAAAGCATCTGCAGACGGAGTCAGCTTATCCGGGTCACTAGATAGCTTGGCTACGGTTACAGATTCCTCAGCCATGACTGAAGGAATCTACATGGGAGTCCAACGCTCCTTTTCCTGACTTAACGGCGTCAGGGGCCGACACAGATTGGAGCCGCCTTCCTAAGAATCGGCTCTGTGGGTGGGGGGCGAACTGTTTAGAGGTAAAAACCTGCAGACAGAGGACCGCTTGTCCGCCTCGATCCTTACCAAAAAACAATATGGCGACATGCCAGCTTCCGTGACGTCATTTCCACGCTTGCGAGCGGGGTCACGAGAGGTCAGTCGAGACTGGATGTGGTGACGTCATGCGGCAAAGCCCGTGCTACGGACGGAACATAAACAAATTGAATGTTTTTAGTTAATTATCGATCATGCTGTCAACTCGTCTAGGGATTTAAGTGGAGTTTATGGAAAGCTTAAGCAAATCCACCGGATTATCCGTCCACTACCCAATGGTACATCATACAGCGATGACAATCAGACCTTTCGGGTCAGTTGTTATCCATTATATTTTAAATGTAAATCATTACACTCGTTGTGTATACAGGTTAGGTCACTGCAGTCCTCTGGGCAATTCGAGGGCTGCGACAGACGACTATCCCTTCTTTTGACAGTTCCTTTTCGGACCTGACAATTCGAGGAGCCTTCTCTTGGCCTTTGAAACACCCTTCCTCTTCTTATTGTCTTCACCTGACGAGACTTTTTTAACACCACCACGCTTAGTCTGTGTTAGCGCTGGTGGTAATGATTTAGATACCTTCCTAGGCCTACCCCTGCCTCTCTTTGGTATCGGGTTCTTCTCCTGGTTCACTATTCGATTCAGATTCAGAATCTTATCGAATCCTTCACCATACATTTCTGTGGAGGTCTCCCTCCTAGACCATTTTCTTAGTCTAGCCACATTTGACTTGTACAGTCGTTCAAGATCTGATTTAATGATTACTGTACAATCACTAATAACCTGGGTTATTGTAAAAGGTCCATCCCAATTAGACGCTAATTTTACATGTCTAAGTGGTTCGTGCAATCTTGAATTTTCTAGTTTTCAGATCTGTATCATAACCTACTTTTTGCCATTCGGCACTTTTCTCTAAATCAATCCACACAGAATTATATGCTTTCTTGAATCTGTCCCGTAAAGATTCAACGAAAACTACATGGCAAGGTAGTTCCGGATCCATACCTACAACTTCGAATACTAAGTCTGCAGGCATTATTAAATCCTCTCCAAACAGGTTGGGAGAACAGTTAGTACTCGAATGTACCGTACTGTTATAAACATGTGTCACGAAATGGCACTGCTCATCCCAGTCGTCCATGTTCTCATTTACAAGTGACTTCAGGACCTGAATGAGGGTTCTATTGAACCTTTCAACTTATCCATCACTCTGAGATCTGTATGGGTTGGTTCAGGTTTTGCAAATAGCTAAGTATTTGCACATTCCTTGCCAGAGATTTGATTCGAATTCTCTACCTTGGTCACTGTGTAGCATAAGTGGTACACCAAAGGACAGTACCCAACCTTTTACAAAGGCTTCGGCACAAGTGACTGCTTTGTGATCCGGTAGTGGGAAAACTTTAGTATACTTCATATAGTAATCACACACTACCATCATACAGGTATTGTCATTAGCGGTTGTGTTAAACCAACTAATGATATCTACTCGGATTCTCGCGAATCTTACTCCGAAAAGTTCCTGAGATAGGGGAAGTTTGCCCATCCCGGGTCCGGGTTTGTTTTTACAACAGTCCAGACAGGTGGTTACCCATCTTTGCAAATCTCGTGACATATATAGGGCCATTCGCTTGTTGCCATGGCAACACATTTCTATGAGAACCCTTATTTAGGCCTTGTTTTGCATTCAAAACATTCCATTTACCTTCCAAATATAGTGAAAATAGAACATTTTTGAGAATTATCTTTTTCTGTGTAAAAAAGTACCTAAGACCAGTTTTTGGCCTATTTCTCAGATTTATAGCCTTTGTATCTCCCCTAGTGGCCAAACCCAGTACTAAACATCCCGCAGGGAGGGACCTTTCTCCTTATCTGCCCACATCTTTTAGCTTGGTAGTTATTCCAATTAATTATCAAAATGTCTATATAGAACAATTAGGGACATACTAACATACAATTAGCCAATAGAGAATGTTAATAGTTTGAAGAAGCATTGTCAGACCGTATGAGCTCAAATATAACCACATTTTGAGGCCTAATTGTGCCAGTTTCCAAAGATATCAATCTGTTTTTTCAAAAGGTGCTATCTTAATATAGACAAGTTGCACACCCTAATATCGGCGTTGCCCTATTTGTGTTATATTAGGTTCTGAAAAAGATTGATATATTAGAAAATTGGCACTTTTATATTAATTATACTAAGCGCTAATAGCTCTACTAAATATTTAAAAGTTTTGAAACAGCTCCCAGATGCCTGCAACATTTCAGATGTTTGAGGTTGATATTTTAGTATAGAAAAAAAAATGTATAAAGAATTTTAGATGATTATTTCTTAGTTTTCCTTATTGGTAAAGGTGTGCCCTATCCCAAAGCATCCATTTTTGTTGGTGTTTTGTTGAGATACATAGGGTATAAACCCCATTTATGAGTCCCCCAAAATAATCTTCAGATGTTTGGCCAATACTGAACTGACATGTGTGCTAGCACAGGCTCAGATAGATCTCGAACTGAACTCTTTTTGATAGAGCAACTTAAGGAACATTAATGCTCCACTATTGAAACAGGGCCCTGTAGTGACCAAATCGATTACTTTTCTTATAGTAGTCATTTCATGTTATAACTGACAGGATTGAGGAACCTTCAGAATTCATCTCATATGCGTGATATGGGGAAAGGTTCTTGCATGCAGGTGTGTGGTAGAGCTTGAATTCATCCTATGTACTCATATTAAATTATGAAATGAATTCCTGCCAAATTCAAGGTGATACTAATGAACTCGTTGTTATGCCATGATCACCGCATGAGGTCAAGGTAACACTAGGTGACAATTTAGTAGAAACAAGCTGGTTGGGTATTGATTTGGATAAAATTGGAATTAAGGCATTTCCTCCTACATCATATCAAACTTGAGGCACTACATCTCCAATCCCGACACTGGTATTTACACACATTTAGCTCAGGGAAAAGGTTAAAATCGTAACAATTTCATGACAATGGTCGAAATTTTAGAAAAAGAAGCACAACTCAATAATTGAAATGTAGAGGGGCTGGGATTTCAACTCCTTGTGCATGTTTGGATGGACATCAGCCTTAGCTCATTGTCATTATACACAACTCACATTTCATGTACAGAGCATTTCACTGTTTGTATTGTAGGTTTTTATATAGGGCCATTCCTCACATACATACAACGGCTAACTTCGAGTCATGACACAATTGTTATAGGAATTGCACTGGAATTTGCTGTCACTGTACTGAGTTGGGTCATAGTACCATAAGAAATAAGTTTCTTTATGCGGGTACAAGGAAAATCTTTTAAGAGCAGGATGATGAGGCACGGTTCTGATTTGATGTTGTTTACATCCATATTTTATTCACCAAGATACTGCCCTTCTCATTATCAAAGTGATTTTTGCCCTTCTCATTATCAAAGTGATTTCATCAGAGCTGTTGGTATGCCTACATTGTAAACATGAGATTCAAGGGGGCACGGGGAGTGTGTTTATCAATAGCTCTGTGTATATTTATACCAAATCTATATGATTGGGAGGGCGGGCAGTAGAGCTAGGGTAGGGAGGTCTTAGATCTATGAGCTGCTGGCCTGGAAGAGAGGAGGAGTGTATGTATGTGGGGGAGGGGGCACACATCACAGTATAAATAACAACATAGCAGTCTAACAACAACAGAGATTGCAGGGTCTTGTGATGTGAAAATCAAACTTATCTGGTATTGAATTGCAGAGACTCACACAATTAATGTGAAAGTCTGCAATATCTACATTAGAGCAACTTTATTTAGTAAACAAAAACATCTTTTACCAACAAAAGCATGCCTGGGATCTCACACAAAACTTCCCCACATAGACAAATAGGTCTGGGATTCGACCTTATAAAGAACCCTACCTAGCAAATAATGCAGGGACATTCATTGTAAACATTATTACTGTTGCTGCACTGACAGAAAATATGTCAGCGCAATAATTATCAAAGACCACAGATAGATATATGGTACAATTTGTGCTGATAAATGGGTCCTATCAAATGAAGCGTAAAGACTAGCGGGTTGCACAACGCCCCCATTGATCCATATCAAAGCATTATATGTAGAGAGAGACAACAGTCATTCTACAAACCATTGTCGTATCTAGCTATGGATATGAACTGGATAACTGAGTATAGCTCTATTGTACAAAGGTACATGCTGGTTAGATGGTAGCTCATCAAGTAGCTATTGTTAATGCTGTCAGGTGGTAGGATGTGGTACTACTGCATATACATGTACTACAGTGTAGTGGGCGATAATGGGTGACACATGTAATATAATGTACACTATAGGAATAAAGTTAAAGCAGTCGGTTGACTTCTCTACTTAGGCCAAGAAAAGTAAAAGCTGTGTTTCCAGTAACATAGCTCAAAGTGTTAGGGTCGGTAAGTCGGATTTTCCTTTTTTTTTTCTTTTTTTTTCTTTTTACATTTATATAGGAAATGTTAGGGCACATATCAATGGATGTATCAAATTCTTTGATTTCATTGTAAAATAATGATGAGAAAATTATAAGAGAGGGGAAGAACATGAAAAGGATACATGAAAAATCCTCAAAAAGTAATGAAAATTTCTTTAAAATAAGAAAAGATGAGACAAAATTCTTCAAAATCACAAAAAAAAAGTTTTTTTTGCCCCTGTTTTGCTAGGGTCGGTCGGGTTACTGGAAACACACCTTTTTTATTTGGCCTTATCACACCATTACCCCCTACCATGGTATGTGGAGGTAGGTAACAAATGCTTGGTAAGCTATCCTCAAAGAATTCACAATATCTTTCATCAGCCTACCGTATAAGCCCGCATGTATGCAGGTGGCAGCTTATAGTAGGCACTTTCATAAAAATTGCAGAACAGGTAAATTAGGAAGGTATTATTTCAGACATATAGATATGTTTGAGATATTTTCAGGTCTTTTTGAAATGTCTTCCTATCTTATCTTGTTCCGGAGATATTGTGATCAACGTATCTCCAATGGTTAACATGGATCAGAAATTGTGTTCACAAAGTACCAAGGGCCAGGTTACTTCTTCAAAACTCAACTGTTTATCTTTATTTTTCTGTGAAGGTTTTTGTTGTGTTGTACACTACTATTCAGATTAATTGACTTCATTGAGCTACAGGAAAGCTATTAAAAGGGTTTATCAACAACACAATAAGCAATTACTATACTTGTCAAATATTTTCAAATCACACTCCTTCATACTTTTTCAATCACATTAAGGCAAAAGATATTTTCATGCCAATAGTATGGGAAGATTTCTTAGTTTCCTCTATGCATAGGTCCATCCATCTTGACTGTCATTCTCTTGTAGTTGAAATGAGCCCCCAACCACTCTTCTATGTTGAGAAATAAGGTCAGGAGAGGTCAGTGAGTAAGGGCCCCTTCAACAGGCCCTCTGCCTAGAGCCTTGTATTGCATTACAAAAAAACAGGACCTTAATTCGCATGACCACTGCAGTGCAGCCAGTTGCTGGGTTATGTAAGTGCCTACATATAAACCATTTCAGACAGCTGATGCTGCTTATAGAACATTGTTGAACGGAGGGGTGCGGCTCATACACAGGGATTAAATATAGACTATAGAGCAAGAAATTGGTACCTTTTTGGATTGTAGTAGTTACTTCACAAACTCAGGGTGTAGCTTGTATGCAGGTGCGGCTCATACAAGTCTTTATGGTATTTATATATGGCCATTTATGCAGCAGGAAGACATCCATTACATCGTACCTACAATAATCCTACTCCTCCAAAATGCCATAATCCTATTCCCTCTGGAGGTAGGTACATAGATGATAATATGAATGTAATATATAATGAATAGACTTTCAGGGGATGATATAGGCATGACGCGAAGCGGAGTGCCTATATAAAGCCCCTGAAAGGCATGAGTTCAAGTCTATTCATTACACATTGCGTTTATAGCATGGATTCCACCATTAATTATATCTATTTACCTTTAGAATTGATAGAATCCATTGATTCCTGTTGCAAGTCAACGAGAGGGTCCTCCGCCATATTGGTTTCATGTTGATGTATAGCAAAGCTTCAACTCCCATTCTCGTAGGCCTACTACTAAGGATACGATGGGACAGGCCTGTGCCAGTTTAAAAGCTAGTACATTCTTTACACACCAGATGGAGCCACCTGTAGTATTGACAGAAGACACATGGGCAGTAGCTCACGTCGAAAGTTTGCTATTTATTCATATTAAATTTAGCCATGATATCAAGGAATCTACATGTCCGAGAGTTTGAACAGCATGTCTCCTCCAAATCATTTTGTCGTATTTGGTATATATGCTTCAAAAAAGGAGGAATTATATTCACAAAAAATCACTGTCAAGGTATGTCTGGTCCGCTGTCATTTTGGATTCTTGTATCCCGATCTATGGGAAATCGTTTTATCCACTTTAAGAACTCAAATCAGTGCCGAAACTCGATAACCATGCTATAACATAGGAGTAATCTCCACTGCTCCGTGCATGTACTAAATGACGACATTAAGGGAAATGCTAAAATATTCAATGATCTTATGGGGTAGAGGTGGTCATAGAGGTACATGTATATATCAATGGTTCTACCTATTGAAAGAAGTTGTAGATAGGCATTTGTATGTTTCACAAGACTCTAAGTCGCATACTTTCACACAACCCCCCCCCCATAAAAAAGACAAAAACAACTTTAAAAAACCCTGGGAGATAAGGGTATTGAGCCAGAAAATTAATGTAGCGATGAAACAGATATGATGACTGAAAGAATGCAAACCTAGAAAATCATTTCTATTTTGTGTCGCATTTGGACTTATACTTAACAAATGACAAGGAGAGTTTCGAGAAGTCCAAATACAATTAGTCCACTGCTCATACATTAGCCGTGCTGATCAAGGTCAGAAATTAAAGCAGCACTTTGACCATTCTTAAGTCTGCAACATCTGTACATCAATTGGGTTCCGACAATAAATGTCTCCCTTGGGTGGTTTAATCTTTACCTAAATCTTTGTGTGTCCTGTAAAAGTCTACTGTTCAATAGGATTGATTATGTAAGGTATCTTGAAGGTATGAAAGTCAAGAGTACCGACCTCAGAATATTTGCCTCCATACTTTGAGGCTTGATCGCAAGCATTGAATGCAGATGGTGTAAGGAGAATTGTCTGGTGCCATGTGAATGAGCATTAGTACTCATATATGACAGACTGTGAGTAGAGGAATTATACTTATGATATTTCAAACTATGCACTGCTGAAGCCTGAGACTTCGGCCGTGACTTCGAATGCTGACTAAAAATATGATGATATTAATTCTACATGATAAAGATTTCCTAGTGAGTTCTGTAATGTCACAAAAGATAAAGCAGTAATTAACTGATAAGTAGAAATTTTCTATTTGCGCATGTGGCATGAAATATGCATTATGAAATGGTGGAGTGATCATCCAATATAAAAGTCAGTTGGTTAAAAAATAGGGGGCGCTTATGTATGAACAGGCTTCCCAAAGATATAGAGAGCTAATATTTGTAGGTTTAAGTTAGTCTAGGTTACTTATATCATTAACTGATTTCATTGTATAGTCTGTAATTGTATTGGTAAATTCTACAAACTACTCATAACAATTTTCTCAATGTTGTCTGTCATTTGAATCATATGACCTAACAGGCCATGTGATGAATGTCTGTCCATGCACTTAGAGGGACACATGTCTATAAGACTGAACCACTGCCCTAAAAACTTAGCGCGCCGGCTCACTTCATTTTTGCACTTATTATCTGTATTTTCCTTTCATCTGAGGAATTGCTCATTTGTACAGGTGATATTATCTGACTATTGAAGTATACCAGTAACACTAGTTTATTATGAAATACTTAAACTACAATCAGCTTGGCAAGGTTAAAGATTTGAAAATGGTAGCGCTTAACTCTCAGAGTTTGAAGGATAAAATAAATAAGTTTCAACTTCTAGATTTTGAATTTGACTATGTGTCAGTTTCTGAAACCTGGTTGGATAATAGTATACATATGATTATGAAGTGGACATACCGGGATATAAGCTATATCGCCTTGATAGACCGAATGCAGTGAAACGCAGTGGTTGATGAGTTCTGTGTGGTAAAATTAAGGACATAGAGTGCATATATGTGTCTGCACTGAATTTCCCAATCAGAAATTTAGGCTTGTGTTTAGCATATATCGCCTCCCACAGGGAAATGTGTTACAATGTTATGAGACCTTAAACACTTTCTTGAAGACTGCTTGGGTGAAAAATAAGGAGCTATGGCTGTTGGGAGACCTAAATGTTGATGCATCCCGCCGGAATTGTCTCAAATATAAACATACATTACGGTTCATTAGGAAACGAAAATTGAGTTATCTCCAGACCCGACAGACTTATTTTCCTCCTTATGGCAAGTCTACCTTAGAACATATATATACAATGTGTCATCCAATGATATAATTAATGACATGAACGGAGACAATGCCCCTACCTTTGCGGTGAAAAAACAGATGAATATGAAACATCTAACATCCTTGGAAATTGCTGGTCAGTGTAAAGCAAGTTAATGTTTCAAATAAAGCTAGGTTCACACTGCATGTAAAGTATTTGAAAATTAAAAAGCGTAAGGCACTTAGGACTGCTCAAAAATATAGGGCTGGTAACTTTAATATTGCCCTGTCTGAAGTGAGGCAGATTAAGAAAGAAATTGCTTAAACCCTCACAGATAATGTCAGAAAAAAGTTCTTTCAGAGCTAGAGAAGGGGTGGTAGGGGTGATATGATTCCAAATACCTTTCTGCCAATAGCTGACCTAGAGTTTAGCCTATCAACCATTGTTTTACCGACTGCACTTAGATTAGTCCAGACAATTAAGGTTCACAATGCATCTGGCATTGAACATGTAAGGCCTATCGTTGTGAAGGATGTACTAACGGTGAGGCCTGATATACTTATGAACTTGATCAATAGCTCTATACTCAATGGCCAATTTCCTGATGTACTAAAGAAAGCATGTGTAGTTCCCCTCCCTAAAGCTGGTGACCTATCAAAAGTGACTAACTGGTGGCCGGTGAGTCAATTGAATTGTCTATCAAAGTTAGTGGAACAGATGGTACATACACAGCTAATGAACCACCTAGAGTCCAATATACAATGCTAGAAATATAACAGAGATGGCCACTACCTGTGCACTTGCCTGACAATTTATCACCCCAGAGATATCAGTAGGACAAGGTTGCACTAAGTATGTAAATGCCAAAAATTGCTACATAGGTGCAAAGAGCATCTGCTGTGTGCCATGTACCACATTTCCTCTAAGGCTGAAAACGTGACTCAACCACCAAGAGTGTTAAGAGGTCATGATAAGGTTCGCCTCAAAGTGGAAATTCCACATAGTGCACTATTTAGAAATAGTCCACTATATAGAGGCAACCATCTTTGGCAGGCACTAACTGCGGAGCAACAAAAATCCCATGATATCAATAGTTTTAGGGGATATATCAAATTGATCTAGATCCCTAGGTACAGATGCGCACATTAATATGCCATTGAAATTAATATTTACCTATTCTTCTATGTAATGTAATTTAACCTGACATATATGTAACATGTAATTTATAAATCTATTAATGGCTGGTGATTCATCAGTGAACAGTAGAAGTAGTTTATTTGGTGTGGTCAATACATCAACCAAACATGTGATTTGTGATATGTAGTTCCAAATAACACTGGAAGAGAAACTGTGTATGGAGTGGTGATGTTATCCTCCAACATGAGTAACAGTCAACAGAGAATAGTATTATCATATTGTCGATTTTGTTGCTGATAGAGTTAGTGTTTATCAAATCATGCCTAATTGCCTGCCATGTATCTTTCCAACTTAATTGTGTATTGAACTGGTTTATTAGTATGAGATATCTGTATTATCATTTTATATTGACCCTTATGAAAATAGCACAAGTATGTGTGTATCCTTTTTTTGGTCAATAAAAATCATTCCAACAACAATTTCTACGGTAAGGGTTTCATGCTGACATGTTCGGTGGTAGTCAATAGTCTGATTTCCTGACCACCAAAGCAAACTTAGTACACAATTTGGACAACACATTAATGATACCTCGAATTTAGCTTGTAAATAAATCTATTATATCGGCATCCTCATGCAGAGGGCAGCTTTAAACAGCAATAAAAGCACAAGCTTAGAGACCTATAAAGGATCCGAATGGTGGAGTTTGATAAATGCTATTTTATTTCTATGGATAGCATGGTCACAACATCGTGGTGTCACTGCTCATAACACTTTAAACACAGAGCTTATATAAATAATAATTATAATGCCGACATTCAGCCTAATTATAGACGCTGCAGGTAGGTTGAGGAATGATCTGCCCCGTGTTAAATGACTTGTTCCATGCATGGTAACAATCAATCCATTAAGCTGCGCATAGACGATGGAGTAGTCGCTACGAGATAGCTGATAGACACTCGACTCTCTATACATTGGGTCAGAAAATGATGAAGGTTGATGGAATATATCCATTTAAGAGCAGTTTTATCTTCCTGCTTAATTTATCATTAGTGCAGTATGGGTGTTATGTAAAGGGTATTACAGCCAATGATAAACCTATGATTAGAGCACAGACCATGCATGGGGTCTCCCTTGTGCGATGATAAAGTATGAGGTATGCATTGTCCATGATACTGTTTTGATAGCCCACACGTGAGATGCATTCTTCTTATAGGTAATTTCTATATGGTTGATGAACAATGAATTCCCCTAGAGGATTTATGGGGAGCGTATCTAATCATTCCTGTAAGGCTTTGCATAAAGCTCTCGATGAGTAGGCTTTCATTAATCATATACAGACTGGCTGCATTCGAGATATTGGACGGGAACACGAGGTTTATAATGAAATCCTTCAAAAAGTAAAAATGAATATAGTCATGCTTAGGGACTGTGGTACATTAACAATAATACTATAACAACAGGAGCTTATTTCAGTATAGCTGACCAGTGATCTGAAAAGCCAAAGTAATGCTCTTTTTCAATATAGGCCTAGAACATACTAAAGGAGATCACGACGTGCATTAGTATATTGGGACCTCTAGAGCCCTTTCATTTAATATAATGCTCCTCTCCCCTTTTTTGAGATACTCCAAACTGAATTCTCGATACAATGTATCAATGCAGCAAGGACAAACTTTGGTATTATAGTATCAGATGCAAAAAAAAAAAGATGGTCAGCCCCCAGTGGAGTGCATCAAAATCTTCTCTGACAAAATGGCATGGCCTTGGAAGTCAACTAAGGTTGACGCAGAGAGCACATTTTTTTTGTGATGCATGCATGTGCGTGACCATGACACAGATTTACTACACTACCTTAATACGATTTTACATTCTTTTAAATGCTATGTCACTTGGAGTCGATGAGGGTCGCAGTCATGTCACTGGCACTTTGACGTGTCATGGTATATGTCTGATTTGACAGACGTAACTGTTATATACCCCCCCCCCCCCGATAAAAACTAATGGTAAATACAAGTAATATTATCGTGAAGGTATTTTTCTTTTTATGATGCATATCTCAGTGTTTTTAACAATACTGAAATATGAAATATGAAATATTACATGAGAATTGTTATTTAAAATATACAAAACTGTAAATTCAGTGTTTTTAACAATACTGAAACATGAAATATAATGTATGATTTGTTACCTAATATTTATAAAACTGTTATTTCCTTTGCTAAAGTGCACAAATGCCAGTATTAAAAGTATCATGGCTGCCTATGAGACTACCTGAAAAGGTGTATGGTGGCCACCTGAGATTTGCATGTGTTATTAACAATACGTGCTTGAAAAATCATTCAAATACTTTATTGCAAATAAAGGAAATTGTTCTTAAAAAATATTGTAAACCAATAGTACCGAAAAGTAATACTCATTATCAAGTTTGTCTGAATTGGATTTGATGGTAGGATAAATACCCTAACGCCTAATTACCTCAACAGAGGAGATAAGACACCTTACATGTTAGCCAGGGAAAAGGCAAAAGGCTTCACGCTAACACCCAATGCATTATCATACTGATGATGCATAGCTTTTCTGTCTCCAATATAATACATGCATCATCATGCCCTTGCCATCTAGACTGCAAGGAGCTGTGCACAGATGTAGCTGAGTGATCCCTGACATGCATGACAGGTCACTTACATGTAGTAGATGGAGGACATAAAGGAGGTGGAGAAGTTATGTAGACATGACAGTTGACCTTGTTGTTGGGTGCCTCTGGGACTGTAATGTCACCGACCTGATGTCTACACTTGACTTTTACATACTTTTCCTATAGAATTACATGGTATTCAGGTGCACGGACATGTAGTTTGCGAACTATGTTTAGTAATGTCAAGTGCAGATATTTGATATACTGGTCAAATGAAAGAGTGTCAACCTCACAAAACATGCCTTCATATATCATAATCATGGGAGACAAATCATGATGCTTGCAGTAGGTGTCAAAGTAACAATCATGAGTTCCTCTCTGTGTGCTGGGGGGGGGGGTATGTAGCTTTTTCTAGTTCTACAAATACCAATTTCCCAGAATTACAGATGGTCCCTCAAAGAATAAAAGAAACATAAACCTATTATGGGAAGTCTACTCAGATATTCTGTCTTGTAAAATGAGAGTCATACCACGGAATACGAGAAGATGTTTTGCTTCGTAATGTTTACCCCTCAACGTAAAATACCTGGTAGAGGAGTAGCAAGAACGAATATACATGTGCGAAGTTCCAATTTGAAGGGCACACATGGCCTCACAAGCAAACAGGAGACCACAAATAACTTATCATCTGCAGGGTATGGCATGGTAGCTCGAGTTACCACATATCATTTGAGGAGTGCAGTCTCACAAACAATTTTACCAGCCTATAATAGAAAGCCCATAATAGTGTATTTTCGGACGTCGACAAAGAAAAAGTGTTATACAGTACTTTTTATTTACTCAAACCTTCATGGTCGTTTCCTTACCTGTTTGGTATCATGCAATGATGTTAGGTTCATTTATGTGAGGGTTAACACGTGAGCTATTCCCATAAAGAAAGATTGTTTAAAGGCCTTTTATGATAATTAAACACAAATGAGCAAATGCGAGGATTGCATATTACAACATCCACTAGTCCTCTAATTCTCAACTTCACCAGACTTCAGAGATAAAGTTTTATAAAGCACATACAAACATGATAGAGTACGACTCTGCAGTGTCTGCGCCATGTCAGCGTTCCCTGATCCCTGATAGGGTATGGAGACAGATAAGCTTTAATACTAACCACACTAGCCTAGTCAACACACCATTCCATCTCTCTCCGTCAGAACATTGTGTATGACACTGTCCGTGCAGCAAGTACTCCATTTTTGCCACATTCTGATCCAGACAGGCCAACACCCTAACATTACTCATTACTGTCTGCAGACCAGCACACTGACAAAGCATAACAATATACCCTTCCCTTAGAACATCATTATGGAAAACAGGGAGAGCATTCCCTGTGACAGTTAATACCGGTACCTAAACATGACAATCTTTTCATGATTTACCTGAGGAATAAAGGATACAGTCCACTCATACAGTTGATTTGAGGCATGATGCCGCAGCACGTTGTACTTATGTTTGACCATAACCCATGGTCGGTGGTACCTTGTAATAATCCAAGGTTTCGGTTTAAGATTGAAACACCTAGTCAGAATTTTAGATATGGATCTTTGGTTTGGCAGTCCAGGGTCGCATTTCTTAATAGCCAAGTATAGGTTCAAGTCACTACTAGAGGTGATTTGCGTTTCTAGTAAAAGAAGGTGGATGAATAGTGGGACCCTACCCTTACTACATAGATAACAACTGGAGCCTCTAGTAGAGATAGAACTCACTGATTTCAGGGGCCCTAGTAGGGGTAAATAATACAACATTCTACTATACACTTTTCCATCTAACCTCTAGTAAGTGCCCTCTGACTGCACTTAGCTGAGACACCCTCCGAGGTCATCTCAGTCTCCTGTAATGGGTCTTTTATCACCCTAAGTGCATATCTCTGTATTTCATTAACATTGCTTGTCACAAATTTATACTATTAAGTTCCATGTGAAGCATCCTATTTTTAGAAGGTTATTCCTTTCTAAGAATAACTACAAATATAGATAGAAAACAGGTGTAGGTAAACATGTGTGATAGTAAAGTTCCTTGATTATTGAATTAATGAGGTAGACAAGACACACGTATACCGTTTGGACATGGGGCTTGTCAAAGAAGTATGACCACAAACCGCCGAATATAATGTGAGAATACATTTTTTTTTTTTTTTTTTTTACAAGAAATCAAACATTGAAACTAGCAATTGAATGCGACAAAAATCTGTCAGAGTCTATCCTGGCTGACAAGGGTTTGGCCAAATATATCAGAGCAGCCAAACTCTTCCAATCCCCTGCCTGCCTAATGTCTTCCAGTGACATGCCAATTTGGTACATGTATGCCGCTCCCGTGCGACGCATACTGTGCATGCCCATTCTTGACTGAGGTTCACCAATATCAGACAACAGTCTCTTTAGAAAAATCATTAATAAGCTGTAGGACAAGGGTACAACCTGACCTTTGACTCTGACTTGAAATAAATTGTCTGTTTCCTTGACTGTAGGAAAGTCATAAAAGTGGGCTCTTAACATTGAGACAGCACAAAGTGGTGATCCTTCTGTATAAGTAACCGGTATTATATGAAGACGTTGGCCATACTGGACAGTCTTAGTACTGGAGACAGAAACAGTCATCCCCCAGTCAGTGAAAATAATTGCCTTCCTTTTCAAAACATGTAAGTTCAAGTCTTCATTACTACCAGTCATAACCAAAGTAGATTTCCTGAGCAGTGCTCTGAATGACAAGGAGATAGCAGCCCACATAGCTCTATGATTAGGATCCTTAATGTCTATTTTAAAGAACATTTTTATCAAGTGGGATATATCAAGAGTAGGTCTCGAGGGTTCTGGGTCACCCAGTGTTCTTCTCACCCCGGCCATTGTCAGTCTGAATTGAAACTCTCTTCGTATCCATGCTACATCATGACCAAATACATTATTCAAAGCGATAACACCACTGACATAATTATCAATGCTTGAAAAACAGAGAGTGTCCATACAATAAACCACAAATCTGCACATAATAGACAATGTTGTAGGAAGTGGTATGAACGACAATAAAAAACAAAAGCTGAAATATTTCTTCCATTGAGAAGATCTAGTCCTCTAGGTTAATGGTGCCCATGCTCTGGATCTGACCTCAACTGCCTTCTTGTCCAATTTGGAGATGTATGCATTCCTTCCTGCAACACAAGTGATCAGGCACTGTAGGAGAGGTTTTAGTACAGATTCTAGACAAATAATCAGCGGTGTCATTATTTACTCCTGGCAAATGCACCGCCTTCAGATGGCAATTAATGAGCACAGTTTCCCAGAAAATACATCTCAGAAGGGCCATAGAGTATTCGTTCCGACTTTTACCCTTGTTAAGGGCAGCTACCACTTGTGTATTGTCACATAAACACTCAATAATACAGTCTTTCCATGCTTCTCCCCATCGACGTACCGCCATGTAGATGGGAAACAATTCCCTGACATTAATATTTTCAGGAACAGTCACTGAGTGTCATAATCAGCAATATGATCATGTAATAATAAAGGAGTCTGATTGTCAAATAGTATATTACTCCAAGTCCCACACAGCTGCCCAGCCTGTCCCCGATGCATCAGTATAGAGACACTTCTTGTTCTCCTTACCCGTCTTAATCATCTTTGCTTGACCGTTGAACCATTCTCCAAACTTTTGCCACCAGGACAAGTCCTGGAAAAAGGACTTTGTTAACCTGATGTACCTTCTGCCAGGAGTAAAACGTTTCAGATGACTAATGATACGGTGTGAAAATATGCGGCCCCCTCTAACCAGCGTTGCACAATGGCTCAATATACCACATAGCCTCTGAAGTTGTCTCTTTGTTGTCTGTCGACGACCTTGAAAAAAACTCAACTCAGAATGCAGTTTGGCCACTTTATCACTGGGAAGTCTGAGGACTATATCGCAAGTGTCTATCTCGATGCCTAAGTAAACCTGGACTTTTGAAGGCGACTTGACTTTCGAGTAAGCAATATGAAATCCCAATTTCCTCAGCCATTTGTGTAAGAATAACTGGGCTTGTACACATTCAGCATAAGTAGGAGCTGAAACTAATATGTCATTAAGATAATTTGTACAAGAATATCCGGATTTCCTCATAAATCTGCAAATACTGTCAGTGATGCGTGTAAAAATATAAGGTGCAGCGCGGCTTCCAAAACTCAGGAAGTTATCTACCATATAAAATTGGCCTGTGTCATCCCACCAGCTCAGACCCTGCATCTGCCTATCACATGCTCTCAATAACACTGACTTGTAGGCTGACGAAATATCTGTCACCACCATAAAGTGGCCGGCATCCAAGCCTTCACAGACATCGTCCATTGACTTATAAGAAAAATGTCTAAATGTATGCTCCATGAAATTATTAACAGACATATTGTTAGGTTTACTAGCATCAGTGATGGGTCTTATACCTCCAGATGACTTAGGCACCACGCCCAAAGCGTGAACACATCTTGGTTTAGTGTCTACTTTGGAAAGTTTACCCAATGACAATTCATTGTTGACAATAATGTCAATCTCTTGCTTTGCATGAACACTGGCTGATTTGTAATTCGCAGTGACATAGTCAGTGATGGGTGCATGTGGGTCCACTAATTTAAATCCAAACAACACACCATTAAGCAGGTACAGTGCATCTTGATCCTACTCACCACGGCCATAGACTTGACTGTCGCCACCCCAAAAGTTCTCGCCAGCCGCAGGGGTTGAGTTGGGAGGATACTCCTGCCAATGTATGATGTGCGGCAGCATTCCATAGTGGTAAATAACCTTCACAATCCCTCAATAAAAGCTGAATGTTACTATAGCATAAGATTTCTTCATTGAGATAAGCCTGAGAGAACCTTGAAATGTCCCACGAGACGCCATGTTGTTGACAGCTCGCTGGTAGACCTCCTGTGCTGGTGGTCCTGTCGATAGAATCCGTAGCCAAGTCGCTCGTTCCCAGCGACAGTAGGTCAGGGGGCGTGGCTAACACTGGAGCGCTCTGCGAAGCAATGTTATTAAAAACGCGCACGTGTTCCTGGCACGTGCTATTGTTGATCAACAAACACTGAGGGGCGCTGGCGGTTTGCATAGATTGTCACACATGGTTGGGAGAGCCGCTAACACCTGCCGTGTTGTTAGAATGAGGAGGGCTTGCCGCTGACTTGAGTGGGCATACCTTGGCCTTTTGCTAACCCCTGCAGATAGCACAACAATGTTGTTTATTACAACGAGGAAAGTTGCAGTAGGTGAAGTTAAACTTGGCACATACATCCACTGGGACCTCAACCTTTTATTTAGATTTGGGTTTCTTTTCAACCTGCGATGAAGTTTTCCTCATAAGACTTTGAATAGCTTCATGTAGGACTTTAGTACCTCCTGCATCTAACTCTTGGTTGAATGAAGAACTGTCAGTTTCCACAAAGTCATTCAGAGTGCCCTTTATTACCTTCTGATTAACACTGTGCTCATATTTCGCCAGGGCTGAGTCGGTGTAAGTGCCTCCCATTGCTTTAAACTGAACGAATTTCATATGAGACAAATAGGATAAAGGGTCTAACTTGTCATTACCCGCCTTCATGACGTATTCTAGAACACAAGTCATACCGTATAAGAGTTCAGCCTGATTCATATCAGAAAACTCTTTATCATCAGCAATATAAGTGTCCGGACATAGAGGGTGCTGAGAACGCTTGCGTTTACTGGTAGAAGTGGTTAGAAGGTGGAGACCTGATAACATACCCAATTGAGATAGAGTCATCGCGTTGGCGCCTAGCGCACCCACGTACAACCCAGCTGTGCCCAGGCCGGCCAATAGAGTAGCCATCCCAGCTCCCTCACCGGGGACGCTCGCTCCTCCAGCACCGCCATTGGTGGGGCTTGAACCGCCGGCACTAATACTCCTTGAGCGGCGGCTGATATCCTTTTCCGCATTGTCATTGGTTAGACGCAGCTGTTTTAACTCCTCAGCTAAATCTAAGGTGCGTTGCTGCTCTACTAAATCCTCCTGCCTCTGGCGCTCCTTCTCCAGCTCCTCTCTGATATTCTCTAAGTCTGACATGTTTGCTGGTTCATTGTCAGAATGGGCCGTAGCTTGACTGGTGTCTACAGGTGGACGGCTACCATTGACCATATAAGTGCACCGGCTGCCCCAGGGCCCGGAGTGGCGCAATCCACAGCCTGACTTACAATTCCTAAGAGTTCTATGCTCTGGAGTTTCATCGGTAGATCCTGTAGCGTGTATAGACAGAACCCTCTGCAAATCTTTATCTGATCTGATCCCAGTCATGACAAAAACAGATAACAATAGATTCACACAACATTGCAGGAATAGTACCATGTTGCTCCTCCAGCTCTGGGGCAGTGAATGCGGAAGGGACTGGTGCGCACCGCTACCAGACCCTGACATGGTGGAGCCCTCTATGTATCAATATACGAATCAATATACCATGGATTCTACACATTAACAAGTCATTAAAAGACTATCAACTAAATGGTTATGTCATTACTCCTAAAGCCTTGGGACCATCCATTAATTATGCACTAAGAGGGGCACAGGATGGGGGTGAAACCAAATGCATGTATACATGTGCATACAGGATATGGGGGGCAGGTTAATGGCAATTTTAGCATATGCATTGTGGATGCATATGGGTACTTTGAGCCTAAATTGAGGATACTTTAAGGTTATTATGGGCTGTTTTATAGGGGTGTAATGCTTATCTCCCAAAGTCAATTTATCTACCTTTCTTCCAAATTTTCAGCTGGAGCATCTCCACTATTCATTTCAGTATGATCTATTTAGTGGCCTACTACAGGTAAAAGACTACCAGTAAATAGTAGTGACTCTTACTAGAGGTTTAAAAAGTGATCTGTACTATTTCTCATTGTGAAATGGCACTTCTAGTATGGTAACCTATAGTCATCATGGACTGAATAGTATGTTGTTGAGAAATGACTCCCAGAGGTCATTTTGTTAAGGTGATAGGTATGCACACAGCCAGTACGTTTGGAAAGTCTCAAAATCGTAGTGATTATTGTTTCTTATAGCCTTCTTCCAGTTTCCATCCATGGAATGACTTACTTCCAATAGAATCCGATAGAAAACCCTCCTACTTTTCATGAATGTTGTCCCAGTTTTCATGAAAAGAGCATGACCAAAATTGATGTCAATTATTTTGAACGATTTTCCCCCAAAAGGTAGATAGCTTTGTTCCAAATCTATAACTTTTGTGTTCACTGTCCCCTGTCATGGGGATCTATGCCTTTCGAAAGATTATTTTGTTATGCGTTAAACTGAGTATTGCACATGATGTTGACCCAATAGATAGAATTCCACTGTAAATTGGTTATCACCTACTTTTCAATACGATTTGCGTATGGTCCTGCTGTATGGCAAGGCTGATTACCAGTTTTTGATCAGAGACAAATAGCACACTAGAATACACGTTGATGAACACGTCCAGTCTTCATTTGTCTGCTCTAGGTGTGGTGTTATATAGATCAGTGTGGGAAACTGCCATTTTGCCTCACAGACCCTGTTTTCAGCTTCAAAATGAAAATCACAACTATTTAAATTTGTAGCAATAGAATAAATTTGACAAAACACAACAGATGGTTTAGATTATTCGCTTTTTATTTTCACACTTCGTCGTTGGACACCTTTGTTGTGTGTTCTACATAGACAAGGGGTATATAAACACGCTTCACCCAACGGATATCGAGGAGGTCCGTACCCCATCTCTTACAGGCAGCAGTTCAGAACCCATTCTACCTCTGTTTCACGATCCTCCTTAGGAGTGTCTAAAGACATAAGCTGTCAGCTGTCGCTGCCTGTGCCGTAACAAGCGCGATTTTGCTCCATGCTTCGCACTGTGTGTCAGTTCACCGCCGACGTGAGATGCAGGCCTGACATTGGGAAAGACCCAGTGCATCACTTTCTCTCTCTCTCTCTCTCTCTCTCTCTCTCTCTCTCTCTCTCTCTCTCACGCCTCACACTGAAAAGCTCCTCAAGGTTCTCTCGCTTCACTTCCCCCTTCACTTGGTGACTTGTGGCTTACCGTCGTTGGTGACGGATATCCCCACAGGTGGCGCTCCTGGTGTTGTGTTCAGTTTGTTCTTCAATCTTTGTCTCCTCAGTCCTACCCTTTCCTGCACTCAAAAACAAATGGGTAACGCTTGACCTCCTCTTTTAACCTTTTCAACCAGCGGCAGCAGTAGCAGCAGCGTCATCCACCATTCTTTTTTGTGTGCGCGGTCTTTTCCACTGCTTCCAATGATTCCTCTGTGTAACAACTTGCCTTTTTCAAGTTGAGTCCACATAGGACGTCCACTTAAAGGAATGGCGGCGATATTTTTTTGTATTTCCATATCCTCAACACTTCAAAAGGTTTATGACCATCAGCTAGTTTTGAGATAGGTGTGGTCAAAGCAGCAAGTTCCCCGTAAGTCAACGAAAGCTGCTTTCCCAATACCTTCCAGTGGTGTCCTACGCTAGCGGCTGTCATGCTGATAAAATCCCTTTTCTCTCTGATGTTCACCACAAAGTGGAAATCGTAAAGTTTTCGACCTAGACTGATGTTTTCTAAAGTAGGCCTTAGTTTTTCATATTTCAAGTATTTTCACAGCATGAGCCTTCCGTAATGCTAGGGGGGACCGTCTTTATGTTTAAGATAGTGTAGTGCATCCATGTGAATTCCTAAAGCGGGTGCTAGCTCCTTTAATTATTTGTCATTTCACTGATCGTAAACAGTGATAAATTTGTAGGATATTTTGCTTTTACCATTGCTGTGGTGGTAGGTAGGTAGGTAGGTAGAGTGAATGGGTAGGTAGAACTAGGGTAGGGGTTATATAGGGTAAAGTAGGGTAGGGTTAGGGTGTGTGAGCGTGTTATACATACACGCGCGTGGGGCGGTTTTTCCCCCCCTATTACTTAAGGGGTGCCCCCCACCCCATACTTTACTCCTACCCGACCCTACCCTACCCTACTCCCTTTCACACTTACCTAACTACCCTACCTAATTTTTTTCTCCGCCTCTCTCTAGCTTAAACATCAAAGAAAATTGTTTGTTATTCAACCTCAAACCAGTGAGCAGCAATGGTCGCAGTGGTGGAGGTGGTGACAGCGGCGGCGGCAGGCTTGCCCTCCCCGACCCTATACAAACTACAGGCTGGCCGGGTCCCTTTTTGTGACTTGTCATAGTCGCCCAGGCGGCGAGTAGTTTTCCCAGCAGATGCTTTACATAGGGAGTGACTTAACATCAGCTGTGAGAGTGAATACACATTCCAGATCAATTAGATTCTTATCTAAAGTTAGGCCCCTGACTGTGCGTGATTAACACATTTATTAGTGGGAGATTTTTACACCTACAAGTGTACACTGGAGGAGGCCATCCTCTTCCCTTTGAAAATGTCATTATAGACCATAAAACTTTAGACCTGGAGTGTGTGGTTTCCCTGTACATTTCATTTAGCAACCCTGAAGAAAGGGTGTCAAAGTGTTAGAAGGGTCATTTGCTTGAAACCACTGATTACTGAGAGACTCCCACTGAGAAACCATTAGTAAGGCGCTTTGTTGACCTCACCAGGTTCTGGTGGACAACCTTTGGATCAACATGTCCAGCTGGTTGAGGCTGTGGAGGAGTGGAAGATGTTATGATGAGGGGTACATGTGTCATGGTAGGGTGCAGCGTGTAAAAGGTTAATTGGACCATGTTGATAGGGTCCTACCTAGATAGACCCTTTAAAAGGTGTATTAACCTTTCACCTCCCCAAGTCAAACGCCTCATCAGCAAATGCCCTCTGCTAAAGCACTACCAAGATATTTTACACCAATCCTACTAGGGAGCGCTGGCTGTTTCTAACCTCGTTGAGGATTTAGACATCCCCACTGGTGCACCTTCTTCATGCCCTGTTTCGGTTCTGGTGAACCCTTACAAGGGTGTGGGTAAAATCCACATTGGCACTCAGTCCTACATAAATGAAATGAACCTTTCTGTGCCTTATGTCATATGCCACCACATCTGTCACTCACACTGTGGGCACACCATCCCGCCTCAAGTTCTGGAAACTCTTCAAACATGTGTGGGTCCACTTCTGGAACAAGACTACAAGAGTTTCTACCAGTGAACAAAGTTCAGTGGTCAACAGCTACTCCCAGTGGTCAACAGCTCCTCTTGTTTCAAAATCAAATTTATTTCATAGCATTGTAGCGTGGTATATCTACCAGTTCAAGCGTTATAGTGTAGCATCTTAATGCTATATTAATTATAGTGAAGCATGCGCGATGAAAAAAGACAAAATTTACTTTTTTTATGCCTGAAAATAGAAAAAATTCACTTTTTGTGCATGAGAAAATAGAAAAAAAGGAAACTTATGATGGCAAAATCTTTAAAATCTATAGCTGGTTTAGAAAAACGATACAAAAGCATTTACAATGTTAGATCTACCCCTTTGAGAAGTGATTCAAAGGTTAAGCAAGCCATTCTTTTGTAAAAACATATTTGTAAATATTTCTAGTAAAACCTAAGGTTAAGGTTGTGTTCTATCATGTACTATCCTGTGTGGAAAAAGTAAAAAGTAAAAGTAAAAAATTGCATAGTTTAAGGTTGTATTCTGTCATGTGTATAGTGTGTAAAAGACTGTGTTCTATCATGTATCCTGTGTGGAAAAAAGTTAAAAAGGAAAAAGAGGAAAGTAAAAAAAATTACATAGTTTTAACGTTTTTGTGCCCAGGATTATTTGGCCTGTTTTTTAAATTTATTCCTATATGGTTGCTTTGACTTTGATGGTCACATACATATTTACCGTCTACAAATAGTTCTTAAAGTACCATTTATATTAGATGTTCTAAATGTCCATGGAGTGCATTTTGTCTTCAATATATATGGGCAGATGAGGGGAAAGGGCCCTCCCTGCGGGATTTTTAGTACTGGATTTGGCCACTAGGGAAGCTAGAAAGACAAAAAATGTGAAAAATAGCTTTTATGTAATTTTTTTACACAGAAAAAGGTGGTTTTCTCAAAAACGTTATATTTCATGACACTTCCTGTATATTTGGAATGTAAATGGAACGTTTTGAATACAAAACAAGGCCTAAATAAGGGTTTTCAGAGAAATTATATTCCAAATAGAAAAAAAAAATAATGTCAACTAGTAGAATGATTTATGGAGATTCATGCGCTGAAAAAAGCATAAAGATACAATTTCTAGGTCCAAAGTTATGGGCAAATGTATGGAAAGGGATGGTTATTTTTTAATTGATTATTTAAATCTTTATGCTAATTAGATGCCCGATTTAATTAAAACAATGACTGATAGAGCTTATTGGCTGTTTTGATAGTGAGCCAGCAAGCAGAAATGGGGGTTCCTGCGGGATTTAGTACCTGTTTTAGCCACCAGGGGGCATCACTATGGGCTAGAATAGGAAAAATATGGCTAAAAATGTTTTAGGGTACTTTTTCATGGAGAATTCAATGACTTTTGATAAAACATTCTATTTTGGGTGGAAAGGTTCTAAACAAGGCAAGAACGTTTTTGGGCCTAAATAGGCATTTTGTTGAATTCTGTTGCCATGGAAACATGATTTTCATTCTAAATAGGAAAATAAATGATCTCATTTGAAGATATGTTTCACCAGGTTTACTATGGTGAAAACATAACGAAAATACCATTTCTAGTTCAAAAGTTATGGGCAAAAGAATAAGAAAATTATGCTAATTTAGCTAATTAGCATAAATTATGCTAATTTTAGATGTATCTCATGACCAATTAGATGTAGAGCTTATTGCCATTCAGGAAATGGTCATAACTACCCATATTTAGCAAGCCATTCCTCTAAGAATACCAGGAGTATCTTCTCTTGCAATATATCATTGAAAAGCTAGTGATCTGAATTTTAAAGTTGACTTTTAGCATGGAGCACCCTTTCTCCTTGCCTTGACTTTACTAAAGCATTTGATAGTGTAATACATTCTAAATTGTTGATTAAACTTAGTAAACTTCGCTTGAGTAAATCTATTTTTTGTGGTTTAAAAGTTATTTAGAAAACAGAAAACAAAGTACAAGCTATGGTACTAAAGTTTCTTCAAACCTTGATATCAAGTATGGAGTCCCTCAGGGATCAGTTCTAGGTCCCCTGTTATTTGTACTATATTTTGATGATGTGGTTAAGGTACTAAAAAAATGTAAAATTAAACTGTATGCTGATGACATTGTGATTTATTGTTCACGTAAAGATACAGCCTCGGTTAATGAAAATTAATGCTGAATGAAGATGTAATAAATTTTAAGAATTGGGTTCAAGAATATAGATTAACAGTAAATCCAAGTAAGACAAAATTTATGTGGTTCTGTAGTGCTCATAAATTAAAATACTGTCCGGACACAAATATTGATTTCAATGGCAGTACAGTATAAACTGTCACCTTCTTTCCATACCTAGGGGTACACATTGATAACAAGCTAAGCTTTGATAAAGAAATCAAGATTATTAAAAGAAATGTATGTAACAAATTGTTTAGGTTTGCAAAGCTCAGAAATTTGTTAACACAAGACTAAAGTGTAAAAATATATTGCTGTAAAATCAGACCTATTATTGAATATTGTTCATTTATTAGTACTAGTTGTAATGAAGATGGTCTAGCAGCATTACAAAGGTTACAAAACAGGGCATTACGAATTTGTTTGAAGTGTAATATCAGAAGGTATAGTGTGCAAGAATTGCATGAAATTTGTAAAGTATCCATGTGAGAAAAGATTTGACATGTTATTATTTTGTTTAATGTGTAAGAAATCTAATTCTGTAGTAGACAGAGTACAAGCCTATAATACAAGGTCTCAAGACAAAATTGTTTTTAAATTGCCCAGGGCCATTTCTAGGCATTACAAAAGATCACAGTGGTATAGGGGGTAGCTCTCTGGAATGCTCTACCTGAGGATATTCAGAAAGCGACAACAATGGTAAAGTTCAAAGAGGAAGTGATGAAAATAGCAAACATAAGGTTGAATCTGAAGATGGGTTACAATTGAAATCAAGAAGCAGGTGTAGATACCGCGCTGCTTCATATTCATATGCATTAATAATCATATTGACATTGATACTGATTTGCATGTATGTGTTCATTATATCAATTCAGAATTGCATTTAAGCCTTTATCATATTTATGAGAAAATGAAATGTGTTGGTATGCACAAAAGTGCCTATGTACATACTCTTGTCATATTTACATCTTTTCCCATATGTGCTTCTTAAGATGACAATTTCATTTGTGCGTCTATTACCAGCCTCTACTCCTCATTATGTTTATATTGACATTTGTCATGATATGTGAAGTTATTGTACCACTTCAACAATTTTTTTAAAAAATCAATAAAACATTATAGCATTATATAAATGAACATAACAGTTCATTAATGCAACAAGCAAGTCCAAAAAAAAAAATCCATTATACAGGATAGCCATTATGTATGATAACCATCATGCAGGGTTAGCTCATAGTGAGGCCCATAGACCAGTTCATTCCAGTATGAACCAGACCTAGCAAGCCAATGGGACAGGATATCCATTTTGTGAGGATTTACGGTACCAGTGACTGTAGGAGTAGCACCCCCTAGGAGCAGCAGCAGGGGACACACAGGAGTGGGTCCCCTGATTGAGTCAGTTGGTTCCTTGGTTTTGGTTGATGCAGAAGCACCCCAGAATCCCAAGGGCTGACTGACCATACTACAGACTACACACCTAGACCTGTGAGTATAAGACACATATCAATATTACATTGGTGCCAGCAGTGTGCTGTTCTTATCCATGTGGATATAGTCAATTGTTTGTGGATTGGCTCATTCTGTGTCTGTTTTAGTCATTTCTGAGTGGTTTCATATACACTTTGGGTCCTTCTAGGCTTATCTTTGAATATCACAGGATTCTCATAATCTGACATAGGGAGGAGTTAGGATTGTTCCCTGGGTCTATTGTTAGATGTTGACAATATTCCTTTGGTACATTTCCTGGTGATTACAGGGTTCTAGGTCTATGCCTATGGGCATACCAAGTTAACTGATTGTTAGCTTCACATACATATAGTGTGTTGATTGAGTTGGGACCCATGGTAACAGGTCATTTCAGACCCAAAGTCATTTCAAACCCAGTCATTTCAGACCCATGGTCATTTCAGACCCAAGTCATTTTGGACCCATGTCCATTTCAGAACCAGGTCATTTCGGACCCATATGACATGTCTTACATGTGTATAGCCAAGCAAAAAGGATCCCCCAGGGGAAAAGTAAATTTTTAAATTCAGGCCATGAACTTTCCAATGATAATCACAACCCCTCCACCCTGGCCTACTCCAGCGGTGCCTGCAGCCCTCTCCCACATTCCAAGTTTACACCAGGGATGGAGGGAGCACAGATACTATTGTTAGACTTCTAGTTCTATGGCGTAGGGGCTGTATCCTTATCCCTTCAATTGTTTCTAGTTCTATTAGATCTTGGAGTTTGATAAGTTGGTTTACTATTTATCCCAAATCATATAATACCACTATCACTGCCAGTGGCCGCCCATTGCTGCGTGTGGTGTGACATACAGTCATTGGCTGGTCACGGGATTGGCTCTTATGAAATGTGCGGTGAGGCCACTCCTGGACCACCCCTTCTGGATCCACCCCTGACTAGTGTTTCATGCTGACTCTATTCGCGCATTATGTAGGCTCTAATTGAGTCTATGGGTCTGAAATGACCAGGGTCTGAAATGACCATGGGTCTGAAATGACTTGGGTCTGAAATGACTATGGGTCTGAAATGACCAGGTCTGAAATGACTTTGGGTCTGAAATGACTTGTATTCGGACCTATGTGGGTATAGCCCTCCAGGGCTGACACCACATGGGTTGGGTGTTGGGTGTATACAGTGATACACATAGCTAGGAGATAGAGAGCCTTCATGTTACATAGGCTAGCCATTATATACCATTACCCACTGTTTTAAAGGTCCTCTAGGTGGGTGTGGAGTTGAAGTTTATATTTGTATGATTTGCACTACATGCATAGATAGCATCTAGTGTGCTTTTTGAGTAGAATCTGTGGAGAGGACCACGTGGCTACCCCCCCTCTCAGTGTGAAGTCCTGGATACATGTACATGTATGTTGCATAATGGGAAAGGGCCTCTACCCTATTGCAAACAAAACACAATCCAGGCCTATTTAGGTGTGGTCTTTGGTCGTTTCTGTGCAGTTATATATAGAGATTTGGTTCTCTTATACTGTATTTGGCTATACCAGGATTCTTTTGTTTGGCCACAGAGGTTATATCAGCTTTAATCTTCCAGGCTGACTGTCAGGCACTGGAGGCACCCTGACTTGACAATTCTCATTATCAGTAATCCCTTTCATGTTAATTTCTGGTTTGGAGGTTGTGTTTTGATGGACAGATATTCTCACAGTGGGATTGGGATCCACATGGCTGTTGTATTCCTAGGGTTGACACCACATGGGTCAGATAGATAAAGGGGGAGAGAGGAAAGATAAGTGAGAGGGGCTCCCACCCTACATTCAGTTGTTTTTATCCCTATCTTACTGGGGTAGGTCAACTCTACAGGCAGAAGTCCTTGTTACAGAGATACCATTCTATATATCATTGTAAGCTATATGCATATCTAGTCCAGGCTGTAGCATATTGTATAAGATTTTGTGGATTGGCCTTTCCTGTAATTACTGGGGCAGTCATATCTCTGAAAGCTGCAACTCTATGTGAAATAGGGTAATATTTCAATAGTTTCAAATAGTTTCTATTGGAAATCATATTGCAATTTTAAGATTCCTTCAGTGCAGTGGGTGCACATCCTATTTCCTAGGAATTACCCCAATCATCCTGACCACAGAGGGGGTTTATACCTTGTACACTCAACCCATCCACCACAGGAAGTGTGTGACCAGTACACAGGATGAGTCTGTGTTTCACTGAAACTCAATAAATCCACACCCACACTGGGAGCAGCTCTGTGACACACCCACTTACCCTGGGTGCACTCAAGCTGTATATACCCTGACCTCCTCCTCTAACTGTGTCACGCATGTAACTGTGTCACTAAGTCACCAAGTGTTGATGACATATACAGCCACAGGCAGCACTATATTTGTAAACTATACACTGTTTAGACCTAACTTGCATTCTTGATCATTGATACCATAATTGTTGGTCCTTTTACCCTGATATTCTTACATGAAGCCATTGATACCTGTATACTGTGTATAGCTTTAGATGACAGTTGGTTATGCCATTCAGTTTCATTCTGGACTTTGGGGTTCCATCAATAAAGTTATACTTTGTCATTTTAATGTCCACACTATACCTTTGCCATCAAAGAATTGATTCTACTATACTGTGTCTGATCCTAAATAGTTCTGAATACTCATTATTATATCCATATCATGCTGCCCTGCTGTACTTGTACAGAAGTCACTGATACCTATATTGTGTCTAACCTTAGGTAGCAACCCTGCTGACACAGTACACCTAATTTCTTATTATACCCATGTATTGCTACCTGTCTGAATACCTTTGTTATTAAGACTGTGGACATTTCACATCTATACTGTGTCCATCTCTAAATGCCACTTGCCACTTGCTATATTTGTATCATGAGCCATAGTCATTCCATATTATAATGTGCAATATTGAATTCACACTCGTTGATGTTTCTTAACTGATTGCCACCAATTATACTTTGTTCAGTTGTAGTTGACATTTACTGGCAACTCTGCTCACTCTCTTGGAGTTATAACAGAAACTCCTACTATACTTCATTTACTTTGAAGTTGCATATATTTTTGGTCCTCATTTGTGAGGCCATCCTCACATTCAGTCTTAACTATACTTCATCCAGTTTAAGCTTGCATCGTTTGGTGCTGATTTGTCTGGCCATCCTCCTATTCAATATCAACTATATTTCATTCAGCACCTTGTGTTACAACATTGTATGATATAGAGATTACACCCTATAATAATTTGATATCTTTAAGTCACTTGATTGGTTAGTTGGAACTATACTGTATTCACTTCTAAGTGGCACTGATCATTTGTCTAGCTGTCCTTGATACTTGGTTCTATGTTCTGTCTCACTTATGCTTCATTCGGTTCTAAGTGGCATCTCTCAGTGCCCATTGTGTCTCATAGAGATCCTCTCATTATAATCTCTTGATTTACATACTTCGAATGAAACTATGCTGTATTAATTAGTACTTGCTATCTGCTGCTGACATTTCTACCTATAGTGCTAGCCATGGATATTAACACTGCTTCCCCAAGTGAGCTGCAGTCCCTCCTCGGAATTAGCCAGCCACTGGCTGAGCTTATAGTAGACTGTGTGCATAGTTATGGGCCTTTCACTGACCTTACCAATCTGTTGTGGTACATTCATAAAATGGTCAGTTCTACCTTAGATTAAGCCCAAGAAGCTGGTGTCAGCTTGCCAGAGTTCAATCAGTCCCCAGAGATGGTCAGTTCTACCCTAGAACAGGCCCAAGAAGCTGGTGTCAGTGTGCCTGAGTTCACTAAGTACCCAGAAATGGTCAGTTCTACTCTAGAACAAGCCCAAAAAGCTGGTGTCAGCTTGCCAGAGCTCAATCAGTCCCCAGAGATGGTCAGTTCTACCCTAGAACAGGCCCAAGAAGCTGGTGTCAGTTTGCCTGAGTTCACTCAGTCCCACGCACTCCCTACTGGCACAGTCAAAGATCCAGATGGATACCAGCAGGTCTGGGATCCACTCAAGTTTGGCCCTGCATCATCCTATACTGACTCTAGTCTTGATCCCCCTGTGCCACAGCAGTCCAATACAAGTACTGCAGTGGGCAAGGATAAGACCTGTGGGATCTTAGCACAGTGCCTTCATAGGGTTATCCCAGATCCTATTGGGACACAAAGTTCGAAGTTTGATAGATGGGATTACAGGAAGCTCGGAAGAGCTCTGTATGGAAGGCCATACCCAGTTAGGCCCCCATCACATCATGGCCTGGTCATCCAGCAGTTGCAGGCTGCTGCCTCTTGAATGAAGCCGGAAAACTAGTATGGGATGGGTGCAGTGACCAACACTCATCCCCATATCACAGTGGTCGACCACCTGAAAGTTTGTCTAACGAGATTGCAGTACCTGATGCTAGGAAGAGGGATAGTACCAGGACAGATGCTGTTTGCAATGTCCCTCCAGTAAGGATTGTCAGGTTTCACAGAAAAATGGTCAAGTTTCATAGAATCCTTATGTTTCGTGGAAGAGGTGTTGGGTTCCAAGGAAGCAGCAGAACCCAGAAAAAACTCGTATTGCCTTTGGTTATCAAGGACAATGAAATGAATGCCCTACTAGCCATTAGGGCCCCAAGCAAGGCAGGTGGATCACCTGAGCTTGACTGCTCTATGTGCTCCATCACCTTCCGTCCCCGCTAAAACATTCCGGGGTCCCCTTAGGCAGAAGACCCAGGTGCCTAGGCGTTGAACAAAAATGTGGTGCCATGCTTGCTCTCCTTCCTAGCCTGTGACACCACCAGCAGGCTGGAATGGGCACAAGATTGCGCACCTTATCTGGGTTATAACTTTCGGCCTTTGGCTTACTGGAGGCCAAGGCAGGGATCATTGAAGATTTATCGTTCTTGCCTGATGGGAATTGACATCTCCTTCATCGCCCATGTGGAACTAATGGACATCAGAACACCCCCACATATCGAGAGCCATCAAGAGAAAACAGGGGGGGGATGTGAGGATTTACAGTACCAGTACCAGTACCAGTGACTGTAGGACTGTAGGAGCAGCAGCAGGGGACACACAGGAGTGGGTCCCCTGATTGAGTCAGTTGGTTCCTTGGTTTTGGTTGATGCAGAAGCACCCCAGAATCCCAAGGGCTGACTGACCATTAGATCCCCATTAGAAGAACCAGTAGCAGCCCTGACGGTCATCCAGCTCAGATGTAGGTCATGCAGCGCTACCTTCTGGTATACAACATCATAGCCATGCAGCATTATGCGCTGTGCTCAATAGATTAACTTATCATACAGGCATGCCAAGCCTGGAGCCATAGACTTCCTATGGTAATACTGGAGTGCACGATGGAGATCATCATCACGGGATGGAAGGACTTATTTATTATATTGTACGCTGGGTATGGAATCTCTCAAAATGGAAATGTGAGTCGTCTCATTAGCCAAGCGAGAAGTATTGTTCATGATGGAACATCAATTGTTAAGCCTAGGCAATAAAGACATATAAATTGTATCTACGGGTTCTTGAGTTATCTCTTCATCAATGTCACTGAGAATCATCATATTAAAAGGATGTCCCGACCCGACATAGGTGCAAAACATATGGTACAACCACACCCCATGGCGACTATAGAAATAAACAAGCTACAGCAGCAGGCAGTGTTTACCTTGGGCAAGACTCGAATTGCTTTTGTTTATGTTTTCTGCTGTGACGACCACATGGTCGGTTTGTTTTTGTTTATGTTTTTTTGTTGTGATCATGTAATCATCATGTGATGATTGTCATAGCTCTCAGCCTATCAGAGCCCAAGAAAGTAGGTTACATGCCCATATATGGTCACTTCCGGTTTCAAAAGTAGGTCACTTCCAGTTCGTAAGTAGGTCAAACGGATTTCAGTAGCTGTTCCTATGCACTGAGTTTGCACCTATATACTACTCTGACATATCAACATGTTACCTATTTAAGACATTTATGGGCTACCGGTAATAAGTGACATAGCTCATGGAAGGTTTGTAAGCTCGACTGGGAATCATGGAGTTTCCTAAAGTCGACCTATAAGGCATAGAACCTCATTCCCTTAAAGTGACATTGAACAGAGCAGAAAGGCCCTCCCATCATCAGGGTCCATTGGGGTTCATTCAGATTTATAGGAGATGGAGGCAGGATGCCTTTTATTCCCCTTATTTTAGAAAACTTTCCCTGTGAAATATGGTAGAATCTAATTCGAAGTGTGACAAGTAGCTTACAACGTGCAATGATGAAAATAAAAACGAAACATAGAGAACAAACATTGATTTCTCCTGGGAGACTTGTATATATATATATATATATATATATATATATATATATATATATATATATATATATATATATATATATATATATGGATGCTTTTGTGTGTAGTTTGCCATATGTTATAGTCCTAAGGGAACTCGAAGAGAAATATGTGGGAGGGAAACAATGGGATCACAGGTGCATAGTCCGATAGTCCGACATAATCAATTGCCTAGAGACTGTTGCCCATTATATCAAGCACGAAAACGAAATATGGAATACTGGAAACTCACACCCTTTTCATGATGGCGTTCATTAGTATATACAGGTGAATCATTCTGAGTATTCCTTTTGGACATTGGTTGACACCCATCTATATATAATTCAATTAGAATACTCCCCTCTGGCTGACCATGGGATCTACGTTTCTATACTGGCTATAATTGTTTGAGCTCCACTTCGCGACACTTACGGCACCGAAACGCTGCATTACCTGAAATCCTTTTTTCTACTTTTCTTTGTTTACATTTTGCTTTTAGCTGACAAGCAGAAAGGGTAGCCTGTGCATTCTGTGATGTAAATAATAACAAATAGAATAAACGAAAAGGTGTGCCGCTGGTAATGATACTGTGGCTGTGCCACTAATGAAGCCTTGGCTATTGTTTATTTAGAGAATGGACAACGATCTTCTTCACATCGAGACTGTCTGTTGTCCTATAATGCATGAATGCATCTGAGTGACTGGTTTACAGCTATGGTGACCTTGCTCAACTGTGCACTGTACTCCTATAATGCACTCAATGTCACTTCTATCATAGCAGAGCACTGCCAGCCGTTTTATAAATCAGTGTAAATGTAAATATTAAGCCCTGGTTGCGCCTTATAGCTACTCCTTCAACTCTGGATGCACCTTATGATATGAGGGGTGTGCCTTATACACAAGCTAGGTATTACAGCACTTTATCATTGTTTTTTTCTGTCTGAGGAAGATCCAAGGAAGCAATTCATACAATTGTAGGGGACCAGAAATCCCTGTACCTGGTAGACCGACTCTCAGGAGCCGGTTACCTGGTCATCACTGCTCCCCTAGTGTGTGTCATACTGATCCAGGTGTAATTGGAAGGTGGAAATATCAGGCAAGGGATCGTGGTGTAATGGTTAGCATGCTGGAATGTCATGCCAGAGTCCCGGTGATCCAAGATATTTTCACTGTCCTCTACATAATGATGTATATGAACTGAAAAGTCCATGGCCAACAATTATTGTTTGTTTGTGGCAGCTTTAAGCCAAATGTTATATGACATTACGTGGGTGTCTCTCATGTTCCTATGGTCTTTTTCAGTATGGGGTGAAGATATCTTCAAATGGTAATGTTGGGTGTGTGTCATTTCCAAAGGCAACCGAAGCTCCCTTTAAAGATATATTAGGAATTCATATTTAGATATTTACTACAGTGACGACTCACAGTGATAGAAAGAGGCTGGACAATGGGGTGACATCATTACTGACAGTAACCTGTACCATGCCCAATAATTATTTCAAGACTAATGATATGATATCTTTATATATTAACTAGTTAATGTAGTTAATGTATTAGTATACACTTAATGAATATTGACTATAGTAGCAGTTTGAAGCATTCATGAATATGTTTTTTAATAATCATTATTCAAAAACAAAACGGTTCCCTGTCTATTGTTTTGGGAAACAGGACAGCAAATCACCTGATAGCTTATACCAAACCATGCAAACTAATTAAAACTGTAAACTCTCTTAGAAATATCAGATCATAAACATTATTACCAGCACAATTAAGGTAATTAATAAAACGTCTTCTAGCTAGCTAGCATCAGAAGTAGCACAGCCATTTTGTTTCTAGTGGTAGGGAGATCATGTGACTGGTCACGTGACAATACTAACAGCTTTTCCCGTCAGACTCTCCTCAGATTACATATTGTGCACCATATTCCCTCAATATGAATATGTTGAAACGTGTGCAATATTAGTAGTTCATTATTGGGTCAACATATCAAAATAATATGTGAGTTTAAGAACGTAATATTTAACTACATAATCCTGAATCCGTATAATGTTGCTAAAGATGCTAGGTATGAAATACCATTTGACCTATATTTATGATTTCTAGTCCAGGTTTCTAGTGGGAGTATCAACCAGATTCAATTATCTATTTACTTCAAACATAACTCAATTTATATAATAACTCGTGCTAATCTGTTTCAACCCTGAGTTTGTGCTGGCATTACTATAATGGATTGTATGTACGGTATGCACTATTATTGTACATTTATGTGCATAAGAAACGGAAAGCTGCAATCTGCAGATAAATATGTAGAGGTAAAGAGAAAGGGTGCTCTGTGCTAAACGTCAACTTTAAAATTCACTAGCTTTACAGTGATATATTGCATGAGAAGATACTCCTGTTAGTTTTGGAGGAATGGCTTAATTGCTAAATATGGGTCGGTGTGACCATTTCATGAATGTCAATAAGCTCTATGTCTAATTGGTCATGAGATATATAGCTAATTAACATAATTTATGCTAATTAGCTAAATTAGCATAAATTTATATTCTTTTGCCCATAACTTTTGACCTAGAAATGGCATTTTCATTCTGTTTTCACCATAGTAAACCTTGTGGAATGTTCCTCAAATGGGATCATTCATTTTCCTATTTAGAATCAAAATCATGTTTCCATGGCAACAGAAATCAACAAAAATGCCTATTTTGGCCCAAAAACATTCTTTTATGTTTGGAACCTTTCCACCCAAAATAGAACATTGAATTCTCCATAAAAAAGTAGCCTATAACAGTTTTAGGCATATTTTTCCTATTCTAGCCCATAGTGGTACCCCCTGGTGGCTAAATCTGGTGCTGAATCCCGCAGGAACTGTCCTTTCTGCTTGCTGGCTCACAAATTATCGGGCTTCCCTAACCCACTTAAATGGGTCTATTTCTCCTCTTTCCTATCCCCTCAGGATGTGTAAGGTGCACATATGCGTGGGCACTGACACATTCCTCAGTGTAATTGTGTAATGTCGTTTTTGCCATGAATATGACCTTAGCTGTCGAAATGGCATTAAACATCTATTACTCACTTTCTCACTCACAAATAGCCACATTTGCCAGACAATCATTTAACTCATAGCAGTTACCCTGCACAGTTACTCTGTGCATCACTGTAATTTGTGTTTGTCACATTGGAAAGCATGTCCTTTCTAATTGATCAGTGTATACAACAATCAAGTGTTTTCATGTTTGAGAGCTAAGAATTATTAAACAATTTGGATACATATACCCTTCTGGGGATTGGTCATTACTAATCCTAACCCTAGGCTTTATCATATCAGAATGGGTGATCTACCAGGGAGTTTCCATTAGGGCGATTTTGAAGATTTGATTTACACAGAGAGCTAGGTATATGAGTATATTGAAAGTTTTGGAAGCAAACATGGGTGGTAGAAAACCGGACCAGCCTTTTCTCATTGTGGTATGTGTCCTCCAAGTCAACTGTAACCTCCAAGTGGGCTCCTGCTCCTCTGTACACATAAGTAGTATATAGGGGTAAACTCAGCACATAGCTACATCAACTGAAATCCGTTTGACCTACTTATGAACCGGAAGTGACCTTTTGACCTCAACCTCTTAGCCAATCAGAAGCCAGCATTTGACCGAAAGCTACGTCCATGCCCATATATTGATATGTGACCTTGTTTCTTGATCTCTGATTGGCTAAGAGGTGGTTGCCATGGCAACCATTAAAAAATCAACAAACTGTGTTGTCATGACAACACCTAGTGGATATTATTGGAATAGTTTATAGATAGGTTTAGTATAGACCCCTTGTAGGTAAAAAACTAGTGGCGACACCTAGTGGATATATTTGGAACTGCTCATAGCTGGGTTTAGTGGAGCCCACTTGTGGTTAAAAAAAAACTGTGGATCAACATGGTAAAAGGTACGCCTGCACACCCCCTACTGGGCGTAACTTTTACCGTGTTGATCCACATTACTAGTGATGTTTTACGCCTGACACCTAGTGGATATCATCGGAACTACTTATAGCTGGGTTTAGTGGAGTCCCCTTGTGGTTAGGACATGACATAAACTTATTTTTCCCATATTGATGCATATCGATGCAATTTAACTGTTACAACAAGAAATGAAATGTGTAAATAACACAACCCAACACAACACAATTTTTTTTTACTTTTTTTTATTTTACAGACAACCTCAACATACGAATGATCTTTTACCATTAAAAGGTTTTGTACATATGCGACAGAAAGAGCTGTTTGCAGTTAGTGATTTAGCTCTTGTCCAATGCATTGACTTTAAACTTTCTTTCCAGGTATTAAAATAACACATGCTACCGATTCTACCTATGTTTGCAATAGCAGGTTCAAACAATGCCTGATCCAGAAAGTAGTCTGAGTTGTTTTTCACCGAAGCTAAAAGTCCTGAAAGGTAGCCTTCCTGGAAATTTAGCTTGAATGAAAAATGAGTTTTTACCCCAACCAAGTTTAAAGCTGAAAGATCCAAGGTGCATTGTAGACAGGTGAAACATAATTACGGTTTCACATATTTTGCCAATGTTTAGAGCACTTTTACAATGACATAATACACCCACTTTGGGGTAAATTTCTAGTTTCTGACGGTATGCTGCAAAATTTCGCAAAATATACTCCAATACACGAATCCTTTGTCTGTAATTTAACATTGTTATGTTTACAGTAGTCAATGCAAACGGTAAAAGCATCCCAAAAAGCCTCATTAAAGAATGTGCACATATTAATGCTAGTGTCAGTAGACCGTTATAGGTATTGTACTTATCATATTTATTTTTCACCTTTGACTCTACCATGTAACCCAGTGTCCGAGTCTACCCACAAGCCAAGCCATACCCATAGACCAAAGGCTGGCGGTGTCAACTGCACTCAGTGACCCCGCCTCCTCCCACTGGAGGATACGCCGTCAATCACAAGCAGCCCACTGCATGCTGGAAATTCCTAGCAGACAATGTTTAGAAACAACTCCTCCTGCTGGAGGACATGCCCATTGATCATGAGCAGCTCACAGCATACCGGGAGTTCCCAGCAGCTATATTTAGAACCACACTGAACTCTGTGAACCCCAGTGCTATGTTTGGGATCCCCCCTACATACCTGCACTGGAGTTCCCCAGTTACTATATTTAGCTCACCTGATACTATTTTTAGGATGAGCTGGGTGAGCAGCTCCTACTACAAATACCTGTGGAGGGAGCAGCTCACTCATCTTTCCACCTTCATACTTCATACCTCACACACTCACGTGAGATCAAGGCCCTTGGCTCAAGGGCTAGGCTTGGACACTGTTGGGCACCTTTATACTGTATCACCATCTATACCTCGTGGACTTCTATGAATAAAGTGGATATCAAACTGGATTCCTGATTCGTCTGTATTCATCCTTATTCATCATTTACGGACTCGTTGACAATGGTGGAAAACCCTCACGTATCATCCCACAGTTACCACCTCTCATGAGCCATGGACAACAGTGAGACCCTACCAAAGGAGCCAGCCCCACAACGTATCCCTACATCTCAAGACAGAGACCAGCAAGAAGCCACCAGTACACAGTACGCCGCCCCGATAGACTCCTCGCCAGACGCGCTCCAGCTGGACCCAGTGCTACCAGCCCATAGACGCACACATAAACAGACACCTGTGAGTTCAAACACCTTGCATTTCTCATCTACCATAGTGGACACCAACACAGGTGCACCTACCAGTACACCAGCAGGAGCCCCACCACCAGGTTTAAATCTCACCCTACCTGGCTATTCACCCTCAGAATCACCACCCCTAAGATTAGGTGGTCTTCAAAGTACCACATACAGCACGCCTGAAAATCAATCACCTGGTTACCTCCACCTAGATAGCCATCTAGAGGAAAGATCCAATAGCCTGCAGGAAGCCCTGGAAGCTGCCGGACGGTCACCCTCATCCAGCAGTGATTCTGACCCACAGTGTACACCTGACCTAAGTTGGGACAACCTTACTGTACCGGACATCCAAGCCCACCCATCAGTAGCAGACAATTACTGGAGGAGCAGGCTAGACTCAGCAATCCACAGGTGGAGAGAAAACAGACTCAACACAGGACGTGTACAACTGATACCAACCGGAGCTACACCAAGCTACCAGTGTGGTGAGAGTCCCTCTGTTTTTCTAGACAGGATAAACCGTATTCTAGAAGAGCAGTGGCAAGACAACTCCAATCCCACCAATTTGCTAAGGCCGCACCAAAACCCACAGCCTGATAGCAATCCACCTGGAGGAAACCCTAGGCCTTACTACCCCTACTCTACCTCTGAGGAAGACAGGGCGACACCTCCAGCACCAAATTCATCCCTGAGCACGCCTCCAAGAGCCAGATCCTTTGAAAGGCCATACCCCACCCATAGGCCCAGGAGAAGAGTGCAATCATCCTCCCCTCAAAGGCCAAATACACCTGTATTTTACAGACTTCAAAGAAGCTTAGACTCTGCAGCTAGAAGAGGCGACCTTGTGGCCACTACTCCCATACTACACAGAAACAGTCACTTCCCCGCCCATTTACAGACAGAGTCCACCTCTGAAGAAGACACAGAAGTAACCTTCCCCCACCTGCACAGAGCACCTGCCTACCCAAACATGGCCACTGCAGCTCCACCTCCAGAGTACAACCAGGATGACATGACGAGGAACATAGTCAGAGAGTGCACCCAGGCAGTCAATGACTCCCTCTCCAACCTATTAACAGGACAAATGAACTTATTGTCCGCTGAAATAAAAAGGATTGGAGACGACTCCTCCTGCCAACTGTCAAGAATAAATGACAGGTTAAATGACATGGACACTTGGAAGTCGCACCTGGAGAATGACATTGGCCAAATACAAAGAAAAGCAGCTCAGGACAACGCTGATGTACTGAGAAGGTCTGAAATAGCGTCAGCCAATCTGTCTGACAGAATCAACAGAAATATTGATGGAATGAGATCTGAAATATTCAGGGCCATTGATAGGACAAGAACACCTACCAGCCAAGGCCAAAACAGCCTTTTCTCACCCACCAATACTAGGCTACCCCCTTCAGGCCAACCTTCACATGTTATGGGCACCTCTACCAGGATGCCGACATCTGTACCGGTAGGATACAGGCTCAGCCCCCCAAGCCTTTTCCAAAATACAACCCGAATGGTAGCGACAGGAGCCACGCCCACCCAACAAGGCGCGACACATGCAGGTCTTGGTAATTCAGCCACAACCCACCAGATGGCGCCCTCTACCACTCGTCCATCACCGGTAGCCGCCACATCACTTTCAGGCAGTGTTTACAACCATGTATACATGCCCCACCAGGCGCACACGCCCTACAACAACCCTATACCAATGTATAGCTTGTTTACAAACACTCCACCTGCCCAAGCAGCTGCCCACCAGCCTGCAGCGCAGTCCACACCAATGATACCAAATCTAGGACAATCCAATTTCTCCGCTCCTACTGGATATAGGAGTTTTGAACCTGAGCGACTCACATCTGCTCAATTAAGCTGTTTTAACAAACCAGAACCCTTTGACAAACCCTCGCCCTACAGGTCTGCAGCCAGATTCCTGGCAGAATTCAAATTCTATATAAGAAATGCATACCCCCGCAGCCCAACAATGCATGCATCCTGTATGTATACCTTTTTAAAGGGCAGAGCAGCGCAATGGTTTTTCACAAACATTTTTGACAAACCAATTATGTATGACACTGAAGCAGTCTATGCCGCCTTTCTCAGCAGATTCAACCAGCCTGACCCTGCCACAATAATCAAAGGATATAGAAACAGAAAGCAGCAACCCAAGGAGACTGTGGAGGAATACATAGCAGATATGACCTTATTGCTTTCCAACAGCAACCTGGATGAATCTGTACAAGTGGACTATCTCATAAATGGCCTCAAAGATGAAATAAAAAATGTTGTACTCTCAGACAGCCCCAAAAGCATTAGAGAAGCCGAGACTGCAGCATTAAAACAAGAATTGGTCATGGAAGCAGCCAAAGCAGCCCATGCCTCAAACCAAACTTCAGACTTGTGCGCCATGAACTATAATAACTACAATGGGCAAAGGAACAATAACAACAACAACAATAACAGATCCAGGAAGGACCAGTACAACAACAACAATTATAACAACAAGCCCCCTGGAAATGGCAATACTAAGCAGTATGACGATAAACCTAAGTCAGGATACAACCAAAATCAACAAGGTTATAACAACCCCAGACCCAACTCAAACAGCAGATCAGGCTCCAAGAACAGGTATCAATCGCCAGGCAGAAGCAAATCTCAGGAGGGAAACAGAAGCAGGTACAAATCCAGCGACACAAGAAACAACTTTGTTTTCATCCCTGTTGCCTCCACCCCCACCAACACCCGCCAGGTGTCCTTCCAGAAACTACTGGTCCCAGCAGATTTCCCAATCCCTGATGATTGGACCCAGCAACAAAAGAAATCCAGGGACCCAACACCAGGCAGAAATGACAACAAAAAGACAGAAGACAACCATCATGACAACCAACCTCCTGATCCTGGACAAGGAGAACACTACAATAACAACATTGAATAGGACACAGGGGAGGGCCACCAAGCATCTTACAGCCCCGCCCCCACCTTGGACAACAAAACTGGAACGTCCCCCACATGCCATATTTCACACACAAATGATGGAGCAGAATTAAATTCGGCAGAACAACAGAACCACGACCCCCAGCCTGTGAATTGCGACGAAGACTCCTCATCAGACAGTGAGGACCTCTATGAGAACCAGAACAAGAGAATTTCCACCCTCCAATTAAAAGTCGAGACCAGTAAGTATGGGCAGCAAGGTAAGACCTCTTACATTAATACTGAATTGACTAAAGGCGCAGTTAATGTTGATATCAATGGCAGTTCTTACAGAGCCCTTGTAGACTCTGGAGCCTCCCTTTCCTTTATCAGCCAGAAAATGGCAGATAAAATCATATCAACTCCCAATTTCAGACATGGTAGGAGATCTCGCATGGTTATCCTACTAGCTGATAAATCCTCAGTTCAGGTCAACAATTCCATCACTATAACTTTCCTAATCAATAACACAGAGTTTAAAACAAGACTACATGTTGTTCCAAAGCTAAATCACCCCATAATTCTTGGCGTAAATTTTATGACCAAATATAGGGCCAGAATTTCCTTTGGGGCCAAGTCCCCTTCACCACACTTCATAAGAGCAGCCAAAGGCCTAACCATGCCACCAAATTCTGAATCCACATTCAATGCAATCGTCATAGGACCTGATTCCTTAATAGGTAAAACAGGCATCACAGAAAATGTTGACACAACATTACCGGTACTAATCAAACACGCCCTTGTTGAACCAAGGTCAACAAGAAAGATCATACCGGTAACAGTGGCCAACCCAAATGATTTTTCCATCAATATCAAAAAGCACATGAACCTAGGCATCTTTGCACTTAACAATCTAGACAAAGCCATTCCCATTGGAAAACTGAACAGCCAACACTCCCTCAGCAGCATAATCTCTGACAAAGAAATGCTCCCCATCAATTGTGGAGATGATCCCCTAGATCAGCTACCCAAAGGGGACGACCCTCTAAAATATACAATATGTGACAAGCTCTCTGAGGCCCAAAAACAACAAATCAAAAACATTGTTGAATCAAATAGAGAGGCCTTTGTGTTAAATGAGAGTGCTATAGGATTAAATGTTGAAAATGAGGTCAAATTAGAATTAATCCCTGACTTCAAACCCTGCAACAGACCATCCTATAGAATGTCACCCAAAAAAGAGATTTTCCAAAGAGAGCTGTTAGATAAACATTTACAGCAAGGTGTCATTGAAGAATGCACCAAACCCTGTGAGTGGAACTCCCCAGCTTTCTTAGTACCCAAACCCCAGGGAGACAGGTCTGTAGCCTCAGGATGGAGAATAGTCGTGGATTATAGATGGGTTAACCAAAACCTAAAATCTTTTTCCTACTCCTTCCCCAGAGCAGACGACCTCATGCAACAAGTTGGCAGAACAGGTGCTAAATATTTTTCCAAATTGGATGTATACAGCGCCTACCATCAGATTCCTCTAGCTAAAGAATCAAGGCCTTTAACAACCTTCTCTGCCAATGGCACGAGGTATATGGCCAAAGTATTACCCATGGGTTTAAAAACCTCTGGTTTGTCGTTCATGAATGTAATGGAACAATTGCTCATGAAATGCAAATACAGAAATGCAGTAGCCTATGTGGATGATGTGGCCATATACAGCCCCACATGGGAAAGACACCTGCAAGACCTAGATGAAGTGCTAAAACTTTTCATCAAAGGAAACATCAAATTAAAGTCAGAAAAATGTGAATTTGGCACCACCAAAATGGAATTCTTAGGTTTTACCCTAGATCAACACGGCATCTCACCTTCCCCAGACAAAATCTCACCAGTCAAAACCTTCCCAGCACCTAAAAACATCCACGACCTTAGGTGTTTCAATGGAATGGCACAATTTTATAAGAGATTCATTAGAGGCTTCACCCATATAATGAAACCCCTATATGAAGCCACAAAGGGTACTTTCAAATGGACCACTCAGTGTCAAACAGCCTTTGAGAAAATCAAAGCATCAATTTGCACTGAGGCAATCCTAAAATTCCCAGACTATAACAAACCCTTCATCATCTTCACAGACTCCAGCAATTTCAGCTTAGGAGCAGTTATCACACAGGTAGATGAACATGGTTTTTATAGGCCCATTGAATTCTCTGGGAGAGGTCTAACACCTCAGGAGACCAGATATGGAATAACTGACAAAGAGTTACTTGGGATAATCTTCGCTGTCAAAAAGTTCCACCATTATGTAGACGGCACTCACTTCAAGGTATATTCAGATCATACAGCCCTAGTCTCCCTCTTCAACAAGAAGGAAAATATCACCAATGGCAGATTGGCAAGATGGGTAGATACTGTTATGTCTTATGATTTTGAAGTGAAATACCTACAAGGCAGAGCTAATCTAGTGGCAGATTGCCTGTCCAGGAGAAAATATCCCCCTGGCTCTGATGATCCAATACCAATTAGATCACAAGGAAAAATTATCCTCCCACCAAAAAGGGTACAATTTTCAGATATATCCATGACAAAGGTTTTCAAATCAGACGACCCAATTCCCAATAATCCCATCTGTTTGGGACCTCCTAGATCAATATTAAAAGGAGGCAAAATTTGGGGAAGCACAAATAAACCACCAAAAGGCGTCATAGCGAGGAAAGGCACCCCAGAGAGGCAGCAAAGTGTGAACCCTGACCTGTGTGTACTCACTCGAGCACAGTCCCAGTCTCAGGACGACACACCTCCAACAGCCAGCCAATCAGCACCCAGTAAAAAGACCCGCCCACTCAAGCCTAAGTGCAGCAGTCCTCGCCCCAGAGGCAGGCCCGCCAAATCTAGGTCACCTAGGGTCTCCATCAAAGCTGCAAACGCCAAGAGAGCTAAGCTCTCCCGCCGTGTGCTACCTCTAGCTGAAAGGGCAATTCAGGAAATCTGTAAACACCAATCTCTGACACCTTCTAGAGAAACACTGATTAAAAACCAAAAAGAAGACCTTTTTGCATCCTCCATGGCAAACTACATTGAAAAAGGTAGCCTGCCACACGACTCAGGATTAATGAATCAAATACTACGTAACCACGACCAATTCATCTTACTGGATGAAGTCCTTTTCAGAATTACTGATACCAATTTGGGTAAGACTTTAGAGCCCACACTGCAAATTGTAATTCCAGAAAAGTGGACAGAATCTTTAGTGGAAGCAACCCATTGCTCTCCCCTAGGTGGACACCTAGGTCCAGTCAAAACCTATACAGCCATAAGGGCTAGGTATTACTGGAGATCAATGTTTAAAGAAGTTTTTGACTTCTGCGGTACTTGCCACACATGCCTGACCACCAAAAAGAGACCCAAAAACCTGAAAACTCCAATGAAACTACGTGACCCAGTGCTTACAGCATACTCTCATGTCACCATGGACACAATAGGCCCTTTTTCCAAGGCCGCTGATGGCTCCCACTACATACATGTGGTGACCGACCATGCCACCAGGCATGTGACTGCCTGGACAAGTGAAGAAAATACTGCTGCAGTTGTAGCACTTGGTTTCTTCCAAAAAGTCATATGTATCCATGGCACTCCCTCAGTACTAAACACAGATAATGCCCAACAATACGTCTCAAAACTATTCAAATATTTTTGTGAAAAGTTCGGCATTAAACATGTGACAGGAAGTGCACATTGGTCTAGGTCTCAAGGTCTCTGTGAGCGCCAACATCAAACCATTGAATCATCCCTCAGGGCTTTTGTATCAAAATCACAAAAGCATTGGTCAACCTTCCTACAGGCTGTAGTCTTCAGTATTAATAATACTATAAGCAGCGCCTTAGGCTACTCACCAAATTTGTTAGTCTTTGGCAAGCAGACACACCTACCAACTGAAGCAGCTTTGTCCTTGATTAAAGCTGAAAAAGACTCAAGCACCAGGGAGAAAATTATGACCAGCCTACTACAGTTTAGGGATGATATTCAGATGAGAGCTGCAGAAAACATGATCTCTGCTCACAAAAAGATGAAAGCCAGACATGACACTTCAGCAGAACTGAGCTCATATAACACAGGCCAATTGGTATATTTACATATACCCACCCTGCTGGTCAAATGCACATCAAAAAAGTTGCAACCCACATACTCAGGCCCCTACATCATAATGAAGATGACTTCACCAGTTACAGCTATTCTAAAAAGGCTACAAGATGGAAAAATACTGAAGAAATCAGTACATGTATCAAGGCTAAGGAGACCAATCACAAGAGCTAGCGCCAAAGCCATTATAAAAAGGCTGCAATCAGGGCCCACAAGCTCACTTCACGACCCCGACCAGGACGACCCCTCCAATGTGAGTCTTACCACTCCCAAAACAAATAAAAAGAGAGGAAGGCCAGCCAAAAAGGGAACAATCTCCTTCAGCCCCATGCCCTCCAGAAAATCAAGAAAAATTTCTAAGCGTCCATTATAGGCCACAAGTCGTCGTGTCAAACACCAAAACATCCATATAAACAACCCTCCTTCATTCCCCACAAACGCCACGCGCCCCAACCAAATTAATCAACCATTAATACACCAACCACTTAAACACACTGACAGCAACAGTCACAGACCAACGCCCAACCTATTTATACTAACAGCCATAAAAATTCCTATGCATCCAAAATCAACACCGCCTTGATTAACTGTATATACACACACCTACCCCTTCTAAGTGGAACGCCAAACACTGGCAAATGGACTATCAAATAATTAGGTTAGGTTACACACGCCACATACCGACCGCCCAAGGCAGCGCTGTATCCTCGGTTTGTGTATAAACTTCAATACACACATGCGACGGCTTGTTACCACTTCAAGACCACTATTTCCAATGATAAACCTATTGTAGGAAGATGGACCTCTGACACCCACACCCCATGTTTACACCGCTGTCTCCGCCAACCCTTAAGTGCTGTGGTGGCACATATACAAATCAATAACACACTGCCCTCAAGGTCTTTAAAAGCTACAGGGACGCCATAGCAACCATATCACCTTGGCCAGGGATAAAACACCCCCCGCCAAGCTTCCCAATATGCTATCTTTAGACAATATCTCACCACCAACCAATCCAGGCCAGGATAACCCTAATTTGCATATGGGACCGTCAACCCCACTTGCATCCACCAATAATATTTGGCCTACGCCTCTTTCAGGGCAAGACATACCACCTATGGGAGATCTCAGACTGAGAAATAGCCAAACTCAATCTCAGGTTTATAAGCGCTTGCCCACCCACATCTGATCACAACACAACCCACAACCAATACCACCACACCTTAAGCACGGCAACAAGTGTCTGGGAAGGGACCATGGCAGACCCATCATGCAACCAGCCCAGGTAGGATTATCTTATGGGTCTATTTTAGCATTTAGGATTTTTAACAGTCGTTCTAGCATTGTACATGATAGCACTTTATTATCATGGTGCCCAGGTACCCCTATTAACCAATGGCGGTGTGAGCCTTAAGTGTGTGTAAAATGTGGAAGAACTTCTCCACTACCCTATAATTTTTAACATTGATAATCCAATTTACTAAACCTCTTCAGCCAAGCAAATTCCCCACCTTTACCTCTCCCCCCATTCACAGCCCACTTAGACCCTTTTTTCTTTTATGACTTACAGCCTGGACCCACCGGCAAATAAGCACGGCCCAAATGCTACATGGACCATACACAGCCTCCTTGGACCACATGGGATCAGGAGTGATCTCATGGATCCTTTTGAAATTAGGAGCATAATCATGGAACAGCAACACCTCATCACCTTCCTCGCCCAGGAAGATATTAAACATTACCTCAGCAGCCCTGTGCTAAGACAGGAGCTGGACTTGAGCAATCACTCCACAGCAGCAACCATCAAAGCCTTCATGGTCGCTGTAGCTGGGGATAATCCCCGCCGGCCTCCATGGGGCAGGTTTAATCATAGATCTGCATCATACATAGCACTTTTATGTGCTCGCACGCTTATAGCGTCGGAACAGCCCCTCAGGGACTTACCCCGCCAATACTCCAGAATTGGACGTGAACTGGCCATAAGGAATACGGCCAGCATAGTATTCCAGTTTGCTGTCTTCGAGATAAACAGATTCCATGCTCAAGCTCGTGTGCCGCCCCTGACGGTGACAACAGGCACCAGTCCATCTGCATAAAACCTTTCATGTGACAACGACCCTACCACCCACAGATTCCCCGACCTTTGTAAATACTTGACCGTACTAACATCCCATTTGTGACTGAGCTAATGTTATTTTTAAAGTGAGCCCACCATCAAAATTTTCAAAATCCTCAAAATTTTCAATTTTTTCTCATTTTTCTAGAGCAGCAGCCATCCTAGCAGTCTGTATATTCCTACATCTGCTCCTCGGCTGCACCTCAACATCAGACAACAATCTGAACACCATCTTCAGACCCAACTATGGCGCACTGTTTACCAAGTTACCCCAAACATTACTAGCCAATTACATGGACTATCCATTGACCTTCAGCCTTAACTTGACCTTTGACCAGAACCTAAGTCAGCCAAAACTACTCAGCCCTCTCATCAGCACTGATGCACCCCAATACATTAAGCACACAGCCCATGCCCTAGATAACATGATACAGAGCCTATTCTCCAAGTCAAAAACAACACTAAAAACCTTGTCAAAATTGATTTCACCTCCAAACATCAGAAAAGCCAGAAATGCCCCCGGCCAAGTCATTGGTGACATTTTAAGAGCTTCAATAGGCCTCGGGACTCAACCAGAAATTGATATTTTGAATTCTGAGATGTCTGACCTGGATAAAAAGTTAGCCACCAAAATGCACGTGGTAGAATTAGCCACACATTTCTTGTTAAATATTTCGGAATTTAATTACAATTCTGTCAACATCTTCTCAAAATTCCAAAACGACACTGATGATGCTCTATCTTTTATTTCCGGAAAATTAGAGCATTTAAACTCTAACATCTCATCAATATTATTAAAATTAGAACTCCAATCCAGACAGGACACCTTCTATTCCATGTTATTCACAGCAGCAAATTCTCAAATAGAGTCCTTAATTGACCTCCAAAGCGACTTGGAAAATCTGCTCTTAACCATTAATAATCTACTTGAGGGCACCCTACCCCAATCCATCATCACACAAGATGACCTCAGTTTAGGTTTAAACAATTTATCCAGCCTCCTGCACGAGGCACACCACGGCATTATTTTAGAAGGCCTACCCATAAGTTATTATTATCAGCGCCGAGTACATGTGCACTGGAGCCATAACTCGAGCCTGTTAATAACCATACCAGTACCCATAACCAGAGGGGGAAGCACCTTTTCTATATTTAGAATAGAAACCTTCCCCGTGCCTTTCGACACCTCCGACACTAAGTCAGTAGGTCACACCCAGGTGGAGCCACTTCCCGGCTACTTGGCTATGTCCAAGACCCACTCACACTATATACAGTTTACACAAGCTGACCTGGATATGTGTGACCTCGGCCACCTTATCAGCTGTAACCTACCCCTACCCCTATTGTCAGCCACACACCCCACATGCACTCTATCCTTATTTTTAGATCTACCAGAGGCGGTGCACCATACCTGCAGTTTTAAAGCACACATGGCAGCACCCATACCAAATCTTATCCAACCCCTATCTCACAGCACTTTCCTATTAATAACCGACCATCCCACTTCCATGCTCCAATGCACAGATTCAGGCCAAGTCGAAATTAAGAATGGAGCATACTCAGTCATCTCAGTCCCATGTCTGTGCTCCATTAAAAATGCCGGCATGATTTTAACCAATTCTGATTTATCTTGCACCCAAAATTTCACCTTAGAACCCATATCAAAGGCCTACTTCAATTTACCACTGTGGCGACATTTCGGTCAACCTCCAACCAATGTTTCCGGCATCACCATGGCAACCACTACCCAGACCCTTCACCTGCCCAATTTTGAAAAATTAAAACACCTACACAATCAAAAAATAGCACCCCTCTTCCAAGACACCCTAACCCTTAAAAGAGCCGCACAGGGACTTAGAGACCAATCAGCCCTCCTATCCACTAACTTTCTGATGCATCTAGGATACCACCTCCAGTTCTCACCCTGGATACATTTGGTATCACCCCTCCTGGCACTACTTTGCTGCGCATTAACCCTTAAGAACCATCTTCGTGTCAATCAATTGGCGCGCTTTATCACACTAGTCTCAGCAACCCGAACACCCAAGATGGCTAATGCGGAGAGTTGGGATCGTTTTAAAGATCTGATACGCCAGGCTAACAAAAACTGGCCAGCTCCACAAACGACCCCAAACACAGATCTGGATTTTGTACAATCGCCTGACCGCTACCAGGACATGTTCACCTGGATCTTAATAGCAACCCTCCTGTACATCACATGGAGTACCGCCAAGAGGTGCCTGCGACACTGGCCCTACTGCAAACAGGACAGCCACAGGACACCTTCGATTGTGGCCAAGATCCATGCTAATGGTCAAACCTTTGATTTCACCGTTGGCAAAATGATCTATGGACAGAATCTCTGGGCCCCCACCATCACAGCCCCTAAGGTCTCCCCAGCTCGCCTTACGGCACCCCTGGGCAGACACCTGGATCTCCATTGGAAGTCTGACATCAGGACAATAATCGGGGGACAAGTCCGGCAGATCCCGCTGCAGCGCTATCCTCCGGTACCACTTCTATGGAGAATACCGCTGTACAGGGTCTTAAAAGGAGCTCACCACATGACAGTGGTCATCTCCTCAGAAGGACAACCCGATTTTCAACTTGCCTCTAGTGACACTGACCCCGCCATACAACTACCTTGTGAGTCCTGGCCGGCTGATCGCCATGACTCCCCGGCTGAGCTCACAAAGTACACCCCACTCCGGCATCAGCCAAAGAAAGACAAATACATGTACAAGCAACCGGAGATGATGCTCACACCACCCTCAACATCAACCAGCGGTAAGTTTTCATCAGAAACCTACTTTGATCCTCATGTGGGGATCAATTAACCGCCGGCCACCCCCCATATAACCTGGTAATGGACTCTCCCGGTCGCCCAATCCACCGGATAGCCCAATCTAACACCTTCATGTGGGGATCATCCGCATCCTTGATAGCTCTAAATCCGACCCCACCCACAAATAAAACCCTTTTTAACAACATCCCCAGTACCATAGCACAGTTTCGACCCACAATAACACAGTTATTTCGACTCACTGTGAAGGCCCACCGCACGATGAGACGTCGCCATCTTGTTTCTGACGTCGCGTCTGGTTCCCCGCCAAACGCTGCGTCAGAACGCCGGCGCAGCGTCTCACCACTGCCGTCGGCCTCCCCAACGTCAAATATCTTTCATTTTTCCCACGTTGGCATGACAACTTAACGTCAGTCAGGACAACCGCACTCAATATCTGCGTCAAAACAATAACATAAGCACGTGTTAGCAATATCACTAGACTTGTTTTCGACCCAGGTTAACAATACCAACCGCATGACAATTGAAAGCCCGCCCATGCCAATTTAGAATCCCAGAATAAACAACATAACTTCTAACTGGTGGTGGACTTCTTATATATTATCAAATTATCACAGATCAAGCTCCTGGCAAACGAGTTATTCGTCATCACAGTTTTTCATTGTAAAATCATCATCAAATCACAGTCAATCGCATCTGGCCTGCCACCTTCCGCAGCTAGTCCTTTTTCCTTTCTGTTTTCTTAAGCCGTCCTCATTTTTCAGTTTTTCGGCACAGACAAGCCACACCAAATCGCTCCCGCATCTACCTCTGCAAAAAGCAATCCAAAACCCCCACTGTAAAAACCCACAATTCTAACAAATTCCAATTCCGACTCAAAATTCAAAATTCAAAAACAAGATTCAAATCTGTGAATAAAGTTTTCAAACACATTCAGGCTAACAACCGACTTAATCAAAATTACACGTACCGGCCAAGTCATCAGAATACGACACAGGGCCCACTGGCCCCTCCCTCTAGGCCATCGGGTGGCCCATGGACCCGGTGACAAAGTACCGGTACCTCCCCGATATGGACCCACACCAGGACAATCCTGAAACAAACCAAAAAACACGGCGTCAGACCACCGGCACCACACCCAAATACACAAAACCACCCAAAAATCGATATCCTGTACCAGCACTTACCCGAATGTGCCCACCAGCACCAACAGCAGGAAGAGCATTCCTGAAGGCATCACCACGAACTGCGCTCGTACAATCATGGTTTCTCCGTGGTTTTTCGAGTCGCAGGTAAATCCAAAAGTTATAGCTCTCCTTGCCGGTCATAAGTCGCCTTCTGATCCCAAAATAGCCTCCGCCCTCTTTTATATCAGGATCCAAAACGGGAGCATTAAGTTAATTTTTGGACCTATTTTTCCGAAAAAGCGCATCATCAAAATTCAAAATTCCAGCCAACCAAACCCACCTTTGGGACCCAAGATCACCTAACCCAAAGTTGAGACAACCCTTACACATGAACCCAATGAGTCCATGGCAAGTCTACACCATTGACCATGCCATTTGACCATGTCCTTACACGAACGCTGAACAAACGCCAGCTCAGTGGCGCCAGCCAATGTTTTTCGCATGAACTAAATAAGAACAGATCCCCATGCAGTGGCGCTACCCGCGCCGCGCAGCAGAACTAACCTGGACCCTGGATATTCCAGTTTCCCGCTCTCATTTGGCCATGAGTCTACACCGGCCCGGTGACACTGCACATCAATATGCACTGCCTAATTCACTGCCTTACCTGTCAATTTGGTATTTTTGTTGGTCGCCTTGTAATCCATGCACTATGATCGACCCTAAAACTAAAAATCCCCCTTCTCTTGTTCTGTTTTTTCAATACAGAGGCCAACGACCTAATCGAGGAGGCGGAGACCGCATTGACAGGCCAACAGGAGATAGTGGCAGACCAGGCACGCCCATACCAACCGGCCTGCCCCATTGGAGCACACGAGTCTGCTCTCCAATAGGGCCACCTACTAGATTCGCCACCCTGGGAAGAAATTGTCCCCACCTAATGTATAGCTACAGCTGCCCATGCAGCATGAACAAAGACAATAGACCAGAAACTTTCAAAACAATTGGCTCGACCCAGGTCTGGAGACCCCTACCCAAAACATACCAAGCTTCATCTGAGGAGGACAGTAACTCTGACACCTCCCTCTCAGCAGAACAAATAGACATGGACCCTGCATACAGTTCCGATCTAAATTTGCAGCCTGACTCAGGCAAGCCTAGCAGAATGCACTTCAGCAAAATTGTAAACTTTGTCCCCAACACCAAAAAATCCAGATCCAGAAGAAGACCCTCACTAGGTCGCTCCCTCAACCCACATGTCTTTAACCACCAAGACCCACCACCAAAGGGTCTTGCAAACCAAAGTCGCCATAGAAGGAGAAAATAATTTCATTAACCATCCTCTATTTATTTTATTTATTTTTAAAAAACTGTATTTAAATTATGGACTAAAAGTGTAGAGACACACTTCACTCACCGACCGCCCATGGACACTATGAACACTGACTCAGTCAGCCTAGTCAACTGATTTTTAAAGCCAGTTTTTCTTGTTTGCATAAGGCTATGATACATAACCATGAAAACACGCTGCATTTTTACTTTTATTTTCCTTTATAAGAACATTATGAAGAACACAAGCCAGGCAGCAGGTTTTGTGATCTTAAGATGCCATAAAGTTCTTTTTCTTTTTCACACTGTACCTTTTCAAACCCAACCATGTCAAATATTTATGGGTTTTAGCTAGTTTATATTTTTCTAAAAATTTTACAAGGAAGCCCTGGCAACCAGTATCTTTGCGGGATCAATTGAGATCCAAACTAAATATCAGCCAGAGCCTCCATTTACTTTTGTATTAACCTCGTCCTTTTTCAGCAAATTATAACCCCAGGTAGACTGAAGGCTAAACATGCTAAATTTTCCATTGACTAAGACAAACCTTCTACAAAACTAACAGAAACTTCTACAGATAAATAAAAGACCAAAAATCCAAAATTTTTTTTTTTTTTTAGAAAATTCCTTAAACATATCACCTAAAAGCCTTCAGACTCCCTAAGCCTTACCAGTATTATAAGGAATGATTGATCGACTTGCCAGTCATCAATTACCTAAACCTCTGTTTTTATTTATTATATTGTATTGCATATTGGCTCAAAACCTAAATAATAATTGCCTACCGGTACTGAAACAAACTTCAGTATTAACGTGTCTACCTCAAGGTCTGCCTTAAAGCCAATAACTGCATGTTTTAGGATAGTTTTTATTTCCTTTATCTTTGTGTGAACCTTAGTGCTAGATAAATAATCCAGCCCTTGTATCCTACCACGACCCGAATTTTTCATATTCTTCTTGTCAAAATTACAAACAACACCTCTTTGGCACAGTTTCGTTTTGTACTGTTTATAAATTATTCATGTTCAATCAAAAACCAATATTAAATATCTCCTTAATACTGTAAACTTTCAACTTAAATGATAAGATGTAATACCTATTATTACACATCAAACATATTGTCAGTAGACCTTTTCTCACGAACTTCCTCCTTAAAACCTCGCGTGGAATCGAGTAGGAATGTGGGGATTTGTCAGTAGACCGTTATAGGTATTGTACTTATCATATTTATTTTTCACCTTTGACTCTACCATGTAACCCAGTGTCCGAGTCTACCCACAAGCCAAGCCATACCCATAGACCAAAGGCTGGCGGTGTCAACTGCACTCAGTGACCCCGCCTCCTCCCACTGGAGGATACGCCGTCAATCACAAGCAGCCCACTGCATGCTGGAAATTCCTAGCAGACAATGTTTAGAAACAACTCCTCCTGCTGGAGGACATGCCCATTGATCATGAGCAGCTCACAGCATACCGGGAGTTCCCAGCAGCTATATTTAGAACCACACTGAACTCTGTGAACCCCAGTGCTATGTTTGGGATCCCCCCTACATACCTGCACTGGAGTTCCCCAGTTACTATATTTAGCTCACCTGATACTATTTTTAGGATGAGCTGGGTGAGCAGCTCCTACTACAAATACCTGTGGAGGGAGCAGCTCACTCATCTTTCCACCTTCATACTTCATACCTCACACACTCACGTGAGATCAAGGCCCTTGGCTCAAGGGCTAGGCTTGGACACTGTTGGGCACCTTTATACTGTATCACCATCTATACCTCGTGGACTTCTATGAATAAAGTGGATATCAAACTGGATTCCTGATTCGTCTGTATTCATCCTTATTCATCATTTACGGACTCGTTGACACTAGATAAACAGTGGTCAACAGTGTCTGGTTCAGCTCCTCTAAAATATTGAATGTTGTCTACAGGAATTGTTTCCCAGAAAAAGTTCACATCCGCATAACACACTGCTTATATTATTGCCTGGAGTAATTGTGGAAGGTTTACCGTATGTTGTGCTCAACTGTGAATGAGGTCGTATATAAAATTCAACAGGAGGGTTAGACATTATGGTGTCTGCTTAGCTAAATTACTACCAAAGACCAGATAAGTGAAAAAACCTTTTGTCTGGTGAAGTTGATGCATAAGAAAAAACCTAAACTATTTTACAGTTTTTTCTTTTACACAGTATGTATACACATGACAGAATTTTACACAGGATACTTGATAGAACACAACCTTAACATCTTTTAGTAATTTTCCACACAGTATACAACCTTAAACTATTTAATTTTTTTACTTTTTTACTTTTACTTTTTACTTTTTTCAGACAGGATACATGAATAAAAGAACACAACCTTTTACACAGTATACACATGACAGAATACATCCTTAAACTATGCATTTTTACTTTTTACTTTTTCCCTTTCTTTCCCCTTTTTTCCTTTTTCACTTTTCTGAATTTGTAGTCATAGGTTTCCATGTAAGAAGAGTTTTTTTTTTCTATTTCTTGACACAAAAAGTAAACTTTGTTATTTTTTCATGCTACACTATAGTTTCTGTGCATTAAGATGATACACTTTAACGCTTTGATAGTTGTGTGACACATGAGCACCAGTTGTTGAACTGGTGCATAATATAAGACGCTACAATTTGACACCAGAGGAGCTGTTGACCAGATTTAAACAAAAAAAAGCTGTTGACTACTGACCCTTTTTTTCACAGATAGAAACTCTTGTAGTCTCGTTCCAGAAGTGGTCCCACACGTTTTTGAAGAGTTTTCAGCACTTCAGGCATAACGGTGTGGCCAGAGTGTGAGTGGCAGGTGGGAAGGTTCATGGCAGAATCCGCAGAATGCTTCATTTCATTTATGTAGGACCGAGTGCCAATGTGGATACTACATGCACCCTCGTAAAGGTTTACCACAACCGAAACAGGGAATGAAGCAGGCACATCATCCAAATCACTGTCCAATTTGTGTATGAGGTAAGGAACGGATGTCACTCCCTGGCAGGCTTGGAACAAAATATTGTGGTAGTGCTTTAGGAGAGCTGGACATTTGCTGATGAATCGTCTGACCTGGGGAGATGAAAGGTTAATACACCTTTCAAAGGGTTCACCTATGTAGGAGCGAATGGTCAGACCTTTCACATTGGGTATCTTGTACACCTCTATGTGTGTGTGTGTTTGCGTTTTTGTTCACCTACTTCTAATCATAGTTTTCTTTCTAAAACTTCAGGATAGTTACTATGGGAACTTCCCTATATACCTTAGTGAAATCTAGGCAAAGCACATTTTTAAGTACCATTTCTAGGCATTTTCCAGTGCCTCAGGTCCTTTTGCTTCCTGATAATACTATTTCTTGCTACATTCAACAATCTCTTCGTCAAATAAAAATAAAATAAAATTTGAAACCCTTTTAGCATCTTTTCTTCTTGTCTGCTTCTCTTAATTTTTTATGTTTGGTCCCCTATTTCTAATTTCATGTGGGTCCCTATGTTGCCGAGCTAGGGGGGCAGCAGGAGGCATTTTTTTGTGAATGGGGGCTGTGTACAAATGACGTCATGCTTTTTTTGGCCATTTTTGACCCCCCCCTCCCCCCTTGTCATGTTTTGTCATACAATGCTTGAACCCCCCCTTAACATGACATCATGCAGAGATACCCCCCCCCCCGGCCCAAAGTACATGAAGAGAGTAGATCTATATCAAATTGAGATGGTTCAAAGGGACATGTATATATTGGGTTAACTTAATGGTGTTGGAAACAGGTGGGGCTTTTTCCACCATCCCTGGTCCGAAACAGTGCTGGGCTTATAATGGGTGTGAATTGGTAAGGCCTAAAAAAATTGCCGTGTTCAGGTAATGAGTCAAAAGAAATTAGAAGTTCTAGAAGCGCCAACCTAAAAAAATTCTTAAAAAGAAAAAATCCCTACCCGATACCTGAACACAACAATTTTTTTTAGGCCATACCAATTCACACCCAATATTAGCCTAGCATGATTTCAGACCAGGGATGGTGGAAAAAGCCCCACCTGTTTCCAACACCTAGGACTTCTATCCCCCAAGACATTTACCCTCTGGACATTTACCCTCAGACCTTTATCCACATGCCATTTACTCCCATGACATTCACCCCCTTGGATATTTACCCCCTCTGACTTTTACTCCCTAACTCTTCTATCCTCTAGGATATTTTACCCCATCCATATTCATGTACTCCTTGGGACTAGAAATGCAGTCCTGGGGACTAAAAACCTAGTCCTCAGGCTTAAGCTGTAGACCTGAGGACTATTACATAGACTTCAGGACCAGGGATTTAAGTCTTCAGGTTTTATCAGGATTTCCTGATTTCTGAAAATTTTGAATGACAAGTATTTTCCTTAATATGCAAGTGGTAGGAGGGCTGTTTGGTAAAATAGAAGCTTTTAATATCAATTAAACATATGGCTTCTGTTTTTTGCCCATGCCTGACTTACATCCCTGCAGGACTAGTCCATTTTATTTTCAATAAAATTGCATTGAGGACTAGGTTTTAAGTCTTACAGACTACCGGACTAAAGAATGTACTTGTTTAGTCCTCAGGGCTAAAATGCAGTACCCGGGACTATAGGTCTAGTCCCTAGGACTAAAGGTGTGCAACTCTTCAGACTGGGAAGATAGTCCTGGGGATTAAGATATAGTCCTCAGGACTAGTTAATTCTCTGGGAGTACCACTTGCCCTGGTAAATGTCTGAGTGGGTAGAGGGGTGTGGGGGTGATGTCATTGGGGGTGGATGACCTTGGGGGCAGATATCCATGGGGGTAAATGATTTGGGGGTAGATGTCTGGGGGTTCATGTCCAGGAGGTAAAGGTCCTGTTACGTCACATCCTCATGAGAGGGAAAGGAAAGGAAATAAGAGAAGAAATCAGATCTAGCCGACAGTTCCAATGGCTTCACTGAATTACAAGTGTAACATTACAAGTGTTGTAATATGATTACGCATATATAATTAAGACCACATTTACAAAGCAATCATTTTACTGTAAGGCATATAAGGCATAACCCCTAGAGTCCCATTCAGAAGAAGGAGAGCATAAGTTATTTGTTTCCAAGGGAGAGTTTGTGATTCATCAACAGGGGAAGCAGGATGCAGATTGAGGGGGGAGGGAGGAAAATAATTTTGACACCTCACAGTGGGGAAGGGAGCAGAAAAAATGTCATGCCTTTTCTGTGAACTACTGTAGAACAGGAGGGATGGCCAGCGCAATCTGTCCAAGGAGGAGGGGGTCATAAAATTTTCAGATTTCTGCACATCTGTATGGCAATCTACCCCACCCCTCAGGCTTATTGATGAGTAATGAGCCATCCCTAAATTAACAATGGGATTTTGAATTGTGAAATTTATCAAATAGAATAAAAGTTGGGTCATTTGAATCTTCTACTGAATTCTCAATGCCAGGGTGCTTCTAACCCACATGGATCAACCTATATATGGGGTCCTTTGGTTAAATGAGTCCAACTAAAAGGGTATTTCAAAGTGGTATGGGTCCTGTGTTAGAGGTAGGATAGAGCAGTTGACCAACACTGACTGATGGCAGTGACAATCATTGAGTGGGATGTCTGAGGAAAGCATGCCTGTATAGGTAATATATGTTTCATAAAAGTTGAATGCATTAAACTTCACTACCTTTTCAAATCATTTATTTCTTGCCAAAACTGAAGCAATTTGCAATTTTTTTTCATGACATGATCATGTCATGCAGCCCATGACCCCCCCTCCCCCCTTGTCATGCTTGGTCATGGGGAGTGGGACCCCCCCTCCCCCCTCCTGCATCACATCATTTGTACACAGCCCCATGTCTTGCAGGTGGCTATCTACTCCCCTTTTCATCCTCTTTGGGGGAGGGTATTCTTAGTCTTTTCTTCCTCATGGGTGGCCTTTCATCTAACCGTAGAGGCCCTTTCTAGCGCACCTGCAGTAAAAAAATTCAGCATATGATTTGCACTGCCTTTGTTTGAGACCTGCGCTTATTTGAAGTATAATGATGTTAATTTGAGAACCTGCCCTAACGGGCCTATGGGGCCGTTCAAATAATACATAACGCCATAGGGGGGAGGGGGGTCATGAAGTTTGTTACACTTTTTGACAGGGGGAGGGGGGGGGGGTCTGCCCAACTGATACATAACGAACAACAATAATGCAGGACGTACACTAGTCGGCTCGTGGGAAGTATAACATGTCCTCATGAGTTCTGCCAAAGCATTCACGGTGGTATGCCAACGTATGCAGGACGTGACCATAGTGGACTATTTAGAGGCATTTAAAATATATCTTTAAGTGTTTGTTGTCATATCAAAAGGGGAGGTCATATGAATTTACAAGTACACCTACTTGTACTGGGTATCGATAGGGGAAGGGGAGGATCCACATAAGGACCCATCCATTGAGGGAGATCCACATAAGGACCCATATATGGGAAGGGGAGGATCCACATAAGGACCCACATATGGGCGGGAGGATCCACATAAGGACCCATATATGGGAGGGAGGATCCACATAAGGACCCCTACATTCAGGGAGGATCCACATATGGACCCATATATGGGAGGGAGGATCCACATAAGGACCCATGCATTCAGGGACGATCCACATAAGGACCGATATATGGGATGGAGGCTCCACATAAGGACCGATATATGGGAGGGAGGCTCCACATAAGGACCTTATATGAGAGGGAGGATCAACATAAGGACCCATGCGTTCAGGGAGATTCACATAAGGACCCTTATATGGGAGGGAGGATCCACATAAGAACCCATATATAGGAGGGAGCATCTACATTTATAGGGAGAGTCTTTTGTTCCTCATGCCCTGAAGACATTCTGCATGCCCCAGGTCATTCTCCTGAGGTCATTCTACGTCACATGGCAGCTTTCTATATGCCCTCAGGGCATGTTCTTTACACCCATATACTGCATCAGAATAATGTGGGAAAAGCCTATGGCCTCAGGGCAATATTATTATAGCAGGCATGCCCCGAGGGCATGTTTCTTCCTAAATGGACTGTGGTTTGCCATTCCATGCCCTGTAGACATAGGCCCTTGGGACGCCACATGTATCATTTATTCCCTTAGTGTTTACAGTTATGGTGGCATATTTTCTTCCTGTCTCCTCTCAGTATCTCGGGCATCAACATAAAAAAAACAGGGTTGGCAGCTACTAGGGACTTGTAGCAAGAACGGGTTTTGGGTTGCGGTGTAAAAGTGCCTCGTCCCGTCCTAAAGTGTCACATCATTTATTAACCCCTAGGTGCCCAAGCGCACTTTAAAGTGCAGTTTTGGGCTTAAATGGGACTTAAATACATGTGTATTGAAGTTAACTATCATATAGATACTTCTACTGGTCCAATCTGCAATGTTAGACCCTCTATAGAACGGTAATGACTTCCCAATCACAGAATACTTATAGGTATTCAGGAGCCAATATCAAAAGAGAGGATAAAAATAACACATGGGCTTATCAACTAAGTGATATAATTGGGACCCATCCTTATAAAATGGTACGGAAGTCGCACATACAAAATGTTTAGTTATTGGCATATTCATTTACAGCTCATCAAGAGCTTTCATTTGGTATATAACACTTGCATATTTGAACCAGGTGGTCCTCTAAGGATCTTCCGTCGGTAAATTTAGTCGGATGAATTAAAAATCGTTTAAACTGAGATAATTGACATTTTAAACATATAATAATTTATGAATCCTACATAATTCTCATGTAATTCTATATAACCAAGAAAACTATAGCTATGTCTTCTAGGCATTTGGGGTTTAAATTCAGTTTAGTAGGCAAGGATTCTGAAAGATATTGTAGTGGTTCGACTCAATAAGTTAGATTAAATCATAACGAAGAGAGGAGAAATTTCCGGGTAGGCAACCGAGCTTTTAATACAGAAGCATTCGTCACATACGATCACAGCCTTAAAGGACTACATGCTGCCAGAGATATTCGGTTACCCTTTCATGTAACGACCAGGTTGAGCAGTGGTTAGGACCACTACTGAAGAGTATGGGGGTGGAACCGCCCTTATATAGGGGAAAAGCCCGCGAAACTCAGACCTGCCATGTGACGTGTGGCGGATGACTGGTAGGCCCCCTGGTGTAGTGGATACAAACCCAGAGGCAGGTGCTGCCACCTGCCATCCGGATTCCCCCACCACACCCGAAGACCTAGGTCTGAGTCTCAAGGGTGCATGAACGTACGAGTGTAATAATATGAATACCATACCCCTACACTGCCCCCCTTAGACAATAACTTGGACTAAGTTAAACAGCAGTGTATTAATAACCAATTACTTGTTAGGTTATTAATACACATGCAATACAATAATATGATTACAACTATTAACAAAGTTTCTTGTTTGTAGGTGGAGAATACAGATGGAGCCGGATGCTGTTGATGTCTTGGTATGGGCGAGCTGATCCCTGATGCCTGAAGTGCTATATAATCTTGAAATTTGTAGATTTTGGGCGAGCTGAACCCTGATGCCTGAAGTGCTATTGAGGAATATGTAGATGGGCGTAGCTAAACCCTGTTGCCTGTAGTGCTAGCTAACTGGAAGTAGTAGTAAATCCAGTTGTAGAGTATTGATAGACTTTGTGGGCGTAGCTAAACCCGGATGCCTGTAGTGCTAGCTGACTGGATGTTTTGCAGTATAGTACCGATCCAGGTGTAAAGTTGACAGATGAATAGGTGTAGCTAAACCAAGATGCCTGTAGTTCTAGCTGACAAGTTGTAGTTTTAAGTCCATAATAATGTAATCCAGTTTTAAAAGTCCATAGTTCAATGGTAATAAGCACAGTCCTTATGTAATAGCACAGTATACAAACTAGTTTAGAGTGACACCACTAGTTGAATTTCATGAACATAATATAGACAGCATTCATACTCCTTCTCCAAGGTAAGTTGTTTCTGCTTTCAGTTTCCGGATTAGGGTACAGTTTATACTCTAATCAATACTTAGCGGGTTGGGTAAGAAAATAAATTCCCATCTAACAGTACATAGGTAATAACACCTCAGGACACAAAATTATGTCCTATCTACATGCAACAGTTTTCACTGTTCCATGTTCTCCTCGGGTGGCTGGTTTGGACCCGGTTGTTGAGCAGGTTGCTGAACAGGTGGGCCTACACCAGCTCCATCCGTAGGTGCAGGAGGTGCGGGGACAATAGGTGCAAGGTTCACCTTCTGGCGTGCTTCAAACAAGTTCAAAGCATGTCCAGGTGTGCTGTCCCAGTTATCCATGATAACTCCAAAGACTTTGAAGAACTTTTGCTGGTTCTTCATGTTCGTTGCCCGTTCTAAGTCGAGCATCTGAGAAGCTGTTTCCTTCCTGCCGCAGATTAGCAGCTTCCTGTTTCTCTTTGGCAAGATCAGCCTTTATCTGAGTAGAGATTCGGTTAATCTCTGACTTCTGGATTGCGTCTATGCACTGGATGGTACTCGACACGGTCCGACGGTACATATCTAAATGGAGGTTTTCCAAGTGGTGTTGTAACGTCTCAAATTGCTTGGTCTGTATGGCACAAGACAAGGTTTCCACTGTCTGGATCACCTTAGGCCGGTGAACCACAGCACCAGGCGAGGGCACCTGACTCTGGGGTTTCGGCTGTGAACCAGACCCACTTGGAGTGACGGCTACTTGCATATGCGATGAGGCAACTGCAGTAGTAGCCACACTAGCGGTGGTCGTATGAGTGCCTTGGTTTGGTAGTCCCTGGGCTAGGGGCAACCGAGACAATTCCCTACTAAGGTCTTTGGCAGTCAACAGTGATGCGGGTGGACGTTGTCTCACCACAGCACTCATTGTTGGTCGTGGAGTTTGACCTCCTCCTGCTGGCAGTTCCTGCTTGACCCTCCCGTACTGATCAAAGATTTGCATCTCTGGTCCGGATGGGCCCATAGCAGGGTACTGCTTCGGGTCTCAGACATTCAAGGCGGGATGTGGTCGGGAGGAGTGACCAACCGGCCCACTGACACCAAAGAATGTCGGGTTGTGTGCACCACTCTGTGGGGCTGGTGCTCGTCCATAATTGGAAGGAGTTCCATTAGGAGATGGAAGATGTGGCTTCTTCCGTCCCGTAGTTGCCTGTCGCTCCAGCGCTTCCAGTGGTGACCTGGATTGGCTAGGAGATTCAGAGTTACATAAGCCCCACCCCGTCGGCGGACATTATTACTTCTCCACTCGTACAACAAATCATACTCCTCCTGAGCATATTCAACTTTGCCAGACCCAGGAGTCTAGGCAAACCGAGCCTTCAGCTTCTGGTTAGTACCAGGAACCGTTGGCGCAAACTACTTCATGCTCGGTGTGAGTGAAGCAAGTTTCTCAGCATTCAGGCTCTTGAGGTTACCATAGAGCTCAGAGTGAATTTTCATCACTCTCTCTATGGCTGCCTCTAGACCCTCTCCATGTGCAGTCACATAGTGCCGGATCATATCTCCGCGTCGGGGAGTGACACATCCTGTGCATTTAGCACATTTCTTGCCAGCTTCCTGATCGCAGACATACTCCGGTCTCTGGTGCATGTGAAACTCCACGAGATGACGCAGGAACTCGTCTTTCTCGATGAAGAATTCAACCTCACCTTCACTCTGGGTACAACGTTGGAAGGGACAATCTTTACGATCCTCCCCGTAGTACTCATCTAGAGCAAACTTCAGTTTACCCTTCTGGCCATAATTGTAAAGGCCATTGGGTAAATTCTTAACGAATTCCCAATAGATCCAATACATATTGGCCGGTTTCCTGTCGGAGAGCTTCTTATGAAGCCACTCCTCCATATCTTCACGCCCTTCACAGGTTTTCTGAGGGGGTAGCCTCCATACGGATTTACTCCCCTTCAGATGTCCCCTATGTAGAGGAATGAAATCAGCAAAGTTGCTATTGGCCTTGTCCTAGATAGCAGCCTCTTGCTCGTCGGTAGGAGTGGCATCCACAACTGGGTCAACCGGCTCATCTCCCTAAGGGTCGGATGGTACATCCACGGGTTGCACAACAGGTTGTTGACCTGCGAGCACCTGGGCTGCGGCATCTTGAGCGTCTCCACTCAAACCGGCCATTACGTCGTGAAGCTTGACTATTGGCATGCTGACCTAAACCTTTACAGTTGGAACAGCCTGTTCAACTTCTGGAGTCTCGAGTTGAATGTCTACCTCAATAGGTTCTGGTTTGCGTTGGTTAACCTTCTTCTTGTTCCGTCTGTGGGGTCTGCCACTAGTAGAGGTGCCAGACTCGGATGCATCCGTCTCGTTGCCGGAGACATCCAAAGCCTTAGCTTCCTTCCTATTGGCCGCGCTTGGGGACACCCGACGACTTTGGGTACTGTCGGCCACACTCGTGCTAGTAGAGGGTTCAGTTTCTGACTGCTTCCCTTTACCCTTGTTCTCAGTGGGGGTACTCTTACCCTTTCCACTAGCTTGTTTCCCTGACTTCTTTTCAGTCTTTGGAGGGATAGACTGAGCAGTTTTAGGGTAACTGTCGGTATGAGGCGGAGCAGGTGGAGCCTTCTCAGGTACTTCTGCCGTACCTCCTGAGGTTCTGGATCTGGTCTCGGTCAATGTACCTGGAGACCTTGTCTGCCTTGACACCGGTGTAACCCGTCCTGTCAGACACATAGGAAGGCCTATTAAAGCTATTCCTGCGGAAAGCCATTTCTGCATCCCAGATGGCTTTACGGAACCATAAGTGGACTACTAGTCCCTTAGCCATCTGATGGTAATCCACCAACCAGGCTTCCGGGAAAGTATTCGCCCACTGCGGATGAGCACACTCCCAGACCGCATTGACAACAAGTTCGTCAATCTGTCTGGGCGTCCCATCACGGGTGGGCATTAGCATTTCTTCCGAAATTGCCAACATCCGTCTGTCATAGGGACCGGCTACGTCCTGCCATTCGGGACTGTCTGGAGGGGGCAACTCTAGATACACTGGCCTGTCAACCAGAGAAGCAGGTCCCAAAGCATCATGTGAGGTGCTCACACTCAGACGGGGCGGTAGTTGAGGGGGAGGTGGCATTAGAGTCCTGTCATCAGACTGGATTCCTGCCGATCCTCCACTCAACAACCTCTCGGATGGAGAGGCTACATAAGGCTGGCCTACATCAATTGATTGCTGCACACTAAGGTGTTCAGGACTCGCTTGTCTGGAGTGATCGGATGCGTCATAGAACGAGTCTAAGTCGCTATCGTCCACTCCGGAGAAGTACTGATCAACATTCATCTGTTGATCCATCTGATCACAATCAGAATCATACTGCTGATCATCGTATGTGTAAGTGGGACTCCTAGGAGAACTACTACCATACTCCGGCGGGGTGCTGGCACTGGCACCGCCGCCAAGGCGGACGGCCTCTTCTGCCATCGGCAGAAGTGGCTTCAAGGGGATAAATTATCCCAATTCACCGGATAAGCAGTTAAAACTGCTTACCCAGTGAAAGGCGGGTGCCTTTTAACGAGGGCACACCTCGAAACACAGCTGGAAAGGCTATCAGACTCCCAAAAAATTAGGTCACACCCTCTTACATATAGACAATACAATACCCGAACGGACACCTGCCCGTATTCGTGTTTCAACCATGACAACTCACTAGGTATGATGGAGTTTATGGATAGCATACGCTTATCCACCGGATTATCCGTCCATAACCATAGGTACATTGTCATGGGTCATTTTCCAGAAACTCGCGACTGGCTCAGATATACATTGAACAAGGTTACAACATATAATAGTACACAGTACAGGACAACACACTCGTTGTGTTAACAGGTTAGGTTACGGCAGCCTTGAGCAACCTTGGACTGCGTCTAAGAGCTTTTAAGGCCTCTTTTATTGACCTGATGTCAATAAGAGCCTTTTCCAAGGTCTTCTTAGCCTTAGAAGGACCTTTCCTCTTATTTCTACCTGCACCTGCCGAGACTTTTTGTATCTTCCCCTGTTTTCCTGATGTTACAACAGGGGGCAGCACCCTCTTCGGGTCTACAACATTCCGTCGCCTCCCGGGTCCTCGCTTTCGGGTCGGTACCACTTTGAGTTGTCTCACACGATCCTGTTCTAGCACTTGCAATAGACCATCACCATACATTTCGGTGGAGGTATCCCTCCCCCTCCATGGGCGTAGACTCGCTACATTTGACTTGTAACATCTACCAATCTGTGATTTAATAATCACTGTACAATCACTGATAACCTGGGTTATATTGAAGGGTCCATCCCAATTACTAGCTAATTTCAGGTTGGCAAGGGGTTGGTGTAGGAGCAAAACTCTATCCCCCAGATTAAAAAATCTAGCTTTTAGACCTGTGTCATAACCAACCTTCTGCCAACGTGCAGTTTTCTGCAGCTCATCTCTAACCCTTTCATAGGCTTGTTTAAAGCTATCAAGTAGAGATTCTACAAACATAACCTGGCAAGGGGCTTCCGGATTCATTCTCACTACGCCAAATACCAAATCTGCTGGCATAATTAAATCCTCTCCAAAAACAAGGAGATTAGGGAAACAATTGGTGCTTGAGTGTACAGTGCTATTATAAGCATGTACCACAAATTCACACTGTTCGTCCCAATGATCCATCTGCTCATTTACTAGAGATTTCAAAACTTGGATCAATGTCCTATTGAATCTCTCTACTTGTCCATCACTCTGCGGCCTATAGGGATTAGTTCTTGTCTTGCAAATTGCTAGACAATTACACATCTCTTGCCACAGGCTAGACTCGAATTCTCTGCCCTGGTCACTATGTAACATGAGTGGGACACCTAGGTGTAATACCCACCCTTTTACAAAGGCCAAAGCACAAGTAGCAGCCTTATGATCTGGCAAAGGATACACTCGGGTGTACTTGGTATAATAACCTGACACGACCATCATACATGTGTTGCCACTAGGAGTGGGAGGGATCCCACTAATAATGTCAACAGCTACTCTAGCAAATCGGACACCAAACAGTTCCTGGGATAATGGCAATTTGCCTAACAGGGGTCCTGGTTTGTTCTTACAGCATTCGGGACAGGTCTCTACCCATCGGGTGAGATCTGTACTCATACCAGGCCAATAGTATCATCTGGCTAGACGTTCTAGAGACCGTTTTTTTTCCAAAGTGTCCACTAGTTCTATGCCCATGACAGAAATACATAATATCTCGTCGCATAGCACTGGGTATGACAACTTGCAAGGCTTTCTTCCTATTAGAATAGTTCTTCCATCGGAATAGAAAACCATCCCTGACTTCTAGCTCGGCCCATTGAGCTAGGAACCGTCTCATTTCCCTGTTTTCCAATGACACTTCAGGTCTTGGAGGACAGATACCCTGATTAAGAAACTTAATCAAACATGATGTGACTGCATTAGCCTCCTGGAACTGTTGAATAGTCTCTATGGACCAATTCAAAACATTTTCCGGTTGGGTGTCGAAAGGTACTCGAACCCCTGCCAATACAGCATTGTGTGCTTCACAATCAGTGCACCCAGCGTTTGCACATTTCCTCACTGGGATTCTAGACAAAGCATCCGCATTTGTGGGGTGGTTTCCATCCGTATTGGGCATAAGGGCCATTTGGTCCCACTAAAGGTGACTGTGGTGGCCATCCGCCGTCAAAGTTGGAAGCTCCTGCTGAGTGGTTTTGTTGTACTCGACTCGTAGAAGCACCTCCAGTTTTTCCAGGTGAAGTTACGGGTATACCAATATTTCCCGTACCTAAACCAAGAGGTTTCGAGGTATTGTCTGTAAATCTAGCCTGATGGCTCTTTACTTCTTCACAACGAGGTACAGTGTTTTCTGTTACCTCGTCCTCATCCCCAAAAGAGTCCATCTGGTCACCTGCCATGTTTAGGACAATTCCTGAAACAGTGAAATCTGGTTCAAGAGTGCCCACCACACGTCCAGTATCCTCTAGATACTTTGACATCTGGATAGCTTTAGATTCCAGTTCCGAATAATCATTCAGCATTTTTGTCTGTTTAGCAGTCAAATCTGCTGATTCACGTATCCATTGACCTCTGAGTTTTTCATGCTCTTTGGTTTGTTTATGATACATATTTCGTGCATCTTTGAAGGCTGTTTCAATTTTTTTTAGCTCTTCTTGATACTTGGCATGGGCTAATTGAGTTGAACTTATCTCTTGTTTAGTTTTATTCAACTCTTCACACAAGGCTTTATATTCTAAATCCGCCGTGTATAATGCCTCACGATATTGTTCGTGCTGGAGTTGGAAATCTTGTTTTTCCTTCTCCATTCTATCCAACAACTCTTGTTGTTGGCGTCTATAACCCTGATCTGAATCAAGACGTTCTGACATCAACTGTTTGTTTTCAGTCAAAATTCTGTCCCGAGTTCCAGTCAGTGTGATGAGATCTAATTGGATCTTCTCATATTCAGCTTTCATGTCTTCAAGCTCTTCCATTTTATTTTTCTCAAATCCACACTTCTGGTGTCTGATTCGAGAACTTTATGGAGTTTCAAACATACCTGCACTTGGCCTAGGTACATCAAATGGTAGTTGACCAAATTGAGCGGTACTCCTATGCATAGGTGCAGGTTTCAACGTACCTCCTGGCATGAATAAGGAATCTCCAAATTCTTCCAGTTCGTCATGTAAGTTCTTTCTTATATCTTCGAAATCCACTAACCCGTCTGGGTAGTGTTCTTGTGGATTTCTCCACCCTGTTACTGGAGATGGTGACCTGATTTCACCATCTTTCATCGGGGAATTTAGCTCAGAATCTGGGCCATTTCCCTTAACTGGGCTCAGCTCAGTCATTTCTGACTGCGCTTACCCGAAAAACAACTGGTCACGGCACCAGTGTAGTGGTTCGACTCAATAAGTTAGATTAAATCATAACGAAGAGAGGAGAAATTTCCGGGTAGGCAACCAAGCTTTTATAACAGAAGCATTTGTCACATACGATCACAGCCTTAAAGGACTACATGCTTTCAGGTTACGACCAGGTTGAGCAGTGGTTAGGACCACTACTGAAGAGTATGGGGGTGGAACCTGCCACCTGCCATCCGGATTCCCCCACCACACCCGAAGACCTAGGTCTGAGTCTCACGGGTGCATGAACATACAAGTGTAATAATATAAATACCATACCCCTACAATATCTACCCATAGATTAGAAAAATGCTAAAATATCAATTTTAAAAAATCTGATATTTTTTACACTATACCACTTGAGAAGCCTATATCTAGGCTTCTAAATGTGCGACTTCAGTACCACTTTGTTAGGATGGGTCACAATGGTGAAATAATGTAAAAAACTTCAAATAATTCTTGGCACCAAAATGTTAATGGGACCAAACAACCGTCCCCCAACCCCCTCCTATGTCTTCTGAAAAAACCTCCCTCTTCTCCTGAAACCACCCTCCCCGCCGTGACCAGGCAGCCAAAGGACCCAACTTTGAGGGAGAAAATCTGAATCAACATGAGGACACACTCCGTCAACATAAGGACCCATTTCGGCAACATAAGGACCCACTCCGTCAACAAAAGGGCCCAGGTGGGTCCTTTGATCCCTCTGAAGTGGGTCCTTATGTTGAACACATGCCCCCCTCCCTCCCTCCCTCCCTCCCTCCCTCCCTCCCTCCCTCCAGCAACAGCCTAATGATCCTGTATATGCAACCCTGTTTTTGTTTATGTTAGACTGACCACCAAGTTGCCACCGTGTGCAGCGTGTGCGGCAACTTTTTCCCTCCTCCCCCTTTTCCCCAGTGGCTTCATTACCCATCCCCACCCTCTGTCAAACTGACCACCGAGTTGCCACTGTGACCATTGATGGTACAAGGTTCACTCACATTAGACAAGAGCTGCTCAGCTAATCATGACTCCTGCTTCACTACCTCTGAGCTTATCCACTTCTCACAAAAGAGAAACGGCAGTTTTTATTTCAGACATAAGGGGTGGTGTAGAACGAGGTAAGCTGTTTCAACTGTGGCAGTATTGTCCTAAACATCATCCTTCAGACGTGTTCATTCCCCCTAATTTGAGTTTTAGAAAGTGTTTCCTTCAAAACAACACTACACCTTTGATAAAGAATGGTAAACACTCCTTTTGTCCATCCATAAAAAAAATGATTACAAAAAGTAAAAATTGGCAGGTAGCAGGGATTGAGCTCACTCATAATGTTGTAATGCACATTGTGAGATGTCATGCCATACCCTGCACATCCTCAATTTCTTTCACGTGCGAAAGGCAGAAAACTTTGTTTCTGAAAAAAGTCCAAAAGGTGGACTTTATTATTGATCCCACTTTGGTAGAAGCGTTGATAAAAACAACCCTATTTCAGGCGGACAAAATTTCATCATCCCCCCTTGTGCCAAACAGAATCGTTTATGAAAGGGTGTTCAGAACTGAAATTGGCCACTCCTCACTAGGCTGTTGTCATATAGTGAGGGTGGTAACTCAAATATCCACTGAAGGTTGCAAAGTTGTCGCAGCTTATCCTGTAAACCATTTTACCCCTTACTGAAGAAAAAAAGACCAAAAAAGCCTCTTGGGTTTTATTTTTTACCCTTTACCCCTATATACTACTCATGTATCCTCCAAGTGGTTTCCTGTTCTTCTGAACACGTATCCTCCAGGTAGGCTCCTATGTGTGGTACCTTTTTGGCATGAACTCCAATGGTGCAACAGATCTGAATTATATGTGATATACTGTAGTCAGGTAGACTGCAGGTCAGGTTATACACTCAAGTAGATGCTAAGGGAGCATTCATTGTTTATCGCCAGGAGGGGGGCGAGCATTTAGCGAAATGAATACCCCCAAAAAAATTTGCCCTCCCCTCAGAATAGGTTGAAAAAAAAAGTGTCCCCCACCAGAAAGCTGAGCATATACGAAATGACTGCTGTGTAAACAGCATTAACCCTAGACCTCCTTCATAGGTAACCTTTAGGGTCAAGTTCAACATATCACTTTATGATCTGCCACCAACTTTGACCATGGACATTTTGGCTTAAATTTGAACACTGGTGCCAGAGCAGATCAGCACAACCTTTCCTGCAACAACCATATTATTGAAAGTGGCAGGTTTGTCTACCAGTAATGGCTATCAAAACCACTGCCTAAAACTCATATTCTTCCTTCATCAAACCTGGGGCCAAACTGACAGTAAACTGGAGCCAAGAAGCTGCTGTGACATGAACTTGCATACACTTTCATCCTGCAATACTTCATAATTCATGAGGGTGGTGTTGGAAACAGCAGCCTCATAAGTTTTGACAAGAGACGCTCTGTTACATGCATCCATGTGGTAACCCTACCCTCTCACACCCTGTCATAGTATCCTGAATGGCTACATATTGTCTTTTTCCATGTTAACTGAATTAAATTTTGAACACCTCATGAGATACGGTAGATAAGGGTCACTTGCTTTGAATTTACTGACTGAGGATTATGGCTTGTTCTCACCAATGGGACACAATGATTGTTATGTTCGGGGAGGTTTCTGACTGGGAAAAAGATATGGCCAATCGTGCCACAAATATAAGGGAGTGGTCATTATTTATCAACAGGGGGGGGTGGTGGGTTTGAGAGAGGCGTAAAATTTTTAGACCCCTCCCAAAGGGGGGCTAAAAAGATTTTGACCCTTCTTGAGAGGGGGGGCTAAAAAAATTCACCCTCTTTTTAGCAAAAAAGCCTGTGCGCTACTATAGATCAAAGAGGGGCGCGAAAACTCTCCGCACCAGAGGCACGGGGGGACGCAAAAAATTTTGACTGCCGTCAAGGGGGGGCGTAAAAAATGTTTGTGTGTCCACGCGAAAACCCACCACCCCCCCTGTTGATAAAAAATGACCACTCCCTAAGGGATGGCAAGAAATTTGTCAATCTAAAATAAAGTCAGGATAGGATCAATCCTATATTGACTGAAAAAACTATACCTTTCTGTGCTGGAATTCAAACTACAGGTAAATAAATGTTTTTGTAACTGCCGGTCAGAAACCTCCCCGGTTAGAAACCTCCATCAGGTCAGAAAACTTCTAGAAGAAGTGGCTTTTCCCTTAAAACAAAGAAGAGAGTGAAAACAGTAGGGATAGAAAGATGTCCATGTAAGGAAAAGGGGAGAGAGGCTGAAGATGAGTTGCACAGGAGCGCTGTATTCTTCATCAAGACATCAAACAGAAACCTCCCAGGTCAGAAACCTTCATAAAGTGACGGTTTCTGACCGGAAAAGAGATGGCCAATTATGCCATAAATATAAGGGGTGGCAAGAAATTTGTCAATCTATAATGGAGCCAGGATAGGATCAATCCTATGTTGACTGAAAACACTATGCCTTTCTGTGATGAAATTCAAACTACAGGTCAATAGATGTTTTTATAATTGCCGGTCAGAAACCTCCCCAGTCAGAAACCTCTTTGGGAAAGGAGGAAGTCAAAAAAATGTTCCTTCTCAGTTTTTTCCTGAGTCTGGAAAGGAACAAAAAGCACAGGAAGGGAAGAGTTTGGCCAACGTCCTCTGAGTGCAAACCAGTGAATGGGGGAACAGGAGAGGCCAATAAATGCATGAAGGAGACGACCGGTCAGAAACCTTAGAACTGAATGAAGGAGAAAAAGGGTTATAAAGAGAGAAAGGAGGGGGGAGGGAAGGAGTGAAAAATGGAAGAAAATATATGGAGAAATCCTCTCTCACCCATAGGTGGAGGAAAAAAAACCCTTCTCCAAGGAGGGTTAGGAGAGGAGAGACCTGTTTCAAATGAAAGGGTGGAAAAAGGGGAAGCCCTGTGCAACAGGGTACCTTTCTGTAACCAATTTCAAACTGGAGGCCAAATTAACTATCTGCAACTGCCGTTCAGAAACCTTGGTCAGAAACCTCCCCGAACGGAGTTGCATCAAACTGGTGACATGCAATGAGTTTGATTTTTTGTGCCATCTATGATACAGGAGTGGAAGTCACTGAGGCCAAAAAATTCCTGAATCTTTTACCCTCATAGTTAGACTAAAGCTAGGCACTGACATAACTGCTGTGCGTGGGTCTGCCGTGCGTGGAGGCTAAAAGTGTGATTTAGCAAAAATAGAGCAGCTGAAGTTGACATGTTTTTACTTATTGATTCTAAAGCTGTTTACAGGTCGATTTGGACAATAAGGGTATCATTTTAACGGGCTTGAAGAGGGCTTCAATATGCATGTATTTGTTTAATAAATTAAAAAGAAAAATTCATGTTTCTCCCAGGTGAACTCAAAACTTAAGTTCAGGAGCATTTTATGGTATGAAGTATGCATCTCACATAGTTAAAAATGGCACTCACATATTCCCTGGTTAAATAAGGTCTAGAAAATGTCTAGTTTTCTTCTTTCTAATAGGCAGCAGTATGTTTTTTAAGCAACTACAAAATCATAACCTATTAACTCTGTGAGGGTGAGTGAGAGATTAGCTCTAACACCTCCCCCACTGCAGCACACCTATAGCCACCACTGGAGGGGCCACCTGGAGGTGGCCCCTACTGGAGGGCTGACTACCAGGACTTCTCTGACTGACTAGTAGGGCTATACTTTGAAGTATGAACATCAGTCAGAGTGTCATTTTAAGGTAAAATGGCAACCCACACATTTTGACATGTAATGCAATCTTTACTTTTAACTTTTTGAGAACTTTGACCTCTCTTATTTATGATGACCTTGACCCTGGTTAAGGTCATATCAAGGTCAAATGCTAGACCACATATCAAATGATCTCTATTCTTACTTTGAGTTTCCTATCTCAATATTTTTGCAAGAAATTATGGTTGATTGTTATGGTTTTATGTGGACTGTCAAAATGTTGGTTATTTCATGTCCCTTTGACCTTGACCTTATATAGGTCAACTTGACCTTCTTGATGAAATATTGAAAAAGAGTCAGCTGATCATTGATTCTGTCATTTATCTTGCTAAATCTCAACAAATGTTAACTCATAAAAAAAAAATCAATAAATTTGACCTTTGACCTTATAATGACCTTGACCTGACCTAGATCAAGGTCAGGCCATAAGTCATTGGAACCACCCCTTGATGACCTTTTCTCAAGTTTTTATTTCAAGTTCCTAGTGTTAATATCTTCTGAGAAACAGTGATTTAAGTGTTCCAGGCATTTCTGACCACAACTAGCATGATCACAAAATTTGAACCCTGATTAAACTCTTAAGTATGGGTTATTGTGGCAGAATATTAGGGTCATTTTGTGGTCTTTGGATGGTCATAATGTCACTTTGAATTAAGATAGAGACTTCATTCAAAAAGCAAATCCACTACGTTTCTTGAGATCTATCCAATAGTATGCAGATAGAATAGATAATATAAAGTTTTGAAAAACTAGGTAAGTGCCTACTAAAGCACGTTTTGCGACAGAGAAAAAAGATTGCCCCCCTCAGAATAGGTTTAAAAAAAAGGTGTCCCCCCATCAGAATACCCCCAAAAATATCTGCCCCCCCCTCAATTTTGCTCATCCCCCTCCCAGCCATAAATAATGAATGCTTCCTAAGCATGAATGTTTTCTGGGTTATCATGAGGCATCCTATATAGGACCACGGTGGTGGTGGTTGTTTGGTGGTGGGGGGGGGGGGGCGGGGTGAGGTGTGGAAGCAGCTAATGGGTAACTGGTGGCGAGCAGTAAGTGACACCGCCGCAGGAGCACCTGGTACGGAGCCGGTAGTTGGGGGAGTGAGTGGTAATGAGCAGAAAGTGTCACCGCAACTAGAAGGGCACCTGGGACGCCACAGAGGGCTTGGGGAGTGAGTGTTAACGAGCAGAAAGTGTCAACAGCATGAGAACGACGCCTGGGATGGAGCAGAAGGAGGGGGAGGGTATTCTTTTGTTTGATTTATTCTATGGCATTGTGAAAATGAATAATCATTATAGATTTTAGAGAATTAATCAATTATTTCAACAATTATAAAAAAGATTATAAATATTATAACATTTTCTTTTTCAAAATACAGAAAAAAGGTCAATGACAACGTGGGACATGGTAAGTTCTAAGACATAACAAGAGACATAGGGAAGTGACTTGTGAAATTAGCATTTCTTAAAATTGACATGAGAAACCCCCTCCAGGGTTCCATGAACACTTTCAGAATTCCGTTAGTAAGTCGGAGGTGTCATAGCCAGGTGCTTTTACTTTAAGAAGCCCAGCATGTGTAGAATGGCCTGATAATGAGTGGAAGGTGTCAGCCCAGCTAGCACTACTGGTGTAATTTATGTCATTCTTACATGAAAACTGATCGTTTTTACGTAAAAAATACATCATTTGGATGAGTTGTGCTAGCAGGGAGGGCTAAGACCTAAAACTTTGAGGGTTGTGGGGGTAGATAAGGCGTCCGTTACTGAGTGAAAGGTGTCAGGGTGGCAGGCTAACACTTTGAGGGGTGTGTGATGTGTATAAGGCGTACCTTACAGGAGGTTAATTCAAAAGATCCTGGGATCACAACCCCAGCGATCTTAGGAATTATTCTGCCTTATCCGTTTAAGTGATCTTAAGATTAGACTGCGTTTACTTTTCCTAGCCAGCACTAAGATCGCATTGATCTTAGCCCCAGCCCTCCTACACTATTCCAAGAAGTACTGACTGGGCACAGGGGTAAGAGTCCCAAAATAAAAGGTAGCTTAACGCCTCTAATTTTTAACTTTTGACTACATGTTTGAGACTAAACATATACAAACTGGACGTGTTTAAACTCAAACACCTAAACACCTGGATAGGTATGATTGTGTTAAGGTGTGTAAGTTACAGAATAAGTGTTCAGAATCTGATGGCGTTTAGCTGAATGTGTTTGAATATCTTAGGCATTTAGGAACTACACACCATTTAGATAATACGGTGTGTATCGCCAAATGCCATTTTTGCAGTGTTATCTTTAGCATGGAAATCATTGCAAAAAAATGTTTGAAAAATGACGACATCTGCAATAGAAATGAGATTTTCAAGATATCCCCAAAGTTATTTTGTGTGTTATCTTCATCTGTGCTCATCGTTAGTGAAGACACCTCACCGTCCGTGCAAAGGACCACTAGGGTAGGATAAGTGCAGAAGAAGAGTCGTCTTTGATCATGCAGCTCACAATTGTATACCCAGACAAAATTGCTCGTGGGTTTTACAGGGGATACCAGGTATGGTGCACTAATTCAATCAGTTACCAGCAGGAGCAAACGAAGCTGACCTCTTCCTAAATGGGCAATTCAATACAAAAGACAGGTATGGCGTGACTTCCACTAGTTTCAGGTGCCTCGAAATGTCTCTCCCACAAATATGTGTGGGTGTTTGTATGACTCCCAATTGATTCTACAGTAATATTCCCCTCCACGGCATAACAAACATGTATGCCCCCCATAACATTTAACCTTGCCCCTAGTACATAGGCCTAGATCTAAATTCTAAATGATGGAATAATACAGCATGTCTGAGGGGATTATCGTGACTACCGTAATGGGCCCGTTTTAGCGCATCTGCGGTAATATATTTCAGTCTATGACTTGGCCTGCATTTATATGAGACCTGCGGTTATTTGAAATATAAAAATGTATGGAAAATCAAATTTTAAAACCTCCCTTTACCCTGCGCTAAAACGAGACCTGCGCTAATTTGAGAACCTGCGCTAAAACGGGCCACTACGGTTCACTGTCAGCCCGCCCATGTAAATAAACAGTGCAACACTTTTTATTGTGCCTTACAGTATTACCTTGTATAGGCATGAACGCCCATACCAGAATCAGGAGTGATGCATCCTAACCAAATCAGTCACATCTCGGCCCTCATAGACCAGAGATAATGAGGTCAAAAGGTGAAAAAATGTTAATTCAAGTGATTTTGACATTTTTGGATGTTTGTTTTCATTAATATCTTTCCTGTGATTTGGTGAAAGTATAAATGCAAAAAAATAGTAGAAATGGTGAAAATTGGCTGATTTGATTATCGTCACTGATTCTCAACATGACAATTTTCATTAATAAATCTACAACATAATCAAAATTCCTTGTATTGTAAAAAAATTTGTAACAAAGAAAGACAAAAGATATTTTCTTATCCATATGTAGCTTGAAATGTTCTCTATACATTGGTACCAGCCTAACTAGGGTTGTATTCAGAAGATTCATTCTAGACACCAATACAAAGATGCTTTCCACTTCTCTGTATGAGTTTATATTAGAAAAAAGGCCTACGTCTAGAGCTGTATTTTTCGTAATGAATGCTGGCTGCTTTATAATTTTGAAAATTCACCAAAAATTGGCAAATAAAGATATTTTGATGAAATAAAAAGTATTCTGACGCTCTCAATATACTCTCTGTGTATCCAGTATAATCCTGAAATCAATTTTCCCGACATGTGACTGATTAGGTAAGGATGCATCAGTCTGATGTACAAAGTACTGTAGCTACAGGTGGTTCCCCTGCCTTATTACAGGGCTATTTGTAGCCGATTTACAATGTGGGCTGAGAGTGTAGTTTTCAGCCCTTTTCCATAATATTTCCAGAGAAAATGGAAAAAGATTGGTCCCACTTTGGGACTTCATTTATGGAACCTGGATGATCTAATCATTACTATGGGTGGATAAGCAGAAATCGTTATCATGGATATGGGCACACATTTGGAAGATAGTTGTATAGATTATTCAGCATTTTAGGAGCAATTGTGGTCTCGGTTGAGAAACACAGGCCACCTCAGCAGTTCTTGATTGAAGATTGAGTTTACTGGATGGAATCTAAAGCCGAGGCTCCACTTCGCGATTTTTGCCGAAAATCGGAGCTATTCTCACAAAAGCAGACACAAACACAGATTATAGAGTGGTACTTGTTATTATTTCAAGGTGTAAATAGAAGATTGAGAGAGCTTTTTGTTTATGTGGGGAAGGCGTTGTGTACAATCTCAGGTACATTTTTGTTACCAAAAGATGTTTTTGTTTACTAAATCAAGTTGACCTAATGTAAATATTGCAGACTATCACACTGATGACTCTCTGCAACTCAATATCAGAGAGGTTTGATTTTTACAGTACAAGAACCTGCGATCTGTGTGACTGCTGTGTTGTTATTTATATTTTGCTGTGTTGATGTTTACATATCGAACTCCCACCCAATTACAGAGTCTGTGCAGGTGCAGGTTAGTTGGTAAATATGGCACACAAGGAGAGAGATCACCCACAAAATAACCCCTGAAATCTCATGTTTACAATTTTAAATCTCATGTTTACAATATAGGAATGTCAACACCCTATACCTTAGGCACTATAGGGATAGAATTAGGTGAGAATGTACTAAAAAATCACGTAGTGGAGCCTCACCTAATGGTTGATAGTGGTAAGCCTCGTAATTGGAGAGCCGATGAGGAAATAAGGAACAGTTTTGGAAACTTTGTCCCCGAAAGGACACAATTTGGTATCGAGATGGATGTGACCAATATGAGGTGTGCCCCCACATTTATACCTGTAGCTAAGAGTAGACTGTTAAGATCTGCCTTTCTTTTACCTGAAATTAAGAAATGACATCCTGACTTCTATCAAACTATCTCTTTTAGAGGCTACTTTTGACGTCCAATTATTCATAATTATGCCGAACAAATGTTTGTTTCCAGTAACATGACTGGAAAAGCTAGGTCAGATTTTTATTCATTCATCAATGTATCTGGATCTATCAAATTCTTTGATTATATTATAAGAAGAGATCTTGTAGAGACCATTGCTGTAGTCCATTACTTCCTCTTTGACCATCATACGTGAAGAATGCCAAGGCTACTGCCATTAATATCTTATGTTACAATTATTAATAAACCAAGTTTAATGTAGGGAGTCAACACACTTGGTGTGTTTCTCTAATATTATCTGCCAAATGCATGGACCCTATTAACTACTTCATACGCACAAGCTCATTACTTATAGCAAGAACTGCTGAGGCGGCTGCCATTAACAGCTATTTACTCCCAAGTATCAGGTTCACTTTTGGGGAACTATACAAGTCCCAATTATTATGTAATTAGATCTAGATCTAGTAATTCGCTGGAACAGTCTATGGTAGGTGTTTAAGAAGTCCATATTTTCGATGCATGGTATATTATATCCAATATATACTTTTGCAGAACAAGATGGTCGTAATATATAGATCTACGAGAAGACATCACTGCGAGAAGCAGGGAGTGGCTTTTGGGCAAGATGATAGGCTACCTGTCACAACAGGAATTCCTCTACGATAACAGGGGCGGATCCAGGGGGGGGGGTCCTGGGGATCAGGACCCCTCCCCCTTTTGGTCCACCCATAGCATGTCCAAATGGGGGTCCGTGAAGGTGGCCCCCCCCTTTTAGGCCCACCAAGATGTCCACTTTGTATGCCCCCATTCATGACCCCTATCCTTCTTCAAAGTAGTTTTTATTGTTTGCAAATTGTACAATTTATGGCTCAACAGTATTTAAAATATATAAAGATTTCTCAAATTTTTTTAACATGAGCCAATCCAAAAAAAAGCACCATCATTTAATACATATAATGCTTAACTTAGGCCTATATATAAGGCAGTGGTATAGGAATAGGTCAGGGATGTAGGGTATAAATACATTAGATTAGGGGTAATCTACTAGAAATTATCCCCAATGTGCACCAGTGACCACATAGGCATCTGGGTGAAGCTCATGAGAGTGCCACAGACCATGTATCTGAGGATGTCACAAAAGCAATAATAAAATTTCATTTTGAAAATGTAATTAGAAGAAATGTAATTACAAATTGAATTCATATTTAATAACAAACTTGATTATCTTAGCATTCCGACAACATAATCAAAGTGATTTTATCAATGTCACAAAACGACCATGTTAAGAGTGTCCGTTACACGTCCGTTACGCCATATGGGGTCATATGGGGTCATATGAGGCCATATGAAGAATAGAAGATTTTAATATATGACAGGCACTAGTTCCGGTAATAATCATTCTATGAAAAATCTAAGGTGACCTCCTCTAAATCGATACCAAGGAATCTAATGGTGTTATTCATTTTGTTCTATTCTAAATGGTTGCTTAGCAACAAGCCTTTTTATCTGAAAATAATCCAATTTAAGGGGCAAGTGTAAAAACTACAATTTTACAAGGTATTTTTATGATAATTATTTTCCAAGAAATAATCATAGCTATATCATGAGATTTTTTGTGCATGATCCTGAAAACCTCTATTTTCCATTGCAATTAAGAAATTATTATAAAAGAAAGATTTATCTTTTACAAATTTTTTACTTTTATTTGTTGCAAGGTCATGAGCTTGAGCCATCTAGGCATTCGGTGTGCCTTATGCATGGTATACTCTTTGGGGTTCCCCAGGTAATTTCCATCAGATTTCCATCCCATTTATTCATAACTTAGGGTACATCAAAATACTTTGATACTTTTTTTTTCAAATTCCCAAGTTTTCTTGAGAGCAGGCTCCAAATCACTTTCAAATGAAACCACAAAATTGACACCTAATGATACACAAATCCCTTAGACTACAGTGTTTGACACCAATATTTCAAAAATTTTCTTGGGGGACAAGCTGTGCAAATCCTAACAAAGAACAATGTATCAGGATATAAATTTGCATCCCATGCTGAAAATGCTTTCCTATACCAAAATGCTTTAAATATAAGTTTGATGATTATGTTATAAGATTTTCATTGGGCATGACCCAAAACTCTCGTAATCACCAGTGCATAAACATACTCCTGAGGGTACACCAAAATGCTTTAAACTTCAAAGTTTGACACCAATTCTTCAAAGAATTTCCCAGGGGTGGGGGCAGGCCCCCCACCCCTTTGGACAACTAATACTAAAATACTAAATTTCTTGGAGATATGCCCCCAAGTCTCCCTCAAACACCATTGTGCAATCAAAATTCAATAAGATTTTCATTCCCTGTTCTCATAATCATGGGTTTATTGTTAATGGTACACCAAAATGCTTCACTGAGTTGGGGTCTAGAAATGCATCAGCTTGCACGATTTGATGTCTAGATTTCAAAATTTTCTTTTAGGGGCATGCCCCCAACCCCCCCTAGATATGTCATCACCGCCATATGCCACAGGGTTTGCTCCCCCTTTTCACAATACTGGATCCGCCCCTGGATAGGGCATTGTACAACACTTTCATGCGGTAAAGTTAGACTACTGCGATCGTTAATCCAGTTCTGCAAAAGACCACAGGTTTACTAATAGAATTGGGTTGATATATGGTCAAACCATGTGAATGACTCATGACTACCCCCTCCCCAATTCTGAGGTCTGTATTTTATTGCTAATTAGAATTTGCTTTTCAAGCAAATTAACCTAGACATGTTTTACTTCCACGATGCACAATTAAAGGATATCAATTATGGAAATAGATAGGAAGGTGCACGATGGGAGGGCATAGAAAAAAATAACTTATGCTCCGAATTCATTCACCTGTTACTTAGTCTACCCATCTCTTCCTGTATAACAGGGGCCAAAGGCCGTACTCTGTTAGGCGTCATCCAAAGCCAAAGCCCCAATATACCCTACCATCTCCAAATATAGTTAACTTATTTGTCACCATACATGAGTTTGCAATGTATCAGTGTAGGGCCATGAAGGAAGGAATTTCATCCGATATTATATTAGGCACGGCGTGGGGGGTAAATGAATGTTTTAGGTTGAAAATAATTATGTGAAGTGTTCATACAGAAGTTATCTATAAAGAAGTGATGTGCAAATGAACACATATAATTATGTATAGGCCTACGGACCGAAAAGATATATAAAAAGGTACAAATTTCCCCACCATTGCATCAATATCGGTATATCTGACAAGACTGAATTAGTGATTGCTTTCAGAACTATTAGCCATGAAAGATATAGAACATGGGAAACATGCACAGGGATAAGGGCAACCTTATCGAATTACTGCACAGCATGTACATCCACAGTTGTAAGACAATAAAGGGGCATCATAGTAGGGAAGTATACTTTCTCACATTTTCGGTGACAATGATAGGTGGGAGAAAGATCATTGCGGGACCGGTGCGGTAAATGAGATATACTTAGTACTGATTGGACTGAGCAGCTGCACAGCTGATGTTTGACCATCTTCAGCAATAAGTCAACACTCACTGCTAACTAAAGTAGTACAGAACATCGTATCCTATAGAAAGTAAGCAATATACAGACAATAGAGCATTCCCCTTCCAGCGCCGCCCAGTCATGGCTGTGTTGGAGTAGGGGGGTATAAACACTCCTATGTAGAGCAGAAACAGTGACCCCATTTCCACTTGTCATTGATTTTTTACCACAATATGAACCTATGTGTAATTATGTATTGTAGGCATACATATTGTATGCCTCATCTTCACCTATATACATCGTATCATTATATTCATTAGAATGTGCTGGAAAAATGAAACTGTTGTATGACTAAAAGGAATCACCATATTGTCAGATTTCTTCACTCATTTTAATTAGTGACTTGACAATAAAAACCTTCAACCTTTAAAAAATGTCTGGACAAAGTGATAGGTCATATTCTTGGCATCTACATGAGTGCCATCAGTAAAAGTAATTACTTTATTTATCAGTGGTAGGGAGATTTTATCTAAATGGGTCAGCCCTGAGACTATACTGTTTTAAAGTGAGTGGCTGCTCAGCTGTACCCCCTCACTCAAAGAGCGGCCCCCTAGAAGGGGAAAGCCCTATATTCTGCGAAGCAATAGTGCCTCGCGTATGAAGAACACCCCTTGTGTAAGGCGCAACCTGAGTTGAAGCAGAAGCTATATGAATATAGTGCGCAGCTGCACTCTAAATATAGTAATTGGGAATTAAAAACCTGTGTTTGGAAGTAAGACACTTGGTATGCATTCAAACACATAAATGCCTATAAAGTGGGAGCCAGGCTCCTGAATTTTAAATTCGTAGTACCCTCCTGTAGCTGGCAAAACAGGTTATCAAATGAAAGGTGAATACTCTGGCTCTCATCCTGACCATGGTAGCGGTCTGAAACAATAGAGCAACATCATAGTAAACTGCTGGTCTCTGTGGCAACTTGTGATTTTTTTCAAAGCACATCACATTTTGCATTTTCCTGTCTATCTAAAAACCAGGCGCACCTGGACATGTCAAATCTTTATATGAGATACTAATATATATATATATATATATATATATATATATATATATATATATATATATATATATATATATATATATATATGTGTGTGTCAAATCTTTATATGAGATACTTATATATATATATATATATATATATATATATATATATATATATACATATATATGTATATATATATATGTGACCCATCAAGGGAGAACACCCCTCCGTGGGGGATTTTTAATTCCCCATTTGGCCAGCAGGGGGCATTGGAGAGGCAAAATTACTCTAAAATCATTATAAAAATACATTAACCTAATTTTTGATGCAGAATTCAATGGTCTCATTTAAAATGCACCATTTTCGGTAGAAATGGCCCATATTTGCATGAGCACTGCTGTGTGAGATGGACATTTTTCATGTGAAATCAACCTATATACCTGTTCCTGGTTACCATTCCAATAATCAAAATTTGCAGATTTTTATGCCAATTTTCAGGCATACTCAACAAAAACCCAAAACTGAAAACAGAAATGAAAAATTCCTTCTAGATCAAAATTTATGATAAAAATCACCATATTGTTATGTATTTTTTATGAAAAAGGCTGATTTATCGTGTTTTTAGACATTATTATAGTTTATAATATATTCAGAGCTTAATCATCGATTTCAGATATGAATAACGACCTATGTTCAAAGAGGGGTTCTGACATAACTACTAGGAATATTTAAGCCAATGATGTCTCATTTTCAAGATCGTGAGATGAACTTTGATAATGAATTTCCCTGGAGAGGGGTGTTTTTGCTTGCCTGGTCACATATATATATATATATATATATATATATATATATATATATATATATATATGCCCCCTATCACTAGCCTCCTAATTTGTTACATTCATGAAGGTCAAGGTCAAGGAGTTTGACCTTGAAAATGTAGGAACTGTTGCCTTCCATACTCCATTTCAAATTGAACCACACACCTAAAATTGATTTATTTGAGCAGTTCTGCACCCAAAAACTGATGAAACATGTCTTATCTCAATATATAGATGTGAAAATTTGAAAATATGTGCAATTTTCTTTTTGAGGCCCCTATCCTTCAAATGTCCTCTCTACTTCAAACTAATATAGCCCAGAGTTATTTGAGACTATCAGCAGCCAAACCGATTCCGGGCACATGGTAGCGTTTGTCTTTAATATCATAGCAGGCCATAGTATCTACCCTAACAGACCATAGCATCTACCCTAAGCATCATTCTCCATTTATAGGCAAATGAGGTTCCCATGTATGTGTTCGACACCTGGGGGAGCCGATACCAGTGGGGAAAAATGAATACAGATCAAATGTGTGATCTAACCAGAAAAAAACAATTTTGTTTTCTATTTGTGTTAGTAGTTGGCTGGATACCAGTCTGTATATTGAGGACATGTATACAAGAGGCCATGCCTACAAAGTTGCTTGTCAATCATCTCCTGTTGTCACACTTACTCACAGGGGGCACCCTTTCATCCCAAAGACACGCCTGCCTGTCCTATACAGATGTTTATATTGCCTATGATTGGAGATCTAAAACTGTCATCTATAGATATCTAGTTCAAGTGAAGCTCTCCCCAGGACATGGGGAAAAAGCCACCAGACATGGCCTATGGGTATATGCCCACAATACCTGCAGGGCACCAGGGTATGTTAGTAGGTGCCTATCACCTAAGTATGCCGTTAGAATCCAGCCATGGCAAGAAACACTCATGGAATTCTGTGTGTAAGCTGGGCACCCCAGATCTATGTATAGCAAAGTGTTTAAGGTTTCCTAAACATGTGGCAACTAAAAAGTGTTAACAGGTTTGCTGTGCATCATCGGCACTCAACCCCATTATTTTTTTTAGTGGGCTCATGGACTATTTTCTGCCATTTGACTTGGATCATTCTCTACCCTAACATCCACATCTCTCCATAGCTTTCTCCCTTCATTGTCCTTTACTTTCTAAAGGTTCCCTCCAACTAATTCCGTCTAAGGCGACCTCCTGCTCATTTCTCTATTATGAGAACTAAAGGTGGCAAATCAAATAGCTGATAGCACTAACAGCCGAACTTGGCTGTGGCATTTGCAAGCTGATGCAGGAATTTCTAGAGGCAGCTCTCCCAGATGATTTGAAATTGGACAAGTTCTGAAAACAATTTAGAATTGTAAGGCATAGCCTTTTGTAGGTCTCTGACATTATACTTGTCCAAGCAACCGTGTTAACCTTTTCAAACAATGTGCAATTCATGATTCTAATGTACCTTTGTATCCCATGGTATTATCTATAAAATCAATTCATTTAACAGTCTGAAAAAGGGACTATCACATAGTTATATGAATATTTTAGTTCCTGTAACCACCCAGCAAGTGCCCGCGTGGAGGCGCGAGGCTGCGTAGCAATAAAAGCATGGGGTTAGAAACATTCACATGGCATTAGGACCCGCGCGAAGGCGCTTAACTCGCCCATGTAGACGCACAGAGATAGTCGCCCAGCTACTTATCCTGCCGCATGAGCACTGCTGTGTGAGGTCACGTGATATGGACCTGTGGGTTTGGGGTAGGGGTGCAGGGTGGGTTGTAGTCTAGGTCACCCGCCCAGATGTCATAACTGTCGACCTCCACTATCGAGACTGGTGCCCGAGTCTAGGTGGGTTGGGGCTCACTCCTTCATAGATGAGGAATTTATCATTTGTAGGTAAGGATAGATAGACCTATCCACGGGGAAGCCCATGAGAACATTTTCTTTATTTTGCCAAAGACATCAATTAATTTTTCCATCCATATGTATTCCATGCATCTTTTACAATGTTACCTTTGTGTAGACACAATGTCAGTGTACATAATGCGGCGCCCATAACGCCTCCTCCCAGGTACCCTATGCGGTGGCTGTGAGTTACCCCACAGTGACCGTGATGGCAGTATACGGCCCTTTCATCAGCTATGATACAGCAGATGGCACTAGTGGCGACCTTGCCACTTTGCTACTCCAACAGGGGCATGGCTGGTTTTGACTCCAGTACCTATAATAGGTCAACAAGTTTCTAATGATCTGCCTTATGTTGGGCTAATCATCTTCTTAAAATATTGATAGTGATTATTAACACACTATTTCTCTGTGTCCAGCTTTAATTTCTAAGACATAGAGCTCTATTTTACATTTCAAATGGGAAGTTTTGTGAGGGGTGTCTGTGTATTAAGGGTAAACCTATGGAGCCCTGGAAGTAGATGCTTGACATGCCCATGTAAGCAGTGGGGCTACTTGAGCGCCATCTAGTGTATCAACTTGGTAAAACTAATGTATACCTCCCAGGCATTCCTGGAGGAGACTGCCCCGAGAGGAGATGGGAGGAAGCCGGGGGAGGATGGCTGCAATGTGTGGATATCTTGCCTCTTCATGTGGCCACTGTCGCATGGGAGTTTACTGCAGTACATTACTGCAGTACGTTTCTCCAGTGGCTGTTGATTCAAACTGACAGGTGACAGGAAATCCCCTCGACACAAAGAAATTTCAAACTTCAAAACGGACCAATCAGGGAAGAGGAAAGGTGTGAGTGTGTCTGAGTGACCCTGCACAGAAACTCACTCCTACTCACGCCCATGCATCCACATTCACGCCATCCCACTACTTTTGCTGAGTGATGAGGAGTAAAGAGGAGCGAGGTGTGAGGGAGCTCACTCACATCTCGCTCACTCTCACTCCCCGTGCTATAACTCAGAATACCCTCACCCATGCCGTCCTCACCCTCACCTGAGCACAAGCATATTTGCTGGGCACTGACGATTAAGCAGTCGTATTAAAATGAAGTCTGGTAACCGGAAAATGTTTCCCAGGATTTGTCTGTCTGTGATCATGTACATAGATCAGTCATAGCCCTATACCAGCTGTATACACAGTGTGAACACGGATATGGGTAATGCACATCACCTATACCACAAATGGCGGCATGCAGCTGAATGGGGGCATGTTTTCATTGGTGTTCATGCCTTTCTAAGAAATACTTGCCATTTTGGAGCTCAATATCCAAGTGTATTATGAAACTACACATATCAATTACTTTGAAATGTGTTGTGGTATGGGTAATGCACACAGTTCTCAAACAGCTGGTATGGGTAATGCATCACACTGGTATGGATAATGCTAAAAGACTTTGAGCAAATAGGTTACACCCTACAATATTTCTATTAGTAGTTGTAGCCACAAAACAATGAGTGTATGGTAATGTATGTAAGAATAGAACTTAGATTATTGTGGACTTTGTAAGATGTTATGGTACTCCCAAAAATGTCCCCCCTCCCTGCGTAAGATCATGAGGAATAAATGGAATGGTGTCTTTTGTCAGAGGCGTATTGGTCTATGCTTGTTTGAGCTTCTAAATTATCTTAGATTTTCGTAATTTATCTCTCAAGAGAAGCTAAAATCATGTAGAATGAGAATATAGAAAGACAAGTACGGGGTCCTAAGCTACTTTTTTTAATATTGAATTTTGAAAAATAAAAGCATTTTCATTTCACCTAAAAATTAGAAAAAAATTGACTCAGTTTAGAGAATTTTTTTCCATCAAAACCATCAAACACAGAGATATGAATTCCCACATGTATGATGGAAGATTTAATATCCATATTTACTAAGCATTTTTTTTTTGTTTTCTGGGTTAATCTCACATATTCTGGTGAAAGGTGGGACAAACTTCCTATTCATTCATAGTAAAATCAATTAGAATTCCCATTTTCAACCACTAGATTCTTCTTAAACCTTTCTCAAATATTGTTCAGACAATTTGCCTTTAAATGACAGTAATTGTGATATGGGGTCCCATGATTATATTTGTTGTTTTGGCCATTTGAAGTAAAAAAGTATTGGAGAAATAGAGATAAAATTCATGTTCAAAGTGCTGCATGATGGATAAAATTACAAATCCTTGGCATAAACCTGTTTCATCATATGTAACATGTACTGGGAATAGGGACCTTAATGTATCCCGCACTAAGGGCCCTTTTCACAGATCCTGTCACATATGCCCCTCGGTCACTGTGAATCCATCTATATATGCCTATCACTTATACAGGGTTGTTTAGGTTATGTGAGGGTTACAGGCATAAGGTACAAAATAATGTCAGAGAGTGATGAAAAAATCCAGCTGCAAATATGCCAAAATTCAAATTGTCATAAAATACACAACCTTGGGCAAAATTGCCTGAAACTTCTTGTGATTATTTAGGGCTTATATAGGTATGTCCATGCCAACGTTGATGACATTCTGATGAAAATATCCTATATGTGCAGGGACCTGCACAGCAGATTTAATTTCAATGAGGATGACATAACCACCTTAATTGTAAGTGGAGTCAACCAGCCTAACAGTCTGACTAATTGATGATAAAATCATACCTGTTTTATAAAGCCAAGACCGTCTGCTTTCATAATAGGGCTCAAACTCATGAGTTTGCAGCAAATAAAAGTGTAAAAAATGTTAGAAAATACATTTTTTTCTTCTAATAATTTCTTGATTGCAATAGAAATGTAGGTCTTCATGCATAAAAGATTTCATGATACAGCAAATCTTTATCATGAGAAAAGCTTGTAAAATCGTTGGAAAAATGGGAATCCACTGTATACTGCACTGCAAAAATGGTGTTTAGATTTTAAACATGTTTAGGTATAAACACATTTAAAACCTAAACATATAGGTCAGTTAGGTGTCTCATCAACTACACATTTAGGAAATGAACACTTTTATTCTGACTACATAAACATTTTTGCTAAACATGTTTAGATGTTTAGAGTTTAAACAGTTAAATAATAGGTGTTTAGATTTAAACATCATTATGTTTAGATACTTGGATGTTGAATCCACACCAGGAAGCAGCACTACCTTTGAATGGACTACCTTTACACAATTATAATCAATTTTTGTGACAAATGTACCCAAACCCCATGTTTATTATAGTTGCTATTCATTGAATGTCATGAGAATAAAAAGGGCAATAGAAAGTTGACTAGATTCACCTTTCACCACCATCATTAGCATGAAATAATCAATAAGCTCAATGACTGACACCTATTCCATGTTATTCTGGAATAGACAAAGCAATTTCCTTCCTGCCAAGCTGTTGTACTTTCTCAAGTCTCTCATTATGATGCAGTGTGTACATACATGCACACGTAAATAGGTGTGGCTGACATCTTTGGAGACTTTGAAATTTAAATACCCCCCCCCAATAATGAGAAAACAAACAAAAGACATCTTTTCTTTTAATGTTTACATGTCTGCACACCCTAACTCTCCGTCAAAGCATTTAGACACCTAAACACAAAAATTCATAAACATCTAAACACAAAAATTCATAGATATCTAAACACAAAGTTTAAACCTAAACACCTAGATTTCTAAACACTTGAGCTAAGCACATTGTTTGGCTAAACATGTGTAGGAAATTAATGTGATTACAAAAACTTGCAAGAATATGTTTAGAATTGTGTTTAGGATCTAAACACCATTTTTGCAGTGTGTGTGCAAAAAACTAATTTCAATTGGTCAAACTTATGCATCATCCATACCACTTGTCAAAGCTAAATCAGCATTACCCATACCAGTGAAAAGCATTACCCATTGCACTTGCAAAAAGAGACCTCTAATTCTGGGCCTTCTGCTAGGTATTACACCCAGTGATTAATGTCCACATGACCACCAATACATAACGCATATCCAATAAAGATTTGAAATCAAATGGTACACTAGAAGTGTAGGAATCTTAGCTCTCTTGGTGAGGAGAAATAGCCAGCTGCCATTTGTGGTATGGATGATGCACATCTCTGATATCGGTGTTCACACTGTGCTATAGGTATTAGGTAGTTAAGTGTTACAAGTGGCACTTAGGGGCCGTGGTATTGACGTCTGGCGAGCTATGTTGTCATCAGGGATATTGAAATAAGCCACTGGAGGGCATTTCAAAATGGATTTCTCTACCCTCTTTTAAGGGTGAGAGAATTGTTTGAAGTTTCCCCTTGATCATGTAGCCAACTACTGGAGGGCAGAATGGTAGGAATTTTCTACCGTTCTGAAATGCTTTCCAGAGCACCCAGACAGGAACTGTCCTTGTCATTAGTCTCGATAGGCACACCAAGAGAGGACGACCAATGGTGCACTATGTCGATGAGCTGCTCTTTGGGAGCAAACGAAGGCATGCTCTTTGATAGGTAATTCAATACATGAGACAGGTAGTGCGTGACTTCCAGCTGTTCTCAGGTGCCTCTTACTTTGAGGGTTGCATGTCTCTTGATTGGAATCGTGTTTTAAGGAGCCAGGTGTTTGCACAATGGTGTGTGCGCAGTTACATAGCCACCACGGGCAGTATATGGGTAAAACACTGACAAATATGCTAAAAAAGCTTAAGACCAACTTTTGAAAAGGAGTCCAGTGGTATGCTTAAAATTATTCCATCTCCACTGAAATGTTCCATTTTTGGAATGTTGGTTGCTATGGAAACATAGAAAATTGGTAGATAAGGCAATTTGTGGTTGCCATGGAAACCACTCTCCTATTTCAATTGGGAATTTTTGCCACAAACATTTTTTTGAAATTCCCAGAACCGAAAACAGAGCTCAAAAATTCCCTCTAGAACCAATTTTATATCAAAAACATCACATTTCTTTGGGTATTTTTCCACAAAACTCTTTCCCAATTTCCCATTTTCAGTTGTAAACACGAACATAAGTTTGGGAAGTAATTACAGCAAAACTATTGGGGATATTTTAGCTCAAGATACCTCATTTAAAAGCCTATGACCTAAACCTTTAAAAGCCATTTCCCCCCAGGAGGCATGTTTTTCCTCACCTAGCCGCATTTAAGCAAAAGAATTATGAAAAACATCAAATAAAATCTTTTTTTTAGTGAGAATTGACTTCAATGTGCACTTTAATTTATCAAAATTGTTACAGGGACAGCTGAGATATTACATTTTTAAGTTTGGTTGATTGCTCACCTTTTCTCATTAAAACACCTTTTTCATGATGCTATATCTTACTAATTAAATTAGATAGAGAAAAGTGGGTATTGCTCTTTCTGATCAACTACCCTCGCTTAACCAGCCAGCATTTCCCTTCTAATTGGAGAATTCACACAATTCCAACAGTTTTTAAGAGTTTATGGTACCTACTACAATCAAAAATTTTCCTTGAAATACTCTGGTAAAGAAAGAGTTAAAAAGGTAATATTTTAAGCATCAGGCCATTTGAGAGAAGTGAAATTCTTTCGGGATAATAGCTCAGGATAGCTCAGGAGATGGTGCCCTCAAATCGTAGTGGGGGTATGGGAAATGGCTCCATAGCAGTGACTACATAGTGTACTATAGTACACTGTCCACTCACCATGTGGATATACAGTAGAGCCCAAGTTAATACATGTATCCTGGAATACAGGGGTATTTATAGCCCAGTTACAAGTTAGTCTGAGAGTGTGCAGGCCTCAAAATAGGAGTTGCTATTCAAGTACTGACTCAATACACACCGTTATGAGGTCATAGCACCCAGTTGTAGGAGCCACTATTAGCTAAATAGTGACCAGTTATACCTTCCTCATGGCCTAGCTTGCACTCCTGTGTTCAAATGAGCATGGGGCTGCAGCAACTATATATATTATACTGATCCCACATGGTTACAAGGTCGCACATATGGTCCATCGTTATGTAAATGAATCATAGTGTTAAAGAAGGTCAAAGATCATGATTTTGCATACTGCTTATTTTTTTCTACAAGCCTATATGTAATATACAAGAGAACAGGAGAATAGAGAATTGATTGGAATAATCTTGCAAAAGTAATACATTTGTAAAAAAGCATACATGTAATGATCGCACAATCTCTCATTCGTCCTGTGTTGTGTTGAGGAGCTAAATTTCTTTGAATTCATTTTCATGAACATGAGTGCCCTGGAGGGCAATTCAAAACCATAGCTATAGATATCGTTTTGAAATGCGCTGCTGAGGTCAGTACCTTTTGGATCATTAGTCTATAATAGAGTAGTCTATACATAGAGAACAAACTGGCTACATTTGAGCAAAGGAGGGCCGAGGGCAGCAGCTAAGACTACTAATTAGTCATATTGAGGGCTGTCATACCAGGAGGCCATTTCAAAATGATAGCTATAGATATCATTTTGAAATGCCCTGCAGAGTTCCTTTTTGAGTCACTGCGGTGTTGGCTCCTTAGCAACAGGCAATACGGCCACCCAGTAATGTCTAGCTATTTAATCACCTGGTAAGATTTGGCTGATCTCAAGTCGTTTCTAGCTGAACCTGTAATAGAATCTATTGAAACGATGTCCTGGGTATCATCTAAATAGTCATTGACATCAAAACAGCAAACAGCCTTATAAATACCAGCATGTTACACGTTGGGTGCGGACCTTGGGTGGGGGCTATTTCCGAGGTGGGTTTTGTGTTTGCATTACTTGTTTAGCTCTAATAGATGGTAAAATACTTTGGATGACTGCTGTAATTAATTGAAAAATCATTCAGCAAGCTGTTGCCTTCGAAGTTCTTTAGGTTGTTCCTGCAATCACTACCAACCCAGCAAATCCGAGTGAACATGAGTCATGCTGGGTGAGGAATGTGTGAGTACATTGAGTGACAACGAATAATGTCATTTTGTGTGATACAATGTCAACTCTCACTCAGCTTGACAAACTTTCACTTATTCAGTAAGACCTGAGAGAGCATGTGTCAACATATGTCAATACTTGTCAACTCTCACACCGCTTCACATGTCTTCACTCATTTCCATAAAGATGTGAGGGGAACTGGGTGAGCAAGTGTCAACATGTGTCAATACTTGTGAACTCTCACCCAACCTCACATGTCTTCACTCATTTCCATAAAGATGTGATGGGAACTGGGTGAGCATATGTCAATACTTGTCAACTTTCAGGCAGCTTCACGTGTCTTCACTTACTGCAATAAAATGTGAGGGGAACAAGGTGAGCACATGTCAACATGTGTCAATACCTATCAACTCTCACCTAGCATGACATTTCTTCACCAAGCCTTCAACAATAAGAGACTATGGAAACTGTATGGATTCTCATGGCTTGTACTTTGCAGAGTGGGCCTATTGAGTAAATGTCAATATGAGAGTTTATGTTTCACAGAGCAAGTACCTTTCTTACATGGCATGAAATACATATGAATCAGGAACATAATGATAGCCAAGTATATGTGATTTAGTGCATACATTAGACATAATAGCTCTTTTGTTTTGTCTATGGGACATAGCACTGAATTGGAATGGCCTATGTTTACATGAAATCTAAGTATCTGTTTGTCCTGGTTTGATAGGATATGAAGGTTTAATGTCTAGTGATCAGCTAGGTCACAGCTGATTAGAGCAAATATACAGGAATTCTTCATGTACTATTCTGTGTTTTGATTGGTCCATTTCAAATTTCCCTCCCATTCCTTTGATCTCTTCTTGCTTTCAAAACAGTCAGACAGAGGCAGCCGTGGAGAACTGATCTTGTGGTAGGTGGTCACACAGTTCTAGATTGATTTGACATGAAATCCCATGTGATAAGCATTTATACAGTAACACATTGATATTATCTACAATCCCTGAGCATCTATCTTGTTGCTGAATTCAGGTATTTGTCTCAACACCCCAAATTAATGTAGAACTTTCTATGTGAGCAAGGCTCAGGGAAATTCTGGGGGATTCCGGCTGCCATATGGGAGTGGTCATTGTTTATGAACTTGGATGGGAGTGGGTAGTCAAAATTAGATTACCGCTGTTTGTTTGTTTATGACCCTTTCTTTTCATTTCAACAGGCATTCCCAAGCATAATACAAGGAAAATTCAACTCACACAGCTGACAGAATGTCTATCCATTTTCAAGCAAAGTGGGCAACACATGACATGCAGAGGAGAGATATCTTCAATGGGAACCAGCATGAACAGCTGAATTGATGTTAATAAATTTATGAAATATCAGAAATACCATAACCAACTCCACCCCCCCCCCCTGCCTATCCCCACCCACAAATTAGTCTGTGCATCAATATATGTGATACTGTGTCATGACCCATGTGTCAGTGTGTGTGATAATGTGTGATGACACATGATGTCATCATGGCATTTGGCTGGGATATTCACACATGCGTCACATCTTGTCATGGTCCGTGATCACCCATGCGTCGAGTCCTAAGAGCACATTGGGTAAGGGCTGGCGCAGCATGACAAAAGTTGACACAGATTTGCTGGGAAGGGCACAATCATTCTGACAGTCTTCGTTGGTATAACCATCTCAAAGTAGGGCGTGTGCCGCTGACCACCTGTGGTTGGCTGGATACAGTTTGCCAATTATGTTTCTCTGCATTGGTCACTGTAGCCCAGATTATTGGCAATTTTTAACAAATTGGTGAGTCAGCCACCCTGGATCTGTCATGCGCTACCTCTGCCCGCTTACATAAACATTAAACCCAACCCACCTGTGAAACCAGGTTCATGAGTACTCAGCAAGGTCAGGTAAGCTACATCTGTACAGATGTATTAAGTTAAACCACCGAAATTGATGGTCCATATACATTAACACTGTTATATCTGACATTAAGGTACTCATCCTTTAATCAATCCTATTCTACCTTCTTGTGGATCACATATCTAGGTATGGTACCTCATCCTGAAATTTGGCCATCTGACCCAGGTTGGGGGTAAGGTTGATAGTCCACTCGGTCTCTGTCGCACGATTGAGCCAAACATTTCCTATATACATTTCTGTGACAGGCCTAGTGGACTATGGGTGGTAGCAGATCAAATTGAACTTCGATGTGTATAGGGTGTTCAGGCCGCGCTCACAGGGCACAGACAAAAGGATATTTTCCTCTCTCCTCAGGAGGGCATTTCAAAATGATAGCTACAGATATAATTTTGAAATGCCCTGCAGACTCTTACATTTATGGACATTTACCTTCAACATACAACATGAAGATGTATACTAAAGTGAAAGCTATGGTTTCATAGTACACATACATGCCATTGTCCAAAAGGTTTATAGTAGTAAAGTTATGGTTTTATATGGATGAGTAAGTAAGAAGTGACCACTTTGAGCTGCCTGTGGACGCATGCATTTTGGTAGTGGAAATTGATGGTTCATACATTTTCCTCTATAAATTTCTGAAACAGAGGCCTAGTGGACTATTAATGTTAAACCCATAGTCCACTTGGCCAGTCTCGTGCAATTGAGCTGTGCATTTCCTATATAAATTTCTGTGCCAGAGGCCTAGTGGATTGGCGATGTTCTGGCCTCTCTTGCCATATTTTATATAGGCTTCGGCTTTGTATGGCTTATTTGTATAAAGGATCCCAAGTGGACTATGAGTTTAAACCTCAAATGATAATGTACATACATGGTAAACAAAGAGAGTTAGGATTAAATTCAATTGTCCCAAAGGCAAAGTGCTTTTAACATTTTATCACAGACAAGACACCAGATCTCACTGACAAGCTGTTATGATATTATAAGCCCTTCTGCAATGCAAATAAATTCCAAGAGGCTGCTTCCAGACATGACAGGTATTTGTAATCATGATGCACGATTACATACAATAGGGACCCATACCGCCAATTCTCATCTAGCCTATATGACTTTTATCACGGTTGCCCTTGTATGTGATGCACACTTCACAATACCGTCCCATATGGGACACTGATAATGAGCTGTTGATGCATTGACCATTTGAGATTTCAGCATTTTAGTGCATTCTTATGTCAGCTGTCTGTTATAAATAATAACTGTTGAATAATCCCTTTGGAGTTTGCATCTCTATATATTACAAATACAGAGCTTTCAACACATACTGATTTTCCTTGACAGAAGAGCAAATGTATTGGTTAAACAAACGTATAAAATAATACAATTTTCTTATGTATGTTTACTAGTACGTTCATACAAAATGTATACTCTTTCTGACCATAGCTAATTTTTTTTGAACACATTTAAACTTTATTTGGTCTATTTTATCTTACATAGGCGCGATTGTATACATGTTTACATGAGCAGGTTATGCTGCCATTGATATAGAGTGACCTATGCACATACGGTAATATATTATCTAATTACCCCATATATGAGGTAATTTTTCGTAATAATAACATGACCAAACAGTTAATGACCAGATCGTCATTTAGAAAATGTTGTTATGATCTGGCCATGTAATCTCCTACCACTCGTCATATAATTATCAAGGTATAATAACAATATTTTGAACAATTTGGGACACTTAGGTCTACTTTAACTACAATAATAATTGTTCCCTACCCTTAATATTTACAAAAAAAAATTACAACATGCATTGATTCGAATTATACATTAATAGAGTTGATTAAGACTTTCTTGGATATAGCCTTAAATTTATCTATTTCTCTTACATTTCTAATATCGGTTTCTAGATTGTTCCAAGTTTGAGCACATAGGCATTCTGGTGACTTCATATATGCCGTACAATTGATTTTTCTATAATTTAATACAGGTGCGCTGGAAAATCTAGTAATTCTTACAGTCGGTTTATTATACTCCTCTATGGTGGATCTTTTAAAGGCTAACATTTTAATTAATATGATGAAATCTTCTAGCTTCTAACATGGGAGTACCAGTTTCTCTATGTACATAGTTGGTTGGGGTCAATAAGTGAACATCTAAACAAGTTTTAAGGCACTTATTTTGTAGTCGCTGGAGTTCTAATAATAGTTCAGCTTTTGCTCCATTGTAAAGTATATCACAGTAGTCAATAATTGGTAGAATATGCATTTTGTACATTCTTATTCTACCAGTGGTTGACAGATATTTGCTAGTTTTATACAAGATTAATGATTTGAAGTGAGCATTTTTAATAACATTTCTCACCTACATATTGAAATTCAATTCTTGGTCCAAGGTAACTCCTAAATATTTATATGATGAGACGTTCATTAGAGTTTTCCCATTTAGGACAATTTTTGGTTTCTGTATTCTTTTCAACTTTATTGCAGAAGCGAAAGTCATTATTTTTGTTTTAGATTCATTCATTGTAAGTTTGTTAGCCGAGGACCAAAGAGAGAAAGTGTTCAGAGCAGTTGTGAGTTCATTTGATAATAAATCCATGTCTTTTCCTGTTACATATAGAACAGAATCATGGGCATATAGCAAAGTTTTATGAACATCATTTTCAGAGATACAGTCGTTAATATATAATAAGAGAAACAAAGGACCTAAAATTGTGCCCTGAGGTACCCCACATTATAAATTGACCTTTTCAGAGCGTATATGGTTCGCTATAGAACATTGTTGTCTCCTAGATAAGTAATTTTCAATAAAAGTTAGGTTTCTGTTTCTGATTCCATATTGTTCTAGTTTGTGTAATAATATTAAGTGATTTACTGAATCAAAAGCCTTTTTTATATCTATGAAGGCAGCCATTGTCACGTTACCCTCATTTCTATTTTTTAATACATCATCTACTAGCACTGAAATAGAGTCTAAGGAGCTAATAGCCATAGCTTATTCCCTAGTTGTCCATGAGTGGGGGGGGGGAGTGGTTACTTATTCTGTACCAAACAAATTCAAATGCCAGTCATATTGAACAACAATACCCACTGATACCGCCAAGCTTGGAAATGATTTCTGTCTTTGTATTGCTCACTTTATCATTGCTATTCAATCAAACATATGTGCTCAAATATTTAGTGCATATACAGGAAACTGTAGGTCACATGTGTATGTATTTGTCACTGTATTCATTATCTAACGCTGGGCATATATGAAGAGGTCATTTTCTCCAGATAAAAAAATAACTAATTGACACCATAGCTTATCATAGAACTGCATATTTATATCGAGGGTATATTAACCTTAAGACGACCATAAAATACCTTGAGACGTCTACCCAATATATTTACCATGAAAGGTATGTGGCTGTCTTTAGGTTAAAGACAAATGCTACAGGCTGATCAATGTTAGGTCTTCTAGTGATAACCTCAATATTTCCCTGGTGGGAGGACAACATTACACTGAATACACTGTCGGAGGGATGGTTTATTAACCACATTAAACAGACCAATGTCAGTAACAATAAAGAGAAAAAAAATCTCATGACCAAAAGTCCATGTCCTGTCCCTTTTTTCCAATCTGGTGCATTGCCACCTGATGTGGTGGCAAGGAACCACCTGACTCAGGTGGGTAAAGGGTCCATCTGGTGGGGAAATTAACCCCTATATATCTACAGTTCCTTTGCATTATAGTAGTCACATTTCCCTGGTGGGATGGACAACATTACAATGAATACACTTTGCCCAAAGTCACTGACGGAGGGGCGGCACAGGCACAACAACAAAACTTTGCCTAATTAATACCTGCTCAATTCCTGAGCAATACGTAGGTCTTTGACATGTCTTGAGTGGTATGAGTCTGACAGATAAATCAGAACAACCCAAGATCTCCAGTTGCCATAACTGTTAATGTCATGAAGGTGCATAAATTCAGCCAGAAACATAGTAGCACCCTGACGAACACTGTGAGATGAGCACTCCCCTTCCAGTTTGGCAATCCGACAGGGTTCCTTGAGTTTGTAAGAATAAACATTATAGCTCCATGGAAATAACTGCTCATTTGGTTTGAGTCCAGACTCAGAAATATAATTTTCAACAATTGTACAGGGCAGAGGCTACTGTCAGGTGAAGCAATAACAGGGATAATTTGCTCATATTGACGGAATTGGAACGTCTTCGAGCTGTGAATACATAAATCAAGCCCACCATCCCAAAATTTAACATCACTCACTAGGAGGGAATGTGGAGATTTGATGATGTGTCCAACGCGCAATAAGCAGCAGAAGGAAAGGAGTAGAGCAGCCCAGAATTTCTTGACTTTAGATTTTGATAAGTCAAGGACATCTTTAATACATAATAAGTCAGTGGCTGTCAGAGGCTCAGCTGGCTTAGACACTGAGCCTAGCAACCGTTTCACACCATCTAAGGTCGACTTGATAAGGAAGCATGCCATTGTGGGATGAAGTAACCCATGAAGTCATGCAAGGCCCATAGCCCCGAAATGTAATTCTCAATTGTGTGATATGCCACACGATAAGAAAGATGGGCTATTTACAAACAGACGGTTTCTATTGAGGCTGGTAAGTAACACAAACTGTACTCATATTGTTTCCACTCTGATTTCCTTGTCTTATAAGTGTTGGCGGACCAGCAAGTTGATCTCAGAATCTCCTAACTGTGTCACAGTGCCTCCAGCTCTGTAACAACAATTGATGAATACATCAATAGTGTAGCCACAAATAATTACATAATCAGCATTATTAAGATGAGAGAGAGCGTCAGCTATTATTTTTACTTTAGAAGTGATCCTGAAGGCTCTCAAATTAATGTTGTATAGAGCACAGCACCAGAACAATTCTCTAGCCAAGGCATAGCATGGGGACTGGTACTCCTACCAGAGTTGATCATGCTTTGAACCTGTGTGTTATCCATATACACAGCTCCAAAGCCATTCTTCCCCTCACTACCCCAGCGGTACACCGGTACTACGACGGGCCATATTTCTTCAATGTTAATATGATCACAGTATGACTCATTCTGCGGAGGGTTTTCTTGATGGCCACAAAACTTATCATTTTTATACCACCAACCGTAGAAGAAGTTGTCTTCAATATGGCTGCCAAATCTGTATTTGGAGGAATCTGTATACACAGTATGAGACTGGGTATCAGTCTTTATCATACAGGCCTTGCCATTGAACCAAGTAACAAATTGATAGCACCACTCTAATAACAAACTCATAGACAGATTAAAGCAGTGAATGCCGGACGGAATATCTCGAAGTTCATTGTACACACAACGGGAGAAGGTGAGCCGGCCCTTAACGACTATCTAGCAATGGAGACCAGATAATTTCTCCAGGCATTTACTAGTGCCAGACTTCCTACCCCTGAAGTAATTAACTTCCGATTTTACTCAATCAAATTTATAATGGGTCAGTGTCAGAAAAAGTGTACGAAACTGGAAAAACCATGGTTTTTTTTTATCTTTATGCAGCCAAAGAATGAAAAATACTTATCGAATCTTGTCTTCCCTGGTCTCATCTAATAGAGGACATTCTACCCTTTCAGAAAATAACAATTCAAGTCTGTAGAGTTAGGATTTTATCAGTTATGGGGTCCCAAAGACTCAAAATTACCAAAAATCCTATTTTTTTGCAGTTTTGGTCATTTTATATATGTCCTCATGTCCACTCAAAGATTAGAAATCCATTTAAAATTGCCCATGGTATTAGACATAGGTTAGGCCTACGATATATATATCAGGTTAGGTGGGTTTTGATTGACAATTTTCCATTATGGTCACTCGTGTGTAGAATTTTACTCGTTGAGGCGTCTGCGACAATAACTCTTAGGTCAGAATAAATCTTTCAAAAATAGTGATACAATATCTCTAATACACGCCATGTTAACGTCTTAAAGGGTGTTTAAGTTGGTATCAAGATTTTAGCTGTCAGTTGAATGGTCACCGATTTGTGGGTCATAATGCCAATGTGGACTGGGTTTTCGTTGCAGACGCCTCAACTACATTTTACAATGCCACTGATTTATTCAAGTATGGATTTGCTTTTCTTATATTTCATATCAACCAAAACAACCTGCTCATCCATTCTGATAAGCATTGGTGAGACTCAGGGCCTGTAATGTAGTGCTTTGGGTGAAATTAGTCATTCAGGGGGTTTTCGTCGCAGACGCCTCAAGATTTTGGGGTGGCAAAGTTGGTGTTGTCTGGTATTACCCAATTGAAGTCTATGACTTTGGGGAGCCTTGTTTTTGTCAAAGAAATGTTTCTTCTGGTTGTTTACCAAAGATTTCCTGAAGAAAAGTTCAAAGTGCGATAAATTTTACTGTCAAAGTTAAAGAAATCTATGAAATTTCTTTTGAAATCGAAAGATTTTGCCAATCAGTACTTGCTTACAGGGTTACATTTGGTTAAATTGGCCTTATTTTGATGGAAACAGTATAGCTTGATTCAGTCAATAGGTATCTTGGACTGGGCAGATGCCCACCATGTTGATTTTGGGCGATATTGGGTGCAGATTCATATTCGTGAGGCGTCTGTGACGAAAACTCTTTTCGAACAAAATTCTCTACAGTTAGCACCATATGCTCTCCTAGAGTCAGAAATGGATTGAAATGTGTAGGAATGATGTACCCCAATTATTTTAGGGTATTTTGGTACAGGCTGTGTTGATTTTTAGTCAGGATTTGGTGGGTTGTGAATGTGTTTAACCCAAAATTGTCTCAAATTGTTCCAGAAATTCGTACTTATACATGAAATTTAGGGATCCAAATCACTTTTCTTTGGTTAATATGACTACTTTGTACATCTGTACATCAAATATGTGTGGTAGAATTACATTGGGATCATTAATTTGGACACAACAAGGCCTAAAGTGCAGAAATGAGTTTTCGTCGCAGACGCCTCGGACAGAAATGAAATTCTGCTCCTGTAATTTTGAAAAGCATCATGTATGCAATATCTATTCTTGGTAGACTATAACACATTGTTGTCCAATGTCCTGACCCAAAATAATTATATTTCAGCACTTTTGTTAAAATTTATTGCACATTTAGTTTTCGTCGCAGACGCCTCATTTCATCATTTTCCCCCCAAAAAAATATTTTCAGTCCACATAACCAACTAATACTTTACCACAAGATGCCCCTACCCATAGCCCATTTTGGTGTACAGTAGCTTTGCAATTGCTAAAAATTTCTTTTGGGAGTCCCTTCCCATGGTGTGAAATGTAGGGTTTTCTCAGTTTTTTTCCAGATCCACATACATTTGACACTAAACAGTACAAAATTGGTTTTAGTGAGGCCTCTACTGTTTTATTTTCTAAACACTATACATAATGACGATTTATTAGAGTAATTTTGGAGCTGATCAGGGCCTTACTGACAGAACTACAGTAAAGTTGGTGGTTTGAAGACAACATTTTTCAAATTTTTAGTATTTCGATAACTTTGTTTGGGCACTCACAAAGAAAATTTAAAGATACCTTTTTGAAATCTTACATGCTTAATCAACCTGCCAATAGGTACTTGCATACTAAATTTCAAGTTGCTGTGACCATCCTAACTTGTATTATAGCAATCCTGGAGTTTCGTCGCAGACGCCTCACAAAAATTGCTGAGATTTGCTTGACCATGAATAAAAACTGCAGTTTTTGGAGAAAGCCAGTCCGCCAGGGGTTTCATAGGGCCAACATGTTGCATTATCAACATGATCAATATTTGTAATGTTATTTTGACTTTTGTCTTTCTGTACTGTTTGCACCAGATATGTGCACTTTTATCGATTGACAAGGTTAAGTTCACTGAGTCGATAACAATCCCAAGGAACTTAGTCACTTGTGACAGGGGAACCAACTTGTTCATTTTTACCTTGAACCCTAGACTATTCAACATTGCACATAACTGGCTTTGAGCATCCTGGCAAGACGATTCTGAATCACCAATGACGAGGTAATCATCCAAGTAGTTGGTACAATGTGGGTACTTGCTACTAGCGCCACATTTTACTATGAAGTCAGACACTTGGGTGAATATGAAGTGGGCACAGCGCAACCCAAAGCACAAGGACATATCTTGGAAGAATTCCTTACCATAACCCACATCCAAGGAAAAGCCTTGAAAGTCAGGATGGGCAGGCAGGACATTAATAGAACACTATGCATCGGCGTCAGTCACTGCGCAAAAATCAAACTGATTTAAATCTGACACAACATTATCTACAGAGTGATAATGAAATTTTTCACATGAGTCTCCCATGTAACAGTTGATATTGATATGCTCAGGCATAGAACAGTCAGTGATGGGGTGTAAGGTGTTGTCGGGTTTTAATACGCCCCCCATAGCATGAAGGCATCTTGGGCGTGATTCCACTTTCCTGACTTTGCCCTCCGAGAGTTCACTAATTACTTGTTCAGTCATTTCTGAGCAAAAGGCACTGCTTGTTAAAGAAACATAATTCATACAATTGTACATAGATGGGCAGCCATGATCAATAATCTTAAACCCTCTGTATATACCAGTTGAGACATACCAGTCACTGTCAGTTGCTTGATCGCCAAATTCCAGTAATTTACATGCAAAGGCGCAAGGTTTAACTTGTGTAAAGACAGATTCCAACACATAGACACAGTGACAGATTTTTTCACTACACTCCTTAACACAGGTACGACAAAGCCAGGAGCTACATCTACACAGCAAATAGGAACATCAACATTAAATCTACTTGAGAATTCAATTACAGTATCCCTATCAGTGCTGATTCTGACAGAATTTGATACATTTTCCCATTTGTGGTCACCACCCAGAGTCACCTCCACCCAAGCACCTCCATCAGTGTGCGGGTCGACAGTAACAGGGGTGATACCTAAACTACATGGGTTATCAAAATTTACCAAATAATTCATTACATGAACCTGCAGAATTCCAAACATAATTGACACAATCTTTTTTGTCACAATTGGACTCAAAATCCTTAACAATACTGTCGTCAATACAAGTAGCTTAAATATCCGGGGCACGAGTAATGTCAGACACAAGATCACATTCACCCAGCAATTCATGAATTACTGGGTCAATGTGAGGCTCCTGCAAGGGAAAACTCCCACCATCCGAAATGGACACAGACTCCACAATCACCCCTAGTTCTGTCTCGGCTGGGCATATGAAGAAATATTATTGGCTCATAAACCCATTGAGAAAGGACCCCTAACCGAGTCAGATTTGGAGGACGAATACCTTCGGATTGAGGTGGAAAGGTCCAAATCTACTACTGAACCGGGTGCTAATATCCCTGAGGCAGGCGGTCCAGTAGTTTCAGACGAGGACATTGCCCATCAGCAAGCTGCTGTGGAAGAGAAGCGCCGTGAGCTTTCGGCACAGCAGAAGGAGCTAACCGCCATCCGCTGAGCCCAGCGCAAGCAGCAGGCTCAGCTCAAGTCGGGAATTTCCTCGGATACGGATACCACTACCAGTACACGAAGGAGCGCAAGGAAAAAGGAAAGGGGTCTGGTAAAACGGACTCCAGCCCTGAGCCCCCGGCTAAGCCCGAGAAAAAGAAGAAGAAGAAGAAGAAGACACCTGAGAAAAAGGTGGAGAAAGAGAAGCCAATGGCTCCTACTCCTTCTTCTGCAAAGAAGCGGGACAAAGGCAAGCTGAAGGTTCCTCCTCCGCCTTCTACAGCAGTTACCACGGCTACCCCGGGTGCCTCAGTAGCCGTTGTCACCACCAGTGGCTCGGCCACAGTCACTACGGATGTGACCACAACTGGTACCATCACCACTAGTAGGGTCCAACCCAAGGCTGGGGCACAAGCAAGCTCGGGTAGTGAGCAGGGAGGCGAAAACGACCTGGAACTACCAGATTCTGCCAAGAGTGACTTGGAAGCATTGACTACGTGGGAAGATATGACCACCGATGTCCCTAAAGATGAAAATCAGAAGTGGATGTGGAAGAATGCAGGAGACCTGATCCCCCGTTGCTTCGCCGACTGCGCATTTGATACTATCCATTTTATCTTGCTATCAACAAAGACGGAGATGTTAATGATGAGGAATGGGTGAAGTCCGGACCTAATGACATACCGGTAGGCAAGTTTTACCTGATTTGGATTGACTAGCTCACCAAATTAGGAGGTGTATGCAACTACGAGGCGAGAACAAAGGTGCAATGGGCTATGACCCAGTGGGGAGCAACAGGCAATAGGTGCAAGTGCCTGTTGGAGTCTTGCCATCTCTCTATTAGTGGGGAGAAAATCTTTAAGACGAAGCCTCAATTTGCAAGGCATATTGTGGAGCATCATATGCACCACAAACCCTTGCTACGGTGTGCCGGGTGAAAGACCTAGTAGATTGTGTGATGGCAGCTTCGTCAGGCACAGGCGTGGGGACATGGCTTTGCATTTGCAAAGAGCCCTGGCCTGGCCTGGAAAAGACTAGAAAACATGCTATCAAGTCAGGTTCAAAGTTTTAACTGTCAACAGAGGGACACTCTAAGTTGAAAAAGTGGAGAGGTGACGACAAGAGGGAGAAGGAGAAGCAGGCTCATTTGAAGAAAGCCGCCGGGTTCAGACCCCAGCTGCTACCCAAAAACGCACCTGTTCAGATCGTTCCAAGAGCCTGGCGGGTTCCAAGGAACAATCAGGTAAACCCAGCTGATCATCGCCAGGCCAGACAACAAGTGTCAGCCCTGGACATGCCAGGTTACCAGATGCATGCTTTGTGTGCAGGTAATCAGGCTGTGCCCCCACCTCCCCCACCAGGATATTATGCTGGCCCTCCACACCAACCGGGTGTTGACCCCAGCGACCCGAGTGGGTGGCATCGTTTCCAGGGCAGACGCACTGGACACAAGGGATGGTGGGCAGGAGACCAGCACCAGGCGTACAGGGAGTACATGGCGAAGTTCCCTTCTATGGGACCCGCAGGACCCGAATCTGGAACCTGCTGGGAAGGTGAGATCTGAGTTCACCAAAGCTTGGTGGAGAGGCTGTGGTGGATGTGAGTCCACCCGACTACCCCCAGGCTATGGTCGTGGACGAGGAGGTACGACGATTGACCCTGCTAGCACAACCCATCCAAATGATGTCTTCCATATGTAAATTGAATGAGTTTTCACGTAAAAATCACGTAATTTGCACCAGTTGTGCTAGCTGGGGAGGGATCCGTTCCCTGCTAGCACAACTCATCCAAATGATGTCTTTTTTATGTAAATAAGATGAGTTTTCATGTAAGAATGACGTCAATTGCACGAGTTGTGCTAGCTGGGGTTAGCCTTGGTGCAGGCACACCACCTGTTGCAATATCTATGAGTGGAGAGGTGACACCGTCTACCTCTCATACCACCCAGGTACCATCCACCACCATAAATCTCGGCGACTCTCGGGTCCCCGTCATGGGGCTGGTGGAAAATACCTTAGCTTGAGTGAATGGCAGGCACCTCACTGCAAGAAGTCTATTGACTACTGGCGGGATATGACTGAATCGACATTCAACTTTGTGTACAGAATGCAGAAACGCAAGGAGGATTGTATTAAGCAACAGGAAGTGAAACATATTGAAGAGGCCTATAAAGCCTGCTTGAAAAAGAAGAAGGAAGCCGAGAAGCTTAAAGAGTTCCATGCTGCTGAGAACTTAAAATACATTACAAAGTATAAGGAGGCAGACGTTAAATTCTTTCTCTGCTTCGGAAAGCATCTGGAGGATTGGGACGGCAAACTGTCGTCTCTAGTTGTTCCTTCGGATGCCGATACTGGAGCAGTTGGTGTTGGTTCGGTCGAGACCACCATCAGTTTGGACTCATGTCTATTAGATGTGGACCTGAACACTGGTAACCAAAAGCTTCTCGAAGACCAGAATGATAGCAGCTCGGTTCCCAACTAAGAGTCGGCTGAGAAGATGGACACTGATGATGAGTCTACACATCTGTAAGTGTACTTTTCATGTTGGCCCGTGTGTATCCGAGTGTACATAAAGGCATATTTTATTTTAAGGTTATTCTTGTAATACCACACGAAACCAATGGACTGCATCAAAACACTGCAGCACAAATGGACACTATCCGAACCAATCGTGGGCAGCCATTCGAAAGGGGGCTCCATCTACACACCTTCATCAGGGCACATCACAACAGCAACGTGGCTTGCCACCACAAAACTGTCGCCGAGTGGAGATGCAGAAACCAGTTCATCCAGGTTCGCCGGAAGTCAATTATTATTGTATGGGTGATTTTACTATGTTGGTAATACACCTTTAATTCCTTACCACTCATATTATTTTTTATGTGAAGAAATGTGATGTATCGTATCAGCTATGCGTATATTTTAATGGAATACTAGCTTGCTATGGTTTGTATCCATAAAAGTATTTTTCAGTAACTGTTAAACCATACCATGTGTTCATAAACCTTATGGTGCCTTAGCTAGATCTGTATTTATTTATAGTGACTCAACTGTATGAGTTCACGCAGCTAAGGGACAAAGTGTGACATATAAAAAAAATAATATGATGTAACATCAAACTTAAATCGAGTGATTATCACCCTTGGATACATGGTTATTATATAATGGTCATGTTAGATAGCAAGTATCGTATAACTTTATTACCTCGGGTCGATGATACATAAGGTATCACTTCCTATTCTGTTATACATACATATTAAACTACATACATATTAAACTACTTCGGGTTATATGTAACTTATGATGCCCCTGTATTGCTATATTAGTTATTTAACTATTATACAGTAGACTTACCTGTGTAAATACTAGTCACCGTATGTAATACGAAAGTTTACTAGTCTACTATTGTAACACTTACCCTACGTAAAATCTAGGGGGGTGGTGTACGGCCAGCATCGTATAATAGTGCTGATCATCCAAGAGACATCTTTGTGTGTTGCTTGTTCCTTATATGCCAACAGGCATCGCTTCGCGATACCCGTTTGGTACAAGAGGGGGCAGCACCACGCCTTGCGTCCAGCTCCTACTAAGGAGCCGGGCGATCGGTAGAAGGTAACTGGACCTTGTCCAGTCCAGACGCGCTATCCTACCTTCCAGTTGTAGTAAATAAAGGCCATCTGAGAGGTGGAAGTTTGAGGGCTTTGCCCAAGTCGAACTACTTATGTTGTGTTGGTTTCTATAGCTACTAAGCGAGCTGAAGAGCCACCCTTATATACATAAGAAAACAGTAGAAAATATAAACATCCTAAAAATGATTCCCATATTAGATGGTGCTCACAGGTGGGGCCTAGTTGGGAGAATTGTAGAGTTTGTTTCATTATTGACAATACTCAAGTCTAATCTAGTATAAGAAAAGGTTGTAGCAAGAACAAGCACACTATGTCCTTGCTTCAGGACCTGTTCTGGCTTTGTGCAGACCACACTTTTTATGGAGGTAGTACACATTAACACCAAGGTGAACAAAATATGTGACAGTCTTAGTAGACTGAATGAACCTGACTCTATCAAGTATCTGGTTGGACATACTAGCCCTGATTCCTTGTGTTGCTATGACCTATTTGCTAGAAATGATAGACCTGGAAAGGGAGGCTGCACAGTTGATGCTACTTCAGTATGCCCCAGCAAGTGTAGCAATAAGAGAGACTCATAAAAACAAGTACCTCAAATTCTGCACGGAGTTCTGTCTTGACCCACTGCCCTGCAACAGTATGAGAGTGGTAATGTATATAGCCTATGTGGCCTATAAGGTGTCGTCGATAAGGGACTATTTGTTGGGTCTGAACCACTATCTGAAACTGTACGGGTCTCCTCCAATTGATTACAATAACAAAAAGTTCATATGGCCTTGGAGGGGGCAAAAAAGAAACTAGGTATGAAGGTAAAGAGAGCCTCCCCACTGTTTCCAATGCAATCGCTACAGATGTCCACTCACTTGACAATGGCTGTAGGCCATGTGGCATTCAGGGCAGTGTTGACTTCATTCAGAGGCCTATTGTGCAAGCAACATGTAACAATGTCCCCTGTAGTGTTAAAACCAATGGATGTTATAATGACAAAGTGGGGGATGATGCTTCAAATAGAAGGATCAAAAACTATTCAGTATGGGGAGTGAGCCTTGAGGATCCCTATTGCAAGTCTAGCAAACACACAGTTATGTGGAGTGTATTGGACAAAGAGGCACTTTCAGGAGTTGCCAGCACCCCCTAGCATTTCTTGTGGGTCATGATGATCCTCTGTCATATGACTATTATATGGACATGTTAAAATATGTGACTGGTCTTGCAGGCTTGAATGAAAAAGGTTACTCAACCCATAGTCTCCACAGAGGTGTTGGAGCTAGCATCGAGGAACTGAAAGTCAGAGGAGACTGGAAGTCAGACTGTGTATATGTGTATGTCCAACAGCCTCTGGAAGAGAGGATATCATTTGATCTGAGGGTTGCAAGTGAATTAGATTCTATTTTGGAGGAATCAGACTCTAATCTGTGACTGGTCGGTTTTGGGGTTTGGCATAGGCCCAGCCACCCAGACATAAGGCCAAATCCTATATATGTCTCACTTGTGGATCATATCACATCTCCTATTCATCAGTTCTATCTAGGGCAACATAAATGGTTAATATAATATGTGTCCTTTATGTGTATTGATGTAACCGGTATATAACCCCTATCAGTACCTATATAGTAGGTGCTGCCCTCACACACTCACTGTGTACACTAATCCCTTGGTTGCTACCTGCACTTCCAGTTTGTGTACTAGTTACCACTCAACCACACCAGCACCATGTTTGGGAGCTTTGTGTGTGATTTGAAATCTTTTATGTTCGAGTTTTTATCATATTGAATAAATAGGGCATAGGACCAGCCACCCGGACATAAGGCCAAATCCTATATTTGTTTCACTTGTGGATCATATCACATCTCCTATTCATCAGTTCTATCTAGGACAACATAAATATAGGAATCTCCTGTCCTATACACATGCCTGAATACGAGATCCTTGAAAACGATGCTGAAATGTTTAATGCTTACGGGGGTAAAGGTGAAATAATCTGTCCAATATCTGGCCAGAAGTCAGGGGTGACTCATCCATTATAGCTCTAATCTGTGATGTAGGGATTAGAGCAGACTTAATCATTCAGTGTTTAATGACACCGATTCAGAGACTGTGAGGTATGACGATCTATTCAGGATGTCCATTTGGTATATTGTTTAGGAATATGGGAAAATACTTTTGATTCTTACCATTCAAAACCCCCAAAAAACATCAAATAATGAACTCCATTTGTACATTTATTGAACAAGTAACCAATGGATAACTCATGACGAGTGTGTGTTAGTGAAGCATAATGACACGAGGCCGTAGGCCAAGTGTTATTAGCCTTTGCTAACACACACGAGTCATGAGTTATCCATTGACTACTTATTTTACACCACGAAACCAATAAATAATCAATATTATACCAATAAATTCAAATTGAAAACAAAAATTATTCCCCCTCCCCGGGACTCGATGCCAGCCATTGTGTGTACACGTTCGGTACATACACCTCCTCGCCCGGCAGCGGACAGCGGACAGCGACAGCGCCTGTCTCGGCTAGCCTTGGCAGCGGCACATGGCGAAAAATAGTGTACATACACCTCCTCCCCCGGCAGCAGAGAGCGACAGCGCACACGGCGAAAAAGAGATGCGTCTCGCTGTTATGTTTGTGTATAATACACCTCATCGCCCGGCAGCGGACAGCGACAGCGCACACGGTGAAAAAAGATGCGCCCGGACCGGGGCGCGATCCATGTATCTCTGACGGCTGAGCACAAAGTGCTAACCGCTAGGCCACCGCGTCTCCTCCTCCAAACGCGTCTCGCTGTTATGTTTCTATACTAAATACACCTCGTCACCCGGCAGCGGACAGCGACAGCGCACACGGCGAAAAAAGATGCATCTCGCTGTTATGTTTGTGTATAATACACCTCGTCGCCCTGCAGCGGACAGCGACAGCGCACACGGCGAAAAAAGATGCTTCTCGGGGTTATGTTTGTGTATAATACACCTCCTCGCCCGGCACGGCGGCAGCGGACAGCGACAGCGCACACGGCTTTGTATCATATCCAGACTTGGTTCGAACCAAGCGTTTCTCGTCAGTCCCGTCCCTGTGGCGCACTGCATAGGGGGTTGGACTAGGGATCCTAGGCTGCAGGTTCAAGCCCTGCCCTGGTCAAGTCTATCATGGGTTTTAACATGTAACATATGACATGTAAGGACATGAGAGGCGTGAGGTTATCCTGGATAACCGCATGGGGTGCGGGTTATCCATAGATAACCGCACGCCTTAGAAAATTGATGTTAGAGCCTACAGGGTGTGCAATATCGACAGATATGTGGATGGGAATAGCCACCAAAAAGCACTGTGTAACCCAGAAATCGTGGTATAAACGTAGATATTTTCCTATTTCAGTGTATGTTTAACAGTGTGACATGTTAAACAGACACAAAGGCAGTGACGAGTATCTTTATGCATTGTGCTGGAATATACATGGCATCACGTTAATGCAATAGTGATTAAATTTGTAGTGAGAAATTAACTCCTTCCCCCACAGGGATGGCAAAGGAAATGGTTCAGATAGTGTTAACCATTCTATTTCCTGATGGAATCAATTGCACTCTATTTGAATCAAGTGTTATATAGAAACCGATAAATGCATTAGTGCATTACAGCACATGAATGTGAGAAAAGACCGAAGTATGTAAAGTGCTACAAATGTCGGTACTGTGTAGTGCCCCAAAGTATGAAGACCAAATAATTCAATCAACGGCAAATAAGACACAACAGATTTAATAGGATAATAAACAACAATGATACAAAACACTTGAGTAATAGAGGGAGGAAACCAGAGCTGTGTGTACGAACAAACGACACTCGGTGTGGGGCCGCACTTCCCAAAGACAATGAAACTAATCCAACAGGAAATTACAACTGATACATCCTTCCTGCAGTCTGGCAGTAAACAGACAAATCCAATTCCAACTCCTTTAATGAGACGTTTCACTGCAATCACCCAACCCAAATTACAATAGTTACCACTAAAGATTAATAGAGCAAGAGATAGTGACTCTTTAGAGAATTTCTTGATGTTTTTTTTTTTTTTTTTACTTTTCCCAGAATACCTATATTTGGCCTGACATGTAGTAAATATCATTTGGAAGCTAATTACTTTGTGAATCTCCTGATGCAAGTTGTTTGCATGTGCGAGCAGTACAGGCTAAACCTAATCACAATTTTATTCATGAAAAAGTCACCCTTTCTTCCCGCATCGGTCTATAGGAAATATCAATAAAAAAAAGTGGCTTGCTCTTCAATCTTGGAACAGAGTGTTTTGCTCATCATGCCGATCAATGCCCCATGCATGGTGATACTGTGTTATGGGCCCTCTTTAGGGGACGCTTTCCAGGAGGCTGTTGCATATAAGCTAAAGAGAGCAATAAGTAGGTACCCTCTCACATTAAAAAGTCATGCTCCGCTTCACCATTCAACTTAAATACTCACCACATTAAAACAACTGTCTTGTTTAAAAATAATGTGTATTGCACGAGCAGAGACATTTCTGTGTTTCTACCCTTCATTGAAATGTACATGTATCTGACTGGCATGAGCACTTCAGGACTGACAAGAAAGTGACTGCTGCAGATGTGGCACTTCTTATACAAACTACCTTTTCTCCTTTTACAACACCCTCCAGAGATCTTAGGTGTCAGCGAAAGACTAATTCAAGCTTAAGTATATTTTTCAATGTCATCAGATGGATTTAGTTCATGTCTTGAGATATACTGTATATAGTATGATATACCATTTTATTATTCCATAAATTCTAACATATTATTGTATTAATCAAAGAATATCTATGAAATTAATACATAGGTTGGTTCTAAGAGCTATAAGAGCGCTCAAACCTTGTATAAGAGCGTTCATGCCCCACTGCACACCAAACCAAGTCAGTTAGACAGAGTTTATGACATCAAAGGGTCCGACCTAATGGTTCACTGCACAATATAATAAGAATAAGGGTCTCAGTGTGCGACCTCATGGTCCAATGCACAAATTAATAACTTGTAAGTGAATGCAACCGGCCGTCACGGGTGCCTGAGCACCGCTGACGCCGTCATGAGTGTCTGAGCACCCAAATGACTGAACAATGGGTTACATAAGCACGACGCCATAACCTTCCGGTCGCTCTAGCGTCGCTCCTGAGCAACCTAGGTCAAATATCAAAGCATTTATGGAAAGCCCATAATTAGACGGTCAAAATGAGCCCAAGATCAAGGCGGAACTTCCATTATTAAGGAAGTTATGCTATGGAGACTGAAAGGAGCTCCGAGTGCACTACAGACGAACCGGCGCAAGTTACGCGCCTATCCAGCGGGCATTATAAACTTGGCATATTCAACTCCGCGCATGCGCAAAATGGCGGTTATAAACGCATAAACGACCGAGTTATGAGGGTCTGAAGTTGCAGAACCGACCAAGACAATGGGGGACACAGCCGCGCCCATGGGGGTCCTTTGTCCCCCTGTGACACATGAAAGACTCCCCTCAAACAATTGTAGAGTTAGGCAGATGCTGCTGGCTCCAGTCAGTCTGGAGGTGCTTTTCCAAGATTTGCTACAAATAGCCTGTCTGCACCTCCAGAAGCACAGATCACCAAGAACCGCTCTAGAGGTAACATCTCCAGTCATCTCCTGCTACCTGCTATACCACTGCACTATGGTGAAACTATGCTAGACAGGCATTGGTTTTCTATCATTAGTGGCCAGGGGCTATCTTCTTCAAGACTTCCACCAGAGGGTAAAGTTATTCATTATTACATTATTCCTCTAAGCAGCAGGTCAGGAGCTAGGTGTGGGAACCCACCTAGAACTATGCTGGACATTGTATTATTATTACCTCACAGGTGGAGTGGAACTGAACATTGTACTTTATAAATTACTGTATGTTTACTGTATGTACAAATTACCTACATACTAACTACTGTATGATTGATATTTCTTACATGTTGCCTAAAGCTGAATAAACCAGTGACAACTGGAAATAACACTATTCATTATGAGCCTGATGTATTTACACTATATACCACTAGTCTTATGATATTTCTCATATGACAACTTGATCATGCCAATTACTAGTATGACAAAGTGGTGGGGAACATCCTACTAAGATCCCATCTCTCACAGGCTCATAAAAATTAAAGCTGGTAACACAACTAAGAACAATCATGCACACAGTAAATTAAAGCTGGTACCGCAACTAAGAACATTCATGCACACAGTAAATTAAAGCTGGTACCGCATACACACAGTAAGACCCACTCCACCCACCCAGTGACCTTGACCTTGACACCATACCCACCAAGGTCACCAGTGAGATCTCCCACACATCAGTGAGATCTCCCACACACCAGTGAGATCTCCTACACATCAATGAGATCTCCCACACATCAATGAGATCTCCCACACGTCAGTGAGGTCTCCCACACGTCAGTGAGGTCTCCCACACGTCAGTGAGGTCTCCCACACGTCAGTGAGGTCTCCCACATGTCAGTGAGGTCCACCCCACACATCAAGGTCTTATCAGTCAAGCTGGCAGAACAACACACAAAGACCTTACGTAGTCAGGGGCCTGTTGAAGAGGTCTCCCTCCCACCTAGATCTAGGAGGCCCACAGGAGGCAAACCAGCCTCCAATACAACAGACCCACACTCAGTAGACCCCACACCTCCCACCCTGTCTACTCAGGGAACAACCAGTTCTCAGGGATCCAACATTTCCCAGGGATCTCTACAGGACGCTCAACTCACGCTATCTACCTCAGGGGAAGAAGGATCTGCCTCAGGGGGTGGATCCACACCCTCATCTAGATCCTCCACCCCAGCTCCAGCCTTTGACAGCCACTCCTCCAGAGACACCTCCCCCACACCCTCCATCATGGACACCGATGAAGGCCCCCAACCTAATCAGACAGCTGAGAAGATAAGGGCCTATGAGAAGGCCATCCAAGATGCAGTTACTGCCCTAGAGACCAACAAATCCCAGCAGGAGGAAAGGGAGAGGATCCTCAACCAACAACTGGCAGAGAGGAATGCAGCAATAGATGCTCAACAGAAGGCCATGGAAGATCAGCGGAAGTCCCTAGAGAGACAACAACAACAGATAGCAGATCTCATGAAGATGGTATCATCCCAGACCCCACAATCTCCCACACCTGCCATCACACCTGTTGTCACACCATCTGCCTCTGGATCCAAAGATGACATCATAATCTCCATGGTGTCCAACATGACCAAACTCATAGACAGAAAACAACAGGATGACAGAAAGATCAGGCTACATGAGGTAACAAAACCCAAAACCTTTTCACACCCATCACCACTCATGTCAACAGCATTATTTATTGATCACAAATTCCCAGAATATCTGAAGGATAAGTACAAAGTAACAGACAGTGACACCATGGTAACATATTTACCCAAGTACCTCGAAGGACAAGCACTAGCTTGGTTTGAATCCTTCAGGGAGAGTGCCACACCTGACATGTTGACATGGACCAATGTAGTGAATAAATTAAAAGAGTATTTTGCTACTCGAGACAATATAATCTCAAGGACTGCACTCCCTGCACAAAAGGTAGATGAACCTGTCCTAGACTATGCATGCCATCTCAGGAAAGTGTGTAATGCCCAACGCCAAAGTGATGAAATCCTAAGCAAGGCATTTACCCAAGGCATGAGGCCCTGGATCTCTGTAGCTCTTGAGAACAAGAAAATAGACTCTTTTGACCAAGCCCTAGACCTAGCCCTAGAGGTTGAGACCCAAGAGAGATCTAGGAAGGTGAGGGATGCAGAGTCCAACCCACAGCCTACTAAGAAAAAGGTCCAGGAAATCAGCACTAGTGCAGATGAAGATGTTAACCTAATGTCTAGTGCGCATGTAAGGCAACAGGAGGCTAAGGTTGCATCAAGAGACCCTACCGGTAGATACAGAGGAAATAACTATGACCCCAACTACCAATCCAATAGAGGTAGAGGTAGAGGGGGCAACAACAACAACCGGGGGGGTCACAACAGTAGGAAAGACAACAGCTCTTCCAACTCCAACAATGGTAACTCTTCATACAGTGATAGGAGAGACAGAACCCCAAGTAATGGCAGATCCTATAATAATCAAGGATCCAACAGTAGGAGCCAGAGTCCAGATAGGAACTACAACTCTGGATCCTACAACAACTCTGGATCCTACAACAACAGCCAGGGTTCAAACAACTCTGGATCCTATAATCAAGGATCCAACAGTAGGAGCCAGAGTCCACATAGGAACTACAACAGTGGATCCTACAACAACAATGGCGCCTACAACAACCAGAGATCCAATAACTCCGGTCAATACAGCAACTCTGGTCAATATAACCAGGGTTCCAACTCACGCCGGGAGGATTACAAACCTGACACAAGAGGTTACCAGGGGAACCAGCACAGTAACCCCCAAATACCACCTCATGTGATGGATCAAATCTCCAAGCTCCTGGTGGCAACCATCTCAACCACCCCACAGAACCAGGAAAACTAGGATGTCACAGTGCCGATGGGCCAGTGCACTGTGACACCCCAAATACAAACAATCAATCAGGATTAACAAAGATCCAACCAGAGACAATTGCTAGTGCCAATCTACCATCTAACAGACAGAGACGTCCATCAGTGATACACATCACCCCACCAGATTCATCATCAAAGGATACGGGTGAGAGTACCAAGCTTTCTATTGTACTTCTTCAAAATGGCTGTATCAATGCAAATCTATATGATGTTTCAGATGTACAATGTTTGGTTGATACAGGTGCTACTATCACCTGTGTCAGACAATCATTCCTCATGGATCTCCAAAAGAGATTCCATATCCAACTGAGGAAATCTAAAATCAACATCCACTTGGCAGATGGATCGGTGTGTCATGTTAGACATTCAGCTATGCTGAACTTTAGAATCCAAGGTGTCAGATTCCAATACCAATTTGCTGTAATACCCAACCTCACACAGCCCGTTGTACTCGGCACAGATTTCTTAAGCACTACAAAATCTCTAATTGAATTTAATGTTGATCCTGAACAAATTCTCAAACCCATTAGGGCAGTGAGGGATTTTACCATCCCTCCATTCTCTGAACTTGCAGTATTGGGTAAAGTCACATCTACTCAATCACTGCAAGGCAAAACTGCAGTAGTAGATAACCTTCAAAGAAATAACAATGCCCCATATCTAGTTCAAAGGGCAGCAGTAACCCCCAGGGAAAATAACAAACATCCCCTAGTGTTACTCAACACCAGCAGGCGCCCACATAAAATCAAAAAGGATGCCATCATAGCTCTATTTCAGGAAGTCAAGGAATCTGATTTAGAAAAACCTCAACAGGTGTCAGACACAACCCCACACACTGATCAATCCATCTCAGCCATACGGCCTGAGGATATAACTCAATTCAGTGACACAGACTCAGACTGTGAGTCCACATATGCTGACCCTGAACCCAACTCAATCAGACTCTCTGAAATAGCTGCTATACATAGTGAGGCACATGACCTCGAGCCAGAATTGGAAGAGAATGTTCCACCAAAATCTGTGCTCACATCCAAAGATCAGCATGATAGATTAGGATCACTGCTGACCAAGTATGATGATGTATTTGTAGGAAAAGATGGAGACATTGGTGCCACACACCTGTATACACACTCAATACATGTAAAACCTGAGGCAGTACCATGTCATTTCCTACCATATAGACAAACACCAGAAAAACAGGCCGCAATAGGGGAAGAGTGTGAAAGGCTAGTACAACAGGGCATTCTGAGAGAATGTGCTGAAGGCCCCTGGGCTTCCAGATCCTTTTTAGTACAAAAATCATCGGGAGGCCATAGGCTCGTCACAGATTTTCGTTATTTGAACCAAAACACGATAAATCAAGCCTTATCTACACCCCGGGCCGATGACACTCTAGACATGATAGGGTCACTCAGACCAAGAGTATTCAGTAAGCTAGATGCCCAACAGGGATTTTTTCAAATTCCTATAAGACAGGAGGACCAGCATAAAACCGCATTCATAGCAAATGACAAAAAATATGTCTATGAAAGGATGCCGATGGGTTTAGCGACGGCACCGGCGGGATTCTGCCATCTAGTCACATTAATTCTGAACAAACTCAAGTACAAATGTGCCCTACCATACCTAGATGACATATTGGTATTATCACCATCAATCGAACAACACTTCCATGACCTGGAAGATGTGTTCAACAGCCTAAGAGTTGGTAAACTCAAACTGAAGAAATCAAAATGTGAATACTTCATAGACAGAATAGACTTCTTGGGAATGAGAGTCACACCCATGGGACTGCAACCATCTCCCACAAAGGTGGAGTCAATCAAAACCTTCCCAACACCAAAATCAGTCAAAAATGTCAGATCCTTCACAGGCCTATGCCAATACTTCAAAAAGTTTATCAAAGGTTATGCCCAAATTGCTAGACCATTGTATGATCTACAGACACATCTCAAAGCATTTGTCTGGACAGAAGAGGCAGATAATGCTTTCAAGACATTAAAGCATGCCCTCTGTACCAATGCTCTTCTCAGATATCCAAACTATGAGAAAGAGTTCAGTTTGGCAACTGATGCTTCCAATGTGAGTTTAGGAGCTGTACTCTCACAGAGAGACAATGAAGGAGTGCTCAGACCAGTAGCCTTTGCAGGTAGAACCCTCTCCAAACATGAGAGAAATTACAATACCACAGAGAGAGAACTACTGGGAGTAGTGTATGGAGTATTACACTTCAGACACTATCTAGAGACTAGACATTTCCAATTATACACAGACCATGCAGCCCTAATCCCACTATTAACCAATACAGGACTCACACATAGATGGGCCAGATGGGCTCTAGACATACAACAATTTTCATTCACCATCCAACATGTGAAAGGTGATGATAACATACCACCAGATGCTATGTCTAGAAGAGAATACCCAGATTCTGGACCCATGACTAACCCTCCACCCCCACCAAGGAGAGTTAGAGCAGCCAGTAGAACCAAGTTTGCAAAAGTAACAAAGAAAGTACCATTCAAAAGGGATGATCCACCCAACACCATTGAAAGGCCAGAGACACCCATTAGGGGTATCTTGAAGCAATCTACACACTATGTGTTTTGCCACTGTGAGAGAGAATACTCACAACTCTTTCCAGATAATGACTTCGAGCCTATTGAATTCTCATCACTCAATCAGATGCTGAAGGCAACTCCAAAGGAGCCACCCTTCACCCCACCTGACTCAGACGATGAAGATCCAGAAGACACAATATATGCTATTACTCAAGCAACTTCTAAATCAGTCAGATTCTTTGAACCAATGCAGGGAGAGGAAGCATCAAACCATTTGTGTCCTATGACCACACGCTCAAAGACTAGAGAAATGATTCAGGAGGGCACACCAAAACCCCCCACACAATCACAAACTATTCTAAATGAGAAAAAGGTCACAGGAAGCAAACCTACCAAAACCCCACCTGCCAGGAAGGATGTCACAAAAGACACTGCATCTACTAAGTCAAAGAACTCTGAGACAAAGAAGAATGACAAAAAGCAAATTGTGCCTTTAAAGAAAAAGGTTGCCACTCCCATCAAGGCGAGAATAGGCCCTCCAAAGGAGCCTACACACCAAAACAAGAGTGACACACCCCAACAAAAGGCACAAGATAGGCCAATAGTCGATGAAAAAGAAAAGGAAAGAGACAGAATAAAACAACATGTGCTAGATATAAATCAACTACTGGATCAGATTCCCGACACATCCATCTCAGGTACAAACCTTGGCTTGGAACAAAGGAAAGACAAGGACCTATTGCCCCTCATACAGTATCTTGAGGATGGGACCTTGCCTGCACCAAAAGCACAAGGAAATAGAATCATCAACCAAGGCCAGACATACACCTTGGTAAATGGTACATTAGTCCATATATGCCCCATAAATTGGAGAAAAACCAATACTGTACCACTTCAAATTGTTATACCACAGCAATGGGTAACAAGTACACTACAGTATTTCCATGACTCACCTACTGGCGGCCATCTTGGTTCAAGTAGGATGCTGTCAGCACTCCGACCTAGGGTATATTGGAAGTCTATGCTAGCAGACACAACAAAATATGTTTCCACCTGCCACACATGCCTCACAGCAAAAAGGCAAGTACACTCACACAAAACACCAATGACAGTGAGAGAGTACATGACTTCACCAATGAAGTTCCTAAACCTAGACGCGGTGGGACCACTTCCCACAACTGCCAGGGGAAACAAACATATACAAGTCTGCATAGATTATGCTACCAGATATGCAACAGCTTGGGCTACTACTGACTTAAAAGCTGAGACAACAGCAGCAGAGTTCTACAAGAATATAATCTGTCATCATGGAACACCAGCCACTCTTCAAACAGACAATGGGACATGTTATACAGGTGCAAAGTTCACAAAGTTAACTAAACACCTCAAGATCAAACATAAATTCTCCTCACCATACAGGCCACAATCAAATGGGCTTGTAGAGAGATTCAATGCTAGCATAGGCACAGCACTCAGAGCATTCTGCTCAAAGCACCAAAACAATTGGGATTCATTTATTGAACCCATAACCTTTGCATTAAACAACACTGAATCCCAAACCACAGGATTCACCCCTTTCTTCCTACTCCATGGAAGAAACCCAGCCACCCCAATGGACTTAGGGCTGGGAATACAGGAAGACATATCCACAGTAGCAGACCATGTAGCTAACATGATAACAAATCAAGATACCTCTAGGAGGAAAGCTATAGAAAGGGTCGCCAAGCTACAAAAGGAAAGGAAGGATAGATATGATAAGAAACTTACACCACAGGAAATCAAGGTCACCGACATGGTGTACCTAAACATACCAAGAATCCTGACCAACACAGAGTGTAAGAAACTTCAACCCCTTTTTATGGGACCATATGTTGTAGTAGATAGACCTAGTTTGACAAGTGCCAAACTCAAAAACTTGGACACCAATCTATTGGTGGCCAGACCAGTGCACATAGACAGACTGAAAAAGGTTGTGGCTGTCAGAAACAATGAATTTGCACACAGGCTTATTCCACATGAGGCCAAATACTACAGCAAAATTGTAAGGAACAAAAATGATATCACCCTTACAAGAGAAACCACAGGCATAGGCCCTATCAAGCCTAGGCCTGCACACCACATACTAAGAAAGACATCTAGGTGTGGTGCAGTTTCAAGAAATTAGAAACAAGATTGAGATACCAAAAGACATAAGATTTTCAAAATGTATTACAAATTCTCTTCATCCACACATAAGACATGTGTGACTGATAATGAATTACTTATATGTATATAAAGCCAATCAAATTTGTAAATATATCAGTAGGTTATTGCCTTTGAAAAGGGTCAAAGACTGGGACCCCCCAAGTAAAGCAGACATGAAGTCTAAGAAGAGTAAGGGTAACACAATGGAGTGTCTAAAGCCTAATCCCCACATGAAAGAGCGCGCTATGCCAACACAGCAGTCTATAGAGATCAATTGACCTTATAAGCTACACTCAGACAACTGTCTAGACGGTCATGAATGGCTGTCCTGGATGACAGGAGGAGCTAATTACCAGTACACAGAGTACACAATAGACCCCCACAGTTGCAGACACTGGAGATCAAGGCCTTGACTCCAGAGAAACAATACCAGGCCCACAATGGATGTGGGTAGGGTAGGCTACATAAGAAGCACTGTGGACCATAGCCCACCATCAGTCTTCATCCAGCTGCAGTCTGGAACACAAGTCTACAGGACCCCACTTGGGAATTAGCCAGCCCACTTCTCCATTAGAAGAGACTGCACTAGGATAAAGAACACACCTACTTCACCTTCAACCTGACCTTACCATTTACTGGTCAATCTCTATAGACTCACCGGACATATTGCCAAGACAGCTCAAGCTTGCAAAGGTACAGTTTAAACCACTTCATTTAAAGTGTTACACCATACACTTAGACTTTACCAGCACCAAATCACTACAAATTTGACAAGACTTTAAACAGCAAACTTGCTTTACACAAGCACCATGGGGAGACTGAGAGTTTCACCCATACTGCTAACTATGCTGTTATTATATACTATAGAACCACTTACTGCAGGTTATACACCTGTGGTGAGACAAAACATAGGAGTAGTATTCAAACCTAGCCCTCAACCATTGGTCAATGGACATACAACCACAACACTATTGTTAGCTATCCCCTACAAGATACCTCGGGCACCCGTTACCCAAGGATCCATAAGGGATAGAATACTCCATTTGACCACTCCTACTCTACAAGATCATACCTCTGGCCAAATTATCCAACAAGCTAATGAGCTAGACACCTTGCTGGAAATTGCAGACAAGGAGATAAATGAAACACTAGCCTCCATCAAATTGTTCTTATCCAACACCATAAACACACTGGACAAGGCCAAAAGAGAGGCCATACTGGGTTTTCTAGCACCCCTGTTTCGCGGTGTGCTAGGTCTAGCCACAGTAGAAGATGTAAACCAAGTAATGGGACAGCTCAAGAACATAGATGAAATACTAAGGAAATTTGCTAAACAAGTTCAGGAAGCAGCTAATCTCATTGAAAAGATCACAGACAGACAAGATAAGTTTGTTAATGCATACATCCAAGATAAGAAGGTACTGGACAGCACAATCAACACCATAGGTGACACCGTCAACCTGTGGGCCTCTAACATGTCCAGGTCGCTTGACTCATATTCAAGGCACGAGAAAACCCAAAGGGAAAAAATGCAAGTATTAAATGATGCACTAATTATCATAGCAGCAAGAATGAATACAGTTCAATCACTGCAAAGGACAAATGCAGCCCTGAGGATGCTATCATCAGGAATCCTAACCCCTGATATAGTACCACCCTCAGACCTTGCTAGATACTTAATTGACATTAATAACAAACTTAGGATCACACACCCTGGAGCACAAGTCGCAATTAATGACTTAGATTTCTATTATTCACAGAAGCTGACCTCATACACTTACTCAGCTCACCATATATATATTCATCTGGACATTATAATTCAATCTACCACCTCAACCTTCAAACTGTACCAAATGATTACATCACCCATGCCTATAGACACACAGGAGACCCCCACCAGAGGAGTCACCAAATTACAAACCACGACTGAGTTTCTAGCAGTATCTTACGATGAATCATTATTTATCGAATTGGACTCAGCAGATATGCAGGCATGTGAAGGTACTACAGTAAAGGTATGCAGAGATGTAAATGGTAGAATCTATAAACACAGGCCTACATGCCCTGTAGCCATTTTTACTAACCAGGCTCAACAGATTAAGGAACATTGCAAGTTTACAGTTTCACCACTGCAAGCACCTACCACCCATGCTATTTCCATTTCTGAAGATGAGTATCTGGTCACTACTAATGAACCCCATTACTTTATCAACTGCCATGGTAAAACGTCTGAAACTCGAAAAGCCCAGTCCTACTCAATCATAGGTGTACCCTGTGGGTGCACGATCAGTGTAGGAGAATTTTCTCTTCCGAACACAAGGTTGCCCTGTAACTCAACCTTATCATTTCATTACATTCTCAAGACAATTAATTTACCATTCATGGCAGCACTTAACAAAATTTCTGAAACCAAACCAGATGAAAGAGAGAATCTTCCAAATTTCCCAGTAGTGAACCTTTCTAGAACCTTAGAAAAACTACAGGAAAATCCAATCATGGATGATATTACTCAACTAAATTTAGAGCCCTTTGCCAAAACAGTATTAAAAGATGCCTCCAACCTTAATAAGGAAATGGAAACGCGCTACGAGGAATCATACCTACGTCGAGTTACAGAGCATCCAATCTTCCAAAGCTTAGCACTCATCCTAGGGATATCAGCTCACATTTTTTATAGTATACATACTACTCAAATTATACAGACTAGGAGGGACTGTAGCCTACCTGCCTACAGCCAAAGCATTCAGACTAGTCACCGAGCTGCCCCTACACAAATTGCTCCCAGATAAGAATCCTACCAAATTAACCCCTACAGAGGAAACCCACACCCCTTTCCTCACAATTCAGGAAACCCACACCCTGATAATTGCTATATTATTCACCCTGACCATCTACTCAGCCTACAGAATAATGAAGTACCTTAAGAAATTTGCACAGACACACTGTGGCAAGAAAAATGTGGCCAAGCGCACAAACCCCACAATATATTTTAAAATATATTGTGGAGACTCAAACTTCGCGCTACCCTTGAAGCCAATACCACATGAATTTGATGAGATTAAATCAGCAGCTGCCCCTACCTATAAGGATATAGTGGTTAAAACCTTCCCACTACCTAAGGCTATATTTACCTGGAATGGACCAGCAGTTATAACAACACAGAGAGGAGAATTTGCTTATCACCTCTCTCAGGTGATACACCTACCTTGGCGCACTAGGTTCAGTACCATACCAGCCCTTAAAAACAAAGGACTGTACTACTCCATGCTTCTCCAGAACGATTGTGGCACCAGCCCGGTGACCATGACAGCACTGGAAAATACAACAGATATAATTATTGACGAACACCAGGAGGAGACCGCAAGGTCAAACATGCAGACTATTGCTAATTTTCTAAGCCACCAGCCCTCCCCAGTGACTGTGGAAACAGCCTAGGCTGCCCACAGCCTAGACTGCCCCCAGTCCACCACCAGGAGATACTGAGATGACACATCTCACACATGACACACACCTCCACTGTCAATGAAATTATCAAAGTATTGAAAAATTGATTTAGAAAAAAATATACACAGCCACTTGTTGATGTATAATATGAAAATCTATGGTATTCTCACAAAATCGATGATTAATGCGCGCATATACGCGCAAAGTTGCGAAATTGCAAATTACAAATTGTAAATTGTACAAATCTAACATTAATATACATGAATGCAGGTAGATAACTAAGACAGTTTTTGTACCCACTAGCACTTGTATACTATGCCAAGGTTTACTTAAAGTAACACACTTTAGGTATCCAAGAAAATTGTTGGAAAAATGAATGAAAAAAAAAAAAAAAATTTGTTGAGAAAATTGTTGACATAAAACATGTTTACTTAAGATACTCACCAAATAAATCTCTTTCAGGGACACATACTCAAAAAGCTAGGGGAAAAGTCAATTAAGCAGCGGCCCACTGCCGAAATTGCCAATTTATACACCCATATAGCAAAATCAATGAGTAACTCAGAGACAAACAAGCCTATTGTACAGGAAGTACTTTGTTTTTCCGGCCCTCGGAAAAATATGTCTCAAATCCCAAAAATTGGATAGTGCACACCAGATTGTACGCTTGTACCCAATTTGCACACAAAAATTGTATGTTTGCACACTAGATTGTAAGTTTGTATCCAATTTACATTTGAATTGTATGTTGCACATTATACTGTATGTCTGTACCCAATTCATACACTGAAGTCAGATTTTTAGAAAATCAACATTTCTATGTGTATCCAAGCTGTAAGCAAAATTATATATGTACATACAGAAACTACCAATTGAACGCAAAATTATATATTGGCATACTAAAACTGTCAAATGTACGCAAAAATTATATATTTGTACACCAAAAATTGCCAAATGCACGCGAAATTATATATTTGCACACTAAAATTGCCAAATGTACGCGAAATTATATATTTGCACACTAAAATTGCCAAATATACGCGAAATTGTATATTTGCACACTAAAATTGCCAAATGTACGCGAAATTATATATTTGCACACTAAAATTGCCAAATATACGCGAAAATTATATATTTGCCACTTAAATTGCCAAATGTACGCAAAAATTATATATTTGCATACTGAAATTGTCAATTGAACGCAATTACATGCGAAATTGTAAATTTGCACACTAAAATTGTCATTTATGTTCAATTTGCACGCTAAATTGAACATTGAATGCCAAAATCGCACACTATTTGCCAAATTGTATGTTGTACATAAAAATGGAAAATTGTACCCAAAATTGATGTTACATAAGCAAATAAGCTCAGGTATGGTAAGATATAGAAACTCGGAAATGTACTTATACCCAGGAGAAAATTGTTTATACTGACAAAGCTCTACCACAAAAATTGCATTTGAAGCACTCCCCATTTACTTCAAATCCTCTTACAAACAGTATATAACTCCAAAATAAGGTAAAAATTGTATAAATTGTACATTCCCTCGGCGAAATGACGGAGTTTCGCATTCTCTCGGGGGAGAGGGAGTATTCTATGATATACCATTTTATTATTCCATAAATTCTAACATATTATTGTATTAATCAAAGAATATCTATGAAATTAATACATAGGTTGGTTCTAAGAGCTATAAGAGCGCTCAAACCTTGTATAAGAGCGTTCATGCCCCACTGCACACCAAACCAAGTCAGTTAGACAGAGTTTATGACATCAAAGGGTCCGACCTAATGGTTCACTGCACAATATAATAAGAATAAGGGTCTCAGTGTGTGACCTCATGGTCCAATGCACAAATTAATAACTTGTAAGTGAATGCAACCGGCCGTCACGGGTGCCTGAGCACCGCTGACGCCGTCATGAGTGTCTGAGCACCCAAATGACTGAACAATGGGTTACATAAGCACGACGCCATAACCTTCCGGTCGCTCTAGCGTCGCTCCTGCGCGACCTAGGTCAAATATCAAAGCATTTATGGAAAGCCCATAATTAGACGGTCAAAATGAGTTCAAGATCAAGGCGGAACTCCCATTATTAAGGAAGTTATGCCATGGAGACTGAAAGGAGCTCCGAGTGCACTACAGACAAACCGGCGCAAGTTACGCGCCTATCCAGCGGGCATTATAAACTTGGCATATTCAACTCCGCGCATGCACAAAATGGCGGTTATAAACGCATAAACGACCGAGTTATGAGGGTCTGAAGTTGCAGAACCGACCAAGACAATGGGGGACACAGCGGCGCCCATGGGGGTCCTTTGTCCCCCTGTGACACATGAAAGACTCCCCTCAAACAATTGTAGAGTTAGGCAGATGCTGCTGGCTCCAGTCAGTCTGGAGGTGCTTTTCCAAGATTTGCTACAAATAGCCTGTCTGCACCTCCAGAAGCACAGATCACCAAGAACCGCTCTAGAGGTAACATCTCCAGTCATCTCCTGCTACCTGCTATACCACTGCACTATGGTGAAAATATGCTAGACAGGCATTGGTTTTCTATCATTAGTGGCCAGGGGCTATCTTCTTCAAGACTTCCACCAGAGGGTAAAGTTATTCATTATTACATTATTCCTCTAAGCAGCAGGTCAGGAGCTAGGTGTGGGAACCCACCTAGAACTATGCTGGACATTGTATTATCATTACCTCACAGGTGGAGTGGAACTGAACATTGTACTTTATAAATTACTGTATGTTTACTGTATGTACAAATTACCTACATACTAACTACTGTATGATTGATATTTCTTACATGTTGCCTAAAGCTGAATAAACCAGTGACAACTGGAAATAACACTATTCATTATGAGCCTGATGTATTTACACTATATACCACTAGTCTTATGATATTTCTCATATGACAACTTGATCATGCCAATTACTAGTATGACAATAGCATGGTATGAATAGGTTTCATGAAATCCTGAAGTTCAGAGATATTTTTCATGTGCATTAAGGTAGTTTAATATGCAATTTTCCAAGACCTATGCACATTAAATGATGGACAAGCAGTAAAAAGTGCCTGTCCTCAGATTGAACTTTCATTTTGAAGCACAATTGTAAAATGCTTTTAAATAACAATTATCTTACATGTGTGGATTGATGTCATCATTTTGATATATTTTATATTTTGACACTTTTCTACAAATTTATTTGTAATGTCCTCAGATTTTAGTTCATTTCAGAATGATTAATTATAAAATGCCTTAATATTTCATCCGAGTACCAATAATTATTTCTGTCTAGACTAAATAGACATAGGGGGAACTATTAAATGACATATGGCATTTAGGCAAGGCCTACATAGTAAGTAATTGCCGAATAAAATGAAAATATAAGAGTTTCATTTCCAAACAGTTAATTAAAAGTACATACAATTAATCAATTGTTCAAATAACTGTTGTGCAATTTAACCGCAATAATATTCCACCCCCCCAAAAAAAAATTTATTAGAGGTTAAAGTGAGGCCTTTAAACAACTATTTTTCAGTTTTGCCATACTTTTTTTCCGAATGTTCTTTCCAAACATTTAATTGTAGTCCATGGAAATCATACTTTTTCTCACATAAATGCTTCTAAAATAATTAATGTAGTGGTACCAAAATAACTGATTAAAGCTGATGCATGGCCGGAACTGATGGTGATATAAATTATCTGGCTATCTTCATTATTACTCTCCTTAGGGTCCTGTAAATATCAGTAGCATATTTCCTCTTGTATGACACACTGTGGGATACTATACCTTCAACAACGACTCTCAAAAGATAGTCGATCAATAACAAGGATTCATATTATTTGTATGTGAGCGGCCATGACAGTTCTGTGCTTGGAAATTCTCGCAAGATTAAGTGGGTGCAAGGCTTCCAAACTGCCTGACATGCCAGTAATAGATGTAGTTGCAAGATCAGGTCTGGAAGTCGCTGATGTCAGCATGCTCGTGCCGCTCCCGGGAAAAAGTCTGGTTCCGTAAGGTCGTAATATTCTATCCATACATCTTAAAAAAATCATGAATTGCTGAAGAGTTTCAGCTGGTTTTTGGCCTTTGCTGAGAAGGGGAAACACTTGGCTAATTGTTATCAGTCACAACCTGTTGATGGGAGCACTGAGTGGTTTGTTGTCTTGTCACACATCAAAATCAATATTTATTATCACCACTATAGAATACCACTGTGCTTTATGGCTTCAGATTGAGAGAAGTACTCTATATTTACACTGATAAATGCTTGAATTTGACATGTTTATAACTTGAGATTTTGTCACGACACTCTAACAAACACTGTGATGATAGATAATATGTAGAAAGTGGCAGATTATATCTGAACTGTCTGCTTATACCAGCTTTAATCTATCGTACAAAGCATCAATGTAAATGAAAGACAGAGGGTACCCGATAGATAAGGTCGAATCCTGCATGACGATTTAGAGCTCAAGCATCTTTGCAATTTACAGCGAATTTGGCTAATATTTAAAAAAAGAAACAGGTATAAGGAAAAGAGGGAAGAGTACGGAACACAAGCAGACTTTTGCGATTTTAGGACAGAAAACTATGTGGTACAGAAAAATATAGACATGAATAAAGGAAAAATATCTCAAATAGTCTATGAGAAAACATAACAATGCCCTTGTGTTCTACACTACTCTACTTACAACTGTTACATTTTAGAGGTAGTAGGCAACTTCGCAACAGGTTGTAAATTACAGATGGCTCTGTCCCACCAATGTGATGCAACTCCGTTGGGGAGGTTTCGGACCGAGGTTTCGGACTGAGGTTTCTGACCGAGGTTTCTAACTGAGGTTTCTGGGGTCCTCTTCAGTGACATAAGAGATTATATGCATGAAATCCTGTTAAATATTCTTCATGTATGTGTTTTTCAGTTGAAAAAGACGTCTGAGACCATCTTTTAAAGAAAAAATAACGCCCCCTCTTTTTCTTTTTTCTGTCACGGTGACATTTTCGATAGATAACTCTGTTTCCTCTTTCCAACTGGTAGAAGCATGTATCAGGTACATTCAAGTCATTCTAACAGAGAGAAAGCCCTTTCTTACTGTCTCTAACAGCCAAAAACCACCGAGCAGAAACCTCATCGGTCAGAAACTCTTTGTTAGTGGCTTTGGTCAAAAACCTCGTCGGTCAGAAACCTTGCACTATGGCTTTGGTCAGAAACTATGCGAGCAGAAAGCTTAGTCATACAAGTATAAATTTTAAAGGTCTCAGTTGGTCTTGAATAGTCAGGAAAACGCACACCCAATCTACACTTAACATTGGAGCTGTGTTCTTGTCTCACCCATCTCACATGACCCATTCCTGTTTTTCATTCAAAGGAACAGCTCTCCAAATTACTTTAAAGCACTTAAACAATGATCTTTTTTTTTGTGTCTTTTATACCTTTTGTTACTTTGTAAGACAACATGAAAAGAAAGCAAAGGTTCATGAGTTGAGGACCTGACTTATAGTTGTCTCGCGAGAAGACGAGTGAGATAATCTTCAGTCAGACCCACTTCTTATTAACCTTTGTCTATTAGCTTTGCCAGTTTCATACAAGTCAGATGGAGATCCAGTAGCCCTCCTGCTTAAGTGGGCATATCCAGCATAGATTTTTTCAACAAATTCTCTTTATAACTGAATAAATATGACAGTAACATTTTGTATCTTGAGAAGTCATTTTTGATACCCTATTTTTCTGTTCTCGGAGAAAAAGAAGGTCACGTTTCAGTTTAAAGACCATATCCATGAAGTGGTTTTGGTCAGCAACCATTGGTCACAAGCAATGTGTCAATTTCTGTGTAACAAGTATAATGTGGACCGCCTAGTCCCACTTAAGCCTAGTGAACCCACAGTTGGACTGCAATATTGTAAACATTCAGCCGGTCAGAAACCTCCTTCATCGATGATCCAATGTTCGCAGTGTGCGTTGTACAGTGATCACCTTCTCCTGTGGTCTTTCCATTATGCTCTGGCTTGATCGATGACATCAACGACAGCAAACTTCTTGCCTTTGTTGTTGCCCCCCATAGCAGGCAAAGCAGGCAAATCAAGCCTCGTTCCTGTGTATGTCTAGGGATCAGAGACCTCGTCGTTCAGAAACCTCGTCACAATGGTAAATCTATGATGAACATGTATACATCTAGTTCTATTCAGCCAGTCAGAAACCTCCTTTATCCGTGATCCAATGTTCACAGTGTGCATTGGAAAGACATCACTTTCTCCTGTGGTCGTTCAATTTGTGCTATGGCTTGATCAATGATATCAATGACAGCAAAAAGTCTTGCCTTTGTTTTCCCCCCCAATGCAGGCAAAGCAAGCCTCCTTCCTGTGTATGTCTGACGATCAGAAACATCGTCAGTCAGAAACCTCATCGGTCAGAAACCTCTTCAGTCAGAATCCTCTATAGAATGTGTGGCGGTCTCTACGTGTATGCCCACTTCTATACACAGACCATGCTTTATTTCTCCCGTTTCTTCTTCCTCTTAGGTAATGTGAGAGGCGGAGACTGGTTTTAAAAGAACACTAGCTGTTCTCTGGAAGGGGTTGATCAGGCATTGACCGGTCCTAAAAGAACACTAGCTGTACTCTGGAAAGAGGTTGATCAGGCATTGACTGGTCATAAAAGAACACTAGCTCTACTCCGGAAAGAGGTTAATGAAGCACTGACTTGTCATAAAAGAACACTTGCTTCTCTCAGAAAAGACATCTATCAGGCAGACACAGGTCTTCTTCAACATACCATGGTCCACTGTAACTTAAAATAACAACACTTTGTCCTTCACTAGTATACGGTCAAAATTCATAGAAGGTTTGCATATGACGAATTTGGAGGTATTCCAGCCCCTACTCTTCGAATTTTAGTTTCCCCCTCTATTTCCTTGGCTCAAAGGGTCAGGCTGGATGAGATCTTCATGTTACATATGGGTTTTGATGGTCCCATATGCATATTTTTGGCTTCAGGGGGGTAAAATGTGCCCAAAATGACCAAAATTGTCTGGGCGAAATTGTGTCTGGAAGAATGATATTTGAGTTACAAGCCATGTTGAGGGCTTAATTTTCTACAGAAACAATCTTCATACCTCCATGAAAATCTCAGGTCCAGACTATTTTGACATGTAGATTAAGAAAATCACATTATCATTTATGTCAGATGTGTCCTTGCTATTGTAAAAGAAGCATACTTATATGAATTCTTTTTCTGGGCACATGTCTGGGGGAATGACATGTAAGGCCCATATGCACACTTGCTATGATTTGTCACCATACAATATCCATGTTACAAGAGACAAAGCAGGGTTTCCTAGGGTCTAATGTCCCGGTTAACTCCCCAGTCGACATATTTCCTAAGGGATATTGTGTCTGTCACAGCCCAGTCATCACTTGATGTTATCATTTTCACAATCGGTGTCACCAGCGTTTGGAGCAGAGGCTCTCTTAAATCGCTTCACTGACAGGCGTCGGCTCCTTTCAGCAGCATGGTGGAGGTTGAAGACATAGTCATCCAGATGACCATACTCCTGCTGAAGACTTCCTCTGTAATGCTGGGTACATCAAAGCCAGCTTTGTCCTCCACAATCTCATCTTCTGGCTCAACTTCTGGTTGGACAGGAGGGGCCTGGACACAAACCAAGGGCAGCTCTCCTCCTTCCTCTTCAGGTTCCCCAGTCGATGGCACTGTGCACCTTTTCTTCCTCACGGAAGTAGCCTTAGGTCGTTTCACAGGCTTAGCATCCCAGGGATCACACATGGGCCGCAGGTCTCCGACTGCCATGCAACACTCCTGGTAGCACGAAGTACCTCTCAGGTAGAGCTTTTCTGCGTACACAGTTGCCTGGTGGTAAAAAAGGATGTCTTTGACAGCGGGTGAAGACTTTACAACTTTGCTGGCAGATTTGATCTCAACTGACTTTGTTCTAAGCAGAGAAAGCTTCACTGTCTCAGGTTGCACCTGCTCAACAAACGCGTCTGCATTTTGAATAGAACCTGACTTTTTCACAATCCGGTCAGCCATGCTACTACTAGGACAAAGTCTCTTGTTGTTTTGCGGTAGTACTTCTTGTTGGGAAGCACATAACTGTTATCATCTCATCACAGGAACTCGTTCACTGCCTTCTGCTTAGACTGGGAGATGTCCTTTCTCGATGTAGCCTTTTTTCTGGGCTTTGTAGGGAACACAGAGTTCTGGCAAAGGCGAAGGGCTCTGGCTATAGCCGATTTCTGTCCATGCTTTTTCTAGAACCGCCAGATCGAGCACTGAACACTCTTTTCTTTGTCTCACTATCTGAGTGATTCAACTGTCAGGATCAGGGTGATCAGGTGGTGGGGTATCAGAAGGTTGCTGGTTGTCACTGGGACATGGTGACATCTGCACGGTGATATCCGACAGAGCCTGTCCTTCCTCGTCATCCTTGGACTCACCAAAGGCGTGGGTACTGGGATCAACCCAATGGGGACACAGTTCGACTTCTGGGTAAGGGGTAGCGGAAGGCTGCTGGTCATCACTAGGACATGGTGACGCCTGCACGGGGCCAACTGACAGAGCCTGTCCTTCCTCGTCACCTAGGGACTCACCAGAGGAGTGTGTTCTGGTATCAACCCAATGGGGAGACTGTTCAACTTCTGAGTGAGGGGTATCGGAAGGCTGCCGGTCATCACTGGGACAAGGTGACGCCTGCACAGTGCTATCCGACAGAGCCTGTCCTTCGTCATGAGAGTTCTGTGAAGTGATAGAGGGACAGAAGACTGGGTCTTGTGGCAATATCTCTCCCTCTCCTATATAAGAGTCTGTCTGTAGGTAAAAACACAGGGTCTTTGGCGAGCAAACTGTACATGTCTGAATTACAAGAAGAATCTGATGTCTCACTGGGACAGAAGACAGGGTCTTCAGGGAATAACCCTTCTTGCCAGCTCACCTCTTGTCATGCCTGAGTTTCATCCTTGTCTGATGTGGAATCATAGTGAGATACATCCACAGGGAGAGACCTGTCAGGTTGTGTCAACAACCGAGGCTCTGAAGCAGGTACCTATCCCTTGGTTGAGGTCCAGGTCATGGTCAGTCTTCCTGTCTTCTAGTGAAAGAGGAGAGGCCAGCGGACTATCAGTTTCAACGGAATACTCCACGCACGGGGTACTAAGAGGTACTGGTTCTCCAACAGGAGTAGAGGTGAGAGGGCCCCTAAAGGTTACACCCTTTGGAGTACAGGGCGACTTCTCCGGTTGCACAGTGGATTTCTCCGGAGAGACAGCAGGGAGACAAGGACTGTCCTGTCTTTCAGGAGAGGACTGTAGAGTGTTCTGTTGAGAAGGACAGCTCTCTGCCTGTTCACTGAAGTTGACAGAAGTGTTCCACTCATCTTCAGGAATACCATGAAGAAGCATATAAGCAGACCCCATATCTTTGGGGTCTGCTTCAGCAGGTTGAGCGTCAGAGGCTTCCGCTACTACATTGCATGGTTGTCCTTTATCCATAGGCTCAGATGGATGACCTGCTTGCTCATCTGGAGGGACACCCTGTCCACATGCTGCAGGTTTCTTTGGGACAGGCCACACCATCCGACCTATGGTAGTGACAACTTGGTCTGTGCTCCGACCTTTTGGCGCCTCTAGCACAGACACTACCGGTTTTTGGGGGAGCTTGAATTGCACCGAGTCAGCTGGTTTTGGATTTTTAGATGACTTGCCTCGTTCAACTTTAGCCTTCCTCTTGTGTGGGATGTATGTCTTTCCTCCCCTCTTTATTTTCAGGACGAGAGGTCTGCAGAATAAATGATGTCACATATATAAGTTTGCAATGTCAATACCGGTCAGCCTATCATTATTTAAGAGGAAGACATGTTTTTTTGTATGTCCAGAATAAGGTCAGGTACTTAATGACATGGCATAAGTAAAAAGGCAGTGTGTTTGTAAGCTTTTTTTTCTAAATTTCCAACCATTTTGCCACATTGTCACAAACCTCAGCAAGAAACCTCTTCGGACGATAAGACGGATTAAATGCTTCATTCACATATCTGATTGAAATGCAGTTGACCTTGTAGTAGACTGTCTCTATGCATGACTTCTGCTATATAACTGTTTTGCCTTTTTCGTCAATTTTACATGTCATAATACCCCTGAAACCAAATCAGAGAGCAGAGCAGAAACCTCCTTGGTTAGAAACCTTGTCGGTCAGAAACATCCTTTTACTACTTCAAGAGCATATATATTTCTCTAGACATTTCATTAATAGCTTTTCCTTTCTCAGCTTTGCTTGGGTGAGAAGAAAAAATGGTTTGAGAAGAAAGGTTAATTTGATGGGGAGCTGTCATTTTATGACACAACATTTAAATTGGAATAGTCAAACAAAGTACAATGTTAAGCTGTTTTCTGAAAAAAACTAACCTGACACGGTGTCATCGTCATTGGCCACGTCTGGTTCATTGGCTACAGCAAGTACAAGTGGCTTGTCCACCTCCACACTAGTAACATGTGGCGAGGAATCCTTAAGGTCGGTTGCCCAGTCTGCTTTAGTCTCTACAGCTGGCACTGGCACAAATACAAGTGGCTTGTCTGCCTCCACACTAGTAACATGTGGCGAGGAATCCTTAAGGTCGGTTGCCCAGTCTGCTTTAGTCTCTACAGCTGGCACTGGCACAAGTACAAGTGGCTTGTCTGCCTCCACACTAGTAACATGTGATGAAGAATCCTTAAGGTCGGTTGGCCGGTCTGGTTCACTGGCTACAGCCGGATCAAGTGGCTTGTCTGCCTCCACACTAGTAACATGTGGTGAGGAATCCTTAACTCTTCTTCTACCAATCTCACATTTTTTGCGAGTTTACTGTGCCAGACACCCTTTTTTGCGAGTACTCGCCGATTTGTAGCCAATTTTGACCGATTTTTGACCCTCTATAGCTTCCTTAAAAGTGGGTGAAATCTCACGATTTTTTGGGGAGAGATAGGTGAACATGGATGACTTTTACTTGATAGGTGATAGGTGAACATGGATGACTTGGACTTGAATGATTTGAGAAATATTATGGGGGGAATATTATCATTTTGGGGTGAAAAGTGAGTAAAGGTATTTTTTTCATGAGGAAAACGTTGGTTTCAAAATCAAGAACATATTCTGATGCATTATGGGTCAACTCCATGCTCTTTCCTGTTGCCATGGCAACAAAACAACTAGATAGCAAACTTTTTGTTTATTTTGGTTGCCATGGCGACAAGAAAGAATGTTTTCCTAAATAGCTTTCCAGTGAAAAATCTAATAAGTCATAGAAATAATCTAACACATGCACTTTATTTCATCTTGAAAGATAAATTTTTAACTAAGATATTTCAATTTCAAAATTGATTGTATTGCATCTTTGTTTCATTTACCAGTATTATTAATAATGCAATATCTCTTCAATTTTTAGAGACAGCATATTCTATCAAAGACAGCAGAACATAGACTAAGGGTCAAGCAGGACAGCTCACCTGATGGAGCATCATCATCATCGCCAACAAAGACCGCTCAGACACACTATAACTGTGGTCTAACCCGACCACGACACGTGCTTCACCTGAAGAGGTAAAAGTTGAGAGATGAACATACATGCATCAGTCCATTGCAGAAAGTAAATACAGGAAAACCTTTGTCTATATTATCGTCCTAGTCACAGAGGTACATTGACTGTCAGACGGGACTCTGGTACAGTGACATCTCTTTGATCCTCCATTTCATTACATTGTTTTAGAAAGGTCTTCTGGATTACCCTGGTTGATCTGAGTGTGGCAGACTATCCACTGGCAGATAAAAGAGACCTGACGGTACTGACTCGATGATGGGGCCATCTTTGCCACAGGCAAATTGGACCGGGAAGAAGCTGGGGAAGTAGTTTCCATGAATCGAGAGACAGAGTAAGAGGGAGTGTAGTCCGGTGACAAGTTGTCTTCATCTGAGTAGGGAAGGGGCATGTAGTATGGTTTCTCCTTGTCGGAGGAGTCAGGAACAAGCTCCCTCTCTGAAGAAGAGTAGGAACGAGGACATGTTATTTATAATTCAGTCAAAGTTCAACAGGTAGACATTTTCCTGTCCGGCTTCAGACATAAGTGAGATTTGGACCCTTAAGATTTCCACTTGCAAGAATTTATGCAACAAATCCAGCATGCACGTACATGTGTCAAGAAAAGTGAGAGAGACACAAACACAGGTTCTACTTTTTCCTCTGTTCTACTAAAGTCTGATCTAATCATAGGGGCCTCACCGTCAATTGTGCAACTTGACATTGTTCATATGAATGTGCCATTAACAAAGATAACAAATAAAGCCGCGCTTCCACATAAATGGAGGCAGTCAAGCAATTGAAAATATATGGGGCAGCTCTAGTTCAGAACAATAGAAAATTGTCCACCAAGTACTGTTCCTCCCCATCAATTGACCAATGCAACCCTTGGTATTTTCTATCTTCTGGCCTAATTAATACTGAGCGGTACACTGCCGAAATGTATGTCACCTCTAGAAACATACCAGGGTATAACTGGTTGCAGACATCATCAATTTTGGTGAATTGAAAATGTTGAAATGTTTGTTTTATATAAGAATTAATCGACTTGTATCGGTGGTTGGGCGAAACCTTCCTGAAGCCTTAGGGACTGCCCCCAAAGCATGAACACATAGGGGTTTATGCGCTACAATGTTCAGTTTTTAAGGTGTTTTATTCGGGAATTAATACAATTACAAAGAAAAGTATTAAATGTTTGGTACCCATGCATTGTGGTTGTTCTACCAAGTCCCCTCTCACTGTCAAAATGATAATATGTACATATGGAGCAGCAGTTCAACCTAGATAATCAATGTTGTGTTATAATATCAATGGCAATCATTTGGAAGACCATTCATTAGAGCACAATGTATCAACAGCAATGTCAATATGATGAGATGAGATGAGATGAGAAATAGATACCTTGTGACAGTTACAGCATTATCTTTTTCAGATAAAGAGGATAATCTCTAGAAAATTTCCTTTTTAAATTGCACCAGCGTTTCTATGTGTGTATACCTTGGTTTTAATAAATTCTCATCTTGTACAAGCCCTATTAAAGACACTTCTGACAAATATTGGTTTAAGACAGTGTGGGATTAATAACCTTTTACCTGAATGAAGTCTGGTGGGTAAATTTCTGTTATCTAAAAAGCAAACCTTTTGAGCTAGTGAGAAAGCATAATATAATAAATGTTTGTCTCGTCTGTTACATAGTTCTTCACATCCACTAGCATTTCTAATTTGCACAGTTGTCATTATGGGATGTTGATCCAGTTTTACCTTATATACAATTCTTAGAGCCCAATTCTGTAATAATTGTAATTCCAATGTTTCACCCCTATAGTCCATATCCCAGTTAAATCACAGTAGTCGAAGCTGGGTATCATCATAGCTTTAAAAACATCTAGTGCTGATGGTGCATCAACAAATTTTCTAACTCTTGCTAGTTGATATATTTTATTCTTATTATTATTTATGCAGCTTTTCCTATGTTCAACAAATTTGAGCTCTGGGTCAAGAGTTAATGCTAGGTAAGGGAAAGAATAGACTCGCTCTAGTAGTGTTCCATTTAAAGTAAAAACACTGTTGTCGTGGTGGACATTATCAAACAACATCCATTTAGTTTTTATCGACATTTAGAATTATCGACATTTAGAATTATCGACACCCCATCTGCTTATATCATGTATGGCTTTCCTCATTTATTCTGGGGTATCTGTTACAAAAACAGCATCATCAGCATACAAGGTGGTTTTGAAATTTCCACATTTAGCTAACAAGTTTATATAAACCGAAAAAAGGACAGGACCCAAAACTGAGCCCTGAGGTACTCCATAGGTAATTTTTTGTTGTTTAGAAATATTATTACTAGCCAAAGTACATTGTTGCCTATTAGTCAGATAATTTTTGAAAAATTTACAAGTCCTATCACAAGGCGTGCAATTGTAGATAAATGTTAGAGTGAGAAACCGTATCGAAAGCTTTTTTGTAATCTAAATATAAGCAATAAGCTGGCTTATTATCAATACTATTATTCATATTGGTATAGAGGTGCTCAGTGATTGCAGAGTGTTCAGATCTGTAACCATGCTGTAATGGACAAAGTAATTCACATTCATTTATATATATATATATATATATATATATATATATATATATATATATATATATATTTGTAGTCGTTTACATACTATTTTTTCTAATATTTTACCTGGAGTTATTGGTCTAAGGTCATTAACATCAAGAGAGTTGGGCTTTTTTGGGAAGGGTACCATTGTTCCAACCTTACAGTCATTACGGAATATGGATTGTTGCAGACATTTATTATATAGAACAAGATAGATTATGAAATTCTTGCAGTGCTTTTTTATATTAACAGATTTTATTATCTTTATTAAGTCATTGTATGAAATATCACTCAGTAAATTTACATTCTCTCTAGGGTTACCGTAAGGTGCTAGTTCAATGCGCTCCCCCTCAGCAGGTGGGAGTGCATTGGCTAGGTTGGCGCCAACATTTACAAAGAAGCTGTTGATATAATATGCACATTCTTCATATTGTTGGTGTTATTTTTTAACTTACTTAATGTACTGCTTGTCTTATGTGTTAAAAATTTTTCGAATAGCATTCCAGAATTTGGTGGGATCATTTTTCCTAAATTGAATAAGTTCTCTGATTTCAGATTTTTGACTATTAAAAAGTTCCCTTTTAACAATTTGTTTATAGTACAAAGCAATATCCCAGTCATCAATATTATTTGTTTTCCGGGTTTTTCTATATATTTGTCTCTAAATATCATCAATACTAGAATGGTTTGGGTAAGCCTTGGTGAGGTATATTCTGGATGACTAAGCTTCCTTACCGGGCACATACTGTCCAATGAAGACAGTAATGACTTTTTCCCACATAAAATTAGGATCTTGTAACAATATCACTTCAGCCCAATTGTGGCATGTTAGCATGTTTTTAAAATTTAGATAATCATACCTCTATATGACCTGGCATGAACCAATTTCTTTTTTATTTTCTCTTTTTCACAGCGAATAATCATATATGTAGGAGTATGATCTGAGATATAAATATCTGCCAATCCTGATTCTAATACATTGTGAATGTTGGTAAAGATATGATCAATTAATGATCCAGATATTGGCCGTATGATGTTATATAATTTGAAACACTTTATTATTTGTACAAAAGTCATCTACAGAGGATTCTTCTACATCTTTTTTAGATAGTAAATTAACATTGAAATCTTCCATTATTATCAACTTTCTGTTACGAGTGACATCTTTTAGTAATTCACTTAGCTTTACATATATACCTTGTTTGTCTAAGCAGTCAGGTGGTCGATAACACACAAAAACTTTGTATTTAGTTACATTTATAGTGACATCAACACATAGTATTTCATATTCTTTTTCAATAAATGATTGCTGCAAATCAGGAATGGCAATATAATGGTCTTTGAGATATAGAATAAGACCACCGGCTGATTTGTCCCTGGTAGGGTATCTATCTAGCCTAACATATTGGTAACCAGGGATGTACATGTCAGCGTCTAATATGGATGGTTTTAACCCGGATTCGACAATGCCAGTGATGTCAGAGTGTGGAATTAATCTAAAATCATTAGTTCTTTTACCATGTATTGATCTAGTGTTGGTGCAGACGACCTTTTTCATTTTCTATATTATTTATTAACACCATTTTCAATTAACAAAGTAGATCTGTGACGCTTGATACCTAGTATGAGATTTGATCACAGTAGTTATATTTCTTTGGTGCTGCATGACGTGCATTGAGAAAGGGACAGCGCGCTCTATTATGGGTAGACAATGTATACCCGGTACATATATTAGTGCTTATGGATGGTATGACTTGGTTAAAGCCAGTGCATTCAGATTATGGATAATAATCTATATAAAATAATGTTGTAATAAACAGAAAGCTAATTAAAGAAGAGATCAATTAATTAATGTCAACTCAATAAGGTTAAAATGAATTGAAATATATATAGTTGGTACAGTTTTCACCACCTGGGTTCGACTGCTCTGTGTCAGTGGGTCAATGTATTTGTCGTACTCAAGTTTGTTATGATTGTCACAGGACGCAGGCGCGTCCAAAGTGGTGGAGACGTACCAGGCTAAACATAGCGACAATCTATTTTGGATGCGGTAAGTTAGCTATTAGTCAAGCACTTCTCATATTATAATGATACATACAGAGAAACAATTTCACCATTTAACCTTTGCACTGATTATACATTTTGAGCAGTAGATATGTCATACGTCCCTTTATCAGATTATGTAATAATCAAAGCACATGTATTCTCATATAATGTAACAGTGTCTATAATATTGGTATTACTCCTTCAGGGAACTAATGACTAATCTAACTGACAAAACCATATATGAAGGAGTCTATTTCTTTCTTGGGCTGAGTTTACTCATCATTTTCAGAAGTATGCTGACTCTTGGCATTTCTGTACCGATGTGGATGTTGATGTGTGGGCTGTTTTAGCACCATTACGATTAAGCCTGGAGCTATATCGTTGTTGACTAGCTGCCATGATAGGATTGTTAACGGTGGTAGTGGTACTTATAGTATTAGCCCGGGGTGGTGATGAATAGGCAGCTTGCAATGCAGCTATGGTAATGACTTGTTTGGTAGTAACCGGAGTCTGTTCCCTTGCTTTTTGAGTTATAGTACTATCAGTCATAGGGACATCAGTTGTAGGGACATCTGTAGTAGGGAGAGAATGCACAGTAGCTGTGGTCATAATAACCTTTGGAGGAGTGACATCTGTGGCTGCTCGAGTTAGGGGTTTGGCTACCATTGGTCCAGCAGCTGTAGTGGTGGTGGGCGTGGCTGTATGTTGAGCAGGAGGAGGTTGAGTGGTAGGGACTACAGTCTGTACTGGAATCAGTTCAGGATATTTCTCCCTCAGGATTCTTCTTGTTTCCATTAGTATAACACCACCTGCAGTTATTCCTGTAAATGTTCCATCACATATGTGTCTGGAGTGTACTGCTGCCCCAGTACCCCAATGATCTGAGCCTACACATTCCAGAAGTTGTTTCCTACCCGTTCTCAGTAGTATTGTGTGTAGGTCTTGGTTTTGTTCAAATTTTAAAAGGTTCAAGGCTAGTAATTCCCCTTCATCCACCCCTCACAGTCATATTTAGAAAGCTTCTATGCATCAAGGGGTGATGAGAGACATGTCTTCGTCATGGTTCCAACGTGAATTTTCTTGCGTGGTTAACCTATTATCATGAAGTCATTTAAGAGCAGAGCCAATTTTCTCCTGTTCCACAATATTAGCGTTCATGAGGCCTGTACCTACTGGGTTGGAGATATTGTCAATCAACTCTCTCAGATCCACTTGGTTTTGTTTTTTCACCATTGTTGTCATTACCACAGAGTCGGTGTCAAGTTGACAGGTGAGTGTATGTATGCTGCCCAGGTGTGTTATTCCAGGAGCCTATAGAAGTGCTACGGCGAAGGCAAAATTTACCCAAGTGTGGGCAATTTTCCAGGTTAATCCTCTATCTAGCCTCAGACATGTGATCCCTGACATCTAAGACGCACTTATGTTTAAAATGACTGAGGAAAATAGACACTGTACTGTCCAAATTGTAAAAAATCAGAGCGTGCCACTCGGGAAGGTCCTCACTCGTTGAATGCCATGACACCTATTTACCACTCATATATTCATCATGTAGCAAATTGTCAATAAATGAATACGCCTGAACAGTGGCAGAGTTATAATTAACCATTTCATAATCATCCCCTTCTGCATGAGGGTCAACTATTTGAAATCCATTTATGACCCCATCTTGTATGAAATTACTATCAATATCAGGCTCAATGTCAAATAATAACATGTCTCTCCAGCCTGCCGGCTTGAGTTGGTATCAAAAGCCTGCCACAACATGAATGTATTTACAGTCCCACAAAGGCACATAATTGTCATACATGGTTAATAAAGCATTCACACTGTCAGAACATAACAACTCCTCACAATTGTGTGTATGGATAGAATTAAAGGGGCAAACATTCACATCTGCAAGCACATGTTTGTTTTAGAGAACCCAGAGTGGCCTGGTAACCATGCTGCTGATAATTTTGTTGTTGACAAAAGTAATGTGACTGGTTCCCTAATGTACCTTGGTATTGGTTAGCGGACTGGTTTCGCAGATTTTGATAACAGTTTTTTGCTGGGTGGGAGTGTACCACACACACTGGGCATATGTGTTGCTTGGCACATTTGACAAAATCACACACAGTGAAATTAAATTTTTTGCACAAAAGATCTGGGCAAGGGATCATGAATTTGGACTGTAAGCGACCCTGTCCTTGACCTTGACAAGACTGGTTGGCAACCTTTAGTTGCTGTGGTAGCTTCATGCCTTTCTCTAACTCTTGCTGCATTTTAATATATGGTCAATTGCACTGAGTTGGGGTCACACAGGGCTCACTAAGCGGTAAAAATTAAACTGCTTGGATTGTTTTGAAATTTTTTGTCTAAAATACTGGCGCACTGAGGCACCTACCTTGAAAATTGGGAACACTAATATCAAAAATTGCCAATTTTAGAGTCAATTTCATTATTTAGCATTAGATCCTATGGGATTCTGGTCCAAATAGGCTCATTTTTGGGGAGTTAATTTTTCCACCATCAAGTGAACACAATGACATGATATCATTTTTACATGATGCTGGGCATTGCCCTTTTATAATAGTAATCTGTCATAACAACAAAACTTCTTAATTCATGATATTTCAGGCATAATACATATTGTTGCACGTATGGTTCCATGTGGCACGTACGGTTCCTGACATGGAAAAACTGCCATAGATTTCCATTGAGTTGTATAATGAGACTGTAATATTTACATGTAGATAGGTGCATAAGTGGTTAATCTTTATGACCATGCATCTCTAGAAAATCCCATAACTATGCACTGGAGGAATCACTTTATGTGGCACATATGGTTCCTCTAAAACTACACCAAATCACATTGCAATTTCAAATATGGCAATACTGAGGTATAATGTTAATGAATCTAAAATTCTTTACCTAATGACTGATAGTTGACACCTAAGGCTTTCTAATTATATTTTTGCATTTGATAAATATGATTTATTTCTCCCCACTATCATGTATTAAAGAATGAGGCAGGTATGGTTCCACTTTACCTACACCACAAGGTTTTTAGCAATAACTCCAGGCAGATAAGGGGAATAGTTCTGGAATTGACTATATATAATGCTAAATATTGGGGGCTAGTGGAAATATAAAAAATTTATACATTTCCAATGCATTTTCTCTTTACTTTGCCCCATACCAGTGAGAGCACTATGAAAAAACATAAAAAGCTTATATTTTGTAGTCTGCTGCTTTAAATATTAATGATACATGGGCAAAACCATAGTTTCCAAGCAAGATCCTGACCTTACCCACCTAATTGAAATGAAAAATATCCAAAACGTTCAATCTTTAGTCACATTTACCCCCGTCCCATGGTGAAAAATGGGTTTGTCCCATCTCAGTGCAATTGACCATATGCTAATTTTTTCTCCATACCGAGATTATCTGCCATAGATGGATGCTCTGTTGCTATGAAGCCAGGGATTTCTTTTTTCAGAACTTTATCAGTCACATCATACTCATACTGGCACATGACTTTCATGCAATATGTGGGCTTAATTTCTCTGAGGGTGATAAATTTCATATGCTGCAGGTAAGACATGGTGGTTAACTGTGGGTTATTGGCAAGCATAAACTCTGAAGCACATTAAGCATTCCATACACTAGTTCCCTATAAGTTATCTCGTCGTAAGATTTATCCGTGGTAATAAGGTCACAACCATATCTTAGACCCTTTCTTCTTAGTTGCTACACTAGCTGCATGTAAAGTGGTTAAAAGGTCATCCTCCCCTTGAAGTTTACCTGTCTTAGTGTTGAACAGACTCTCCACATCCCTGTTCAGAATGCCAATGTTTCCAAGACCAAGATCAGCAGAAGCTAGTCCTGTCTGCAGGATGTGGAATGTCTGCTGCTGCCGAGAACTAACCTTGCGATTGGAGTTGACAGGTAGCTGCTGTTTAAGTAGATCTAGTAGCTGCTGTTGTAGACCACCCTGTGCAGTGGTGTTGACTGGTACATGTTGATTACCACCCTTGGCAGTGGTGTTGGTACATGCTGGGTGAGTAGATCTAGAAGTTGCTGCTGTAGACCACCCTGTGCAGTGGTATGGACTGGTGCGCGTTGATTACCAAACTGGGGTTTGGTATTCACTTGTCCATATTGCTGTTGCTGCTGTTGTCTCCAGGCCAAAAACTGTTGATATTCATCCAAAATGGCATGGGAGTAGGTGGAGTGCGATGGCTGGGGCCTGGAGGTGCACTGACATTACTGTGAGTACTGCTGGAAGAGGCTGTCAGTCTCCCCAAACCACCAGCAGCACCCACGATGATCGTGTGCGACGGCTGGTTTGTACTGTGTACATCATAGCCGCTCATTCATATTTTGCAAATTAACATTGTTCATACTTGCTATGTGCTGCTGAAGGCCTGTGGGGACCTGCGGGAAGCCAATATCACCTGAATTCATCTATGCAGAAGCCTTAGAACTGTGAATGCTTATTTACTGAGACTGGCGCGTTCGGGTCCCTTCTATGAACTGCAGTCACATACTGTTCATCAGCTCTATCTTATGTTTGCCGGAGAACTTATGAGGGACCTGACTAGATTTATTAGAGTCGAATGCAGCCATCATTGCACTCCAAACTTTCTCTCCGCGATCAATGTCCCATAATGAATGATTGTTCTGAGCTTGAATGGATGCCAGTTCTAACTCAAGCTCTTTACGCTTTGCTAATTTTTGAATTTCCTTTTCTCTGGACCTTTCAGAGATTGTAAATTCTCTACTAAGGCCTCATGACCCTTACCTTGTGTTGTGCCTCCAGCCCCGTAATTTTTGCATATATGTTGACCAGAGATCCCGTCGTCCTGCCCGGGAGCCTTGTTGTCCTGTGTGGCCCGCACAGAGTCACCGAGGTCATCATGGTTGACTGAGTCCATGGTAGCTAGTGGTCCTCCATGACCTGCCTGTTTTGTCGACGCTCCTACCAATGGTTTTAGGTCCCGGTTGGGGTAAGGATGCTTGCATGTAGGACAAAATCTGGAGCTACCATGGTAAGAGTCCTCGCAAAAGTCGAAAATAACTGCCATAATGAAAAAAACAAACAAATAAAGTTCTTGCACTGTCTGCTGACTGCCATGTGTAGCTGCTGCTTGTTGCTGAATATGCTACAAACCCCACTGTGGGGGAGAGTATGAGAGTCACTGGGTGAACTGCTTGTTCCACACCATATGGTGGTAGTAGTAGAGTCTTAGAGTCAATAGACAAATAGATCCCTCACATGCGATCTATTTGGACCATAAACCTATTTTTAAGTTTTTGGTACCCAAAAAAGTGTTAGGAAAGTAGGGTGTCCACCCGTGTAACCACTAGGCATTATCCTTAAGAAAGAAATTATTAATGATATGAATGATATTCATTTCTTTACTAAAAGGTCCTGCTAAAAGAATGTTTTTGAATAAAAAAGGGGAGCTCTACATGGAATAGCATGGCCAATGTGGAGGTATGAATCCACAGAGGCCTGAAATCATGTTTGGACCACTCTGTCCTCCCGAGTAACCACCCTATTATAGACAATATATCCCAAAATGACCTGAACAAGTTAAATATGCAAATTATATTGTTTTTCTGAAAAGATAGGTGTGTTTGCTATGATTTAATCCAGAAGCCTTATTCTTAACTTCTCGGAGATCAAAAAATTAATAAAAAGGGGTCCTGTCCACCTGAGTAACCCAATTAATGATATATTTGGGTCCAAAAATTAAGAGCCTTTTTCACTGACTATCATCCAGCTCAGATGTAGGTGGTGCAGTGCCACCTTCTGGTGTACAACATCATAGCCATGCAGCATCATGTGCTGTACTTAATAGATTAATTTATCATACAGGCTTTCCAAGCCTGGAACCATAGATTTCCTATGGTAATATTGGAGTGCACATAGAGATTATCATCAAGAGACGGAAAGATTTATTTATTACATTATAAGTATGATATGGAATCTCTTACAATGGAAATGTTTATCATCTTATTAGCCAAGCGAGAAGTATTGTTCATGATGAAACATCAGTGTGACATGTACTCGGAGAAGAGGTCTTAGAAACCCCTGCACTTAGCCCCATTTTCGCAGATCGTGTCTTTATTGCATAGGCTTAGACATTATAAGTTGTATCTACGAGTTCTTGAGTTATTTCTTCATCAATGTCATTGAGAATAATTCTAATTCTAGTAATTATTACTATATTAAGAAGAATGTCTCGACCCAACACCACAAAGATTATTTTGAGTCTACTCCAAACTTTTGCAAAAACACCCCTTCAAGGGTACGTGCCCACCTTTGTTGGGAAAAGGCCAAAATAAGTAATAAAGGATACCATAACATAATCTCTATATCAACTAACACAATCGCCCATTAGTGTCCCATATTCTTCCTTCCTCTGTGTATGTTCCAGCTGACATGAATGCCAATTTTCAACTCTGTGCAACAAAGATGACAAATTGTATTTGCAGGTTCATGAGTTATCTTGTCTCAAAGTCCATGAGGATCATGTACTACTAAATAGTAAGTCTCAACCCGACACACCCCAGATGCACCCTGCACCCTGGGTTCAGGGACCTCTGATAAGATGCACCTGAGGCTTGATTTTTAATACCCATGTACTACTCTAAAACCTATAGTCCACTTGGCCTCTATCACGCAAGTGGACTATGGGAATTTTGTGATATTTCCTTGCATATCAGCTGCTACCACAGCTGTAAATCTATGTAAGACGCATGGGCCCATCCTCGCAAATATAAGCTGCAACTTATACACAGGGTATTGCAGTAGTTGCTGAAGGTACTTAAAGTAAGACTACTGGCCATTGGCTTCTTAAACCCATAATGCACTTGGCCTCTATCACGTGACTTAGCCATACATTTCCTATACAGATTTCTGCGACAGGGGCCTAGTGGACTAACAAAGTTACATGTCATTTCGTCCATAGCAGGGTTTAAACTTAAACTATGTCTAATTTACTTATATATTACCAGAGAGAAAATGTCATGAGATCTGCTTACAATCCAACCCTGCTTACAACAACTGAAAAGAATTGAGAGGAATGTGATATTCCAAGCAGTCTTTGCTTGAATCAATACTCATTTCTCCTATAGTGCAGATAAGCAATCCAGATCGGGGAAGCCTGCCTTGTACATGCATTCCCTGTGGTGCTGTCTCCAGGGGGTAAATGGAGGGAATGGATAGTCTCCACGGTGTCTACAGTGCCTGCACTTCACTAAAACCCAAGTAAATGTGCATGCTCCTTGCATCCAATTGTCCAGATTGCATGTTGGGTTTTAGTGAGACTGAAGACCAAGAATAGAGTCAGCATGGGTCAGCGTTGAGTTCATCTCAAACCCAAGCCTTATCTCAAGTGTGATATATAAGTTAGCTTTCTACCAGAACTTATGTGGCACAATGGTAGTGCCTTAGCTTAGCCATCGAAAGATCGAAGGTTCAAGTCCTGATCGTGCCAACTAAGGTGCATTGATATTTGTATGTACAATTTTGTCTTTTCTTTTGGAAAATAAAACATTGTAAAAGAGACTATTGGAATGTGTTTGTATAGTATCATGGGCATCGGCAGGTGTCATGAGTATTTCCCTTACAGCTTGCTCTGTAAGGGATGGTAGGGAAAATGAAAGTTAGCCATTTGCGATAGTTGCATTTATACCATGATGGTGCAATTTTAAATAAATTCACTTTTCTCAAAAATCAGTGATCTCACTCACTATGCCAGTCAACAAAAAATGATATTTAACGTCAAAAAACGTTTTTAACGTTTTAAAATGTTTTGCCATGCTAAGGAGCCATAGGTAAATGTTCTGAAACGTTTTGCATCGTTTTTTGTTGACTGGGATGTGACTTAGCGTCACTGCCTGTCAACTCTCACTGCCTTTCAACTTGCCACTGTGGTGCCACTGTGCCACTGCCATCAACAAATTGGTGACTTATCACCACCATTGCCAATATTGGTCTCACTCAATGCGTAAATTTGTGTCACTCCCAGTCAATGCTCTCTGAGGATGGCGGCTTACCACCACGGATCTCAACATGGATCTCACTCATTGCATCATGATTTGTCACTCACTGTGAACTCTCACTCAGAATGGCAACTTATCACCACCATTGCCAAAGTTGTTGAGACAGCAGCACTGTTCAACATGTGGCCCATCTAGGAAGTGTGGGCATGAATAAGTCCCATTTATAAGTATCAAATGTGCTTTGGTTCACACTGACTTCCATATAATACTTTTGAGTTGTTGATGATGTGTCTGTCATCATGAGCTTTTCATCTAACAAGTTGAGTGATCACCATCGTCACCATAACTGGTAAGTCTGAGTGATCACCACCCTCACCATCCATAGTGAACCTGCGCTATGACAAGGGACGCATTTCATCTAGCAAAAGTAAGTGATCACCCACATCCCTGCTGAGTGTGAGTGATCATGATCCTCGCCAACCATGGTCATCGTGCGCTATGACATTGTGCGTGTTTCATCTAGCGAGGTGAGTGATCACCTGCACTGCAATCCCTGGTGAGTGTGAGTCATCACGATCCTCGCCAACAGTGGTGAACGTGTGCTCTGGCATGGTGCACGTTTCATCTAGCGAGGTGAGTGATCACCTGAGTCGCCATCTGCAGTGAGTGTGAGTGATCACGATCCTCGCCATCCATTGTGAATGTGCATTATTATGTGGTGTGCGTCTCATCTAGTGATCACTGACGTTGCCATCCCTGGTGAGGGTGAATGATCATGATATTCACCATTGGTGGTGAACATGCGCTATGACAAGGTGCATGTTTAATCTAGTGAGGTGAGTGATCACCCGTGTCACCATCCCTGGTGAGTCTGAGTGATCACCATCCTCGCCATCTCAGGTGAGGCCATGTGATCACCACCATAGCTATTCCTGGTGATCTTGTGCTATAGCGATGGCGTGTTCCATCTAGCAACATGTGTGAGCCACTTCACACAGGGTAACAAGGAGTCTCAACAATTTGCTGGGTAAATTCTGGTAGTCAATTGTGCTGTCGAAGTAGACCCAAGTATATCGGATTTACACACTCTGCAAACTGTCCATGAAAGCATTTCTGCGTGCGGAATTTTGGAGCTCCACATTGAGTTCATCTCAGAGTCTTGCACCTCTAAATAGAGGACTTTTGTCATATGTAGCTTTTCTTTACCGGCGAACTTAACTTTGTTGTTCCCACGTTGTAGTCTTACGGGTTCCATTACATTTATGGATTTAGTACTGAGGTCATACATCTTATGCAGCAACACTTTTCTGCGCCTGTCCGCAAGCTTTATACAGCCAGCTCGTCGCAATAACTCAATTCTGCCTTTGTCTGTTACCCTTCTGATATGCAGACAATTTCTTAAGCAATAGTTTTGGATTGTTCCCAAGTTTTTCTTTTTTGCTTTTGTAGCACCGTCTATTACTCAACTCCCATAATCAAATATCGGTAGAACCATTTTTTTGAAGATTTTTTCAAATGTTTTCATTTCTTTTTTCATTTTTTTTAAGGTTTTCATGTGAAAACTTTTATTTGTTTGATATAGACGTATTTCCCCATCGTTTTCTTATATTTCATAAAAGAAAATATCCTTTGTGATAATAACCATCGAAAACCTTGCAATGTATGACTATATGAGTCCTTAGATGCAACAAAAAAAAAAAAAAAAAAAAAATCCGACCTACCTGCCTCAACTTTTTGGACCATGTTACCAGTAACACAGCTTTTTTTTTTGCCTAAGCACAAGGAAGGAAAATCAGCTTCTAGTAATAGCCACAGAAGTAGCTCTAGAGAAAGCCGTAATAGTAGTGCTTCTAGATCGCCATCTGGTGGCAGAGACTCATCTGCATCATCTAATGGAGATGGCAGATATAATAGAAATTTCTCTAAATAGAAGTATAAGTCCAAGAAGCATGATAAGCATAAGTCTCAGAATTATGGTGGTAAAAGTCATTCTACTAAATCAAACCATGATTCTAGTTCTAAAAGTGACAGTAGGAAACGTCTAATTATGAAGAGGGAGATTTCGATACTATCCCATCTTCTAGTGAGCATAATTTAAACAACAGAGTCAAGACAGAGCAGGACTTAATCATAGAGTTGCTGATTTCAATGGGGCTAATTCATTAGAATGTGTGTTAGAAAATGGTGTGTTAAATGTAAATGTTTGTGCTATAAAATACCTGCATTAGTTGATATGGGTGCATTTATCAGTGTTATTTCTTACAAGTTATATCGGGCGTTAATTGATAGAATGCATATAAAGACTGTGCCTTGCATTGTTAGAGTCTTTTTGGCCGATGGAGTGTCACGGTTACAAATCAAGATTGCACTTGGAATTAACAATGTTAATGTCATGCATCTGTTCTATGTTGTACCTAAACTTAATAGAAGTTTGATATTAGGTGTTGATTTTCTATGTTGTACTGAGGCCACCATTAGCTTTAAGAATCTGGAACATGATGTTCTCACTATTAGAGCTGAGGATAACATTACAATACCGCCAGGTTGCATAAGATGATTTTTTTTTTTTTTTTTTTTTTTTTGCATCTAAGGCCTCATTTAGTCATACTTTGCAAGGTTTTTGATGGTTATTATCACAAAGGATATTTTCCTTTATGAAATATAAGAAAATGATGGGGAAATACGTCTATATCTAACAAATAAAAGTTTTCACATGAAAACCTTAAAAAAATTTGAAAAAAGAAATGAAAACATTTGAAAAAATATTCAAAAAAATAGTTCTACCGATATTTGATTATGGGAGTTGAGTAATAGACGGTGCTACAAAAGCAAAAAAGAAAAACTTGGGAACAATCTAAAACTATTGCTTAAGAAATTGTCTGCATATCAGAAGGGTAACAGACAAAGGCAGAATTGAGTTATTGCGACGAGCTGGCTGTATAAAGCTTGCAGACAGGCACAGAAAAGTGTTGCTGCATAAGATGTATGACCTGAGTACTAAATCTATAAATGTAATGGAACCCGTAAGACTACAACGTGGGAACAACAAAGTTAAGTTCGCCGGTCAAGAAAAGCTACATATGACAAAAGTCCTCTATTTAAGGTGCAAGACTCTGGGATGAACTCAATGTGGAACTCCAAATTTCCGCACGCAGAAATGCTTTCATGGACAGTTTGCAGAGTGTGTAAATCCGATATACTTGGGTCTACTTCGACAGCACAATTGACTATCAGATTCTACCCAGCAAATTGTCGGGACTCCTTGTTACCCTGTGTGAAGTGGCTCACACATGTTGCTAGATGGAACACGCCATCGCTATAGCACAAGATCACCAGGAATAGCTATGGTGGTGATCACATGGCCTCACCTGAGATGGCGAGGATGGTGATCACTCAGACTGACCAGGGATGGCGACACGGGTGATCACTCACCTTGCTAGATGAAACATGCACCTTGTCATAGCGCATGTTCACCACCAATGGTGAATATCATGATCATTCACCCTCACCAGGGATGGCAACGTCGGTGATCACTAGATGAGACGCACACCACATCATAACGCACATTCACAATGGATGGCGAGGATTGTGATCACTCACACTCACTGGAGATGGTGACTCAGGTGATCACTCACCTCGCTAGATGAAACGTGCACCATGCCATAGCACACGTTCACCACTGTTGGCGAGGATCGTGATGACTCACACTCACCAGGGATTGCAGTGCAGGTGATCACTCAGCTCGCTAGATGAAACACGCACAATGTCATAGCGCACGTTGACCATGGTTGGCGAGGATCATGATCACTCACACTCACTAGGGATGGGGATGTGGGTGATCACTTACCTCGCTAGATGAAATGCGTACCTTGTCATAGCGCAGATTCACTATGGATGGTGAGTGTGGTGATCACTCAGACTCACCAGTTATGGTGACGATGGTGATCACTCAACTTGTTAGATGAAAAGCTCATGATGACAGACACATCATCAACAACTCGGAAGTATTATATGGAAGTCAGTGTGAACCAAAGCACATTTGATACTTATAAATGGGACTTATTCATGCCCACACTTCCTAGATGGGCCACACGTTGAAAGTGCTGCTGTCTCAACAACTTTGGCAATGGTGGTGATAAGTTGCCATTCTGAGTGAGAGTTCACAGTGAGTGACAAATCATGATGCAATGAGTTAGATCCATGTTGAGATCCGTGGTGATAAGCCACCATCCTCAGACAGCATTGACTGGGAGTGACACAAATTTACGCATTGAGTGAGACCAATATTGGCAATGGTGGTGATAAGTCACCATTTTGTTGATGGCAGTGCCACAGTGCCACCACAGTGGCGAGTTGAAAGGCAGTAAGAGTTGACAGGCTGTGGCGCTTAGTCACATCCCTGTCAACAAAAAAAGTTGCAAAATGTTTCAGAACGTTTCCCTATGGCTCCTTATCATGGCAAAAGGTTTTAAAACGTTAAAAATGGTTTTTTGACGTTAAATATCGTTTTTTGTTGACTGGCATAGTGAGTGAGATCACTGATTTTTGAGAAAAATGAATTTATTTAAAATTGCACCATCATGGTAAAAATGCAACTATTGCAAATTGCTAACTTTCATTTTCCCTACCATCCCTCACAGAGCAAGCTGTAAGGGAAATACCCATGACACCTGCCGATGCCATGATACTATACAAACACATTCCAATAGTCTCTTTTACAATGTTTTATTTTCCAAAAGAAAAGACAAAATTGTACATACAAATATCAATGCACCTTAGATGGCACGATCAGGACTTGAACCTTCGATCTTTCGATAGCTAAGCTAACGCACTACCATTGTGCTACATAAGTTCTGGTAGAAAGCTGACTCATATATCACACTTGAGATAAGGCTTGGGTTTGAGATGAACTTGGTCTTCAGTCTCACTAAAACCCAACATGAAATCTGGACAAGTGAGCGCAAGGAGCACACACGTTTACTTGGGTTTTAGTGAAGTGCAGGCACTGTAGACACCGTGGAGACTATCCATTCCCTCCATTTACCCCCTGGAGACAGCACCACAGGGAATGCATGTACAAGGCAGGCTTCCCCGATCTGCATTGCTTATCTGCAGTATAGGAGAAATGAGTATTGATTCAAGCAAAGACTGCTTGGAATATCACGTTCCTCTCAATTCTTTTCAGTTGTTGTAAGCAGGGTTGGATTGTAAGCAGATCTGATGACATTTTCTCTCCGGTAATATATAAGTAAATTAGACATTGTTTAAGTTTAAACCCTGCTATGGACGAAATGACATGTAACTTTGTTAGTCCACTAGGCCCCTGTCGCAGAAATCTGTATAGGAAATGTATGGCTAAGTCACGTGATAGAGGCCAAGTGCATTATGGGTTTAAGAAGCCAATGACCAGTAGTCTTACTTTAAGTACCTTCAGCAACTACTGCAATACCCTGTGTATAAGTTGCAGCTTATATTTGCGAGGATGGACCCATGCGTCTTACATAGATTTACAGCTGTGGCTGCAGCTGATATGCAAGGAAATATCACAAAATTCCCATAGTCCACTTGCATGATAGAGGCCAAGTGGACTATAGGTTTTATAGTAGTACAAGGGTATTAAAAATCAAGCCTCAGGTGCATCTTATAAGAGGTTCCTGAACCCAGGGTGCAGGGTGCATCTAGGGTGTGTCGGGTTGAGACTTACTATTTAGTAGTACATGATCCTCATCGACTTTGAGACAAGATAACTCATGAACCTGCAAATACAATTCGTCATCTTTGTTGCACAGAGTTGAAAATTGGCATTCATGTCAGCTGGAACATACACAGAGAAAGGAAGAATATGGGACATTAATGGGTGATTGTGTTAGTTGATATAGAGATTATGTTATGGTATCCTTTATTACTTATTTTCGCCTTTTCCCACCAAAGGTGGGCACGTACCCTTGAGGGGTGTTTTTGCAAAAGTTTGGAGTAGACTCAAAATAATCTTTGTGGTGTTGGGTCAAGACATTCTTCTTAATATAGTAATTCTCGATGACATTGATGAAGAGATAACTCATGAACTCGTAGATACAACTTATAATGTCTAAGCCTATGCAATAAACTCGATCTGCAAAAATGGGGCTAAGTGCAGGGGTTTCTAAGACCCCTTCTCCGAGTACATGTCACACTGATGTTTCATCATGAACAATACTTCTCGGTTGGCTAATAAGATGATAAACATTTCCATTGTAAGAGATTCCATATCATACTTATAATGTAATAAATAAATCTTTCCCGTGATGATGATCTCTATTTTGCACTCCAATATTACCATAGGAAATCTATGGTTCCAGGCTTGGAACGCCTGTATGATAAATTAATCTATTAAGTACAGCACATGATGCTGCATGGCTATGATGTTGTACACCAGAAGGTGGCACTGCACCACCTACATCTGAGCTGGATGATAGTCAGAACTGCTACTGGTTCTTCTAATGGGGATATGGATATCCTGTCCCATGGTCTTGCTAGGTCTGGTTCATACTGGAATGAACTGGTCCATGGGCCTCATTATCGGATAGCCCAGCATGATGGTTATCATACATAATGGCTATCCTGCATAATGGATATCCTGTGTAATGGTTATCCCTTGTATGTGACCTGTATAGGGAAGAGGGACCTTATTGACCCCAGAAATAAGGTCCCTTTTCACAGATCGTGTCATATATCATGTATTCTGGACTGTTGGTGGTATGGTCTGCATATAGTTGTTTTAATAGGGGCCCAATGGTACAGAAAGGTGAAATATTGGTGGGTAATAAGTGGTGGTGATAATTATATAGAGATTTCTATAATTTATGGTGGGATTTCTAATGAATTTAATGTATGTATTATGCTGACAGTTGTGAGTGTTTTTTGGTTCGGTTTTAAAAATGTTGAGCGCACATTGCCCAAATATTAATGCTGTTGCCATGGTAACCATCCAAATGTGAGTAACCCTCCAATAGTCCCAAGTAACCTCAAATGGATATTTTTGCCTTAGGGTGACTATTTTAAAGAAATAGTGGTTGTTGGTTAGGTTTTTGGGGCTTTCTATTGAGAAGACATATATTGCCAGTGATATATGTAGTGTGCAGTATAGGCCAAGTTGATTTTTTTGTCTGAATAAAGGTAAACTGAAGCAGAAAATGAGCTGAATCGTCACCTTAATTTACATGGGTAAAATTTAGCTCACTTTCTGTTTATCCTCATTTCTACCAGCAGTTAGTCCCCCACATTTCATAATTCTTCAACAATAGCCCAAAGCCTTTTCTTCAACCAAGCATAAGGCACTAGTACTCCAAAAATCGGTGGACTTGCCCAAACAATTAGTTATGTAGATATAGCACCCTCGCCATTTATCTTCATAATAATTATGGTCAAAAAATGGTGTAAATCGGCCAATCATGACAGGTACAATGTCAAATTGAAAATGTAAAAGTGAAAAAGGCTCTTAAGTTTTGGACCCAAATATATCATTAATTGGGTAACTCAAAGGACAGGACCCCTTTTTATTAATTTTTTGATCTCCGAGAAGTTAAGAATAAGGCTTTTGGATTAAATCATAGCAAACACACCTATCTTTTCAGAAAAAAAATATATTTTGCATATTTAACTTGTTCAGGGTCATTTTTGGGATATATATTCTATTATAGGGTGGTTACTTGGATGGACAGAGTGGTCCAAACAAGATTTCAGGCCTCTGTGGATTCATACCTCCACAGTGGCCATGCTATTCCATGTAGAGCTCCCCTTTTTTATTCAAAAACACTCTTATAGCAGGACCTTTTAGTAAAGAAATGAATATCATTCATATCATTAATAATTTCTTTCTTAAGGATAATGCCTAGTGGTTACTCGGGTGGACACCCTACTTTCCTAACAGTTTTTTGGGTGCCAAAAACTTAAAAATAGGTTTATGGTCCAAATAGATCACAAGTGAGGGATCTATTTGTCTTTTGACTCTAAGACTCTACTACTACCACCATATGGTGTGGAACAAGCAGTTCACCCGGTGACTCTCATACTCTCCCCCACAGTGGGGTTTGTAGCACATTCAGCAGCAAGCAGCAGCTACACATGGCAGTCAGCAGACAGTGAGTGAGTGAGTAATAGATTTTTAACGCCATTTTGACAGCTAAGGTCATATTCATGGCGAGAACTATATTACACAAATTTACAGAGGAATATGTCGGTGCCCGCGCATATGTGCACCACACACATCCCGAGGGGATAGGAAAGAGAAGAAAGAGACCCTTTTAAGTGGGCTAGGGAGGCCCGGTCAGCAGACAGTGCAAGAACTTTATTTGTTTGTTTTTTTTTTTCATTATGGTAGTTATTTTCGACTCCTGCGAGGACTCCTACCATGGTAGCTCCAGATTGTGTCCTACATGCAAGCATCCTTACCCCAACCGGGACCTAAAACCATTGGTAGGAGCATCAACAAAACAGGCAGGTCATGGAGGACCACTGACTACCATGGACTCAGTCAACCATGATGACCTCGGAGACTCTGTGCGGGCCACACAGGACGACAAGGCTCCCGGGCAGGACGACGGGGTCTCCGGTCAACATATATGCAAAAATTACGGGGCTGGAGGTGCAACACAAGGCCTTAGTAGAGAATTTACAATCTCTGAAAGGTCCAGAGAAAAGGAAGTTGAAAAATTAGCAAAGCGTAAAGAGCTTGAGCTCAGAACAATCATATATTATGGGACATTGATCGCAGAGAGAAAGTTTGGAGTGCAATGATGGCTGCATTCGACTCTAATAATCCTAGTCAGGTCCCTCATCGATTAAATAATCCAGATGAAGATTGTGTACGATACACGCATTTAAATTCCAATCTAGCATTATATTTTGAAATTTCACAAGCACTGAAGTTTACTTTAAGTGCAGTTTAAAGGTCCAAGGCATCACCTCAAGGAGTTCACAATTAATATGATTAGGTTTGAATTCCTTCATAGTTATGTAATTGACCTTGTTGCAATCGATACATTGCCATATTTAGATCTAGATTTACCAACATCTGCAAGCATTATTGATTTCTATGGTTCAGATTTCCTAAATTTTATATTGAACTATGGTCAGGAAATTATTGAGTACGCTTCTGGAACCGATGATTATAGGAATAATATCGCCTACTTTAGGATATGATATTTATTTGTAATTGGTTATTGATTTAATAACCATTGATGTATATACATTGTATGTGACTGTTGTATTACTGTGTTAGGTAACATTTTATATGTTGATATATGACTTATTCGGTTACGTATCAGCACGGTACTTTTGCCATACCACTTACCTTGTTAGTTTCCCTAGTCATTGAATGTTTAATGACAATTAACAATTATAAGTGCTATTTTTGTAAAACCAGTTATAATAAGGTTAGATTAATTAGACATGTCATGTAATCTAGTATGTGTTAACTAAGATAGTGGACCTTTGAAGTGTGCTTTTGGTGCAATTGACACCATCACATTGGTATTATTTCTTCAATACTTTCAAAATAATTTTTCCAAGGAGGGAGTTATGTGATAAGTAGAGAACTCGACCGCTTTTGCTCCATTAATATATTGTACATTATACCATTCATATGACATCCATTATCGCTCACTATGCTATACTCGCCTATATATGTATTCAGTAGTACCACACCCTGTCACTAGGGGTGGTACACCTGATGGTCATTATGTATATACAGCCAGGTGCTAGTACACCTGCCAGCATTATCAAATAGCTATTCACTGAGTTATCTCTTCAGCATCTACTTTGTACAATAAAGCTATTATCAATTATCCACTAATTGCCAGCTTCTTGTTATCACTATGTTCATATAGTAGCTGTAATTACCCATAGCTAGATATGACAGTATGTTTTCAGAGCTAACGATTGAGTCATCAAACGCCTCAGTTTTCTTAATTTATACAGCCTCACTAAAGCAGCATCCTTTTTATTTATACAGAATTGAAAGTTATCGATATCAACCCCCAGATAGCAAAATATGTCTACCACTTCCAATATTTCTCCCTTTAGAGTTAGTTGGGCGGGTTCAATATTTATTCTGCTTGAGTGAAACCATAAAATCTTTGTTTTTTTAGTGTTTACTGTTAACCTCCTTGATTTACACCAGTCACTGACCCGGTCTAAATCTTCCTGCAGTACAGCACTAATTACTATGTGCTACCCAGTGTGGTAGTTAAATATCCAGAGAGCTGTTACTCTCAGTTGGGTATACAGGGATTTAATCTCTGCAGGCAATCTTTAGATTAAAGCAAATGCTAGCACTCTTTCTACATGGTCTTGGTCCATTTTTATTCTCAGTTGCATGATATAATGTGCATTTAGAGAGGCCATACTGCTATCTTTACACAGAGAGCTTAAGCCCTAGCAGTTGCTGCTGCCTGTTTGTATATCCCTGACACTGTCTGGTGACCTTAGGTCATTTACCTAACAAGTTTGAAAAACCGAAGGGGTTTTAAGTGTAAACCATTTCAACAATAACCAAGTATTTACATACTAAGTCTAAGACGACAATACACAAAACTTATATCTTGTCGGTACTAGAATATGCTAACATTTGAACTGCAAATGTTGCTGACACATTGTTTTTAGAAATCTAAAGGGCACAAAACAGGTGTTTTAAAATAGCTCTATGACTATGTGTTTGTTCCCAGTACCGATTTTGTCTACATCTCTGGAGGGCATTTCAAAATTATAGCTATAGATATCGTTTTGAAATGCTCTGCTGAAATGGTAATTGTTAATTCTGCTCCATAGCACTGTCATAATAACTCATAATAATAAAAAGAGGTCAGTAGTGAAAATATCAAGCTAGTCAATAAGCATAATAAATGTTATTGCACAGCGGTAACTAGCCGACATCGACTGAGGACACTACTCACGTTACGCATACTGGGTTAAACTGTAACCTGATGTTCACTTTTTAATCAAAGCGTCTTGGGTTTGAATTTCTCCCCTACCAACCTTTCTTCCTACCACTGCTATGAGATCAGAGATGGGACCCCTGCTCTATTTTGCAAGAACTACAGGTAGAGTTGCACATGCAGAAATGAGTGCAGTGGATACGTTTTCTACCCGTCATGATCAGCCACTTTGAGGTTGGATTGAAGTAACTGATATCCTCATAGGGGTATTCCATCAAAACCGATTCTTGGCCGATAGTACATCACCGATGCATTTCCGATGCGTCGGTGACAGAAATTGATAATCGGAGATGATCGGACCCAAATCAGGTATCATCAGCCAAGAATCGGGTGCAGTGGAAGAGGTCCTGAAAAAAATCAGAGACCATCGGAAATGCGTCTGGTACACATCGGAAACAATCAAAGACGGTTTTACTTTGGACCCGACATGGCCAGGAATCGTTTCTTTTTTTTTGGGTAGCCTGGCAATTTTAGTTCGCTGGGAAGGCGATAGGGGGGCATAGGTGTTGCGAATCACATGGAAATCACGTGACTTGCAGTTTGGCTGTACAAGAAGAAAACATCCAAAATGGCTCTACGGTATTGAACTAAGCGTGGTAAAACACAGAAAAAAGCCAAAAATACCACCCGGAAAGAGGGGAATGAGGGGCAAGAGTCTCAGGAAACCTCCAGGATGGTACAGGGCACACGTTTTACGGCAAGAGGTATGCCGAGGCTTGATTTAACAAAGGAAGATGAAGAATCTGCACGACGTCTTCTCGGTGGTACTACCAAAAATCATGTATTGTTTTGCAGTACAATGAAGACAATGACAGTGAACCCGAAGACCTAACTAGAGCACCTTCCAGCCGCTCCAGGGATGGCTTTGACTCCAAAGGTCCCTACTCAGGGCTAGGTATGGGTGGTATCTGCCTCACCAAGAGAAAACTCATCCCCGATGACAATGAATATAATGAAGACGAAGATGAAGAGGAAGAAGGCAGTCTTCGTGCAGCCAAGTCTTAAAAGGGCCCACCCACCTCTGCAGGTAAAGAAATTATTATTGATCACAACGAGGATGATCCAAAAAGAATAGACCTGAAGCCCCCACAAACTTCGAGATGACTTTCAAAAAAACTGCTGAAAGGACTGCCACCCATGACACTCCTAAAAAAACTGGCACCAAGGTTACTCCTAAAAAGACAGCAAGGTGGGCCACTTTAGGAAAAATTGGCAACGTATTAGGGATACCAGGTAATTTTTATTCCACATTCTAAACAAAAAAAAAATATATATAATTTTAATCCTAGATACAAACAGTCCAAACCCAAAAGATTTATAATTCAATGCCTGAGATTATAGTCCTGGACAATTGAAAATATCTGAGGTGAAAAAAGGTGACATGATTCACATAAAAAATACATATAAAATACAGCTTTGCTTCATGTCGTATAGCCACTTGCACTTGTATTTATTAACATCATTAATTAAAATTAATATGAAAAAAAAAATCCTTCTTTTTCCAGCCTTCTTTCTGAACACGAGAATGAATTCGCTGAGGACAGACTATCAAGAAATAGTCTCAGGGAAGGTGAAGTCGGGCTCTTTGGCAGCCGAGGGAAAGCTCCCGTACAAGAAAGAGTTGATTAAGCGGCTTTGCTTCTTCTTGGATCCATATTGCAAGAAGGAAGCGAGCATAAGTAACTATAGAAAGGTAAGTTTTCAGCTGCCTTTCTTTCCTGCATCCAAAGAAAAATGTATTTCTACCAAGATTTCAAGATCCTCTAGACTTCACTGTAAACATTCCTTCTGAATTCAATGTCCTTGATTTTTACCTATGGTCAATAAAAGGGTGCTTGCAATGGAATGATAATCTGAGATACAAACTAAATAATCCAAAAAAAAAATAATAATCCCAAACAAATTAATCCCATTAAAAATATAAATAAAATTGGATTATTCGCTGTTCATTAAGTGTTCCCCCCTTTCTTATTTTTCAAGTGAACTCAGGTCCAGGAAGTGTCACAAGATCAGGAAACTGACAACAAGGACCAGGACCAGGACAGTGAAGAGGATAAAAACTAGGAGCCTGAAGAAGAAGGAGGGTCGCTGGAAGCCAATGTCATGCAAGATGAATCCGAAGAAGAAGCTGTTTTATCGTGGACGCATAGTTTTCCCAACAAACAGAAACTTGTCCCCCATCTATTGGCATGGGAAAAGGTGCAGGGAAAAGCTCTACTAAAAAGGCTACTCCTGAAGTTACCACTAAAGCCCCCCCCCCCCCTCTAGAAGGGCTGGCAGCACGGGTAGTTCGACCAAACAGCGTCCCTCCTCCTCTAATGGCTGGAGGACTTATGGCACAGATTACCTGCATGACAAAGAGAAATTCTATGCAACTGATGAGGAGGTTTCTAATGAATATTTCAGGAACAAGGAGCCTCAGCATCTCCGTGACAAAAAAAAACAAGACTGTGGTGGAGGTCCTTGAAAGTCAAGATGAATATTTTGAAAAATGCACCAACTCTGTTGTAGAGCTGACCCAGCTCGCTGCAGCATGCCTGGCTCACCCCCCTCCAGCTCCTCCAGTGACAGCACCTGAGATGGAGGACTCCCACTGGAATAAGATGATCTTGTTCCATTGTGACAGAATGACCCAGAGAGTGTACACGAGAAAAGTTTAAGCTACACGTGCACAGCTTGGCTTTAGACGCTGTGAATGGGATTGGGTCCCATAATACCTTGTAAAAAACTGTTTTGCTCGGGACGTTTGTAGTTAAAAGTATATCCCACATTTGTAGCTAAAAGTTATATATCCCACACATTTCAACTCACCATGACGATTCATCACCAGGATGTCATCATTAACAGACTAGGACAACTCTATAGTTTGATGCTGTCTTTGCTTTATGGATGGGGCATTGAAAATAAATGTTATTATACATGATCCTAGGCTATATATGGATGAGTTCCTTTATATGCTAGTAAATAGCATAAACGTAAAGAACAAAATGAATGCTATAATTATGGTTATGTGTTCATATTTAAGACATAAATGATAAGTTTCTTTTGTCTATGGGATTTAACACTGAGTTGACATTGTGCCCAATACACATTGTATGTAGGCATTAATAGGCCTTGGTCTGACAATAATAAGAAAATTTGATGTGCTCTGACCTTTATGGTGCATTACATCTATTGGAAAGAGGTAAGAACAGTTAGTGATAGAGCATTACATTATTACATTGGGTGATAATAGGGGCACAACCATGTCTGACCCAAATCATAGCATCTCTCACGACGCATGACACATCCTCACAATTTCACCAGCAGTCTCACTCATCATGACCAGCTACCGACAGTGACCACCAGCCTAGTTCACTGTGTTCTGATTGGTCCATATCAAATTTCCCTCCAAATTTCTGAGAACAAAGAAGCTTACCCAGAATTCACAACAGACAGGCAGAGACCAAGGAGAACAGATGTGAGGTGAGTTGGCTCCTAGTATTCGTAGTGTAATTTGTACAATATACAGTTTACTGTGACACATACAGCAACTGATATTGTCGGTAAGGTCTTGTATACCTTGTTTAATTACATCAATTTCTGATTTAAAGAATAGCAGGCAGCAGTCATATTCACTGGCTGGTTGTTCACATCAATTGGTAAATCTAATGGTGGATTTTTGAGACCTCCTCCACCATTAAACGTCCATGCAGAGGTTTGCATAAAAGTTCCCATGCACCCTCTTTGTGTGAATTATTGTTTATGATATAATAAAAGCTATACACATATTTCATAAACGTGTGATATAGTACTGCATTCATGATTAAATGTCTTTTATTTCCTTGTCTTTAAACAGGGACTTCAACAAGTAATTCAGGGGAGCATCAACAACAGAAGCATGGATGGAGAGGACCACAAATCAATGAACAGCTAAATCAATGATGTTTAAGTTGATGAATAAAAGAATCCCCTGCCCCCAAAAAATGATTTGTTTGCCATCCGGCGTGACCCTGTGTGATCACGACCATCGTCATCTGTGGTGACCCTGTGTAATCACCACTGTTGTCATCTGTGATGACCCTGTGTGATTATGACTGTTGTCATCTGTGGTGACCCTGTGTGATTATGACTGTTGTCATCTGTGGTGACCCTGCATGATCACAAGCATTGTCATCCCTGGTGACCCTGCGTGTTCACGACCATCGTCATCCCTGGTGACCTTGTGCTATAGCAACACATGACCAGATTTTTTTTCATAAGACCACGGTCGTGAGGGCATCACACAAGATGGCGAAAGGTCACCACAATTTGCTGGGATGTTTAATCAGTTCTCAAGAACAGTCTTCAGATATGTTTGTCCCAGACAACAGATGCAATTATCTTGAACATTTTTTGCCTGAGATTAAGTGAACAGTTTAAGTCATCCTCCTCTTCTTCAACTTATGCTATAGCCTCCATCCGCCTTTTGCACATGTACTTCTCTTGCCAGGGTACCTTTCCGTGCCGGGAGTTGAACCAGCGGCACAGGCTTTCATGCATGGCCTTTGCACTCTGAGGCATGTTCCTCCCATGGTGAGACCTGTCAAGGCCATCCAGGCCGTGATCTTCATCCCGCCACTGTCCAGGATGGACCTCAAGCTCTGGCCCCTCATAGTCTACAGATCCTGGTGGGATGTAGTCTGATGGTGTCGAGTGAGAAGGAAGTTGTGCAGGGAAACTGCTGCCATGGTTACCATTTTAGCACCCTTCCGTTCCATGTCCTGTGTACACAGGAAGAGGCGGAATCTCGTAGCAAAAATTCCGAAAGCATGCTCAGACATGAGATGGCCCCGAGACACTCTGTAGTTGAAGAGTATCTGCTCATCTCCCTGGTCTTTTACTGCATATAGCTGCATGAGATTGGTTGCTAGGGAGAACGCGTCATCCCCTACCATGAAGTAAGGTAGCAAGTCCCGCATGCCCTTTATCTTAGATGGTGATACGTTCAGAGGGTTTGCTGGGTCATTAAGGTCAGTGTAGAGAGGCCCTTCCTTCCATATGTGGGAATCACCTGCCTTGCCTTCTGACCCTATGTCTACATAATATGAACCTGTAGTAGGCGTCTACGACAGCCATTAACACTACACTGGTCAACGGTTGTGTCCAATATAATCCCAGTAGCATTCGGGGAAGGTGGCTCCTGGCCAACCTTATTAGCCCTCACACCACTCGAAGTCCTAGAATTGGCTATCTTTTTATCTTTTTTAGGAGATTTTTTGGTCTTAGACCTAGGCCCACTACCAGAAACTCTCTTTCTACCCATACTGTAAGGGTATGTACCATATTAACTCGACTAAACTGAAAAAAAAACAGTTTAAAAATTCCAGCACCACCCAGCGTGGTGTATGCTGTCAGAGTATATGAAGCCAATTGACCGTTAGTTCAACTGCTGGAGCTTATTTACCGGAGGAAATGTTATGTGTGACGTCATAGAAAATCATGCGCCTTGGATAAAGTAGTACCAACGTATCACTCGTTAATTATATATATATATATGGGTCATTCCTGGGAAACCTCCCACTTTTGAGGGTCAGGGGGTGAACATGACAAACTCAGCATTACATTTTAAGACTTTATTTTATTGATAGCCCTATATCTTGGCTTTATGAAAAGGTTCATTCAAGTCATTAACTCCCAGGAGGTCAGTTTTTATCACACTCACAGTAAAACCATATGTTCTCGTTAACACGACTGATGGAAATAAGTTTAAACACATACAACTCATTGGATAAATGCTCTATCATTACTATATTGAATATCCAAACTAGTATAATAGTGTAGTATGAGTGTACCAAAAACTAGAACTGGGCCACATAAACTTAGAAAATTATGACATGTAACATTTTGCGGTGATTAGGATTTTTTAGAAATTTCTAACACACAATCTCAACTTTGATCTAACTGGCTTAAAACTCATCATATAAGCATGAAAATCAATATATTATATCCTCAATATGAGCAGTTGCCTAAACAATCATCAATTACCAATCATTAGGTACATTTTGTATGTGGTCATCAGTCAAAAACTACCCGTAGATTAGCGGATTTCCATCAGTCGTGTTAACGAGCAGTGGTACATAGATGAAGACCTCACAGAGGCACTTAAACCTGTCCAATCATATTGCCACTTCATATACAACAACTAGAGCATCTGGGCTATTGTTTAACACCAAGAAATGTACATTTACTACCCATGTTGGGTTCAAGCATGCGGTACAAAAATATAATTTGACTTTTTTTTTGCACATATTTATCGACGACCAGACCAAAATGTGAGAAAATCTCATCCAATACCATCTTATTAGGCTTCATTTACTAGTTAAAAAGGTTTTCTAATAGATCAAATAACAAAAGAATACATCACACAACTCACATAATAACCAGAGGCATTTTACAAACACCATGCAAATACCTCGGATACCGGTCAACACTGAGAGTCTCCCTTGTCACTACCGGTAAATACCCGGATGTAGCTGATTCCGGTCGGATAAAAACAAGCAAGTTTTGTTTCCCGCCGAGAAACCTGCAATAGATATCAGTCGTGTTAAGGACCACAAACAAGTCTGAACTGAGTCTGGTTTGGGGCAACCGAGGCACATAGAGACTTGATTTTTTTTAAATCAACACCTCACCAATAGATACAGACTGTATGATAGGTGAAAACCACCCAAAATGATTTATATAGGCTGTACAGAGGAAAGTGTTGTTTTTGGGGGTGTGGGGAGTACTGACTTGAAAAATACTTGAATGTGTATTGCGCATACCAGGCAGGAGCAAAATTTTTTCGCCCAAAATACGCCTATGGGGTCCTCCTCTATATGTATGAATAAGAATGCTGAGGCAACATTTTTACTATGCCTTATAGAGATTTTTAATTTCCATTAGTCATGTTAACGACACTATTTCAACTTATAAGAATGGCTAGGGAAATTTATTTTTGAGACATATCACCTCCAAACCACTTGGTATTGTAAGATAGGACCACCGCCTAAGGAATAAATAAAATTCTGATGTTCTCTTACTGCTTGGCTTGATGGAATAAGGCCTGGAATGGAGTGAAAATTTGAAAAAAGGTAATTTTGGGCCATTTTCCAACTTTGGATCATCATATCTCCCAAAATATTGGTCCGACGTATGCATATTGGCCCTTTTTTTGAAGGCCCAAGTGTTTTCTTTCAAATAAAAACAGAAATAAGAAGAATGGTAAATAATTTTTATTCCACAACCAAACAAAGCCAAAAGGCCCCCAAAAAACAGAAATATATATATATATATATATATATATATATATATATATATAGCACAAAGACCAAATATTACCAAATAACAACAAATAAAATGTTTCGGTCCCTATGGTAAACACACCTGACCTGATCACAATCTTTTCAAGCCTGAGACATTACTACAGAACTCTCAAAGCTTATCATATCTGTATGTGCATTGCCACTGAGGACACATAATATTTTGTTTGTAACATTGCATTGAGTATCTTAGTGGATATGGAAAGGTCTTGTAAATGGAATGGTTGTGGTGGGTAAGTCTAATGATAGTGTAGGAAATTGGGGGGCAGGGGACGCAATCAGGCATCATATCAGATCATGTTACATTGAGAGTCCACTTGGCCTCTATCGTAGTAATTTACATAGGAAATGTATGGCTCATTCGCTGCCGAAAAGCCAATTGGACTATGGGTCTCAGACCCATAATCCACTTGGCTTCTTCATTGAGAACCCATAGTCCACTTGGCTTTTCGGTGGCGAATGAGCCATACATTTCCTATTTCCAAGTGGACTCTCGATGTTAGATCTCAAACCCTACAAGTGGCCTACTCCAGGTACGATTTAGAGAGGCCGTAAGCATTGATTCCACTGAAGCCGATATTTAGTCGGGCCGACAGAGGCCCAATCAGGGTCAAAAAGTGTCGTCGGGTTGTTGTCGGTCCGACAAAATTGTCTGGCTGATCACTGGCCGACAGCCGAGAATACCACTGTCGGGTTACTCAGACCTGGCCGATTTCAGTTCTTCCACCAAGCTCTCACTCTGTCGGATACTGTGTCCGACAGTCGTCCCCGATGTCTAAGTGAGCAGTTCCACCGGTCACGTGATCGCCGATGACCTAGTTTCTCGTAATGGAGGCCGAGGAGGTGGTTCTGCTCGTGCAGGCGACAGTAAGTATTTTTGGCTCTAGAACAGGAGGAAATAGAGATAATAGAGGGGACAAGAAGGAGACACAGCTATCATGCCGCCCCATACCTAAAAGACAGGACTGACAAGACGCAGAGGAACACTTTCACCAAGCTCCACCGAGACCTGATATCTGTAAGCATTAACATGGGGGGTGGGGGGGTACCTGATGCGTTTATGTAGGGCAGCTGGCTTATATGTAGCTCATGTATAATGTATCTTGTCCGATTTCCCCTCCCCCCCTCCTGTACATGGGTAACTTCACCAAAATTGTTCTTTGCTTCAGATGGGAGAAGATGCTGAGTTCAAACATGCTGAGAATGGGGCCTGACTTATACCATGAACTGCTGCAAAAAGTGACCCCCCTTATATATCGTCAAGACACCAACTTTCGCCCGGCTATAAAACCAGATGAGAGGTTGGACATAACCCTACGATACCTTGCTCTAGGTAAATTATGAATCTCATATTTCAAGGCGCTCCAACTTAACAATGAAATTTCCCAATGGTTCTTCTTAAAAGAGAGAATAATTTATTTTTTTTCAGTCTATTGATATTTGTATTTCTTTTTCACAGGGGACAGCAGCCAGACTCTCCACCATGGTCATCTAGTTGGGTCGTTCACGATTTTTCCTATCATCCGAGACACCTGTGTAGCACTGACCGCCGTCTTGAGAGACGATTATTTAAAGGTAGAATTTTTTTTTATTGTTCAATAACTTTTTTATATATAATAATACAATATATATATGAGGCATGATTTTCTTAGGCTGATTTCTCTAGAAAGAACCTTTAATACAAAATATATGACTAAGGTCATTTTCTTCACACACGTAGGAATTACTATACAATTTCAATACATGTTCATCCCCGATGAGTTGTACATGACAATTTCTTTTTTAATTTATTCTTCTGTAGTTACCTAGCACCACAGAGGAGTGGTTGGCCGTTGCAGAGCAGTACGCTAACGACTGGCAGCTTCCACACTGCATCGGGGCAGTGGACGGCTAACACATCAAGATCAGGAGGCCAAAGAAAAGTGGAGCCACTTTCTTTAATTACAAGAAATTCTACAGTGTTGTTCTGATGGCGGTGGTAAATGCCCGATACAGATTTCTGTATGTGGATGTAGGATCGGAGGGAAAGGCAGGGGACTCCCGTATATGGAAAAAAGGACCTATGTACAGGGACATGGCAGATCCTGACAACCCACTGCAGATTCCTCCTGCTTCAGGTATCAAAGGTATGAGAGATCTTCTGCCCTACTACATTGTCTGAGACGATGCCTTTTGCCTGGCCTCAAATCTCATGAAGCCCTTTGCAGTCAAGGATCAGGGGGCTAAGGAAGTGGCATACAATTACCAGATGTCTAGGGGGAGGAGGTGTGTGGAGAACTCGTTCGGGATATGGGTGACCCGATTTAGGCTGTTCCTCCGACAGCAGGACATGGAGCCCAAGGGGATGAAGAAATTAGTCATGGCCTCCCTAGCTCTTCACAACTTCCTCAGGACAAGGTCACCGTCAGACTACATACCCCATGGGGCTGTTGACTACGAAGACAAGGACCATGAGCTTCACCCTGGAGAGTGGAGGGAGGACGGGGAGCTGGAAGGCCTGGACAGAGCTGGAGCTGCAAGGAATATGCCACAGGATGCCAAAAGCATGAGGCAGAATCTGTGCCAGTGGTTTTCATCACAACACGGCCCGTGGCAGGACAAATACCTCAGAAGCCGTAGTTATGGGTACCTCTTCGACCGTGAGGCACTAGCACTAGGTGACCTTACATTCCATCCCATTCCCCGTTTACAGCCTGCACGGCTGTCAGATAAACATGGACCTTAAATTTGTCCTTGACCTTTTGAGTCATGCGTGCCATCTCCACCTCTAACATCTTGCACTACTGTGAGTCAGGAGAAACCTCCTTCTCAGGGGGGGGGAGGTCGGGCCTGAGCCTGGTTTCTGTTGCCCACTAAGGTCACAAGATCGTTCAAAGAATCCCCGTATGACTCATAAAACTTTTCTCTAGACTGGAGTATCTCTGACACTGTCTTCTGTTTCTTTTCTCCAGCTTTAAGGTGTTGTGGCTCTCTCTTCTCCAGGTACTCTGCCTTGGCAGCTTCACTAACCACATTTTTCTTTGGAATATTGTAGTTAATAGTCAGAAGTGTTCTTTCTGTGGGGAGAAAATCTTGTCCTAGTGGCGATGGAATCGTCTAGGGTCTCATCTCCAGACTCTCCGTCAGGATTGTAGTCCACGTCCTTGATAGTGTCGTCTTCCTCGTCGTCGTTCACCTCGATGACCATCTCATCGGCCTCCTCGGATGGTTCCTCCAGGGGTTTGGGCCGTACGACCTCCTGCAGTGAAATAAATGGTTGAGTGTTTAATAAAACAGAAAGAAATTTTCAGCCAGGTGTATTTTTAAATATTAGGTAAAATTAGGAGCAGAATCGGTCAATTTAAAATTATAGTTACATATAATTCAGGATGGAATCTGGGTCAACTTTTTAGACAGACAGAAATATTTAATGATTACCTTTTTCTGTGGATAATTGGTGTCACTCTCCAATTTCTTACACCATGGATCTAAGAACCCACACAGCCATTTTATGAGGGCTTTCATGTAGGGGAGCTTCCCTTCTTCAGCAGATGACCCCGATTTCACTTTTCCAGACAAGATTTTCTGGTAGTCAGATCTCAAAGATGTCATACGCATGTTTATGAAGTAAGCTGAAAAAAAAAGTTTTTTTTTTTAAGATCAGTACCAAAAGATAAAAACACTGTATAAAAAAAACAAACATTCATAACAGTCTGTTACTAAAAACATGATACGATAGAATAAATATTTTAACTTCTATATTATACTCAGGTAGCAAAGACAACAGAAGAAAATAATGAAATTATTTGTACCTGGAATGTTCAGTTCATCTGACATCTTAGCTAGAGCTGTCCACTTTGCAGTGGGGTCCTTATACAAGGAGTGACTCTTGTCATAAAGGTGGGTGCACTGCTGCCACAGCTCACACAATCGTTCCAGAACTTCTGGATCCTTGAAGTACTGCCTCCCGCTGCCAGCTCCTCCAGAAGGTTTCTTCTTAAGTTCACCTATAGTTTTTTTAGGGGTGACTACAGCCTGACTGTGGGAGATGTCTGCTTCTTCACCCTCCTCACCATCGTCTCCCTGACCTTGACCTTCATCTTCACTGTCATCTTGGACCTGCTCGCTCCTACCAGAAAGGGTGTATGGAGGGGATTTAATACAGGCCTTCTTTGCAGGAGGTCCTGATGAACAGGAACTCTCTTGGGTTTTTTCTTGTACAACCTTTTTCTGCTTCTTTGGAGGAGGTGGCGTTGGAGAAAGGTGGAGGGCTGACTGACCCCTCCCCCTTTTCCATGTCGGGCAGCAGGTTACGCTTGGTACCCTTCTTTTTAAGCAGACGGGGCAGAGGACCTGAAGTACGGGCACAGGTGGACTCCTCCAACTTGTCACGAGACACAGGAGTGGAAGATAAAGGTTCCTGTACACTTAGGTCTAGTGCAGTGTCCTCTGTAATGTCAATTTCATCGGAATCATCCTCCACGACAGGCAGGTTTTTGGTAGTAGTACCGGTATTTTTAGACATGGCCGTGCGAGCTTCTCCCAACTCATCTTGTGTCAACTCGGGCAATCGGGCCTTACCTCTTGCAGTGAAACGTTTTGCAGGAGCCTTGGTTTCTTCCTGCGTCTCTATGACTACATCTGAACTGTCTTTTGTACCTCTAGGGGGTTTGGAACCCTTGTTTCCTCCCCTTCCCCGACGCCTCGAACCTGCTCTACCCGACATCTTGTTTGTTTACGACCAAAGCGAAGGTCACATGACTTGCACATGACACGCAGCCCGACAGCGGTACCCCAAGTGAGAGAAAAGCGAACTATTTCTGTCGGCCCGACAGCGAAGTAGCCCGACAGGTACCCGATTTTTTCTAATCAGTTAGAAAAAATCGGGTACTGTCGGGCACTGTCTGGGACCGTCGGAGATGCATCTCCGATGGTTCCCGATGAAAAAAAAATAGCTCTTCCACCAAAGACGATTTAAGCCCGATTCTTGCCCGACAGAAGCCCGACAGTGCCCATTACGTCCCCGACGGTGCCCGATGCTGCCCGATGCGTCCCCGATGCAACCCGATGACGAAATCAGACAACTATCGGCTTCAGTGGAATCCATGCTGTAGATTATGGGGTTTCCTCTGCGATTTGGTGAGAGCCCACTGGTAGCGTTTGGGAAATGACCTTCATCTGGCCTGTTACCTGAGGGTTAGTGTCTGGGTGCGTATAGATCTATGCTGTGCAAACATTTGCCTCCATACATGGCTTGAATACATGCAGAGCATTTATTCTAGTTACCATAGCTAGAGCTTTTGCATGCCACCTTTGTTATACGCCTCTACTCTTTGCCATCACCATGCCAGTAGGTAACTTTATATGGCCATATATGGTCTATGGGAAGGAAGACAATTAAGTGGGGATGAGGTGGAAATACCACAGTGGAAGAAGATTAATATCCGCTTCCCATCTGATTTTTTTAAAAATCAATTACCAATCCGTTAATTACCAAGAAGGATAAGAAGCTTTCCACACAAAATCTACCTTCAGAGGGGAACCACAGAACTGCATTTGACAGATGCAGAGAGCTGGTCAGGATAATCCTCATTGAGAAATTCGTCTTACACTGAGCCTGGATTCCTTTGTTTTGTACGCTTAATGGGCGATGATGAATGAACATGAACTTCGATGCATCATAATATTTTCAGTTAAAACATGAAATTATCATTTTCTATAGGTCGATTTTTTTTTTGAGTGGTCGGAAATGGTGTGCACGGGTTTGAGTCAGGGAAACAGTTCCAACCTGTAAAATGTAACATGTTTGAACATGACTTGAAATATCTAGTCCAGTAAACAAAATGATTAGTGTCAAAACGATTGTAGGGAAAGGTTTTGAAGTGGTTTTCACCTCTTTGATATGTCTACTTTTCAGAAAAAAAAATTGTGATACGATCTGCGAAAATGGGGCTTACTGAAGGGGGTACTAAGACCCCTTTTCCCAGTACATGTCACAATTATCACAACAATCACCCTTTGGAAAATGGCCGAAATCCAACATGGTGGATGCTAAACTAGGTGAAATTGGGAAAATGACATAGAAAATAAGATAAATTGGTGTATTTCACATGTGATGACACTATCGACATCAGCTTGAAGAGATCTATTCAATAAAAATATTTTTAAGTTTCAAGGCCGCATAAGGTCAACTCAAATCACAAACTGGCTTCCACAATGGTAGGTTTATGGTAGGTTTGCTAAAATTGAGATATTCAAGATGGTCACCACTTATGGGTGTGTGTGCGATCTCACCATTTTGGTACAATCTCAGACTTTAGGTCTCTGAAGGGTAATTGGGAAGTCATGAGGATTCTAATAAGGGTCTAACCTTGTAGAATGGACCAGTAGAAGTACCTGGATGAAAATTTGATTCAATACACATGCATTTAAGCCCAAAACCGCGCATTTAAGCAAGCCTGGGCACCTAAGGGTTTAACTTGAAAATTTGAAAATAGAATAAGTGTCTTCTATAGATATGCAGTAAAATGGCATGATTAAAACTATTGCATCATAAGAAAATGTATGTTTTTACAGTGACTCTAGGTATGTGGTCGTCTTTAGGTTAACCTACCCTATGTGCTAATCTACAGTGTGTATATGCTTAGTATGACAAAGCAGTGTCTGATGACAGTTTTAGAATAACATCCACTGTATGCCGCACAGAATTGCGTATGCCGCCTTTGTAACAGTGGATTCTTTCTGTAGTTTGCATAATAATAGATGCACTGATGGAACCACAAAAAGAAAAATAGTAGCCGAGAAATTATTAGTTGATAAGAAACGCAAATTGACAGACCCCTGTGTAATAAGACAGCAATAGAATTGAACAAATTTATAATTATTTGTGATCATTGAGGAGTGATCAGAAGAGATAGAGCAAAGAAGACAGCTTATTGAGGGCCAATGGAAGGACTTAAAAAAAAGAGAGAGCAAAAATGCTTGTCGTGCAGAGAGATAATGAAAACCACCTCTCCAAAAAGCCCACTACATTTTCATCTTAAAATCGATCTGTTAATTACGTCTAAAGATAAGAGGCTTACTACAGTAATTCCCTAAGGAAAGTAGCTAGAGACTCATTGTTAACAGCCGAAGGCAACTGACTGTAGGAGCTTTTGTTCTATTGAGAAACAAAATGCTGACATTGATTTCACATATCCCTGTGAAAACAGTATCTCCGTCATCACTTCAGAATATAAGGGCAATATAAAGAGGGATGCTGTCTGCATTTCCTCATGTTAGGATGTCTGTTCGTAGCACATATATATCAGTGGAGGGTTAGAATATTTTTGTTCATTGACATATTCTGAGTGGAAAGCGAACATCACAACGAGAGAAAAGTACATGGAACCTGATATGGATGAGTGGCATGAAAGGACGAGATAAGGCCCTAGATTTGCGAACGGTGAACAGTCATTAGGTGAGGCTCCACTACGCGATTTTTTGGCACATTCTCACGAAGGTGTTGTTCTGACAATGCTAAAAGTATAGGGTGTTTACATTCTTATAATGTAAATATGAGATTCTGATGCTCAATTGCACCAAGTGCAAGTCTGTTTGTTGACAGAATGGCACTGTTTATTTTCTCATGGGCTGCGCTGTGAGTTGTGTGTGTATATGTTTGTGTTGATCATTTCTTACCCAAGACAGCTAATCTTGATATCTATATGAAATCTTTATTCTGAGAATAGCCTAACCAAAATATATGTACATGATGTTTCTATCAGCAGTGATCAGTAGTATTCTGGAACAAAAATTGTATTTTTCTGAAATTAGGGTATAGGCACCCTGAGTCGGACAGATACCTAAAGTTGGACACATTGAACGTTAAATTACATGATAAATATGAATATCTAACTGTCATACCGACTAGACGTGATAATTAAGGTGTTATTTCTTCTCACAAATGGATAAATGCAAATGTATAAGTCACTTCATGCATTCCTTTTCTACTGGTCAAACAAGGGGTGTTTATGCTGTATTCTAGTGATGACACACCTCTAGTGAATGGTAAAATCAGTTTGATTTAATATTTTGTGGCCTGACTAGCATAAGTACTTTATTTCTGTCATAGACATTGACAATATATGTCTTTTTCTAGATGGCTGAACTCATTATATATGAAAAACTCTCTCAAGTCATTTTGTAGGAGGCATCTTCATAATAGTGTGCAATTGCACCAAAAGTCGGACACAAACTATACCTATTTTTGGGACACTATATTAATAGCATCTCTTGGACTCATAACCTTTCACAATGGATGATTTTTATGAAAAACAAACACCCTTAATCAATAGAATACAGATATGAAGTGGCCTTTCACATCAAGCCTCCACAGTCATTGATACTACAACTAGCTATGAATGGCACTGCCTACTCATTGGAACCAAAAGGTCTGCACCACCACAGGATGCCTTCAAAAACAGACACTATACAAATGTCAAATCCAGGCCACAAATGGTCTACTTCGTTTTAGCTATATCAATATCAACAATAGGTGTGTGGTGGTCGCGAGTCACTTTCGGGGAACTTCGATATATGTCGGGTTTCCCCATTGTTGATGTCGAGAACACCTCTCTTACCCAACGCCTGGGGGCGCTGGAGTCCAGTGCCATGTCACCTTAGGGTCACGTGGGCCTCCACTCTGGTGTATATAAGGCCGTTGTACGGCCTTCCTCAAGGGTCAGTCCGGTTGTGACGGACCATCTTACAAGATGGTAATCGGCTGCCCGACTACCATATGTTAGATACTCTTCTGTACTTCTGCACAGAGGAGGTATATGTTTTGTTTTTTTTTATATAGAGCAGCGCTCATTTTTTATTTAAAAAAGAAAAAATGTCTATAGCTATACAGGTCTTCGCTACATTTTTTGATATTTTGTTATATAAACACCACAGGACACCACAGGACAATACATAGCGCATTATTATAGTGAATATGACAATAGATGTGTTCTATATGACTAGTGATAGAGACTAGATACTGATATATCTCTACATCGATACAGTTTTCGCAGCTCCGTTCCCCTATCTAGGAAGTATGCTATGAGTGAGATACTAGGGTTCTTTCAGTGTATGCATAGCGGTTACATTGAGTCCAAAATAGCCTCCCATTTCCTAAACCTCTTTTGCTTGTTCTCCAGACTGCATATAAATTGTTCTGAGAGAAGAGAGTGTTTAAACTCTCCTATCCATTGCAACAGATCAAGATGGCACTTGTGATACAAACGCTGCCTATAAATGTAAAACCTGGTTCTAAGCATTACATTGTTGATGATATCACCATTTGGAACTTTTCTACATAATCCAAGTATCAATTCATGCTCATCTAAATTCCCTGTATCAATCTTAGCAACAGTGTTTATCCATCGTATGACTGACTTCCAGAAGTAGGCTACTGGGGGGCATTTCACAAGGAAGTGATCAAGAGTGTCAGTCTTACCATCACAATATACACATTCTGGGCTTTCCTTTGCACGTATATCGAACAAGTATTTGTTACAAGCTAGTATTTTATGGAGTACCTTATATTGAAATGATTGTAACTTTGTTTCCCTACTCACTTGGTATGGACACATATATATGTCATACCATGGAACCTTTGTAAATTGGACCTCAGGAAAGACTTTTGCCCATTTCATTTCATTCCTTGGCATTTGTTGTGAGTGACGGTATAGAACTATCCAATACAATTCCTTGCTTGATGTTGAAAAGAGATTAACTACATCTGGGGTATTATCAATGACCCAAATACAGTCATTTGGCCTTTGAATTTCGTCACTGGATATGCTAGCTCTCCAGCTACCTGGTATACTTTGTCGGATTTGTAGAGCCTGAAGAAAGTTACACTGAACACCATACCTTTGAGAAATTTGAGTGTCTGACATAAAACTTCCATTATCCAGTAAATCTTCAACCCTGACAATACCAGCCTCCTTCCACGACTTCCAAAATATTGGTGTATTATTGATAGTAATAAACTTATTTTTCCACAATACTTCATTACGGACCTCCGTTTCTCTTACTAGTGAGACATTTTGGAATTCATGCCAGTCCTTGAGAACCTGATAATAGAATGGGCTTGCTTCTCGTGGTATGTTAATATCTGATTTTGTATGAATGAACAGTTTCAAGTCAGACACTTCATGGAGAAATAACTTAATAAAATCACATGGAACCATGGTGGTATCCCAACAGAACCTTTTGACCCAGTTTATGTTAGATACAATGATTTTCGTTTTAAAATTGCCTACTGCAAGTCCACCATGCTTAGTCTGTGCCTGAACACGTGCCCTGGCTACCTTGTTCCTGTTGGAGCCCCATAGGAATTTGTCAACAATTCTATTGACTTCATCTATTGCTCTAGATGGTGTAGTGGTGACTGAGGCCGGGAACATCACACATGGTAGCATTAGGCTGTTTATGATGATAGTTTTACCTTTGAGTGAGATGTTGCGGTGCCTCCAATCATCACTTATGTTGGTGATTTTCTGTATCTGGGGTTCAAAGTTCCACGAGTAATTTTGGGCTTCTGTCCTATTCGGTGCTACAGAGATGCCCAGGACAATCAATCTTTCGCTCCATGCAAGACCCTCCAATCCGGTGTGACTAGTGTCAATACCACCAAGTGCAAGATATTGTGTCTTATATCTATTCACCTTCAGACCAGAGTACCTCCTAAACCTTCTCAAACAGTCCAGCAGGTGATGTAGAGCTGCTGCTGATTCGATAAAACAAGTGGTATCATCAGCATATTGACATATCTTTACTTCTCTAGTACCAAGTCTTATACCTTTAATATCTACATTCATGCGTACATTATGAGCTAACAGTTCTACAGCAATAACAAACAAAAAAGGCGATAGACAGCATCCCTGTCTGGTTCCGCATGCAAGTTCAAACCAGTCACTTGTGTACCCATTATTTATGACACAGGCAACAATGTCTTTATATAATATCCTGACCCATGAGATGTATTTTTCCCCAAATCCAAACCTTTCAAGTGCCTTAAAGATAAACTCCCACCTTATCTTATCAATGCTTTTTCAAAATCAACCGCCATCAGAATACCCGTGAGACTTAACTTTGTGGTGTATGCTAATATATCTTCAACTGTGCGAATACTTGTTCCTATATACCTTGACCTAACAAATCCAGATTGATCTGTGCTTATAATACTAGGGAGGTGGGGTTTTATCCTTTCTGCCAGGGCCTTGGTGTAGATCTTATAGTCTGTATTCAGCAGGCTGATCGGCCTCCAGTTTCCTAGCTGGAGTCTATCTTTTTCCTTTTTAGGGATAAGGGTTATAATGCCACGTTTCTGTTCTTGGCTCAAGCTGCCCGTTTCCGTGGCATAGAGTAGACTTTGACTAACATCATCCCCAATATCAGTCCAGAAGAACTTATAAAACTCCGCACTTAGCCCATCAGTGCCTGGGCACTTCCCGTTCTTTAAGGATTTAAGACTGTTGAGAAAATCTGACTTTGATAAGGGTCTCTCTATCATCTCTCTCTGGTTGTCAGACAAGACAGCTAAGTTGTTTGTATCTATGAAGGGACAACGGTCATCAATATCATCTAACTCTCTATAGCTATCTGAGTATAGATTTCTGTAGAATTGCTTCTGTACGCTAAGGATATCTTTGCATTCAGTGACTATATGCCCATTTTGATCTTTAAGTTGAGTAATAAGTTTGTCCATAAAATTCTTTTTTTCTAAATTCAAAAAGTATTTGGTTGGTCGTTCACCTACCTGGGACCAATTCGCTTTTGACCTAAACATGATGGCTCTAGCTGTCTTTAATTCAATATCTTTTAGGTCTCTCTTAACACTTTCCATTTCATCAATTACATCATGGCCCTCATCAAAGGCTGCAGTCAATTTGCCCAGACTGTTTGTTAACTCCCTCTCTACCTTTTTAGACTCTGCCTTCTTCTTTTTGCTGTAATTAATTGAAAATTTCCTTATCTCATACTTCAGAATCTCCCACTTCGCATTGGGTGCCAGATCCTGGTATTCTATCTTACATTTTCCAAGCATAGTCTTAAGTTGATTCACATAGTCTTTATCCGAGAGAAGGGTATTATTAAACTTCCACACATTTGGGCCTCTGTCCTGGTCAGCACTGGAGATTCCCAGTGTTACCTTACTGTGGTCAGATAGCGTTCCAGGACGGATATCTGTTTTATGAACAAAGCCTTTCAAATGCTCAGACACTAGCCAGAAATCTATCCTGGATGCTTGCTCTTGCCTATGAAAGGAATATCTACGTAAATTAGGGTGTCTAACTCTCCATATATCCACTAAGCTGAAAGTATCTTGTAGACTGTATATTTGCTTCCTATACTGCTTATTAGCTGCCCTTGTACTATTAGTTACCCTTCTGTCTATATATGGGTCCGGGGTTTCATTAAAGTCACCTCCAAGGAGAAGGTTTTCGACTTCATAGCCTTTTAATCTATCTGATATTTCATCTAATACAGCCATCTGGTCTGCTTCATAGTTTTGTGTTGGAGCATAAATATTGCATAAGACATAATCCACTCCCTGAACCTCGATGTGTAATATAATATACCTCCCATTGGCATCCAGTGTCTTTTCTAGGCACTTGTAAGGGTAATTTCTATTGAAGAGTATGGCTACACCTTTGGATGATGAGCTGCCATTTGCACATATCATATCACCACCCCACTCAGCCTTCCAAATCTTTTCTACTTCTGCTGTGCAGTGGGTTTCCTGAAGGAAGACAAAATTATAACTTTCATCCTTTAGCTTCTTGAAAATAGCTCTTCGCTTATCTCTCACCCTAATGCCATTAACATTAAAAGAGCATAGGTTAATCACTCTTGTGTTATTGGTCATAGCCTTTTGGATTCAGAATAGGGGTCATATTATGTTTGGTTTTACACAGAATTTGTGGAGTATCAATAACTGTACTTTTTAGGTTCAGTTGTCTTACAATCATCCACAGCCACGCTGTGAGGGTACAATACTCATATATCATCATATACGCCTTGCTAATGTTCTGTTGGCATCTCATAGAAACAGAATACAATAACACAACTACCAACATGATGTACATAATCTTGCGCACACAAATAACAGATAAACATAAACACACAAGAAGATAAAAGTAAAGCATCCACATTTAGTTGCTCCATAGACCATGCGTCTCATGCAACTGAGAGAGCTGTTTGATAATATGTTCATTTTTGTTGGGTATTTTATTTAAGACTATTGTGATCCATCCCTAAGTTGAATGAATCTTGAGCACCACATGGTTATACCCAGTTGTTACAGTCATTACCATCAATACACACATATACACATACATGCACACATTTTGGGACCGAGTAAGTTAGGCAGTATCCTCAAATTCCTGGCGCACCTCTTGAAGAATTTTACCAAGCAGGTTTTTTCCAGACCATAGCTCTTGGTTTAAGGCGTTCTTATCAGTCAGTCTCATCCCTATGCCCCATACAGCGTATTTTGAGGCTTCACAAATAACCTTATTTCCTGTGCTAAGGAGACGCTGGCGAATGAGTGGATTTTGTTGGACCTTAGCCCTAATCCCTTCCATTGCAATGGACTTGGATTTAGCGATCCATTCGTCCTTGTGCTCTTCCTTGCACTTGTGTAGTATACCCTTTAGCTTGGCAGGCACGTCCAGCCGCCATGCCTGTCTCTCTAAGTCTTCACGCTTTGCGATAATGCACCTTTGTATGGCGAGGTATTTCTCCATCGATGTGTAGGTCTTGTCTCCAATCTTAAATGTAGCAGGGTAGTGGTTGCTAAAAGGGGAGGCCTTGGTGAAGAAAACTACAGTGTTCTCATTCTCTAGTGTAGCCAGAGCCTCTGGTCCCAGATATTTAGGAAGAGTGTCCCAGTTTTCTTTGTTGTAGAGCTTGCCATCGAGGTACAGGGATGTACCCGACATTCTCACCTTTCTGTAAGTGCCATGGTTCTTGGCCACCCAATACGTCTTTTTAACTCTAGCTAGTTCCCCTTTCAGCTTGGTGGGGATATCCTCACTGAGCCAGAGTTGGGCACCGTTTACTTTGTAGTCCCTAAACTGTGCTCTTCGCCCCCACAATTTATTTCTTGCATCCAGGAATTTCAGCCTCATTAGTACAGGCCTTGTAGCTTGTCCAGGGTTCCTCGTAATGCGATGAGCCACGTCAATGCAGCTACTCTCCATTTTTGCATGGCGCCAAAAGATTCTTCCCAACTCTGCCCTCAAACTTTCAGATGTTTCGTTTTCACCCTCTGGGAGCCCATCCAGCAGTAAGTTCAATTTTCTTGAGTACGCTTCCTGTTTGATGGTGTTGTCCTCATTTCTCTCGAGGTGAGCCTTATTTCCTTTAACCTGTATCTCAGTTTCCTCCAGCTTGGTTTTCGTCTCTGATAGTTCGTTCTTTGTTTCCGTTAGATCCTTCTGGAGCTTAGCGACTTGCTCCTTCAGGACCTGGATGTCGCCTTTGTTGATTTCTACATCCTCCGCCACACTTGAGAGGTTATCGTTGAATTCCTTGATGTCGTTTGCAGCAGTTTGACCAGTATTGTCGACTCTGATAAGCCGTTCCTCGATCCTTGCTAAAGTTCTAGCCAGCGTGAGTAAACTCAGCTCCTCAGGGTTGATGTTCTGGGTTAGTGTAGGTTTGCTAGCAGTACCAGCTACCCCGCTGTTAGACTGGTGTTGGTGGGCTTCTTCGGTGACCCTCAGTTTTCTACCAGTATCGTCATCAGACAGTCCTGCTTCGTCAGGCATTCTTTTTTTCGCTGCTTTGTCAGTGTTTTTACAGTCCATGGGGGCCTCCCCTTCCCCAGATGAGTTGCTCTCCATTGTGACCAGTGGTGCACCGGTTGGAATAGATACAGCATCCCCACATTGATCACTGACATTTGATGTTGACATATTAAAACCTGGGCGAAGTCTAAAGATGCACAAGGTCTGACCCCTACCAACTGACTAAACCTTGACCAGTGTTGGGTATTTAGTCACAATAGGGCTGGGGAGGGACAGCTAATAGGAAATCGACCTGTGCAATAGTTCACTGGGTTATATACTCATATTTCATATGTGGTTAAGTTGATGATACAGCACCGACAATTGAGAACACATGGACATGGAGCCATGTATGGCCACTACATGTTACATAGAGCCTGCCTCCATACCTTTGGGTGCATTCAGTTAGACATTCAATATGGACCGGTTAGAACCATCCAATTTGAAAAATTCTTTTGGATCTAGAACCCTTGGAGCGTCTACTTTCTGGCAAACTTTGAATTGTCACGATCTGACTGTCTACCTGACAGTTTTGTTGCTGGGCACGTAGAGCGGTTCCAATCCCTGTGCGTCAGACCCACTAATTATCAAGTGCATTGAATCAGACTTGATCTCACGATTCTAACAATATATAGTTTATGGGGGTTTCCCACAGTGTAGTTGCTTAAAGAATAGTTGTATACTTTAAAGTTGTAGAGTTACTGTTACTAACTGTAGTAGTAGTGTCTCGAACACACCCAGCACACTCAAGTCAGATACCACAGCAAGGCTCTATGATATCTCGACTACCAACTGCCTGTTTAGCAGCATTTATATCTGCCCAGGCTGTATATTGTACAGCTCAAAATTGTCATAGAGAGGCCCAACAAACGCCAAAATGATCGTGAAAGTCTACCGAGTAAGGCTACGCTTATGCCGTGTTGTTTATATGGGCCGAGCGGGAAGACGGTTTTCGTCATGCACTTCCTGTTGCTACTTGCTTCAATTATCGCTCAGTTCTGTCCATGTGCGACCTAAATGTGGTTTGTTTCTCTGTAATTTACTGAAGAATTTGAGAGGGACTTCACATATACAGGTTCCTTGGTACTAGTCCGTTTGTTCAGCGAAGTTTGTGCTCCCTAATAGGGCTATAGAATGCCAAAAAACAGTTGTCTGCTGGGAGTGATACTGCTGGGCACTTCTCTGGCTGGGTGCGTTCGAGTCCCCCCAGGAGGTATATGTTGATTGCTTTTACCAGGCACTAGTCGACTGAGCTAGTCGACTAGTGTTGAATTGTTAGTGGTTGAACACACTACTGCCTGTAACTGTCATTGAGAACGGCTGGTGCCTAGTGCGTTGTTGACAATAAAGTTTTAACTAGAACCTGATTAGTTGTTCTTCGTTTTCTATAGAAACTGTTGCTATAGTTCATCCCACACCAAGAGGACAGTTGCATAAGGGTGCCATTTCTGTCAGCATATGATATTAAGAAGAGAAACAAATCTTGTGTCAGAAGATGTGAGTGAGAGAAAACAGAATACTTTCTTATGGAGTGTTCATTCTTTACCTCCTGGCCTGCACCTCCATGAGTACCCATCTACAGCTGATTCCCTGGAATTTACCTTGCACTCCTTTCCACATCCGTCTATGTCACACACCATGTACATAGACAGAAAACCATTATGCCCTAACCATTCTAGAAAGTTGGGGCTAGAAAAGCAAAACTTGGTGCCAAGTTCTGACTTATTGCACTTTATATACCCTGAAGGTGCCGGCCCAGGGGCCGCTGCATGTCAGTGAGTAGCTGAAGCAGCTGCAGTTAATCAAAACACCCGCCCAACCACCCTCCCACCACCAAAGTCTTACCGCCACTCCGACCCCCAAAACCCCCTCCCTGCTCTCTCAAACTTTAAGCCTTACTACACTTTAACTCTTCTTTTACCAGAGTATTTCGGTGCAAATTTAGGGTTTTAGTTTACAACATAAACTCTCAAAAACCGTTGGAATTGTGTGAATATTCAAATTAGAAGGGAAATAGTGATCGTTTATGCTAGGCTAATCATTCAGATGGAACAACACCCAAGTTTTCTGTATCTAGTTTAATTACTGAGATATATAATCATAAAAGTGGTGTTATGATGAGAAAAGTTGATCTTATGAGGTTACTTCAAATTGCAATGTCTTAGCACTCCCTGTATCAATCGCAATGATATAAAGTGCATATTGTAGTAGATATAAAGTATATTAATTTTTTTTGGAATTTTGGCGGAAAATGAATTTTGGAAAACATTCTTTTTTGGTTACCATGGCAACCAAAACCTTGCAAAATCCATATTTTTTCATATTTGTTGCCATGGTAACCAGCCAAAATGGCCAATGATGCATCAAACTACACTAAAAATTTCCATGCCATTTTGTTGGGCATGAAAAAATGTACAAATTCAATTTTCACCAAAAAAAGGATATTATTTGACATTTTTCATGATTTTTAGCCTAGATATTGATTAAATCTATGGAAAACTTTATGGTAATTTAAGATTTTGTCTCAAGTTTGTAAAACTGCTAGACAAAAAGTATAAGAGATAGAGACTAGCCGTTTGGACTCTCTGGAGAACCCAACTCAAGCTAGGGCCAACAGAAAAATCGAAGAGATTCAATGGATTTTGAGGAAGATATAGGCTAGTCAAAATCGGCCAAAAATCGGACAAAATCGGCCCAAACTACGCGTAATCGGTAAAGGAAGAGTTAAATCCCCCTCCCTTGGCATTTTCCTTTCCCATCATGCATGTATAGGTACTGGGCTTGCCTAGAGGGATGCTGCTACAGCAGTATGGTGTGCAATCTTTTTGGAAATTTTTCCCTTCCCCTTACATGAAAGGAGAAACAAAAAATTTGGACCTAAAAATCTTATACAAGAATGTAAAGTAATGCACATAGGGTCAGAATAATAACAAAGGACTGGATGTTCTCCAGTCCCTGTTCGATATTGTGACCCTCTGTCCCACCGGCAATGAAAGAAAACCAAAACCATAGCCATAACCTGATCCAGAGGGACAGCACTACTATCCACACCTCCATGTTGAAGCAAGGCTTGTAAGCTGCGAACACACGCAGGCAGATGTGATGCAGACCTCTTTCAGGGTCCTGCTTTTATAGTGGAGCCTACAAAATTAGGTCCGCCTTCTTTACCGAGCAACCAATGAATGTCTTTATATGGTAGAGGTAAACACTTGAACCCACATGACAGACAGGGCGCACCTGGGCACCCCTTTAAATCCAGGGGGCTGGCTGGTACTGGCAGGCGGCTGTGTAATGCCGTAATACCTATATACCCTCTCCCTCCTATATGTGTCTCACATACACCTGGGGTCATCTGGTACTACCCCTCAAACCAACGTTAGCCCCATATATAAAGTAGAGTCTGTGGGCTGATCTCTCATGTCTGAAACATACGTAAGTGCACATATGATATAACATGAATTACATGAATATTTTACTTACTAATAATGTCTTGGTGTGCCATTCAGAAACTCTCCCCTCTTATTGTGGACGTTCCAGTCCCACAACTTGTTCTTTGTGTGTCCTCCTTTGTGCTCAATGATGTACATAAGTCTTGCCACGTGTCTGTCTGAGGGATCAAATATTTCACCTATATTATCACTTAAAATAATATATGTGTGCTTCTAACCTATATTAACACTATTAAAGTGTGTAAAATTTGGAAAATGTATATTATTCCTTTGTACTTAAAAGAAATGACATCATTGTAAAATTTGTGTTCTTTCAGCTTTCTGAAGAGGACATAGAGGCTAAGAGGGAGGAGTACCATAAAATGAATCAATTCGGACAAAAGTTAAGAGGGGAAGGACGTTGTCCACCAAACTTTGTACCTGCCACAAGAAGTGCAATCCTGAGAAAACAAGCAATAACGCCGCATCTTCCACACCTGTTACTAGAGCTCCATTTAATGTTTATGGTGCTGAAGGTACAGATTCTTGTCCTGATGGTGAGTTTCAGGCTAAAAGAAAGGGTAAGGTTACTGCTAGGTCTCATTACAATTCATGTTTGACTTTAGCTAAAGAGCACAAGAAAAACAACAGTTGCAAGAAAACAGAGTGTTCATATCCTTCTTGTTGTTGTGTTAGTGAGACAGGTGCTAAAATTGCCAAAGTTACTAAAGTCACTTCCTTGTCCTCTACTTCTAACCAATATGTACATTCCAACTCTGACAGGATAACCAAAAATAAATCCAAATTGTGCGCACAAGTCTCATCCAAAGAAAACAGCAAAACCATTGAAACTAGCCGTTCAATACACAAGACACATGATGGGAAATTAGTCCAAACAGTTACCAAAGTAATAACTACAAACATCAAGAGGAAAGAAGGTACCAAGGATGCACCTGTTACAGTGCCCTCACAGATACAAAGTTGTATATCCGGTACTATGTCATGTAGAGCTAGAGGTCAATTTAGAGGACGACTTTGTGGTAAGGGAAATCAGTCAGTGTGTAGCCTTTCAGGTCTGCCTCCAAACATGGATCCTGATGATGATTTCATGTAGTCTGAAATCAATAGAATATTGAAGTGTATGTCCTTAAGTGCAGTCTTCATTGTTCACAACTAATTTTAATAAGGTGTCGCATATTTTTTTAATATAGCGCTACACACTTTGTAGCTGAAAATATTCAATTGTTTAAAAGGTTATTATTTTCCGTTTTTTTATAAAGACATGTAAAAAGAAGTGTAAATGGTACATACATACTTAGGAGAACAGTTGTTATAAAGTTTAAGTATCAGGGAAAACAACATCATTTTCAGCACTAACCTTTTTTCTTAGGTAGCATGAGAATATATGGATGAAAACAGTGGATTTGCAGATGTCGTTGTGATTCTTTGGATCTGGTAGTCTGAACATCAAACCAATGATTGTCATTAAGTTGAAGCTATAGAAATGGATGGATGGCCGGATGTTTTAATCAGCATGCACACTTCTGTCCCTTATCTGAAAGTTTAAAATAATCAGTGAATATGAAATACACATTAACATATTTATTGTGTTTCAGCAGCACCAGTAAGGGTGTTGATTGTTTTGTAGCGTAATGTCATGCTATTTACCTAAATCAAATGGGAGACAGTAGTCAAAGATGTGTGATGTACTGATAATGTTCATATGTATCGGACATAGCCACAGTTTTGAAGTAAGAAACCGGCCACATACCTTTGTGTATTGAAGCATAAATTAAGAAGTTACTTTTGTATTTAACCCTTAGGTGCCCAGGTGCGCCTTTTGGTGAGGTTTTGGGCCTTAAAACAAGAATGTAGAAGTAGAAGATCACCCAGAAACTTCTACTGGGTCAATCCTCAAAGTTTAACCACCATTAGAAGTGTAGGGGACCAGAAATCCCCCTACCTGGTAGATTGACCCTCAGGGGCCAGTTACCTGGTAATCACTGCTCCCCTAGTGTGTATCATACCGATCCAGGTGTAGTTGGAAGGTGGAAATATCAGGCAAGGGATCGTGGTGTAATGGTTAGCATGCTGGAATGTCATGCCAGAGATCCGGGTTCAAGTCCCGGTGATCCTAGATATTTTCACCGTCCTCTACACTGGTAGGATCACCGAGCCGGTCCTCGCGCGACTTAATAGGGGGATCGGGGGAACTCGGTGCCTGGGCCGGTATGATACAGATACGCTTCGACCCTGCCAGTACTATGTACTGGTAGGTCAACTGGGAATCAGGAGTGCCTCAACACTGCTTGATAAAGCCCAACCGATCTGGTTGGGAGGAATGCTTGATGCTGGTTGGCCATGGTTGAAGCTGGTTGGGAGGAGTGTAGGGGACCAGAAATCCCCCTACCTGGTAGATTGACCCTCAGGGGCCAGTTACCTGGTAATCACTGCTCCCCTAGTGTGTATCATACCGATCCAGGTGTAGTTGGAAGGTGGAAATATCAGGCAAGGGATCGTGGTGTAATGGTTAGCATGCTGGAATGTCATGCCAGAGATCCGGGTTCAAGTCCCGGTGATCCTAGATATTTTCACCGTCCTCTACACTTGGTGTAGGGGCCAGTATCGTCGTATATATATTAGTGCCGTTCATCCGAGAGACGTGTTCGTGTGGTGCCTGTTCCTTCTATGCCAGCTAGGTGTCGCTTTGTGATACCCCGTTGGTACAAGAGGGGGCGGCACCATGCCTCGCGTCCAGCTCCTACTAAGGAGCCGGACGAGCGGCAGAAGGTGACTGGATCTGGTCCAGTCAAGACGCGCAGCCTAACTTGTAGACCAGAGCGAAATAAAGTCCTACCCGAGAGGTAGGGGTTTCTGGGGCTTTGCCCAACCCGAACTACTCGTGTTGTGTTGGTATTTCTAGTGGTAAGCGAGCCAAAGAGCCACCCAACATATAAGTCGAAACGAACCATTACACTGGTGCCATGACCAGTCGGTTCGGGGGTGGTGCGCGGCCACATTGGCCGAAAGCCTCGGGAAAACCGAAGCGGATCCCCCCAGCCCTGGGCTAGAGGGATTCGAAGAGGATGATTTTACATCCCAGCACCTGTTGTTAGACTGGAAACCCAGTCAACAACAAGTGTATAATCCGGCGGGTGTCAGAACTGTTTTCTCGACACCTGGTCTGATGGACGGTGCCACAGGTGAGGGTATCGTAAACTTGTATCCGGGTACACCCCGAATGGGAGTACCGGATACGGGATTGTTCAAGGGAATAGTAAAACCCCCAACTCTAGACCTGAGTGATTGGTCCCAAGCTATAACTAGTAGACGCCAGCTGTGTCCTATTGTACCAGCAGGCTCGGCTAGCAACTTGGGTACGCCAGTGGCACAAAGCCCTGGAAAACGTACTGCTACCCTCCCAATAGCAATACCAGAAGGTGCAAACGAAGTACCCCCATTAATGACATCGTCGGACCATGAGAGCGATGATGTCAAAGCCATAAGGGACGGAATAGTCCCAAGCGTAAATGCGAAGAATAAGCCTAGTGGTGCCGAACCGAAAAGCTCGGAAAGGCATCACTTAGGCCGATCGCTAGATGAAGGCTTGTCTGACTCCATGTTTAACCCTGGAGGCAGTCGCAGGTCTATATACGGACGTCGGATGGGCCCTGTGTATAAAAATACCCCGGCCTATTTGAAAGCCAAAGAACAGGTAGAGTTACAAGCTAAGCGGCAACATGAACAATTCATGGCGGCCCAATTAAAAATAGAAGAGGAAACTAAGTCTCGGATCGGAAAATTACGTTCCGAGGAGCAGGAGGCGATTCTAAAAGAATCTGACCTAAAGTATCGTCTAACTTCGGCAACCCATCGTTTGGAAAGGAAGGAGAGAGACGAACTCGAGAAAGAGAAAAGATTGGCTGAGTTGGAACTCGAAGAAGCCAATAGACTTAGAGCAATCGAAAAGGCTAGAGCCGAAGAAGTTGCTAAGACCCGGGATGTAAACAGATTACAATCCGAGTTGCATGCTATGGAGGAGAAGCTGAAGAAACTTCAACTCCGAAAGGCGGAGACCGAGGCCAAATTAGTCTCGGAACAAGCCGAGATAAGGAGGGAGACCAACGAGTATCAAAGGTCTCAGAAAGAAAAAAGTGAAAAGTACCGCTTACTAAAGGATACTTTTAAGCGAGAGGCTTTAGCCGCTCAAGAAGAACGGAACCGAGCTGTGGCGGAAAACGAAAAGATCCGATCCGAAATCTTAGCAGAAAACGCACAGCTGAGGGAGGAACAGCGAAACCTGACCACAGATCTAGCTAACCTCACAATAAATAAGTCTGCCATGGAGAATTATTTACAAGAGCAGGAGCAAGCGAATGCCCCTCCGGCGAGTAAGGACACAAACCCGAACTCGACTTTCGTTAAACAGGGCGACCCCGTCTCCTGTTCTACGCCGAAGCATCCGCCGTATAATCCATTTGTCAATGATAATGCGATGCAGAATGTAGATCAAGGGGGAGTTTATATTAGAACCCAAGATAAACATGGCCGAACTAGTAGAGTCCGGATAAGTGAAGTACCCGTGGTCCACAATTTGGACCCGGACTATGTACCACGGGAAGCCTCTGACAGCAGTGCAGAGACTAGCGGATTCCACATACATGTAGATCCGAGTGACAATGTGGGGTTGGGAGCCGGTAATGACAGCAACCAACCCAGTCAGCCAAACGATGGCAGTCATCCGACAGTTAACCAGCCTTCTAGCGGAGGTTATCAAAGTACACAAAGAGGGGGCAGTACCCCGGGTCCCACAGGCTACAGTGGTACCTCGGGTCCTGGCCCTAACCAGGGTGGCGCGGGTTATACTAACCACAGTGTCCCACAGTGGACGTATACTCAGCCACCACCACCACCTCCACCGGGCAATACGAGCTTCGGTGGTATAGGGAGCAACCGAACCTTGAATGAAACAAAAGCGGTTGAATGGAGCAAACAGCAATGCACTAGATTGATGTATGCTCATAATTCTGCCCGAAGGGTAGCCGTTATTCCTAAAGAATATGACGGTACTCGACCGTGGAAAGAGTGGTTTGAAGACTTCATCGACGTGATGAACTGTAATGGGTGGACCCCATACGAGGCAAAGCCACATCTGGTAAGATGTCTGAAGGGCGGCCCGGGACGCATGGCTGTAGAGCAATGGCGAACCTGGTACGGCCTCGTTGGAAGTTTTGAGCAGTTGGTAGAATCTGCTAGTGGACTGTTATGCAACATGGTCAAGGAGGACCCGATGGTCCGTTTCAAGAAACGTACGCAGAAGCCCAACGAAGCTTTTCGAGCATACGGTATGGAGCTCCATGCCCTGCTAAGCAAAGCCAGACCCGGTACTGAAAACCAGGACTGGTATATGGACGATCTGATTACCCAATTCGTCAAGGGTCTGAGAGACCAAGATGAGCAGGTTGCTGCCAGGGATGCCTGGAAAGAAGGTGTAACACTTCACGACATATTTAATGGTATAGATATGGCCGTGAAGAAGCGAACAATGTTAGCTGGTGACATACCGAACGCCAGCCGCTCGGCTCCCCTGGTATCAGTGGTCCAGCAGTCTGAGGCGCAAGGCCCCTCAGATGATTTTGAATTGATTGAAATCGAACAGGAGGACGGAACCTTCTGTTCGGTCCAATTAAGGAAGAATACTTCGGGCAGGAAGTATATTCCTAGGAAATCTTTCAATAAGCCAAGGGACTCGAAACCACCACCCGAGGTCAAGAGTGACCCGAAGGCTAGTGAGAAGGCATCCAAACCTTTAGTAAGCGCCGATAAATCGAAGGGTCAGTCCCCGGACATGGCCAAACTTATGGAGGACATGTGTAAGAAAATTACAGATGCCATCCAAGCCAGTCGGCAGAGACCCCAAGTGGATCGCCGAACTGTAAAATGTTTTAGATGCCAACGCAAGGGACACTATTCGTCCGAATGTACCGCTCCTAAACCGGTAATGGCTGCCTTCTATGAACCCGAAGACGACGGCGAAGGAAGGGAGAACACTACGGATTCCACTGATGTGGAAAACTAGTGGGGGTTGTATCAGCGGCATCTGATACGACCCCATGGAAGAACGAATGCCAAAATGCTACCGGGGGTAACCCGGTGGAAGATTTCGAATCAATTACACCTGGAGGCCAGGTGGCCGGGGGTGCGCACCCCTGCACCTTGGCCGGGGCCGGGGACCCTAGTGTTTATATGTATGAGGGTGAGCGTATGGAGGCGAGTGGCCACACTAGGGGAGAGGAAGGATGGATCAAAGAGTTGATCCGAGTGTGTGGGACACGCCTTCCCCCAAGTCATCCGTGTCTGGAATTCCTGAGAGGACTCGGATTGAATCTTGGTGATTCGGGAGACTTTCACCAGTTTACCAGTAACCCCTCACCCTTAGGGGGGAGACGGTGGTATGTACCCATATCTGTGGAAGGCCGGGTAGGAGAATTCTTAGTGGATACTGGAGCTAGCCATTCCTGTGTGTCCAAAAGGTTCTTCGACTCGGTGGCCAGCAGCCATGAGAACCTCAAAACGGGGGTAAATGCTTGCACGGCCGACGGAAGCAGCATGCGTACATTTGGTAGGACGTTTATGCCTATCCGTATAGGAGGCAAAGAATTCGTTCTTTCGCCAACTATAGCAGAGGTTAGTGATGACGGAATCCTCGGATTGGACTTTGCAAGTTTATACGGGGCCGTCTTGGACCCGAGGGACGGTATGATGAGTATACGGAACCCGTATGACTTGCATGTCCAATGCGTATTGAGACAGGTGTCTTCGGTCGCATCAGTGATACATACGGTGAAGATCCCACCGGGTACCACTTGCGATGTCCTTTGTGGCGGGTCCATGGCTCAGAGGAATGAAACTGGAGTCTATGAACCCGATACGGTGTACTTGTCGAGCGTCGGGTTGGACTCAGTGGATACATTAGTGGCTAATGCAGCTTGGACTGTATTACCCATGACTAACCGAAGTGGTTCAGTGGTCTATCTGAGGCGAGGCGACTGTATTGGGAGGATGAGTTCGGTGGAACATGTCGCCAGCAAAATTCAATAAACCACTGAACCCTGTTAGTAAGCATCCTTTGGATGAAGAATTCCAAAAGCTGATTGATCAGTCCGATTTAGAAAATACGGAAGATAAGGATTGCCTGTCGAAACTCCTACAAAAGTACGAGAGTGCTTTTGGTAGGGAGGGAGGACCGGTGGGCAGATCCAATAAGGTGTTGCACACCATAGATGTGGGCAACGAGAAACCTTTTAAAATTCCGTATCGTAGACTTCCTCTAAAGAAGAAGTTAATTTGTGAAGAGGAAATACAAAAACAGTTAGACCTAGGGGTAATCGTGCCCAGCTCGAGTCCCTGGTCTAGTCCTGTTTGTATGACCACTAAGAAAGACGGTACAATCCGCTTTTGTGTCGACTATCGGAAATTGAACGGTATAACAAAGAAGAACTCGTATCCTTTACCAAGGATAGACGAGACTTTAGATAGCTTGGGCGGGAACCAATGGTTCTGTACCTTGGATCTACAGTCCGGGTATTGGCAAATACCGATGCACCCCGATGACAAGGAGAAGACAGCATTCTCCAGTCATATGGGGCTATTCGAGTATAATGTCTTACCCTTCGGATTGTGTAACGCCCCCGCTACATTCGAGGCTATGATGGAATCCTTACTGAGTGATCTTTTATGGAAGAAATGCCTGGTTTACTTGGACGATGTGGTCGTGTTTGGCAAGTCGTTCAAGCAATGCCTGGCGAATCTGCAATTGGTCCTCGACCGGATACTATCAAACGGTCTTAAACTTAAACCCAAGAAGTGTAATTTGTTTAAGAAAACCATTACATACTTGGGAAGGATCATTACTCCTAACGGAGTGAGTGCGGATCCGGAAAAATTGGAAGCCGTAGAGAATTGGGAAAGACCCACGAGTGCTAAGGAGGTGAGATCATTTTTAGGATTTTGTTCCTATTATCGTGATTTCATACCAAATTACTCTCGTGTGAGCTTCCCCATGCAGTGTCTAGCTCACTGGACTCCGGGTAGGGCACGGGACCCATTCCCATGGACCAGCGAGCAAGAAGAGTCTTTTAATAAAATAAAAGATTTATTTAGGAATACACCCGTTTTGAAATATCCCACTCCCGAGGGACATTTCATCTTAGACACCGATGCGAGCAATGATGCGATTGGGGCAGCTCTCTCTCAGGTCCAAGAGGGAGTCGAAGTGCCAATAGCATTTGCTAGCAACACGTTAAGCAAGACACAGCGAAATTATTGTACCACCAAGCGAGAACTCCTCGCTGTGGTGGTGTATACGAAGAAGTTCAAGCATTTCCTTTGGGGAAGTGACTTTACTTTAAGAACAGACCATTCGTCTCTTAGGTGGCTCCTTAACTTTAAGGACGCCGAGGGGATGATTGGACGTTGGTTAGCTCACCTATCCGAATTCGGGTTAGAGCATAAACAAATAGAGCACCGACCCGGTGCTAAACACATCAATGCGGATGCCTTGTCAAGACGGCCTATCCGAAGGTGCCTAAATGCCACATGTGAAGACTGCGGGGCCCACAATGCTGTGGTAGCCGGGTTGGTATTTAATTATACCACCCCCCGTATCCCCTGGGAGGAGGCTGTATGCAGCTATCTCGATTGGTCCCCGGAGACCATCAAGAAGTTTCAACAGTCAGACCCCACCACTGCGCGCATAATGGAATACCTACGGTCAGGTATTAAACCGGCAAGGCCTCTAGTTTCCCTGGAGGATAGGGAAACGAGGCGATTGCTAGCTCAATGGACCGAGCTAGAGATCCGAGACGGCATACTATGTAGGTGGAAGACAACTCCCACCAACGGTAGGCTGTTGCAAATAGTGATACCCGCCCCGATGAGGAGGGATATCATGTATTATTGCCATGGCCACCAAACGAGTGGCCATTTCGGTAAGAAGAGATCAATAGAGCGTCTACAAAGGCGTTACTACTGGCCCGGTATGAGAGGCGACCTGCTCCGGTGGATCGCCACTTGCCCGGATTGTTGTAAATACAAACCGGGACCCGGCCTGGGTAAGCAACCCTTATCCCAGGAATTGTTTGGTGTCAGATTCGCTCGAGTAGCGATAGACATCATCAGTGGGATTAAGACGACGCCGCGAGACAATACTTGTATGATGGTCGTAACCGACTATTATACTAAGTACACTCGGGTGTTCCCCCTTCCTAACCACAAAGCCGCCACGTGCGCGGAGGCATTTGTGAAAGGCTGGGTGCTGCATTTGGGTGTTCCCCTTATGATGCACAGCGACCAAGGAAGGGAGTTCGAGTCGGAGCTATGGCAGGAAATGTGTCATTACCTAGCCATTTGCAAGACCCGAACAAACCCATACCGACCACAGTCGGATGGGCAGGTAGAGCGTTTCAACAGAACCCTCATACAAGTGCTAAAGCCCCTGGTCAATACCCACCAGGACGACTGGGATGAACAGTGTGAGTTTGTGGTACATGCCTACAACAATACTGTCCATTCATCCACTAATTGCACTCCCAACCTGCTAGTGTTCGGCGAGGACATCATAATGCCCGCCGACTTAGTGTATGGAGTGGTTGGTATAGACCCGGAGGCGCCCTGCACTGTGTTGTTTGTGGAGTCATTAAGGGACAGGTTCAAACAGGCATACGAGGCCGTTCGTAAAGAACTGCTGAAGAGTGCAAAGTGGCAGAAGGTGGGTTATGACACCAATGCTAAACGAATTCGTTTTAACGTAGGGGACAAAGTCCTAAGGTATTATGAGCCGCTGGAGAAGCTGAAGCTCGTAACGCCTTGGGAAGGTCCGTTTAAAATAATTCGTATCATCTCCGAATCTACGGTGATGATGGAGGACTGCCTAACTGGTAGGAAATGGAAGACAAATGTCGGAAAACTTCGGCCCTGGAAGGGACGCGAAGAGTTCGGCTACAAACCACCTGTCTCTGTCCCTAGCGGACCGAGTGTGGTAGTACCGATGAAACGCCCTAGAGGCCGGCCGAGAAAGACGCCGGGAGACGAGGGTATGGTGAAAAAGAAGACGAAGGCCAGGAAACGACCTAATCGTAAGAAAAGGAAAAATGTCTCGCTGAGTGAAGGCATTATGTATGGGAAGGTGCCCGCTGTGGCCAGGCGGAATCCAGAGAGGGCCGTACGTAAAGCCGGGAAGAATAAGAGGCTAACCGAAGGCGTTAGACGCAGTCCCCGGTTGAGGTCTGCCGTAACCTAACTCAGTACACAACGAGCTGCTGCATGTTGTCCGCCATAGGCGGGTAACATACGTCCACGGCTGGAGATGCCGAACGTGCCCTCCCCGGGGAGCTGTATCCCGTGAGCGGCGGTCTGATTAACCGGTACATTCGCTTTGAAGCGTTGTATACACCGCCAAACTCCAGCAGATAGCACTCGGGTGGTAGGCCACGTCCCGCATGTCGAGCCGAATGTTAGTTCGGATCTAGTTCCCTAGGTGGCGCCGCGGGTGCGGCGGGAAACGTTGGAACTAGGTCACCGGATAGCCACGGCGGGATCTCGCGAGACGAGATACGTGACGTCACACTGGTCATAACTAGAGCGGACTCGTGGTGGTTAGACGCCACCCGTTTTTGCTCTAGTTGTTGTCGACGGTTTACAGGCCCCTAGCTGTCGGTTAGCTTGTCTAACACCACCCTTTTGTTGGACGAATCCTTCGGGAGGAGTCCAACACAGACGCCAAACCATTTGGAAGTCGCCCTCAGTGCCATGGCACAGGGGACGATTGACGCCGCGCGTCAAACGGCCAACGTTCTGTTGGAGGCAGGCGAGGACCCGAAGGTCCCGTTTCGGGTCGAGGAATCTATGGATTCTTCGACAGAGGAGGCCGCCCGGACGCTCTCGGCTATGGCCGAGGCCATCGACCGGGAGAAGATGCCACCTCCACCACCACCACGCCCGGAGCGCTCGTCTGCAGCAGCTGCTTCGGGTAGCAATGTGGATGTCCTGGACATTCCAATGTATCCTCCGGGATTCAAGACTCGGATCGAACGTATGGCACACGTCGATCGCGAGGCCGGTGTCGTGTACACCTCCTGGGGGACCTACATCCCCATGCACGCCTCCATGTTCGGATGTGGACCAATGGCGGTGGAGCAGGGTGTGCCCGAGCCCATACCAGATGATTTCAAGACTCTGGTAATGGACTCGTGCAGTGACGAGCTGGCTGACAACATGCCAGTTTCTTGGCTCCGCAACTACCTGAAGTTAGCGGAGAACATGGCGGTGAACGAGAGCCTGGCCCGAGCCGTCTTGATCTCTGAGGGCATCACCCGAAAGGCCTCAGAGTTAAGGGAGTCCGAATCCGACATGGATACAGACTCCACGGTAACCTTGTCGTCGGTGGAAACCGACCGGGTCAAGCGATTGACCCGTAAACCTGCACCTAAGGGTCCTCTCACTGAGAGCGACCTGGAGGCTGAGGATGTCCGCATCGCCATCGAGAGGTCCACGACCGAGACGGACCCAGCTGCCGACATCCCGGAGGCACCTGGCGAGATCTCGGAAGAGGACATCTCGCGCCAGCAGGCTGCTGTGGAGGCAAAGCGAGCCGAGCTTGCCAAGCAGCAGAAGGAGCTCACCGCAGCTCGCCGGGCCCATCGCAGACAGCAGGCCCAACAGAAAGCTAAGGTCTCTTCCGACTCTGACTCCCCGGTCAGCGGAAGGAGGAGCCCTCGTACTGAGGACAGGAATCGACGAGAGTCGGATTCCAGCCCTGAGATGCCGGCGCAGCCCACCAAGGTTCAGCGCCGGAAGAAGAAGAACGGAGCGAAAGCGTCTCCCGCAGAACCCACACCCCCCACCAAGCCGAGGGGTAAGGGTCAGCCGAAGACGCCCGCCTCCGCCACCACAACTACCACGACTACAACCACCACAGTAGCCACCTCGGCTGCAGCTTCCACTGCCAGCACCAGCGGAAAAGGCGCCAAATCCTCTGCCAAAGCTTCGGCTGGTACTACCACCACCAGCCGAGCAAGCCGTAGGGGAGCTGGTATCTACACAGACAGTGAGGATAGCAACAGCGATCCAGAACTGCCCGAGTCGGCCAAATCTGATTTGGAGTCCGTGACAACGTGGGAAGAGATGACCACGGATGTCCCGAAGGACGACAATCAGAAATGGATGTGGAAGAATGCAGCCGAAGGGTTCAAAGAACGGACTCCTCGCTGCTTCGCGGACTGTGCCTACGACACGGTCCATTACATGTGTCCCGGCGCCGTCAATAAGGACGGTGACAGCGATGACGAGGAGTGGATGAAATCCAGCCCCTCGGATACGCCTGTAGGTAAATTCTACCTCATTTGGATTGACCAGCTGAAATCCAAATTGGGGTCGATTTACAGCTATGAGGCCCGGACGAAAGTTCAGTGGGCAATGACCCAATGGGGACCAACCGGCAGCCGCCGACGGTGCCCATTCGAGTCATGCCAGCTGGCTCTCACGGGTGAGAAGACGTTCGAGACGAAGCCTCGCTTCGCTCGCCACATCGTCGAGCATCACATGCACCACAAGCCTGTGATGATGTGTGTGCTTGGGGACCGCCCGAGCAAACATTGTGATGGGTCGTTCAGCACTCACCGGCGCCGAGACATGGCTCTGCACTTGCAGAAAGCCCATGGCATCGGCCTGGAGAAGACCAGAAAACGAGCCATCAAGTGCTTCAACGAGCTCCTAGCCAACTGGGCCTCGTTGAGCGTTAAAGACGTCAAGGAGCAGGCATTCGAGACCGGATTTTGCTCATGGAAGAGCGGCAACTTGTTGGCCTTCTTCCAAATCAACTTCTCTTCCACGAAGTTCGGGATGCCCAGCGAGGTGCACCTGAAAGTAAAAAAGTGGAGAGGAGATGATAAGCGAGAGAAGGCCAAAGCCCGCTCTAAGGGTCCCGGCGGAGGCACAACAACAGCTACCGGTGCTTCCAAGAGGACCCGAGCAGACCGGTCCGTGAGCCCTTTGGGTGGCAAGGACCAGCCAAGACCAGCTAACCCAGCTGATCGTCGCGAGTCGGGACAACAAGTCTCGGCTCTAGATATGCCTAGCAACCGGGCCCAAAGGTCGGGTAGCCAGGCAGTCACAACGGCGACTCCAGCCACCACCACCTCTACACCTGCACCCGCGGAACAACGCCCGGGCGAAGCCGCTGGCAGCCATGATGGTGGGGGCGAACTCTTCGCTCCCCCATCTGGGTATTCTTCTTGGTGGGCCGGAGAAGGATCTTCCGGCAAGCGCCCCACGTACAGTGAGTACGCGGCGAAGTTCCCCGCTATGGGACCAGCCGGACCCGAGTCGCAGGTCCTTACCTCCTTGGGCCGGACGAAACCCCGTGGTAGAGGCCGTGGTGGGCTGGAGTCCACCCGAGCTTCCCCGGGCGGTGGTCGAGGCCGGGGCGGTCTTACGGTTGAGGGCCCGTCTGCTCCTCCAGCAGGTACCCCACCTGCTCCAGTGGAAGCCACCGCGCCTCCACCAGTCATTGCTCCACCAACGGGCCCTCGGGTACCCCTGATGGAGTTAATTTCGGATACGCTGTCAGGTCTTCAGGATCCGAACACGTTTGTTGACCACAGAGATGTCCAAACGGTTCACATCCAGAATGAGCTGATGGCGGAGTGGCAGGCATTGCACCGCCAGAAGTCAGTCGACTACTGGCGGGCGATGACTGAAGCCACCCTCAATCTGGTATACGAAATCCAGAAGAGGGAGGAAGACAAGATCAGGCAGCTGGAGAAGGACAGAGTCCAGGAGGCTCTCGAATCCTGCCGGCGTCAGCAAAAGGAAGCCGAGAAGCTTAAGGAGTTTCACCAAGCTGAAAACGCCAGATACATCCATAGGTTTAAGGAGGCTGACCTCAAGTTTTTCCTGGCATTCGGGAAACATCTGGAGGAGTGGGACGGCTTACCGTCGTCCCTTATCTTCGTGCCAGATACACCCCCGGATGCCCCGCCAGCCCCGGCTGCTTCACCGGTTCTGGCCACTCCACCGGTCCCGGCTGCTCCGCCAGTTCCGGCAGCTCTTCTGCTTCGACCCCCTACCGTCACCCGGACTGTTACATCTGCCACGGTCGCTTCACCAGCATCCGAGGCAATGGACAGTCCATCCGCGGTGATGAGGGCGTTGAGCTTGGAGGGCGATACGCCCAGCGAGGCTTCCGCGGCGCTCTCTACGAGCAGCTGTAGCAGCTCGGCTCCATCTGCCACAATGGAGTCGGCTGAGAAGATGGACACGGATCCGGAAGATCTTTAAGTGTCCATCTGACGGTGTCTCTTTTGTACCCGAGGGTAAAAGCATTTAATATGCCAGAGGCACTGTACCTTACGCTGGACTTCTGATATCTGGGACGTAACCTGCAACGAAGATGGACGCTAAACCCGACACACCAAAAGGGATTACCACACCTACCCGGGGCTCCATCTTCCCATCTTCATCAGGGCACATCACAACAGCAACGTGGCTTGCCACCACACATATGTCGCCGGATGGAGCTGCAGAAACCAGTCGTTCCAGATTCGCCGGAAGTCCGGTATATTGTAAGGGTGATCCTGCTACCCTGGTAGGACACCTCTATTCTTCAGTATTATTATTTTTGTAAAAATATATTTTTATATCAAATATATATTTTTGTAACTAAAACAAACAAATTTTTCTCTCGGGTTATCTACCCCACCTCGGGTCGGTTGGTTAATACTGTAAAATTTTATTCACATCGCCTGATTACTCGTCTACGACTTTTTAATGCGTCTTGTTCATAATAATAACACTATTGTAACACTGTTACTACACATCACCATAGGTCGATGGTGCATAAGGCGCCACTTCCTATTTGTTATTATTAATTACCAATACTTCGGGTTATATGCGACGATGCCTCATTATGTACATACTATTTATAATGCCCCTAAATGTTCTATATGCTATACGAACTGTATATATAGACTTACCTATTTGTGTATAATATTATTGTATAAAGTTAACAATAGGTATTTATTAATTACACCCAACCCTAGGTATAGTCTAGTGGGGGTGGTGTAGGGGCCAGTATCGTCGTATATATATTAGTGCCGTTCATCAGAGAGACGTGTTCGTGTGGTGCCTGTTCCTTCTATGCCAGCTAGGTGTCGCTTTGTGATACCCCGTTGGTACAAGAGGGGGCGGCACCATGCCTCGCGTCCAGCTCCTACTAAGGAGCCGGACGAGCGGCAGAAGGTGACTGGATCTGGTCCAGTCAAGACGCGCAGCCTAACTTGTAGACCAGAGCGAAATAAAGTCCTACCCGAGAGGTAGGGGTTTCTGGGGCTTTGCCCAACCCGAACTACTCGTGTTGTGTTGGTATTTCTAGTCGTAAGCGAGCCAAAGAGCCACCCAACATATAAGTCGAAACGAACCATTACAGAAAGATCTTGACTGTGTGATCGCATTGGGACCATTTGTACCAATGAGCCGTTATTATTAGGGGACTGGTGAATCTTCATAATATTATGGAAAATAAAGGTTGAGAGACATGTAATGCCATCACTTTTGGGGGTCTATGGTGAGGGGGGGGGGTGTCTGCAATAGCAAGATTCTCAATAGAGGATGTCTAATGTTCACAGAACCATTTATGAATATATGAGAGGTCATGTTTAACCATCTTAAGCTTAACTTTGCAGGGGATTTTGATTATGATTTCAGTGTCATTCTATCATCAAAACAACAGCTCCCTTTTTTAAAATGAAAAAATAATCATTTCATAAGGAATAGATCTAATATGATTTTACTAAAGAATAAAGAGATAAAAGCTATCCTCGAGGTACCTGAGCAAGCTACTGTCTTATATTAAAATTTAGAACGGTTGGTTGTCATTGTGATCAAAGATACTTTGATGTTTCACTATTTATATTCAAGAAATGTGCACTCCCAATCTGTTAGAACATGTAATCTGAACCATACCTTATAATAATAGTCACACAATATGTATATATCCAAAATCAAGGCAGTCTAGGGCGAATTAAACAGAAATTGGCATATAATCCTGGGCACAAAAAGGTTAAAGTGGTGCTGCATGTTACTGTTAGACATTGAGGATCATGTAGCACATTTATTGTTGCTTGACGTTATGTGATTTTACTTGATATTTGTTTGTGTACAATGTGTGATGTTTTAATTATGTATAGGTATTAGGCATAGCCACATTTTTCATATGTGAAGGCTCTTTTTTGTGTGAGTAACTAGTGCACTACGGTCATATTTATTTCTCAAAGTAAGTATGTAAAATGTGTTGGGTTATTCAGTTAAAAAATTTGCATCTACGGGGTAAGATAAGAAATTTCTTAGAAGAGTACATAATGCCTAACAAAATGTTGGAAAGGTATGGGAATAGCATTACCAGAAGGGGGCAAATGTCCATTGGAGGGTCTTACTATGGATTTTCACGAATTAGATATTCTGCTTGCGGCCACATGGCGAGGTAACCATTATAAAGATGAAGTCAAGAGCTTTTCAGAAATGCAAACATTATTTTGCTATGATAATGGGAAACCTTGCGGGATTTCAGCTGAATTTACCATGTCCAAATGGCAATCCAAGAAATTGCTATGTATTCTTTAGTAAAAGGAAATTCTCAGAAATTTCCTCGTTATGTATCAGAAAACCACTATTTTCTAACAGTTGTCTTCATTTTACATTGGTTTCAGCATAATTTTCGTAAATTACAGATCCAAATACCCCAAAATGGCAATTTTGGGGTATTTGAAGGTTTGAATGGTCTCTCAGCTCACATGCTATAGCACTGGGGTATTATGGCACAAAAGTGGACTGGGGTAGGTGATCCCTCATAAAGACATGTGGCAAGACTTATGTACATCATTGAGCACTAAGGAGGACACACAAAGTACAAACTGTGGTGATGGATTGTACACAAAAGGGTAGAGTGGCTGGACAATTTTTGTTGGGGGGAGGGGGGGGGGCGGGAGAGGAAGGGGGGAGCATGTCTGGTCTTTAGAAAACCCTATCATATATATTTATATTATATTGTGTCTGTTTTGGCCTGTTTGTCAGGTAGAGCAATCAGTGTGCACTATTGTATCACATTAAATTATATATTGCGTTTAATGAAAGGGTGTGTCTTATTGAAGTTATGTAATACACTTATGTGGTAAAGCTTCATTTTTTTTCTTGATCTTTGACAGACATAACATAAAAGTGTTTTTTCTCTATTTAAAGTGTTATTGTCATGTTTTCTTTAACTTTTATGGGTCCTTTTATGATATACGCTAACAGGCAATTACACAATCATGGTTATTAAGTAAAAGCACAAACTCCAATAGCAATAACTTTCATCTTCAGTGCCATATACTTCAACGGATCCCAGAATTTAATAAATATAAAGGGCCTTTTAATTGTATTAAAAATTTAGGTGTTCAGCCCCACTCAGTACCCAACCCTCACTCTGCATATGCACCAGAAACACATCAGTGGGCCACGAGCCTAACTCAATACTATTACCTACAATTCTTCAGAAACACTCACTACATGTCACTGTCAATGGACTTTTCTGGGTATTATTAATATTTTTCACATTTACTAGTTTCTTCACCATATAAAGCCTAAGCTCTGCTCACGATCCACACTCAACAACCTCCTGTATTCCCCAACAGGAACCAGTATCCATAAGTTATCACAAACCCACTTCCTCCATTAGACTCTGTGACATAAGGAACAAGGATGTAATAACATTCCAACCTTATCTACATCAGCACAGTTCCACTGGAGGAAGTGCAATCCACCTGTGGTGCCATATTTGGAATGAGAGGATATTTCACAATCTCCTCTCAATTCTCATTAACATAATCTACCCACAGGTGGCACTCTCTCTTTATGACATGTGTCACTGTTCTATTGAGCCACATGTACAGAACATTTCGCAACACTGTGAGCTGCTCAAGCCCTTAGTATAAAAGGCAGCTTGAGCAGCTCCCAATCAATCTATTCTAAGCTCATCTCTCCCAACTTACACCTTACACCTATACCTAGAACCTACGACAGGTTGAGCTATAGGATCGGAGGCAGAGCTTGGATATTGGCGAGTGTTATCATTGTTACCACCTTTATGAAACACTCATGTCAGCTATGCAATAAAAGGATCAAATGAACTTCTCTGGATTCCGTGTACATTCACTTCACCACTTGTAACCATCCGTTGACACGATGGTGGAGAACCCTCCAAGAATATCCCACTACCAACCTCTCATTAAACATGAGCAATAGTGAGACATCACCCAAGGAGCCAGCTTCAGAACAACGCACCTTTACATCACCTGGGCTAGACGCGCCCACCCACCCCACAAGTGATCACATCACCTCCAGAGGCAAACTTCATCACCTGATGCCTTCAAAATGACCCAGCTATACCTACCTGCCACACCAAAGGACACCCCCCCCTGGTAGAAGCTATACAGCGCCACAATCTGACGCCGACAGCAACAGCCCCAGGAGCAGCCGCAATGATTAGGATTCAGGAAACGGAACTACAGCACCTATAGTCCCCGCCCCCCACCCTAAATGACCCGACCATATGACCGCCCACCACTACTCCTGTTCCTACGACTGAAGCAGAAGTTAACTCAATTGACTTTCACACCTCCAGAACTCTTGCACTGACGATGAAAAGCACAAATATGAGGACTACAGCCAGAACCCTCAACTCTGAAGCCTAAAAGCAAGTCTGGTCAATATGGACAGCAAGGTAAGGCCATTTTCGTTGATACAGATTTGACTAAGGGTGCAGTATCTGTTAACATGGACAGCCAATTGTATAGAGCTCTCGTTGATTCTGGCGCCTCCTTGCCTTTTATTAGCCAAAATGGCTGATAGAATAGCAAGCACATATTTTAGAATATGTTAGAACCTCAGACTCATAGTGTTACTGGCTGATAAGACCCCCTTTTTCCTCCAAAAGGGTCCTACAATGTCTATATTCAGAAAATAGACCCCCCGACCCCCACCCCAACCCTACACCCCAATCTGCTTTTCTAACAAACCCACCCATGGTAACCTTCTTACCACCCTTGAAACAGACATACACAACACCACCCAGACACTATAGGCATATTTTCGTGTAATAGATGTTTCCTCTCCATTTCCCATACTTTTTTTCAATGGAGAGTATTCATTAGAACCACCAAATTCACCTTTTTTTTATGTTTTATTTTTCCACAAATTCCAATTGTCATACCAACACATCAAACCTTAATACCACAACTAAGTGGGTGACATTGCCAAAAATTTTATTTAATTTTCTGAAGGCTCAGGCAGCCGTAAACTGGATGATCTGGTTGGCACGCCACATAAATTACCCACGGTCACAGCGTACGCTCGGTTTGTGTCCCATTAAATTGGGGCATGCATGTGCCGGTTTGTTACAAGCTCAGGGCTCCTCTATACCCTAAGGTATTACCAAATGACGGCCTACTGTAGGAGAGCAGCTCTCTTGCATCCTGATCAGTGTTTATACCTCTGTTTGCCATTGGTACTGGAATGTTTGGTGAGACACTTAATCTAATAATTCAGCACGGTTCCCTGCTGTGTTAACACAACAGGAACAAGTGCACCCCTGGTAAGCTGACTAATCTCAGCGCCACAGCCATTACCCCCCTAACTTTACTACAATATTCAGATCATCCTATGATCAACCATACCTTGGCCAGGGTGCCCCCTTAAATTGCATATCACAGTACGGTTATATGCAAACCAACCAATAGCTAGGCCTTGCGCCATATATGGGTGAGACATACCTCATCGGGAGGCATGTAATGAGGAATTAGCCAACCTCATGAAGTGCTTATAAGCCTCACACCACCCCCCATCTTAACCACTTCCCAAACAATATACCAAACTTACCAAACCCAGTCACCACATGGAGCAAGTATCCGGAGACCACAGGGCCAAATGCCGAGGCTGCCATGCAACCAGCCCAGGTAGGTTTTGTCTTATGTGTCCATTAGTAGCGTCATCAATCGTTCTAGCATGACAATGATGGATTATGCCATCATGTTACCCAGATACCCATTACATGCCAATGGTAGTGTGCGCCCAGAGTGCTTTGTAAAATGTGATAGTTGAATTTGCAGTCCACTTCATGCCTTTCTACGATGGCCTGACCACTTTAGATCTTACATATCAACCTTTTGGCAACACCCCTCCCACCCCACACACAACCCATCCTACCTCAGATTACCCATTTATTTAATACTGATTTTTAAGCCTTAAGGCACCAAAGTCATATGGACTCAACCCAGGGTGGACCATCCATAGCCTTCTAGGCCCACATGGCAATAGGAGCAAGGCCATGGATCTGTTTGGTCACAGCTATCAATCTAAAAAGTTTGAATTTGCTCATTTTTATCAAGCCAAGCACCCCCACCACTGTATTGAACCATCTTAGCTCACTAATCACTAAAACCTCTTACAAAAAAGTCAGGGTAAAAACACATCAATTACTAGCCATAGATTAACCTAACGAACTAGTCTATTTAGAAATTATGCCTATGAGTGTCCTATCAACAACACACCCCAAAACACACTGCACCTTACACCCCACCTTTTTCTCTCACACAAAACCAAGCCCCCCCTCTACTCAACCACCCTAGCCCTATTCCCCCCAAATACAAATTCGTATGGATCACTATTGCAGTAGAGTACATGTGCACTGGCAAAATCAAAACAAACTATTTTGTCAGTATACCCGTTACCATAACAATGGGGGAAACACCTACTCTATTTATACAACAGGCGTCCCCACGCTGTGATAGTGAATGCTCGGCGAGTCTAGCCACGGCATCGTCCCCCGATCCAGGAGATCATACCAGATAGAAAGCTCGGGCCCAAACGGCGGCGAAGCAAATCAAGCCCACTAAGTTGGCTCCGCTGAACCCCAAGAAGCCCAGCACCCCAACTATCTATATATGTTTAAACTCAACCTGGCTGAGAGGGCCCCATACATAGTCAATGGTAGGTAAAACTTCGACTCACCATTCCAACATGGCCGGCTTCAGTTCATGATGGAAACCACCGTCCCACCTAATTAACTACCGGCCACCCCCACAATCATATAACTTAGGACCGTCCCGAGGTTATACCCAAATGTCACCAGCATTTGGAAGATACCATCACACTTATGTGGGGATGGCAGGTACCCCTCACACACACGCCGCAAAGACGCTTATGTGGGAATCGCCCCCCATCCAGCTCACCCGTTAGACCCCCGCCCCCCCCCCCCACATTGTGCCCCTCGGTTCCGCAAGACGCCCAAAACACATCCATACACAGCTATCACCAAACATAATAAGCTAAACAACATCATAGCCACAGCCAAGTCTAACTAACACAGTAGATCGGCCTACACTTATGTTCATCAGTATTGGCACCGGCTGCAGCGTCTGGTCCGACAACTTTTGCGCCACACGCGGCAGCCCGGCGCAATCTTGGTTTTGTTTTAATTACCGAAACTGACGGACGTCACGGCCGTCATTATGACTACCATCGGTCATGTGACACCCGCACATGGCATCTCTACCACAACAACAACATTAGCACATGTTCAAACTTTAACTTGCTCAGATCGAACTTACCTCAGTACCCATTGGGCATCCCGCCCGGAGGGACAATTACCCCCTGGATCTGCGTGATGCTGAAATACAATCCAAGAAGCGGATTAGACCAAAATGCCCCATGTCTCGACCCTCAAAATTATCAAAAATTCAAGTATCACCCTTTTGTAAATCAAAATATACTTACAACCCGCCCGTCATGGTAATAACTATGTGCAGCACTGTGCCGTTAGGCAAAACAACGTCCACTTCGTACACTTCCATAACGGTGATTATGTAACATTTAACATCACAGACGGACGAGTGCCTTTTTATAGCACCCCATTTCGACCCAAAAATAAATTTCCCTTCAATCAACATCAACATAATTCCTTTTCAAGATACTTGAGACAGATAGGAGTCGACCTGAGCAGGTCATACCTGTATTAATCCCCATAACTTATCTGATTTTTTGCCATTATGCTGCAGCGCCAGCTCGCTACTACCACCTGGTGGAATTTAGATAAACTAACCATAGCATCCCTGGATACAGGACCCGCGCTAAGCCAAAATAAATCAATTGAGCTCTGTATTTAGGTTGTATACGTCGACAAAATTATATTGACCTCACTTCCCTTTTCTGTATTGACCGTGGCCTGTCTGCAACCCATAACAGACAAACTATAGGTCGATGAATTGTCTCCTGTTCCTGTCTTTTCCTCAACAGGCCTACCACCAACACAGCATCGGTTCCTTCAGTACCAGAGGCCAAACCCAAGGAGAAAGGACCAGTACCATCAAGTCCAGACACAACCAACACCGAAACAACATGGCAACTTATAACCCAATAGCCTCCTAGCCACAGAACATTTCAGGCAACAAATGACAATATCACCATAAGGAACATCAGAACCTACCTCCCAGCAGTATATACCCAAATTGACACTTCAGGAGACACAAATAGAGACTTTTCAAAACCAATTGTTGTATAACCATGTTTTAAACCCAAATCACTGAGACACAATTGTGACATTAACTTAAGATTTTTGATGGATTTTATGAGAGACAGAACAAATAGCCTTCTGGCTTGCCTCTCTAGGTGCTATAAAATTCATCACCTTCACCACTGTTTTTCAAGCTCACCTATGACATGTATTTATGAGTTTTAGTCAAATTAGTTATTTATAGCAATAAGTTGTATATATCCCACCTTTGTATATTTTCGTGAAAATTACCATGTTCTAGTCAACAGTAACACTGAACACCACCTTGACTTATACCTTATACCCGACTGTGTAGCCAACCCTACACAACTTCAGTTGTAAGCCTTGGTAGCCTGGAGCCAAAAACTTAATACCCTTGTGTTGGCTATTGACCCCACGGTACCAAGAATCACCAAACTTGGTTAATTTTCATCTGGATATATCTCATTGCATATTAATATATTAAACCAAACATGTTATCAAACCAGGAAAATTTTCATTTTCCCACATTAACAAACCGGTACATATATATTTTAACCATTGTACATATCCCTGCATTTAAAACCTGTATATATACATTAACCCTTTTGTGCCAAGAACAATTTTGAGAAAGCTAGTTTCTTGACCATAGTGTGCAGAGTATGGTCTTCATCCATGTTATATTGAAAATAAATTACCCATTTGCATAGGGGTGAAAGGTGTATTCCAAAGGCTTCTAGAAAATGTGATATGAAACATATATCAGAATGATTTATGAAATTACAGAGAATACTTTATTATGAAGGGGCTGAATAGAGCCAAATTGGATATAAATGCCCACAATACCATTTTTGCCAATTTTGATAGGAAATTGGTTATTCTTAAATTATAAAGCATCAATCTGCCATTCTAAATAAGGGTATTCTGATGATAATCAAAAATTATCAATAGCATAATTGTAATCCTTGGAAAAAGTTATAAAAATAAGATTTTATGGCTATTTTTTCAATTTTTATCATTATTTTTGTGATATTTCTGATTTTTTTCTGTAATTAATTTAACCCCATGGCTAGAGCGCGCACTTTCCATGCATTTAAAGCTATATTTAATTCATTATTTATATATATGCAATAGTGCCTACTAATAATTACATACTTATTGTACCATAACAAATTTGGTATCGTTTGAAAGCCCTTGATATATCAAGTCTTCTGGTGTTGAAATCATCTTAATCTGATAAATATTAAACCCATGGTGGTCTGTTGAACATAGATACATGGGTGAGAGCGCACTTTTGCTATTCTGGGCACATAAGGGTTAAGTCACTTGATCCACACAAAAACTTTATTTTTGTAATTCCATAAAAGTATTATATTTTTATGCGGCATATGATGACAAACTCATCAGGTTTTCACAAAAACCCTGTATTTGTATTATAATACCCATAATTGTCAATGGACCTGGCAAAGCCTTACTTTTCTACATATTTTTCTCCCTTTACACTCGTGCAGAGACGAGTAGGAATGTGGGGATTTGTCAATGGACCATTCTGGGTATTATTAATATTTTTCACATTTACTAGTTTCTTCGCCATATAAAGCCTAAGCTCTGCTCACGATCCACACTCAACAACCTCCTGTATTCCCCAACAGTAACCAGGATCCATAAGTTATCACAAACCCACTTCCTCCATTAGACTCTGAGAAATAAGGAACAAGGATGTAATAACATTCCAACCTTATCTACATCCGCACAGTTCCACTGGAGGAAGTGCGATCCACCTCTGGTGCCATATTTGGAATGAGAGGATATTTCACAATCTCCTCTCAATTCTCATTAACATAATCTACCCACAGGTGGCACTCTCTCTTCATGACATGTGTCACTATTCTATTGAGCCACATGTACAGAACATTTCGTTTAAAGGACCACCCAAATTGTGGCTTAGGGCTATAAGGAGGTTTTTTTGGGCAAAGAATATAAGAAACTAGCCAAGGGTAAGGTTGTGCGCCTTTGCATTTGTGAATGGTCTCTCAGCTCACATGCTATTGCACTGGGGTAGTATGGCACAAAAGTGGACTGGGGTAGGTGATCCCTCATAAAGACATGTGGCAAGACTTATGTACATCATTGAGCACAAAGGAGGACACACAAAGTACAAGCTGTGGGGATGGATCGTACACAAAAGGGTAGAGTGGCTGAACAATTTTTGTTGGGGGGAGGGGGGGGGGGCGGGAGAGGAAGGGGGGAGCATGTCTGGTCTTTAAAAAACCCTATCATATATGTTTATATTATATTGTGTCTGTTGTGGCCTGTTTGTCAGGTAGAGCAATCAGTGTGCACTATTGTATCACATTAAATTATATATTGCGTTTAATGAAAGGGTGTGTCGTTATTGTAGTTATGTAATACACTTATGTGGTAAAGCTTCATTTTTTTTCTTGATCTTTGACAGACATAAAATAAAAGTGTTTTTTCTCTATTTAAAGTGTTATTGTCATGTTTTCTTTAACTTTTATGGGTCCTTTTATGATATACGCTAACAGGCAATTACACAATCATGGTTATTAAGTAAAAGCACAAACTCCAATAGCAATAACTTTCATCTTCAGTGCCATATACTTCAACGGATCCCAGAATTTAATAAATATAAAGGGCCTTTTAATTGTATTAAAAATTCAGGTGTTCAGCCCCACTCAGTACCCAACCCTCACTCTGCATATGCACCAGAAACACATCAGTGGGCCACGAGCCTAACTCAATACTATTACCTACAATTCTTCAGAAACACTCCCTACATGTCACTGTCAATGGACCATTCTGGGTATTATTAACCTTTACGTGCCCAGAATTATTTGATGATTTTCCATTTATTTCACATGAACATTACCCCAGTGATAAAGTACATATATAATTCTTAACAGGTATTTGATATGGAATTATGCACTTGGTTCTTTTTTTACTTAAACGTCAGTTAAGAGAGAAATTTCTGACTGAGTGTGGTTACCATAGCAACAGAAGTGTTCCTTTTGTTGTTATTCACTAGTATGCATAACTATACTCAACTGGTTCTGCCTGTGTGTACTACCTGGGTGCAAAATGTCTTGGTCACAGTTCATGACATCATTGACATGGATATGAACAATTCCTATGAATAAATTAGTTGTAAGGTTAGCAAGTCTATCAAAGGTGTGGCAAAAGGGGACAAACGATCCAGCATCACCTTGCTATCATGCTAGATCCTATCTCCTTGGCCGATTCCCTTCCAAGGAGTCACATGTATGACAACTAATTTTCAGGTTTTGACTCACTGTGTCTGAGGTAATGGCGATTCAGTCAAATGGATGGTCTCATTGGAATGTGGGGGTCATGGCCGTTTTAATGAGGGTATAACTTTGCAGATTGGACCAGTAGATGTTCCTGGATGAAAATTTACTTCAATGTGCATGTATTTAAGCCCAAAACCGCGCATTTAAGCGCGCTTGGGCACCTAAGGGTTAATATTTTTCACATTTACTAGTTTCTTCGCCATATTAAGCCTAAGCTCTGCTCACGATCCACACTCAACAACCTCCTGTATTCCCCAACAGGAACCAGGATCCATAAGTTATCACAAACCCACTTCCTCCATTAGACTCTGTGACATAAGGAACAAGGATGTCCTTCACCCACCCGCAGACTACCATGCCCCCAAAGTCTAAGAGTGCCTCCGTCACAACTGAAAGTGCATCCAAGAGAAAGGGCAGACCAACCAACTTCAAAAGACTCTCTAAGCTACTAAAAACTCCAGGTGAGAAGGCCGGTGAGAAGATGATTGTTAAGACGCCCTTTAAAACTAGGAGTAGGAGTCAGGCTGCCAGTGAAGCTCTAGACCTCTCGGACAATGATGCTAGTGATGGGGAAGATGGTTCCCCTCCTGCCAAAGTAAATAAAGTGAGTATATGTGACCCAACAAGGGAGAACACCCCTCTGCAGGGGATTTTTAACTACCCATTTGGTCACCAGGGGTCAATGGAGGAGAAAATTACTCAAAAAATACATAAAGCTAATTTTTGATGCAGAATTCAATGGTTTCATTTAGAATGCAACATTTTCGATAGAAATGACCCATATTTGGATGGTAAAATATGTTTCATTCTATCATCCTATATGCCTGTTCCTGGTTGCCATGGCAACCATTCAATAATCAAAATTTGTAGATTTTTGTGTCAATTTTTGGGAATTCTCACCAAAAATCAAAAAAAACAGAAATGGAAAATTCCTTCTAGATCAAAACTTATGATAAAAATCACCATATGTGACCTGCACTGGGAAAAAGTACCCTATTCGCCCTGAAATAAGGTCACTTTTTGCAGATCTGGCACTGGGAAAAAGGACCCTATTCCCCCTGAAATAAGGTCCCTTTTCGCAGATCCTGCACTGGGAAAAAGGACCCTATTCCCCCTGAAATAAGGTCCCTTTTCGCAGATCCTGTCACATATTATTATGTTTTTGTTTTGAAAAAGGCTGATTTATTGTGTTTTAAACATTTTTTTGGTTTATAATGTATTCAGAACTTAATCAGTGATTTCAGATATGAATTACAACCTATGTTCAGGGAGGGGTTCTGACATTCGTCTCACGCCCTGTGTTTCCAGGCCATGGATCAACGTCAAGTAGCTGGTCAGAGGGGTCCAAAATAAATTTTGCAGTATGCTTAAATCCTTTTGTGTGCATAAGGTACATACATTGGGCAATGATGCCCATATATGAGGAAAGGTTAAATATACATATTAGGATAACTACAGTACAATGCCTTATTACATGGTTGTAAATGTGACCACACACTTTCTATTCAAAGCCATAGCACAGAGTTGCAGTCAGGCAGAATATCCAAACTAATATGCAATGTTCCTTTCATATCAAGGAACATCCAACATATGTTGGTTATACTTAAATATCAAGCACCTTTGCAGTATGACTGCATATAAGGTCGTAGACGTGACCACGGTCGTAGATATGACCACATATTTTTATTCAATATCATAGCTCAGAGTTGCAATAAGATAATAATCTCATTAACCCTCATTGTTGCTTTCATAATAAGGTATAATAACACATAATACTGATACCCAAGTATCAAGTACCTTGCAAGAAAACTGAAGACATATCCGAGGTCGTAGATGTGACACGGTCGTAGATGTGACCACACATATGCTTTTCTTATATCTCTGGTAGTATGCGGAATATAATAACAAAACTTACAGGGCTTATTGCTTTCATATAGAGGTATAAGGGATACATAGTAAGGATAGTTAAATATGAAACACTTAGCAGCATGGCTGCATGTATGGTCACAGACATGACCACGGGTAAACTACCCCAAAATGAGATCAAAGCCTCTGGGCCATACAGTTCTAGAGGTAGTGTGTGTGTGCTACATAGGTACATGTAAGGGCTCTGCATGGTATATTTCGTAGATGTTGTAGATGTGACCACTCATCAATTACACAAAATGTTTTATGCACCCATTCACGACAAAAGATTATCCATGGATCTTCAACTGTTACTAAAAAAGTCTCTACCCTGGGGGAAGTATACCAGGTGTAATGGATAAGGATTTGGCCCTTTGTTTATTCATTTTTTAACAAGGGGAAAAAATTAGTTCCTCTTTTTTATCCCAAAAAATGACAATTTTTGGCTGTTCTGACCCATGTAGATCTTTTATTATGCTTCACAGATAGGCAAAACCATGGTTCCCCTTCAAGCCTTAAGCCTTGACAACCAGAATACATGATTAACACAACTACATCTATCATTTTGAAGAATGTATTGAAAGGGAAGCAAAGACAACCTACTTGACAACGATTCATGGCTATTGGTCATATATAACTAGGGTAGAGGCACCCATTTCGGACGCTCCCGACCACACAGGAGGTGGCCATATTTAGTGCTCAAATTTTGTAACTTTAATTGTGGTGAATTCTACTTTTCATTGCACCAGTAGATGCATAATACTTTAACCCCATGATCCATGAAGAGGGTTTGATGAAACTCTCCAATACATATGAATAAATGAGCTGTACATATTTAGTCCCCAAAACATCAAATTGCACCTACAGTTGGACAGCTCATGCCAGAGGTGACCCTAGAGTCAGACACTATGTTATCTATCTGGTACAGATGTAATGGGTCACTGTATATGAAATATGCTATGGAGGCATATAGCATATAACACTAAGGACTCCAAGCTAATACGATACTCCTCTCCAGGACACTCTCAGATGTTTAATTTTGCATACCTGTAACAGGTTGGTCTACAGGTTCAGATGAGCATGACTTCTATGGGCAGATGGAGTAGTGCTTAGGTTTAGGGGCTGTGTACAAATGACGTCGTGCAGGAGGGGGGAGGGGGCGGTCCCACTTGCCATGACCAAGCATGACAAGGGGGAGAGAGGGGTCATGGGCTGCATGACATCATGTCATCAAGAAATCACAATATGCTTTGGTTTTGGCAAGAACAAAAACTTTTGTAAAAAGATTTGTAAATGTAGGGAAGTTTAATGCATTCATCTGACATAAATTTATTACCTATAGGCCCTACATGCATGCATTCCTCAGACATCTCACTCAATGTGTGTCACTGCCATCAATGTCAGTGTAAAATCAAGGTGATTTCCAGGCCACTATAAGGGGGCACCACTACTCTATCCTACCTATACCAATTTAACCCTTTTTGAAAAGGGTCACTGCTGCCCTCAGGATCTCAAATGATGCATCTAAAATACCCCTGAACTGCTGCTGTTGCCTCAGGGCAGCATACATAGTAATCCACAGGCTTCTTTTTGAAAAAGTGTGATATTTCCCCCCCCCCCGCCCTTGAGGTGTCAAAATTATGTTGCTCCTCCCCCAATCCACCCCCTCCTGGAGTCCTACTGTTGATAAATAACAAACACTCCCCTGGAGCTCTCCACCGCCCTGTTGCTATTTTAACTGAGGGGATGTTTGGGGAGATGTAAAGGGGACCTCCCCCAAAATTACTCTCCACATCTCTGTCTGAATGGAACTCTATCGGACTCACCTTATTTGGAGATTCTGCAGTAAAATGCTGAGGTGACTCAATTGCTTTGTAAAATCATAAATTGGAACTAGGATTGCAATCGATGGTCTCCTGAGAATTTGCTTTCTGAGATTTTTTTTCTATTAGGCCAGAGTCTTTGGCCTGAAACCTATTTCTAGTAGGCCTACACTTGTATATGGTTCAAGTTACAGATTAAATCAATACATTCAATATATCATTACATTCAAGCTCTTGAACTATATGATCCTTAATAATAACTGTTCTCGATTTTCTCTTCGCTGACAAGTGTACAACTGTCACTGCAAAGAAGGCAGATTATTAACTGTATTAGACTATTGATCTTGACAGTTTTTAAGCCCTTTTGTGACAGGAAATACTTGTGTATGATCACTAACATAGTACTCCGTGTATAACTATAAGGCATGTTAATGGTAAATCCTGTATAAAGGGACCCATACATTATATAAGCTGACAGTGTTTGGCATGTTTCTCTGTTCATTTGTTGATCAGTGCTAGTTCTTTTTTTCACTTTGCATGCATCTTATCCTTTATTGCCAATTCACACCCACTATTTGTCCCTTTGAACCATTTTTGAAATTTGTTTATAGCCTATAGGCCTTCACTATTCATGCACTTTGAAGGGGGGGTATCTCTCTGCATGACGTCATGCTGAGGGGGGTCAAGTGTTGTATGACGAAACATGACAAGGGGGGGAGGGGGGGTCAAAAATGGTCCTAAAATGGATGATGTCATTTGTACACAGCCCCTTAGGTGTTAGATAGTAGGTAAACCAAACAGATTGAATATCCCTATCTGGGAGTGCAGGTATATTTATTATGAAGTATTCTGTATGTGATGAAATGTCCATTGTGAAAGTATTGAAATCATGATATAATTGTGTCCAATGTGGGGTGTAATTGGTGTCTGACAGTAGGTGTAATCTGAAGGTCATAGAAGAATAACTGTCATATCATAACATGAGGGATCTATTGAGGTTTGTTAAGTCAGATCATTAGAAAAATTGTGTATATTGCCATTGACATGTATAGAAATCCAATAAACATGAAGGGTAAGACATGACAAATTGGCAAATCAAACCAGGATCTCCATTCACTCACCATTCTTCATCCTCAGAATATAACAAAAATACCATGAGTTCGCACAATTGTAAAACCATGTGTGACAGGTGGTTTACATTTTATTCCTCAATTGTTAGAGAGTATGATACCTGAGTTTTCATGTATAATTCAAATGATAGCTGAATTCTTCATACCTATCATGTAATTCATTGCAAAAGGTGTCCGACTTTAGATGTCTGTCCGACTCATGGTGCCTCTACCCTGTCATTTTCCTACTATCACCTTGACCAGAGATATACCTAATATAATGGGAGGCAGATTCATCTCACGCCCGGGAGATTCGTCTCACGTCCTAGCAATACTGCACAAAATCATACCATTTTCTCTCAGGCTACAAAATTAAGGCATTATGAGCTAATTTAGGTGTTCTATGGCTCATATCGTAGGGTAACATGTCCATTTTATTTACAATTCACAAAATTGAAAGTACATTTAATATTGCATAAGGTATAGGGGTGCCATTGTGCACATGGGTAGGGCGTGAGACAAAACTCCTCCCCCCTTTCACAGTAAATCTTTGCTGCTGTGCTGTACCTTAAGTTTTTATATATGGTTATTTTTGTCCCATCACTTTAGTATCCACCCATAAAATCTTTTGCATATGCTATCATATTTTTTTAGGGTCCATCCAGCTCAAATGACGACAAGTGGTGCCTATCAACCATATGTACTATATGGCAGTATCAATAACTACCATAATACCCCGCGTATAAGGTGCACCCCATCTATAGGTATGCTTGCTATTTGGAGTGTAAGCAATGGTCTCAGGTCTCAATTGCAAGGGGTTTGGAAGGTTAGATTGCATCGTGAGATTCAACTTTAAAAATATCTATACTGTCTGTTCTCGATTGTTAAATTACGATAAGTGAACTGAATTTCGGAATGCATGGATTTTACTCTTATTCTAGGTCTATACCTTTAAGCTTAGCACAACATCACAGCACATTCCAAGTTAAGTCTTGCAAATAGGGAGAGAAAATGTCTAAAATTGGATATGTTCACAGAGGTAAGTTTCCTGGTTATCAAAATATTAGCCCTCAAATTGAGGTTGCATAATTCAATTTCAGACCCCCTCAGGCAACTGGTGTGGAGACATTTTTCCTATAGAATTATTTTCTCCCTTTTTAGAATGAAAATTGCATCTGTCAGTGGCCCCTAGGTTGTTTCTTGACTATTTGTGCAAAATTGGACCCATCTTACAAATTGGCATACTTTTTTCTGGCAAGGCTGGTTGCCATGGAAACCAGGTTGCAACCAGGTTGCCAGGGCAACCAGCTCAAACAAAATGAGAAATCGAGGATATCACATAATAAGGCATAACATTGGTTTAAATTCATTTAACACTTTGAAATTAAAAAAAAAATGATCTACTCCTTGAGTACCTTTCAAAATGATGACATGTTGACCTTGACCCCTTTCAAGGTCAAACACTAAAACTCGGCAGAAATTAGCAAGGACATCATATTTATGGCCATAACATTGGATTAAATTGACTCTTTGACATGCTTTAAAATGCTAAAATGGTCTAGACTTTGAGTCCTTTTTCAAGGATCCAATATCATTGACCTTAGCTTAGGTCAAGGTCATCTTTCTTAAAGTCAAACCTTTAAATCTAAATTGAACTTAACATGAGAATTAAATTTTTGGCCATAAAGTTTTAAATTCACTATTTGACATGCCTTAAGATAATAAGATAGTCTGCTCCTTAAGTTACTTTTTACTAAAAATGGCCATCTAAGTTGGTCAACTCATTTTTTTACACACCTTGAAATCCAAAAATTAGCTACAAGGTCATGACACATTTAACCTTGGCCAAGGTCAAGGTCACCCTTTTCAAGGTCAAACACCTAAATTTGGCAGAAATTAGCAAGAAAAAGCTGACGGACTGGGCCTCTTTATACCAGTGTCCGGTATTTTAGGGTGACCTCTGTTACCATCAGCCTTCAGTGGCCCTAGGCAGAAAATGAAAAGAATATTCTGGTCAATGTCAGACTAAAATGAAGATCAATTATGGACATAGCTATGTGCTTGATTAGGACTTTATATCTTTTCACATCTCCGTGCTAGATGCAATTCACTGCCAAAATCTGAAGTAGTTTTTTTAAGGTGGGTGACCTCCGTTACCATGATTAAGCATGTATAATTAAGGTGGAAACAAAAATAACCAATACTAGTCCAAAGATAATGAAGAAAAAGACACTGCATACCAAAAGTCAGATTGATTGATTGTATATCTAATTTTCTAGAGAGAAAATAATGTAAAAAGTGACCTCCGTTACCGGTGACCTCTGTTACGAGTTAAGCCACAATGTCTAGCTTTAAAATCCTAAGTTGGTCAACTCATTTTTAACACCTTGAAATCCAAAAATTAGCTACTCCTTGAGTACAAGGTCATGACACATTTAACCTTGGCCAAGGTCAAGGTCACCCTTTTCAAGGTCAAACACCTAAATTTGGCAGAAATTAGCAAGGAAATCATGTTTATGGCTATAAAATTGGCTTTAATTAACTTTTTGGCATGCTGTAAAATTCTAAAATGGCCACATCTTTGAGTTCTTTTTCATAGTTCCAACAATGTCATCCTTTTCAAGAGAATATAAATATATGACCCTAGGTCAAGGGCAATCCTTCAATACTTTTCAAAGTTGAACACCTCAAATTGGCTGGTTATTAGCAGCTCATCTTTAAAAAGATTGGGGCAAAGGTTAAATGAGTTGTGGTAATTTTGTTAGAATGGATGTCAATTTCACTGAATCAAACATTTTTAGGTAGATTCTCACTCTGAATAGAGTAAGGTCATCATATATCTTGCTGGATCGGACTAATATGTTGATATAAATGGGGATATTGAAACTGCCACTCCAACAGCTTTCAGAAGATGTAATGTGAACTATCAAAACAGTATGTTCAGAGATAACACAAAGTACCTGTGATTTGTGCCTTTATAATTGTTTGAAGCAGAAATGGTAATTCTTCAATATATATTTAACAATATGCAGGGTAACACTCATTAGTAGTTCAAAATGACTGCCATATCTATACAGGGTTCTAAATGTCTTGAATAGATTCCTGGACTTCAGTAATGTACCTTTAGTACAAATCTAAATTCTCTCGTATAAGCCGCATCCCTTGTATATGCCACACCCAAGACTTTTGAGGAGGCTATGAGGTGCATCTGGTGCTTGAAAATTGTGGCTTTAATGCTAATCTATAGTGCCAAATACCCTCATAAAAGCCACACCCCTTCTTTGGACTGATCCTATAAACCTAACTTTCATTTGGGTTCTAGTAAAAGCCGGAATTATACAAGAGAATTTACGGAATTTTTGTTTGTCTTTCTATTTAGATTAAGGATCGAGTAGTCTTTTTTTGATAACACGGAGGGGGGTTGGTTGGTTTTGTGGAGGCAAAATAATTTCAAGCTCGTCTAAAGAGGGTGACAAAAGATTTTTTTGCCTCTTTTTGAGACTAAGGCCATTTAATTAGAATAACTTGGATTACGGATTTGCCGCTGGGAATTTTGGCAAAACCAAAAAAAGAAATTCCTTGCTGCTTTTATCCAAATTAAGGTGTTCAACCTTTAAAGGAGGACCATGATGATTTCAACCATGTTATGACCATAAACAGGTGATCAATTTTATGGCCATAACTTTTATCCCCTTGCTGATTTGACTTTGAAAAGGATGACCTTTGCTAGGGCCAATAATGATAGGACCTTGAAAAGGACTCAAAGAGTTGACCATTTTAAGTTTTTAAAGGTAGACATTTTTGGTCAAAGAGCTGAACAGGTGGGGATTTTTTTCCCTACGCTCACCCGGAACGCCGGGAAAAACAAAAGATAAGGGGGAAAATCAGTTGAGCAGACCACTTTAATTTTTGAAAGGATGTCAAAACCCTTAAACTGCCTGTACTGCATAAATGCAGCACTATAGCACTGTATTTGAGAAACCCAGAGATGGAAAGTCTATTTCATAGCCATGAAAATGATTCCCTTCTGAAATTCAGCCGAATTCAGGTGTTTGACCATGAAAAGGATGGCCTTGACCTAGGTAAAGGTCAACCATGTCCTGACCTTGAAAAGGCACTAAGCGTTTAGTTCCTTGCCTGATTTCAACTAGATTTAGGTGTTTGACCTTGAAAAGGATGAGCTTGCCCTAGGCTAAGGTAAACAATGTTGGAACCTTGACAAAGTATTCAAAGAGAAAACCAGTTTAACCGTTTGGTGCCCAGGATTATTTGAAGATTTTACTTAGTTAATATGGCCATGTGTTATTTTGATCTTCTCCTTTGATATTCGGTCTGCATTACATTTCTTAAATACTCATAACTCAGTAAAGACATTCAGTTAAGGACATGTCATTTATTGGTCAGGTCTGGTAACCATAGTTACCAAAGCATTCCATTTGTTGTCATTTAGTAGTATTTGGTCTCTATTGTATTATATATAGACCCCCACCCATAATCCCTGCAATTCTTAGGCCTCATTCAAAGCTGATCATGTGTAGCCAAACATGTGATGATTCAGATCACGACCTTATGCCCACTATGCACATATTCAACACTGCTATTTACAGCTGCAACAAACACTGTCAGGACACATGTAGTTATGCAGACCACTGCAACGTTTGTAACCAAAACAAGGGATGTGATATCTCTGTATTTACTTGGGGTTATGACATGAAAATCTATGTGATGGAAGGTATAGGCATACATGAAATTATTGGCACATTAGCAGGGGCTGTAGTGGTCTAGAGGAGCAGTAATAAATGGATAAAATATCCAGATTATGGCAACACAACTAGAAGTACAATTGTTAAAAAAAGTATTCCATAACAGAGGTCATTATGGTTAGAACTAAACTAACCAAGATTACTAGGGTAACTATTTTTAATCTTGAGTCTATAGGGATTCAGCCAACTGAAATATCTAGGGAATTGGTCCTGGTCTGGAGGGCATTGTACCCCAAATCATGCATTTTGTTTTATATGCATTCTAGATGGTTCCGTTATTGTATTACATTATCTATATTCATGTCTTTAACAAAATAAGTCCCCTACTTTAACTAAGGAGATCCCAACATTGCGGACGAGCTCCCGACATCATCAGTTTGTTGTTTTAATTTTGTGCTGATTTCATGATGCATATCAGAGCCAGCAAGCAGAAAGGACAGTTCCTGTGGGATTTAGTACCAGATTTAGCCACCAGGCGGCGCCACTATGGACTAGAAAAGGAAAACTATGCCTAAAACCGTTGTAGGCTACTTTTTTTTATGGAGAATTCAATGGTTTTTGATAAAATGTTCTATTTTGGGTGGAAAGGTTCCAAATTTGGCATGTAAAAAGAATGTTTTTGACCAATATAGGCATTTTTGTTGATTTCTGTTGCCATGGAAACATGACTTTCATTCTAAATAGGAAAATCAATGATCCCATTCAAAGGAACATTCTAGGTGGTGCAGCCAAAAAGAATAAGAAGGTATATTTACTGTAACCTATCAGAATACTTTCTATGGGTCTTTCCACATAATTATTTGGACAATCATAGACCCTAAATATTGGGCAAAGTCCTCTTTTACAACACAAATAAGCATGTTATCATGCTTAACATGGATAATAACTGTGCTGGTTGACAGAAATTGTGATTTTCTGAGTTCAGGTATATTTGGATCATCACCGTAAAAGGTATGCCCACACACCCCCTCGCGGGCGTACATTTTACCGTGTTGAACCACATATCTATCTGGTTTGAGTAAGCAGTTTGCCAAGATATATCAATTGAACCGATTAAACCATACTTGTTTTCATTGGGATGAGAAGGTCTCAATGATCATTTTGATATATGGATCATCAAAATCTGACAAGGGAAAATGGGAGAACATTCCATGTTCATCACTGGTTGTGCCCCCTGGTGGCAATAAATAACACTAAATCCCCATAATGTTAGGGTTTCCCAAGTTTTGTCACATATGATGAACAGAATGAAAATACCATTTCTAAATCAAAGGTTATGGGCAAAATAATAAGAAATTATGCTAATTTAGATAATTAAAATAAATCATGCTAATTAGTTATATATCTCATGACAAATTAGATTTAGAGCTCATTGACATTCACAAAATGGTCACACCTACCCATATTTAGCAAGCCATTCCTCCAAAACTAACAGGAGTATCTTCCCATGCAATATATCACTGTAAAGCTAGTGATTTGAATTTTTAAGTTGACCTTTAGCATGGAGCACCCTTTCTCCTTGCCTCTACAAATTTAATTTATTCTTAGTGACTTCAGTTGCGTTGGCTGCAGCCCATCAGAGTGCAACATAATACCATTACAGTGCATCGGTCCTCTAACCAGCACCATGAACGTTGGTCCACTGTTTTACATTTTGTTTTATATGCCTTTTAGATGGATCGCTGCTATAAGGGATTAAACACACTACCATCTGACACATATTGAGGGTATAGATAAGTACATGCCTGGTTGTAAAAGTGTAACCTATTGTCAGCAATGTTACCTGTGTCAGTTAGGGTAGATTCACCTGAAGTTGGCCACACACCAGGAGTTGGCCACCTGTGTGATTGATTCTCTGGCTTGCAATCTGTCCCCTGCAGATATACTACCCTTGGAATGAGAGCTGAAGTGTTATAGTATCTAGTGCAATCGTATAATAGACAATTTCCCATCAGTATCATATTAAATCCAGTAGAAATATCCCTGTTTGATATGTAATAACAGGCTAGATAGATGCATTTCTCCAGAAATGATAATTTCTGAATGAGGATTCATTTCCATCTGAGATGTTAAGTAAGATGTCTGGAGAAATGGTTATGTTTAGTTAACAATCTATAAATATTTTTATGAGAAGTACAAGTCAAAATATATCATTTTTTGATGATTTTATATGACATGGCTATTTCACCCCAAGTCGGCCACACTTTAACCCCAAGTCGGCCACCTTTTACCTCAAGTCGGCCACTGCTTGAGTAAGCATAGTCACTTTTTTTTGTCAGTCAGTATAGTCAAGTTCTCTAACACAGATAGCAGTTAGCATAGTCATTCACTTAGAGTAAGTATAGTCACCAAATTATTGTTCAGGCTGATTTCTCTCTAATTCCATTGACTTAGAAAGCCCAGTCACTTACTACATAGGCACACATACCTTAACTATAATTGTGCCACATTTCATGTCTGCCCATCAAGTATTTAGATCACAAATAGAAGAATACATTTAAACATGATATACTTATCATCGCCCATCATTGATCGACTAACTGCATTTAACATAGTCGGTGTCCTGACAGTGACAAAAGCAGAAGGAACTTAGTATTGCCTTGTATCCACAGGGAGACAGAATTGGTACCGACAAAATTTCCGATGACAAAAACATGTCCCAAATCTATTTCTGACAACAAAAACACTCCCAGCATTCATTTCTGATGAAAAATATCAAACATTTTAGATCTTATCATCGGAAAGTGATGAAGCATTTTTATCATCGGGAAAAGAAACGCTGGGTTTTGTCATCACAAATTCTGACGCCCTGTGGACACATGGCTTTAGAGGTAAGTGATTATGACTGTTCCTCATGTGAATATGATCTTACTTAAGGATTCTTTACTATAATGTCCGTTTTCACTTCAAACATCAAACCAAGCTTGCTTGTCATATGTATGTGTTAAAAAAAGTGACATCTAGGAGTTCTATTACCTATCTTTATACCATGCAAGTTTCCCTCGATTCTGTCTGAAAATTTTTACAGAGGTTTCTCCTCGTAATCTTTTGCTAAAGCCCGCCTCATGGCCTACCACCATGTGCTCACAGCTAAAACTGGAAGACATTAATTTTCTCAAGATGGTAAGACTAGACCTCTTCAAATCGTAGTGGGATCCCTCACTCTAATGCCATAACAACACTGCATCTAGTGGTCACTAATGACTGCAGTGGTAAGACTGCCCTACACTGTCCGCCTGCCACATGGATATTACAGTAGAGTACTTCCTCTTGTGAAGTACAGCTGTTATACCTGCTGTATGTATAAAACCAATGACCAGAAGAGCATTCTGCTGTAGCCGAGAGTGTACCAACGCCTTCATATAGATTACTATAGTAAGTGTTGATACAGAGCAGTCAGAGTGCATTACCTAATACCATCCCCTCTAAGAGTTTAATGTGATTATGTCGAGTTCTGGGGAATCGTTAAATATAGTTACCAGTCCGGATTTCCACCATTAAATTAATAATCTTCTTTCAAACCTCCACTCCTGCTTAAATGACTAGGTTAGGGGAATCTTTATCTAGCATCAAGTAGTACAGCCATGTCCCACAGCCCATTTGGGAAAGAAGACAGAAATGGGTAATTCATCTCCAAGGGTTTTATTGACTCCAATCCTCAGTTTCAAATCTCTAATGCTTCAGTAATCAGTCAACAATTTCAGCTTTGAACACCACATCATTTCTCAATCACAATTCCACCATGTTTCCAAAATGACATTACAACTCCAGCAAATATGATTAACGGGCTCCATGGGTGTTAGAATTCAACAACCGAGCGCCTAAGTGAAGTGTCCCATGATTACAATCAGTAATACAAAAATAATTGCCAGCTTCTGCTTATGATGTATTCTCGTAACCTTTTAGTGAGAGGGAGAGAGAGCCAGCGTCAATGAATAAGGATGGGTGAATCTTTCCCATCCTCAAATTTCAAGATATCCAAGTGGTACCCCAATGGGACCTCATTTAGACTGAGATCCCTAGAGAGCACTCCAGGGGGTGCAACCAGGCCTTTTAAAAGTTTCAATCTACTCCAATTGCAAAGTGAATAGACGGTCAGCAACCAGGTTAGCAACGAGACCAAAAGTAGCTACATGTTTAAATGATCTTGCAGAGCAAAACTTACATGCATGCAGTTCACAATCAAGGTATCAATGACACAAGTCAAGCACGGCAACACTAAGACTAATGACCTAAGGTAATCATGATGCTCACCTAGAGTCATCACCATGATGCTATCTTTCTGCCAGCAGGGGGCTCTAGTATACAACAATGGGATATACAATGCTCACCATGTGAGCTATATTAATTTGTATATACAATCCTCTTAATCATCAGTATTTAAAAGATGGTTGATGTGAAAAATATCATCACACTGGAATCTTAATTGACAAGGAAGGTTATTTGGTCAAAATTATCAAATGCAAAAGCATGTTTTATAATTGACACCTCTTTTGTCACTCAAACCATAGTCATATCCATGGGGACTATCTAATATTCCTTATACAAACGTCTGCATGTATACATGTACACTAGGGCATAAGGCAGCTGTGATGCCCTCAAAAATGTTCAATTGTGGAGTAGGAAGGGGATGATAATGCAAATCTATGCACAAAGTCTGAATCATGACAAAGTAATCACATATAACTCCTCTCTGATCAGGTCAGACAGGTATTCTGTAGTTATCACCCAGGGTGATCACAATCATGTGATCACCTCAAAGATCACCAGGTACTCTCCCCAGTCGTCATCTTTAAGATGACAAAAAGTGATCACTACAGAGTACCTTTTTAAACCATATATTTTCTGTGATTGATCCTTGAACTAAACTGATTTGACAGGGTTGTAAGAAAAATGACATAATGGTAGACATGCGCTTGGCCAAAGTATGTTTTTTTTTCACTAGCCTTATACATGCAAAAAAAGAATCTTCATGAGAAAGTCAGTGCACATGCTTTAACTTGTGCCTGATTGAGTGGAAATGAATCTCTTTTGGTTTGAATACAAGTAGCGTGGGCAACTGTGGATATTTCATACCAAACTGACACCATAGCCTTTTAAACGAAGAGGATGGAAAAAGACCCGAATCCCCTTGATTAAACTGATGGATCGACTTGAGGCTCTGCCAGAAAATCTGAAAACCCAATCTTCTTCCATTAAGTAAAAATGGTTTGATATAAATCTCTGTGAATCTGTTGTTCTCATTCGGCCTTGCAGTAGAGGGGTGATTAAAAACCTTTCACAGGAAACCTTTTGACAACCTGCGATTACAAGTTGAGTAGGTCATACTCTACCCAGCAAATTGTCGTGACTCCTCGTCAACCTGTGTGAAGTAGCTCACACATGTCGCTAGATGGAACACGATGTCGCTATAGCACAAGATCACCAGGAATAGCAATGGTGGTGATCACATGGCCTCACCTCAGATGGCGAGGATGGTGATCACTCAGACTCACCAGGGATGGCGACGCGGGTGATCACTCACCTCGCTAGATGAAACACGCACCTCGTCATAGCACATGTTCACCAGGGATGGCGAGGATCGTGATCACTCATCCTCACCAGGGATGGCGACATGAGTGATCACTCATCCTCACCAGGGATGGCGACATGAGTGATCACTCACTTCGCTAGATGAGACACACACCACGTCATAATGCACATTCACCATGGATGGCAAGGATTGTGATCAGTCACCTCGCTAGATAAAACGTGTACCTCGTGATAGCACAGGTTCACCACAGAGGGTGAAGATCTTGATCACCGACACTCACCAGGGATGGCGACACGAGTGATCACCTCGCTAGATGAAACGCACACCATGCCATAGCGCATGTTTACCATGGTTGGCGAGGATCGTGATGATGCACACTCACCAGGGATGGCAAGGCGGTTGATCACTCACCTCGCTAGATGAAACGCGCACCACATCATAGCACAGGTTCACCATGGATGGCGAGAGTGGTGATCACTCAGACTCACCAGTGATGGCAACGCTGGTGATCACTCACCTTGTTAGATGAAAAGCTCATGATCATCGACATTGGTAATCATGCAGCCTCACATCTGCCATATCAAAGTATGTTTTGGCAGAGAAGGTATTGCCATATCTATCTTCCCTCTAACCACAGACAAGGTGTTCATGTTGATATTTCCCTATGTATTTTTCCTGTAACCAGAGAAAAGGTGTTTATGGATAGTTGCTTTCATTTTAGAGATACCTCTATCTAAATTCAATTGATATTCTCTCTATATCTTGTTTGATTCAACTCTGAAGTATTACATGGAAATCAGTGTGAAACAAATCACATTTGATATGTATGGGACTTATACTTCATGCCCACACTTCCTAGATAGGCTACATGTTGAACAGTGGTGCTGTCTCAACAACTTTGGCAATGGTGGTGATTAGTTGCTACTGTGAGTGAGAGTGAGTGACAGATGATGCAATCCTCAGAGAGGATTGACTTGGAGTGACACAAATTTATGTATTGAGTGAGACCAATGTTGGCAATGGTGGTGATAAGTCGCCATTTTGAGAGAAGATTAACTAGGAGTGATACACACTCATGCAGTGAGTGAGAGCCATGTGACAATGCAGGTTAAAAGTTGCCATTCTGACTGAGAGTTGATAGGCAGTTGCACATACTCACGCAGTGAGTTAGATCCTAGTTGGCGATGGTGGTGATAAGTCACCATGCTTTGTGAGGGATGACAAGGGGTGGCACATACTCACGCAGTGAGTGAGATCATGTTGGCGACTATTGTGATAAATCGCCATGCCATGTGAGACTGACACACAGTGGCGAAAGATGACGCAGTGAGTTAACACTCAGAAAGGAGTCACCATTGATGACCAGTCATGGTGACAGATAACGACAATTTGCTGGGTACTTTTGTGCCCAGCCTTTTCCATCGTCATCGGAATTGCACAGGAAATTCTCATTATTGATAATTAATCTGTCTCGTGTCATTGAAAGTTGCCTCAAGACAGGTTATCACTGGTTATAATTATCTCTACTTGTGCTGCTGGATAAAGATGATTTATAAGGGTTATCCACCCCCTCCCCCAAAGGGCATCCATTGGCCACAGACCGTATTATCAATTGTGACAATGGGTTGATCAAAGTTGATCGACTAGATATAAGAATTTTAGTAACGTCATGTACTCACTGGAGATGTTTATTTGTACCAGGTAGAAATACTGTTAAGGTTAATAATGAACTTTTAAATCTCATACAAGTTGGACAGGCCCCTAAGTTCAGGCTGGGAATCCTTGCTCCACTGCTAGACTGTGATAAGCAGCTCATGGTCTTGCAGTACACTTTTCATGGACTTCACCCGAGGAACATATAGGTCTTCAGGTGATGTCTGGAGAAGGATAATAACTCCAGGTTCTGTAATCTTACTAGTTGGCATGAACATAGCATTCAGCTCCCTTAAGTAAATCGGATATTCTATTTCATTTGTCCTCTCCTCTCCCAGTGATCAGGCAATCCTTTTCATATGCCCTCCCCAAAATCCTAGGAATATGTGAAAACAGGGGAAACGCCTACTTTGTTCAGCCACGGCCAAATGTGCATCTTGCCATATTAGATTATTCATTGATGTGTATGATGGCTTCACTACATAGGGGATTAGTAAGTTCACGATGAATGGTGTGCCCTTTGCCAGCTGACAAACATTTTGTGTTTGCAGCACTGGAATATGGTGGCAAACGGTAAGTCAAGCAAGAATGCAATGATCAATTTTCAACAGATGTTTGAGAAGAAGCTTAACACTATATAACTGAATAAACTCTGTTTATTTATCTACCACCAGAAACACCTTATGGTGTCATGGTACTAATAGGGCCAAGGACGTTCTGATTCCCCCCCCCCATCTTTCACCATAAAACTGTCGTCAATCGGGTTCTAATTTGATGGTGTTCATAAATAAAGGTTTAAATTAAAGCTGAAGTCATTCTTGATTATTTTAGCATGGTCAACCATAACGGAGTCAGATCAGTTTTTGCACCAGTTGCCATGGAAACCACCATGTTGAATAAATTAAATGATACAGGCGCCCCTGCCAAGTCACAAATGTGACCTTGGACCCCTCTCTGACACAATAGGTTTCCATCATGACCAAAATATTTTTGCAACTTCCCCCCCAAATTGTTACCTTTCTTCTGGTACCAAAACTATTAATCTGTGATAAAAATAAGGTCCCCTGGCACTGATTATACCAAGCAAAACACTGTTTTTAGTTGGGACTATTTAGCTGTCCTAGGTTTACTGGGGCGGAATACTACTGTGACACCTTATGGTATAAATGAGCTGAGATGGTATCAAGGGCAACTACTATATATATATATATATATATATATATATATATATATATATATATATTTTATTGACCCGACTATATATATATATATATATATATATATATATATATATATATAGTCGGGTCAATAATATGTATATAAATGACTCATACAACAACTCTCTGATAGGTTGGGCGAATATTTTATTGACCTGACGTCTGTGTGTCAATAGAACCGGAGTAACATGAACATGTAACAAGGAAAGAAAAAAATTGTGAACAAGTACAGTGAACCTCCATGTAGTGTGTGTGCTGGTTACAATATGGTGGCTCACACCTTGATAGCACACATGTATGGTATGTCCGTAGCTCCCCCTAGTGGGTCGTGGAGGTGACAGTGGGTTTCCTTCAGCATTTATCTGCGCCTATAAGCCGCTGTGTATAGGTTACATATAAAGAACTCATACTACAACTCTCTGATAGGTTGGGCGAATAGAGAGTTTTAGCAAAGCAAACGTAGACGTATCCGTACATGCAGCCCCACTACGCAGCTACGTAGGTAATGAACGTATCTAAGTACTTTGCTACGTCATGGACGTACGTAGCTCTGTTAGGCTGCACACGACTTGATGACGTAATGCACATGGTTGCTTGGTTACTCAGTACGGATACGTTCACGTCGGGGCTGCTAAAACTCTCTAATATTTCATTGACCCGACTTCTGTGTGTCAATAGAACCGGTCCAACACGCCAAACCAAACAGAGAGCAGGAAACAAAAGAAAAAGAAAAAATTACAATAATAAGACGCATTACACAAAAACAGTCCATACAATCTTGCGGTCCAATTCTAACCGTGCATCCATTGCCTTTGTCAAAATAGTAAAGGACACTGAGAGACCTCCGACCGCCAACATTCCTGATATCCAGAATGCTGAAGCCGGTGTCTGCTAGTAGAGACGCACCACCAGGTCGTAATGAGTGAGTAGTCATGTGGTCTAACTTGGCGAGTATGCACAATTTGTACAGCTTTTGTAAGTACCAAGTGTATGTACCCCTGCAGTACTTCTGATGCTTCATATAACCAACTAGCTGGGTGTCAGGCGAGGGGTATACCACCAGACTGTACAGCAAGGACAGGTAGTAGCACAGGTAGAAAATTGAGAAATTGATACATGAGAACGGAATAATGAGAACACTCTCCTTAAACGATATTGTTTTTGTCCTTCTGACACGGGCTGACAACCCCCATGACTCCCAAGTCACGTCACATACCTGAAGCGCTAGGCTACCCAGAAGGCAACATCTTCAGATTTGGACATATCCAGGTGACTGTAAATCTGAGTGAGGTCCTTAATGGAAGCTGGGCGAGCTTGATCAACTGTGTCACCCAGGACTTGGCGAATATTTCAAAAGTACCTGGGTCTATATGGGAGTACCCCAACACGTTGTGAAGTTGCCATAAGCCGCCAAGATATTGGGAGATAGAAGGATAACAGTCTGTCTGCAAAATGTGTGGTATACAAGAGAATGACTTCTACACCTGCCAAAAATGGTTGTAACACACCAAACAGGATGCAGAAGTTCATGTAAGAAGTCCACTGGGATTGCGTGTGTGTTTGGTCGATTCTGCCATCCATTGAGCCTGGTAGATAGCTAGTTTCTTTGACAAGGCAGCTCCTGCAGCAAAAGAATTTATCGACCAATACGTCAGGGAGATCTTTCACACAGCGATCATCAGTTACTCTAGACAGATAGTCAGGTATTACATTGTCTTTAGACTTAACATGGCATGTAACCAGCTGCGGATTGGATGCAACTTTTGGGTCTAAGCGTCTGTGGTGAAGTCTCTGGACTCCTTGCCCCATAGTAGATGATTGATCACCGACACCTAGACCACCTGATGAGACGTATTACCCTCCCGCCATAGATTGAACATGGGGACCAAGCGTCCCGGTAGCAACACCAACAGTCTCAGTCTCTGACACCAAACATCCACACAACTCCAACTCACTCGCTTAGTCGGAATTAATCTGCCGCTGAACAAGTAAATCATACTGGAGCTGTTTAAGTTTCCTTTCACGTAGAGTCTCAATGTCTTTCTCTTTACCAATTGCATTAATCAATTCATTCACCTGAGCTTTATAAGCCTCGTCGTCCATATCAGTGAAGACCCCCGACGGGATCACTGCATATATATATATATATATATATATATATATATATATATATATGTATATATATATATATATATATATATATATATATATATATATATATATGTGTGTGTGTGTGTGTGTGTGTGTGCAGTGATTCCAGTCAAATAGTGTGTAGCTAGACCAATCAGAAGAATTAAAGTAGATTAAAGCATCTCTAACATAGACATAAACAAGATCCTGACAAATTCGTAGATGAACATAGACAGCTCTCTGAGTGCAGTTATAATAATGACAAAAATGTTCCTTCAAAAATTGCTGTTAAGCAATATAGTCCTTCTGGTATTTTCTAGGAAGTACATCGATTATCATAGTACACATAAAAATCCCAACCTGTTGTTAACAAATAACCTATCGGTACCCTTTTTAACCTCTCAACCAAAGCAGTTGATCACTATTAAGAGCGCAAAAAGAAAAGCACCATGCCTATAAGACTGGCTACAAAGTTAGTCCATCTCATCACATAACTCAATACTGGGCCACTTGGCTGAGACTCGCAAACTTCTATACCACATTCAGGTATCCATCAATTCAACCTAACAGCAGAGTCCCCTCCATCTGCCCTTTCCCCAGCCTGCTACTGGCTACAGGAACGTTGACTAATGGAACACTTTCTATACTCCATCATAACGATGTTATGGCTGAGCATCGACACATCATCAATCAGGCTATAGCCAGACAAACTGAGCAGTAGCTACAGTGTGACAATATTGGGAATTATGGGACACCGTGCCTTGGGAATCCTGGGGACCCTCATGCTGATATTTTTCACTTTATCCTCTATAACCTGACATCCGTTTTTATGCCGTTTTGGGATGGCAAATCTCCTAGTTTTGATTTTGACAATAGGAGAATAATATAGACCTTATTTCCCATGGAACTGTCTTATGGATAAGGGATGTTCCAAATGCTCTTCTAATTTGCCTTGTATCAAAACAATCCTTATTTTCTTATCATCACCCATATTTCATAAAATACAGCTTTTTTAATAGCTACAAAAGGATAAAAAACGATAATATATGCATATATTTAGCTTAGTTATGGCACACGGATAAAGTGAAAAACTAGCATGAAGGACTCTAAATCATTGTGTCCACAGGGTGAGAGAATTGGTACTGACAAAATTTCAGACGACAAAAACATCACCAGCGTTCATTCCCAATGACAAAAGCACTTCCAGCGTTCATTTCCAATGGAAAAAACACTTCCAGCGGCCATTCCTAATGACAAAAACGCTTCCAGTGGTCATTTCCGATGAAAAAAAAATCAAACATGTCTTATGTTATCATCAGAAATGGACGGCGAAAGATCTTTTATAGTCAAAAATGAACGATGGGCTTCGCCATTACAAATTCTAACGTCCTGTGGACACAAGGCTTTAGTGTATTGTTTTTCATTGTAAAATTTACATTAAGCCTACTGTGAGTCACTGTGCAGTTTATGGGAATGGCTTGCAGAGTCAGCAGTCATAATTTTAAGGTAGACTGTACATATAGGTATATGACTGTTTTGAATTATCCTAGCGGTGGAAGCATATTATGTCATACATCCATCCATGTAGGCACAAAAGGTTGATAACTGGCTGAATTCTGTTGGCGATACTAATCAACCTATTGTCAATTCTTTGACAATGTTATCAACCATCCCATATTTGAACATCTAATCATCAGCTGATAAAGCTTTATCAACTTTGAAACATATTTCTCAATTCAACATTGTACAACAGCGGATGTGCCACCTTAAATGACACTTGTCACGTTTGCTGTTGTATCAATGTTAATTTGTCAACATAACGGCGGCCAACATTGAGACAGCATCATAATCATTAACTTAATGATGGAATGGGCCTGACATAGATCACATAATGACGAATCAGCACTAATATGTAGATGTTGAAACATGGATGCCTTCTGAGAAGTTCATAATCAAATTTATTTACCATGAAATAGTAAACTATGTATAATTATTCTGCCCTTACATGTCTTCCTTGAAAAAAAAAAAAAAATCAAAATACTGTCTACCTAAACGAATAAATTCTTATTCCCAAATATCAAGTGAAATACAAAACCCAGTGCATTTTCATGTTGCCCTTCAATCATCAATATTATCATAAAACATCATTTAGACCATGCTGACATTTATACCGCACAGTAATATGGGTAGCTTGTAGATGCCTGACATCAGAGTTTATTTTCCTTCTTATAGATGATTTTATTACTTTTCCTCAAAATGGGATATCATATAACCAATAATACTCATCTAGTAGGATAAGAATTGAATGCCCACAGAGGTGTTACATTGAAAAGGTAATCGATAAGTGGACCATGCAGCACGTACCCAGGTAAAAATATACCATGGTGATATATATCATGGTTTACTAGGGTGTTTTGGAATGAACCATAGTTTTTAAACTAGGGTAAATCATGATTATCCTGTAGGATTATTATATTATATACAATTATATACATTGCTGCTAATATGATTTACCACAGTTATGATAGATGCAATATCATGATATCTTGTATATTGTACTGTGATATTTATCATGGTTTACTGTAATATACCAGAGCACATGATAAACCAGAGTAAATTTACTGGGGTACTTTGGAACCAATCATGATTATTTTACTATGGTATATTATGGTCTCCATTGTGGTTAATCATGATCACAGCATACCATTGAATCAAATCAAAGACTACATCGATTACACATCTTTTTTTTCCTGATGTCCGAGATAGAGATTGTTCAGATTGTGGAACTCATCTCCGTACTCGGGACATTAAATTTTTACTAACCCTTCATGATCACAAACCATGGTATAATGTATATGTAGGGTTGTTTTAAAGAAATGTTGTTGTTCAAATTTTATCTCACCTCGTGCCTTCCTTACGGCCGACAATCAAGGGTGAGAGGTCCCACGGGTTGTATCCACACTGAAGTGAGATTACCATTGTGGCGTTGTGCCTGGACCCTAGTCTAATGGGGGGGTGGACGATGGTGACCGAATATATGGGAAGGTAGAAAGCATGCCCCTACACATTTACCGAGGCAATGGTTCTTTAACATTGGTCACTACATAGGCATAGTGAGAGAGGCTATGTATTGCTTTAGCCCCCTCTTAAAATACGGATTCTGAAGAGTGCAAACGGAAAAGATTCCACTTAAATCATAAAAGTGTGCCCCTCGCAGGTACTTTGAACCACCCTTTTGCACCCGATATGGCAGCATTAACTGAATAACCATATAATGTGCTCACACTTAAATTTCTTTTGCACTTTTATTATGATAAGACCCATATGACACAGGGTTATTCAGTGAAGGCTCGAGAAAAGGGATTAGCCCCTTAGGGGGCTAAACTCGTAGTATATATAGACACAGCAGTACCTAAAATACCACCCTATATAACCATAGAACATTAAAACATCCAAGGGAAGCAGGGTCCAGGGAAAAGGGCCTCTTTTGGGGAGAGAGAGCAAAAAAGGGGCTTGGAGTCTTTTTGGGGTAATACATATGTCTGTTCACTTCAATTTACCCCTCTTTTCAAGGCGTGCCGCAGGCGCCTGGGGAATAGCCCCCTAGGGGGCTAAACTCATAGTATAATATGCTAGCGGATGGGGCTAAACCCCTCAATGGTTATATCTGTCGCTCTTTAGGTTGAGGTGTAGCAGTGTTTTACCCCTACTTTTATATCAAATGTTAGTTTACATTATACCTGCTGGCACATTTTCATTAAAAGTACTTCCAATTAGGGTGTATAAGACAGGAAACTGGTAATTATTTCATTTCTACATGATAGAGTCACAGAGTCATTATGGGTTTAGCCCCCTCCTATTTCTTGTTGCTGTGCACGCCTTGGCCTCACTCTGAAAACTGGTAGATTACACCTGGCTGTCTGTCATTATTTAACAGCATCGGTTCTTTACATGACTTTACAGTGAAGAGGCCTGTACATATGTGTGCTAGACCGGCTGCTACGCCGGCTCACTCATAACATGAGTACCACATCTCCTCGCAGCTGCCCTTGCCCCATTTTCTACAGGGCCCGCCCCACTCCTTCTTCCCCCACATGTTACGTGGAAAATATGACACTGAATGTATTAGGGTACTGGCGTAAAGGGAGGTGGGAGGGCGAGGGAAGGAATTTTCCTGCCGGTTTGGCGCCATTACTGAAACTGCACAGACAAAGGATGTACATTTCATTTAAGTGCAAAACTCGTGGGCCTTACTGCATGACCCCCGGACAAGCTCTCTGGGCCAGATCCTTTATGTTCAAGTGTTTACAGGTAAGCAGGCCTTATATAGTCAGACAGTAAGGGGGGCGGAGGGGGCCTCTCAAATAAAGTGGAATATTGCAGAGTTAATAGCAAACATATTATCCTTCAGGCCTCTGAAAGACCAAGGAACCTTGAAACAAAGGCTGAAATAAATGAGGGCTTAAACAAGAAAACATGAATGCCCCCTTTTTGGCCCTCCTATGTATATAGCCTTGGTGGCCGGCATGGCCGCCACGCGCGCCTACATGTGCACCTTAAAAGTTCAGGTGCACTTTAAAGTGTACTTGCACTTAAAGTGAATGTGAATAAAGATTTTTTATCAGTGTTTTATTTCATTGTGTACTTTTAAAAGAAATATATATCATGAGCAACAAGCCGAATAATCAATGTGTAAAATGACCGTATATATGCCATTGGCTACATTCGATAATTGAGCAGATAGGTAGCAATTATACTAAAAAACACTGACGACAATCTCATTGTAGGGTGCCCATTATTGTATCCTCGAGGAACTAAGGAAAGCAGAGGTGTGAAAAACATTTTAAGGAGGCATGACAGTATAAAATGGTGTGCACTGTCATACTTAAGGGACATACATTGTGTGAGCAACATGGCAGTGCAGGGAGATCTGTGGGACGTTTTGGGGGATTCTGGAGATGAGGAAAATCGGCCTCCAGAAGTGCATTTTCAAGAGTACGTAATGTCTAATGAAATGTTAGAAAGGTATAGGAATGGCAGAGCAGGGACTGGAAAAGATCCAGTCCTTGGTAATTATTGTGACCCTATGTGCATTACTTTACAGTGTGCTATAAGAATTTTAGGGCCAACTTTTTGGTTTCTCCTTTCATGTAAGGGTAAGGGAAAAAAGTGCACACCATATTTCTGTAGAAGGGGCCCTCTCTGCTAGGTCACTACCTATACATGCATGCTGGGAAAGGAAAAGGCCAAGGGAGGGGGGGATTTAAAGTGCAGTAAGGCTTCAAGTTTGAGAGAGCAGGGAGGGGGTTTGGGGGATAGGACTGGCAGTAATACTTTAGGGTAGGGAGGTTGGTTGGGAGGGTGTTTTCATTAACGCCAGCGACTTCGGGAACTCACTGACAGGCAGCGGCCCCTGGGCCAGCACCTTCAAAGTTTATAAAGTGCAACAAGTCAGAACTTGACACCACTTTTTGCTTTATTCTTGCCGACAGCACTATGTGGGGTGGGAGGCCGCAGGATATATTTCCTTCACAGGACGACTTTCCTGATCCAGACTTAGACATAGACTTATACAAGAGGGAAGTGTACACAAAAAGCACATGGGCAAATAGGGAGCAGGCTGCAAATATTTCAGATACCATAGAAGACCTGGTCAATCCACACAACAGATTTGCTCTTCTGGATTATCCTAACCCCAACTTTCTAGAATGGTTAGGGTATAATGGTTTCCTGGCTACCCACATGGTGTGTGATGTAGACGGATGTGGAAAGGAGTGCAAGGTAAACACCAGGGAATCAGCTTTAGATGGGTACTCATGGAGGTGCAGGCCAGGAGGTAAACACGAACACTCCATAAGAAAGTATTCTCTTTTCTCTCATTCACATCTTCTGACACAAGATTTGTTTCTCTTCTTGATATCATATGCTGAGAGAAATGGCACCCTTATGTGACTGTCCTCTTGGTGTGGGATGAACTATAACAGGACAGCGGTAGAGTGGGCAAGTTTCATAAGAGACATGTTTGTCCAATACATACATGACTTGTACAAGAATGACATTTTCAGTGATGAAGTAGAGATCGATGAGAGTGTATTTTTGCAGGAAAGTGAAGGCACACAAAGGGATCCTAAAAAAGGCCGGCCTATATTGGTTGTGGGTTTGGTAGAAAGAAAGTCAAATAACTTGATCCTGTACCCAGTAGACAATCATCTTCTACTCTGCACCCTATTATAACTAAGCATGTAGCCCCTGGGAGGAGAGTGTACACCGACTGCTGGAGTGGGTACATAGGTATCCAAGAGTTAGGATACGACCACTTCACTGTAGCTCACAAACAATCATTCAGATGTGATTATCGAAATATAATCACAGGGGAAATGGAGCAGTGCACCACAAACAGAATCGAAGGTGCATGGAAGCACGCAAAGGTAAAACAATATACTTTATAGTGCACTCTATGAATAAACAATTTTTTTTACAGACAGCAAACTACTGCGGCTCTATAACACAGCTGCTGTCTGAAAGTACTGTCTTAAGCCCTTTTGTGTATGTAACTTTATAGTATATTTGAAAAGTATGCAAAACAATTTGGCCAACAATTTTTTGTTCACTGCAGGAACATTTCAGAAGGATGAACGGCACCACTTTATCTATGTTTGAATCGCACCTTGCAGAAATAGTTTGGAGAAACCGAAACCGAGGAGAGCCTGTTCCAGCCATCCTCAATCTAGTTAAGCAGATGTATCCTTTTAGATGGGTCACCCAGTTTTAATGCTCCTTATCCCCTCTTCTGGATATGGAAACACTTGTCAAAGGTGATTGATTTTATTTTCTTTGTACTGTAGCCCCCCTAAATGAATTTAAAGTGAGAACAATAATGTGATGGTAAATACCTTCAAATTAAATTACTAGCCAATGTAATTTAATATTTAGACTTAAAAGGTACAGAGAGAGACATCCTCAAAACAATCATAGATAAATCACATAAGTTATATCATTTATTGTAAGTGTAGTCTTTATTGTGTCATGATATGTAGGTGATATATGGGGTAATTACATTTTTTGTCATATGCATTCACCGTGCCGACTCTTCTTCAGATGAAGACGATTACAGTGTGGTGGACAAGTGCTTGCTTGAGGGCTCTCCCAACGTAGTGTACTGCTTGAACCGTTCACCTTCTCGACCTCTACCTTCTACTGGTCCTATTACCAGATCAGCCACAAAGTCAGCCTCAAAAGGTAAAGTAAAATCGACCTCTTCTTCAAATAAATTAGATTATAATGAAGTGCCTAAGATAAGAAGTAAATCTACATCTTCTACTCAAGTTATCGGTTCTCCCTGTGCTACTCTTGAAGAGAAAACACCTTCAGGTCCTCTTATGGGACCCACTACTGGTCAAAGCCCTTCTAAGTTTGAGGTGCTAGCTGATGTGCACACTGTTACTACGAGCACCCCAAATTCTGTCAAGCATATACTTGATACACTTGTAAGTCCTGTTCCTACTTTGTCCCCTGTATCACAAGATGGGAATCAGATTGTTTCAAGTTTGACAGGTGAAGATGCAGACCATGGACTGGACAGCGAGCCTATACCAAGCACCTATGAGGAATTTAACACCCAAATGTCTTCTCCCTGTTCTAAGCGTTTATGGTCTCAGTTAGACACATCTTGTGTAAGCCAAAGAACTTTTTTTCTGGCAGTGACAGTACCTCTATATCTCCTAGCAGTGGATGTGCATTGCACACAAAAAAAGGAGCCAACTTCAAAGTTCCTTTCTCCTCTGCACCCAAAAGTTTTTCCTCTAGTACGGCCTCTAGCAGATCCAGGTCACCATCCCCTGTAGGAAGCAAAAAGGAGAGGCCACCACGTCTGAGAAGTTTTGGTTCAAGCCGTAACACAATTAGTAAAGACCAAACTGCACACCAAAGTTCAAGCAGAGATCTTCACAAAAAAAACAGACTCACAAATGGATATGTTTACTTTCAGTGAAGCTTCAGACGATTGTACAGGTAGTACAGGGTAAACAAAGAACAGTTCTGTTTCCTCCTCTACTTCTTTGCCCTCTTTTCCAAGATACATGGGAAGTGCAGCACAAAACGGAAAACATGAACTTGTAATGGCTGAGCAGACTGCGTTGGCAGTGCCTACAGGTGCAGATAAAGACCCCACCATGCCGAGCGTCATGTTAGAAAAGCACTTGCTTCCGACCATGAAGGAGCCTCAAACAACGAGGTGAATTAATTTTTTATCCTTAGTATGTACTTCAAGCGCTTCACTAATTAACCTCGTATAATTCTTTTATATATGTGTAACATTAAATCTTGCACCTATATTGTGACTTAAAATACTGTAAGTGTGCTTCTAACCTGTATAAGTTTTATGAAATTGTGTCAAATTTGGATAATGTATGTTATTCTTTTGCACTTAAAAGAAATATCAGTAAGGTAAAATATGTTTTTCCAGCTTTCTGAAGAGGACATAGAGGCCATGAGGGAGGAGTACCGTAAGATGAATCATTTCAAACCAAAGATAAGAGGGGAAGGACGTTGTCCACCAAACTTTGTTCCTGTTTCTCACCCTTTGTCAATGCGTCGCCACAAGAAGTGCAACACTGAGAAAACAAGCAATGACGCGGTATCTTCCACACCTGTCGCTAGAGCTCCATTTAATGTTTATAGTGCTGAAGGTACAGATTCTTGTCCTATAGAACTGTCTAGTGGTTTTGACAGTGAGTTTCAGGTTAAAAGAAAGTTAAAGATTACTGCTAGGTTCACAGTTCACAATTCACGTTTGTCTTTAGCTAAGGAGCACAAGAAAAAAGAGTTTTCATATCCTTCTTGTTGTTGTGTCAGTGAGACAGGTGCTAAAATTACCAAAGTTACTGAAGTGTCTTCCTTGTTGTCTAATTCTAAGCAAAACAAACAGTCCAACTCTGCCAGGATAACCACAACTAAATGCAAATCGTGTGGAAAAGTTTCATCTAAAGAAAACATCAAAACCAGCCGTTCAATACACAAGACACACGATGGGAAATTAGTCCAAACAGTGACCAAAGTAATCACTACCAACATCAAGGAAAGAAGGTACAGAGGATACACCTATTACCGTGCCCTCACAGACACAAAGGGTCATCAAAGTTCTATTTCCGGTACTATGTCATGTAGAGCTAGAGGTAGAGGTAGAGGATGACGTTCTGGTAAGTGCAATCAGTCGGTGTGTAGCCCTTCAGGTCTGTCTCTAAACATGGATCCTGACGATGATTTCATGTAGTCTGAAAACAAGAAAGCATTACAGTGTATGTCTTTAAGTGTGGTCTACATAGTGCACAACTTCTATGAATAAGGTGTTACATTATTATGGAATGTATCGCTGTAAAGTTTGCACCTGAACATATTAAAATGTTCACAAATTTTTTACTTGTAAAGACATGTGAAAAGAAATGTAAATGATACCTAAATAATTAGGAGAACAGGTGTGACAAGTGAAAGTAACAGGGGAAACCACATCATGTTCAGAACAAACCTTTTGTTTTATGTAGGATTAGAATATGGATGAAGAAAGTGGATTTGCAGGTGTAGTAGTCATTCTTTGGATCTAGTAGGCTGATCGTAACTCCAATGACGGTAAATAAGTTGAAGCTATAGAAATGGGTGGACGACCAGATGTTTTTATTAGCATGCGTTCTTTGGCCCTTTCTTCTGTCGCTTATCCGACTGTTTGAAGTTATAAGTGAACATCAAGTACAGCTTAATAGGTTTATTGTGTTTCAGCAGCACCACGAAGGGTGTTGATAGTTTTTAGTGTAATGTAATGGTACATAGCCAAGTCAAATGCGAGAGACTATTCAAAGAGGTTTGATGTACTGATGAAGTATGTGTATGGGATACATCCACATGTTTGGAGTAAGAAACCGGCAACTGTCCTTTGGTTTTTTAAGTATGTATGGCTCTGCATGTATTCAGAAGTTAATTTCGTATTTAAAGTGGTGCTGCACTTTAAGGATAATGTAGCACATTTATGGAGGCCTTTATTGTTGCTTGATGTCATGTGATTTCAAATAACATTTTTTTGTGTAAAATGTGTGATGTTCTGATAAGGTATAGGTATCAGGCATAGCCAAATATATCATATGTGAAGGCTTTCTTTTGGGTGAGTAACTTATATGTTACTGACATATTTATTTCTCTAACTATGTAAAGTGTGTTGGGTTACTCAGTAACATAATTTGCATCTATGGGGTACCGTAAAATGACTAATTCCACACTTTTTCTGGAGAAGGGATAATTTTTGTTTCGTACATTACATAACCCCAAACCAAATGTTTTTTGGGTGGGAGAGGGGACTGGAGGGGAAGGGGGAAGCATGTCTGGTCTTTCAAGTACCCTATCGTATATACTTATATCAGGGTCCTTATACCATATTATATTGTGTCTTTCTGTGCCTGTTTGTCACATAGAGCAATCAGTGTGCACTTGTGTATCATATTAAATTAGAGATTGCTTTCAATGAAAGTATGTTATTTTCGTAATATGTGAAACACTTAGGTGGTAAAGCTTAATTTTTTGTTGGTTTTTGGGGAGATATACAATGAAAAGTAATTTTTGTCTATGTAAAGTGTTACCGTTGTCATGTTTTCTTTTATTGTGACGGGCCATTTTATGATACTCGCTGAAAGGAGACAAGACTGTCACAGTAATATAGTAAAAGGGCCAGAGACAGCACCCGCCCCAATTTCTATAACTGTCATCTTCCATTCCATATTCTTCAAAGGATTCCAGTGTCTTAGAAACATATAGGGCCTTGTAATTGTATCAAAAATTTAGGTGTTCAGCCCGATGACTCAGGGCCCGACTCAGTACCCAACCCTCACTCTTTATGTGACTGTGAGTGCATGTGCACCAGAAACATATCAGTCAGCCGCCAGCCTAACTCACTACAGGGCCCTTAATAATGTTACCTTCCACTCCAAAGAAACGCTCAGTACAGGTTAATTTAGCCTATTAGAACATATAGAAAGAAAAAGACATCTTTTTTCTAAAGTCATATTTCTGTGAACAAACATAAAACACAACACTAACCTTTATTTGAGTAATTTCATTGTCTCTTTTCAAACTCCACCCGAAAGTAAAATGTGCAAAAGAACTCTGACGTCAGACTTCGTGTGTACATAGTAGGCCGCTTGAGCAATAAGAGAGCGCTTCTCTTTTTACTCTCATCATAAGCCAATCAGAGAACTCCTTTTACAGTGTCATGTTTTTTTTTTCCCCCGCGGTTCAGCTACACACACAACTTTTGGCGGCCGAGAGAGGAGGTCTGAGTGCATAGGTACATGCTGGTACATGGCCAGTTCATAACATTTTAACATCATGTTCGAGTGCAAAATTTGTGATTGAAACTTTGAGTCAACGGGTGAAGGCAAGGCGCACTTCAAGGAAGTGCACCTGAAGTCTTTTTCTCAGCTGTTAGAGGAAAAGGACGCCGGACATGGTGAGGGGGTGGACGCAGACGCAGGCTCTTCAAGCTCCACTTCCTGCCAACAAGACAGCGATGGGGAAGGGCGGAACGTTATGGCGTTGTCGGCGGAGTCCACCGAAACAGTCAAGCTTAAAGCTACAGACGCCAAGGTAGAACCAGCCCCAGACAACACACGTAAATCTCAGAGTAGCCACAGTAAGTCTGAGAACATAGAAAAAAAGGGGACAAGAAGTCCAGGAAAAGTTCCAGTACTGCTTTACCGCCCTACCCCATAGCCTCCACCTCCGGTACCGGTAAAGATGCCAGAAGTACGGCCAAAGACTTGCACTGCAGTTTTTGCTTCGAAACATTCAGCCAAGAATCCAGCGTCAAAAGACATTATAACACTTGTCCTTCACCCGCCCCCCCCGCCTACCTTCACCCCAAAGTCCTTCACAACAGAAAGTGCATCCAAGAGAAGGGGAAGACCTACCAACCTTGAAAGAGTCTGTAAGCTTATGAAAACGCCGACAGGTGACAAGGCCGGTGAGAAGATGATAGTTAAGACACCCTTTAAAACTAGGAGTATGAGTCAGGCTCAGGCTTCCTTTGACGTTCCTTTGAGGGGAGAGGCGCCAGTCTCAAGTAAGGGATACAAATTATTTCTTATAGCAGATATTTCTTTGTGTTATCTTAATTTCTTACAAAAAACAAATTTAGTTGTCCTCTTTTCAATATTCTTCACCCTCATTGTTTGTGTCTTATACGGAAATAACATATAACAATATTTGCCATCATTTATTTAAAGCCTTTAAGAAGAGTTTCAGTGCACCTCTTTTAAAGATGTAACTATATATAAGGAAAACCATTTGAAATGAATTTAAGTGTCACATATAATTGAAACAGGTCCTCCCTTCTCAGCAGGAACTGCGACAACAAGACACAGGCCTACACACAGGAGACGAAGAAGGCGGCTTGGGTTGAGGAGGCGGTGCATGTGCATTGTTAAGGAGGCGATCTTCTCTTCCAGAGTTGCCACCAAAAACATTTACAGCGTATGAAGTTCCCGACCACATTTAAGTTGCAGCCGCCCAATTGATGGGTTCGTTGGACAGTAAGCTTGGCAAAGGTTTTCTACATATGATATCTAAGTGAATTTGAGCACTTTGGGTGCTTTCCTTGTAAGAACCTCTCCAGGCGCCCTTTTCCATGGCCCCGCAAAAATGTGTTCATTTTAATTTTGTCAGAAGCCAAACAATTTACCAAAGGATTTTTTTGTTATTTCAAGTGCAATCATTGAGTGCAATTTACTGTTAGTGTTTACTGAGACTTCCATGCATAGGAAAGTGTGGAAATATTTACTGAAGATTATGTGTGAGGAAAGTCAGCCACCTGAGTGTAACAGGTAACAGTGCATTCCATTCAAGAAGACAAGTGGCGACAAGTCATATGAGGGGTCCCGCCCCCTGACTAGGTCACATGATCTGAACGTGCCCCCCTATAGGCCGGGGGCTGATAGGGCCCACCATGCACCCCCCCACATCCCAATGTGACAGGTATTTTTTCGATCCTTAGGGTCCCCTGAACAAGATTCAAGATGTTAACATTGATTATCTTGGGATGCACTACCAGTTTTGGCTCATTATCCATGTGCAGGTTCAGACCACTTTTGGGTCAATTTTGGTACCATGTTATTCAAGGGGTATCCTCAATCTCCAAGATCTAAATCTAGCTTACCTTTTCTGGATCCTGAAGCTATTGGTCTTGTTGGAAAAAAGACATAATAAGCCTTTCATTAAGCCCTAATACATGTTTTTAAGTTCAGATTTGAGTGTACCAGACAGTCGGGAAGACGGAAGATTGAAATTACAAAGTTCCTTTTTTTTTACTGAATATCTTAAATGCGCTCCAGATGTATAAAACTTGCCCTTATCCCCATCTAAGCACAATATCTAATATGATTTATGTAGGCCAAACCTCTCTGAGTAACATGAGTTTTTCCATGCTAAATCTTTATCAATTCTCCTTAATCTTATGCTAAAAAGAGTGCTAATTAAGAATATGCATGTTTCTACTTCATAAGATTTAATGGGGAGGCTGTGTCTAGATTCATACCTGTAGCCATATACTATGGCTTGTGCATAGTCTCCCCTCAAGGACATACTGATTTCAAATTGCATATAGCTCCCTTGTACACATCACATAGTATGAACATAGGTAGAAATGATTGCTATGTCATGTGGGTGCCTAGCAACTGCAGCTTTACATAGAACCCCATGTCCAAATCTATTCAGATAGTCACAGATAAGTGTATGGTCTCACCTCAAGAACTTGTATGTATAGCTACCCTGTCCACATCTCAGAATAGAAGCACATATAACACATTGGGTCATGTGCTTGATGTGAATCTAACTTTTCAAATCATCTAATTGACAGAGACCATATGATAAGATAATGATAAAATATATGCCACATCCACACCCTGTGTTATTTTGTATATACATATCCATGCATATGTATCTCAGATCATCCATGATTACACAGGATTGTAATTCCCAACAACTGTCCCCTCCTCCCTCTCTCCAATATCAAATTCCTGTATCCACTGTCATATCATCAAAATTTACCATTGCTGGTACTGATAACACCAGAGATGTCAGTTGGGTATGGGCTCAACCTCTGAAATCTTTGGGTGTTAGCAAAGCACCCATTTCCCTCAATTTATCATACTACATGTAATTCAAAGTGACATCTGAATCTATTGTCGGCCATTTTGAATTTCAGCCATACACAGCCTCCCCATTAAATTTTATGAAGTAGAAACATGCATATTCTTAATCAGCACTCTTTTTAGCATCAGATTAAGGAGAATTGATAAAGATTTAGCATGGAAAAACATCCATTTACATAAAGAGCATTGTATTGGCTCAAGGTAGTGTCTTTGCATCCAAGGCAATAACGTGTGTCATAGTTATCAAGGATTTCTGCAGAATGTCTCATATTACTCAGAGAGGTTTGGCCTACATAAATCATATTAGATATTGAGCTTAGATGGGGATAAGGGCAAGTTTTATACATGTATCTGGAGCGCATTTAAGATATTCAGTAAAAAAAAAAGGAACTTTGTAATTTCAATCTTCCGTCTTCCCGACTGTCTGGTACACTCAAATCTGAACTTAAAAACATGATTTAGGGCTTAATAGAAAAGCTTATTATGTCTTCTTTCCAACAAGACCAATAGCTTCAGGATCCAGAAAAGGTGAGATAGTCTTAGATCTTGGAGATTGAGGATACCCCTTGAATAACATGGTACCAAAATTGACCCAAAGTGGTCTGAACCTGCACATGGATAATGAGCCAAAACCGGTAGTGCATCCCAAGATAATCAATGTTAACATCTTGAATCTTGTTCAAGGGACCCTAAGGATCGAAAAAATACCCGTCGCGTTGGGATGTTGGGGGTGCATGGTGGGCCCTATCAGCCCCCGGCCTACTATGTTTAAAGTGTTTATTTTTGGGTGCTGGTTCCTCATTAAAAAATTACTTCTGTTCACATACACTTTAAAGATGGGGGCCATGTACTGATGGCGCACTTCTTATCAGGTTATCTAGTCCGTGGTATACTGTGTATATGTATTGTGTCTGGACATAGAAAAAAGTGTGAACCAAGGATGCCAGGTATATACAATCATGTTGATGTGTTCAGGAGAGAAGTACTTGTCTAAAGTATCATATAAAGGGGCAAATCAGGATTCTCGATGCATTGTCAGTGCGCTGAATTTTGTTAGTGTGTAGAATGAACATTTACAGGTAAGATGATTTTAAATGGTGTTTGTAAAGCATGAAGTCGTATAAAAGAAGATTTTCATGGTGTGCTAGTCTTTCAAAAAATGATGCCAAAGGGATAGCCGTTGTTTACAGATATCATTATGGGGCCATAATTAGATATACATAACATAAAGAGAGCAGAGCACAGTTATATTTCAGGCCCCCTTTCCATGGCCAGTTCAAAAAGGCCACAGTTGTTCTCATTTCAATAGGAAACAGGACCTTAACAGATACACTTGAAATACAGGGGTGGAATTTCTTATAACCTGATCTAGTCCATCCTATACTTTATATATGTCTTCTGAGAAGACATAAAAAATGGTGCCACATGTAAAATTTTATGTTCATGTTTATAGAAGCCAAATACCTGTACGCAGTATTACATGTACATTTTGAGTGTGCTGCTTTTTTATTTTTGTTTGTAGGATGAAGATTGATATTTTAAAAAGAAATAGTTTGTTCTAACATGAAACCTTGAAAGGAATAAGTTAATAGTTTGTGTTGTAAAAGTATGATTCCCGTTGTTTCAAGTGATAGTTATATTATACAGAGAGCAGAGCTCCTGTTTTTAGTTAGAAGTAGACACAGTAAATTTGTTGGGCCGGTGTTGGACCATGTTCTTAAGTTGTAAGTCTTAGGTGCAGATGTTTTTTTTTTCATGCATGACTGTATAATATATTACATCAGAGATATTTATAGAGACAGGTGAAACAAAAATTAGCCAAATTAATTAGTATTAGACTTGGTTGGAATTAAAGTTTTGTGGCATTTTCACAAAACATTCTTGCGGATGCACAAAAAGTTATAGCGGGTACACAAAATAAATCTTGTGGATGCACACAAAATTCTTGTGGTACACATTATAATTCTTGCAGGTATGCAAAATAACTCTTGCGGACGCACAAAACATTCTTGGGGTTACACAAAATATTGTTAAGTGTTAAATGATCGTGGAAATTATGTTAAGGCGGAATACACTGTGATTAGTATGGAGCCTTCCTTCAGGAAATACACTGTATATGGTCAATTTGTAGCCCTCTGTTAAATTAGAGAGGATATGTCGGACCGAAAGATTTCAGCCAAGATTTCTTTGCACTTTCATCCATAGAAGAGGCCATGTCAGTACAAGGGGGAAAACAGAGTATTAAGTATTGTGCCATTTACTTTATTTCAGAGACACTGGACAATATATGGATAACGTGTACGCCCTTCTGTACTTAGTGTGATTCAGTGTATGCGAAATATTTCGTGCACTTTAAATCAGAAAAAAGGCATTTTCTGTCCACATGTAAGTTATTGGACATCTACATTTAAGATAAGATGTAAACGATGTTGCATGAAGAAGTAAAATAAAGTATTTATTTGAATTTCAAATAAAGTGTCAAATTTTATTTGTGATAATCTAGTTATAAAGAAATACACAACAGAGAGCCACTTTATATATTAAAAAGAAAGTACATAAAACCTACACAATAATCGTATGAATTACGTTTACTTCTTTTACATTCCACTTTTTCATGGTTTATGGGTAAAACATGTGAAAAAAGGGCCATTGGATCTGGTTTAGGCGAAAGCAGGGGGTTAAAGCAATAGATAGCCGTGAGAGGCGGGCAGGCCTGTAATAAGTCATTTGTCTGCCGTGACCGCAGAGAGACTTTCCAGCACAGCCTAGCCAGGGCAGGGAGGAACTCAAATGACACCAGGAATGACATTCCAAGGAATGTGTACAGCAGCGTATCTATATCTTCTCTACTTACCACAAAATGGGTGTGTGTATTCTTCACAAAACTAATTACTACATATGTAGTTGTTTTATTGGCCACATTTTTTCCAAACTGCATTTTAGCTTACATTCTTAATGCTTGAAAGTTGAATGTAATTGAAAATCATAATAATTGCTATGCTTATAGATTTCATAAATGAACAGAACACCCCAAGATGAGTCTGCTCATGAATTGTGCTGCCACATGGTGCAAACCAATGAACTAATCATAGTAGTATTTTACCATGGTAAACCATCATATGTTTGTTGTTATGTGTGTAATGTTGCAAATTTCATGATAGTCTTTAATGTCTCCTATGAGAAATGTGCCTACTGGAAGTAAAAAGATAATACCCATTCTGAACAAGGATTATGACACATAATATATTGGCCAGTAGCCGGTCTGGAGCTGGTTCCCGCAACACACACTGATAAGAACTGATAAGATGGGACCAGCATGTCCCTGGAAGTGGGCGTTAACCAGGGACAAGGTACCCATTATGGTATGTCTTATCAGTGGGTTTTAGCTCAACCAGCGAAATTCAAGATGGTGGCTCCACTAGGCCTCCATACTGAGTCCTATAGACATGAATTCAAGAAAGACAATAGTAGGTCTAATATTGGACTGATCTGGCCTCAGCAGGTCTTATATCTGCCACAATATTTACAGTCCCAAAGAGGAAATTATTAAAAATAACAAAGAAAACCAATAGATCAACACATATGCTGGTCACAGTTCAAAACATATGTATATGGGCATCAGATATTTATTAAGAGGGTTACAGACATAAAACTATTTAAGTAATAATCCGCATTTTCCATTGCTTATGGAGCTTAGCACTGAATTGAGAAAATGTGTATCTTATATAATATTTACCCATCAAATTGTGTGACCTTTCGCCATCTTGTGTGATGCCTTCACGACCGTGGCCTTATGAAAAAAAATCTGGTCATGTGTTGCTATAGCACAAGGTCACCAGGGATGACGATGGTCGTGAACACGCAGGGTCACCAGGGATGACAATGGTTGTGATCACGCAGGGTCACCACAGATGACAACAGTCATAATCATACAGGGTCACCACAGATGACATCAGTCGTGATTACACAGGGTCACCACAGATGACGATGGTCGTGATCATGCAGGGTCACGCCGGATGGCAAACAAATCTTTTTTTGGGGGGCGGGGGGTTCTTTTATTCATCAATTTAAACATCATTGATTTAACTGTTCATTAATTTGTGGTCCTCTCCATCCATGCTTCTGTTGTTAATGCTCCCCTGAATTACTTGTGGAAGTCCCTGTTTAAAGATAAGGAATTAAAAGACATTTAATCATGAATACAGTACTATATCACAAGTTTATGAAATATGTGTATAGCTTTTATTATATCATAAACAATAATTCACACAAAGAGGATGCATGGCAAATTTTATGCAAACCTCTTTTCCCCTTTCCTGGTTAAGCATTAATGACATGCACAGCCATGCATGGACATTTAATGGTGTAGGAGGTCTCAAAAATCCACCATTAGATCTACCAATGGATGTGAACAACCAGCCAGTGAATATGACTGCTGCCTGCTATTCTTTAAATCAGAAATTAATGTTATTAAACAAGGTGTACAAGACCTAACCGACAATATCAGTTGCTGTATGTGTCACAGTAAACTGTATATTGTACAAATTACACTATGAATACTAGGAGCCAACCCACCTCACATCTGTTCTCCTTGGTCTTTGCCTGTCTGTTGTGAAATCTGGGTAAGCTTCTTTGTTCTCAGAAATTTGGAGGGAAATTTGAAATGGACCAATCAGAACACAGTGAACTAGGCTGGTGGTCACTGTCAGTGATAGCTGGTCATGGTGAGTGAGACTGCTGGTGACATCGTGAGGATGCGTCATGCGTCGTGAGAGATGCTATGATTTGGGTCAGACATGGTATGTGCCCCTATTATCACCCAATGCAATAATGTAATGCTCTATCACTAACTGTTCTTACCTTTTTCCAATAGATGTAATGCACCATAAAGGTTAGACCACATCAAATTTTCTTACTATTGTCAGACCAAGGCCTATTAATGCCTACATACAATGTGTATTGGGCACAATGTCAACTCAGTGTTAAATCCCATAGACAAAAGAAACTATCATTTATGTCTGAAATATGAACACATAACCATAATTATAGCATTCATTATGTTCTATATGTACATGCTATTTACTAGCATATAAAGGAACTGATCCATATATAGCCTAGGATCATGAAAAATAACATTTATTTTCAATGCCCTATCCATAAAGCAAAGACAGCATCAAACTATAGAGTTATCCTAGTCTGTTAATGCTGACATCCTGGTGATGAATTGTCATGATGAGTTGAAATTGACAGGGGTTGGCGAAAGATCACGCAGGTTCAACTAACGATTTATGTGATATTAGTGATGATTCGCCATGATGAGTGAACCCTAATGGGGGCTTGTGAAAGGTCACGCAGATTCAACTCACAACTTTTGTAAAATCAGTGATGAATCGCCATGATGAGTGAACCCTCACGGGGGCTGGTGAAAGGTCACGCAGACCCAACTCACAACTTTTGTAAAATCAGTGATGAATCGCGATGATGAGTTAACCCTCACGGGGGCTGGCGAAAGATCACGCATGTTCAACTCACTACATTTCTAAGGCAGGTGATAAATGGTGAGGATGAGTGAATACTGACAAGGGGTGGCGCAAGGTCACACACTGCATTATCACTAGAAAAGTGATTCACCACCCATCACCAACTATGACAGGAGATGACGACAATTTGCTGGGTAGAGGAATATATGCATTGAAAGTGTAAATATACATAAAACAAGGGGTAGAGAACAATACGGCAAAACATCATGTGATAGAATAGTGTAGGTCATTAGCAAAGAATAGAAATAAGAGTGAACACTGGGTGATAATAGGGCACATAGAAAGCACATGGTGAGGATAAACCATGATATACTATGGTAAACCATGATATACCATTATAATCTAGCATAACAATAAAAGAGAAGTCAAAATCCACCCTTTGCATTGACAAAAGAGAAGTATGTCTTGCTGATACAGAATATAGATATCACAAGGGGTAGAGCACAGTTGGGACATATGGAAATATGAAGAAATGTTGTAGATTGCTAAAACATGGGAGAAATAGATGACTATTGGGTGATAATAGGGAGTATAGAAAGCACATGGTGGCTATGACACCATGTATGGTTTACCATGGTTTATCATTTTACCATGGTCCTTTATTTACTTATTTAATTATGGTATTCTACATTTCTTTCCTGAAGTTGATACACACTTTGCTACACCATTGCATACCAGTGTATCGCATAAAAAATCCTAGTTCCAGGACCATAGACTTCAATTTTATAAAGAATCATAATGTAATGTGTTTACAAATAACCTTTCTATATCATAGTTTCATAAGTGATGCCTTGGTTTTTCTGGTATATTGTGATAAACTGGAGTTGAAAAAGCTCAGTGTATCACAATATTGTGGAAGCATAATATACCATATACCTTTCAAACTCCCGGTCCCCACACTCACTGTGTATTCAGACACTATCCTTGTTAGAAAAAGCGCAAGTCAGAGTCATATTTCACTAAGTTTGCATGTCTGCATTTCTTGAAAAAAGGGGTAGTTTTTTTTTCTTGTAAAGTGAGTGGAATCTGGAGAAAAGGGTATTATTTCTTGCAGGCTATGTGGTCAAAAAGAGAAACATGTAAAGAGGCTGTGATAAGGGAAATATAAAGGCTATGTGTCCATGTGACAGCCCATGTGAATGTTGCATTCTGATAAAGATGATAGGCCTATGTATATTGCTCCATCAAAAGGGTGGTGTTCACAGACATGTCAGCATTTTACAAGAAAAAGGGGTTCTTCTATAGACCCCAAAATCAGCAATTTCGCTATAAAAAAGGTTGTTTTTTACCCAAAAATCAGACGAAAAAGGTCATATTTGGAAAGTTTTAACATGGATGGTGTCATGTTTGCATTGAGAGTGCAGGGTACGGGCTCAAACTATGGTCAATCATACAGGTACACCTTTGATGTAGATGTTACAATTTACCTTACTATATCATAGTAAACTATGGTTCTCTAACCATGATTTATCATTATTCTAACATACTGTGATATATTAGAGTTACATATACCAGTGTACCATAGAATATAGGGAATTCTGTGATACATCCTAGTAAATTATGGTAAACTATGATCCCAGAATCATAGTAAATTATTGGCTTTCCTGGTTAACATATGGGTTGTCTGTATCCTAGTATATCATGGTACATCATGGTTATATGTACCACAAAATAAGAGAGTATACTGTAGTGTATCATAGTAAACCATGATGTATACTGGTTCACTAGAGTAGATCATGATATCTACCATGGTATATTTTTACCTGGTACAGGTTGATCACACTGCCTGCAGCCACAGGTCCAGATGAAATAAACTCCTTTGTTTAGGGCTTTTGGGGGGTATTGAATGTGGGAAAGGTGCTGCTGTAAATAATATGATATATAGTACTTCTGTTAGTATTATTTTCCTTAAGTATCTTCTAATCCATTTGAGTTAATTAATCCTGGTTTGCCAAGGTATAGAAATGAAGGGATAAGACAGGCCTATTTCTGCCTCCATGATGGAAGAGTTGTACAGAGCTATATAATGATGGGTATATATACATTCCTTTGCTGATTGTGTGTAGTTCAATAGCTTGAGCGCACACTTTTTCATTGGTCTTTTTAACCTAAAACCATGTTTTTTTACCCAAAACTTGACACAGAATTGTGACTATTGGTCATAAAAAAGTGTGCATCTAAGGCAATGTGCGCAAATATGTGTAGAAAAATCCTGCATCTTTCATTTCACTTAGATTTCAATAGATTCTTCCATACTTGGCATTATCTAAAGACATTTATGCCATGGCTAAAAAGGGATACAGCATTTTAGCAAAAATGGTTTGGTCTTAATTTGCATTTACGATTGCAGGTCCTGTGAGCCTTAGCATATAGCTCTAAGTAACACCAGTGAAAAAAAGAGGGCCCAAGTCATCAAGCGTCACTTTAGGTCATCATATAAGGCCATTATGCAGGAGGTGCACAGTACCTACAGGTCAAACCTGATTGAAGGGTAAAACAGGTCAGGTTGATCCACAATAGGCTAACTGAGTCAAATTGGGTCAAATTAGGTCAGAAAAGGTTTATACAGTTCAAGTTGGACAAATTCTGGGTAAAACATGTCAAATTAGGCAAAGATATGTGTCCCATCAAGGGAGAACACCCCTCGTGGGGGATTTTTAATACCCCATTTGGCCACCAGACTGGGGGCATCGGAGGGGCAAAATAACTCTAAAATGATTATAGAAATACAATAAGCTAATTTTTGATGCAGAATTCAATGGTCTCATTTAAAATGCGCCATTTTTGGTATAAATGACCGATATTTAGATGGAAAAATGAACATTTTTCACGAGAAATCAACCTATATGCCTGTTCCTGGTTGCTATGGCAACTATTCCAATGATCTAAATTTGCAGATTTTTATGCCAATTTTTGGGGATAGTCACTGAAAACCCTAAACTGAAAATAGAAATGGAAAATTCCTTCTAGATCAAAATCTATGATAAAAATCCCAATATTGTTATGTATTTTCTATGAAAAAGGTTTATGGTTTATAATGCATTTAGAGCTTAATCATCGGTTTTAGATTTGAATAACGACCTATGTTCAAGGAGGGGTTCCAACTACTAGGAATATTTAAGCCAATAATGTCTCATTTTAAAGATCTTCAGATGAACTTTAATAATGAATTTCCTGCAGAGGGGAGTTTTTGCTTGCCTGGTCACATATGTTATTTGGGCACAAATTTGGACAAATCAGGTCAAAAGAATTTAAAATAGGTCTAACTGGATCCATTCTTGATAAGGTCCAAATAGATCACCCGGGTGATCTAATTGAGGCTGAAAGGGCTAGGGAAAGAGAGATTGAGCAGTTAGCTAAGCGCAAGGAATTGGAATTGGAGTTAGCATCAATCCGGGCACAGAACAATCATTCATTGAAGGAATTAGACCACAGGAAAAAGGTTTGGAGCAGTATGATGGCTGCATTCAATCACAACGATCCAAGTAAAGATAAACATAAATATTTGCTGGTTCCGGGAGAATCAGGTACACTAGGTACCATGCAGCAAGGTACAGATACCTTAACTTTACAGTATGCTACTGAGGTTCGTCAGAGGAACCCTAGTGCACACAAACACCACAACAAGCAAGATGGCGGTGTGGGCCTTCCAGTCCTCGGTCCTACGGCCTCTACATCGATGAATTCAGACAATATTGGCCTCTTACAGGCCCCCACAGGCCTTCAGCAGCTCCATCAAGTATAAATAATGTTAATTTGCAAAATGTGGGCAATGATTTTCTCCCTGGGACCCGCGTGGTACCAAGCAGTGGCCACGAGGTACCCAGTACAAACCAGCCGGTGCGCACGAACATTGTGCGCACCGGCGAACAAGTGCTGGTGGTGGTTTTGTGGGTCCAACAGCCATGTCCAGTGGCAATGACATAAATGTAGGTGCACCTCTAGGCACACGGACAACTCAATCCACCTACTCCCAGGCTACCTTGGATGAATATCAGCAGTTTCTGGCCTGGAAACAGCAACAGCTGCAACAGCAACAGGGACCTACCAGCACCAATACCCAGGTTGGTAATCAAATACCCAGGTTGGTAATCAACATACATGTACCACTCAACACCACTAACCAAGGTGGTCTACAGCAGCAGCTTTTAGATCTACTCACCCACCATGTACCTGTCAACACTGCTGCCCAGGGTGGTCTTCAACAACAGCTACTAGATCTACTTAAACAGCAAATGCCTGTCAATACCAATGTTCAGGTTGGTTCGCAACAGCAGCAGTCTCTCCACACCCTGCAGACAGGACTAGCTTCTGCTGGTCTAGGTCTAGGTAACATTGGCATTCCGAACGGGGATGTGGAGAGTCTGTTCAACACTATGACAGGTAAACTTCAGGGGCAGGATGACCTGTTAACCACCTTACATGCAGCTAGTGTAGCAACTAAGAGGAAAAGGTCAAAAATATGGTTACGTCCTGATTACCACATTCCTACGGATAAATCCTATGACGAGATGAATTACAGGGAACTAATGTATGGTATGCTTAATGTGCCTCAGAGTTTATTGCTTGCCAACAACCCCCAGTTAACCGCCATGTCCTACCTGCAGCATATGAAATTTATCGCTCTCAGAGAAATTAGGCCCACATATTCCATGAAAGCCATGTGTCAATATGAATATGATGTGACTGATAAAGTTCTGAAAAAGGAAATCCTGGGTTTTTTAGCAGCCGAGCATCGATCTATGGCAGAGAATCTTCGTATTGAAAAAACAGTAGCATATATGAAAATGCAACAAGAATTAGAAAAAGCCATGAAGTTGCCTCAGCAGTTGAAATTCCCCAATCAGTCTCGCCAAGGTCAAGGTCAGGGTCGCTCACAGTCAAAATTCATGATCCCCTGCACAGAGCATTTGTGCAAAAAATTTAATTTCACTGTGTGCGATTTTGTCAACTGTACCAAACAGCACTCATGTGCAGTTTGTGGGGGACACTTGCACCCGACGAAAAACTGCTACCAAAACCCACAAAACCAGTCCCCCAACCAGGATCAGGGCTCAGTAGGGAACCAGAGGCATTATTTTGGTCAGCAGCAAAATTACCAGCAGCTTGGTTACTAGGCCTCCCCAGGTTCTCAGAGACAAGCCTGAGTGAGGTTAGCGGAAGTGAATTTTTGCCCCTTTGATTCCATCCATGTGCATAATTGTGAGGAATTGCTATGTTTGGACTGTTTGAATGCCGTTTTAGGTTTGTATGATAATTATGTGCCTTTATGGGACTGTAACTATGTTCATGTGGTGGCAGGTGTCTGTTCCCAACTCAAGCCGGCAGGTTGGAGAGACATGTTATTATTTGATACGGACCCTGATATTGATAGTCACTTCATCCTGGATGGGGTCATGAATGGTTTCAAAATAGTGGATCCCCATGCAAAAGTCGATGATTATGAAACCCCCAACTATAAATCCGCCACTGTCCAGGCTCACTTGTTTATTGACGACTTGTTACATGATGCGGCTTACCGTTCAGTTTTGGTTAGGCTGGAGGACAGGAAATTTCAGGGGTTGCGTTGGGCAATTGATGGAAAGGACCAGTATTTAGTAGACAATTTTGGTACTAGAGCTGCCCCTTACATTTTTAATCGCTTGACTGATTCTATTTCAAGGTTTATGTGCAAGAGCGGCTTTATTTGTTTAAACTATCTTGATGATTTTTTAGTAATGGGGCCTTCATTTGAACAATGTCAAGTTGCACAATTGACCCTACATTCATTGCAACTGAAGCCCGGCTTCTATGTGGCATACAAAAAGGTGGCAAGCCCTTCTAGAGTGCAGCGGTACCTAGGAATCGAGATTGATATGATCAACTGGAAGCTTAGATTACCAGAGGAGAAATTGGCGAAGTTGAAGCAGAGGGTTGCGTTTTTCAATGGTCGCTGCAAGGCAACACGCAAGCAACTGCAAAGACTTTGTGGTATTTTGTCTCATTGCTCCTCTCTGGTAAAAGGCGGTCGTACATTCTCACATCGAGTTATCGAGCTGCTGAAAGGTTTTCAGGGTAAGCGGTATATCTCCTTGACTAAAGGTTTTCACAAGGATTTGGACTGGTGGACATCATTCTCTAGATGGTTCAACGGGGAAGCCCGTATCATTACGTCAGACACTGAGCAGACACTCTATCCATGGATGCTTCAGGCAAGGGTTATGGCGTTGAGTGTATGGGGGACTGGTTGGCTGGAGCATGGCATGGTTCATTGGAAAATGTGATAGACCTCCACGGTCATATGGGACCGGAGCCGGATATGGCCATTCCAGACAACATAAATGTACAGGAATTCTACCCTCTAATTGAGTCTCTCTGGAGATGGGGTCCTATATTCAGAGATAGCAAAGTAGTTGGGAACTCAGACAATACCCAAGTAGTGGCAGCAATAAACTCAGGGCGCAGTGAAAATAAGGTTGCTATGGCAATCTTGAGGAGAGTCTTCTGGCTATCAGTGTTGTACAATTGCCATGTAGTGGCACGCCACATCCCCGGCCGTCTCAATGTGGTGGCAGATAAGTTATCAAGATTGCTGGATGGTAGTGCAGAGTTTCCTTTATTTTTATGTTGTAGTGGTTTCCCAGCGGTGTATGAAGTTGGATAGGCTAGCAGCAGAGGCCAGAGCCTTCAATTGGTCTCAAAGTCATCGCAGTGGAAACGCTATATTGTGTTCTGCACTTGGCTCGGAGGGAAGGTTCTCCCTACAGATGTGCTAACTATGACTCGTTATATTATGTACCTTTATGACTGTCTGAGCTACAGCACTATCGATAATTATGTGAGCGGTGTAATTAGCCTAAACTGCTATTTTGGTTATGAGGTAGGCTGGATTCGCCAAGAATTTGCTTTCAATGCGGCGCTTCACGGTTTGCGCAGAAATTTAGGCCATCCAGTCCCTACTAGAGTGACATTAACATTTGCTAACTTGTGTGACATGTTCAGGTCGGTGGATTTATCAAACAGTAAACATTGTGTTATGTGGGCCTGCATAGTTCTGAGCTTTCGCTCTTTGCTGAGGAAAAGTAACTAGGTGCCTAATTCCATTTCTGACTTGTCAGGCCACTTCCTGAAAAGGAAGCCAGTCACCTTTCACCCTTGGGGCATGATGCTTGAGATTAGTAGCTCAAAGACAATCCAATATGGGCAGAGAGTGCACCTAGTTCCAATAACCTACACCCCGGGGTCACCTTTCTGTGCGGCCTCGTTGATTTCAAAGCATATAATTGACATTCCTGCTCCACCAGACTCACCATTATTCATAAAGGAGGACGAGAAGTTTTCCTCAGTTACTCGGTCCTGCTCAAGTTCCTAAAGGGACTAATTAAGAGCATTGGGGTGAACCCTGAAAGGGCCGGAGTGCATAGTTTACAAACAGCGGGCGCAGTTTTCTGCCATGAGTCAGGCATTCCATTGGAGGATATTCGGCAGGCAGGGGATTGGGCAGGATTGACAGCGCTCATATACCTAGCAAAGTCTATGGTTACGAGAATCAAACTTGACAATGTTATATCCTACGCACTATTGATATTTTGAACTTTTGATTTGTATGTGCTTTAATTTGGACTCGTCAGAGTTCTGGGTATGCCGGGTCACTCTGTGACGGTCGGCTAAACGGCAGCGGCGACTTGTTTATCCTGCAACACCTCCACCTGGTGTAGTTTAGAACTCTCCCCCCACAGCTGAGAAGACAGCAGTTCAGCAAGCAGCAGCCACGCATGGCAGGCAGGACAAGAACTTCTTTTTTTTCTTTTTCTATTCTTTCTCTTAATAAAGTGCCGGGTCACTCTGTGATGGTCAGCTATACGGCAGAGGCGACTTGTTTATCCTTTACCAGAGCTTCGACGAGTCAATAACACATCTAATTGGCCAGAGAAAAGGGCTAATTGGTCAAATTAGGTCAGATTCATCGAAGCAGGTCAAAATCGGTGAAATTTGACCAATTCTGGAAGTAACAGGCAACATTGGCCAAAAACAGGCAAATGTGCCATATTTGGTCAAATGGGTCAGTGTTCGCCAAAAAGGGTCAAAACTGATTGTGATTTAGGGACCTCATATAGCCCCTGTGTAGCAAATGTCAGGCCCCATTCCGTTAGAACATAATTATAGGGCCTGTTGGTGTTGTACCAACTTCTAAAACTCAGGCCTAAAAAAAAAATGTTTTTTTCCAGTTACCCGACTGAGCCTAGCAAAACATGGCCGACTTTTTTTTTTAGCAGCCTTCTAAGGACACAAACTACAGCCTTTTGTTTTAGGCTGTAAGTTCTTGAATAATGGTCTGATTTGTAAGCTGTAAAAACCAAAATGTAGCCCAGGTCAGGGTCCCATGGTTGCAGGCAGGCAAGGATTAAGAGTCCCTTGGTAGGGGGGCCACAACCCCAAAATCTGACTGTGGAGGTAAGGGTCAAAACTAAATATGGGTGATTCATCAACTATTCATCACAACATGTCATTCCACTTGTGTGCACACTATTTTTTTGGAGGGGGGGGGGTCATTTCACTCAATCTGTTCCTAATGGGGGGCATGATAATTTTTATCATATTAGCAGGGTGTTTGGAAAAAAAAATTGTTGGTACACAAAAATCCATCTACCTCCCAACATTTTTTTGTCTTCCCAGAGGGCCAAAAATCGCGTGCGTATGTTCCCTTAATTCTTTTTTAACCTATTATAATGCGCAGGCTTTTTCGCTGAAAACAGGTGAAATTATTTTGAGCCCCCTCCTGGTCAAGCAGGCAATGAAATTCTGACCTCCCCCTCAAAACCACCAGCACCCCGCCCCTAAAGACAAACAATGCAAATGGTAAACAAGGTGCACCCCATGTATAAGACGCACCCATGCAGACTTATATCTCCAATCCATCTTGAAATTACCTTTCTTTTGATATATAACATGCCTATATTGGACCACAGGAAGTTTCCTCTGAGGTAAGGGGCAAGCTCACAAAAAAAAAATTAAAAAAAGAAAAAATCCGACCTACCGACCCTAGCATTTTAGTTCATGTATCTGGAAACACACCTTTTTTTGGCCTCATCATCATGTAGCAAATGAATTTGTGGTAGAGCGGCTGTTTAAGGTGGATGGCTACCATGCCAAACATGTCCTGTGTACAGGTTTCTGCTCATATATACTTCTCTATGGCTTATAGACAGACTACAAAATTATAGAAGAACTTTCTAGAAGATCCTTCTGTCTGTACACCTGGCACACTTACTAATTAGGCCACCAAGTTAGTTGGTTGGGTTGGGGTATAGGAACAGTATATTTATAACTTGCTTGATGTAGTTCTATTATTTTCATAAGATTTTTTTTTTCAATGTGGAAAAACAGTACAAAAGTGCCTGGGACCACATGGTGGTAATACATTGTTTGTGTGCAGAAGGTTGATGAGAATATTATGGGAAAGTTATACAGAAATTTAGCTACTCTTTAACATCATTCTACACATATTATCATGAAATGCTGTAGGGACCTATAGTATGTCCACAGTATCTCCATGGATGAATATCTTTGAAAATTGCCTGGGACCCCTATATTTTCTCATCACCATTGGAAAGTATATATCATTTGGTTCTTGTCACGAATGTTTGGTGAAAATATATACCATGATACCCTGGGTGCCATCCACCTTAAGAGGTAGGGACTAGCCCCTATCCCTAAAAACTGTCTGTTATGAGGCATAGGGCTTTTTTAGACTTAGGGGCCTCAAAGGGGGTTGCTATACTCCAAATGCACAATCAGTTCTCACACCTACGTAGGTCTAGATACCAGGAAAACAACCGTAGTATGAGCGGATGTACACAAAACGGATGGGCAGTTGGCAGATGCCTAATAGCTCAGCAAATTCTCCTCTGAATTATAGAACAGTGGTTTTATTAGACTGCTAGGGGCCCTAAACGCTGGTGGCCCGGTAGTAGAGCAGCTCATTTCCGCCCTCGTGTGGAGATGCTCATATAGCGTGATTAAAGAACCTCACTTGTATGGAGTGGTTCACTTATAATCATAATTATAGCATGCTATAAATGAAAAACGTATAGTTTGCGATGGGGTTGGATGTTAAATGGCATTGAACTCAATCACCCTTCACCATAGGGCCTACATCAATATTTCTTATTTGGTTAAGAAGTATATTTCTTTCTTCAGTTGTGGGCAGAACTTAGCCCATGGGCCCGCCGTGTGTTAAGTGGTGTACATTGTATGGCATTGCCATGATTCTATTGTGTATAGATTGTGCAAGAGAACTCTTCCATAGAAAATCGACATCTTAACTGAGATAGGAGAACTCATCAGAACAGCAGAAGATAAAAAGAAAGCTAAGAAGGCTGCTAAGACGGAGGAGGTCGAAAAACTGCACCTTGTCCAAGAGCACTCTGGTTTGCATGGAGAAGGGTAGAGTTACAAATCGCTGTGGAGGAGACTTACCAGCACTTCATTAAATGACCCCTAGCTGTACCTGACGAACACCTTCATTACACTGTCCGGCCACCACGTAGATATGCAGTAGAACGTGTTTTATTTTGCAATACAGGGGTAGGTGCTGTAGGGATAAACCCCCGTACTAGAACAAATGAGTTTGTTATAAATAAGTTTTGTTAGAACTTCATAGTTAGACACAGCGAATAAATGCTCACGAGGGTGGAGGATTACTGTATAATTCCCTTACCTTATGATTGACTCATGTGATAAACAATGATGAAATTCTTTCATGACATTTATGCATATTTTGTCCCACAGCTTCAGGCAAAAAGTAGCTCTACTACTTACTCTACTCCAAATTGTAGGAAGCTGATTGCTCATAAGAACACTTGAATATATGGCAAAAATGACTAAAGGGAAGAGTTCTGCCTAAGGCAAAAAGAGCCGCAGTTGCAGCATGAGAAATTCTAGCTTGACAAACAGGAAAAGGTAAAACTACTGGGAATGCCTCATATATATCTGTTAATTTTCATGTTGTTAACTAAAATGTAAATGCAACTGTATGATATGATAAGATTCAAAATCTTTGTTTGAAGATGATCAGCACACCATTAAAACAAAGGAATAAGTAACACATGTGCGGGCCATATGTCATGAGGGCCAATGTGTATGTGGAGCCACTTGTCCGTGGGGCCACTGCCAGTCGAGGCAAAAGTCCTTCACTGTTAAAAATCTTCCGTAGAAAATATGAAGAATCATTGGCAACAACGGGTTCCAATCTTTCATTGTTTTTTTAACAGTCACCGTTTTTTATGGACTTTCACCGTAATTTCTCACTGACTCACTGTATTTTTGACAGACTTTCAACGTTATTTCTAAACAATGACTAAGGTTAATTAATTACACATTGTTTTGGCTTAAATGTCATCCAAAATTGGCTTTTCATATGAATATTCAGCATATGATATGCCATTCTAAGGATTTCACTGTAAATCCACAATGGACTTTATTATCTTCATATATGTTTTGGCTCCACATTCAATTCATCAGGATATCTTAGTGCCAGGACAACAGAATCATTATGATCATGAATGAGTCTTTGGAAGACACATCATTTCATTGATAGAGTCACAATCTAAGAACATAGATTACCTCAGACTTGTGATATAGTTTAAGAACTGCAGTAGTATGCCTATGTATCTTTTTCTATTCTCACTAAATGGGTGTCTAAGGTACCTCTGCTACTCCCCTTTGCACCATTGAGATAGATTGTAGTTTCACAGATTTCTCATAATGAAAATAATGAAATATACTTGCAGTTTACTAACATGGTGCATGAATCAAAGTGAAAGCTCTTTGAATTTTGTGACAGTTGGGTCTGTTTAGTATCTATGACATTGTAGAAAGTCTCAAAGTGAACCTGAGGCCACCTGGTCGAAAATCATAGAAGGTTTGCATATATGACAAATTTGGAGGCATTGCAGCCCCTACTCTTCGAATTTTAGTTTCCCCCTCTATTTTTCTGGCTCAAATTGTCAGGCTTGATGAGATCTTCATGTTACATATGGGTTTTGATGGTCCCATATGCATATTTTGGGCTCTAGGGGGGTTAAATGTGCCCAAAATGATCAAAATTGGGCAAAATGTGTCTGGGAGAATGGCATTGGAGTTACAAGCCATTTTGAGGGCTTAATTTCCTACGGAAACAATCTTCAAACCTCCATGAAAATCTCAGGTCCAAACTATTTTGACCTGTAGATTAAGAAAATCACATTGTCATTTATGTCAGATGTGTCCTTGCTATTGTAATAGAAGCATACTTGTAAGAATTCTTTTTCTGGGCACATGTCTGGGAGAATGACAGGTACGGGCCCATATGCACACTTTCTATGATTTGTGACCACCTAGTGGGAAGATATGAAACTTCCGAAAAGACAAAGATTCACTGTTAAAGAAATAATGGTACTGTCCTGTAGTGTTTTACACAGATTCACTGCACCATCACTCAATCTAAGGGTGTTTCATTGTAATAGAAATAACAGTGAAAACCCTTAAAAATTTAACAATGATTCTCTGTAAAATCTACGGAAATTTTTAACAGTGTAGGGCCATTTGCCATATGGGCCAATCACTACAGATCAGTAGTTTATGCCCAGCCATAAACATGGTTTTGCTCTAGCAAAACCATGTTTATGGCTGGGCAATGTCATATCATCAATCAAGGCTTAGCGAGAGACCCTCGATGTATAACTATGAGCAGCCCATACAATGCCATACAACCATTTGCAAATAGTAGTCAGCCGGAAATATAGGCTAATGAGAAATCAGTTAACTGTCTCTCATGCAATGAGGATGATATTGGAATGGCTTTAGTTCTTTGAAGTCTGTTGGCCTGTGCATTTCCTCATTCAATTAAGTGAGGACGTTGCGGCTCAAAAAATAATAGTATATGATAGTGTAATGGTTTGTTTTACCAGTTCGGTGGTTTGAGTCTTGCGATTGGGAAGGAAAAGACAAGACAGTGATTCCAGTGTATGCCAACAGTTTCATTTCAGCACAGCGGTTACCCGCAAGGTGTAGGTGGGGCAGCTAATCTTCTACTTATATATATGTATGGAGGCCTGGAGGGCCTCTAAAGTAGCGACTGAGCCCAGGGCTTTATATGTGTTTGTCGCCAGATGTCCCGTGGGTCCGGACCAATCCTGCCACCTATCCGAAACCCTAGGAACATCCACCAATAGGACTCACCCACCATGCCAGATGACACCTTATTACAATACCTCTCACTAGTATACCTCTACACTACTCCCCCAGACAATAGGTAGGAGTTTTAACTATTAGATATTATATAGGGATAACATATACATTATGTCTACCTGATTAATAGAGGTATAACTACAAATAGAACAACTGTATGTTAAAGTATCATAAAGAAACTTTTAAACAAATTCGCTAGTAGTATAGATTTACGAATAGTCATAATGTAGGTCGATACAATTCAACAGTATTAGTTATTAATCAGATATGTGTAACGGATCTGATAATTTAAAACAATCCAAACAAAAATGGATTATCGAGTTTGTTATTAGACAACAAACTATGACATTTTAGTCTTGAAAAAGACTCTAAACGTAACACTTCAACATAATGATAGTTTTGATTACTGTTAGTCCAAACAGAACTGTTTAGTTTTAAAACCGTAATGAAGAACCCATACACTCGAAAGGAAAAGAATTTTTAACTTATTATAATTCCATACATTAGATTAACTATCATTAGCATCAGATCAATACTTTTATACAATACTATGTCATAAATAAATAAATATGACATTCTGGTATGCATGAACTAGAACCATACATTTTATCAGATCCTATAATGTTGTAAGACTTTATACAAATAGTGTGGATCTGATTACTTTTATAAACCCGTAAGATATAGAGCTTCTAAACCTTCTATAGGTATACACTGGTTCTATATAAAAGATAGTTAATAACATACTGATATGTTGATGTAATTACAAATACAATCATATGAATATATTATACAATGATGTTGTCTAGGTGTTGTCCTGATGTGGAGTCAATAAGTCCTGAACTTGGTGAAAAATGTAATCCAACTGTGGTCAGCTAACCACGGGGGGTGGAAGTGCTAGTCTCTAGATATCCTTTGCATTATATAACATGGGAGATGAAATAGGGCAGCTACCCTTAATCCTCTAGAAGTGCTAATGTCTGTAGTTATAATCCAGATGGTGTAGATACATGACGAGGGTCAGCTAGCCTATGAAGCCTGTATTGCTAGTCCATTGGGATCTTATGTATATAATATAGTGTAGTAAGTTAATTGTCCAAAGCGTATATCTGGAAGTGCAGGCACAAATTGGTATTCAGCTAATGGTAACATAGCGGAATAGTAGATATATCCATCTGGGTGTAAATCAGGAACAGGGGGTTCAGGAACAGCACAGGCAAGTAAGTCCACATCAGACAGCATTGGGAACAGCATAGATCTCTATTTGAATAATAAAATAATCCGAAAACAGGTACATCAGACATATTCTGATTAGACAAAGTCGTGTTACCAAAACATAAACATCAGAATGTAGGCGTTATGTTATAGGGCATACCCTACAGCATAAGTACATTCCGTAAACACTAAATCTGGTCAGAAAAGTACCCAGAACACATTAAGTCCTTCTCTTAGTGTGTTTCTTTCTAAGGAGATCCAGGGTGGATTCGGGAGTACTGTCCCACTCATCCATGTCTACTCCGAACACTTTCATTAACTTAGTGTTCAGGTTTGTGTTCCTTTGAATTTCTTCCTTCACAAATTTTTCCCATAAGTGTACGTCCATAGCTGCCTGTTCTTTTGCAGCTACAGCTTCTTCTTCCCGGGCCTTGACCTCGGTCCGGACCTGAGACTCCAGGCGCTCCTTTTCAGCATCACCTACCTCTTTCATGCATAGTAGAATGTCATTCAGAAGACCCTGGTGGAATTCTGTGGCTCTCTGCTTGACACATTACTCCCAGTGGGTATAGATGGCCTTTTGGACATCTGCCTCCCCCTGGTGAGATTTATCGAACCAGATTTCAGCTCTACCGGTTTTAATGGTAATGGCGTCATCTGGTTTAATGGGTTGTGCAACTTCCTTAGGGGGGCGTTGCTACTATCGGTGCAGCTCCTCCGGATGGTGAACTTTCAGACATGGGATTAGATATCATTTTGAAATGCCCTGCTGGAGGGTTTTTAGTGTAATGGCCCCAGCTTCCGTCAACTACTAGTTATAACATTTATTTTTTATAGTTATAATAGATAAAATCAGACACAATATAGTGGAGTGGACCTTAAGTCGTTTGGGTGCAAACCTCAGAAATAGGGGCTGAATGAATTTTGTTTTCAGCGGATTCCTTTAGTTTATAGTGTTGACAACCTAACCCCAGACTTTCATATCCAAATTGAATTCCTAACAGTGCTAATATCACAATTTTAGACACCCTCCATTAACATTTCATCATGAACAAAGGCCGGGAAGGATGCTTCGGCGACACATTTTTCCTCTATTTTGATACTCATGGAGCCCCATGACCATGTTTGGTACGCGAATTCGTCTACCCAATGGCAGGCTCTGTTATGAATTCAAGTTGACATTCAGCCAATCACAGGCTGTTTTTCAAGTGCCTTTAGGACGGACGCAAGCCAAACATTTGTTGTCGTTTTAAGGGACTATGTGATGCCAATGCAGCACTGTGATTGGCTGAGCGCCAAGCATCGTCTTTCGGTTCGTGTTGTTGTCACATGTCGGCGGCAAGTTGTAAATTTCACTCTGCAGTGATTTTACCTTAAGCGTTTCCGGAAACCTACGAGAGTTTCAGAGCAATTGAATCCCCCAACAGAAAACCAAACACAATCTTTTTAGTATCCAATCTATATTTAACAGAAGGTGTAGCTTGAAAGAAGTGGTATATGCAGTCTCTAGAAACAGTCACTGTTCGAGGAGCGCATTTCCCCCTACCATGTCCTCGATTGGTTTGTGGTAGTACTTCGCGAAAGACTCCGCCTGCCTCCAACCCGCTCTCCTCATGAGGGTGTTGAGGTTTCCTCCCACTTTAAGGATGCCTGAGGCAGAGGCCCCTCGGGTGGAGTGTAGCTTGTATTGGTTGACATCAATGCCAGCCTTTTTAAGCACGACCATGACCCAACGGCTGAGTGTATCGCGGGAGATACCGCAGTGGGGTGAGACGAAGCTGTCCAAGAGGTTCTTCTCGCTCTTCCTTTTGTTTTGGGTGCGTTTCAGGTACTCTTCTAGGCACCTAACAACGCACACCCTCGGGTTCTGGTCAAACTTCCTCAGGACTATCGTGTTGAGAGGGTCCCCCAACCTGTTAGACTTTAGGAGCCTTGTCATCTTGAATACCACCTTGTCTGTCTCCCATTTTCAGACCTTGGATGGAAAGATTGACGATGGTCTGGCCTCTTTGTGATGTGACTAAGAGGAGCAAAGTGGCCAGTTTCATGGAGAGCTCCCTGAGTGTGGTGGTGCCATTGTCCCAGGTCTGTAGGAGGTCTAGAACCCTCCTCACATCCCAGAACTCTTGGTATCTAGGGGCTGGTGGGTTAATCTCATAAGCCTCCTTCAGAAGCAGCTTTACGTAGGGGTGCTGGCCCACTGATTGGCCTTGGAAGTCGCCCAGAATGGCTGAAAGTGCACACCGAGCAGCGTTTAGCGCGGTGTAGCCGTTTTTGTCTTTGGCTAATTTCGCCAGGAACTTGCACACTCTTTGGATCGACGGTTGGAGGATTTGTGTGTCAGTGTCTGCACAGAAGGCGTACCACTTACCTGTGGCCCCTGTGGGCGCCTCAACCTGTACCAGAGGCATCTGTTATGATTTCAAAATCTGCCCCCTCATTTCGAATGCGTTTGGAAGCTGTGGGGAGGTGTTCCAGCCACCAACTGATATCCTCTAAGCCTTCCTCACCAATAACCATGGGTGAGTCGAAGTTTCCCTTGTGCCTTTCCAGAGCAAGGTTCTTTTCTCTTTCTAGGCCCTTAATATGCACTGGGCCATATTGGACCCCCGGCGAGAGGGAAGTCATGAGGCCCACAATCCCCGCTATGTCCCTGATCGTGTAGGGGTCATCAGTATTGGCTAGGTTCCAGATAGCCATGTTGAATTTTTCAACCTTCTCTTTAGTGGGCCGGATTGTCATAGTGACGGAGTCTAGGTGGAACCCTAAGAAAATTATATTTTGCGTAGGCGCAAAAACTGATTTTCCTGTATGCACTACAAATCCCAAACTGTCTAGTTCTTGGGCTAGTTTGTGGGTCATCTCCCTGCATAGTGCCTCTGTCTCCCCCAGTACGAAGGAATCATCTATGTACTGGAAACACTCATGTCCCATCTCCCTGAGATTGGAGAACACTGGGGTAAGAATCTTAGTGAATATGCAAGGGGCACAAGCTAGCCCATTGGGCATAGCTTGGAATTCATAGAGGTTATCTTTCCAAAGGAATCTAAGCAATTTTCGATCTTCATCTCTGACTGATACAGAGTAATAAGCGTCTTTAAGGTCAATGGACGACATGTAACAGCTGGGTCTCAGCATCTCTATTGCTGTATTCAGGCTGGTCATTTTAAAATGTTCATACTGAACCGATTCGTTCATTTTCGAGAGATCTAAAATGAGTCTGAAGTCACCATTTGGTTTTGGCCTGATAAAGACATTTGAGATGAATTGACCCTCTGTTCGACCATTCTTACTACCCCTTTGTCTAGCAGTTTGGCTATTTCTTTGTCGACATGGACCTCCTTATCAGGGCCTAAGACATAAGGGAAGGGTGTTCTGTCCTGACAGGGTACGAGGTCTTCGAACGGTATGGTAATCCCTTTCACCATGCCCAGTACCCAGGGGTCTCTAGTTATTCCCATCCACTGGCTGACATATCTAGATATGCTCCCAGCTACAAAGTTTTTAGCAGTGTGAATAAATGTAAGGGGACTTGCCTGCTCATCCAAGGGCCCTATTTCTGAAAACCCGGCTTCTTTCTGGCTGCTGCAGCGGGTGGGGCGGGGGGCCGGGGGTTGCGCGGGGCGCTGAACTGCGGTGCCGTGTTGTAGCCCATCTGCGGGAAGACTATGGGCATTCGGGAGAAATTCATCCCCTGCATGCCCATGGCCATTTGAGCGTTGTTAGGCCGTTTAGGTGGGTACAGCCTTCTTTGCTGCGGCTTCGGAGCGGGATTGGCCTTCCCGGGGGCGCTCTTCGGCTGGGATTTTTCCAGCTTCTCCGCCATCTTATGGGCTGCATCCACTTCCTTGATGGCCTCTTCAAGGTTACCACCGTGCAGGTATTTAGGGTCGTTGCCTGCTTTCTTCAGGAGGTGTTCCCCATACTTGGGCATGATGACCGGCTTGAGGAGATCCTTTCGGCGAGCCGTAATAGCGTTGATCGTGCTGACGATCAGCTGCATGCCATCTATGAATGACTCTCCGCAGTCATCCAACTTAGAGTGCGACGATCCTCGAGAGAGCTACAGTTCGATTACTGGCTGGAAAGCAAATATCGCTTCCACCAGATGCATCTGGAGCTTCTTCAGCGCTTCGTCCCTCTTGAGGTATTCAGCGCTGCCCGGCCTGTTCAGCAGTGCCTGCAGTGCAGGCTCCAGGTCAGGTGCTACAAGCTTGGCCGCGTTGTCTGGCTGTGGATACGACCCTTGGATGAGGTCAAGGTCCGCCCGTGTCCTCTTCTCAGAGAAGAGCGACCCGAGGAAGTCACTCACTAGTGGCAAGAGGTCCTTCCCTTTCTTGGACTTCTCCTTCTCCTTGACGATCCTTTCTGTCATCAGGTCATGAAGCTTGCCCTGTGGCAGGTCCTTAGAAGCTACTGGTTCCGGTTCCAACACTTCAGCCGTGTCCTCCTCTTCCTGGGTCGTGGCCTGAGCCTGACCCTGCATCATCTGCATCATCATTGATGACAGCATCTGGCCCATGAACGTACCCGAGTTGGGACCCTGAAACATGGCCGAGAGGTCGAACAGTGTCGCCGTGGTGCCCCCAGCCCCGACGCCTTGGGTGTCGGTGGTGTCGGTGCTAGGGTTCGTCGTCACTGGCGTCTCGGTGGCGGCGTCACCATCGGTGGAGCTCATAGCATGGCTGCGGGTAGCACATCTACCGGTCTTCCTTCCACTCATTTTCTGTAAAAGACCAGGGAAGGCTCTATCAGTAAATTGAAGACAATACTTCTACAATTAGTTTTCTAATATATATATATATATATATATATATATATATATATATATATTTCATCAGATATCTAATATATAGTTATACCCTGATGTACATAGTGGCGAAGGTCTGTGCGCCTAACTGTGCCGCCAGCAGGATTCGAACCCACGACGCCCTGATGTGCGCCAAGAGTGGGGTTCAAACCTGCGTTTTCTGACAGCGAAACGTGTCCGTGCGCCTAACTGCACCGCCAGCAGGATTCGAACCCACGACGCCTTGATGTGCACCGAGGGTGCGGTTCAAACCTGCGTTTTCCGACAGCGAAACGCGTCCGTGCGCCTAACTGCGCCGACAGCAGGATTCGAACCCACGATCTCCTGATGTACAGTAGCGCCCCCCACCAAAAGACGGCGACTGGAGGAACTATTCCAGCGCTTTAGTCCGCTCGGCCACTGCGGCGAGGGTCTGGCCCGGCCGTGCATGAGGGGTGTCGCTCCAGCTCAGCTCGTCGGGGGACGAGGTCAACTGAGCGATTTCTGAGCGAATGTGAGCAATTTAGAGGCTTCCAGGGCGAATAACTCGTCCTAGACTGATCTGTGAGCTGCCGGGGGGCAGCAAATCGATCATTAAGGCTCTGATAAGTGTAAAACTGGACAGTTTGGCACCAGAGGGTGCAAGTTAGTCCAGAGCGAGGGCAGCCCAGCGAGAAGGACGCCACCATGACCTAGTTCCCAGCGTCGATCCGGGTGCAAGGGGAGGCAGTCCAAAATCATAAATAATTAATAATCTGCTGAACATCCGAGGTTCCGGGAGACAAGGTGGTATTCAAGATGACAAGGCTCCTTATCAAGGATTAACCTAAACAGTGTATTTGGATCCTTACACATTGGAGAACAAAGTATGGTGGAGCTGGACAAGGTTGCAAATGCTCTAAATACCATAAATAGGGCAATCTTATTGTCAGCTGTGGCCAACCAGGAACAATGGCGTCAGGTTGTCAATGATTATTTTTTATTCCCTGACAAGTTTGACATTTCTGAGGATTCTGACTCTGATAGTGACTCTGAGACTGAGGTAAATGATGGGCAGGATGTTGAGGAATGATCTGATGTGGAAGACATAGCTCTAGCTATAACTGATGCAGTGCAGGAGTGGTGTGATAAAGAGAAGGCATTGAGTGACAACTTCAGGTGAGTGGCGAATTTTGCATGGCAAACTTTCTGAAGCAAGTGGTTTTAGTCTCCTGTGTCCTCTTAGATTTAGAAACCCAAAATGAAATCAAGCAATACCATTGTGTTCACAACACCTTTGTGCATGTCTATGACTGTAGGAATTGACAAAAGTGCTATTATTTCATCATGTAGATGTGAATTTATTCAGGGGACCCCACAGTAACCTAGATGAGATATCAACCAACATGTGCTTTTGTGTTTAGCATTTTCTTTCACAAATTGTAATCTAGTGCCTGTCTGATTTAGGTTTTGACTATCACATTCATTTTATAAATGGACTAGCTATTATTTTACTATAATTTTTAGGTGTAGCTGTCAGCATGGGGATGACAATAAACCCTGTAGTACCATGTTTACATCTGATGAGTTCAGAGAGAGACGTGAGGTAGTTGCCCAGCTTAACAGAGGTAAGCTTTTCTACAATAACTGTATTAAATATTGAATTTTCCTTGTTACTTGATTTTCAATATCTTATTAAAATCATTGAAATTTAACTTGAAATTTCAAATATGATTCAGTTTATTCAATTGATAATTATTTTAAATACACTTTGGGTGTAGAGAACTTTATTTATTATTATGGCAAGAATTGTGAAAATAATGTTTTCTCATGTCAACTTAACAGATGAGCTCGACATGCTGTTACTGGGGGTGCTGAACACATCAACAGACAACAGTGTGAGGCTTTCTACATGGAAGAAGGGTGATAAAGGGAAGAAGGACCGCGAGCACATTAGGACATATGACAGACTAGGCAATAAGCAGAACTGCCAGCACACTTTTGCATTTTTCTATTGGAAAGTGGGGTGTCAATATTATTTTTTTAAATTGTTGAGATGACAAGTCAGGTTCACCATAATGTGTTTTTTTCCAAGAAACAGCTGATTACCTAATGTAGCAAAAATAATTTTTTTTTACAATATCTCTTCATATGATTCATTCATGCACTTTAAATCTTCAATAATTACAATTTTTTTTTTGAGTATCAGCACAGGAAAGTTAAAACATATCAAATGGTACGTGGCCAATGGTGTGGTCACACATCGACTGCGTGCTGGAGGTTTACAAAAGACAGACAAGTCACTGGAACTGCGTGATGTTCAAAATGTGGTTGCCCATGCTGAGACACATGCTATTACTCTACCAGGGCTCTACCATCGCACAAGAGGGATGATATCTTACTTTCCCCTCTTCTACCACCCAAACTGACATATACAGGCTGTATGATAAGGCCATAGTGGATGTTGAGCAAAGAGCTGTTGCCCTGTCTACTTTTAAGAGTTTATGGCGCAAGCTTCTCCCAGATATAGTGTGCGATAGACCAATGACTGACATCTGTTGGAAATGTCAAAGAAATAACAGAGATATTCACCGGTCCAGCTGCTTTCCTGAGCAAGTCAAGGAAGCAAAGCTTCGGAAGCAGACAGAACAGCTACAGGTAGTAGCAAAGGAAAGCGCATACTACCAGGACTTAGTAGCCAAGACTAAGGCAGATTACAGGGAAGCAGATTCACCTCCCATTGGCCCTCATCCTCCATGCAGCACAGATTACCGGGTACATGTAAGTTTTGACTACCCCCAGCAGGTGCATCTACCATTGTACCCTATGCAACCTGGTCTACTATACTTTCTAGTGCCTAGGAAGTGTGGCATCTTTGGTGTCTGTATGGAAGCAGGACCAAGGCAGGTGAACTACCTGATAGACGAATCCCATTACAGTAGTAAGGGTTCTAACGCTGTAATCTCATATCTCCACCATTATTTTGAACAGTATTCTCTGGGTGCCAAGCACTTGGATTTACATTGTGTAGAGGTACACGTTATTAAACCATAGGAGTTGGGTACCGTCTGACGTGGCGGGTGAGTCGAGTCGTCGGACGTTCCTCAGGTTCCGGATAGGTGGCAGCACTGATCCGGGTCTGTGGGGACATCTGACGACGAACACCTGGGTCCGTATATAAAGCCCAGGGCTCAGCCGCTACGTCAGAGGCCCTTCTGGCCTCCACACCATGTAAACCATTATTCCTTAATATTAGCTGCCTCTTTGACATCATCCGGCAGCCGTGAGTGTACAATAAGAAATAAAACTAACCGTTGGCATACACTTGGAATACTGTCTTACTCTTTCTTTTCGAACCGTAAGACCCGAACCCCCCAGGTCCGTAAGGCCACAAACCCTTACACTGGTGCCGTGACCAGTTAATTCTGGTGTATAGCCCGGACGTTATAACGTCCGAACGGCTGGTACATGGGTTAGACACCCTCAGGGAAGCTAACCCGGCAGGGCAATCGATTGCCCAAGAGAATGGAAATGGATCATTAATGCTCCAAACCCATTCGAACTCACAAGATGCGGAATCTGCATCTTGGAGAGATCCCGGACCCCACTATAATGATAGTGAGGAGAATCTGCCAGACTCTGTACGACGCGAACAGTCTATACAGAGACAGAGTAACTTAATAGGCCAACAATCACTTGTTGACGAGTTAAGTAATTCGATGTTCGAAGTTGGTGGTAGTACTAACCCAGAACATCCGGCACCAATGCCAAAAAGGGTAACATTCGGAGAACTACCTTATAGATTACCCAGGCCCGAATTACCAATATTAGATTACAGCGCTATAGATGGCGACTTAACCTATGCGGTACCGGAAGGTGAGGAATTCAAACGACCGGATGTCCTGTTGTTGAATGAAACTTATGTAACTTTGAACAAGAACCTAAATACCTTGGTCAAAGCTAAAGACGAAGTATTCCATGAAAAACTTCAGTTGGAAGAAGACCTAACTGGCATGCGAAAGGAATTCGAAGCCAGAAGGAGTGAGTATATGAAGGAACTCGAGAATGAAGAATTAAAACTTCATTCGATGAGAGAATCATTCAACAAGGAATATGATAATAGGCACATTCGTATCCAAACATACATAGATACGAACGACCAATTAAACCTTGATAAGGCAAAATTCGAATCCGAAATTCGCCATTATCAGAACGAGTTGGATAAATTGAAACTTCAGTGTAGTAAACAAGCTGAAGACAATGAAACCATCCGAGTAGGCATTATAGCTTACAACAAACAACTGGAGGAGGATAGACAGAAACTCACAAATGAGCTTCAGGAATTGCAGACTACTGCAATAACACTAGATAAATATGTAGAAGCTGCGCAGTTAACTATAGGTAATATAGATCCAGCTGTGGTATCTACAATGTTGGGAAAGACATCCAAAGATGCAACCCCAATTAGATACAGCCCATTCGTTGATGATGGGGCTGACAAGAATGTAGTATCCGGAATCTACAAGAAACCGGATAATACCGCAGTAAATGGAACCGCACCTAAACCAGCAACTCCGATGCTGGATACGATAGGTCCGGCACCACCCATACCAGATTTGAGTCACAAAATTAAAGCGACTCACGATGGTGCTACTGGGACTAATAACAATACACCCGTGGCACAACCAAGAGCACCAGGAGCAATGAGGCATATGTTGACACCACCTTCATATTTCCCCCAACCCGGCCACAGTACACCAGCAGGGCCAAGATTACCGAATCCACCTCCGGGTTCTGGTATTGTTCCTACTGATGGACGTTTTCCAAGACCAAACCCGCCACAAAACAATATTAATGGCGGTACGTATCAACCAAGAACATCTTCCTATGGATATAGAAATAATTATAATCCATTAGGAAGTGGTAATTATCAAAATGGTAATAGCTATAACCAGGGATGGAATCATAATAATTCTTACCCTAGATATGCGTCTTCTAGAAACACCGGTTACAATGGTGGATGCCCTGGCGGCTCATCCGGAAGCTATAATAATAATGGTCCACCAGGAGGAAACCCTCCAGGCGGCCAAGGAGGATCCGGATCCGGAGGATCAGGATCAGGAGGAGTTGGCAGGAAGCCAAATAGGAGAACTTCTATGCCTGCAGGGATGCAAACCATCTTTGATAGAAGCCAATGTATCCAAAACCTTGGCATTGACTGCTACCGAAAGGGAGCAGACGGCATGGAAGTCATGAACTGGAGCATGCGAGAAGCAGATAGACTACGCGGATGTAATTATCCGGCACGTAGGCAGGCACGGATACCCCCTCCATATGATTCTAATGATCCATGGAAGGACAGGTATCAAGCTTTTGTCGATGAAGTCAATTGTAGTGGCTGGACAAAAGAAGAAGCTCTGCCATATTTGATCTGTTGGTTAAATAAAGGTGGAAAAGTAGCTCTCAACCAATGGAGAGCAGCTTACGGATTATACGGTACCTATGATCAATTGGTAGAATGTGCCGCATACCTATTTGGATCAATCGTTAGAGAAGATCCGTGGGTAAGTTTCAAGAAGAGAACACAAAAACCTAAGGAATCACACAAAGTTTTTGGTTTGGAGCTGCAGGACTTGCTTTCAAAAGCACGTCCAAATTGGGCTCATGACGATGATTGCTATCTACAAGAATTGTTTATACAATTCTACAGTGGATTGCGGGATCCGGATCACAAGCAAGTGGTCTTGGATTCTTGGAAAGATGACACTTCCTTCAGTGACCTGTTCATAGCAATCGATGGACATGACATGAAGAAACGATTGGTAGGTCTTGGACCTAGCCCAGTAAGAGCAGCTCCATTCCAATACGGAGGTACACCTGCTCCGGTATATGAGACTTCCCAGTTAGCTCCGGTTGAATCGAATGAAGCTGATGAGGAGTATGACTATGTCTCCGATGATAACGGAGAATATATTGGCTCAGTCCAGACTGCTGGAAAGTATTACCGACAAAAGCGGTATAGGAAGGTTCATTCGAGAGGGAGAGGAGGATCTGTTGCTGGTAAAACAGCTTCCGGATCAACTAAACCGGGCAGTGTAGCCTCTACGGCGAAGCCAACCGTAGCAGCCACTGTTGCTCCGACTAATAGGATGGAAACGTTAATAGCCGGATTAACAGAAGCTCTAAAGAGACCAAGAGTTGACAAATCTCAAAGGAGATGTTTCAGATGCTAGAAACTGGGGCATTTTGCTCCCGAATGTATGGCTGAGAAGCCTGTCCCACGTAAACAGGAGGGTGTCTCTGGGATAAGTACAGAGGAAAACTAGAAGGGGGTCTCCCGAGGGGCAAAGAAGGAGATCCCAGTGACAAATCTTGCCATGATATCACCATCCGTGATGATAGTTCGCATGTAGTAACAAGATCGCCTAACACCGAGGTGGTTGCAGACACCCGGAAGGTTAGGGAAGCTGATATAACAGGTGCCACGGGAGCACAGGGGAAACCCAATATCAGTAACGAGGCAGGCGGCTATGAATTAGCCAAGGTCTGTGGTGCCCACCTGCCCCCGGGTCATCCTTGTCTGGAATTCCTGAAAGGATGTGGATCGACTCCTGGTGTGAAAAATGACGTTCCGATCGTCACGGACATGCCCTCTGTTCTAAATGGAAAGCGGTGGTATGTTTGCCTCACTGTTAACGGAAGATCTGCCGAATTCCTTGTGGATACGGGAGCTAGCCACTCTTGTATCTCCAGGGGGTTCTACGATCTTATACCGGATGAACATGATACTCTCAAATCGGGAGGAAGTGCTCAGACGGCCGATGGCAGTACCTTGCAAACGTATGGTAGAACTTGTGTGAAACTACAGTTGGATGGTATACATGACTATGTCATGAGCGCCACCGTTGCGGATATAGCAGATGAGGGGATACTTGGGTTGGATTTCGCATCCCTGTATGGTGCTGTGTTGGAACCTCAAACAGGAGTGTTGAGTGTGAGATATCCGTATCCCGTAAAGGTTAGATGTGTACTGAGACAAGTGAGCAGAATGGCTAGTGTGGCACACACTGTGCGAATCCCTCCGGGAGTAGCTTGTGATGTGCTTGTAAGAAGTGATCCTGCAATGCGTAATAAACCTGCAGTGATAGAACCGGATGTAGTTACTTTGTCAAGTATCGGATTAAATTCTGTAGACACGATAGTAGCGAATGCATCCTGGTCGGTAGTACCTGTCTCCAATACTGGAAACACTACTATCTACTTGAAAAAGGGACAAGTGACCCTTTCGGAAACTGTAACGGATAGTAAGCTAAGCTTACAAAAGGTAACAGGAAATGATGAAATTTCGGAAGACTTACTTAAGTTGTATGAAGAAACTTCATTAGAAGATCCGGAACACCGGAAAGGGTTCTATGATATGCTCTGTCAGTATAATAATGCCTTTGCCAAACCTGGTGAAAAACTAGGTACGACAAATAAGGTATTACATAAAATAGATACTGGAGATGCTGCACCCTTTGAGTTACCGTATAGACGGTTACCTTTAGCGAAAAAGAGAGTAGCTGAAGATGAGATAAACAAGATGTTGGAACAGGATGTAATAGTCCCTTCAAATAGTCCATGGAGTAGTCCTGTGTGTATGGTAACAAAGAAAGACGGTACTATCCGCTTTTGCATAGACTACAGGAAGTTGAATGGAATAACGAAAAAGAATTCGTATCCATTACCGAGAATAGACGAAACCATTGACTCCTTAGGAGGGAACAGTTGGTTTTGTACCCTAGACTTGCAATCAGGTTATTGGCAAGTGGGAATGAACCCTTCAGATATGGAGAAAACTGCATTTTCGAGTCATATTGGACTATTCCAATATAACGTAATGCCGTTTGGATTGTGCAATGCACCTGCAACATTTGAAGCAATGATGGAAACAATTCTAAGTGATTTATTGTGGAAAAGATGTCTTGTATATCTTGACGATGTCATAGTCTTCGGAAAAACATTCGAAGAGTGTTCTAATAACCTAAAAATGGTACTAGAACGTATTATTTCTAATGGTCTCAAATTGAAACCTAAGAAATGCCACATGTTCAGAAAGTCCATAAATTATTTGGGCCGCATCATTAGTGATGAAAGAATAAAGGCTGATCCGGAAAAATCGAATCAGTTACGAATTGGAATAGACCTAAAACACCCAAAGAAGTGAGGTCCTTTTTAGGATTCTGTTCCTATTACAGGGAATTTATTCCGAATTATTCTAGAGTCAGTTATCCATTACAAGCAATAGCTAACTGGACTCCAGGAAGTACCAAGGAAAAATTTCCTTGGACGCATGAACAGGAAACCGCTTTTCAAAAGCTAAAAGACCTGTTCACGAGTACTCCTGTATTGCAATATCCGAATGAAACGGATCATTTCATACTGGATACTGATGCTAGTAATGATAGCATTGGTGCAGCTCTCTCGCAAGTCCAAAATGGGAGAGAAGTACCGATTGCCTTTGCCAGCAATACACTGAGCAAGACTCAGCTCAATTACTGCACAACCAAAAGAGAGTTGTTAGCAGTAGTCGTATATACCAAGAAGTTCAAACATTTTCTATGGGGAACGAACTTTACTTTACATACGGATCACTCCTCTTTAAGGTGGCTACTGAACTTCCGAGATGCTGAAGGAATGTTAGGCCGATGGCTAGCCCATTTATCCGAATATGGGCTTGAACATCAACAGATTCAGCATAGACCCGGAGTTAAGCATTTAAATGCTGATGCTTTGTCTCGAATACCAATTCGGAAATGTGATAATCCGGATTGTACTGATTGTGGAGCTCATAGGGCAGTGTTAGCAGGGATTCGAAGACCATTCGTACCCCTAGTTGCCAGTATACTGGATTGGTCTATGGATCACATACGACATTTCCAGGAAGCTGACTCGATAACTGCGCAGCTACTGCAATTAGTACCAAAGGGTATACGTCCAGTTAGACCAGAGGTCTCTCTGGAAAATCGAGAAATGAGAAGGTTTCTTGCTCAATGGACCGAGCTTGAAGTCCGGAAAGGCGTGTTATACCGTTGGAAGCCATGTAATAATGGTGAGAGAATCATGCAAGTGGTGATACCACATGCTATGAGGCATGACATTATGTACTTCTGTCATGGACATCGGACCAGTGGTCATTTCGGAAGGAAACGATCGTTAGCACGACTTTCCAAGAAATACTATTGGCCTGGCATGACACGGGACTTGCAAAGATGGGTAATCACCTGTCCGGATTGTTGTAAAAACAAACCCGGACCCGGGATGGGCAAACTTCCCCTATCCCAAGAACTTTTCGGAGTTAGATTCGCAAGAATCGGGGTAGATATTATTAGTGGATTTAATACAACCGCTAATGATAATACCTGTATGATGGTAGTGTGTGATTATTATACGAAATACACTAAAGTATTTCCACTACCGGACCACAAAGCAATTACTTGTGCCGAAGCCTTTGTAAAAGGTTGGGTACTAAGTTTCGGTGTACCATTAATGTTACACAGTGACCAAGGCAGAGAATTCGAATCAAATCTCTGGCAGGGTATGTGCGAATACTTAGCTATTTGCAAGACTAGAACCAACCCGTATAGGCCACAAAGCGATGGATTGGTAGAAAGGTTCAATAGAACCCTCATCCAAGTTCTAAAGTCACTCGTTAATGAACATATGGACGACTGGGATGAGCAATGTCATTTCGTGACACATGCTTATAACAGTACGGTACATTCAAGTACAAATTGTACTCCGAACCTTTTAGTATTCGGAGAGGATTTGATAATGCCTGCTGACCTAGTTTTTGGGGTCGTAGGGATGGACCCTGAACTACCCTGCCATGTAGTTTTTGTAGAATGTTTAAGAGACAGATTTAAAAAAGCATATGAGTCTGTCCGAATTGATTTGGAGAAAAGTGCCAAATGGCAGAAAGTAGGATACGATACCGATCTAAAGCATCGGAAATTCCAATCCGGAGACAGAGTCCTCAGATTACATGAACCACTTAGACACATAAAATTAGCGTCTAATTGGGATGGTCCCTTTACTATAACACAAGTTATCAGTGATTGTACCGTAATTATCAAATCTGACCTTGGTCGACTTTATAAGTCAAATGTGGCTAGATTAAGGATATGGTCTGGGAGGGAGACCTCCACAGAAATGTATGGTGAAGGTTCCGGAAAGATCCTGAACCAGAATCGCATAATAGACCAGGTAAAGAACACTACAGTGAAGCGTGGTCGTGGTAGGCCTAAAAAGTGTTCCGAATCAGTGACACCCACGCCAACACCGATTAAGCATGGGGGAGTTAAAGAAGTCTCGGCAGGTGAAGACAAAAAGAGGAGGAAAGGTGTTTCTAAGGCTAAAAAGCACCTAGAGAAAGCTCTTCAGACTGTCAGGTCCGATAAAGAACTATCCGAGAAGGGGAGATACGTTCGCCGCAGCCCCCGAATTGCCCAGAGGACTGCAGTGACCTAACCTGTATACACAACGAGTGTAATGTTTACATTTAGAGGAACGGATGACAACTGACCCGAAAGGCTTATTTGTCGCCGCCGCATGATGTATCAATGGGCAGTGGACGGATAATCCGGTGGATTTGCTTAAGCTTTCCATAATCTCCACTTAAATCCCCAGACGAGTCATCGGTGTGAGCGATAATTACCTAAAAACAATCCCTTCTTGGATTTTACCGGCTAGCAAACTCCTCGCTGCTCCTCCAGAGTCTGTCTCCTGGTAGACAGACTCCGCTTGTGTCGGCCCCGGCGCCGTAAAAGCCGGAAAAAGGAGTAGTTTACTCCCGTGGGCGATTCCCTAGTCATGGCTGAGGAATCCGTAGCTGCAGCCAAGCTATCTGGTGACCCGGATAAGCTGACTCCGTCCGCAGAAGCTTTTCCGGAAGCTTTGTCGCCTGTTACACAGGAAGAGAGCGAGATGATGGACGTGGAGGAATCCATGGATCGCTCGTTCGAGGAGAAACTGGCTTCATTTTCACTAAATGAGCCAGAGAAGATGTTATCTCCACTCCCACCAGAGGGATCCAGAGCGACTGCGAGTGCCGAACCTGCAGCGACAGAGTCCGAGACCACACAAGTCGACGGCTCGTTTGGATTGTGCAATGCACCTGCAACATTTGAAGCAATGATGGAAACAATTCTAAGTGATTTATTGTGGAAAAGATGTCTTGTATATCTTGACGATGTCATAGTCTTCGGAAAAACATTCGAAGAGTGTTCTAATAACCTAAAAATGGTACTAGAACGTATTATTTCTAATGGTCTCAAATTGAAACCTAAGAAATGCCACATGTTCAGAAAGTCCATAAATTATTTGGGCCGCATCATTAGTGATGAAAGAATAAAGGCTGATCCGGAAAAATCGAATCAGTTACGAATTGGAATAGACCTAAAACACCCAAAGAAGTGAGGTCCTTTTTAGGATTCTGTTCCTATTACAGGGAATTTATTCCGAATTATTCTAGAGTCAGTTATCCATTACAAGCAATAGCTAACTGGACTCCAGGAAGTACCAAGGAAAAATTTCCTTGGACGCATGAACAGGAAACCGCTTTTCAAAAGCTAAAAGACCTGTTCACGAGTACTCCTGTATTGCAATATCCGAATGAAACGGATCATTTCATACTGGATACTGATGCTAGTAATGATAGCATTGGTGCAGCTCTCTCGCAAGTCCAAAATGGGAGAGAAGTACCGATTGCCTTTGCCAGCAATACACTGAGCAAGACTCAGCTCAATTACTGCACAACCAAAAGAGAGTTGTTAGCAGTAGTCGTATATACCAAGAAGTTCAAACATTTTCTATGGGGAACGAACTTTACTTTACATACGGATCACTCCTCTTTAAGGTGGCTACTGAACTTCCGAGATGCTGAAGGAATGTTAGGCCGATGGCTAGCCCATTTATCCGAATATGGGCTTGAACATCAACAGATTCAGCATAGACCCGGAGTTAAGCATTTAAATGCTGATGCTTTGTCTCGAATACCAATTCGGAAATGTGATAATCCGGATTGTACTGATTGTGGAGCTCATAGGGCAGTGTTAGCAGGGATTCGAAGACCATTCGTACCCCTAGTTGCCAGTATACTGGATTGGTCTATGGATCACATACGACATTTCCAGGAAGCTGACTCGATAACTGCGCAGCTACTGCAATTAGTACCAAAGGGTATACGTCCAGTTAGACCAGAGGTCTCTCTGGAAAATCGAGAAATGAGAAGGTTTCTTGCTCAATGGACCGAGCTTGAAGTCCGGAAAGGCGTGTTATACCGTTGGAAGCCATGTAATAATGGTGAGAGAATCATGCAAGTGGTGATACCACATGCTATGAGGCATGACATTATGTACTTCTGTCATGGACATCGGACCAGTGGTCATTTCGGAAGGAAACGATCGTTAGCACGACTTTCCAAGAAATACTATTGGCCTGGCATGACACGGGACTTGCAAAGATGGGTAATCACCTGTCCGGATTGTTGTAAAAACAAACCCGGACCCGGGATGGGCAAACTTCCCCTATCCCAAGAACTTTTCGGAGTTAGATTCGCAAGAATCGGGGTAGATATTATTAGTGGATTTAATACAACCACTAATGATAATACCTGTATGATGGTAGTGTGTGATTATTATACGAAATACACTAAAGTATTTCCACTACCGGACCACAAAGCAATTACTTGTGCCGAAGCCTTTGTAAAAGGTTGGGTACTAAGTTTCGGTGTACCATTAATGTTACACAGTGACCAAGGCAGAGAATTCGAATCAAATCTCTGGCAGGGTATGTGCGAATACTTAGCTATTTGCAAGACTAGAACCAACCCGTATAGGCCACAAAGCGATGGATTGGTAGAAAGGTTCAATAGAACCCTCATCCAAGTTCTAAAGTCACTCGTTAATGAACATATGGACGACTGGGATGAGCAATGTCATTTCGTGACACATGCTTATAACAGTACGGTACATTCAAGTACAAATTGTACTCCGAACCTTTTAGTATTCGGAGAGGATTTGATAATGCCTGCTGACCTAGTTTTTGGGGTCGTAGGGATGGACCCTGAACTACCCTGCCATGTAGTTTTTGTAGAATGTTTAAGAGACAGATTTAAAAAAGCATATGAGTCTGTCCGAATTGATTTGGAGAAAAGTGCCAAATGGCAGAAAGTAGGATACGATACCGATCTAAAGCATCGGAAATTCCAATCCGGAGACAGAGTCCTCAGATTACATGAACCACTTAGACACATAAAATTAGCGTCTAATTGGGATGGTCCCTTTACTATAACACAAGTTATCAGTGATTGTACCGTAATTATCAAATCTGACCTTGGTCGACTTTATAAGTCAAATGTGGCTAGATTAAGGATATGGTCTGGGAGGGAGACCTCCACAGAAATGTATGGTGAAGGTTCCGGAAAGATCCTGAACCAGAATCGCATAATAGACCAGGTAAAGAACACTACAGTGAAGCGTGGTCGTGGTAGGCCTAAAAAGTGTTCCGAATCAGTGACACCCACGCCAACACCGATTAAGCATGGGGGAGTTAAAGAAGTCTCGGCAGGTGAAGACAAAAAGAGGAGGAAAGGTGTTTCTAAGGCTAAGAAGCACCTAGAGAAAGCTCTTCAGACTGTCAGGTCCGATAAAGAACTATCCGAGAAGGGGAGATACGTTCGCCGCAGCCCCCGAATTGCCCAGAGGACTGCAGTGACCTAACCTGTATACACAACGAGTGTAATGTTTACATTTAGAGGAACGGATGACAACTGACCCGAAAGGCTTATTTGTCGCCGCCGCATGATGTATCAATGGGCAGTGGACGGATAATCCGGTGGATTTGCTTAAGCTTTCCATAATCTCCACTTAAATCCCCAGACGAGTCATCGGTGTGAGCGATAATTACCTAAAAACAATCAGTTTGTTGATGTACCGCTTGTAGCACGTGCGTTTCCGCATGACGTCACAGTGTCCAGTCTCGGCTGACCTCTCGTGACCCCGCGTGCAACGGGGAAATGACGTCACGAATGCTGGCCTGTCGCCATATTGTTTTTCGGTAACGTCCAAGACGGTCGACCTCGCTCCCTTCTTGGATTTTACCGGCTAGCAAACTCCTCGCTGCTCCTCCAGAGTCTGTCTCCTGGTAGACAGACTCCGCTTGTGTCGGCCCCGGCGCCGTAAAAGCCGGAAAAAGGAGTAGTTTACTCCCGTGGGCGATTCCCTAGTCATGGCTGAGGAATCCGTGGCTGCAGCCAAGCTATCTGGTGACCCGGATAAGCTGACTCCGTCCGCAGAAGCTTTTCCGGAAGCTTTGTCGCCTGTTACACAGGAAGAGAGCGAGATGATGGACGTGGAGGAATCCATGGATCGCTCGTTCGAGGAGAAACTGGCTTCATTTTCACTAAATGAGCCAGAGAAGATGTTATCTCCACTCCCACCAGAGGGATCCAGAGCGACTGCGAGTGCCTAACCTGCAGCGACAGAGTCCGAGACCACACAAGTCGACGGCTCGAAGGACCAGTGGAAGCCAGCAGAGGCTAACCCGTTCCCAGTAGAGTACGATGGTCGCTACCTGTATGTCCACCCGGAACTGCAGGCGCAAGTGACCTACGCAGACGGGACACCAGTCAGGATGGACCCGAAAGTTAGGATAGCTGTCGAGGGTGTTATGGTTCCCGATCAGCTGACCAGGACGCCTCCCGAGTGGCTTCGAGACTGGCCGTGGTTCCAACGGGGACTTATGGTAGACGCTGACTTCCGCGAGACAGTGTACGAAGCCAACCGAGCCTTCGAGCTCGGAGCGTACCCGAAGCCTGACAAGTCCCTGTGGAACGTCAAGGCTACGAACATTAACTGGGTAGGCTGCGTCTCGGATTCCGAGGGGCAGACTTACCCACGCCCTTGTGCTACCCGGCCCCAGTACCGGACCACAAAGGAGTATCGGGAGGCCGCTGCTAACTTCGAGCAGTGGGATGAAGGTATTTATATTACCGAGCAAGAATTAGTGGACGTCCAGAACAGTTCACTAATCGGTTTGGACCGAGGTGCAGCCCTTCGGACGGTTCTCGTCCGCCGAATGACTGCCGAACGGGAGGCTCAGGAAGAGGCTAAGAGGGCCGCGGAAGTACCCGCACCTCCTATCCCCGACCTGAAACTTGCCACCAGGAGTTCAGCCAGTGCTACACCAGCCACCGGCAGTACTACCACTCCGGTAGAAGCCTCGACCTCCAGCGCATCCGGAACCCAGGAACCGGAGGAAGACTGGAAGGTCAGCAAGAACCGAAGGTCCGCTGCTCAGAAGCTTAAGAATCTCCCGGATTCTGCTAGAGCCGAGCCGAAACCCAGCACTTCAGCCACTGGTAGTTCTGCCATGGAGGTTGAATCGTCTGACGAGGAGTCTGTGCACGAGTCCTCGGTTGAGTATGATGAGAAGGCCACTCCATCAACTCAAACTGAGGCCGAACGCTGGGCTAACGCCAAGTCCGGATTCAAATCCCGGATTCCGACGTGCTTCTCCGACTGTGCGTACGGAGTAAAGAAGGACGGCTCTACCCTCTATGCCTGCCCGGACTCAGTCAACAAAAATAATGAGTCAGACGATGAAGATTGGATGCGTCTTTCGGACGAGGACCCCAATCCGAGCAAAGCCTATCGAAAGATGTGGCTTATGCTAAACCACACCGAAGGGTATTACACTTATACCCAGAGGAGGAAGCTGCGTTGGGCTTTAGAGAAGTGGTACGGTGACGACCAAAAGTCCTGTCCCTTCTCTATCTGCCAGGATGCGAGTGATGTCACGATCCGGACCTGGAGTACTCCAGCCCGGTTTCAACGGCATCTGGTAGAGGCCCACTTCCACCATCACCCGGTTTACATTTGTGATCCGAGTTATGGTAAGAAGGGCAAGAAGTGTACTACGAAGGTGCAATACAACCGACGTAGTGATCTGGCTAGACACCAGAAGAAATGCCACGCAGAAGGTTTGGACGGGGCACGGAAGCGCATCATGGAGCTTCATCAGGAACTCATGAAGGAGTTCGACAGTCTGAGCGAGGATGCTTGGTCTAAGATCTGACCAGGGGACCAAGTCCTCTGCGAAGTTCCGAAGACCAAGGATTCGAAACTCCGAGCTAAGATAGTCCTGACTCCTGGAAAGGGTAAACTGGACATGCACGAGTCTCTCTGGCAGAAATGCGAGGAATCCGGAAAGGATGCAAAGAGAGCTCGTGAAAGGAGCAGGAGAGATCAGAACCGTGGTGGCAACGGTAATGGTCAGGGCACCACTAAACCGAAAGTCAGAGCAGAGGACCGTTCCAGGTCCCCTCTGGCTAGGCACCCTGCAGAGCAGGCTCAGGGCACTCCGGTGTTCAAGAAGCCCGAACCTGCCGGATACGCTGGAGCCGTATCTAAGCCTGGGAAAGTTAGTTCTCGAAACTTTCCGTCCTTAAACCAGGGACCTGGACCTGAGAGCCAGACCTTGGTGGTAGGAAAGGATGGTCGCCTTATGCCAAAGAAGACCATCGCATCTGCTGCATCCGCACCAGCCGCCCCACCAGTTACCTTTACCCAGGAGCAGTTGAACATGTACCTGCAAATGGGATTGAAACAGAACGCACCACCTGCCTACTGTGTACCAACGGCAGGTGTGTCCAGAAGCCCTAAACCCGGAAGTGGTCCACAGGCCGCATCGACTCCTCCCAAGGCTGTCGCTGCACCTGCGAAACCAAAGGACGCTATTACCATTAAAACCGGTAATGCGGAGGTTTGGTTTGAGAAATCTCGCCAAGGGGAGGCAGATGTCCAGAAGGCCATCTACACCCACTGGGAGAAGTGTGTTCGCGAAAAAGCGACCGAGTTCCATCAGGGTCTCCTAAACGACACCCTGTTGTGTATGAAGGAGGTCGCGGATGCTGAAAAGCAGCGCCTCGAGACCCTCATCCGGGACGATGTGAAGGCCCAGGAGGAGGCTGCCGCAGCTGCCCAAGAAAAGGCAGCTATGGATGTGCACGTGCTGGAGAAACGTGTAAAAGAGGAGATTACTCGGAACACCAACTTGAACACTAAGTTCATGAGGGTGTTCGGAGTCGACTTAGACGAGTGGGACGGCACTCCCGGCTCTAGCTCTTCTTAAGAAGAAGCATGCTAAGAAATCCGCTTAAGCATGCTACGGGTTATTTCTCCAATAATTTTTTTTTCTTTTTTTTTCTCCATCACCAAATAACCAGATTTAGTCTTTGCGGAACCCTGTAGGTCTGCGAATGTTTTCTTCACTAGTGTATGAACACCTTTAGTATGTGTTCCGGGTTCCTCTTATGACCAGTCTATTGTATAATTCAGGCTGTATAACCCTTTTTGCACCCTGAATAGTCTATTCGGATTTATAATTTCTTCCATGAACAATCCGATAGTAGACTTGCTGCTGTGAGACGTATCCGGATACCAGTTCCAGACTCCTGCTGTTACCCGTGCTAACCACTTACTAGGATGGACTTTACGATTTACCTCTACAACTCATCTATACTCCCCGAATGGACTTATACCAACCACTACTATTACTTCCAGATCAACCTATACTGGACTATTTTCTACTTATGTCAACTAAACTTAAAAAAGGATTACGTTTTCTACACAGTTGACACATCCGGACTATTATTCTACATTCTACGCCATTCGGATTTACTTATAAACTTTAGCACTACTAGAGGATTGTGGGTAGCTGCCCCAAATTCATCTACCGTGTTCACTCTATATAAGGAAACCATAAACTTTAGCACATCCATCCCGTGGTTAGCTGACCACACCTACCTACTAGTACCCGGAGGATACAGCAGAAGACTCCAGCAGCATCTATAATTTCTGTATATTGTATATAATGTCATATTTCTATTTTTCTATAATATTATATGTATGTGCATATCCACTAGATACATATTATGATACGGGTACATAGACATTTCTTGATACGGATCTCTGATTATTGTTGGTATTCATACTATAAGATCCGATAAACGTCACCAGAAAACTCACATTATTGTCCTGCGAGACAAATTGTATAATAAGTATATTGATCTGGTGCTATAAAGGTTATTAGGTACACGGTGATAATATATTATTATTATATTCATTACCACACCATGATTTTTTTCTTTTCTTTTCAAGTGTATGGTATAAATGGTCCTATTCATACTACTCACGGAATCCTTAACGGATTCGTATGTTAATAATATATGACATGTCATTATATAGTGAAGTTACTATAACAGTCTTCTTCAAGACTATATATTCAAATGTGGTGTGAATAACTACAAACACACATACGGATGTTATTATGTGATTTATTTATTATCGACAGTTCCGTTACATATAACTGTCATTATCACATGTATACGATTCATATTACTTGTCTTATTAATTATACCGTAGATATAATATGATATTATATGGTATAGTAATTTAACTAACAGTTCCGTTTCACACAACTGTCACTTATTCAAGTAATTCGTATAATATTTCAACATCCTAATTGTTATTTGTAACTACATTCACTATCGAATATATATATATGACATTCGATTCATACTTAACCTGGTGTTAATGTTATACCTATGGTTGTACCTCTATTACTAAAGGTTTAGACATATAGAAATGTTATCCTAGTAATATCATTATAACTATAACACCCTCCTAAATGTCTGGGGGAGTGGTGTAGAGGTACACGTTATTAAACCATAGGAGTTGGGTACCGTCTGACGTGGCGGGTGAGTCGAGTCTTTGGACGTTCCTCAGGTTCCGGATAGGTGGCAGCACTGATCCGGGTCTGTGGGGACATCTGACGACGAACACCTGGGTCCGTATATAAAGCCCAGGGCTCAGCCGCTACGTCAGAGGCCCTTCTGGCCTCCACACCATGTAAACCATTATTCCTTAATATTAGCTGCCTCTTTGACATCATCCGGCAGCCGTGAGTGTACAATAAGAAATAAAACTAACCGTTGGCATACACTTGGAATACTGTCTTACTCTTTCTTTTCGAACCGTAAGACCCGAACCCCCCAGGTCCGTAAGGCCACAAACCCTTACAATTGTGACAATTGCAGCAGACAAAATAAAAACAAATACATGTTGGCCTACTTGATGTGGTGGTGTCTGACTGTGCTAAACATCACCATCACTCTGAACTTTCTAATTACAGGGCACACAAATTTTGCACCAGACTGGTGTTTTGGCCTTCTTAAGCAGAAGTTCAGAAAGTGTGATGTATCTAGATGACATGAAGGCCTTTGTCCAGAAAAGCACCCTGGAAGGTGTCAACATCCCACACCTAGTGGGGGATGAGCAGGGGAATGTAATAGTCCCTGCTTACGATTGGCAAACCTTTATCTCCCCTTTCAGCAAGGCAGTGACTGGCATTAAACAGTACTTTGAGTTCATATATGAACATCCGGGATAGGTTGCCATGAAGAAGGTGGTGGATGAAAACCCTGTCTTCTGTAACATCTTGACAAAGCAAGAAGAGAGGTTTCTTAGGACATGCCTGCCATCATCTCATCTCCAAGTCTAAAGGTGCCACATCAGGGAAAGGCACCCCTATCTACCCCATATATATCTAGAGGGATTGTCCCAAACCTTTATCAGGTCCTAGTACACTCATTTTCATTAGCATATATGCTTAGATGGGAACAAGGTGAGAAGGTGCCTAGCAAAACACACACACAAAAAGCAGGGAGTAGAAGCAAGTGCTGTTAGAGTGAAAAAAATATTCTTAGAGTATTCATCAGCATGACAAAAGCAATGACAAAATCCTGGAGGGTGTTGTGAAAGGATTGGAGCTGACTGACCTCAGGGAATCAATTCTCTGCTGTGTTACCAAAAGGTGATTGGTCATAGATCATGGAACCAACATTTCGCAAGGCAGTCTGGTTCAGAGGTAGTCCATTACAGTGTAAGGAGGGACATGAAGAATCACAGGAAAACTGGATAGTTAGTTAGCTACAGTGATAATCCAAACTAATCTTTTGGCAGCAGTCTCCAGGTGAAACACAGGTATGTTAGTTATTATCATTCAGATTGTGATCCTTCCTATGTAAACGTTATTAATTGGCAATTGTTTTTATGGATTGAGTCATTCCCTTTTCCTGCTGTGTTCCATGATTTCATTTTTGATAATGCCAAGGAATCCAATGGTGTTATTCATTTGTGCTCTTTTCCTACTGGTTGCTTGGAAATGGACCCTTTATTAGAAAATATTCTAATTTTAGGGAACAATTATGACAATCTACGATTTTACAAGGTATTTTACAAGGTATTTTCATGATAATGATTTCCCAAGAAAGAATCAAAGTTATATCATATAATTGATTGTGCATGTACATGAAAACCTCTATTTTCCAATGCAATTGAGAAATTATTAGAAAAGAAAGATTTAATTTTTTACAATTTTTTACTTTCTTTTGTGAGCCTGAGCCCTTCGGCGGAGGTATCTATATGCTATGAGCTTACTATTGGACAGCTCCTATACAGTCATATTGGTTCTTTATCAATGACATTACATATTATCCAGCTGCAGGGTCATTTCTAGCATGAAATACCGAAAAGGCAAATGCCAATATGGCCAATGCAAATGCCAATGTGTCATACCAGCAAATGTAGTGTATTTACATGCCTGGGACTGCATATGTAGCAAGGCCTCCCATACAAAATACAACAAATAAAACAAATCTAAACATTATGCGGGTGTAATGGCTAGATGAACCTGTTGAGTTCATAGATGAAAATAGACGTCCATGCCCCTATCCATATCAGTTTAACCATATCCCAATGTAAAGAACCCTGGATATGATCCACTGTTGACTGACCAGCCATTAGACTGCATCTCCTACTGGTTTTCTAGTGTGATGTGCTCATATAGGCACGTGTTGAGCTGCTTCTGCTAAGCCTTGATAGATGGCTTCCCAATGCTCAACCATCACACAGCTATGATGGAGTGCCATAGAAGGTGCAACATCAGTCAACGGCCGAGGAGAGGGTGGTATGGGAAAGGGTAGGGGACAGTGCAGGTAGGCTGAAAGATTGATTGATACTTGAATGTGGCACAGAGGCCAGCAAAGCTTTAAGGCAGGTGGCTCAGTATTAAGCTATATTATGGGATGAACCAAGTATGTGACTAGTGTTCGTTGTGATGATGCTTTTCTTGTGCTGCTGTTAGTATTGAACGGTGGACCTTTATGGGAGATGGGTAGGGAGGAAGCAGGTAATATGTCAGCCATCATATAGCTTGCTGGTCGTGATTGGAATGCATGCCTCAGAAATTGATTTGTAACTATATATTTTTGCTTATAAGATTGGAAATGGAAGGGAGACAAGCTCTTATCAATGGAGTAGGAAAGGGGGACTTTTCAAAAAGGTTCTTGGTTAAACCTTGGTCATCATTTTCAAAGAGATTCCTTGTACCACCAAACTGCCACCTGGGGTTTATTGTAAAAGTAACACTGGCCCCTTGTTATATAATTATGGTGGTTCACTGTTCAGTTTAACAAGGATCCCTTGTGGATTCAACAGTTATCTTTTTTTTTTACAGTGTAGTATATATATATTTTAAAAGACAACAATCTTCTGAATCTTCCAGCATAGGATGTTTTATATGTGGGCAATTTCTATTTTAGGTGTCTCAACTTTCAAGCAAATCAGATGCATTGAAATGGTGATAAAACAACTTATTTTTGTTCTCTCCTCCTTAAAGAACCATCTTAGCTAGATTAATCGTTTTTTTACATAATGACAATTCATGACCTAAAGGTTAAGTGAATATCATAATTTTATACCTAGGTTACACCAATAGATTTCTCTGAAACATTTACTAATGGTCTTTTATGTGTAAGATCTGGCAAGTCCATTGTCCACACGTCATCTAATATACATCTAATATACACTTAAATAGATAATTGAATCTTAACTTGAGTGTGCATTGACTTAGACTAGATCAATCATGGAAAATAGGGAGGGGGGTGACATTGTGAAAAGTCTAAATTCTAGTTTAAGGATAAAATCATTAAAAGTCATCCAAATCTGTTAACTAAAAAAACATTTTAGATCTTTATGTCTGCTATATACCTTAAATTCTGCAGAACAGTATGACATAAGCAGCGAAAGTTGAGACCCTGAAAATAAATATTACCCATGTATGCAGTCAATTCAAAGACTGGTTACAAAAGATGAAGGACATTTGATATATATAAAGATACATGTGGATTGTGTCACATTATTTCAAGATATATTTCATCTTCCCGTAAAACCCTGTGTACAAGCTGCACCCACAAATAAATTGCACCCTAAGCTTGTGAGAATGCTGTACCCCGCACCAAGTGTCTGAAATAGTTGCCATTCCTTACCAAAGTTTATATATGTAAAAGACCTCATAAAAGCCGCACCCTGAGTTCACAGTGAACCTATAGGCTACCCTGAGTGTCTGCTTGAGCCACGGCTTATATACAGGTTTTACTGTAATAACTTGGGTCTTAATTCTGTGTGCTAGGTTTTATAACTCTCAGTAGGGAACTTCATTTTTCTTTTGTTTCAACACTGCCGCGCATCACAATAGATCTAGATCGCACTGATCCTTTATGATGAATGCGTCTTTTATCCCATGACAAGTAAGCCTGGAATAATGACCAACTGTGCCAAAGCATACCAGGGGCGCCCGTCATCATTAAGCTGTTGAATAAAGATGATCCATTTAATTGCTTTAGCCACGGTTGTCTAGCTCGAGAGGCACAGTAATATGATCATGGTGTGACCAGAATAAAACGTAGTCTAGACCTAGTTGTATAATATAGGAATTATAAGTGGATGGGAACCAATAGTCAGACATCAGCAAAATACTGGTAGAATAAACGTTGCTCAGAATGCTTAGAGAACCATGACTCAACACATATGCCTTTTCTGAATATTCAATTGCATGTAATTTTGTGTATTTGTATGAGAGATTCATATATTAATGGCTAGCTTGATGACTGTTGACCAATTGGTGATCATTTGACGATCCAAATGAGGGCAAACATTGCTGTTTAGGTTAATATATTACCATTGCGTCTCTGTCATTGTATGAGTATATAGCTATGGCTATCTACACTGTAAAAGAAATGTTGTCGAAATCACAAAGGATTCCTCGTTCCAAAGTTGCCAGACATCCATCGTTTTTTTCACAGAGATATTGTTATTCTCACAGAAATTCCTTGTACTCACAGACTGCCACCTGGGGATTGTTTATGATTACAGTGGTTCACTGTTCAGTTTTACAAGGATCCCTGGTAGATTCAATGGTTATTTTTTGCAGTGTACTAACCATGAAATGAATGTAGATCTAAGCTCTTGATAATAAAACATTTGCCAGTCAATCAAGTCATGTAGACTAAAAATAGCAGTGGCCTCAAGTTGCTGCCTCGAGGAACACCATAGCTCTTTCGTGGAGACTGCATGAACACATATCTCAATTACCATGTGAAGGGATATCTTATCACCCCCCCCCCTCAGAACAGCACTTTTGTTTCCCATGATGAGGACTATAATTATAGTTAGTCCCCCAAAAACATTTGGTACAATGGAGCCCTGGAGTGGCCACACAGAAGATTTTTTTTTTGTTTCTGCAAACATTCTTGCACCCGCATAAACAATTTTTCACTTGAAAAAATATTCTTGCTCCTGTAAAAACACATTGGTCTGACTGCAAGACGTCGTGGGGATAGAGAGAGGCTCTATAAACCTAGCTTATTTTGAATTTTGAAAATCCATTGATTAGAAGAAAAGTTATGCCATTTTGAAATGTTATGGGGAAAAATATTCCTGAAGTTGCAAAAATGTTTTTGCAGGTGCACTAATGACCTTTGCAGGTGAAAGAATGATTTTTGCGACCACAAAAACGTAATGATTTTTGTGACCGCAAAACCGTTCTTGCAGATGCAAGAAGATTTAATTTGCTTCTATGCAAGACGTCATAGGGCTATATAAACCTAGCTTATTTTGAATTTTAAAAAATCCATTGATTAGAAGAAAAGTTATGCTATTTTGAAATGTTACGGGAAAAATTATTCCTGAAGTTGCAAAAATGTTTTTGCAGGTTAACTGTCTGTGGAAGGGTTTTAGTGCTATTCCTCTGACTAATTTGTGTAACAACCAGGGTATTGAGGTGGATCATAGTTATACTGCTGATTTTATCAACAGGTACCATGCCAATGTAGGACCTATACTATCAAGAAATATTACTCCATGTAGCAATCCTGATATCCATGGTGTATAACAGCACCCCAAGACTTTTGACTTAGTACCGTGTGAAGCAGATAGTTTATCTGTAATAATCAACACTATAGATATAGGGAAAACAACTGCTATTACTGATGTAAAGACTAAGGTCATTAAAGATGCGCTACATGCTCATCAGTCTGTACTTGTTAAACTAATTAACAGCAGCTTCACTACTGGTACTGTACCTGATATATTAAAGGTTGGAACTATTGTACCCCTTCCAAAGGGTGGATCTTTACATGATGTGTCTAACTGGAGACCCATAACCTTACTGAACATCTTCTCAGAACTACTGGAGAAGGTTGTACACAGACAATTTATATCATATCTACTTGGACATGACATTATTGTGAAGAATCAATTTGGGTTCTTACCTGGGCACTCTACGGTTGATGCTGTATATCATCTGATACAGGAATTATTAGAAAATAGAAAGAAAGGAAATTTCTCAGCCATCCTTTTTTTAGATCTTAAAAAAGCTTTTGACACTTGTGACCATTCAATTCTTTTTGATAAATTAACAAAATTAGGCTGTAGTGACAGAAGTCTGTGCTAGTTCCATAGTTACTTAACCCACAAACTGTACTTGTTATATGTATATACTGTGGCTGTAGACTGAAAAATATCTGTTATAAGCTTTATGGACAATAAAGTTTTGAAACTTCAAACTTATGCAATGTCTGCTCCAGGGCTCCGTATTGTTCATCCTTTTCCAACCAAGAGTTAAAGATTTCTTTCTCCGTAATTTTCATTTGCATTGACATATTACTGAGCCCCTAATAGAACATACCAAAAATAATTTTTCACCCGGATATGATACCATCAGTGTATACCCCACTGTGACCCCTAAACCAGTTTGTAGAAGCACACAACATATATTTTCAATAATAATCAGGAAAAATTACAGTATTCCACAGATTTTAGAAAATATGAGCATTGCGATCGTGACAGGATACCAAATTTGCGACATTTTTCTCAAATGCTTTCCTAACTTTATCATAGTGTTGCCAATAATGCTCCAATGGACATGCAAATTACTACATAACATCTTCTATATGTCTATATTCTAGAAAATAACTCCTTAAGCCATACATGGTACCATTACCTCTGTAGTATGCATCCAACAAACTCAAATAAAAGTACCGGACTTTACACAATAGATCGCAAAACATGCATTTTACCATGACTTAGAGAGACCATCTGGAAGACTACTAATATTCCTCCTATCACCCTTAAACTTCATAAATAGGTACAAGACACTTGTATCTTTTGTTTCAGCTGTATACAACCATATTTTTTGCATATTTTGTCATGCTACCATCCATATAAATTATTTTTTGCATGATTTTTCAAGTATTCATGAGATCATAGGCCATACATCATACACAAATATGGTACAGGTTATATTAAAAAGCCTATAAATTAAAAGGCCAACATGTTAAGTATCAACATCAACAGTAATATGGATCATTACATCACTTGTGCTAAACCAGCCTGGCTAGAGCTGGATATGGAATAAAAGTACCGGACGTTACACGCGCGGCCGCAAAACTTGCATTTTACCATGACTTGAGTGACCATCTGAAAGACTACTGATATTTCTCCTATTATTATTAAACTTCATAAATATGTACAAGACACTTGTAGCTCTTGTTTCAGCTGTATTCAACCATACGTTTCACACATTTTGTCATCCTACCATCCATAAGAAATTCCAAAAGTCATAAACAAATATTGTACAGGTTATGTTAGAAAGCCTATAAATTAAAAGGCAAACATGTTGACTATCAATATTAACAGTTATATGGACCATTACATCACTTGTGCTAAACCAGCATGGCATGGGCTGGATGTGGAATAAAAGTACCGGACGTTACCGCACACTATTACATCAGGCCTGCTGAGGCTATAGCAGCTGGTATAAGGTACATACACACAGGTAAACACACATACTCACAGAGTCACACATGAAAGAACACATCTTAGAGGAACACCTTCATCTGGGAAAATCTGGTCATCACTTCCTTCCAGGAGTCGTCTGGTAACTTGTAATGTGGGGACTGTTTACCCTTGCGTGTGGGTTCACCAACCTTCATGATGACGTCATCACTGTCTAAGTCCATGATGTCATCAAGGCGCGGCCATAGGAAACTTGGGATGTTTGGATGCTCTTGAGACATGAACTGCACAGTGTAGTCCCATTCCTTGGGGAAGGCAATGACTTTGCCGACGTAGCATGAAGTGCCATACACACACGCGAGGTAGTCTCCGATGACATACTTTTCCGGAGTGGGGATTATGACATGTCCCTGGTCTTGCTGGTTGACCTCCTCTTCTTCCTCTGCTGGGGGCTCAACAAACTGGGTGGGGAACAGCTCTTGCTCCTGCCATCCAGCACACCCACATTTGGAGACACAGTCAACCCAGCAACACTCATTAAAGCAGGAGTTCTGTCGCACTGCAATGGTGTGGTCAGCAGCTAGTGGCACAACACCATGGACTGACATGGTTCCAGGCATGGTGTTCTCACACACCAACTCTGGTACAGCGTCACGGCATCGGGCGACATCAGTGACAGAGACACAGATGTATTGGACAGACCCCTCCAACTCATTCCCTTGCTCAGTGAAGGAGGCAGCATCAGTGATCTTGATGTTTCGCTTGACTGTCAAGTCCACATTTCGCTTTGCTGCAGCACCAACGCCATCACACGGCCCTTTGCCGTGGCCTGCCTCGAAGTACGTCCAGATCACACGGAGGCCGTTGAACAGCTGTTGGTGCTTGCACAGTATGCTGAAGATGGATTTGTTGCAATACTGCGAGCTCGGGGAGTCGGAGCAGTAGTGGATGGTGTTTACCTGTGGCAGGGTCTGCGCAACATAGACACAGAGGACTTCCAGAAAGGCAGGATGGTGCCGGAGTCATGCTTGGGATCGTCAGTTACCAGTGCTACACACCAGTGTGTGGTCACATCTCCTTCCTGGTGGTGAATGACGGCTGGATGGAGTTTGACCGGCTCCTTGGCATAATAGACGGCTTGGGGAGACTCCGGATAGGTCACCATCCAATTCTCCGTGAAGTCCATCTGGATAGTACACTCTGCTGGAGACATGGACTGATGGAGCTTGGTAATGACGCGGTGCTGGTGTTCTGCACGCATGCTGTGTTCCCACATGGTGACGCACTGTTTGCCGAGGTCGGTGATAAACTTTTCTCTTGTAATCACCTCCTCCACTTGTCGGAGCTTCTTGCAGGTCTTACCATCCAGGCCGGATGGGACACGCACGCACTTCCATGTTTCAACGTGGATCCCTGGAGGAAGGTCTTTGGCACAGAGGTTCGCGGTGAACTCCTCAACGGTGGTCATCCTGACGAGATCATCAGGGAGCACATACCACCTCCCCACAGCACAGAGTTTCAGCGTGACATTTTGGTGTTTGAGACACAGGCACACACTGATCATGTTGAACTTTACAACCTTGATGTACCTGTTCCTCCGTCGCACATCTTTAAAGTATGTCCGGCCGCAGGGGTGGTTAGGGTACTCCTTCTTGAATAGCTCATAGAGGTATTCGGTGAATTCAGTTAGGATCACCTTTTGATGCTTTTTCTTTTGGATGGTGACTGTGTCCTTTCTGCCTGGCAGAGTGTATGAGTCCTCAGGTCGCTTCAGGAACTCAATAATGTGCTCCTCCATTCCCAGGAACTTCACTGTCCGGCGACTGAGTCCAGTGTCCATCATTAGCTGTGTGTGCAGTCGATGTGACTTAAAGGTTCCCACTGGGAGCAGGGACTTTACAACCTCAACTCTTTTCATCCGGGGTGTGGTGGTCTGCTCTTCTATGACAAGGCTATAGAGCTCTAACCTCCGGCATTCAGTAAGGGCACTGTCACATGGTCTCTCCTCAACACGGGGAACTCCTGCGTCCCGTGGAGCGCTGTTGTGGGCTTCAGCATCGCGGGGTTCCTCATCAACACGGGGAACTCCTGCGTCCCGTGTAGCAGTGTCACCATTTGCTCTGTCTGCACATGATGGTGACCCAGGAATGCGGTTATGACGAGAGGCAACAGTCTGCTGTGCTGCCTTGGCAGCTCTATGTGCTTTGTGTGCAACACTTGTCTCCTGTTGTGTCCTGATATTGTCAATCTCAGACTTTAGGCGATCAATCTCCACCTCCATTTCTGCTTGGTGTTGTGCCTCTAGCCTCTCTACCTCCTTGCGTTCCCTCCGCTTTCTGGCTATATGGTTGTACAGCCTGACTTTTCGTGGTGTTTTGTTTAGCGAGCTGTGGTTCAACTCGCGGGATAGTACATCATTTTGTGTCGTGTCCTGGGACGGTGCTATGGTCGTCTTGTCAGCGTACCTCGGGATGTCGACAGGGGGGTGGCTGGATTGTTATATGTGAAGATGTCCTCTGGGGCGGTTTGCTGTAAATGTAGAATAATAAAGTTAAACCCTAGACATATGGATGCCTCAAAATATACAAAAATGGAGTGTTAATAAAATTCATCTAATATCTATCATACACCACTATTATTTGAATTAGACCAGTATATTATAATAGGTTCTACAGTTAAGGAAGGAGGCAATGCCTGGACCACAGTTGTTAAGCAGCAAATTTTAATAGCAAAGCTACAGATCTAAGGTTCAACCACAGGAGCAAAAAGCAAAGCAGCACAACAGCATCAAGGAAAGCAACACAACAGCAACCGAACTATCCCTTGTTTGCTAAACTTTTACTATTACTTATACCTCAATGAACTACGTTCATTTTGACCCGCTTGACCACGCCTCTGCAAATCATTATCAAAGTGTCAATGTAGGTATTGTTATGGACAAAGTTATTCAGATTTTTATTAATTCAAAAACCTTTACTAGCCACATGTAGTTTGTATAGCATTTACTGAATGATAACATTTTACATGTAGTACTGGAATATCATGTGATGAGAATTCACACAAACAGCTTTTAACTTACTCAAGGTCTGCTACCATACTGCAGTGACGGGTTGGCCATGGAGTGTCATTGTCGGAATCTGATAAGGGAATTGGACTCAGGGAATGCCACTTCTTCCTTCCTTTTTTCCGCTTGTCCTCCTGAAAAATTCAACAAGAATTTGGGATTAAATTCAAAGTGTGATTACGTGTGTGTGATTATTTATAATTCATCTCTTAATGTAAGATGCTGATTAGATGTAGACTTAATTCAATGCACACCAGTCAAATGAGTCAAAAAAGGCTTTTTAATGTCAAATTTCTTACCTCGGGAGGTTCCTCCTCATCAGGCGAGGACATGGACAAGGGTTTGCAGTTGACCGGCTTCTTCTGGCGTTTCATCTTGCCAAGGCCCTTCCCCTTCGGCGTTTTGCTGGTTCTCTTGGGAGCCTCCTTTTGTACTGGTGTTGAGCTGGCCTTCCCTAGTCGTCCCCTTCCAGGTGTGAACAGGGCCACCTGAAACGGAGAATAATTAGTCCTATATTTTCAAAATTTCATCCGGTTGTGGTAAAAGGAACAACACGCCATGTTCAATCACCTTATTTTCAAATAATAAAATCATGTGTGTGTCTCATGAATCTCAAATATTAGAAGGTAAATGATGGAATTACATTACCTGTAGACAGGATGTATTAGGGGTTGAGGGTCTGACACGGCCTTCCTGTGATGTACCTTGTTGCGGAACATCTTGCACTGCAGTTTCTCCCAGTTTGCCCCTTAGACACTTCTTTGCAACTCTCAGTCTGGTAAGCTCCCTTTTGTGCTGCTTCTGTGCTTCCTTCTGAGTTGCCTTCAGTTTTACTCTACTCTCCTTCTTGCGAGAGGCTTCATCTGCATTGTGCATTTTCTCCCCCTTCTTCTCCTCAGACCATTGTCTGGCCTCTTTAGATATGACCTTTCGATCCTTTTCTGGTCCAGAGGCAGCGGCTTCCAGCCCATCTTCTTAAAATACAAGGAATTATTACCATAAGAATGAGGTGTATCAAAGTAAATTATGCAGTATTATACCCATAGGGCTTGATAAAGTTGAAATTGAAGTATGTAGTCGGGATAAATCAACATTACTATCAAATACTAGTACCATAGGGGCATATTGTATCAAAATATGGGTGTCTACACCAAGCCTTTGTGATGGTTTGGATCGAAAATGTGAAATTGTAACGTCTGGTACCAAAATGATTATTGCCCCTGACATGGGTAAAACAGTCCTTATGTATGGAAATTGTGGCTGTGCTATGTCTAAATATATTCTAGTAACAGGGAAACACAGGATTGGCAGCATATCAGCACTAATTTACCACATTTTTTTTTTCTAATTTCTAAGACTTACGGTAACGTCCAGTATTGAAATCCATTTTGCTTGTATTTGACCCAACAAATAAATATATATTGTGTTTGTAATACTTGAAACAGGTAGGGGGCATGCCTAAGAATAACAAAATACAACAGGACATCATTTCAAGCCATATTTGTGGTTTAGGTGAGTGTTAAACATGAGTCTGTACTACGAAAAAGGTAGAATTTCTATCAAATCAGGTTCACAAACCACCCCAAGCAATACACACGGCTCCATTCTTTCAATTTACACCAATAAATGCAAGATTTGATCAAAAACAAAGACACTGTAAGCATTTTTGTGCGCCAAGAATTTTGGTATCGGACGTTACTGTTTGACATCAAAACATATGGACATCGTCTGGGGCTTGCCCGCTGCAAAATTCTCAGCTGACACCGATACCGCCATGTTATTTTGATGGATTACGTCCATATTACTCAAGATATCATCAATTCAACCACCTATGATACATAATCGATACAGAAACATCCTTTTCCATTACGATCGGGGACTTAACTCACCTTTTTTGGGTGTAGAAACACAATTTTGGAGGGTTGGTTTGGGAAAATCTTCATAAACTTGTTGTGGTCTGACACGGAATTAACTGGGTTAAAGTTCCCGGATGTAGGTTACAACCTCCGGTCGTCTGACGTCATTTGACAGCGTCTTCTTTCACGTGCTAATTTTTTAGGTACCGGACGTTACACGATTCATATTTTGTGTATCAAAGCAAGTTTGGTTGGGTATGGGGGGATTATGGATATTTTTTTGGTTGACGATTCAAGAAAATGATGTTTTGAACATGGTTTGAGCTCTATTTGTACTTATTTAGCTGTGAGGGACAAAAATGTAAATGTAACGTCCAGTACTTTTATCAGAATTATTTTACATGGGCAGCTCTCACATGGAGGCAAATGACAATACACACACAATTTTTTCAGGATATTTGGTGGCATGGCCTATGGGTAATAACAAAATATTTGTTGCCCCTTTTTTCACTGAGCTATTTATGATTTAGATTTTGGTAACGGATGTTACAAATGATACTTTTCCATATTCCGAGTCATCTGAGGAAAAAAATACACTACTAAGATGTCCAAACATCCTGGAAATGATACCTGTGATCATATACGATACAAAAAGTGACATTGGGATACTTCAGCAGTTCTTTATTCAACACAGTACACTTGTAACAATTACAAAAACCACAATTTTGGGCCTTTTTTTAATTTAGCGGGTCACAACTCTGGGAATTTTCAACGGATCTCAACAAATCTTAGATTTTCTGAAAGCCCTAAGTTTTTTCTTCCAAATGAGACCATGGAGGACAGGATTGGTTCACAATTTTTTTATTCCAGAGTCATGAGAGTCCAAAATGACCTCAAAAACATCAAATCTACTGGTTTCTGGCGACTTGACCCATATGTTCAGTACGGAGGCCTGGAGGGCTTCTGACGTAGTGACTGAGCCCAGGGCTTTATATAGGAACCCTAGTGTTTGTCGCCAGATGTCCCGCAGGTCCGGACCAGTGCTGCCGCCCATCCAAAACCAAAGGAACATCCAGCGACAGGACTCACCCGCCACGCCAGATGACACCTTATTACAATCCCTCTTACCGGTATACCCCTACACTAGGTTACATTTCAAGGAAGGAAGAACCCTATATTGTTATGCATACAATGCGTTGAATTTCCTTGAAAATCTATGTTCAAAAACAAAAGTAATAAATTTATATTTCACTTTATCAAAACACCTAATCACCTTTCTTAATGGGTAAATATAACTAAATCATAACAAATGATTTGTATACTTATATTAGCAACATTGACAAACCTATACCTGAGGCAAACTATATTGACATAGGACTCTAAGGAGAGAGAGAGAGAGAAAATCACTTTGTTGAGGGATAGTAGAGCAGGTGTCCTCACATCAGAGGCCCATTAAATAATGATTGTGCTTTTACGAGAGGCCATTTGGACGTATGATAGATTGAGGTACAATACCCTATGAGGTCTATCAGCAAAGTGTTAAATATAATAATTTTAATAAACTTTTGAGAAACTAGTAATTACAAAGCTGATTTGTGTGAAATTTTCTTGTGGGTAGGCCTACAGATACTACTCCTGTGTATACAGAAACAATTTTTTGCGGGTACAGAAACATTTATATTCTTGTGGGTAAAAAAACGATCTAACGAATGCACAAATCATTCTGTATCCACAGAAATCATCCTGTACACTAGTAGTCCCCCAGTACCCGCAGAAACCCCCCAGTATCAGCAGGAATCCCTCAGTACCCACAGGAATATTTTTTGTATGCAAAAAAAAAACTTCTTTTTTTGTATGTCCTATTAGGGGCTCCGTAGTGGGATTTCTTTCTGCACCCGCCAGAACATTTTCTGTACCTGCAATAATTGTGCCTGTACCCGCAGGAATGTTCCTGTACCTGCTAAAATTGTCAGTATCTGCAAGAATAATTTTTTTGGGGAAAACATTTTTTGGAATGTCTGATTAGGGGCTGAATTATACAGTATTTGCAGGAATTGTTCAGTATCCGCAAGAATTGTTCAGTACCTGCAAGAATATTTTTTTTTGGGGAAAAAATTATTTTTGGTGTCATATTAGGGGCTTAGTACTAAGCAACTAATGGGACATACCAAAATGATTAATTTTTATGCAAAATATTTAGTAAATGTTTCAGAGAAATCTATTGGTGTAATCTAGGTATAAAATTATGATATTCACTTAATTTTCAGGTCATGAATTGTCATTATGCAAAAAAAAACACGATTAATCTAGCTAAGATGGTTGTTTTAGGGGGAGAGAACAAAAATAGGTTATTTTATCACTATTTCAATGCATCTGATTTCCTTGAAAGTTGAGACCCCTAAAATAGAAATTGCCCACATATAAAACATCCGATGCTGGAAGATTCAGAAGATTGTTGTCTTTTAAAATATATATACTACACTGTAAAAAAATAACTGTTGAATCTACAAGGGATCCTTGTTAAACTGAACAGTGAACCACCGTAATTATATAACAAGGGGCCAGTGTAGTTTTAACAATAAACCCTAGGTGGCAGTTTTGTGGTACAAGGAATCTCTGTGAAAATAATGGCATCTCTATGAAAATAACAACTGGCAACTTTGGGATGAGGAGTCCTTCGTTATTTTGATGACATATTTTTAACAGTGTAGATTACTGGATTTATCCCCAAAACCTGAGAAGGTTTACCGAGAACCTTTTTGAAAAGTCACCCTTTCCTACTCCATTGATAAGAGCTTGTCTCCCTTCCATTTCCAATCTTATAAGCAAATAGATATAGTTACAAATCAATTTCTGAGGCATGCATTCCAATCACGACCAGCAAGCTATATGATGACTGACATATTACCTGTTTCCTCCCTACCCATCTCACATAAAGGTCCACCGTTCAATACTAAGAGCAGCACAAGAAAAGCACCATCACCACGACCACTAGTCACATACTTGGTTCATCCCATAATATAGCTTAATACTGAGCCACCTGCCTTAAAGCCTTGCTGGCCTCTGTGCCACATTCAAGTATCAATCAATCATTCAGCTTACCTGCACTGTCCCCTACCCTTTCCCATACCACCCTCTCCTGGGCTGTTGACTGATGTTGCACCTTCTATGGCACTCCATCATAGCTGTGTTATGGTTGAGCATTGGGAAACCATCGATCAAGGCTTAGCAGAAGCAGCTCAACATGTGCCTATATGAGCGCAGCACACATGTGTGACTTGAAATCCAGTAGGAGATGCAGTCTAATGGCTGGTCAGTCAACAGTGGATTATACCCAGGGTTCTTTGCATTGGGTTATGGTTAAACTGATATTGATAGGGGCATGGAAGTCTATTTTAATCTATTGACTCAACAGGTGCATCTAGCCATTACACCCGCATAATGTTTAGATTTGTTTTATTTGTTGTATTTTGTATGGGAGGCCTTGCTACATATGCAGTCCCAGGTGTGTAAATACACTACATTTGCTGGTATGACACATTGGGGTTTGCATTGGCCATATTGGTATTTGCCATATTGGTATTACATGCTAGAGATGACCCTGCTTCCAGATAACATGTTATGTCATTGATAAAGAACCAATATGACTGTATAGGAGCTGTCCAATAGTAAGCTCATAGCATATAGATACCTTCGCCCAAAGGCTCAGGCTCACAAAAGAAAGTGAAAAATCATGAAAAATAAATCTTTCTTTTCTAATAATGTCTCAATTGCAATGGACAATAGAGGTCTTCATGTACATGCACAATCAATTACATGATATAACTATCATTCTTTCTTGGGAAATCATTATCAAGAAAATACCTTGTAAAATCATAGATTTTCATCATTGTTCCCAAAAATTAGAATATTTTCTAATAAAGGGTCTGTTGCTAAGCAACCAGTAGGAAAAGAACACAAATGAATAACACCATTGGATTCCTTGGTATTAATTTGGAAGGGGTAGGTAGCCTTAACATTTTCATAGGATACATATAGGGCCTTCCTCATTTTAAATTCTTGTACTTCATATGGCCCCTTATGACCCAAAATGGCATAACGAACGTGTAACAGACATATGGTCATTTTGTGGCATCGAGATAAAACATTGAACATATGCAGAAAATACATATTTTCAAGTCATAAAATTGTCTATTTACATTTTTGTAGGTAATAGGGGCTCTAGGTGGGCCCTAAATCTCTGATGGCCCCTGTCCCATAGGTTTTTTAGGGATAGGGCCATTTTTAGACTTGTATATCAGAAGGGACCTCAGCAGGTCATTTCTTAAGGCACTGTGAAAATGCAGAAAACACATATTTTCAAGTCATAAAATTGTCTATTTACATTTTTGTAGGTAATAGGGGCTCTAGGTGGGCCCTAAATCTCTGATGGCCCCTGTCCCATAGGTTTTTTAGGGATAGGGCCATTTTTAGACTTGTATATCAGAAGGGACCTCAGCAGGTCATTTCTTAAGGCACTGTGATCGCACACAGCTCTACAACTGCAAATATCAATGTTATTCCCATGGCAATTTTGACACGATTCCGTGGAGTCGTAGTATGTTATCATCAATGATAACATATTGTTAATGGTTCTGAAATGGACCCCTGAATTAGGTCAATGCGACCATGCTGAGCTGGATGTAATATAAAAGCGGAAGGGCTTGTCAGGAAAGATATGCTATGTGGTGAGGATTGTGAAGGGACCTGGACTGACGCTTATTGACATGGTAAATCCCCTACTGAATTATCAAACGGTGTTCATATGAGATTGGCCGACAGCTGCTGACCAAAGGCAGCAAGTTAACCCATGCACGTGGTACAGGAGTAGCTAGGAGAATCTTTGTTATGTATAGCGGTCATATAAAAGAGCATACAGGTAGAGACAATTAGGTCTTACCTCTTTTGAACATTATTATCTAAATCTGGATAATAAAATTCCTTATTGCATGTGTCAATGATGATCCCTTCAATATCAAAATCGGGAGTTCTGGTTGTTTTGCTGATATTGATGTAGAGGCATTATCAAACATGAAATCATGGAACACAGCAAGAAAAGGGAATGACTCAATCCATAAAAACAATTGCCAATTAATAACGTTTATATAGGAAGAATCATAATCTGAATGATACTAACTATATTACCCATGTTTCACCTGGAGACTGCTGCCAAAAGATTAGTTTGGATTATCACTGTAGCAAACTCACCATCCAGTTTTCCTGTGATTCTCCACATCCCACCTTATACTGTAACAGACTACCTCTGAACCAGACTGCTTTGCGAAATGTTGGTTCCATGATCTATGACCAATCACCTTTTGGTAACACAGCAGAGAATTGATTCCCTGAGGTCAGTCAGCTCCATTTTGGGGAAATCCGATCCTTTCACAACAACCTCCAGGCTTTTGTCATTGCTTCTATCATGCTGATGAATACTCCAAGAGTTATTTTTTTTCACTCTGACAGCACTTGCTTCTACTCTCTGCCTTTTGTGTTTGTGTTTTGCTTAGGCACCTTCCCACCAAGTTGTAATGGTTAGTCCAACATTTGATCTGTCAGCTTTACACTACACTAATGGTCCTACATCATTGGTGTAGATGAGAAAAAAATACCACAAATGTTATAAGTAAGGTAATTGGTCAAGAGGTGTAAGGGATCTTACAGACAATTCTTGACAATTGTGTTGTATTTTTTCAATATGCCTAGAACACTTGTAAGATTCAACTATTTGAACCAACAGTGCAGGGACTGGGTTAGAGCAGGGAAACAAGAATAGCAGTGCTCAGCAATGATCGCATATATTTCCTTCATTTAGCCCCGCCATTCTACAAAAATCAGATTTAGCAGGTTTAATCAGCATTGCCAACAGTGATTAAATGTCCAAATCTCAGAATTTAAGCACCTTTTGTCGTGCTTAAAGTGGCTATTTAAGCAAATATTTAAGCAGGATTAACAACACAACATATTTAATACATGAATGCAGTGTCAACCCGCACTTGTAAATAAACAGTGCAACGCTTTTTATTGTGACCTACAGTACTACCTTGTATAGGGTTAAATGCCCATACCAGATGTACAAAGTACTGTAGCCCCAAGTGGTTCCCCTGCCTAATCACAGGGCTATTTGTAGCCACTTTACAATGCGGCGTGAGAGTGTGGGATCCCTTCATACTGCCAGCCCCTGAGCATAGTATGGAAACTGCTCCTAATTCCCTGTACTGCATATGACCAATAATCATGAATCGTCGTTAACTGGCCTGTTCTTGTTTCCCCATCAATAAAAACTTCAAATAAAGTTATATATGTGTCTTTATCATTTATTCTGGTCGGGATGGGATAGAGCTACACGGGGTATATGGGTTTTGCCTATCTACAAGGCATATTTAGGGAGCTAGAGGGCTAAAACTGGCCAAAATGAGGTTTTTTTTTCAAGCAGAAACACAAAGATCTCAAGTGCAACTTGTAAGTAATGAAAATAACTGGGGTATAGCTTCCATTTTTGGTTTTGATATTTCCCCTAGAGCACAGGGGAAATTTTAAGACCAAATAGGAATATGTGATCACTGTACTTTCTATGCTGGATGACTAAAGGTATCTGGGCAGTTTTACACTAGACCCGAGAGAGACCCTAACATAGCAACCATGTTCTATTATTCCTATAGCACAGATATGATATAGATACACCATGCAAACCCTTAACATGTCCCTAGATGCATGAAAAAAAAATTAGAAGTTTAGCTCCCATATATTGGCCTGGGTAGTCCATCCAATTTAGATGACACAGTTGGGGTAGTTTTATGTTAGACCCGAGAGAGACCCTTAATCTCACTGATGTTCAGTCTGCCACCAGTGTATTAAATATTTAACTATAAAATCTCATATGAAAATAGACCTTTTAATGAGAGTAACTTGGCCTGTCAATATAAACATCTGACTCCATTAAGGCTTAGAGCTATGGTATAATCACTAGAAATTGGACCCGAGAGAGACCCTAGACCCGAGAGAGACCCTAGACCCAAAAGAGCCCCTAGAGTCTGCCACCAGTGTATATAACTATGATATCTTATATGACAATGGACCTTTATATAAGAGTAACTTGGCCTGTTCATATCAACATCCCACTCCATTAAGGCTTAGAGCTATTGTATAATCACTAGTAATTGGACCCGAGAGAGACCCTAGACCCGAGAGAGACCCTAGACCTGAGAGAGCCCCTAGATTCTGCCACCAGTGTACATAACTAGAATATCTTATATGACAGTGGGCATTTGTATGAGATAACTTGTGAGCCAGCAAGCAGAAAGGACAGTTACTGTGGGATTTAGTACCAGATTTAGCCACCAGGGGGCACCACTATGGACTAGAATAGGAAAAATATGACTAAAACTGTTATAGGCTACTTTTTTATGGAGAATTCAATGGTTTTTGATAAAACATTCTATTTTGGGTGGAAAGGTTCCACATTTGGCATGTAAAAAGAATGTTTTTAGGCCAAAATAGGTATTTTTGTTGATTTCTGTTGCCATGGAAACAAGATTTTTATTCTAAATAGGAAAATCAATGATTCCATTTAAAGGAACATCCCACAAGGTTTACTATGGCGAAAACAGAATGAAAATACCATTTCTAGATCAAAAGTTATGGGCAAAAGAATAAAAATTTATACGAATTTAGCTAATTAGCATAAATTATGCTAATTAGCTATATATCTCATGACCAATTAGACATAGAGCTTATTAACATTCTTGAAATGGTCACACCTACCCATATCTAGCAAGCTATTCCTCTAAAACTAACAGGAGTATCTTCTCATGCTATGTATCACTGTAAAGCTAGTGATTTGAATTTTAAAGTTGACTTTTAGCACGGAGCACCCTTTCTCCTTGCCTCTACACACTTGGCCTGTTAATATAAAGATCTTACTCCATTAAGGCTTTACAGGGTAGGGTCTCTCTCGGGTCTAGTGCAAAATTGAGGTAGTCAACTATTGCCCCATGCTATGGGTTTAAAAATTATATTTAACCTACCCGCACATATGGACTCTAACCCCCAACACCTGTAGTATATGTACCCTAAAGCTTTTTTGGCTGGTCCAGAACTTTTTTTAGACCCCCCTGGCAGCCTACATAACGACGATTCATGATTATTGGTCATATAATGCAGTGCTAAAACGCTGCAATTTGAAAACACAGGGATAGAAAGTTTTAGTGAAAACACAGTACATTTCAGTATGTATTAGGGAAGAGGGGGGCACGTTGAGCCGCAATGCAGTTTTATTCCTCCCCCCCCCCCCCGACTTTGATAAAAACATCTCACCTTTGGGATTGACCCAGAAGGTTAGTTGATATCATTGGGAATTGGGCTTTAATGTTGTGCAACTGTCTTTTCATCACCCGCAATAAATGGAATTTTGGTGGTTTGCCTTGTCTATAGACTGGGGACACATGTGGTAGGCTCCCTGGTGTAAAGCTCTAACTAAGCGGTATAGAAATGAGAGCTGGTGGCTCAACATACCCTGGAGGGTGTTGTTCTTAGGGGAAAAGAAGTGCCTCACCTGTAGTACTCTCTTTCCTTGTAATCCTAACGTGTATGTTGTGTTGCACAAAAGTGGTCATGCTAGTCTGGTTCTTGAAAAAGACCAGGTGAGGAGGAACCTCGTCTGGAGAAGTCAGTCAGTCTAGTACCTTCTCAGTGTAAGTACTGTGACAGGTCAGTGAGGCATGAATATGGGTCTCAAGAGGGCAGGGACTCTAATGTGGTAAGTGAAAGTGAGCATTTGAAACAGAGCATGACGTGTTATGAAAAGAGGGCACCTACTCCGAGCTCTATTCAGCATAAAAGCAACAACGTCCAGTGGTTCAATAGCCCCCCCCCTCTCCCCTACTTACTAACTGTGGTACAAATAGACAACTCAAACCCCCACAAAAGTCCCGCAAGCAATTGACACTCCTGTGCCCTTGACCATACACTATATCAGCCACGCTATGATATGATATTATTATAGATTTTGTTAACACCAACCTTCCCATTTAATGGTCAATGAAAAATTCCATGTGCTAAAATCTGTTTAGTCATTCAGGCATTCAATACTACCACAAGCCCCTATATTGTCTGCCTGTAAAATATAAAGTAAAGAGATTAATGACTTTAGTACATTACTGTCAACGTTAGTTATAACAAAAACTGAAGCTCGGCTCAATGCAGTTTATAAGATTGGAGGCAGCTGGTCACATCTAGCATTGATATCTAAGCTAATTGAACATACCAACTTGTGCATTCAACTGTGTAATTTTTTATGTTGTAAAGTTGTCGTGGAATAAAAAGACAAGGACCTGTGTCTCTACACAACATGATGTTGTGTTAAAGCACATTACCACTTTCTTTGCATGCTATAGGCAACGTTGTCTATTCTTCCTCAGGTGCCGCGGAACATGAGTGAAGCTGGGGGGGGGGGGGCAAGGGCCTAGAAATTTAGGGGTGTTAGTTTGGTGGATATTCATCTTGATTGCGGTACATTTTGAATGAATCTTAGCTTGTGTCAGAGAAAATTTAAGAATTGTACAATAATTTTGTTGTATTTTATGTCAATCAGGGTTAAAATTTCTGAAGTTCTCTAAAAAGTGGGGGCGTGGGAGCAAAACACACCTTGGCCCCCTTATACTTCAAGGATGAGGGGGCCCTGGCCCCCTGTCCCCCGCTCCACAGCCTATGTTCCTGGTTGGCCACAGCTGATGATAAGTTTGCCCTATTTGTGGCATTTAGAGCATTTTCCACCTTGTCCAACTCCACCACACTTTGTTCTCCAATGTGTAAGGATCCAAAGTACACTGTTTAGGTTAATCCTTGATGATAATACACAGATAAAACAGGTAAAATCACCGCAGAGTGAAATTCCAACTTGCCGCCAACATGTGACAACAACACGAACCGAAAGACTATGCTTGGCGCTCAGCCAATCGCAGTGCTGCATTCGCATCACATGGTCCCTTGACAACAAATGTTTGGGTCGCGTCCGTCCTAAAGGCACTTGAAAAACAGCCTGTGATTGGCTGAACGTCAACTTAAATTCATGACAGAGCCTGCCATTGGGTAGACGAATTCACGCCACACAAAAGCCTACCAAACATGGTCACGGGGCTCCAGATAGGGGGGCCACTGTCAGAGTATCAAAATTGTGTCGCCGACGCATCCTCCCCGGCCTTTGTTCATGACGAAATGTTAATGTAGGGTGTCTAAAATTGCAAAATTAGCACTGTTAGGAATTTAATTTGGATATGATAGTCTGGGGTTAGGTTGTCAACACTATAAACTAAAGGAATCGTTAGAAAATTCATTTTACCTTCAGACCCCATTTCTGAGGTTCGCGCCTATGCGACTTAAGGTCCAGTCTGCTGTATTGAGTCACATTTTCTCTATTATAACTATAAAAAATAAACGTTATAACTAGTAGTTGATGGAAGCTGGGGCCATTACACTAAAAACCCTCCAGCAGGGCATTTCAAAATGATATCTGTAGGTATGGTTTTGAAATGCCCTCCAGATCTTTAAACTCATCAATTTAAGGACCTTAGGAAGTGCCAGAAGGGTGCAGACAGGGGACAGCACCTTACAGGGTTTAGAATACCTATGTCTACTTCTCCTCAGTAATACATTATGTTGATAATATTAACACGCAGTGACAGGTATGTGCCCCTCATTTGTGATGATCCCAGTTTTGAGGTGAAGGTCTTCACCACTGAAGACTTTAGGTACTCAAGCTGATGATAGATAAATCTACAGCTTTTGGGAGTGAGATATAGGCCCCAAGGTAGTCACCTCCAATGTTGTCACTCTAACCACATTATGTAAACTTTTGACTACCTTGTTAACTACACTGGGTACTCAATCAAACAGCCTAAGAACATTTGGGTATTGTCAATCTGGCGACCTAGGGGAGTTCAGTGTATAATCTGTATTGCTGCTGATACCATGGTTATGGAGTTTTTTAAAGATTTTGACAGTTGATAATGAATTTTGAATAGTATGTGCTAAATAAACCCATTTTGACACTTGGATTTGACAGTGAGTTGACACAAACATATTTAATGTGATTATAAAAAAAACTATAGTAATAAAAGTTTAATGGGTATAGAGGATGAATGTTGACATTAGAATCTATCACCTACCTCTTAATTTGCTATGATTTGACATCTATATTTAGCAGGATTGGTGGTAGAAAAATAGAATCGAGAGAAATTTGCACCATAGCGTAGATTGCGTTCCGATCGGCTTGTTTATATAGGTGAGACACAAAATATCACTTGTATGAATATTCCATTCATCCTGACCTCCCGTAGTAGAGAGCTACATAACACACCTGTCAAAAAGCCGACCCCAAGTTGGCAGTCCAATTTCAAGCAAGGCAAGTTTGTTGAGCTGAATTTAAATGAAGAATGGGTGTAAGGTTTCATTTCACATGTATACTTGAATAGGTCTTATGAATATGAGGTAACCCTGCTGTCAGACAGCTCTGCCATAAAAGAAGTGACCCATATGAGGCTGAGACATAGTAACATGATAGTGGATGAACTAGATGAGTGATTTGAAACATTTCCACTGCCCGACATGCCGGTGGCTGAATAACCTGTCCAGCCCCCTCCATCAGTACCAAATGAACAAGATTTGGAAATCTTCGAGAGGAGGATTTTAATGCCAAAGACAGCAGCCAGAGCAAACAAGACCATACAGCAGATTAAGTGGGGAGTGAAAATTTTCCATGGTAAGTTATGTTTAAGTTAAAAGCCTATCACTTTGTTTGTAAACAAATCAAAGTGCGGTGTCAAATCAACATATGAAAGTAGTTCTGGCACACTGTGTACACAAAGGGAGCATTTGTTATTTTTATCATGTGTCTTTAATGTTAATACTCAGATGATCCACTAGGTTGCAGTACCTACATATAACAATGTATTGGTTCAAAATGAATTATTTTTGGTGAAAGTTTTTAATGAATTAATTTTATTTAATATTTTATTTCAGAGTGGCTTATTGAAAAGGGTGAAAATCCTGCTTTTGAAGAGATGATGCCAGACGTGTTATCACCACTTTAAAGAAGGTTCTATGAGAATGTTCGACAACAAAATGGGCAAGAATATTCAAAAAAGAGTCTCTTGTGTGTTCAGGATGCCCTTCATCGACATCTCACAAGTAGTCAATATAATGTGAACTTCAACATAATGGCTGATATGAGTTTCAATCAAGCTAACCAAACTCTGATTGGCCAGATCAAGGTAAATAAGAGAGCAGGTTTGGATGTCTCATCGAGTTACCCACCAATAACACCTGAAGATGAGAAGATGTATGCTTCAAAAACTCTCTGCAATGATTATCCTACGGGGCTTCAATACAAAGTTTTCTATATGAGTTAGTTCTACAGTTTGGGTGAAGAGCCTGCGAAGGACTACATAAGTTGAAAAAATCTCACTTTGTGTTTGCTGAAGATTTGAACGGAAAGGAATATGTAACATTGGACCACCAACCTTTGGAGAAAAATCACTAAGGTATTTCCTTTCATGATGAGGAACATGAACAGCGAATGTATGGAAGTGGTCAAGAAAACTGCCCATTGAAGATCTATCTCTCCAAGTTGCATCTGGAAATAGACAACTTCTTCCAGACACCTAAGAAGAAAAATATCCCCTTGTCAACTTCCTGGTATGCCAAATCACCAGTTGGCGTTAATACGATAGGCAAGTTTATGAGTAGGATTTCCACAGAGGCCAAACTGAGCAAGATTTACATGAATCATTGCATTCGTGCAACTTGCATCACCAAACTCAGAGACCAAGGAATTCATGCAAAGGATATTAAGTCAGTCACAGGACACCGGGCGGAATCCTCTTTTGACTTTTACTCTAATATAGAGTATGTGAAGATATGTCACTGAGGCTGGCAGGAGCTGTGACAGCTGCCCCAGCTGTGAGACATGACACTCAGCTGCAAGCTGCACAAGGAAGGCCTGATGTGAGGGAGGAAGTGTTTCCAATGTGTGCACTTCAAGCAGTGCCCCAGCAATCTTCTTGAATATCAAGTTTGACCACTGCAACTTCACCATGAACATTAAAAAGTAAAACCTTAAAAATAACTTGTCATTTTCTGACCTCTAATACAAGGTATAGCATTTCTACACCCTGCTGAAAAAAAAAGAAATTGTGTATTTCCACTGACCTCTAAGGCGAGATATAATTGTTCTACACTTGTTCAGTGTTGAGAAAAAAAGGAAATTGGGTATTTCCAACGTCTTTACACACTTCTTGAACTATTTAAACAGCACTATTATTTCTTTTCTGTAAATAAATTGTTTTCTTTGTTCTATATGTTCTTTCCTTTCTTTCAGTTTTATTGAAATACATTAGATTACAGGGTGGAAAACTGAAACTGTTGTATGACTAAAAGGAATCACCATATTGTCAGATTTCATCACTCATTTTAATTAGTGACTTGACAATAAAAACCTTCAACCTTTAAAAAAAAACTTAACAATATACATAGAGGGCGCCACTAACTGAGGTACCTGGGGTAGAAGCGTAACATAACTTTTTGTAACTAAGTACTGTAGCGACTTCTGGAACAAACATGGCATACAAGGAGGAAGAAGACAACCCCTTGGTTTGTATTTTATTTGAAATTGTAGGTAAATTAACTTAAATAATGGCGTAAACCCTGGTATAAATGCCATAGATGACAATTAGGGATTCTATGGATAAGAGGCACTTGGCCAACGGCCTCCAGCTTCTTATCTGCCGCTAAAAGCAACTTGTGAATCCCTAATTGTCATTAATGCCCTTAAGAGAGCATGTATGCATACCAAGTGAACAGAGACCCTGTATGAACCTGTATGAATAGCTTTGACTGGTTCCAAAGCTATTTGACCATGGAAAGACATCTGAGCCATTACCTGTTACATTTGGGGTCCCACAGGGGTCGGTACTGGGCCCTGTGCTCGTTATCATTTCCATTAATAATCTCCCAAAAATCGATGATTTTAAAATGACTCTATAATTATGCAGATAACACGCTGATTATGGTCTGTAACCCAAAATCTATAAAATTGATTTTTAGAAAGATTAACTGAGTGGTGTACTCATAACAGCCTCACAATTCAAAAAAATCAAAAACTAAATGGATGTTATTTAATGGCAAAAAAGACGATGACACTGTTTTTAAAACTTGATAACACTGCATTGGATAGAGTTTATCTGTTTCAATATTTAGGTGTCACTATTGATCCTGATTTCAGGTTATAAGAAATAAGTTACTCCAACTTCATAGAGTAAAGTGCTATGTGGACTCAGTGGTTGCACTGGATATCTACAGGACTATGATCCTACCGAGATTTTACTATATGGATTGTTTATGGGACAGGGGCAATAAGGGGGAGAATGGGGAATTAAAATTAATCCAAAATAAGATGCTAAGGACAATATATGGGGTAAAACCTGAAAGGAATCCAAAACATACCACTGAGGAGTTACATAGAATGAGTGAGTGCCTCCAACTAGCTGACAGAAGAAGTCCACAAGTAGAGCAATAATTAAGTTAGCCATACAATTTATATCTCCATCAGGTCCGCCTAAGCATCAGCTTTAATTTGGTACCACTACTGTTTTTGTGTGTGATATATTTATTATTTTAGAACCATTTACATGGGAAATTTTACATGATATTTATTAACTGTATTTCAGAAATGAAACGTTCAGAAATGAAAATTTTAAGAAATAGCTGAAATACAGTCATCTATATACCTCACTTCACCCGCTAATAATTTTCTTCAGGGCAATATAATTGAAGCAAAGTTGTATGACAGTTTTTTGATAAACTTAATACTTGTATGTGCCTTTAACCCTTTGAGGGCAGAGCAAAATTGGTTGCCCTGGCCATGGGGACGGCCTCTGAAAAAAGTATAGTTCCTAGAGGACGAGCCTATTTTCAATTCCTATACAAATCCTATATAATGGACATCGACTATAGTCGACGCTAGGCCTACCATGGTGTCGACTATAGTCGATGCTAGGCCTTTCATGGTGTCGACTATAGTTGATGCTAGCCCCCAATGGTTTTAATTAACTGTTCAGAAATGAAACCCTTAAAAATCCATGTGTTTTTTTCCACAACTTTGTAGAGTAATAAACTACTTACAGTGATTGCCTTGTCTTAATGTCATAGGTCATTTGGTAGTGTCCCCTATGTCTATTTGTTCCATCTAAACACCAATAACCATTGGTGTTTAGATACGTTTTTAAGACATTTCTATAATTAATTGTTCGGAACTGAAAATTGAGGACATTAGAAATAACTTCATAGAAAATTGTCTATTCATCACAGGCTCAAAATCTAAAATGTATCAACATTTTAAGATGAAAATACTTCCAGATATTCAAGTATGTGGGACACTACTCTCAAAGATCATTTTACAATTATGCTTCAAAAATGAAAATTTGAGTTGAGGACAGGTAATTTTGACTGTTTGGCTATCATCAAACATCCTTACTGCAGGGAAAATAACGTAAAATGAAGAAATCGTAATGCTCATGAAAAATTTTGCTGAGATTCCAAGATTCATTAGAAACCACTCACATTATTGTAAATCAATTACATCGCAAGATATAACCAAAATGCATCTGAGGACATGAAAAGATAGACTAAAGCTGGAATGTGCCATCTGTTGATTTATGCTTTTAAGCTTAGCAAAGATGAAAAATATAGAGATAAAAGAAATCTACCCACTAGACAAAAACTGGAGTTAGACTAGCCATACAGCACTGGCACAGAGAGTCAAAACTTGAAAAGTGGCTGCCACCTTATTTGATTCATTAGAGGGCGACCCTCCAGGGAGCTAAGACCTTACATGATACCAAAAGTGAAGCTGGATCATATACAACCAATTTTCCATACTCCTATCAGGTTTTACAGAAACTGTTCATATCCACAAAGATAATCCATGCATTGTTACTATGCATTGTTACTAACACATTTTTTTTCCTAAGTTGCAGTATACATGCAGGCAGAACCAGCTTTTAACGATGTATAAGGTCTCAGGGCTGGAGGGCTTATGGACATATAGCACAAGAGAGACCAAATACTACCAAATGACAACAAATGGAATGTTTCAGTAACTATGGTTACCAGACCTCAACACAAATGTCATGCGCTTAACTGAGTCTTCAATTAGTTATGAGTATGAACTCAGAAAATATAATGCAGAGACAATTCCAAAAAGAGAAGATCAAAATAACAAAATAGTCTTATCAATAAAGTAATACAATTGTGAAACAATGTAAAATCTTCAGATAATTCTGGGCACAAAAGGGATACCCACAGCAGGAGGATGAGCCACTAACACAAGGAAAGGCCTTAATACCATGCAAGGAGACAAAATTCTCTGATATGACCATCACCAAGACGTTCTACAAAGACGATATAACACCCAATACTCCAATACCTCACTTCAAGCCAAGATCAATATTGAAAGACGGAGAGACATGGGGAGACAAAGCCAAGAAGGCAGGATACACATGCAGTGGAAAACCAAGAAGATTGAAAAATTCAACAAAGGAGCACAAATTAAATGCCATCACAAGAGCAAAGGCAATGCACGAAAATAACCCTACCATATCATACAGGGATTCTTCAAAGCCTCAGACGGAGTCTGAACCCAGAGAGGGGTTGACCAACCAAAAAGCTCTAGCCCGCAATCTCGAGATACGCAGCTAAGATAAAGTGATCAAGAATAACTGCCAAAGCAGTCCCACGCAGAGAAGGCGATCATAGAACTCTCAAGGCACAATAAGTTAACACACACAAGGGAGGATCTTATCAAGGCTCAAAGTAAGGATGAATTCTGTACCAACATGAGAAGTTACATAGAAAACAACAATCTACCAGAGGACAACCACGTCAGCAGACAAATACTACTGGGACATGACAATTTCATTTCCATTGACAATATACTATTAAAAATGAATTCCTCAATTTTAAGCAGAGAGAATTGGAACTGCAGTTCGTTATACCCAAGTCATGGACCTACAGCCTGATGGAGACATTACATTACGCTCCATTAGGAGGACACTTAGGCATAATAAAGACGTACAAACTGATTAAATACAGGTATTTTGGCCCAACATATTCACCAACATAACCAACTATGTTGGAACCTGCCACACATGTCTGATGACAAACAAAAAACCCAAACGTCTGAAATTACCAATGAAGATAAGGGAACCATTACTCCCAACATACAGTCACGTCACTGTAGATAGTATAGGACCTTTACCTGAAGCAAGGAACGGAAGAGTACAAACAGGTAGTCATGGATCACGCATCCAGGCATATCACTGCTTGGGACTGCAAAGAATTGAGCAGCGCGTCATACATATTAGACTACATAGACTACACATCAAAATTGACAAAATTATTCTGTTCAAAGTTTGGAACAAAACAGGTTTTTGGAAGTGCACTACACTCAAAGAGTCAAGGATTATGTAAAAGGAGTAACTAAGCAATAGAAAACAAACGCCCTGAGATTGTACATCTACAAGGACCAGAAGAACTGGAACTTGAACCTACAGTCAGTAGTTTTCAGCCTAAACAATACGGTTAGGAAGGCCACTGGTTACTCACCCAATTTCTTGACTTTTGGGAAGCAAGTACTACTGCCAACGGATGCATCATTGGCCCTGTTTAACAAAACAGAATTTAAGGATGAAAAAGAAATGGTTTTGCACATGATAAAAAAAAGAAAGTCAGCTCAGAAAATCACTTCAGATAATCTGAGAAATTGTCACGAACTCATGAAAGAAAGGCACAACATAGTACACAGGTATGTACCCAATCTACTGGCACAGAGTACCAATAAGAAGCTTTAACCAACATATGCAGGACCCTTTATGGTAACAGAAGTGTGCTCACCACACACAGTACATTTGAGATGTTTGTCAGATGACAAAACAACTCAGAAATCAATCAATATCAAACGTCTAAGGAAACCTTCAAGATATCCTTCACAAAAAGCAATTTTAAAAAGACTAGAGAGACCAGCATCTTTGGGAAAGTTGTCAAATCCAGACATAATTGGACATGCAAAACTGTCATGTAATGACATACCAATCTCATTACAGAAAAATCAAAAATCATGAAGTCGAAACGTAAGAGAACAAAGACCTAGGATTATTCCATAGAACGAACTGAATCATCCAAAATTGTAAAATTTCCAGTAGGTATTAGTAGACACCTTTAATATATTCAATGTAAATATCAACATTGGAAAAGTTCTACAATGTGTAACCATGCACAACAACTGTCATAAGGACACTTATGTCTGGTATGGCAGACTATTAGTGACATCAGTTTAAAGATAACCCATATAGCAAGAGATAAAGACTGATAGGGTAATAAAGTGGCAAGGGTGTCCAAACAGCCTGAAAATAGCGTCCTATGGCCAAAGACTGTGGTATTAAAAATACCCCCTAATTTCTAGGACTTGATATGTTGCAAAAGCTGAAAAATACCAATCTCTCATTGTGTTTTAAAGGAACAGATTATGGACAAACAGTGCTAGGTTTGACTAATTGGGCAAGCACATCAATAGGAAAAGAATCCATATTAATTCCATCTATTTCCACAGAGGGACAAATAATGTATTTGTAGCTCTTTGTTAAGGAAATAGGTATTGTTTTAACCCATGAATGGTTGGCACGTTTTGCCTTCCATAATATAAAAGAGAGGACGCATGAGCCAACTCATAACAATATATGTTAATTAGGAACAGCGCCAGCCAGTAAGGCCAAGAGTGGAAAGATTAACACGAGAATTAGCCAGCTCGCATCGCCACTCGGTGACTGCCACTAAAAAGTGAGATATCCACTATAAATAATAGATAATAGGGCCACCCAACAAGGCCTTGTTAGCATAACGTTTGACATTGGTTAGAGGATTAGCCATCGCAATTGACCCATGGCAGGAGAAATGTTCCAGTGGGCTCTGGCCAACAGGTGAGATTTTGTGCACTTGCAATAAGTATATCACTCAGGGATTTTGAAATTCTAAAGTTTAGCTTTGAACCCATACTAGTGCTCGAGCATGGAATAATTCCCTCTAAGACCACGTCCTAACCCCCATCCTATCAGTAGTCCTCTATATAGTGGTTTGATATATGTATTACATAGACAGATTATATTGCTAAAACCAATATAAAATGGTCTTATTGAAGACAGGAATAGCCTTGGACATAAAATCCTCATAAGTGTACTATTTAAGATCATATACCTATAGCTAAAGGCTTAGCTCGCTTAGTAAAAAAAATGTTTTATTATTATTCCACTCATAGTCACCAAGAAATCAAACACTACCCTCTAAATAGCAGCAATTTTCTGGGGACATCTATGCCCTGGACAGTTGAATCGCTAATTGGCCCCGAGGGACTATGTGTCTTCGATCAAATAAGCAGTAGACAACTAATATATGAGCATCTGTTTGTCTATATAGACAAAACTACATTCGAGACAGTCTTCACTCTCCCCGTGGTAATCAGAAATGTCGACCTCTGCAATCCGGTCAACTCAGCCATAGTTTATGGGGAGATATCAAAACTGATAAGAGTCAACTGGTTTAGATGTGTTTGAAGGATTAGAAAGAGCCAATAGCCAAATTAGTATCCCTCCTGGGAGCACTCACGTTAGTAGAAAGCTTCAGGATGGAAGCAAGGGCAGCACCTTGGTTGAGCGGTATAGGTCGCCAGTGCCTATCATTCTCCTCAATGCACGGTATAGTCGCGACATACAGAAGGCAGCATGCCTACTGGAAGTCACGCTCTTAAGGCACTTGGCACCATGCTTTTTAAAGACGGGTACAACATTTAAAATTCAAAACTCTTATAGCAAAATTTTAAGCATAAGGCATGTTAAAGAAATTAACATCATAAACAACCAAAGGATCTATCATTGGACGTGTAGAATTAGAAATGACAAGAGAACCCCCCCAACTAATTAGATTCTACTACACCCATACCAACCCCCCCCCCCCTTTTACCCCCCTACCAACCTCGTACCAAATGCACACACACACATATACACTCAAACACAAGATCCTAATCATTCACTCACCAGCAGTCGTAGTGACAAGACACATGCACACAGTACATGCAACAACAACACACACAGTCTATTGGAGTAATATAGACACACTAGGACATCATACAAACACTATTCAAAATGGTCACCACTCAGGTTCTGGTAGGTCTATTGACTTTGTTCCACCTGACAACTTGTTCAGATGTCGGACAGAACTATGAAGTCATCTTCAGGAAAGAAGCAACCCCAATGCTACACGGCATAACATTACTAGATTTTGAGTTTGTAATTATTAACTTCAAAATATTCAGATCAATGCCAAAACCATTCAGACTTAGTGAAACTTTGCTAGACAGAGAACAATACAGTCTAATCCACACAAAGCTATTCCAAATTGACGATATGATAGAAGCAGAATACAGAAGAATGCTAAGCTATCACAGACAGCTAGAAACCCACTCTAAAAACCACAAGAAAGTGAAACGAGCAATTTTGCCACCTGTAGGCGATTTATTACGATCGATCGCAGGCCTGGCAATGCAACCAGAGTATGATACACTTGCTCAGAAGGTAGATCAGATCAGTAATGCTGCAATGCTCGAATTCTTTCAAGCAAGTATCCCAAACTATTTTTGACCTGGCGGACTATAACTACAATGTGTTATTATCTCAAATCACAAGACAAAACTTGACAGATATGACTTTGGACTTCTTGCAAGATTCTATTAATAAGGTAGAGTACAACATGACCAATCTCTACAACTCACTACTCATGAAAATATACTTCAATGATCGAAATTACATGCTAGTATATTCAGGCATAATGAAACTGGTCACAATGAAACGCTACAACATCAGATTAGGAAATCTATTGCATCAAACGGAACTGTTAAAGACAGGCTAATTATCATCAATAATAATGCCCATAAACACCCTAGAAGTGACATTGAACAGACTGAACGGATCATTAAGGGATAGCAACATCAGCTTAAGAATCTGTGATCTTCCAAATTCATATTACTATAAAAAGAACATGGTCACTGGACACATTAGACACAACTCTATACACCTAAGACAAAAATTACGACTGTGCTCGACGAATGAAGTGTATGACGTATACAAAATAGAAATCATATCATTACCAATCAAACCACATCACAGTAAAAGCGACAGTTACACTACATTAGCTACAGAACACAACAGCCTAGCAATATCTAGTAGAGTAGGACTATATGCAGAAATGAATAAAAATCTTAAATCTTTGTCACACAGACAGAACAATGATATGCCCACTATCTGTGCCCATTAGAAATGTTAGTAATCCCACATGCTTACTTGCACTATTCTTTGACCATGTAAAAATGATTCATGAATTGTACAACTTTGATATAATCCAACCCCACACTACACTAGCACCCACTGCAACGCCTATAGGACTTGACAAATTCATAGTAAGAACTATCGAACCCATATGTGTAATGACATGCAACAACGATTCAAGAATAATTCACAATCAAGAATCATACTTGATTATTAAAATTCCATGTCAATGTACAAAGTTGACTGGTGGACTGATATTAACCAGTAACAACATATCATGTGAAATCAAATTGTTCAAGGGACAAGTAGTGTACCATACATACAATCTGCCTGTAAAACATCATTTTAGCAACAGGTTGTTGAACATCTCAGGATCTAGAACATCACTGATACCCTTTATATTCAAATCAAAGGTGTTAAGCATGCTACACAAGCACTTAGACATGGAGAAAGCAACCCTCACCTCACACGCATTAGATTTAAGGAACACAGCCAAAATTTTTGCATATGTTTGACCAGAGCTTTGACGGCCTGATTTCTTCTTCTTTTCTTATTTCTCATTTATACAGTTGATACTTACTTTTGTATTATGAGTGAATCTCATCTTAAGCATAATTGAATAATTGAATCTCTCATGTATACTCTTCTCTAATTTTCCATGTATATCATTATGTCATTATATTCTGGAAATAGAGTCATTATTTGTACTCGGCTGCTATAGCATGATGGAAATCTCATCAATCCTCTCTATGCTTTTGTCATGTATATATTTATGGTATCGAGCACCCCTTGTATGTATATATATGTGGTGCACTGGTCTGGTGTTGCAAAGTTTTCTGCACTGACTTTCCTACAGAGTGTATTCTTTTTCCTCACCTATATCAAAACTGGTTGTCTGTTTGATGGCATTACTTAAATGAACATAACAGTTCATTAATGCAATAAACACGTCCAAAAAAAATTAGAAATAAGGCTCACTCTTTGGACCGCTACAAAGGTCTATTGTCAACAATGGTTTCCATAATGTCAACGGACGGTTACATGTGTTGAAGTGAATGTACACGGAATACAGGGAAGTTCATTTGATCCTTTTATTGCATAGCTGACATGAGTGTTTCATAAAGGTGGTAACAATGATAACACTCGCCAAGATCTAAGCTCTGCCTCCGATCCTATAGCTCAACCTGTCATAGGTTCTAGGTATAGGTATAAGGTGTAAGTTGGGAGAGATGATCTTAGGAATAGATGATTGGGAGCTGCTCAAGCTACCTTATATACTGAGGGCCTGAGCAGCTCAGTGTTGTGAAATGTTCTGTACATGTGGCTCAATAGAATAGTGACACATGTCATAAGGAGAGAGTGCCACCTGTGGGTAGATTATGGTAATGAGGATTGAGAGGAGATTGTGAAATATCCTCTCATTCCAAATATGGCACCACAGGTGGATCGCACTTCCTCCAGTTGGACTGAGTAGATAAGGTTGGAATGTTATTACATCCTTGTACCTTATTTCACAGAGTCTAATAGAGGAAGTGTGTTTGTGATGACTAAAGAATCCTGGTTCCTATTGAGGAATACAGGAGATTATTGAGTGTTGATCATGGGCAGAGCTTAGGCTTGATATGGCAAAGAATTTAGTAAATATGAAAAATAATAATAATACCCAGAATGGTCCATTGACAAATCCCCACATTCCTACTCGTCTCTGCACGATTGTAAAGGGAGAAAAATAAGTAGAAAAGATGAGGCTTTGCCAAGTCCATTGACAATTATGGGTATTATGATACAAATACTGGGTTTTGTGAAAAACCTGACGGGTTTGACATTATAAGCAGTATAAAAAAAAAAGGTTCCTTTATGGAATTACAAAAATAAAGTTTTTGTGTGGATCAAGTGACTTAATGTATATATACAGGTTTTAAATGCCGGGATATGTACAATGCTTAAAATATATATGTACCGGTTCGTTATTGTGGGAAAATGAAAATTTTTCTGGTTTGATAACATGTTGGTTTTATACAATAATACACAATGAAATATATCCAGATGAAAATTAACCAAGTTTGGTGATTCTTGGTATTGTGGGGTCAACAATCAACACAAGGGTGATGAGCTTTTGGCTCCACATTACCAAGGCTCATAACTGAAGTTGTGTAGCGTCTGCTACACAGTCGGGTATAAGGTATAAGTCAAGGTGGTATTAGTGTTACTGTTGACTAGAAACATGGTAATTTTTCATGAAAATATACAAAAATGGGATGTATACAACCTGTTGATTATGGATAACTAATTTGACTAAAACTCATAAATACATGTCATAGTTGAGCTTGAAAAAAAAAGTGGTAAAGGTGATGAATCTTATAGCACCTAGAGAGGCGAGCCAGAAGGGTATTTTGGTGTGTCTCTCATAAAATTCATAAAAAATCATAAATTAACGTCACAATTGTGTCTCAGCGATTTGGATTTAAAATATGGTTATACGAAAATTCGTTTTGAAAAAGTGTCTATTTGTGTTTCTTGAAGTGTCAATTTGGGTGTATGCTGCTGGGAAATAGGTTCTGATGTTCCTTATGGTGATATTGCATTTGTGGCCTGAAAAGTTCCATAGCGAGGAGGCTGCTGGGTTATAAGTTGCCATGTTGTTTTGGTGTTGGTTGTTTCTGGACTTGATGGCACTGGTCCTTTCTCCTTGGGTTTGGCTTCTGGCACTGAAGGAAACGATGCTGTGTTGGTGTTAGGCCTGTTGAGGAAACAACAGGAAGAGGAGACAATTCATCGACCTATAGTTTGTCTGTTATGGGTTGCAGACAGGCCATGGTCAATACAGAAAAAGGACGTGAGATCAATATCATTTTGTCAACGTACAAAACCTAAGTACAGAGCTCAATTGATTTATTTGGCTTAGCGCGGGTCCTGTATCCAGGGACGCTATGGTTAGTTTATCTAAATTCCACCAGGTGGTAGTAGCGAGCTGGCGCTGCACCATAATGGCGAAAAATCAGATAAGTTATGGGGATTAATATAGGTATGACCTGCTCAGGTCGACTCCTACCTGTCTCAAATATCCTAAAAAGAACTCTGTTGATGCTGATTGAAGGGAAATTTAAATTTTTGGGCCGAAATGGGGGGGGGCGAGAAAAAAAAAAATTTCTTTCCTGTGTCGCCAAAATTTTGATCCGGGCTGCTATAAAAGGGGGGTGTGTGATGTCATAATGTTACATAACCATGGAGGTCTATGAGGTTGACATTGTCCTGCCTAACGGCACGGTCCTCCATGTCGTTATCACCATGACGGGCGGATTGTGCGTATATTTTGATTTACAAAAAAAGGTGATATCTGAATTTTTGACAATTTCTATATTCAAGACGTGGACTATTTTGGTCTAATTCGTTTTTTTGGATTGTATTTCAGCATCACACAGATCCAGTGGATCATCATCCCTCCAGGCGGGGTGATTAATGGCTATTAAGGTAAGTTTGATCTGAACAAGTCAAAGTGTGAACATGTGCTAATGTTGTTGTTGTTGTCGGGATGGCACGTGCGGGTGTCACATGACCGATGGTAGTCATGGTGACGGCCGTGACGTCCGTTAGTTTCGGTAACTAAAACAAAACCAAGATGGCGCCGGGCTGCCGCGTATGGCGCGAAAGTTGCGGACCAGACGCTGCAGCCGGTGCCAATACTGATGAACATTGGTGTAGGCTGGTCTATTGTGTTAGTTAGGCTTAGCTTTGGCTATGATGTTGTTTTAGCTCATTATGTTTGATGATGGCTGTGTATGGATGTGGTTTTGGGCGTATTGTGGAGGCTGGGGGGTTCAGTTCGGGGTGCGGGGGGGTGGGGCGGGGGTGAATGGTAGGCTAGATGGGGCGGGGGGGGGGCGATCCCCACATAAGCGTCTTTGCGGCGTATGTGTGAGGGCTACCTGCCATCCCCACATAAGTGTGATGGTATCTTCCAAACGCTACTGACATTTGGGTATAACCTTGGGACGGTCCCAAGTTATATGATTGTGGGGGTGGCCGGTAGTTAGTGAGGTGGGACGGTGGTTTCCATCATGAACCGGAGTCGGCCATGTTGGAATGGTGAGTCGAAATTTTACCTACCATTGACTATGTATGGGGCCCTCTCAGCCAGGTTGAGTTTAAACATATATAGATAGTTGGGGTGCTGGGCTTCTTGGGGTTTCAGCAGCCCTGAATTGCTTCGCCGCCATTTGGGCCCGAGCTTTCTATCTGGTATGCTCTCCTGGATCGGCGGACAATGCCGTGGCTAAAATCGCCGGGCCCTCACTATTGCAGCGTGGGGACACCTGTTCTATAAATAGAATGGGTGATTCCCCCGTTGTTATGGTTACGGGTATACTGACAAAACGGTTTGTTTTGATTTTGCCAGTGCACATGTACTCTACTGCAATAGTGACTCATACGAATTTTGATTTGGGGGGGAAATAGGGCTTGGGTGGTTGAGTGGGGGGGGGCTTGGTTTGTGTGAGAGAAAAAAATGGGGTGTGGGGCGCGGTGAATTTTGGGTTGGAAAAAAAAAAAATGAAAAGTTTTATACAAAATTTTGGGGGGTTTGTTATTTGTGGTGTGTTGCTAATAGGACACTGGTAGGCATAATTTCTAAAATAGACTAGCTTGTTAGGTTAATCTATGGCCAGTAATTGATGTATTTTTACCCTGACTCTTTTGTAAGAGTTTTTAGTGATTAGTGAGCTAAGATGGTTCAATACAGTGGTGGGAGCGTTTGGCTTGATAACAATGAACAGCTTGCCAAACAGATCCATGGCCTTGCTCCTATTTGCCATGTGGGCCTAGAAGGCTATGGATGGTCCACCCTGGATTGAGTCCATATGACTTTGGTGCCTTATGGCCTAAAAATTAGTATGAAATAAATGGGTGATCTGAGGTAGGATGGGTTGTGTGTGGGGTGGGTGGGGTGGGTGGGGTGTTGCCAAAAGATTGATAAGTAAGATCTAAAGTGGTCAGGCCGTCGTAGAAAGGCATGAAGTGGACTGCGAAATCAACTATTACATTTTACAAAGCACTCTGGGCGCACACTACCATTGGCATGTAATGGGTATCTGGGTCACATGATGGCAAATCCATCATTGTCATGCTAGAACGATTGATGACGCTACTAATGGACACATAAGACAAAAACCTACCTGGGCTGGTTGCATGGCAGCCTCGGCATTTGGCCCTGTGGTCTCCGGATACTTGCTCCATATGGTGACTGGGTTTGGTAAGTTTGGTATATTGTTTGGGAAGTGGGAAAGATGGGGGTAGGGTGAGGCTTATAAGCACTTTATGAGGTTGGCTAATTCCTCATTACATGCCTCCCGATGAGGTATGTCTCACCCATATATGGCACGAGGCCTAGCTATTGGTTGTTTTGCATATGACAGGCCTGTGATATGCAAATTTAACGGACCTTCATGGCGGTGCGGATGATCATCGGATGATCTGAATATTGTAGTTATGATAGGGGGGGGGTTGATGGTTGTGGCGCTGAGATTAGTCAGCCTACCGGGGTGCACTTGTTCCTGTTATGTTAACACAGCAGGGAACTGTGCTGGATTATTATTTGATTAATTGTCTCACCAAACATTCCAGCACCAATGGTAAACAGAGGTATAAACACGGATCAGGATGCAAGAGAACTGCGCTCCTACAGTAGGCCGTCATTTGGTAATACCTTAAGGTATAGAGGAGCCCTGAGCTTGTAACAAACCGGCGCATGCATGCCCCAATTTAATGGGACACAAACCGAGCGTACGCTGTGACCGTGGGTAATTTATGTGGCGTTCCAACCAGATCATCCAGTTTACGGCTGCCTGAGCCTTCAGAAAATTAAATAAAATTTTTGGCAATGTCACCCACTTAGTTGTAGTACTAAGGTTTTGATGTGTTGGAGGGAATAATTGGAATTTTGTGGAAAAATAAAACAAACAAAAAAAAAGGTGAATTTGGTGGTTCTAATGAGTACTCTCCATTGAAATATTATATGGGAAATGGAGAGGGAACATCTATTACACGAAGAAAATATGCCTATAGTGTCTAAGTGGTTCTATGTATGTCTGTTTTAAGGGTGGTAAGAAGGTTACCATGGGTGGGTTTGTTAGGAATAATAGATTGGGGTGTAGGGCTGGGGTGGGGGGCGGGGGGGGGGCAATGCCTATACTCTGACTATAGACATTGTAGGATGTTTTTGAAGGAAAAGGGGTTTTATCAGCCAGTAACACTGTGAGTCTAAGATTCCTAACATATTTCAAAATGTGTGCTTGCTATTCTATCAACCATTTCTGGTTAATAAAAACAAGGAGGCACCAGAATCAACGAGAGCTCTATACAAGTGGTTGTCCATGTTAACAAATACTGCACTCTTAGTCAATCCTGTATCAACGAAAATGGCCTTACCTTGCTGTATATATTGACCAGACTTGCTTTTAGGCTCCAGAATCGAGGTATCCTGGCTGTGTTTTTCATCGTCAGTGCAAGAGTCCTGGAGGTGTGAGAGTCAATTGGGAGTTAACTTCTGCTTCAGTAGTAGGAGCAGGAGTAGTGGTGGGTGGTCTTGTGGTCGGGTCCTGTGGGGTCGGGGTCGGGGACTATAGGTGCTGTAGTTCCGTTACCTGAATCCTAATTATTGTGACTGTTCCTGGGGCTGTCGCTGTCAGCGTCAGATCGTGGCGCTGTATGGCTTCTACCAGGGGGGGTGTTCCTTGGTGTGTCGGGTGGGTATAGCTGGGTCATTTTGAAAGGCGTCAGGTGATGAAGTTTGCCTCTGGAAGTTGTGTGTAGTATCACTTGTGGATCGGTTGGGTGCGCCTAGCCCAGGTGATGTAAAGGTGCGTTGTTCTGAAGCTGGCTCCTTAGGTGATGTCTCACTATTGCTCATGTTTAATGAGAGGTTGGTAGTGGGATATTCTTGGAGGGTTCATCCACCATCGTGTCAACGGACGGTTACATGTGGTGAAGTGAATGTACACGGAATCCAGGGAAGTTCATTTGATCCTTTTATTACATAGCTGACATGAGTGTTTCATAAAGGTGGTAACAATGATAACACTCGCCAAGATCTAAGCTCTGCCTCCGATCCTATTGTCATGGTAGTGATTGGCATGATCAAGTTGTCATATGAGAAATATCATAAGACTAGTGGTATATAGTGTAATTATCTCAAGGCTCTTATAAATAGTGTTATTTCCAGTTGTCACTGGTTTATTCAGCTTTAGGCAACATGTAAGAAATATCAATCATACAGTAGTTAGTATGTAGGTAATTTGTACATACAGTAAACATACAGTAATTTATAAAGTACAATGTTCAGTTCCACTCCACCTGTGAGGTAACAATAATACAATGTCCAGCATAGTTCTAGGTGGGTTCCCACACCTAGCTCCTGGCCTGCTGCTTAGAGGAATAATGTAATAATGAATAACTTTACCCTCTGGTGGATGTCTTGGGGAAGATAGCCTCTGGCCACTAATGATGGAAACCCATGCCTGTCTAGCATAGTTTCACCATAGTGCAGTGGTATAGCAGGTAGCAGGAGATGACTGGAGATGTTACCTCTGGAGTGGTTCTTGGTGTTCTGTCCTCCTGGAGGTGCAGACAGGCTATTTGTAGCAAATCTTGGAAAAGCACCTCCAGACTGACTGGAGCCAGCAGCATCTGCCTAACTCTACAATTGTTTGAGGGGAGTCTTTCAAGTGTCACAGGGGGACAAAGGACCCCCATGGGCGCCGCTGTGTCCCCCATTGTCTTGGTCGGTTCTGCAACTTCAGACCCTCATATCTCGGTCGTTTATGCGTTTATAACCGCCATTTTGCGCATGCGCGGAGTTGAATATGCCAAGTTTATAATGCCCGTTGGATAGGCGTGTAACTCCCGCCGGTTTGTCTGTAGGGAACTCGGAGCTCCTTTCAGTCTCCATGGCATAACTTCCTTAATAATGGAAGTTCCGCCTTGATCTTGGGCTCATTTTGACCGTCTAATTATGGGCTTTCCATAAATGCTTTGATACTTGACCTAGCTTGCTCAGGAGCGACGCTAGAGCGACCGGAAGGTTATGGCGTCGTGCTTATGTAACCCATTGTTCAGTTATTAGAGTGCTCAGACACTCATGACGGCGTCAGCGGTGCTCAGGCACCCGTGACGGCCGGTTGCATTCACTTACAAGTTATTAATTTGTGCATTGAACCATGAGGTCGCACACTGAGACCCTCATTTTTATTATATTGTGCAGTGAACCAATAGGTCGGAGCCTTTGATGTCAGAGAGAGTGTTTGTAACTGACCTGGCTGGTGTGCAGTGGGGCATGAACGCTCTTATGTAAAGTTTGAGCGCTCTTATAGCTCTTAGAACCAACCTATGTATTAATTTCATAGATATTCTTTGATTAATACAATAATATGTTAGAATTTATGGAATAATAAAATGGTATATCCTAGAATACTCCCTCTCCCCCGAGAGAATGCGAAACTCCGTCATTTCGCCGAGGGAATGTACAATTTATACAATTTTTACCTTATTTTGGAGTTATATACTGTTTGTAAGAGGATTTGAAGTGATGGGGAGTGCTTCAAATGCAATTTTTGTGGTAGAGCTTTGTCAGTATAAACAATTTTCTCCTGGGTATAAGTACATTTCCGAGTTTCTATATCTTACCATACCTGAGCTTATTTGCTTATGTAACATCAATTTTGGGTACAGTTTTCCATTTTTATGTACAACATACAATTTGGCAAATAGTGTGCCATTTTGGCATTCAATGTTCAATTTAGCGTGCAAATTGAACATAAATGACAATTTTAGTGTGCAAATTTACAATTTCGCGTGTAATTGCGTTCAATTGACAATTTCAGTATGCAAATATATAATTTTTGCGTACATTTGGCAATTTAAGTGTGCAAATATATAATTTTCGCGTATATTTGGCAATTTTAGTGTGCAAATATATAATTTCGTGTACATTTGGCAATTTTAGTGTGCAAATATATAATTTCACGTGCATTTGGCAATTTTTGGTGTACAAATATATATTTTTTGCGTATATTTGTCAGTTTTAGTATGCCAATATATAATTTTGCGTTCAATTGATAGTTTCTGTATGTACATATATAATTTTGCGTACAGCTTGGATACACATAGACTTCAGTGTATGAATTGGGTACAGACATACAGTATAATGTGCAACATACAATTCAAATGTAAATTGGATACAACTTACAGTCTAGTGTGCAAACATACAATTTTTGTGTGCAAATTGGGTACAAGCGTACAATCTGGTGTGCAAACATACAATTTTAGTGTGCAAATTGGGTACAAGCGTACAATCTGGTGTGGAAACATACAATTTTAGTGTGCAAATTGGGTACAAGCGTACAATCTGGTGTGCAAACATACAATTTTAGTGTGCAAATTGGGTACAAACGTACAATCTAGTTTACACTATACAATTTTTGGGATTTGAGACAAATTTTTCCGAGGGCCGGAAAAACAAAGTACTTTATGTACAATAGGCTTGTTTGTCTCTGAGTTACTCATTGATTTTGCTATATGGGTGTATTAATTGGCAATTTCGGCAGTGGGCCGCTGCTTAATTGACTTTTCCCTAGCCTTCTTGAGTATGTGTCCCTGGAAGAGATTATTTGGTGAGTATCTTAAGTAAACATGTTTTATGTCAACTATTTTCTCAACAATTTTTTTTTTTTTTTTTTTTCATTCATTTTTCCAACAATTTTCTTGGGTACCTAAAGTGTGTTACTTTAAGTAAATCTTGGTATAGTATACAAGTGCTAGTGGGTACAAAAACTGTTTTAGTTATCTACCTGCATTCATGTATATTAATGTTAGATTTGTACAATTTACAATTTGTAATTTGCAATTTCGCAATTCTGCGCGTACATGCGCGCATTAATCATCGACTTTGTGAGAATACCATAGATTTTCATATTATTGATGTTGAACCCGAGGATCTGTGGTAGGATCCCGACTGACTGGAACCTAGGGTGTAAAAACCCGCCATCCCAAAGGCCCTTTTCAGGGCCGGCAAATTGTCTGAAAAGTTCTGAATACTGTCTCTGATGTGTTGTCTCCTGGTGGTGGACTGGGGGCAGCCTAGGCTGTGGGCAGTCTAGGCTGTTTCCACAGTCACCGGGGAGGGCTGGTGGTTTAGAAAATTAGCAATAGTCTGCATGTTTGACCTTGCGGTCTCCTCCTGTTGTTCGTCAATAATTATATCTGTTGTATTTTCCAGTGCTGTCATGGTCACCGGACTGGTGCCACAATCATTCTGGAGAAGCATGGAGTAATACAGTCCTTTGTTTTTAAGGGCTGGTATAGTACTGAACCTAGTGCGCCAAGGTAGGTGTATCACCTGAGGGAGGTGATAAGCAAATTCTCCTCTCTGTGTTGTTATAACTGCTGGTCCGTTCCAGGTAAATATAGCCTTAGGTAGTGGGAAGGTTTTAACCACTATATCCTTATAGGTAGGGGCAGCTGCTGATTTAATCTCATCAAATTCATGTGGTATTGGCCTCAAGGGTAGCGCGAAGTTTGAGTCTCCACAATATATTTTAAAATATATTGTGGGGTTTGTGCGCTTGGCCACATTTTTCTTGCCACAGTGTGTCTGTGCAAATTTCTTAAGGTACTTCATTATTCTGTAGGCTGAGTAGATGGTCAGGGTGAATAATATAGCAATTATCAGGGTGTGGGTTTCCTGAATTGTGAGGAAAGGGGTGTGGGTTTCCTCTGTAGGGGTTAATTTGGTAGGATTCTTATCTGGGAGCAATTTGTGTAGGGGCAGCTCGGTGACTAGTCTGAATGCTTTGGCTGTAGGCAGGTAGGCTACAGTCCCTCCTAGTCTGTATAATTTGAGTAGTATGTATACTATAAAAATGTGAGCTGATATCCCTAGGATGAGTGCTAAGCTTTGGAAGATTGGATGCTCTGTAACTCGACGTAGGTATGATTCCTCGTAGCGCGTTTCCATTTCCTTATTAAGGTTGGAGGCATCTTTTAATACTGTTTTGGCAAAGGGCTCTAAATTTAGTTGAGTAATATCATCCATGATTGGATTTTCCTGTAGTTTTTCTAAGGTTCTAGAAAGGTTTACTACTGGGAAATTTGGAAGATTCTCTCTTTCATCTGGTTTGGTTTCAGAAATTTTGTTAAGTGCTGCCATGAATGGTAAATTAATTGTCTTGAGAATGTAATGAAATGATAAGGTTGAGTTACAGGGCAACCTTGTGTTTGGAAGAGAAAATTCTCCTACACTGATCGTGCACCCACAGGGTACACCTATGATTGAGTAGGACTGGGCTTTTCGAGTTTCAGACGTTTTACCATGGCAGTTGATAAAGTAATGGGGTTCATTAGTAGTGACCAGATACTCATCTTCAGAAATGGAAATAGCATGGGTGGTAGGTGCTTGCAGTGGTGAAACTGTAAACTTGCAATGTTCCTTAATCTGTTGAGCCTGGTTAGTAAAAATGGCTACAGGGCATGTAGGCCTGTGTTTATAGATTCTACCATTTACATCTCTGCATACCTTTACTGTAGTACCTTCACATGCCTGCATATCTGCTGAGTCCAATTCGACGAATAATGATTCGTCGTAAGATACTGCTAGAAACTCAGTTGTGGTTTGCAACTTGGTGACTCCTCTGGTGGGGGTCTCCTGTGTGTCTATAGGCATGGGTGATGTAATCATTTGGTACAGTTTGAAGGTTGAGGTGGTAGATTGTATTATAATGTCCAGATGAATATATATATGGTGAGCTGAGTAAGTGTATGAGGTCAGCTTCTGTGAATAATAGAAATCTAAGTCATTAATTGCGACTTGTGCTCCAGGGTGTGTGATCCTAAGTTTGTTATTAATGTCAATTAAGTATCTAGCAAGGTCTGAGGGTGGTACTATATCAGGGGTTAGGATTCCTGATGATAGCATCCTCACGGCTGCATTTGTCCTTTGCAGTGATTGAACTGTATTCATTCTTGCTGCTATGATAATTAATGCATCATTTAATACTTGCATTTTCTCCCTTTGAGTTTTCTCGTGCCTTGAATATGAGTCAAGTGACCTGGACATGTTAGAGGCCCACAGGTTGACAGTGTCACCTATGGTGTTGATTGTGCTGTCCAGTACCTTCTTATCTTGGATGTATGCTTTAACAAACTTATCTTGTCTGTCTGTGATCTTTTCAATGAGATTAGCTGCTTCCTGGTCCTGTTTAGCAAATTTTCTTAGTATTTCATCTATGTTCTTGAGCTGTCCCATTACTTGGTTTACATCTTCTACTGTGGCTAGACCTAGCACACCGCGAAACAGGGGTGCTAGAAAACCCAGTATGGCCTCTCTTTTGGCCTTGTCCAGTGTGTTTATGGGGTTGGATAAGAACAATTTGATGGAGGCTAGTGTTTCATTATCTCCTTGTCTGCAATTTCCAGCAAGGTGTCTAGCTCCTTAGCTTGTTGGATAATTTGGCCAGAGGTATGGTCTTGTAGAGTAGGAGTGGTCAAATGGAGTATTCTATCCCTTATGGATCCTTGGGTAACGGGTGCCCGAGGTATCTTGTAGGGGATAGCTAACAATAGTGTTGTGGTTGTATGTCCATTGACCAATGGTTGAGGGCTAGGTTTGAATACTACTCCTATGTTTTGTCTCACCACAGGTGTATAACCTGCAGTAAGTGGTTCTATAGTATATAATAACAGCATAGTTAGCAGTATGGGTGAAACTCTCAGTCTCCCCATGGTGCTTGTGTAAAGCAAGTTTGCTGTTTAAAGTCTTGTCAAATTTGTAGTGATTTGGTGCTGGTAAAGTCTAAGTGTATGGTGTAACACTTTTAAATGAAGTGGTTCAAACTGTACCTTTGCAAGATTGAGCTGTCTTGGCAATATGTCCGGTGAGTCTATAGAGATTGACCAGTAAATGGTAAGGTCAGGTTGAAGGTGAAGTAGGTGTGTTCTTTATCCTAGTGCAGTCTCTCCTAATGGAGAAGTGGGCTGGCTAATTCCCAAGTGGGGTCCTGTAGACTTGTGTTCCAGACTGCAGCTGGATGAAGACTGATGGTGGGCTATGGTCCACAGTGCTTCTTATGTAGCCTACCCTACCCACATCCATTGTGGGCCTGGTATTGTTTCTCTGGAGCAGGTGCACCTAATCTCCAGTGTCTGCTACTGTGGGGGTCTATTGTGTAATCTGTGTACTGGTAATTAGCTCCTCCTGTCATCCAGGACAGCCATTCATGACCGTCTAGACAGTTGTCTGAGGGTAGCTTATAAGGTCAATTGATCTCTATAGACTGCTGTGTTGGCATAGCGCACTCTTTCATGTGGGGATTAGGCTTTAGACACTCCATTGTGTTACCCTTACTCTTCTTAGACTTCATGTCTGCTTTACTTGGGGGGTCCCAGTCTTTGACCCTTTCAGAGGCAATAACCTACTGATATATTTACAAATTTGATTGGCTTTATATACCTATAAGTAATTCATTATCAGTCACACATGTCTTATGTGTGGATGAAGAGAATTTGTAATACATTTTGAAAATCTTATGTTCTTTTGGTATCTCAATCTTGTTTCTAATTTCTTGAAACTGCACCACACCTAGATGTCTTTCTAAGTATGTGGTGTGCAGGCCTAGGCTTGATAGGGCCTATGCCTGTGGTTTCTCTTGTAAGGGTGATATCATTTTTGTTCCTTACAATTTTGCTGTAGTATTTGGCCTCATGTGGAATAAGCCTGTGTGCAAATTCATTGTTTCTGACAGCCACAACCTTTTTCAGTCTGTCTATGTGCACTGGTCTGGCCACCAATAGATTGGTGTCCAAGTTTTTGAGTTTGGCACTTGTCAAACTAGGTCTGTCTACTACAACATATGGTCCCATAAAAAGGGGTTGAAGTTTCTTACACTCTGTGTTGGTCAGGATTCTTGGTATGTTTAGGTACACCATGTCGGTGACCTTGATTTCCTGTGGTGTAAGTTTCTTATCATATCTATCCTTCCTTTCCTTTTGTAGCTTGGCGACCCTTTCTATAGCTTTCCTCCTAGAGGTATCTTGATTAGTTATCATGTTAGCTACATGGTCTGCTACTGTGGATATGTCTTCCTGTATTCCCAGCCCTAAGTCCATTGGGGTGGCTGGGTTTCTTCCATGGAGTAGGAAGAAAGGGGTGAATCCTGTGGTTTGGGATTCAGTGTTGTTTAATGCAAAGGTTATGGGTTCAATAAATGAATCCCAATTGTTTTGGTGCTTTGAGCAGAATGCTCTGAGCGCTGTGCCTATGCTAGCATTGAATCTCTCTACAAGCCCATTTGATTGTGGCCTGTATGGTGAGGAGAATTTATGTTTGATCTTGAGGTGTCTAGTTAACTTTGTGAACTTTGCACCTGTATAACATGTCCCATTGTCTGTTTGAAGAGTGGCTGGTGTTCCATGATGACAAATTATATTCTTGTAGAACTCTGCTGCTGTTGTCTCAGCTTTTAAGTCAGTAGTAGCCCAAGCTGTTGCATATCTGGTAGCATAATCTATGCAGACTTGTATATGTTTGTTTCCCCTGGCAGTTGTGGGAAGTGGTCCCACCGCGTCGAGGTTTAGGAACTTCATTGGTGAAGCCATGTACTCTCTCACTGTCATTGGTGTTTTGTGTGAGTGTACTTGCCTTTTTGCTGTGAGGCATGTGTGGCAGGTGGAAACATATTTTGTTGTGTCTGCTAGCATAGACTTCCAATATACCCTAGGTCGGAGTGCTGACAGCATCCTACTTGAACCAAGATGGCCGCCAGTAGGTGAGTCATGGAAATACTGTAGTGTACTTGTTACCCATTGCTGTGGTATAACAATTTGAAGTGGTACAGTATTGGTTTTTCTCCAATTTATGGGGCATATATGGACTAATGTACCATTTACCAAGGTGTATGTCTGGCCTTGGTTGATGATTCTATTTCCTTGTGCTTTTGGTGCAGGCAAGGTCCCATCCTCAAGATATTGTATGAGGGGCAATAGGTCCTTGTCTTTCCTTTGTTCCAAGCCAAGGTTTGTACCTGAGATGGATGTGTCGGGAATCTGATCCAGTAGTTGATTTATATCTAGCACATGTTGTTTTATTCTGTCTCTTTCTTTTTCTTTTTCATCGACTATTGGCCTATCTTGTGCCTTTTGTTGGGGTGTGTCACTCTTGTTTTGGTGTGTAGGCTCCTTTGGAGGGCCTATTCTCGCCTTGGTGGGAGTGGCAACCTTTTTCTTTAAAGGCACAATTTGCTTTTTGTCATTCTTCTTTGTCTCAGAGTTCTTTGACTTAGTAGATGCAGTGTCTTTTGTGACATTTTTCCTGGCAGGTGGGGTTTTGGTAGGTTTGTTTCCTGTGACCTTTTTCTCATTTAGAATAGTTTGTGATTGTGTGGGGGGTTTTGGTGTGCCCTCCTGAATCATTTCTCTAGTCTTTGAGCGTGTGGTCATAGGACACAAATGGTTTGATGCTTCCTCTCCCTGCATTGGTTCAAAGAATCTGACTGATTTAGAAGTTGCTTGAGTAATAGCATATATTGTGTCTTCTGGATCTTCATCATCTGAGTCAGGTGGGGTGAAGGGTGGCTCCTTTGGAGTTGCCTTCAGCATCTGATTGAGTGATGAGAATTCAATAGGCTCGAAGTCATTATCTGGAAAGAGTTGTGAGTATTCTCTCTCACAGTGGCAAAACACATAGTGTGTAGATTGCTTCAAGATACCCCTAATGGGTGTCTCTGGCCTTTCAATGGTGTTGGGTGGATCATCCCTTTTGAATGGTACTTTCTTTGTTACTTTTGCAAACTTGGTTCTACTGGCTGCTCTAACTCTCCTTGGTGGGGATGGAGGGTTAGTCATGGGTCCAGAATCTGGGTATTCTCTTCTAGACATAGCATCTGGTGGTGTGTTATCATCACCTTTCACGTGTTGAATGGTGAATGAAAATTGTTGTATGTCTAGAGCCCATCTGGCCCATCTATGTGTGAGTCCTGTATTGGTTAATAGTGGGATTAGGGCTGCATGGTCTGTGTATAATTGGAAGTGTCTAGTCTCTAGATAGTGTCTGAAGTGTAATACTCCATACACTACTCCCAGTAGTTCTCTCTCTGTGGTATTGTAATTTCTCTCATGTTTGGAGAGGGTTCTACCTGCAAAGGCTACTGGTCTGAGCACTCCTTCATTATCTCTCTGTGAGAGTACAGCTCCTAAACTCACATTGGAAGCATCAGTTGCCAAACTGAACTCTTTCTCATAGTTTGGATATCTGAGAAGAGCATTGGTACAGAGGGCATGCTTTAATGTTTTGAAAGCATTATCTGCCTCTTCTGTCCAGACAAATGCTTTGAGATGTGTCTGTAGATCATACAATGGTCTAGCAATTTGGGCATAACCTTTGATAAACTTTTTGAAGTATTGGCATAGGCCTGTGAAGGATCGGACATTTTTGACTGATTTTGGTGTTGGGAAGGTTTTGATTGACTCCACCTTTGTGGGAGATGGTTGCAGTCCCATGGGTGTGACTCTCATTCCCAAGAAGTCTATTCTGTCTATGAAGTATTCACATTTTGATTTCTTCAGTTTGAGTTTACCAACTCTTAGGCTGTTGAACACATCTTCCAGGTCATGGAAGTGTTGTTCGATTGATGGTGATAATACCAATATGTCATCTAGGTATGGTAGGGCACATTTGTACTTGAGTTTGTTCAGAATTAATGTGACTAGATGGCAGAATCCCGCCGGTGCCGTCGCTAAACCCATCGGCATCCTTTCATAGACATATTTTTTGTCATTTGCTATGAATGCGGTTTTATGCTGATCCTCCTGTCTTATAGGAATTTGAAAAAATCCCTGTTGGGCATCTAGCTTACTGAATACTCTTGGTCTGAGTGACCCTATCATGTCTAGAGTGTCATCGGCCCGGGGTGTAGATAAGGCTTGATTTATCGTGTTTTGGTTCAAATAACGAAAATCTGTGACGAGCCTATGGCCTCCCGATGATTTTTGTACTAAAAAGGATCTGGAAGCCCAGGGGCCTTCAGCACATTCTCTCAGAATGCCCTGTTGTACTAGCCTTTCACACTCTTCCCCTATTGCGGCCTGTTTTTCTGGTGTTTGTCTATATGGTAGGAAATGACATGGTACTGCCTCAGGTTTTACATGTATTGAGTGTGTATACAGGTGTGTGGCACCAATGTCTCCATCTTTTCCTACAAATACATCATCATACTTGGTCAGCAGTGATCCTAATCTATCATGCTGATCTTTGGATGTGAGCACGGATTTTGGTGGAACATTCTCTTCCAATTCTGGCTCGAGGTATAGCAGCTATTTCAGAGAGTCTGATTGAGTTGGGTTCAGGGTCAGCATATGTGGACTCACAGTCTGAGTCTGTGTCACTGAATTGAGTTACATCCTCAGGCCGTATGGCTGAGATGGATTGATCAGTGTGTGTGGTAGTGTCTGACACCTGTTGAGGTTTTTCCAAATCAGATTCCTTGACTTCCTGAAATAGAGCTATGATGGCACCCTTTTTGATTTTATGTGGGTGCCTGCTGGTGTTGAGTAACACTAGGGGATGTTTGTTATTTTCCCTGGGGATTACTGCTGCCCTTTGAACTAGATATGGGGCATTGTTATTTCTTTGGAGGTTATCTACTACTCCAGTTTTGCCTTGCAGTGATTGAGTAGATGTGACTTTACCCAATACTGCAAGTTCAGAGAATGGAGGGATGGTAAAATCCCTCACTGCCCTAATGGGTTTGAGAATTTGTTCAGGATCAACATTAAATTCAATTTGAGATTTTGTAGTGCTTAAGAAATCTGTGCCGAGAACAACGGGCTGTGTGAGGTTGGGAATTACAGCAAATTGGTATTGGAATCTGACACCTTGGATTCTAAAGTTCAGCATAGCTGAATGTCTAACATGACACACCGATCCATCTGCCAAGTGGATGTTGATTTTAGATTTCCTCAGTTGGATATGGAATCTCTTTTGGAGATCCATGAGGAATGATTGTCTGACACAGGTGATAGTAGCACCTGTATCAACCAAACATTGTACATCTGAAACATCATATAGATTTGCATTGATACAGCCATTTTGAAGAAGTACAATAGAAAGCTTGGTACTCTCACCTGTATCCTTTGATGATGAATCTGGTGGGGTGATGTGTATCACTGATGGACGTCTCTGTCTGTTAGATGGTAGATTGGCACTAGCAATTGTCTCTGGTTGGATCTTTGTTAATCCTGATTGATTGTTTGTATTTGGGGTGTCACAGTGCACTGGCCCATCGGCACTGTGACATCCTAGTTTTCCTGGTTCTGTGGGGTGGTTGAGATGCTTGCCACCAGGAGCTTGGAGATTTGATCTATTACATGAGGTGGTATTTGGGGGTTACTGTGCTGGTTCCCCTGGTAACCTCTTGTGTCAGGTTTGTAATCCTCCCGGCGTGAGTTGGAACCCTGGTTATATTGACCAAAGTTGCTGTATTGACCGGAGTTATTGGATCTCTGGTTGTTGTAGGCGCCATTGTTGTTGTAGGATCCACTGTTGTAGTTCCTATGTGGACTCTGGCTCCTACTGTTTGATCCTTGATTATAGGATCCAGAGTTGTTTGAACCCTGGCTGTTGTTGTAGGATCCAGAGTTGTTGTAGGATCCAGAGTTGTAGTTCCTATGTGGACTCTGGCTCCTACTGTTGGATCCTTGATTATTATAGGATCTGCCATTACTTGGGGTTCTGTCTCTCCTATCACTGTATGAAGAGTTACCATTGTTGGAGTTGGAAGAGCTGTTGTCTTTCCTACTGTTGTGACCCCCCCGGTTGTTGTTGTTGCCCCCTCTACCTCTACCTCTATTGGATTGGTAGTTGGGGTCATAGTTATTTCCTCTATATCTACCGGTAGGGTCTCTTGATGTAACCTTAGCCTCCTGTTGCCTTACATGGGCACTAGACATTAGGTTAACATCTTCATCTGAACTAGTGGTGATTTCCTGGACCTTTTTCTTAGTAGGCTGTGGGTTAGACTCTGCATCCCTTACCTTCCTAGATCTTTCTTGGGTCTCAACCTCTAGGGCTAGGTCTAGGGCTTGGTCAAAAGAGTCTATTTTCTTGTTCTCAAGAGCTACAGAGATCCAGGGCCTCATGCCTTGGGTAAATGCCTTGCTTAGGATTTCATCACTCTGGCGTTGGGCATTACACACTTTCCTGAGATGGCATGCATAGTCTAGGACGGGTTCATCTACCTTTTGTGCACGGAGTGCAGTCCTTGAGATTATATTGTCTCGAGTAGCAAAATACTCTTTTAATTTATTCACTACATTGGTCCATGTCAACATGTCAGGTGTGGCACTCTCCCTGAAGGATTCAAACCAAGCTAGTGCTTGTCCTTCGAGGTACTTGGGTAAATATGTTACCATGGTGTCACTGTCTGTTACTTTGTACTTATCCTTCAGATATTCTGGGAATTTGTGATCAATAAATAATGCTGTTGACATGAGTGGTGATGGGTGTGAAAAGGTTTTGGGTTTTGTTACCTCATGTAGCCTGATCTTTCTGTCATCCTGTTGTTTTCTGTCTATGAGTTTGGTCATGTTGGACACCATGGAGATTATGATGTCATCTTTGGATCCAGAGGCAGATGGTGTGACAACAGGTGTGATGGCAGGTGTGGGAGGTTGTGGGGTCTGGGATGATACCATCTTCATGAGATCTGCTATCTGTTGTTGTTGTCTCTCTAGGGACTTCCGCTGATCTTCCATGGCCTTCTGTTGAGCATCTATTGCTGCATTCCTCTCTGCCAGTTGTTGGTTGAGGATCCTCTCCCTTTCCTCCTGCTGGGACTTGTTGGTCTCTAGGGCAGTAACTGCATCTTGGATGGCCTTCTCATAGGCCCTTATCTTCTCAGCTGTCTGATTAGGTAGGGGGCCTTCATCGGTGTCCATGATGGAGGGTGTGGGGGAGGTGTCTCTGGAGGAGTGGCTGTCAAAGGCTGGAGCTGGGGTGGAGGATCTAGATGAGGGTGTGGATCCACCCCCTGAGGCAGATCCTTCTTCCCCTGAGGTAGATAGCGTGAGTTGGGCGTCCTGTAGAGATCCCTGGGAAATGTTGGATCCCTGAGAACTGGTTGTTCCCTGAGTAGACAGGGTGGGTGGTGTGGGGTCTACTGAGTGTGGGTCTGTTGTATTGGAGGCTGGTTTGCCTCCTGTGGGCCTCCTAGATCTAGGTGGGAGGGAGACCTCTTCAACAGGCCCCTGACTACGTAAGGTCTTTGTGTGTTGTTCTGCCAGCTTGACTGATAAGGCCTTGATGTGTGTGGTGGACCTCACTGACGTGTGGGAGACCTCACTGACGTGTGGGAGACCTCACTGACGTGTGGGAGATCTCTCTGACGTGTGGGAGACCTCTCTGACGTGTGGGAGACCTCACTGACGTGTGGGAGACCTCACTGACGTGTGGGAGACCTCACTGACGTTTGGGAGACCTCACTGACGTGTGGGAGACCTCACTGACATGTGGGAGACCTCACTGGCGTGTGGGAGACCTCACTGGTATGTGGGAGCTCTCACTGGTGACCTTGGTGGGCATGGTGTCAAGGTCAAGGTCACTGGGTGGGTGGAGTGGGTTTTACTGTGTGTATGATTGTTCTTAGTTGTGTTACCAGCTTTAATTTTTATGAGCCTGTGAGAGATGGGATCTTAGTAGGATGTTCTCCACCACTTTGTCATGGTAGTGATTGGCATGATCAAGTTGTCATATGAGAAATATCATAAGACTAGTGGTATATAGTGTAATTATCTCAAGGCTCTTATAAATAGTGTTATTTCCAGTTGTCACTGGTTTATTCAGCTTTAGGCAACATGTAAGAAATATCAATCATACAGTAGTTAGTATGTAGGTAATTTGTACATACAGTAAACATACAGTAATTTATAAAGTACAATGTTCAGTTCCACTCCACCTGTGAGGTAACAATAATACAATGTCCAGCATAGTTCTAGGTGGGTTCCCACACCTAGCTCCTGGCCTGCTGCTTAGAGGAATAATGTAATAATGAATAACTTTACCCTCTGGTGGATGTCTTGGGGAAGATAGCCTCTGGCCACTAATGATGGAAACCCATGCCTGTCTAGCATAGTTTCACCATAGTGCAGTGGTATAGCAGGTAGCAGGAGATGACTGGAGATGTTACCTCTGGAGTGGTTCTTGGTGTTCTGTCCTCCTGGAGGTGCAGACAGGCTATTTGTAGCAAATCTTGGAAAAGCACCTCCAGACTGACTGGAGCCAGCAGCATCTGCCTAACTCTACAATTGTTTGAGGGGAGTCTTTCAAGTGTCACAGGGGGACAAAGGACCCCCATGGGTGCCGCTGTGTCCCCCATTGTCTTGGTCGGTTCTGCAACTTCAGACCCTCATATCTCGGTCGTTTATGCGTTTATAACCGCCATTTTGCGCATGCGCGGAGTTGAATATGCCAAGTTTATAATGCCTGTTGGATAGGCGCGTAACTCCCGCCGGTTTGTCTGTAGGGAACTCGGAGCTCCTTTCAGTCTCCATGGCATAACTTCCTTAATAATGGAAGTTCCGCCTTGATCTTGGGCTCATTTTAATTATGGGCTTTCCATAAATGCTTTGATACTTGACCTAGCTTGCTCAGGAGCGACGCTAGAGCGACCGGTATGTTATGGCGTCGTGCTTATGTAACCCATTGTTCAGTTATTAGAGTGCTCAGACACTCATGACGGCGTCAGCGGTGCTCAGGCACCCGTGACGGCCGGTTGCATTCACTTACAAGTTATTAATTTGTGCATTGAACCATGAGGTCGCACACTGAGACCCTCATTTTTATTATATTTTGCAGTGAACCATTAGGTCGGAGCCTTTGATGTCAGAGAGAGTGTTTGTAACTGACCTGGCTGGTGTGCAGTGGGGCATGAACGCTCTTATGTAAAGTTTGAGCGCTCTTATAGCTCTTAGAACCAACCTATGTATTAATTTCATAGATATTCTTTGATTAATACAATAATATGTTAGAATTTATGGAATAATAAAATGGTATATCACTATAGCTCAACCTGTCATAGGTTCTAGGTATAGGTATAAGGTGTAAGTTGGGAGAGATATAGGAATAGATGATTGGGAGCTGCTCAAGCTACCTTATATACTGAGGGCCTGAGCAGCTCACAGTGTTGTGAAATGTTCTGTACATGTGGCTCAATAGAATAGTGACACATGTCATAAGGAGAGAGTGCCACCTGTGGGTAGATTATGTTAATGAGGATTGAGAGGAGATTGTGAAATATCCTCTCATTCCAAATATGGCACCAGAGGTGGATCGCACTTCCTCCAGTTGGACTGAGTAGATAAGGTTGGAATGTTATTACATCCTTGTACCTTATGTCACAGAGTCTAATAGAGGAAGTGTGTTTGTGATGACTAAAGGATCCTGGTTCCTATTGAGGAATACAGGAGATTATTGAGTGTTGATCATGGGCAGAGCTTAGGCTTTATATGGCGAAGAATTTAGTAAATATGAAAAATAATAATAATACCCAGAATGGTCCATTGACAATAACATCACACCCATTGTTGTAAGGCCTAGGTATAGCCTTATCAGTATGCTCGCTACTGATATGCCTGTACTTATGAAGAAAGATAACTGGAATTTGGACAATTTTTTGTGCTCAGCAAACATACTAAAGGTATGAACATAACAACATGGAAATCAGTCTTTAAATCGCTTGACACAATGAATAAGAAATCTGACAAAACTCGGCAATAGATACAATGATTTCACAGTAGTGTTGGTATTGATCATGATCATCTATATTGTAATAAAGATAATGAAATGTAAGACAAATGCATGACTGTAAAAATAGTAGACATTAATATGCCATACATAGCATTAAAACTGTACAGGAAATGGAATAGGATTATAATTCCACTCACATCAATTAGATATGAACCAAATATATTCAAAATAAACTCAGGAACACCCATGTTGAACGTTCGTCAAAGCGGCTGTCTGAAGCAACACCTCGAGCTGATCTGGGCACACGAAAACAAAATCTCATCAACTTTATGGGAAAGGTCAATCATGGAAATAGTATTACCTAACAAGGTATACACCCCATTTAAGCAACGATTGCAAATATGGAAATCGCTAAGGGACCATAAATACCCAAGATTTGGAATGGTAATCATATGTAATGGTAAACACCATCGACTACCCCCAGCAACGCTCGACAATGTAGTCACAGACAGCAATGTATAAATGTATAATGATCATTATATTTACTTCTAGGAAATAAGGTAAGAAACCGGTGAGTTGACAAAGTGCATCGTCCCATAGACGTTACGGCATGCAATTATATTACATATAACTGTGATCTCATACCAGTATATTTATTTGTAATATAGCGATGATGAAAACCCAGACTATCCCAGCATTTGGTCTAACCATCGCGGCCGTGGCATTCAAACAGATGCAGACATAGACCGCGAGGTAGACGTGGTACATCTTCGGGGAGTCATATCTGAAGAGACTGGGACGCCCTCCAAAGACATCACTTCGCCTAAAAGCGTGGAAATCAACCGGAGAAAGCCCAGCGGATGCTTGGGACAGGGACACGGCACGGGACTGTATAGACAGCCCAATGGATGTGGCCTTACCCCTAGGCTCTCCAGAGGGACCGCCCATCCACCAATAACAGTAAAGGATGAGGACGAAGCCACCCAAGAAGCCTGGGAGGCAGAAAGCCCTGCCCCCGCAGTAAGCAATCCTATAAACTTTACTGGAATCCTATCACCCATCCCAGTAGCCGTCGTTGCCCTACAAAAGATGTTCTCAGTCGATGAATCTGCAATTGAAAAACATGACTTTAAAATGCAGGACAATATTGACATTTTTGTTTTTCAATGCAAAATAAGCATGTACCGACAATTATTGACTTATACATATAAATTATCATCCAAAATGAAGGATGAGCGAACTAAATGATGGACTGACATCACAAGCAGATATATTCTATGAAAATTGAAACAAAAAACTTATTAAGAATATAAAGGTTATACATATATAATGATTATCAATAATAAATTTTAAGGGTCACTCAATCATCACGGACAGAGACAGCTCTATATATGTTGAACACTGAGTGACATTGCAACAAGCATGGTCAATTTACCAATTTACAAAACTACCATATGAATACCCATGTAAAGACATGAGTTATTATAATTAAGGTGATATACATATATATATATATATATATATATATATATATATATATATATATATATATGTACATATCAACTATTTAAATTAGGAATAAGAGCTCACCTAGATCATCACTGATTGAAAGCCCTAAAATCTATTCAAAAGGGTTTAGTTGTTAAGTCGTGCTTGGTAAACTTGTGCGAAAACATATGCATATATACATGGATATGTATTGTTCTCGAAATGACATGATAAAACAGTATAATATCCATTGTTCATGAGTGCCATTCCTAACATTATTTGTATTGCCATTGTACATTTTATGAATCTTCATAATACCATAAGAGTACAAAACTGTCATTATCTAATACACTAGCATAATTTTGATTATTAATAAATATTGATGGGAATTTAAATATGCCAATATTAAACCAACCCGTTGTCGTTTGTATGCCAATATTGATTACAAAGACAATGTTTCCCTTGCTGAAACTAAAATAATGGGAACCCATCATACAGGGTTAAAATTAGCCTAAGCTGTAATGCTCATTGGTTGTAATTATTCCCAAGTAGACTATTTAGAGGCGTCATATAGTCTCATAAAACATACCAATGCAGGGGACAAATGTTCATTACAACCATACAAATGTTTTCAATTGGTAATTGAATGGCACGGTGCCTAAGGCAATTATTTAACAACCCACATAATGGGACTTGTCGTGCTATTAGCCACCTCTGTGTTTGATGACACGGTACAGCACATCTCGCGGCATATTAAAATAAATGATTACTGACACTTGGTTAAGAAACTTATTCCAAGTCCCTTGTTTTGTTTTATACTTATAATTAATAATTATATTTTAAAACAATGCACTCCGTGTTTTCAAAGTTGGGAGACTTTGAACCAAGGAGGGGAATTGTGTCAGCATAATACTTACATTAAATTCATTATAAATCTCACCTTATAGTAATCTCTATATAGTTATCGCCTCCACCTATTAACCAGCCACATTTCACCTTTCTGTACAATTAGGCCCACTAAAACAACTATATGTGGACAGATGAGGAGAAAGGGTCCTCCAAGGTCAAATATAGCCTTTAAAATTGAAGCCATCAGCTTTAAAATGAGGCCTTACACTTGTGGATAGCCCTTCTGGTCTTGGAGATATGGCTTAATGAAGATGGGATGACCAACCCATATTAATACAGCCAATAAGCTCTATTATTCACTATTTCGATCAAATTATGCATCTAATTAGGATAATGATTTAAATAATTTATTCACCTTCCAAATATGGAGGAAATGAGTGAAAATAGAACATATTTGAGAAAATCATCTTTTTCTGTGTAAAAAAGTACCCAATAACAGGTTTTGGCCTTACAGGACATCCAAAGCTGATTCTGCCTGCATATGTACACCACCAAGGAAGCATACTGTGAGAGTAACAATTGACGCATGGATTGTCTTTATGGTTATGAACAGTTCTTGTAAAATCTAAATGGGCATGGGAACTTGGGTGTATATGATCCAGCATCATTTTGGTATCATACCACATACATTGTATTAGCTCCTGGAGGGTTGCCCTCTAAATAACGACATAAAATGACATCATTTTGAAGTTTCAACTTCCTGTGTCTAATACAATGGAGATAAAGCAAATTGGATGTTTGCATCATAACTGGAAGGTGATGATGCCATTCATAAGAGGGTCTAACTTTGCATATTGGACCAGTAGAAGTTGGTAGATGATAATTTCTTTCAATAAAGATGCATTTAAGTCCAAAACCGCACTTAAAAGTGCGCTTGGGCACCTAGGGGTTAATTCCTGAACAAGGTGGCTATAGAAAAGGAAGATCCACAAGTGACACCATTAGTACTTTAACTAACAATATTTCAATTAACAGGAACGCTGGTGGTATTTCAATAGGGGCTTTTATATTACTTAACAAATTGGAAAAATATGGAATTCGAGGAAAGGTTTTAGAATGGATTCCAAACTACTTTTTAGATTGATCTCAGGTGACTGTATGCAATAACATACTGTAGTGGTCAGCGGAAAATGTCACGAAGAAACCCGGGACACTCGAACTTTGAAGCGGAAGCTCTACCCCTGAGATACTTCCCTGTGGCCTGACATTCTTTACCTTTCAACCACACCTGGATCGGTATGATACACACACTAGTGGGCAGTGATTACTTGGTACTGAGCTCTCTAGAGATTCCCCTGGTGGGACAGGACCACTCGGTATCTTCATCAAGTACAGGGAATTACTGCCCCTATACTCTTCCCCATCAGCTTCAACCACCATCCACTAGCACCCGGCATTCCCCCTCAATCCAGTTACCTGGGAGTTGAGGCTTTATGAAGCAGTGTTAGGGCACTCCCGACTTCCCAGTGAATGTACCGGTACAAGTACCAGATTGGTTGAAGCGTCATCTATATCATATCGGCCCAGTTCCCGAGTCCTCAATCCATGATTGCATTAAGATATGGGTTTCCCGTACCTTCAATCTGTGATTGTGTTAGGATGCTCGGTTTCTCCACCAATGTAGTGATCAGCAGAAAATGTCATGGAGAAACCCGGACTCGAACCCGGGACCCTCCAACTTCGAAGCAGAAGCTCTACCCCTGAGCTACCTCCCTATGGCCTGACATTCTCTACCTTCCAACCACACCTGGATCGGTATGATACACACACTAGGGGGCAGTGATTACCTGGTACTGAGCTCTCTAGAGATCCCCTGGCAAGGCGCGACCACTCGGTATCTCCACCAAGTACAGGGAATTACTGCCATTACAATACATTCAGATGTAGTGAAGGTGTCATGTGGTGCCCCCCCCAAGGTAGTATTTTAGGTCCTCTTTTCTTTTAAATATATTATGTCAATGATTTACAATTAAATGTACTAAATGTTCAGAAATTGCTATATGCTGACGACACTGTGATGTGTGCATCAGGTATGGATTTGAGTGCCACCGCGACTGGCCTTCAAGCAGACTTGGATGTATACATGGCTTGGACAACAGGGAACAAACTTACAGTCAATAAATCTATAACAAAATTTATGTTATTCACCTCTCATCATTGCTTTACCACTATTTGATTATGCAGATATGGTTTACAACGCAGCAAATGGCAACCACTTGGATACCTTACAGAGAATTCAAAATAGATGTCTAAAGTTTTGTATGAAAAAGCACTTCCTATACTCAACTTGTAAAGTTCACCATGAGACAGGCTTGCCCAAGTTATGTGATAGAAGACTGTATCATGCTCAAGTGTATGGTTTCACGAGGACCAGAGACTTCATGTTTTTAACCGATGTAAATCGCCCAACTCGAAAACGAACCAAGCAGCCTTGGTGAAAAATGATATCATAAAATGTAAATCATATGAAAAATGTGTAGAAGTCTCTGTTTCCCAGAGTTGGAATGCCTTATCTATTGAGTATAGAAATACAAATGTGATAGATCTTTTCAAAGTCGCTATTAAAAAAAAAAGATATTGAATGATAGGATTAATGCCTATCATGTCTAAGCCCCAGACTGAAGGAGTTGTGTGATTACCATAATTGATATGAGACCTCCTGGGTACAGCTTTATTGATTTAACGGGAAAACGTATTACGCAATGTGCATAGAGTGAAATCTTACTTGTATTGTCTGTACTGTTCTGTACTGTCCCCATACTTGCTCTCTTTAGAACAAGTGAAATATTTATTATACATGTGATAATGGAGGGTGGCACACAATTTCAGCTTTGCTGAGTGCCATCCTACCGTCATTGGCGGAATTTTGACTGATTACCTTATATCCTTGGCAAATCATAGTTTTGATTAATACAAGATCAACTGGAATACTATAGAGGAATCTATTACTTCGGTGCTGTACCTCTACTTTACTGTGATGTCTAATAGGCAATGGTATTGTGAGTATTTTTACACTGAACTAGATCAACAATCCTGTACTTGTATATCAAATTGACCAATAAACGGTTTAGAACCTTCCAAAAGAAAACACGTTAGGGACACATGCACAATTGTAAGTATGTCTTTGCCTAATAAAACACTTAAAAAAAGCAAACCTAAATGAACTTAGTCTCTAAGTAGATGTCCTATGTAGAATCATCTGAAAAGGCTATGTCCTGAATACACTCCAGAACATATAGAATAATTTTAATGTGATTTCAGGTATCAAAGAAACCTCTCGATACATCTAAGCCACTTTCACTTTAGAAATTACATGCTGTAAACTTACCTTCTCTAATGAGAAAAAACAGAATAGCCATTTTCAAAACTGCTGACACAAGGATGTCAACCCACACTCAGATTACCCTTGCATATGAAGGCAGGAATGAAACCTATATGGCCATGAAGCCAACCTAGGTGCCGATGATGGTGAGAGGGGGCACTTGTTTGGCAAGTCTGTTTGACCTCTTTGGCTGCCATTGATTTCTCAACAAGAAGATTACGTCCACACTGCAAAAATGGTGTTTAGATTTTAAACATGTTTAGGTCTAAACACTTTTAAAACCTAAACATATAGGTCAGTTAGGTGTCTCATTGACTACACATTTAGGAAATGAACACTTTTATTCTAACTACATAAACATTTTTGCTAAACATGTTTAGATGTTTAGAGTTTAAACAGTTAAATAATAGGTGTTTAGATTTAAACATCATTATGTTTAGATACTTGGATGTTGAATCCACACCAGGTAGCAGCACTACCTTTGAATGGACTATCCTTCACAATTATAATCAGATTTTGTGACAAATGTAGCCAAACCCCATGTTTATTATAGTTTCTATTCATTGAATGTCATGAGAATAGAAAGGGCAATAGAAAGTTGACTAGATTCACCTTACACCACCATCATGAAATAATCAATAAGCTCAATGACTGACACCTATTTCATGTTATTCTGGAATAGACAAAGCAATTTCCTTCCTGCCAAGCTGGTGTACTTTCTCAAGTCTCTCATTCTGATGCAGTGTGTACATACATGCACATGTAAATAGGTGTGGCTGACATCTTTGGAGACTTTGACATGTAAATACCCCCCCCCCACCAGTAAATGAGAGACAAACGAAAGACATCTTCTTTTTTTTTAATATATACATGTCTGCATACCCCAACTCTCCGTCAAAACATTTAGACATCTAAACACAAAAATTCATAAACATCTAAACACAAAAATTCATAGATATCTAAACACAAAGTTTAAACCTAAACACCTAGATTTCTAAACACTTGAGCTAAACATGTGTAGGAAATTAATGTGATTACAAAAACGTTGCAAGAATATGTTTAGAATTGTGTTTAGGATCTAAACACCATTTTTGCAGTGCACATGATGGAATGGAACGTATGTGGCCACAAAGCCAACCTAGGTGCCGTTGATGGTGAGAGGGGGCACTTGTTCGGCAAGTCAGTTTGACCTCTTTTGCTGTAATTGATTTCTCAACAAGAAGATTAAGTCCACATATAAAACAAATCTAAAGAGAGGTATACATGCAAATCTTGCTACATTGCACTATGTTAAACCAGATAAAAGGTTGTTGAAATGTTTGATATCTATGAATTTGCTATGTTGGATACACTTTTGTGTATATTGGGTGAGGAAACATGAAGTTAAGTGGGAAGTAATCAGAAAGACAGGTGGTGCAGGTTAGGCCACCACCACCACCACCACCACTCTAGCAGCATTTGTTGGGATTTACGACTAACCATAAGGACACGGTCCCAGCTTGCCTGATTTTGACTAAGTTCCTCAGGACATTTTAGAGGCCTTCTGACGATGGGTTTTACACAGAAAATTCAACTAAACTAGCCATTTTTAAGCCGAAAAATGCATTATATAGCTTAGGGTATGGCTTAGGGGTAAGGTTTCATGGTAATTCTTTTCATTTGATTTAAATGATTAGTTTACTTTTAAGAGTGGGTTTAAAGACCCACAACAGAGCTTTGCCATTTAGGAGGCAAGTCCAATGCCTCATATTGAACTGATGTAAACCACATGAGCTATGTTGCTCTGGGTTTATTACATCACAGATCCAACAATATGGATATGAGTATCTTGAACATCCATGGAAAAGGTGTCTGTGTGTCTCCTGTTTTTTCCGTCAATACCCTTTTAATGTTCTCAGTGTACTTTGTTAAATGTTGGACTGTAGAAGTCTTATTAGGCCAATAATTATTGAATACCACCATTATTCTGACATGTATAGTGATCAAGTAATCAATGGATAATTCATGACTTGTGTGTAATTAGCCTTTGCTAACACACACGAGTCATGAATTATCCATTGAATACTTATTTTATACCACGAAACTAATAAATAATCAATAGAATACCAATAAATTCAAGTAGAAAACAAAAATTATTGCCCCTCCCCGGGACTCAAAGCCAGCCATAGTGTGTGTACAGGTACATACACCTCCTCGTCGCCCGGCAGCGGACAGCGACAGCGCCCGTCTTGGCTAGGCTTGGCAGCGGCACACGGCGAAAAATAGTGTTCGTACACAATCGGTACATAAAGCTCGTCGCCCGGCAGCGGAGAGCTAAAGCTTTGACTGCGTCTCGCAGTTATGTTTGTGTATAATACACCTGGCAGCGGCGTGCGGGTTATCCATGGATAACCGCATGCCTTACAAAATTGATGTTACAGCCTACAGGGTGTGCAATATCGACAGGTATGTGCATGAGGATATCCAGCAAAAAGCACTGAGTAACCCAGAAATCGTGGTATAAACCTTTCTATGGTGTGCACCTTCCAGAAAAGTCCTCATACAAATCACACTGCCACCCAGTGTTAAGAAGAACACTACCACATAGACAAAACTACTGTACCTTTGATGAAGTGACTAACTTTCTCTCTTGGCTTAGTCAAGTTAGGTTGCCTGATTAGATTAGTCATTGTTACATAGTTGGACATTGTTAGTAATTATGTTGGTCATTTTGACCATTAGACATTTTGCCTAACTTAAGAGAGACTTGATCTTAGGTTTCTCACTTTTGGGTGACATAAATCTCCTTTATTTTACTTTATGTCACCACTGGTCACATGGCCCTCAATTCCAGCCCTTCACATGCCTTCCTAATGGTCCAGTCTTGGTGGACCAGCCTTAGCGCTCAGTACCAATGTTACATCAATCTCTCTGTGCAAGAGCATCGATAGGGTTCTAAATTCTGGTAAAGTGACTTAAGTCAACTTGAGGTTGACTATTATTGAAGGTGTTGTAACAAGTAGTTAAAGTTACCAAACTTGTAACTTGTGATCTATGAACAACGCCAACAGTAAAATTTAAATTAGAACCTGATTTGTGTTTGTTCTTTGTCTATTGAATGATTCAATTAGTCATGAGGGTTGGGAAAGTGGGGAACACTACAATTTACTATATCAAAGAATGTAAATGTCAAATGAGATATTTATTGTAAGAATATGACATCAATAATACATCACCATCATATCCCTTCATCTGCTCCAGCCCACAAAGCCAGGAGATGGTGCTGGCTGGGCAACTGCCTGCAGTTTTTGGAATAAAGTGAAACAAGGGTCTTCTTCAATATGCACTATGTTCAGGTCTAAGCTAAAGTATAGAAATGACCCTGGGTGAATTTTGACCCGGAGTCATTTTTGACCATGCCCCCCCCACCATCCCCCCACTTACCCTACTTGAAGAATTTTCACCCCAGAGTCATTTTTGACCCTGGGTCATTTTTGACCCAGAGTCATTTATGACCTTGTCCCCAACCCCTCCCCTTCCCCCTCTCTCTGCCTTATCAGTTGACCTAGATAAGTGGCCTCTTCCGTATACTGACTTCCAGTTATGAATGGGCAGCAGATTAAGTTTCAAATTGTGTTTTCTCAACTGCTATAGTTCATATCCAAAAGTTATTTTAGATTTAACTAGGATACATATTGGTCTTTCTAGTGATGTATGATTGATCAATCTCAAATGTGAAACAAACTTATCATTTGCATTATTGTGAGCCCAGAGAGCTATTTTCCCTCATACCCACTGCAATAATTAAAACAGAATGCAAAATAAGATGGCTAAAAAGTAGTTTGGTATTCTAGACAACCATTATCAATCCTTCTCTTTTCATATATGATGGTTTTATGATGGATAGATAAAGAAAAATGGCCCCAAAAAGCAAATTAAAATTGCTTTTTCCATAGCAAACAGAGCAGGGTCATTTTTTTTACCCTGGGTAATTTTTCACCCAGGATCATTTTTGGGGTTTTACAGAACCTGATGTTGTTTCAGCGATATTCAAAGGAGAAATAATGACTGAACAGGTGCTGCTGCACATGATGGACACCTCTTTTAGGCCTTAAGGAAATATATAAGAACCAATATTAACTTCAAGCAAACATCACATCCCAGCCTTTCCATTTCTAGATCCAAAGTTATGACTAAAAAATATTATAAAAAAATAATATTGAAATTGTAGCATTACTTGCTAATTAGCATAATTATGCTAATTAACGGGCAATAATGCACCTCCGGGGTAATCTTTAGTACTGGCTTTGGCCACCAGGGGACAATATATGGGTACAACACTGAAAAATAAGTGAAAAAATGCTTTATACCAATTTTTGATGAGCAATCCAGTGGTATGCTTAGAATTATTCCATCTCCACTGAAATATTCTATTTTTTGGAATGCAAAAGGAATGTCCGTTGCCATGGCAACATAGAAAGTTGACATATATGGCAATTTCTGGTTGCAATGGAAACCACCCCATTATTCCAAATGGGAATTTTTTTTCCACAATTGTTTTTGGAAATCCCTTCAGGCACTCAGAATTGAAGAGAGAGCTCCCTTTAGAACCAATTTTACAATATAAACACCACATCCCAGCAAATTGTTGTTATCTGTCGCCATGATTGGTCATCAATGGTGACTCCTTTTGGTGTGATAACTCACTGTGTCATCTTTTGCCACTGTGTGTCAGTCTCACATGGCATGGTGATTTATCACAACAGTCACCAACATGATCTCACTCACTGTGTGAGTATGTGCCACCCCTTGTCATCCCTCACAAAGCATGGTGACTTATCACCACCATCACCAACATGGATATAACTCACCGCGTGAGTATGTGCCACTGCCTGTCAACTCTCCCTCAGAATGGCGGCTTATCACAACCATCGCCAACATGGATCTGACTCACTGTGTGATTATATGCCACTCCCAGTCAGTTCTCACTCAGCATCACCAACATCGCTAATATGGATCTCACTCCCTGTGTGAGTATGCGCCACTCCCAGTCAACTCTCACTCAAAATGGTTGCTTATCACCTGCATTGCCACATGGCTCTCACTCACTGCGTGAGTTTGTGTCACTCCTAGTTAATCTTCTCTCAAAATGGCGACTTATCACCACCATCGCTGACATGGATGTTACTCGCTGTGTGAGTGTGTGCCACTGTCATCAACTCTCACAAAAAAATGGCGACTTATCACCACCATTGCCAACATTGGTCTCACTCAATGCGTGAATTTGTGTCACTCCAAATCAATGCTCTCTGAGGATTGCATCATCTGTCACTCACTCTCACTCAGAATGGCAACTTATCACCACCATTGCCAAAGTTGTTGAGACAGCACCACTGTTCACCATGTTGCCTATCTAGGAAGTGTGGGCATGAAGTATAAGTCCTATACGTATCAAATGTGCTTTGTTTCACACTGATTTCCATGTAATACTTCAGAGTTGAATCAAACAAGATTATATAGAGAAAATATCAATTGAACTTAGATAGAGGTATCTCTAAAATGAAAGCAACTATCCATAAACACCTTTTCTCTGGTTACAGGAAAAATACATAGGGAAATATCTACATGAACACCTTGTCTGTGGTTAGATACATATGGCAATACCTTCTCTGGCAAGACATACTTTGATCTGGCAGATGTACGGCTGCATGATTACCAATATCAATGATCATGAGCTTTTCATCTAACAAGGTGAGTGATCACCAGCATTGCCATCACTGGTGAGTCTGAGTGATCACCACTCTCGCCATCCATGGTGAACCTGAGCTATGACGTGGTGCGGGTTTCATCTAGTGAGGTGAGTGATCACTCGTGTCGCCATCCCTGGTGAGTGTGGGTGATTAAGATCCTCACCATCTGTGGTGAACCTGTGCTGTCACAAGGTACGCATTTCATCTAGCGAGGTGAGTGATCACCCGAGTTACCATCCCCCGTGAGTGCCATCTGTGGTGACTGTGCATTATGACGTGGTGTTTGTCTCATCTAGCGAAGTGAGTGATCACTCATGTCGCCATCCTTGGTGAGGACGAGTGATCACTCATGTCGCCATCCCTGCTGAGGATGAGTGATCACTCATGTCACCATCCCTGCTGAGGATGAGTGATCACCATCCTCGTTATCTGAGGTGAGGTCATTGTGATCACCAGCATTGCTATTCCTGGTGATCTTGTGTTATAGCGACGTCGTGTTCCATCTAGCGACATGTGTGAGCCACTTCACACAGGTTGACAAGGAGTCATGACAATTTGCTGGGATTACTTTGATTATTTTTTCACAAAACTGTATTTTTTGCATTATAAGGATTTATGACAGGATATAATGCATTTAAAGCTTATTTGCTATTTTCAGTTGCACATTGCAACCTATGTTTGACAAGCAATTGCATCAAAACTACTAGGCATATTTTAGCTCAAGATATCTCATTTTAAAGCCTGTGACTTAAATCTTATAAAATGATTTCCCCCCTGGAGGCATGTTTTCCCTCATCTGGCCACATATATAAGGCCTATTCCCTATGGGAATAGGATGATGGCTACCCATATTTATAATGTCATGTCTCAGAAACTTCTGAAGGTATAGACTAATATGGTACACCATTGTAAAGCTTATGACGTTTTCTTTGGAGGTCCCTTTTCCCATGGCTTTCCATGTATATGCATAATATTCTTACGTCATAAAATATCTCTAATTGAAGTATCCCATCTGACCATAATTTGTGGCCAGTATTTGTTGTATCATGTCCTATTCACATGGTTGCACTTATGTGGAAATTATGCTTATGGGTTCAGCACAAAATGTAATAATGACATAATTTACTAGATCTACGAGTGTTGCTAGCTGGGCAGAGCCAGATAACATGTTTCTGGTCAGAGCCTGAGAGAGCTCAGAGGTTGGTTAATGTACAGAAGCTGGAACTCCAGGAGGTCATCACAAAACGGAAGTTAATTTGTCACTATTTTGAAATGTAAAATCACCTATTACTGCTGACTGATACGAAGTCTTGTCCTATCTATCATGTCTACAAAACTGATAATCACATACATTCAAGATAAGACAATATAGACCTAACTGAGAATCAAGGATAACAATTGTGACACGATCTGCGAAAATGGGGCTTAGTGCAGGGGGTTCTCAGACCCCTTATCCCAGTACATGTCACAATTACCACCTCGGATGAGAGTTATCCAAGGTTTGAGGGCCAGGCTGGTAGTATGTATGCACTTTGTAATTATCTATGAGTAAATAACCATTGTCATAAGACTTTCCCTTTGAGAAAATGGATGTTGTGGCCCTGTTCCAGATTAGTAATTACCAATTACGTGTATCCATACACTTTGACCACATCAGTGCTGCTGGCACCTTTTGTATACAATCAAAAGATGCTGACCATCTGAGACTGCAAAAGAAAGTTGGTTTGTTATCTGCAGTATACTGAAAACCCTCCAGATCTTTAAACTCGTCAGATTGAGGACCTATGGTCATCAGAAGAGGTACAGAGAGAGGGCAGCACCTTACAGGGAGTAAAATCCCTCAGTCTACATCTCCCCAGTATGAGTCTATGGCATTCTGTTGAAAATATATAACAAATACACAAGGTGACAGGTATGTGCCACTCATGTTTGATGATTAGGCCTTCAGTTTTCAACTGAAGGTCTTCACTGCTGAAGACTCTAGGTGCTCAAGTCGACGATACCCAAATCTACAGCTTTGGGTAGTCAGATTGAGGACCCAAGGTAGTCAGCACCAAGGTTGTCACTCTAACAACATTATGTAATCAGTTTGACTACCTCGGATGAGTGTGTTGACCTAAACCCATCAGGTTGACTACCCTTGGTGCTCAATCTGATGACCTTAGGTTGTAGATTTGGGTATCGTCAGTCTGACGACCTTGGGGCTTTCAGTGATAGGGAATGTACAACACCTGGCTTCCATTTGCTGATTTGTATGAGATGGGTCCACTTATGTGCCCCCTTAGCCTACCCCTGCCACAAAGTAACACACAGACTCCTAAAGCAGTATGTACAGTAGTCAGGTTTAGAACTAAACACTGAAAAACAAAAGTGATATTGCAGTACCAGCCGTTTAGAACAACCTGGGAATCGTTGGTATATTGTTTTGTATTAAAGTCATTATGGCTGGGGCAAGGTATCAAGTTTCCTTTTAATTTGATGTCTTGTATCAAACTCCCAAACTTCATGTTGAGTTAAGTTTGAGCACTGAGGTGGGACATGGAGCCAAGAGGGCATTTTTAGTACCTATGCGACTTTAATGGGGTGTTGATAATCATCCAGGGGAGTAAATACTAGTAGTTGATTTAATGGGCAAGGCACAGCACATTACAATAGAAGGTGGTCAGTTTTTACAAATTACTTGTAGCTTTATGGCACCATTAATAGAGGGGTGTAGCAAACAATAATTATTCATCAAAATTTCCTATTTTGTTGAAAATGTTTTTTCCCTGTTAGAAATAGATATCCTTGTGCAATGCCCCATTGTAAATCTGGTAATACATGTATTACCGTCGCAGCACGCTTCCCACCTGTAAAGCTGCCCCACCCGCAGTTACAAGCAGATGATAAGCAAGTGCTTTCATCAGGTGATTAATTTCCCCAAGAATAATATTCTTCTGCAAGTTCTAGTAGGCCTATTATCTAGAGCGTTTGATAGAAGCAGTTGACTTACCTCGCTTGGCGAAATATTGCCTTGTGCTGCTAAACTTGCTAAATGTTCACTCAAAATGCCACAAAGCATAATTTACTGCAGGAAAGATGTAGAATTATTATGTATACAAGGAAACTGTTATTTCATGGTAGATATGCCTAAATGCATGTGCTTCAGCCCCATAAGTTAAACCAAGAAACACTGTATAGGGTAGGTTCACCCTAAGACGGACACATATTATCTATATGCAAGCTGGCTCTTTGTCCCAGAAGTGGTCAGCACCTCAGAAGTAAGAACCCACTTCACTTGAAGTCACTTCCTTCTGTACTGTTATCTAATGATTATTAGGTACCTGGATGTATAGTCAGGTCTGAATGAGCAAGGAACTACTTCAACTACATTTGGCAACACCATCTTATTCATAGGAAAATGACTCTTTTTTCAGTATAGGGTGGTGAGTACCTTCTGACGGGTGCAGTAGAGCATGGGAGTGTGAAGTGAGGTAGCTACCATGAGAAGCCACCAGCAATGCTGGGATGGGCCTCGCTGCCAAGCGATATACACACGAGATCCTTGGGTGTATAAGACCCACTATATGCCCGAGGATAATAAAAGGGGCACAACATGCAGGTGATACACAGGAAGACCTGAGGATGGTACACGGGATGCAAAACAGAGCAGTACACGGGATACAAACCAGCACAGTACATGGGACACAAATCAGAGCAATACACGGGACAGGATAATAATGCGACCCCTTGTAATACGGGTGTTCCACCAAACCCGATTTTTGGCAATAATTTTTACCAGCCTATAATTTTCTTCTTTTTACTAGTATGTTGTTAGTTATCATGAGTTTGGTTAATTTTTAGACAAAAAAGAGCATTTTGCTCTTTTTTTTTCAATTTTCTTTTTTTTTCTATCTTTTGTTGCTGTTGCAGAGGCAACATGACAATTTGAGTTTTGCATATGAATCAAAGTTTCACTCTATAATAGTTAGATCTGTGAGAAATTTTACTGTGGCCAAAGTTGTGAGAATTCACCATGTCCAGGGGTAGTTCCGTTGCTATCAGTATGCTGATAAAGCATCCCTCAACCCCCCCCCCCCCTACCTAGCAATAGAATAAGAACCTTTAAGACTGTGTCTCGAGAAGCTACTTTAGGACTGTGTCTTGAGAAGCTACAGGAATAGGAGGAGAGACAGGAGCAACCCAAAGGACCTTCCGTCAAATGGTCTGGTCAGTGTCCCTATCTGATCCCAATGTGAGAGGGCCCTTTAAGCTGTGGGATGAATTAACAATGACCTTTGAAGATATGAAGCATTCCGGTAAAACCTGGCTGGTGACGGCCGGCCCTCCTCTTATCTCCTAACAGCAGTCAGATGCCCTAAAATTTGGAAGATACCGCTTTATTTTAATTACATAGTTACGAGCTACTAATGGGTGTTCCACAAGTGTACTCAGGCATAGTGGTATACCAATACGTTTCACTCTCCAATACTGATGTTCTTCTCCTGGTTAGCTGAAACCTGATTCACCAGGGCTGCATTAATGCATGATTACAACCAACAGGTATGATGCATTAATGCATTAGCAACCCTCAGAAAGATCTAAAAGTAATCCAAAAATTGCTGCAGGGTTCATGATCATTACATTCAGGGTCAGCATGCTGAAAATGTGTCCAATTGGAAGCTATTTTCAGCACTATTTACAGGTTTATAGGTCCCATGTACCACCCTCATGTGTTCCATGAACCTCTCTCAGATGTCCCGTGTATCATCCTCGGGTGATCCAATGTATCATCCTTGAGTGGTCCCATGTATCATCCTCGGGCATATAGACTTTCTTATATACCCGAGGAGCTTGGGCATATATATCATCGGCACATTTCGCCCAAGTGTGATGTCATTTATAGATGTCTCTTAGTGGCATTGGCCATGTGTTGTACATAGTAGTATGTATGTACATGTATATATGTATGTATGTGTGTATGTACATACATATGTATATATGTATGTGTGGATCAACACGGTAAAAGGTACGCCCGGTTGGGGGTGCGGGGGCGTACCATTTACTGTGTTGATCCACATGTATGTATGTATGCATACTCCATCACTAATGTATTTTCCTACTCCCTCTCTCCCCCATTTCCCTTAACCTTCGGTAGTGGTCACAATCCCACTTATACTATCCCCCTCCCTCCTCAAAACTCCCACAGCCCTACCATTCTGACCCTCTCCAGACTACCCCATTCCCCTTTCTACTGACTCATTGAGTTCACTCCCTCTGTCCTCCATTCTGAACTCCTTCCCCAACTGCTTCCGACTACTTCCGACCCAGACACTTATACCCATATTCCCTTATTCCACTTCTCTCCATACACCCCTATTTTATACTATGTTCCTTATCTCCAAAATATAATTATATCTCTATATCCTCTTTCCATAGTTGGACTCTAGGATATGTCTCATGCCACAAATAGGAAGCAATGCCTATGCAGTACCGCAATGTGTTTGAGGGATACCCAGTAAGATGTTTGATGGATAAGAGCAGCTTAGGGATAAGAACATTTATGGAAGAGCGGTTCAGGCTTAAAAGAGACATGTGTAAGGGATAAGTTTCCATGGTTGTTCTTAACCTTCAAACCTATACACCTATTTGAGGTATAAGAGCCGTTTCAAGGATAAGAGCCCCACAGGGTGGGGGGGCATGACATGCAGAAAATCCTTGTTGATGCCCTGAGCTACTCATCATCCATTTTGAATAGAGCCCCTAGTCTACAGGGGAGATCCCTTTTCAGATCAAACTGGGCTCTTCAAAGGTACTTGTCAGTATGGTTGTCGAGTGAGCATGGCAAACAGCCATGCCTGTCTCCAGAACCCTCTTTGCTATAATAAAATAACTATTATGTCAATAGAATATGATAACATGAGTAGTATGCCAGCATGATACCCATATTCCACTAAGCTCTATCGGCATATTTTAAGTAGGCTTTCTTAGAAGGCACAAAAAAGGCCAAGTGGACTATGGGTTATTTGATTTAATAAAGGAATTCTGATGCATCCACACTACTTTTCATTCTATCTAAAACCCATTGTCCACTTGGCCTCTATCATGCGATTGAGTCGTATATTTCCTATATAATATTCTGCGACACAGGCCTCATGAACTATCGCTGTTTAACCCATAGTCCACCTGGCCTCTATTGCGCGAATGAGCCATACAAACTCTATATAAAATAGAATGAGATTTAGGGGACTATAATTTATTGGTATGATGGTTGAATAAACAAGATTATTTATCAAAATAATTATGCACTACTATAAGGAAGAGCAGCAGGGCTTTCTGCTGTACTGTGTGAGATCACAATTGACCAAATGCAGAACTCACTGCATCGGTTTTATAGGAAGGCTCTTGAAAAGTATGTTTATGAATAGAGTACTGAAGTGCACAACATTAAAAGTTATATCATATAGGAACCCTCTGCTGGGCTATTTATTGCCAATCATCAAAGAAAATGAACTACCATAGTCATGAGGAAGATATATGGAGAGCATTTGTGACCAGGCAGGCAAAAACACCCCTCTGCAGGGAAATTCATTATCAAAGTTCATGTCAAGATCTTTAAAATGAGACATCATCGGGTTAAATATTCTCAGTTGTTATGTCAGAACCCCTCCTTGAACATAGGTTGTTATTCATATCTGAAATCGCTGATTAAGCTCTAAATACATTATAAACCATAATAATGTCTAAAAACACAATAAATCAGCCTTTTTCATACAAAAATACATAATAATAATAATAATAATAATAATAATAATAATAATAATAATAATAATAATAATAATAATAATAATAATAATAATAATAATAATAATAATATGGTGATTTTTATCATAGATTTTGATCTAGAAGGAATTTTTCATTTCTGTTTCCAGTTTTGGGTTTTTGGTGGGTATCCCCAAAAAATGGCATAAAAATATGCAAATTTTGATTATTGGGATGGTTTCCATGGCAACCAGGGACAGGCATATCTATAGGTTGATTTCTCATGAAAAATGTTCATTTTACCATCCAAATATTGGCCATTTCTACCGAAAATGGTGCATTTTAAATGAGACCATTGAATTCTACATAAAAAATTAGCTTAATGTATTTTTTTAATGATTTCAGAGTAATTTTGCCCTCCAATGCCCCTGGTGGTGAAATGGGGAATTAAAAATCCCCCGCGGAGGGGTGTTCTCCCTTGATGGGTCACATTTGGTTGTAGACTAGCAGTCTTGTCAATTGTAACATTATACCCAGCAAATTGTTGTGACTCCTCGTCAACCTGTTTGAAGTGGCTCACACATGTAACTAGATGGAACATGACTTCACTATAGCACAAGATCACCAGGAAGAGCAATGGTGGTGATCACATGGCCTCACCTCAGAGGGCGAGGAGATGCACACCACATCATAATGCATGTTCACCACGGATGGCGAGGATCATGATCACTCACACTCACGGGGGATGGTCACTCGTGTGATCACTCACCTTGCTAGATGAAACACATACCTCTTGATAGCACAGGTTCACCACAGATGGTGAGGATCTTGATCACCCACACTCACCAGGGATGCAACACGAGTGATCACTAACCTCGCTAGATGAAACGCACACCATGCCATAGCGCACGTTCACCACGGTTGGCGAGGCTCATGATGACTCACACTCACCAGGGATGGCAAGGCGGTTGATCACTCACCTCGCTAGATGAAACTTGCACCATGTGATAGTGCAGGTTCACCATGGATGGCGAGAGTGGTGATCACTCAGACTCACCAGTGATGGCGACACTGGTGATCACTCACCTTGTTAGATGAAAAGCTCATGATCATCGACATTGGTAATCATGCAACCTCACATCTGCCAGATCAAAGTATGTTTTGCCAGACAAGGTATTTCCATATGTATCTTCCCTCTAACCACAGACAATGTGTTCATGTAGATATTTCCCTATGTATTTTTCCTGTAACCAGAGAAAAGGTGTTTATGGATAGTTGCTTTCATTTTAGAGATACCTCTATCTAAATTCAATTGATATTTTCTCTATATAATCTTGTTTGATTCAACTCTGAAGTATTACATGGAAATCAGTGTGAAACAAAGCACATTTGATATGTATGGGACTTATACTTCATGCCCACACTTCCTAGATAGGCTACATATTGAACACTGGTGCTGTCTCAGCATGATTGGCAATGGTGGTGATAAGTTGACATTCTGAGTGGGAGTGAGTGACAGATGATGCAATCCTTAGAGAGCATTGACTTTGAGTGGCACACACTCACACAGCGAGTGACATCCATGTCAGTGATGGTGGTGATAAGTCACCATTTTGAGAGAAGATTAATTAGCAGTGACACAAACTCACACTGTGAGTGAGAGCCATGTGGCAATGCAGGTGAAAAGTTGCCATTCTGAGTGAGAGTTGACAGACAGTTGCACATATTGACAGAGTGAGTGAGATCCATGTTGGGGATGGCGGTGATAAGTCACCATGCTTTGTGAGGGATGACAAGGGGTGTCACATACTCATGCAGTGAGTGAGATAATGTTGGTGACTGTTGTGATAAATTGCCATGTCATGTGAGACTAACACACAGTGGTGAAAGATGACGCAGTGAGTTATCACTCAAAACGACAATTTGCTGGGTACAGTTCACTGGAAAGGCCTGCTGCTCTCCCTTATAGTACATGTAGTGCATAATTTACCCTTTTATATTAACACAACTGCAATCAAAATACCTGAACATCAAAATAGGGTATAAACTCATACAGGCCCTAGATATCCTTACCATTTCCCTGATGGAGACCAAGCCTACTTTATGTAGAATACATACAAGGGCCAGTGAGAAGAGGGGAACGGTAACCATCACGGTTTCTGGGCAAAGCCCACCTAGGCCCCATCTGCCTACCCACACATTTACCAACTTGAGCCCATATCAGAGCCAGCCCAGGAGGGTGTTGCTCCTATAGTAAAAGGAAGAGCTGACTAAAATGCCCTTGTTTCCAGTCCTTTCTTTTCATGTAGCTATAACTTGTCTCCTTTGTTGCTCACAAGTGGTCATTCAAGTACGGTGCTAAAAAAGGGGGATTTGAGTAGGTACCTAGTTGGGAGAAGTCAGTCAGTATAATAAACTATAGAGTGTGTGACATGAGTAGGTCCCTGGTAGTGCAGCTCTCTCTATTTTAAACAAGGCAGGTGACTTTTTAGACTAATGTGGTGAGTGCAAGTACTTAGGTGAAGCAGTGCACGACTTGTTTAGAAAAGAGGGCACATACTCACAGCTCTTTTTACAATAGGAGCAACACCCTCCAGGAAGTCTAACGGTTGCCATCTGGGTCCCACCTGGGTGTGCTGGCAGGTAAGTCTGCATGGGGCCCTGAACTGACATTGACAACTTTAATCTACAAAAGTGCCATTTGTGATATCCTGGTTTAATAGTCTTTGTTGTATATCAGCACATAAATATAGGGTAGCCTACACTACAGCCCATATATAGGCTCTAGTAGGCTACCCAAGATTAGACACCTTTATATATACTGCAATAACCTAACCTGTTGCAAGGATCAGTCTCTGGTGACGTCCACTTATATCTGATATGTAATTGCAGGTAAAACTGGGCCATTTATGGGCTCTGGGTGGTTGTAATGGGCTTTCCCCCTGGCTGCATCCGACTGCTGATTTTGCTGGGCACCCCCCCCCCCCGAATCTAAACCTTTGACACTGCCTGTCCCAAACCCCATCACACCCAGGGGGCTTCCTCCCTCTGTCACTCATTAATGTCTCGTGAGGTGGCGCTGGTATCACACTAATGATGACCAATCAGTGTTCTCCTCTCGTAAAGGGAGAGTAATGGCCAGGCCCTGAATGAGCCAACCGCACAGGATGTAACGAGTGAATCCAACCATCAAGCGCCACTTTGCAAACTTCTTCTATCCGATTACACTTGGATGTTCATTAAGGTTGCCCCCAACGCCAGGCGTGGAGTGTACCTGGATCGTTTTGACCCCCGTATAGATGCTTTGCTGGACCCCTTGCTGCAGGGCAGTAATTAGTTTAGAAGAACAAACCAAGAAGGAATTTGTTTCACATGTTTGCGATGCATGTATTTGGCCCAATTATATGCATGTGCGAATATCTGGGTCCTACAATCAAATGCCCTCTTGTACAAGTCTCAAAACCTTGCCCCACCAATAGGTTAAGCTACCCTGGACCTTGAAGATACTGTTAGATTATGTGAATTATGTACACAGCATATTTCAGTTTTAATTTATATCTATACTATATCATCTTCATCTTTTGGACACAGAATTAGTACAAACATATTGTCCCAGGCAGAACCATGACAGTATTATGATAGGAATCAAAATCATAGGGCTAAAAAAAGTTTTCAAGTCATCCGACTGACCTCTTCTCCAGGAAGCTGACCTCAGATCTTTTTGAAGATTTTTTGAGGATTTTAAAAATAATTATATTCAAAGTTTTTATTTCAAAATTTGTATTCGAAATACATATACATATTTTCCCATCATTTTCTCTTAAAACATACACGACATTATTCTTTCTTATGATATACAGTGAATAGCTAGCAAAGTAAGACTGCTAGGTCTTAGATACCAAAGAAAACAAAATAATCCGACTTCAACCTCAACATTTTTACCGGAAAATCAACATTTTTGGCTTAATGGTTGCTATTTATGTCTGTAATTGTCATTCTGTCTGCTGAACAATCAGACAAAGTGAGGGATTCATGGGAGGAAGCTTCTCTGACCAAACCATTGGACAGTTTCCGATGAAAATGCTTGGGTCATCAGGTAGGACAATGTCCAGGAGGGGTATCATAAAAAGCACTGATGAAATGGTGCATCCCTGACCTCAATGTTCACCTATTTGTGATGCATTTGAGCAATTCACCAGAATGCAGCAGAATCCAAAAACCTAAGACTCAGTTGGCAGACAAGAGATAACAAAGGTTGGCAGAGCTTCATGCATTGGCCTCACGCACTCCATTCCATATGATTCAAATATGAGGTTTATATTTCAACCACGATTGATTCAGATAGTTCTGTGAATTGTGATGGTGCTGTGGCAGTAGGAATTGTAGCAGCACACATAGGTGGGACCAGGACAACTCTTGCATTTGACATCTGTGACAGCATAGCCTCAAAAAGGTATTGGAGCAGAGAAAAGCACAGAAAGCCATATTTAGGGATAATACCTTTGATGTTACCAAGCCAACAGCTACAACCCAAGCTGTAATTTCCATGGTTGCCGCAGACACTGTTGCACCCCTGCAATCAGAAATGACATGTCTGCTACCCGTACCAACCCATGTATATGGCACAATATTCCCAACTTCAACCTGAGAAACCTAATTGTCTACTTCTACAAATGACATGAGTGGTTGTGACACAGTGACGGTTTTATCCCCACGGTAAACAAATGCATTTCAACATGATCAATGAAAAAATGGACTATGAACTTATGATGCTTTCAAAGCCTCAATGACTATTGGCATGGACCTTATGAACCAGTGATTGGAAAAGGATCAATAAGCAAGCTATTCCAAATTAACCATCCTACTACCCACTTGTGTTGCAGCAAAACAACATTCTTACAGAACCTCTCATGCAGTGCAAGAATGGCTAGGCACTCTCCTGCTTCATACAGCTGTTACTGATCTAGAGAGACATGCCCACAGGATCTGGTAACCTGAGGTTAGGGAAGGAATATGGGTACAAAGCAGCATGATGTGTCAAGTCATGTGGTTACAAAAAACTATGTAGTTCGGTCGTCCAACTTGATCACAGACTGTTCATGATAGAGGGTTATTGTCTGTACATATGTGTGGTTCTCATGGCCGAATGGCTAATGCATATTGCCCGAGGTTGAATGGCTATTCATACAGGGGTTTGAATCCCACTCTGAGCGGGGTTTCCCAGAGGTTATGCCCATAACCTCCAGCAGATTATGTCTATAACCTCCTCCTAGTTACCACATGGTCTGCTGCCAGATGCCACATAGGGTAGATTCACCTGAAGTCGGCCACATACCAGGAGTCGGCCACCTGTGTGATTGGTTCTCTGGCTTGCTATCTGTCCCATGCAGATATACTACCCTGGGGATGAGAGCTGAAGTGTTATGGTATCCAATGCAATCGTATGATTGAGAATTTCCCATCAGTATCATAATATTAAATCCTGTAGAAATACCCCTGTATGATATGTAATGAGAGGCTTGATAGATGTCTCCAGTAATGATAATTTCTGAATGATGATTGCAAGTGTTCATTTCCATCTGAGATGTTAAGTAAGATTTCTGGAGACAAATGTTTATGTTTAGTTAACAATCTATGAATATTTTTTATCAGAAGTCAAAATATCATTTTTTTATGATTTTATATGACATGGCTATTTCACCCCAAGTCGGCCACACTTTAACCCCAAGTCGGCCAACTTTTACCTCAAGTCGGCCACTGCTTAAAACATGGTATTTCTCCATTGCCCTAATTATAAATATAGATTTTATTCTTTCAATAAAAAATATTATTGTTGAAATATTTTCTTAGCATAAGATCTACCACCTATCATGCCAGGGACAAATTCAATATCATTTGTCTTTGGTTGGAGGGGAAATCCATTTGGTTATAGTGCTTACAAAATCCATCAGATGGCAGCACTGAGCTGTCTGTACATCCTTAGATATGCCTCCCTTGTAAGATAGAGAATGAAGTGACCGACTTCAGGTGTAATCTGGCGGACTTCAGGTGAAAATGGACTTATTTAGACGCTTCTCAATAATGTGAAATATTAACATTAAAAACATCAAGGTGGTCATTGTAATAAAGAGGTCTTATTATAGCATATAGCACTTAAACACTATGTCACCTGGTAGGTCTCCAACATGTGTATTTAGTGAGCTATTAAGCCTTTGATATCACCTAGGAAAAACCGACTTTTGGTGATTTTGGTATTTAGGAGGCATTGCCGCAAATGAAAATCTCCTACAGGGGACATTGACCAACCCTTCTGCTTGGTTGATTCCATTGTCCTGACATGGCTGCCTCCCTGTTCTCAGTGCATATAGAGCCAGGCAGAAACAATGCTTTACTGGTAATGTCTACATGGCATCCTGTCTGCTTGGCATGCTCATGGGTTTAGTATGGACGCTTAGTGGGTCGTCCATTGCTTGATCTCGCTTGATCTCGCACCTGACGAGACAAGTAGTGATGACAACCCAGCCTCGGCCAGCAGCTATTAATACTCAGTTTAATAGCCTGGGAGCATCTCCATATTCAAATGTATGTGTATTCCTGTTTATTGTTTTATTGCCCCCTTTGATCTAGATAAGAATCTGATTGAACCTGGATGTGTATTCACTCTTCAAGTTGAGTTTGGGTGACTGCACAAAGGAGGCATCTGCTTGGGGAGAGAACTTTGCCGCTTGGGCGACGATCTAGTCAGATGAAGGTCTGAAGCCAGCCAATACTCTGTCGGCTGGAGGGGGCGAGTCTAACATGATGAGTACCGGGTCTTACATAATGTACCCAAAAAATTCTGCGGTGAATACATGGAACTATCTGATTGGTTGATAATGCATCCCGGGTCAACCCTATAAGAGCTTATCTGCCCCCCATGGGTCATTTCAAGTAGGCATAAAGTATCAGTAGAGCAGCTGAATAGACATGTCTCCCTTGTCCACTTGAGGTATGCTGCTGTGATCAAAGCTAGATGGACCTCTTCCCTGGTTATACAACACGTCGGGTGGGGACAGAAGCAGTAACGCCCCTTACCACCAAAGGTTTACTAAGTTTGGCACTTTATTAATCCTGAAAACCTATTCTGACCAACATAATTGTTTTCTTGGTTTTCTATGTGTGACCACACAGATCATTATTATATATGGACATGTGATCACCAAGTCACACAAAAAGTATCTATTTCTGCATTGTACTTGATCATCTTTAAAGGCATGTGAAATAACTAAACTATACAATAATCTCATGATCCTAGGCCTTAATGCCAGCTACCCTCTTGTTGCTATTTATATCTATAATCACTCGATAGTGCATCATAATAGGCCTCATATGGGTTTTTATAGCATTTCATTATGGTTTTCAATGAATCATTAGGCCAAAACAGCATTCTATAATGAAAAAAGGAGTTTGCACTATGGAACTGTTTATGGTGGTCAGGTTTTTAAAATATTAGAATCTTGAAAATGATGAAGCTATTTATGGATATGGTGCTGCTCTAGCCCGAATGGGACCTACAGAGGTCATTTCCTCTGGTCTGACATGTATTATAAGGGAATACTGCAAGGTAAATGCTTAAAATTTCATATTTGTTATGTTTTTTGGGATAGAATCATACACAAGACTTTTCTTCTGTAGCATATGTAAATATTTATAGGTGCCTTGAACACCGAAACAAACTGAAAAGAACTCAGGATCCCAATTTGCCCAGTCAAGCTTTATTAAACTATGTGTATAAGCAGTCCTCTACTTTACCCAGAAGGAATTTTCCATTTTTGTTTTCAGTTTTGGGTTTTGGTGAGTACTCCCAAAAATTAACATAAAAATCTGCAAATTTTGATAAATGGAATGGTTGCCATGGCAACCAGGAACAGGCATATAGGTTGATTTCTCATGAAAAATGTTCTTTTTACCATCCAAATATGAACCATTTCTACTGAAAATGGTGCATTTTAAATGAGACCATTGAATTCTGCATCAAAAATTAGCTTAAAATTTTTATAATGATTTTAGAGTAATTTTGCTCCTCAAATGCTCCCTGGTGGCCAAATGGGGAATTAAAAATCCCCCATAGAGGGGTTTTCTCCCTTGATGGGTCACATTATGTGTGAATTATACATCAATCGGGTTATAGTAGTGAAAGAGTTACACTTTTTGTGGGTCACAGGGTGCCATCAGACAAGAAATAAATTGGACCCAATAGTGGCAAAGTGTTAACCAGAAATATCTGGCATGGTAGATAATATTGGTCGACTTTCGGTCCAATTGAAATTGATAAAATTTCAGACAAAGGATAACAAATCAGACAAGTGGAAGGAAAAACAAATCCGATGCTTTATCACCCCCTTATCAGGCAGCATCATGCATGAGTCTGGTAGTCACCTACAATGGTGGTATTGTGATGCCGAATCTTAGAGACATCTTAAAAAATCGTTTGATAATTAAGAGCAGTTGCACAAGCTGACAAAGGTAGTCCTAAATCTCAAACTACCCCAGATTATCTTAAGAGAAAGATAAGGTAGGTGGAAGTTTTAGTAGGGATAAGATGAAGCTTGATCTGATAAACAACGATAGAATTCAGAAAGAAATGCTATACTAAATAATTGACTGATTTGACCAGCACATGAGTAACCTGTTTTGTCTGAAGGAATACTCATGTGCAGGCCATATATTCCATTGCCTATTCAAATGTGGCAGATTAACAATGAACTTGGAAGCTAATTAATTTTCATTCCTAGTTCTCGAAGCTTTTAGGATTAAAAGTTACTTTCACATTTGGCGTCCAGAACTGGTTCTGAATACTAGAAAGAAGAAACAGGTAGGCTTTTCCCAAGATCGGCAAGGTGATAGAAAATGTGTATGCTGATTTCTATTCAGCATCGTCAGGTTTTATGCTCTAGAGGGTGTTGCGTAAGGATAGGAAGGGACCTCTGTCAGAGGTGCTCTTCCCAAAACATTCTATCAGAAAGGTGTCAGGAAGTTTCCCCCTGGAATTCTCTCCCTCGGAAATCCTTTCCCGAATCTCCCCCCCCCTGGAATTCTCCCTTTAAGGATGTCTCTGGATCCCCCCTGGAACCCCCCCCCCCTTTCCATGTACACCTTGTGTTCGTTTTATCTATACTATATATACGAGTTATAGCTGTAGGCGGGATGTTTCCTATAGATAGGGTGAGGGTTAGGGTTAGGAATAGGGCTAGGGTTAGGGTTAGGGCTTGGGCTAGGGCTAGGGTTAGGGTAAGGATTAGGGTTAGGGGAATTCCCGCCCAGGGGGAAAATTCCAGAGGAGGAAATTCCTAGCATCAACAGAAATGACTGGTCTCAGGAAATCAAGTCCTTATTGTGTTGCCCAACGGTAATAATTGGTTATAAAAGTGGTTCAGGACTGGTCCTACATTGGAGAATACTTCCCAAGTAAGAACCAATTCTTAGCTAGATCCTTCCTTCGATACCCAGCAGGCTGTTGCAAAAAGATTTGGAAACGATTTTGTCGGAGGTGGTATTTCCGAAATGTAACTGACTGACCTCAGGGAATCAATTCCCTGTTCGGTTGCCAAAAGATAATTGGTCATAGAAGTAGTTTAGGAGTGGTCAGGAACTGGTGAATGCTTCCTAATCGAGAACCAATTCCCAGACAGTTCCTTTCTCCAATTCCCTGGCCTTTCGACTATAGGAAGCATTCAGGTGGAATTAATCATGGAACCAGTTCCTCAACCTTTTGCAATGCAGTCTAATTCAGAGTAAGTCAATTCCATTACAGTATAAGGTGGGAATTGGTCTCCCTAGGTGGAGAATCGGGAGGAACTGGAAGATGCATTAGTTACAGTGAGAATTGAATTCCAAATCTTTTCGCAACAGCCTCCTGGCCTACCTACTATGGGAGTCGTTCAGGTGGAACCAATCATGGAACCAGTTCCCTTAACTTTTCGTAACAGAGTATAATTCAGAGGAAGTCAATTACATTACAGTACAAGGTAGGAAGTGGCTTCTTAGTGTGGAGATTAGCAGGGGAACTGGAAGGTGAGTTAGCTACACTGAGAATAAAATTCCCAATCTTTTCACAACAGCCTCCTGGTTAAACTGAGGATCATGTTTAAGAAATAACCAAATCGGCTCTGATGCAATGACAAGTTAAAAAGAACCAAAAATCTAACATCACGGACATAAGACTCCACGGCAAGCTGCTGATGGAGTAGGCAATTAAATGCTGCTGTACTATCTAATGGCAATTGGATGCCATCAGGTGAGGTGGAACTTAAGCTTCTAGCCTGATCATTTTTGTGTCATTTGTGAGAATCTATGTCCTATAATGGCATTGGTTAAACAACCCAATGCAAGGGATTTCTCTTATTATCTTAGACTGAATAGAACTAGTAGACCTGTGAAGTCCGTTTAGGATTATCTTATTTTAAGGCCTCTTGATAGGTGATTTTCTATTTCCTAGTAATGCTACTTAACATGATCATCTGAAAATACCATCCTAGTGCCCCCCCTCTTGGAATATGTTGAAAAAGAGTGCTCCTGTCATACTCGTAATTGTGCATGATCAAGTTGTCATATGAGAAATATCATATGACTAGTGGTATATAGTGTAAATACATCAAGCTCTCATAAATAGTGTTAATTCCAGTTATCACTGGTTTATTCAGCTTTAGGCAACATGTGTGACACGATCTGCAAAAAGGGCCCTTAGTGCAGGGTGCAATAAGGTCCCTATTGCCAGTTCATGTCACATGTGAGAAATATCAATCACACAGATGTTAATATGCAGGTAATTTCCACATACAGTAAATATACAATTGTTCATAGAGTATAATGTTCTGTTCCACTCCACCTGTGAGGTAATAATAATAATAATACAATGTCCAGCATAGTTCTAGGTGGGTTCCCACACCTAGCTCCTGGCCTGCTGCTTAGAGGAATAATGTAATAATGTATAACTTTACCCTCTGGTGGATGTCTTGTAGGGGATAGCCTCTGGCCACTAATGGTTGAACCCTATGCCTGTCTAGCATAGTTTAACCATAGTGTAGAGCTATAGCAGGTAGCAGGAGTGATGGCTGGAGATGTTACCTCTGGAGTGGTTCTTGTGATTCTGTCATGATGGACCTCCTACTGGGGGCCTTATATCCCTACTCTGGGGCTGATTGCCCCAGACAAAGTTAGGCCCAGCATCCAACTGTCATGTCTCCACTACAATAGAGTTACATGATTGTTAAGGGATGCTTCCTTTGAACAGTGCAGGTAATTGGCTGGTATCCCTGTCTGTGTGTGTCTTCCCCTATTGTGGTCTAGGCCTTATACAGCCATCCCACATATCCAGTACAGACTGGCATTAGGGACACTATTGTTAGGCTGTTGAGTGGCAGATGGGGGTCTGCTGGGCGGCGGTTGCCGCCTGGTATGCGGGATGCAGACAGCACTGAGTGTGGGTCTTGAAGGTGTTTCATATACATTTTTTATTTTTTGATTTTACCTTGACATACATACAATTGTGTGAGTGGATTTGAAGTAATAGGGAGTGCTTCAAATACAAATTTTGTGGTAGAGCTTTTTCAGTATGTACAACAGTTTTGTTTTTGGGTAAAGATTACATTTGTGACATGTACTAGGAGAAGGGGTCTTAAAACCCCCTTGCACTAAGTCCCATTTTCGCAGATCATGTCACATTTCCTTAACTCTAGGCGTATATCCGTAATTTGTGCAACTTTCTGGTTTGGATGCTAAACAGACCTAAGTATACTTGACTTACAACATGGCTTTGAAGTTGCCTTATTTCTACTATGAATTGGTGTATCTGCCTACACATTTTCAAATTTGGGGTACAAAAAATACAAATTAGTGTACAACATACAATTTGGTGAATAATATACGAATTTGGCATATAATTGGGTACAAGTGTACAATCTAGTGTGCAAACATACAATTTAGCATTCAATTGGGTACAAACAAACAATTTAGTATGCAATCATACAATTTAGTCTGCAATTGGGTACAAACGTACAATCTAGTGTGCAAACATACAATTTAGCGTGCAATTGAGTAAAAATGTACAATCTTGGTACCTGAAATACAATTTTTGGGATATTCCTTGAGACAAATTTTTCCGAGGGCCGGAAAAACAAGGTACTTTATGTACAATAGGCTCGTTTGTCTCTGAGTTACTCTGTAATTTTGCTATATGGGTGTATTAATTGGCAATTACGACAGTGGGACAGTGACACACCGTCGGTATGCTTCTTGAGTACATATCCCCAGGTTCGGGATATCCTATAGATACCCCTGTACCAGGTAAAATCTGAGCCCTGGATTATGTGCCAGTGCTGCATATTTACCCTGCCATGGGAAATAAGTCAGCACTGGCAAATATGCCGGTGCTCCCACACCTGCAGTAATCTCTTATCAGTCATCACTATGGTAACCAGGAGATAAGACCGTTCACTGAGGGCTGGACTTCAACATTGAGGAGATACATATATTATATGTAGATATTCATGATATATCATAATGATGAACTGGTACATATTGTACCAAAATACTACGTATTGTGTGGGAAAATACATATTCATGCTACGATTTTTACCTGAATTTTATTCACCCTGCATTTATTGGCCTGTGTGTTGCAACCAGTAAAATCATTTCTATTCCATATATCTCATGCATGGATCTGCTCGATACTTTGCAGTTATATAGAATGGGCCTCCATCTTCAATTTAGAAAGTAGAACTGGATGCACAAATTAGTAGTTAGTTGCACAAATCAGTAATAAGTTGCACAAATTATCATATAGATTTAAACAGTACTGGTGTTTGATGTGAACACCAGCTAATAAGCCAGTGCAGGCTTATCACCCAGGGCAATCACCAGCAAAAATGCCGGTGGTGCTGTCTGTGCCAGTGCAGTCTTATCACCAGGAATTTCCAAACCTGATCCCTGTAAAAAGATTATTTGATTAGTATCTTAAGTAGCTACTTACATTTCAATCAAATTTGGCAATACATTTTGAATATATTCTTTTTTTTTTGTGTATAAGATTTTCTTATACATTTTCTACATTCTACACATTTCATTTTTATCAATTTCTTGGTTACCTAAAGTGTGTTTCCTTAAGTAAACCTTGGTATAGTATACAAGTGCTAATGTGGTACAAGAACTGCTTGAGTTATCTACCTTGCATTCATGTATAATACTTTAGATTTGTACAATTTCTTGGTACACATACATGATTATGTACAGGTACACTTACTTTCTTTCTTATAGTTTTTTTTTTTTTGGTGTACAAGGTGGAACCTTGCACATTTTCTACCTGATATAAGTAAATTTTATCATTCCATTTTGGTTTATTGAATGGCGTATTTTCCATCATAAACCTTTGGTCAGTATACAACTGCTGTTTTTGTACAACTTAAGTTTAAGGTGTACTATTGCATATTTATGTATACTTGATTGTTGGAAACAATTCATTATACAGTTTTGAGAGTCTTCTCATGCATGAAAATCATTCATGGATACAGTTTGAGAATACCTCAGATTCATGAAGTACAAGTTTCAAATTGGCTGTATGTAATATGACCATTTTAGGGCCTTAATATAACATAAGTGGCATGGTAGAACTCACACCTTTGGTGTGTGTTCAAAGTAAGTTTGGCACCTAATGCTTGGTGTCTTATGGAGAGGTAAACTCTCTGGGTTTGATTTGAAAGTAAATGCAGTACTTGTTTCTTTGTGTTACTTATGATCTAAATTTGAGCAGATTGTTTCTAAAATGACACATTGTGAGATTTCGTGTTTAGAAAAATTCTTCAATTAATTAATGAAGTTGTTAATACCCTACTTATGTTGTAGTGGGTAATATATCTTTGTGAAGTTGGGTGCCCTGCCTGTATTAGATCTAATTATAGGGGTAGACATTTTGGGGTAATAATTCTCTTTGTGAACTGCCGGATTTTGTGAGTCCTCCTGTAAAATTTGGTAGGAAACATTTTGGTGAGTCCACATTTGGGGTAATTGGTGGGTGGCAATTATAAATGTCTTGGTTTTGCTAAGATACAAGGATGTGTCTAATTTTGAGTAATTTTGATACTGAGTGTTGTTTTTTCTCATAAGATTTTGCTCATTGGTGGTAAATTCTTCCAGCTTGGTTATCAAGTTGTTTGTTATAGCTGAGGTGTTGTTAATTTTTGTAGTAACATAGTAGACTTTCTCTAAGTGTTGATACTATACTGAACCTGGTGTGGTAGGGTAGGTTGGTAACATCTGGTAATTTATGATGGAACTGCTCATTGTTTTGTAAAAATTGACTACTGATCTTTTCACATGATTTTGAATAGGGATGTGTTCACACATTATGTCCTTGCCATTGGATGCAACAGCAGATTGATTTTCTTTTTTCAATTTAATCTCCTAATTTGACCTAAGGAGTATAGTTGGTGTACATACGAATAGGTTCTCCTTAGTCAGGATTGTATTTTCACAAAGATATAATAGTAGGTTTGCCTATAGGCTCGAAAATCAACGGTTTTAATGGATTGAGTTTTATATTTAGGAATTGCTTCTCCTGTATGGTGAGGATAGATGAATATTCCTCTCGTAGTGTGGCAAAAAAATTTTCTCTTTTTTTTTTTTTTGAAATTTGAATGATTTTCCATAGGCTTTTGCTTCTGACCTCAATGTCATTGCTGATGCCATTATTTTCTTTTTGTATTCTTTTACTAAAGTGATCGAGGTGTTGTAGAAAGAGATATAATAGACTCTGCTTGATGCAGTGCAAACTTTGGTTTCATTTTTTTTTTCATAATTCTTTAAATTCATTCCAGTGGCTTTGCCAACTGTAGACTTCATTTAGCAGGTATTTTCTTTTGCAATTCTGGTAAGGTCAATCAATGTTGGTTCCTCAAGGATTGCTAAATTTTGTTTGTCTATGGTACAAGTTTGACATTTTTTAATAGATTTCTCCTTTTGAATAAAGTCTAATTTTTGTACCAGAATTTGTTGGGTGTTGATTTCTTTTTTTGTATGGTAAGGTGGCAAGGTTGTGCTTGCATTTCAACCTTGAATTTTGAAGATTATAAATACATCCACATATTATGTTAGCCTTTATGTTTCAGGTAGTATTCCATGTTAGGTGACTACATGGTTGAATTAATTATGACCAAGATATAGCATCAGCATCTGTGTACAAATATGTAGCTTCTATGTTTTGCTGTGCTCGGTTTCTCGAATGTGTGGTCATTGCATAATTTGTTAAATACATTAAAGATAAGTGATAATGAAATTGTTGATTTTCATGACGGGTTGTGTACCTGCTTTTTTTTTGTTTCTACATTTACACTTTTTTGTTTTTGGTCCATAGGTCAGTGTAATCACTTATGGAACTGATATATTTTTTTCTTCAAAATTTTGGGTATATAACTTTACAAATTTGCTCTGCTGTGCAAATAAATTCAAAAATAGTATATAATTATGTTCTTTTTGGTTTATTTTCAACTGTGGCTAGACCTAGGACACTCTAAGAAGGTGTTAAGGCTAGTACTGCCCTTGCAGCTCTGTTGAATTTAATTGATGCAGATAAAGAACATGTGATTTGGTCCTAAAAGGTGGTTTCTTATCCTCTTTTGGTAATATTTATCAAAAGGTTTAGTACCTTTATGTTCATTAGTAGTATTATTTTGTGGAGTTGAGACAGTTGATTTACAGAATTAGATTTTTGTATGAGTTTACCGGTATATATAAGAATAGATATTTTGTTTTGTTACCTTTGTATTTTAAGTTTCAGGTTCAGAGTAGTATCAATAGTTTTCCTTCTTCTCTTCTTTTTCTGATTTCGTATTTTTCCAATTTCTTTCTTTCACATTGGAAAATTCTAGATATTAATTTTTCTCTCAGAAAGATTTTCTTCATCAAAGATATTTCTGAATAATTTCTCCTTATTTGGAGAATTTCCCTTGTGTTTTTTTTTCAAAATAGATTTGAAATATTTCTCATGAAATTTTCTCAAAGAAAGATTTTTCCTTTGTCAATACTTGAAGGAATTTCTATAATAACATTTTCTTCATTTTTCCATTCTTTTCCATGATAAGAGAATTTTGATGATTTTAATTTTAAATATAATCATTTTTTGATTTTCTGATTCCTTTAATAGAAGGTTTTCTTCCGGGAAAATTTCCACAACTTTCCTTGTACATGTCTTTGATAATGAAAAGGGATTTCTACAATACCCTTTTTTTTCAAACAATTTCTTTCTTTTTTTTTCAATAGTCAAAAGGAATTTCCTCAATACCTTTTTTTTTATAATAATTTCTTCTTTTTCATTTTCTTTTCAATAATCGAGAGAATTCAGCAATTTTGTTTCTTACTCTTTTTTTAAATAGAGATGCTTGGAAACAATTTCTCAACTTTTTCTTTGATAATAAAAGGGAATTTCATGATACCCTTTTTTTTCTTTTTCGAACAATTGATTTCTTTTTAGTAGTCAAAAGGAATTTATAAAATACCTTTTTTTCCAAAGTTTTTTTTTTTTTTTTTTTGCAATAAGCAATCTTTCTTTTTTCCTAGCTCATCGAACAAGAAAATACAACAATTTAGTTCAATATACTTTTGTAGGCAATATTTTGGTGCTGAGTCAGCTACCTTAGTATGTGAACTGGCTGTTTTGCTTGCTTTGGAGGCGAGAGTATGCCATTCCCATATGGGCAAGTCAATCAATGTAGTGTTTAGACTGTACCTTTGCAAAGTTGAGCTGTCTTGGCATATGTCCGGTGAGTCCTAGAGGTCTGACCAATAATGTAAGTATCTGGGTTTACTATGGATCGGGGGGTAGATACTTCTTTCTGTGCAGTCACTCCTAACTTGGAGATGTGGGGTGGCTAGTTCCCAAATGGGGTCCTAAGACTTTTATTCCTGACTGCAGCAAGAGAGAAACTAATGTTGTACTATGGACCACAGTGCCTCCAAATATGGCTAGTACCACCAACATCCATTGTTGGCTAGGACCTTGTTTCCCTGGAAGCTTGCGCAAGCTTCCAGTTTTTTGGCATCTGTGGTGAAATAAATTGTTATCTGTGGTAAGGTATTAGGCTCCACTGTCATCCAAGGGCAGTCCTATTGGACCCCTAGACAGCTATATAGGAGCACTTTATAAGGTCAGGTATTCTCTAGATCCTTCTATGTCGGCATAGCGCGCTCTTCTATGTGGGGATTATGTTCAAACATTTCCAAGGTGCTAGTTCCATCTAAGATAGACTGTATGTTTTGGGCACAGACTTTAGCCCGAGAATTTTGTGTATATTATTCAAATTTTGAATTTCAATAATTTTGAATGTTATAAATGGCATAATCTTTTTTTTTTCTTTTTGACTTGATTTAGTTTGGGACAATTTTGATACAGGTTACAATTGTATCTGTATCATTCAAACAACTTGTGTCAAGGTTTACATAGAATCTAGCTATTATACAGCCATTTTGAAAAGTACAACAGAAATTTTGGTACTCTCACCCCTATCCTTTGCGATGCATCTGTTGATGGTATATACTCCATGATTGAAATAGGGTAATGTCTCTGCTCTGTGAGCAACAGCTTTGATTGTTCTAGGTGTTGACTTAATGTAGAAGTTGTTGTAGATGTTGTTGTTGTTGTTGTTAGGAGTCACAGTATACCGGCCCATCGGCCATGAAATCCAGGTTTTGGAGTGGCCTTGCTGGTCCTTGTGACTTTCCTTTTGGCCCCCACAGATTTTCAGCTTTTCCTTTCCTTAGTAGCCCTGGTTCCTTTGAGCCTGGCTGTGGGGTTGGCATGAGTAGTGTTGGTATCCCTGCTGGGGTTGTTGTGTTGGCCTGTATAGGTGATGTCATGACCTTTACAGATTCCAACTTTCCTCTTTAGTATGAAGTCAGGGTCATAATGCTTGCCTTTGTATATGCCCCTGGGGTCTGTGGCAGTGGTTGTGTTAGTACTGCTGTTAGGGTACTCCCTGTATTTACCACAGAGACAACAGGTTTTATAGTCAGGGTCATTGTCTATGCTTTTGTCTATGTCCCTGTAGTCAACTAAAGATGTGTTTGTACCTTGGTTCTTTCTAGAGGCTTTAGGTTTCTTCTTCTTGTAGTCAGGGTCATAATGTTTACCTCTATATCTGCCTGTAGGATCTACGTTGATGGTTTTTTGCATGTTGGTGGGTGCATCTAGGGTTGTAGTCTGCTTATCACCCTCCCTTGTGGTTGCAATTGTGTCTGCTATACAGTTGATCCACAGTGAGCCCATTATCTGAGCAATTTTCATTGTGGTTGAGATTCTCTTGTCTTTCTCTTCTAGCTCTTGCCTATGTTGCTCTCTTAACTCCTCTAGACTGTCTATATAAGCAACCCTCTGGTGTGCCATACACTGCCCCAGCAAATTGTCGTGATTCCTCATCAACCTGTGTGAAGTGGCTCACACATGTCGCTAGATGGAACACGACGTTGCTATAGCACAAGATAACCAGGAATAGCAATGGTGGTGATCACATGGCCTCACCTCAGATAGTGAGGATGGTGATCACTCAGACTCACCAGGGATGGCGACGCAGGTGATCACTCACCTCGCTAGATGAAACACGCACCTTGTCATAGTGCATGTTCACCAGGGATGGCGAGGATCGTGATCACTCATCCTCACCAGGGATGGCGACATGAGTGATCACTCATCCTCACCAGGGATGGCGACATAAGTGATCACTCACTTCGCTAGATGAGACGCACACCACGTCATAACGCACATTCACCACAGATGGCAAGGATCACTCACACTCACACTCACCGGGGATGGTCACTCAGGTGATCATTCATCTCGCTAGATGAAACGCACACCATGCCATAATGCACGTTCACCAAGGTTGGCGAGGATCATGATGACTCACACTCACCAGGGATGGCAAGGCAGTTGATCACTCACCTCGCTAGATGAAATGCGCACCACGTCATAGCACAGGTTCACCATGGATGGCGAGAGTGGTGATCACTCAGACTCACCAGTGATGGCGATGCTGGTGATCACTCATCTTGTTAGATGAAAAGCTCATGATCATCGACATTGGTAATCATGCAGTCTCACATCTGCCAGATCAATGTATGTTTTGCCAGAGAAGGTATTGCCATATGTATCTTCCCTCTAACCACAGACAAGGTGTTCATGTAGATACTTCCTTATGTATTTTTCCTGTAACCAGAGAAAAGGTGTTTATGGATAGTTGCTTTTATTTTAGAGATACCTCTATCTAAATTCAATTGATATTTTCTCTATATAATCTTGTTTGATTCAACCCTGAAGTATTACATGGAAATCAGTGTGCAACAAAGCACATTTGATAAGTATGGGACTTATACTTCATGCCCACACTTCCTAGATAGGCTACATGTTGAACAGTGGTGCTGTCTCAACAACTTTGGCAATGGTGGTGATAAGTTGATGCAATCCTAAGAGAGCATTGACTTGGAGTGACACAAGTTCACGCATTGAGTGAGACAAAGGCTGGCAATGGTGGTGATAAGTTGCCATTCTGAGTGACAGTGAGTGACAGATGATGCAATCCTCAGAGAGCATTGACATGGAGTGACACAAGTTCACGTATTGAGTGAGACCAATGTTGGCAATGGTAGTGATAAGTCGCCATTTTGTGTGAGAGTTGATGCCAGTGGCACGGGAGTGGTACATTATCACACAGTGAGTCAGATCCATGTTGGCGATGCTTGTGATAAGCCGCCATTCTGATTGAGAGTTGACACGCAGTGGCACATATGGACAGAGTGAGTGAGATCCATGTTGGCGATGGTGGTGATAAGCTGCCATTCTGAGTGAGAGCTGACCGGGAGTGGTACATAATCACACAGTGAGTCAGATCCATGTTGGCGATGCTTGTGATAAGCCGCCATTCTGAGTGAGAGTTGACAGGCAGTGGCACATACTCACGCAGTGAGTTAGATCCATGTTGGTGATGATGGTGATAAGTCACCATGCTTTGTGAGGGATGACAAGGGGTGGCACATACTTACGCAGTGAGTGAGATCATGTTGGTGACTGTTGTGATAAATTGCCATGCCATGTGAGACTGACACACAGTGGCGAAAGATGACGCAGTGAGTTATCACTCAAAAAGGAGTCACCATTGAAGACGAATCATGGCGACAGATGACAACAATTTGCTGGGGAGGGTAATGCTGTGTGCCATCGGGCAGGAAATGATAATTATTTTGAATAATATGGCTGTAGTCCTGTAAACTAGATAAACCCGTTATATTGTTTTTCCTTTTTTTTTCTTTGTTGTTGTATTGTTTTTGTCTCTGTTTGTGTGTGTTTTTCTTTAATTGTGCATGCAGGTTCTTTGTCACTGTGTGTCAGTCCCACATGGCATGGCGATTTATCACAACAGTCCCCAACATGATCTCACTCACTGCGTGAGTATGTGCCACTCCTTGTCATCCCTCACAAAGCATGGCGATTTATCACCAACATCGCTAATATGGATCTCACTCCCTGCGTGAGTATGCACCACTCCCAGTCAACTCTCACTCAGAATTGCAGCTTATCACCACCATAGCCAACATGGATTTCACTCACTACATCAATATGTGCCACTGTCTGTCAACTCTCACTCAGAATGGCGACTTTTCACCTGCATTGCCACATGGCTCTCACTCACTGCGTGAGTTTGTGTCACTCCTAGTTAATCTTCTCTCAAAATGGCGACTTATCACCACCATCCCTGACATGGATGTCACATGCATTGTGAGTGTGTGCCACTGTCATCAACTCTCACACAAAATGGCGACTTATCACCACCATTTCCAACATTGGTCTCACTCAATGCGTGAATTTGTGTCACTTCAAGTCAATGCTCTCTGAGGATTGCATCATCTCTTACTCACTCTCACTCAGAATGGTAACTTATCACCACCATTGCCTGATCTGGCAGATGTGAGGCTGCATTATTACCAGTGTCGATGATCATGAGCTTTTCATCTAACAAGGTGAGTGATCACCAGCGTCGCCATCACTGGTGAGTCTGAGTGATCACCACTCTCACCCTCCATGGTGAACCTGCGCTATGACGTGGTGCGTGTTTCATCTAGCGAGGTGAGTGATCACATGTGTCGCCATCCCTGGTGAGTGTGGGTGATCAAAATCCTCACCATTTCTGGTAAACCTGTGCAATCACAAGGTATGCGTTTCATCTAGCGAGGTGAGTGATCACCCAAGTGACCATCCCCCGTGAGTGTGAGTGATCACAATCCTTGTCATCCGTTGTTATGATGTGGTGTGCGTCTCATCTAGCGAAGTGAGTGATCACTCATGTCGCTAACCCTGGTGAGGATGAGTGATCACTCATGTCGCCATCCCTGGTGAGGATGAGTGATCACCATCCTCACCATCTGAGGTGAGGCCATGTGATCACTACCATTGCTATTCCTGGTGATCTTGTGCTATAGCGACGCCGTGTTCCATCTAGCGACATGTGTGAGCCACTTCCCACAAGTTGATGAGGAGTCACGACAATTTGCTGGGTCCCGCTGTATTCAATGAGTGACAAATATAATGGAAACCACTTCATCTCTATAGACCAAACCCTCCGACCTTCCCATTTCTGAAGTTGGTATTAAAATAACGAATACTCAGGAGAAAAAGTTAATTAGGCCGTGTTCCTCCCGTGTTCAAGTTCCAGTAAACACGTACCTGACTGGGCGTAGCCCAGGATGCCATTCCTCAAGATGCTACGACTGCATGCAACCAACATGCCTGCATGTGTCTTAACTAACTTCGTGATCACTCTCGTGATAATTTGCGATAATACTTATAAAGGTCTGCGGGGGTCATAATGCCTGCCATCTTGGAATCTCTCATGGACAAAGCTGGCGTCGAGCATTCTAGGAAACAGCCGAACACGAAAAGGATCACCTTATCTCACATGAGCTTGAAACTGTTTTCGCTGGGCAAAAGTATTGGGTATGTGGTAGATATACACCGAGTTGGTCACTGTATTCAATATGTTCACAACAGGCAGTCAAACAGTATGTTATGAATATACTGGTTCCACTGCCCAATGAGGTATATATACTGCGATGTATCAGCCTTGCTTTTCCATTGTCCTTTCGCCCAAGTGTGGTTTATAGTCACTTTTCGCACCTCTATGGATATGAAATATAATGTAGATGTTATGATATCAATCTACTTAAGTTGGTCTCTGTCTAAAAACACACGTAAATGAATGTATGGTTTTACACAGCAGGCTATATATATATATAAACTGGGACCTTTTTCTCTTTTTTTCAACGAATTTTGTGAAGCAATGAGTGTTTCCATTTGAGTTTAACGGTTATCTGACGATTATTTATAACATTTTCATTGACCTGGACCTTCCTACGAATATTTTACTTCTATATTTTTTTTCAAGAAAATATTCAGCATCAAAAATAATCGTAAGACACATATTGTGTATTGCTGGTTGAGACTTTATGTTGAGGTCCAAAGGTCAAAGTAAGTTTTTTTTTCTTTTAAAGTGCCATTTATTCATACTTAAATAATTCAAATTGTTTTAAAATTGATAGGCATACAATATACAAGATTAATGAACACATGGATACCAAGGTTTCGTATTTTAAGACCTCTAGAAAAGGTGATGATTTGAAATTGTTTGAAAAAATTGTGTGCCTAATAGCCATACGAATATTCGCCAGGATATGCAGAAATAGTATAGTAGCTTAATGAACAAAAGTTGTTTTTTTAATACATTCAGCATAACACAGAGAAAACGCTCTCACAGTAATCGTTTGTTATTTCATTTCACAAACAAAATAGAAAGAATATTATTGCCTTATATAATCATTGAAACCCTTTTAGAAATGATTTAAGATAATCGTTGAGAAAAGAGAAAAAGGTCCCTGGAGGTAAAATCAAAAAGCTCTGCCATCACTACCTATGCGATGTTAGCATAGGCACATCTTTTACCATCTCATATGACCTAGTGTTACTACAATAGAATAGCTAGTGGTGGTAGGCCAGTAACTAATAGGAAGTGCTATGCAGTCCTTCACAATTCCACTTCCTCTACTAACACCACCCCTTATTTTATACTGAGAAACGATACTTGAGCACCTGTGTGGGGGACATTCCTCCTCACAAAAGTGAATGCACCTGCTGAGAGTCCTTGTGGTCTATTGAGGCTACTCATGAGTTAAGAGCACTTGAATGGATTTTCTCATAGTCCTTAAGGGCTCTTTACATTTCAGGGTCAAGTGCACCCGACAGGCTATATATAATTAGCAGAACCCCAGTGTAGCCACTCTTAAGAGAACGAGTTTTTCCACTGTTTTCTTTTTTTTTTACCTTCCACTGCTATTTTTTATCTGCAGACCTGTTGCTACTCTGCACAGTTGTTAGCTGCTTGGAATAGTAAAAGCAGGGCTGAGGATAACAATGCTCACTAAAAAGTAGCTGGCTATCAGAAAGGAAGGCAAGCCTACCTTACCATAGCAGTAAAGAATAACGGAGGGAAATCACTAACATCTCATAGGTTGCGATGCAGAGCCTTTTGAATTAACCTCCTGATCTGTTTGGAGTTGGGGACTTGAATCAACCTGTTTGCATTAGCTATGGTAGCCTTTCACATGAGGTTGCTCAGCGAAAAAATATCTGAGATACTGAAGTAATAACCTTCACTGAGATCATCTATGTGAAAGGCACACTCCTTCACAGGACCTCATCTCCTGTGAAAGGTGTATGGGGGGGGGGGAGTCAAATTCAATAATGCAATAAATTCTCCTGAATTTTCATTTAAAAATATGGTAAAATCACTTTAAAACTGATCTGTGCCCAAATTGGTTATACCAGTGTGGCCAGACACTCTACTGAGGACAAAACCCATTGGGTGCCCATTGGTCAGCCCTATTTGGCCCACATTGGGAAACCTGCTGTAAGCCACACTGGGACCACACATGTTTTGCTACCTGGGAAGGTACACACTAACTTTGGCTGCTTTCATTAGACGCATCCTTGCACATTTATATAACCCTTACGTGCCCAGATTAGCAAAAGTGCGCTCTTAAGCATGTATATATGTTCAATAGACCACCATGGGTTTAATATCAATCAAATTAAGATGATTTTTGCATCATAAGTTTCGTAATGGCAAGGGCTTTCCAACGATACCAAATATGCCATGGTGCATTAATTATTTAATTGTTAATAAATGCTATTGTAGAAAATAATTGATTGAAAATAGGCTAAAAATACATGAAAAGTGCGCGCTCTAGCCATGGGAATACAGGGAAAATACAGAAAATTCACTAAATTCACAAAAGTATTGATAAAGATAGCAAAAATAATTGATGAAATATCTTTTATGTGATTTTCTCCAGGGAATCCAATTATAATATGAATTTTGTTCAATTCCAGTCAATATTGCCTTCTTTAAATGTTAGAATAATGCTTTATTAGTTAAAAATAGCCTATTCCAAACAAAATATATAAAAAATAATAATAAAAACAATTTTCTGGGCTTCATCCAAATCAGCTCATTTCAAATGCATGTACCATCATCATTCCCTATTGACTTATCTAATACTCTAACATATGCTTCATATTACATTTTCTGAAAACTAATTAACTGGCCTATTTGTTACCATTTAAATCAGTACTTTACTGTGGACATGAAATAGATAATAGCCTCTACTACATCAAATTTGATGAATAAATCAGCTTCCTCAAAATAATTCTGGGCACGAAAGGGATAAGCCAAATCTTATTATGTGGGATATTGCACATTGGTAGTATACATGATACAATCATATATACATCCAAATACAAATAGTTTAGGAAAGTTTACAGAACCTGAGCATTCAATGGTATTTTTAGAGTGCAACAGCAGATCTAGAAACGCCCCTCTTTCCTTCCTTTTATATAAAATCCTCATCCCCCATATATACTCCAGGCAATGAACATGGTCCCCTAGTTCAAATACCACCACCCCTTCTGACCACACTCAACGTTTTACAAAGAAACCAAATTTTGGGAAAGAGCAGTAGACCTGTTCTCAAATGACCCCTCTCCCACCCACCCACCAGTCTGTACGTGTGTGTGTGGGGGGGATGAGTTAGTAGGCTGCTACCAAGTATTACAATACCCTGTGATATTCATCTATTCCATTGCAATTTATTCAACACTGTTTTGGATACATCGATGTGTCAGTATACTCCCATAAGACCATCTCTGTCAGTTTCCGTTACTGGTATGTTTTGTCTGCAGCTAGCATTTTTCCTATAATAGCTACTAAAATGAGTCTGACACTAATATTGTAGAGGGTGCAATGTTCAGATCTTTTGAAATAACCTTCAGACGGCCTTAGTGTAATGACTTCATACTGCTGTGTAATTGATCAGTAGTTGAAGAAATGGGGGTTCTTATTTTTCATGTCTGTAAGGTAGCCAGTTATGTAGTCACAGCTATGGAGTTATTAGTTGCCAGCATGAAGAAACGTTCCCATTGTCACTAATGTAGGCACCCTGCAGAGGCCTTTGGCCCACACGGCAAGGCCTCTGAGAGGGAACCATTACATGCTGGGCCTGTCTACTGGACCTCCCCTGTGTACGCTGCGTGATTCAACTATACCTGGGAATCTCAGTTCACTGTGGGTGTGTTTGAGCTTTCAGGAAGCATCCCTGGCAGACTGATACTATGACTGAACGACTCTGATTTTTTTCCCCTGTTGATTATGTACGGGTCTTTTTTCTCTATGTGATGCCTGTATGAAGGCCTCTGCTTTCAGAGGTATCGACTTTACAGACAGTAGCTTTCTGCTTTCCCCACTGTGATTATAGACTTAGAAACGCGTGCTTTGAGGATACAGATGTGAGGAATGGCGAGAAGGTTCGGTTGGGTTTTTTGCATTTGTACATTCATGCATTTCCACATTTGACCTTGTGTACTTGCCTCTTATATATATATATATATATATATATATATATATATATATATATATATATATATATATATACAGTCAGATGATTCTATGGACAGTTTCAACTCACAATATTGCAGTAAGAGAAATTGGTCTTTGTCAGGAAGACACAAAACACAATTTAATAAAATAAAATGTATGCAAACATACACAGAGAGGTTCAATGAACGAAGGTCGTAAATAAATGTCCCTTTCATGTCTTTTGGTAAAAACAGAAACAGAAAAACAGCATAAAGTTTCCATAAACTACATGTAAGGAATAGACCCAAATCTATTCCATATATTCAGTACACCAAATTATAAGTGAGATTCACGCCTGCATTAGTTTGCATTTCCGGACTAAGATGTGACTATTTACGATATGCTTCTACGAGACAACATTTTAATTTCGTATTATCTCACTTCAATGCAACACATTCAATACACAGTCTAAAAACAAACAACATAAAATTGCGAGGACTCTAGACGCCCAAATATCGCCTGTTAGCGTTGCATTTGGTTATCTTCGGAATGCACTGATAAGTATGAAGATTTTTCCATCTAATCAGATGGAACAGTAAGATTAAAAGCTAAGCTAGCGTGAAATATTAATGAAGATAAAAAGAAAACACCACCAAAACCTACAGAACAGAATCACAATTAAACTTGAGAAGTCCATAGCACAAATCTGCTCGGGAAATATACTGCAATCTGTCCAATATCTTAAGTCTCGGCTAGCTGTTGCACTAAAGTGCGTCATTTTTGGACCGGCTTAATAGAGTATTTGTACGATACATTATAAAGTCTAAAATGATACTGTAATCAGGCATAGTTTGGACCAATCACTTCAATTGATTTTATCTAAACTTAAGGTCGACGAATGCTTGAGGAAGGACTAATGTGAAAGGCTTCCTCATCATGAGCACTGGGTTATTAGAACATTGATTTACCTATAGAGCAACATACAAGAGAATATCATATAACAAATAATCTCTAATACTAATACATGCTTCAATGCGCCTAGGTGATTAGCCTAAGCCTAATGCTGTAAATCTTTAACCAGTACATCAACATTCCGGGCCCTGACATCTAAGGATTCTATTAGTCAACAGCGAAATAATATTGATCAGCTCCTTAAATACATACTGGCAGCTTGCATGCACCACACTTTTATCATAAGTTCTATGCAGTGGGGATAGCTTACAAGTGCTGAAGGACATTTCAAAATGATAACAATCGATATCATTGATAACAATCGCTATCATTATGAAATGCCCTCCTGACGTTTTCGGTTCTTCCTGGTGCTACGCCTTTAGACCCTATATCAATAACCACCACTTCTAAAGGTCTGTGGTTGAGATGCCACTTGTAGTGCGGTAAGGTCCTTGTGGGTAATTAATATGATATGGCATCCTTATATCAGGATATCATTGCCAAAACCTACTGATAAAGAGCAATATATTCTGCAATAGTCAGGCAAATCCAGAGTGAGAATCATCCACGGGAACTAAATAAACATGTCGATTTTCAACACGTCATATTGCTATGGAAAGAGCAAACCTACCTTTATTGCCCAATACATCAACACAGCTGCGTGATCTAAATTGAACACACTGGGAGGGGGAGAGCGTGACATAAACCTAATACAATTACACCTGGCCCGCGTACATCCCTACCGGATAAGCCCAACCGACTTTCGTCCTGGGACAAATGCCCTTTTCTATACCTCTCACATCCTCCCGGCAGGCGGCGGGCTGGAATGGCTAGTCGCAATGAGTTTGACCGATGTAGCATTCGATCTCTTTCTCCCTGTGACCCGACTGCAGTTCCGTCGACAAGAAAGTCAGATAGATCAAGCCTGGTTTGGAGGAGATAAACACCGTTCAACCTGCAGGGAGGTTATAATCACTACAATGACATGTAACACACACACACACACACACACACACACACACACACACACACACACACACACACACAAATGATACAAATAAAAAAAAAACAGAAAGATGAAAAACTGGGCGCCAAAATAAGAAGGAGAGAGGGCGGCCCTCGTGTTATAGATCAAAGGTGGTTCATGGAGAATTTAGATAGTTCAATTTACATTTTCTGTGTATATAGAGTTTTATAGAGTTTATTTGCATATCTTGGGTCTAGGGTCTAACCTGCAGATGTAGACATTGTCTATCCATATAGTAAGCTAATAGATCATGGATATTGCAGCCCGTTCAGTGTGGCGCTATGGCTAAGGCCTTCGCCTACCACCACTGCGGCCGGGGTTCAATCCTCATACGAGTTGGCACGATTTTTCACAATGGAAAATGGCTAGATTAACTTTGTATAGCTGCCATAATTTCCAAAAATATTCCAACTTGACCCCGAAAAAGTATATACCAAAAATTTCAAAAATGTACATGTGTGGTATATGCAGAATAATGCACGGCTAAACTGCATATAAACCCACCGGAAGTCCCGAAATCGTGGTATAACCAGCAATATACCCATGTCGTGTGTATTATTAAGTCTGACGCAGATAGAGTCACTCGACAATAGAGCCCCCGTGAGGGGTTATAAAGCCCATGTGTACCTACTCTGGTGCCCTGTGGTATAAACCCTCAGGGAACCACCGTACAGGAAGTAATATAGGAAGCAGGAAAGCATAGTGGTAGTTTACTATATTTCACTCCCACTATGCCCCTCTTCCACCTGATGGAAACTGGAAATACTACCCACTCTCCAAGCATAGGTTTTAATTCTCTAGTCTGAAACATTATGCTTGCAGAGTGACAAGTTCAGGGCCATTCTGGTGGTTATACTAGTGTTAATATATTGGCGCTAGATACGAGTGTATTGTCTACCCAGGTCGGAATATTGATACGTCACCCTGCAATGAAGGCACGTTATACTACACTGCAGCTGCCGTTACTGCAGACACAGAATGTGCTATACAGGCACTGTCTTGTCTTTGACCCCCTTCCCCCTTTATTTTTAGTTTCTTTACTGAGCTTTACTATGACTTAAAATTCCATATAAAAATATTGGAAGGAGTTTGAATGGTATGTATATAGTATAAGTTATGTCTTGACATTTAATGGAGAGATTCATGGTATTTTATACAGACATTCTGTTGGGTGAATTAAAATAGTGATATATTGGGGTTGTTGAAAATACTCGCTGAATATGCTGAGCCAACGACCGGAAGAGTGCTATGTCACAATGTCAAAATGTATACCTATGGTATACCGGTGCCTCCACTTTCTAGAGAGACAATGATTGAATAGGCCGATGGGAATATACCACATTCACAGTATAAGAGATACTGGATAGCCCTGGCAGCAAAATGATTTATGTGTTCGTTACCTGATGTTGTATCAACCTTCATAGACTTAGTCAAATCCTCTTCAGTATTCCTGCTTCAAACGACGTTCTAACGCTTTTGAACTGCAGCAGTATTAAATCACTTTAGATAGATAAATGGCAATTTATGTATTCGTTAGATAGGAACCAACGACAAAACAATTTGTCCCAGGAATTGTGTCTGATGGGGAAGCTGTAAAACTAAGGATTGTTAATTGTGTGAGGGTTTCATCTCTATATGACAAGTGATGGGAGTAAGTAGACCGCCGTGAGATTAGGCAGTGCCCTATCACCTGCTTTTAGCACTTTAAAAACCGCAAGGCCTCACGCCAATTTGTGATCGTGATACATGATAGCAACCCCTGACGAGAATACTAGTAGGGTTGCATCGATGAACTTTCCAAAGGTTAACACTATAGTCAGGAGGGGGGTCTGGAAGGTGTTGCGAAAGGACAAGAGTTGAGTTATGTCGGAAGTGCTATTCCCAAAACCGAACTGACGGACTTCAGGGAATCAGTTCCCTGTTGTCTTGCCAAAAGGTAATTGGTCATAGTAGTGGTTCAGGACTGGACTTGAATTGTTGAATACTTCCTGAGCCAGAACAAGTTCCCGGCTGGTTCCTTTCTTCAATTCCCAAACCTACCTACTATTGGATACGTTCAGGTGGAACCAATCATCGAACCAATTCCCCCAACCTTTTGCAAAACAGTCCGATTCAGAGGAAGTCAAATTTCATTACAGTATAAGGTGGGAAGTGGCTTCTCAGGGTGAAGAATCACAGAGAGCTGGAAGGGGAGTTAGCTACAGTGAGAGTCATGTTCACAATCATTTTGCAACAAACTCCAGGTGACCCATCACAAAGCCTGACGTGAGCAGCGTTAGGATCTAAGTACACTCGCGTCTCACTTGGTGGTTTAAAAGTAATACCAGGGGCATGCCCTCCTGTCGTGCATCATATAAGGCGGTCCCAACGGCCAGCCTGTGTCACACATTTTGCTGACACTGCGCCCCACAGTGATTTATGATGGAGAGTGGGCTTGACGCACACACTCAGGCTGACAGCAACCCAGCCATTCTCCTCTTTCAACCCACCCGGCCTGGAGCTTATCTCTTAAGGTTCTACGCCTTGAACCGCATTGGTCGCACCAGATGCACCCTGCACCCGTACCCTTCTTATCCTGTATGACCTGTTAATAGATACAGTGCCAATTACCTAAAATTAATGTTAAGCTACTCCTCTTGCATTATCTGCAGTCGGACAATAATTATTTAGTCGTACTGGGCAGTGGCTGCATAAGCCTCTACAACCACCCCCCCACCCTCCCTCCTTGGGTATAGAAACAGGGGGTTAATTCAATATTGCTGACAACTACATAGGCGTCAAATCGTGAGGAAATCCACCATGTGCCATTACATACAGATGTATATTAGTGCTTAAACTTCTACAACCGCTCCAACATGTCTACATAGGGCATAGGGATTAATCCTAGGGAGGAATGTCAGCATGCCTCTCCAACAAGTTAGGGAGTGATCATTTTAACAACTGGGGGGGGGGGCTGGTGGGTTTGTGCGCGGATGCGCAAAAAAAAATTCGACCCCCCCTCTCGAGGGGTAACATTTTTTCAACCCCCCTATAAGGGACAAAAATCGTGCGTGAACGTCCCCTTTTAGTAACACCAGCCCCCCCTGTTGCTAAAAAATTATCACTCCCTTAGACGAATCGTCAGTGAATGTTCAAATCGTCAGTGAATATTCAAATCAGCCCCTGCAGAAATTACCTGCTGAGAACCGTCGGATTTTCTTTTTCAACATTTCGTCACTGCTATAAGGCGGTGGTTCTGAGGGAGGAAGGTACGGAGCCCCTAAAAGGACATACCACAAAAAAAAAATTTTCCCTGAAAAAATAATCTTGCGGATACTGAAGAATTCTTGCGGGTACTGAAGAATTCTTGCGGGTACTGAAGAATTCTTGCGGGAACTGAAGAATTCTTGCTGGTACTGAACAAAGTCTGTATGTACCAAAACAATTTTTCACTAGAAAAAAATATTCTTGCGGATAATGAACAATTCTTGCGGACACTGAACAATACCAAAAAGATTTTTTTTCATGAAAAAAATATTCCTGCGGGTACTGGAAGATTCCTGCAGATACTGGAAGATTCCTGCGGGTACTGGGAGATTCCTGCAGGTACAGGAACATTTTTGCAGGTACACAAAGAGTTCTTGTGGGTGTACAAAGAATTCTTGTAGGTGCTAGAATTATCCTTGTGGGTGCTAGAATTATGCATTCACCTACCAAAAAGTCTTTTTTTCCTCCAATAAAATCTTTCTTGTGCCAGCCAGAATTGTTCTTGTACCCACAAGAATTGTTTGGTACCCGCAAGAATTGTTTGGTACCCGCAAGAATTGTTCAGTTTCCGCAAGAATTGCTCAGTTTCCACAAGAATTGTTCAGTTTCCGCAAGAATTGCTCAGTTTCCACAAGAGTTGTTCAGTTCCCGCAAGAATATTTTTTTTGTGGAAATTTTATTTTTGGTAGGTCCTATTAGGGGCTCCGTAGTACGGCATAGTCACCTGTTGGTTAGGGTCATATTACCATGTCCAATTTTCTCCTACTTTCTGTGCTTACTCTAGCGTTGATTGATGACGACAATGAAGGAGTGCTACCTGCATCAGTACAATGCTTTCACCACGTACGTATTTCCATTTATTAAAGCATAATAGTTTGGCATCTTCAGTGTTGAATTACCGCTCATGACGCGGAACTTCAAAGCCATTTTTCCTCTTCTGAATTTAAAATTCGTTTGGATTCACCAGTTATCTGAAATCCCTGTGGTGCCTGGGAAGGTAATGACCATGAGGAAGGTCACGACCCTCAAATTACAGGCAACAAACAAAGGCTGTTAAGACGTCTGGCTTAAAAACCTGTGCAGATAAATGTATTGGCCTTTTGCTAGTTGCCTAGTTGTGCATGTAATTTCATTGCGGGTTACAATCAATGATTTTTAATACATACAAAGAAAGGCGTTGAATTATGATTATGAATGGTATATCAAGAAGGAGATGGTAGATGACAAAATGTGAATTAGGTTTTTGTCTTAGACATCATGTCAATAAGGCGACAGAATTTGTAATGACAAAATCTCTTTAACATTTTTGATGACAAAATCACTTTTGGCGTTCTCTCGACAGAGGCCCAGAGGCAACATGTCTGTCCCTTATGGTATATGCATGCAAATTCATCTATAGCACTTATTCATTTACTGTTGATGTAGCATGTGTCAAAAGAAAATTCTACACGGTACTGCTTTAGTGTGAACACAAAGACAAATGCTAAAATGTATAACGTTCTTATGTACGTACACATCAAATAGTATAGACAAGTAAAGGGAGCCGTCCGAGAGGATTTGTATCACTTCTGGCCACCAGGGGCGTCACTATGGCTTAAAAAAAATCGACCAAACGTTGTTTTGTGCTACTTGTTTCATGTAGATTATGGTGGTGTAAAAGATGACATTCCATTTTCAATTAACACCTTCTAGGTTTGGAATGTAAATAGAACATTTCTCTAGAGATTCTTGCATAGAAATACGTACATTAGATATAGATTGTTGATATGCATTGCTATGGAAACGTATTTTTCATTCTAAATAGAGGAATCAAAGGAGTCTAGCGAGCCAGACTCACAAGGAGAGATTCTATACTAGGCAGATTCTATACTAGGCATACGCAAGGTACTCCAGTGAGACCTTTTATGCTAACGCACTGGTATGCAAGCAGTAAGTGAGGTAGGAGTTTGAAACCCCGCAATACTAGGCAATTTTATTTTCATCCTTCATAGACCTAGATCCTCTAGGATGGCTGTACTCGTGGAACGGTATCCCAACTGCTCCCAACTGACACCAGCACGTTATCAACCTCACACAGCTGACCTAAACATGAGCTACCCAGGGGAGGTAGGCATCTAAAGAAGTGAGAAGTCGACCCCAACAAGTAAGCTGAACAGCGGGCCCATTTAGGCAAGAAGAAGGTGAAGAACAGCTGAATGCCGTAAAGTAGAAATGCCAAAGGCTGAGCACTGGAGCTGAGTATAGCCTCGTATGGCCCTGTCAGTACAATATGGTCATGGAAGTGGCAGCATTGCTTGCGTATAATTTTCAGCCTATTAGTTACATGTACTGTGCTAGTCATGTTTAATTAGAACAATCTAAGTTGAGTAACACAGATTAACTTCTATTTTATGCACTTTAAGGATTTGGCCATGTCAGTTGGACAATTAATAGGCTAATAAATTATCGCTTATATATATTTTAATGGAACAAAGTATCCATGGAGTACAAACAAATAGCCTGATATAGATGCCAATCACCTACATTGATATCTTGCAAACCCATCCCATGAAGTCATTAATGCAAACATAGAGAGTTGACTTTTATTAGAAGGTTGTCATGCCGGCTTCTATTGCACAGAAAACCTGCCGCCGCCTAAGACTCATCAATACAGACGAGTTTATGGTAGTCAAGGTCGAATGACGACCTAAACTGAGAATAGAAATTAAACTTATCATACTGACGACTTAGGTGGTCAGGATGACGACCTAAAGTTACCATTTTGATGATCTAAAGCAGTAGATTTAGGTATTGTCAACCTGAGGACCTAAAGTCGTCTGCACTGACGAGTTTCGGACTTGTCAGGTTTTCAGTGTGATTTAGCAGGCTTCTTATAAATACGTCTTAGTTCTGACACCCACACAGATATTAACAGAACACACCCGTTTATAAATGTAGTAAGCCGCCACATAAAGCAACATAAGTAAATGTGTCAGGCAATTAAGAGAGGGCAAATTGCATGCTTGAGTGGCACAAAAGTGACAAAAAAAGACACTTATTTCTATCATATTAGTGTTGTAATAAGTTCCTAGGTTAAATCAGTGATTCCATACTTTTAATTCTTATTCTTGTTAATTACATTTCCCACCAATAATGTCCTTTGAAGAGAGGCCACTGGTCCGTATGGACAGTGCGCACCAAAAAATGGAATAAAGAATCACAAGCATGTTTTGCTTCTGGGAGTGGCATTTATGACAGCTCCGAGGCAAACGTATTGAGCAACCTAGGGAAGACACAAGTTGATAAATACAAGTGGATAAAAACAAGTACTGCAAGACATTTTACAATAAATGACATCAGTCCTTTACATTAGGCCTTGATGTGTACGTGATATGATGAGGAATTTCTCCTTCTGGTCCACTCAACAGTCATGCCATCTCTGTCCCTGTTGCCTCCTACATTAACTTTATCTTAGTTAAATACCTGGAGGTCTCAATAGAATGTATGCATACATTTAGAGTGCAGGAATGATTCACAGGAGATATCTCACTATCCAATAAGCCTATAGGTGATCTACTTTGTTGCAGGGGATTGAGAAATCATTTAAATCCAACTTCTGGAAAAATGCAAGATAGGGTCACCTACAGGAGGGCAGTTCAAAACCGTAGCTATAGATACCATTTTGAAATGCCCTGCAGATGAAGTCCACTATTCAGACAACAATGATTACCATGGGGATTTGAAATTAGTAAATTTCTCTTCCTGTTTTAACCAAAACGTTACACAGATGGATTTATTAAATCATCATTACACAGCCTTAGATTGATGAGTGTAGGATTGTTCTAACTGCTGAATGAAACTGAGCTTGAGGATTGTTGTGTGATCAGTAGAAGATGTTCCTCATATTGTGCGCACAATGTACATAGAAAACCTGCCGCCGCCTAAAACTCATTAATACTGATGAGTTTAGGGTAGTCAAGGTCAGATGACGACCTAAACTTGTCATACTGACAATACAATGTCATCATACTGACGACTAAAGTCACCATTTTGACGACCAATAGCTGTAGATTTAGGTCAACCTGTCAGGTTTTCAGTGTAACTTCTGTAGATCTTCTCACCAAGTATGGGACTCAAAGGTTTCCCTGACTTGTTTTGAGAAGTTATTTACAATTTCCTAACCCCTCAAGCTGCAATATTGATCTATATATAAGGTTAAAACTAAGAGAAAATGCTATCTAAATGTAGGATCGATATTTCCATATTTTGAAAGTCATGTGACCAGTTGCCATGGATACCATAGCAAAGGTGTTTTTTTTTTTAATCTTCAATTTTCCCTACCTTTCACCACTCTTACAGCCACTAAAACGTCATCAGTTGTCTCTGTGGGAGAACCAATTGGAACGACATTGCCTGAGACTGTGAATTCCATGGGGGTGAATCCTACTGTTGACATCTTCTCCTTCGCACCATCTGTACTACCTGATGTAATGCAAACATTGGGGTTTGATGGTCTGGGAGAAACATTCAGGAGCAATACATACACAGTTCTCACCCAGAGTATGGAATCCATCCTTTGCGTTACATCCAAGAGCATGAATGCTTTTTACGCTCAGGGTGAAGAGTTCAGAGGAACTCTGCTGCTGGAGTTCACAGGAACTCTGCTGCTGGATTCCAGGAGTATATCACCCTCCGAGATCTACCAACATTGGTAAATCTAGGAGAGAGAGACAACCTGGGACTGGCATTGATCATAAAGGGAATGAGATTTTAAGCCTGGACTTGGCCAGTGGTCCTCATGATATAGGATTGCTGGACATTACCAGTTATCAGCGACAGCTAGGCCTACACAGTCTAGATGAGCTGACCACTGGAAGTACTAGGTTATCTTGGACTGGATTGGTCAATGTTTGAAGGCAGTTAGAAGATGATCTAATAAAGAACCATCAGACTCTGGTTGATCTTGAGACTGAGAGAGCTGTTTTGAGGAGAATTACTCTAAAAAAAACGGTCGGAGGTTCTAGAGGAGCGTAGGGCTGGTTTGGAATGTGTTGAGAGTGTAAATGTTGAAGTTCATGATCTTGAGATGAAAAAAAGAACACTTGGCTCTGGAAGTTATGAGATTGGAGAATCAGGCAACTGAGGCCTCCATCCTTTTGACTGAAGGGGACTTGCAATTAATAAAGTCAATAGATCAATTGGACAGCAACAGGGCAAACTCAACAGGTTAATGGCTACCTTAGAGGAGCATGCTAAAAAGCTTGAAGAAGGTCCACCAGCTGAAGTGACCACAGAACAGGTTAAAAAACCCAGGGAGGAGGTCACTGTAGCTAGGAGTTCTATTGAAGAGGGGTTTGTCTCTCCTCCTGAATTAGACTCACATGTGGAGGAATGTCAAAGCACACCTGCTCTATAAATAAAGGATGATGAACAATTATTTTTTGTCAATCGAATGGTAGACCAGATAAACAAGTCTCTAGAAGAAAAGTGGCCATCCTTAGGGAAGCCCCTGGTTGTGGAAACTGAAGAGGTGTCCACCTCAGATTCAGAAGCAGACATATCTGTTCAGGCTGAAGAACATGGCTCTGCACACGGAGTCACTCTTGGCCGGACAGTGTCATCAAGGCCGGACGCCAGGGTGGCACCTGGGCCCGATGCTGACCCCTGGCGCCTGCGGCAGATGGTGGTACCTGCTCCGGATGCTGACTCTAGTTCAGATGCCAAGGGCCAAGACACTGTTGCAAGCCGAGGCTCTGTTCCGAGCCATTTGACTTCAGGCAGGATGAGTCATACAAGCCATACAGGTGCACTTCAATTCCAGAGGTGCTCCCTAGTCCCTGGGAGGTACTTGGTGACAAGAACTCCTCATGTTACTAGATCAACTGGTTTGTCATCTGTGGTGGATCAATTTCGGGAGACTCCACTTCCTGCAATGTGATGTAGTACCAAGTTGCCACAGGATGTGAAGATCTATGAAAGAAATCCTGCCATTATGGGCCTGAGGCTCGATGATGCTCCCAGCAGCAGTGGTCATTCTGAACTGATTTCATGGGCATCAAGGCGTTCGGAAATGCTGAGTAGCATTGATCGTAGCACTATGTCTGCGAAGAAATGTGCTATTCGTCCGAAACCCTTTGATGGCTCGATCTCATGGAAGAAGTGGCTTGATGGTTTTGTAGATGACATGCAAATAAATGAATAGGATGAGATTGATTCCCTTGGAGCTTTAAGACAAGCGTTGCATGATGACCCTGGCAAGAATGCCATCCTGTCATTTGATAAGTACGGGGATGGTACCTTGAAGGGTTTAATCGAAGCTGCAACCTGGGCCTTGGGTTCATTATATGGATTAGACCCAGCAACCGAGCTTGAAGGCAGAAGACAAAAGAAGGGCGAGAGCTATCGCCAGTTTGACATGGACTTGTGTTGCTTGGCCTATGAGGCTATCAAGCGATCCGTGGCTAGTAGAGAAACTAGCCTCTCAATTTATTGATGGGTTACAGGATGATTGTGTTAGCTTCTGAATTTATGGAGAACAGATATGTCATTAAATGACCTATTTCTTCTCGCAGATGATTGTATCTGCAAACGCACCTTGAAGACCAAAGCAACCAACATATCTGCTGTGAAGAGTCAGAGAAAACCCATGACTGATTTTGAATGGGTACCGGATTAGACTTTGTCTGAAACAGAATCAGTAAAGGTGGCCTCCGTTCATGCATCTGATAAAAAGGCTAAATGGAGAGGTCGAGGCCACTCAAAACAAAAGAGTGAGACGAAGACCGAACCCCCTGTTGGTGATGCCTTAAAAGCTGCCATAAAAGAAATAATGGTGGAGATGTATGGTAAAGGGAGAGGACAGGTGCAGGAATAGGTAGTAAACAAACCTGGTTCCAAAGAGACCTGTTTTAAGTGTAAACGACCCGGTCACTGGGCCAGGGACTGTAAAGCAGGTACAGTATCTGCTATTGCAGTTTCTGAAAGTGAGGAACTGGAAGTTAACACTGATCTTCCACCACCTGTGGTGGAAAACTGGAAAGGGTTGCTGCCTGTAGCAAGGCAGTGACCCATACTAGCACGAGCCAGGGTACCCCTTCCTGTAGTTCTGCTGTAAGGAGCTCCCTGACACTGCCTGAGAGGAGGATTGGACTGCATGGGTACAGAATAACTGTGCAGCCCAACTCCGACCAGATGACCCCTGTCTGGAGTTTCTCTGGGGCAGGGGATTTGATCTGGGTGAAATTGGAGTTGTGCGGAGATTTACAGGAGAACCTTCTCCTCTAGGAGGAAAGAGGTGGTATCTGCCTGTACAGGTCTGGGGGCGTTTGGCAGAATTCTTGACCCTGATCGGTTGTGAATTCTAGCAATCAATCACAGCAGAATCTGATGTTCCTTTGGGGACAGGGTGGGTTTGTGCTGCTGACAGATCTGAGATGCAGACATATGGTCAGCAAGTAATACGAGTAGTGTTAGATGGAATGACATTTATTGTCTCTCCTACTGTTGCTGAGCTGAATGATGATGGGATTCTTGGCTTTGACTTCTGTTCATTGTATACATAGTGCTGTCCTGGACACTGGTACTGGCAAATTGCTAGTTAGGTATCCAGAGGACCATACTATAGAGTGTGTCCTATGCCAGATCTCCGGCGTATCATCTGTGGCTCACACAGTTAAAATAGCCCCCCGACATGTCTGCAATGTATTAGTGCAGACTCCGGATATAGCATCTGGAAGGATTGGAGTGGTGGAGCCTGACTCTGCAGGATTAGCTGCATTGGGTCTCTTGTCCACCAGTACTCTTGTTGGAAATTCTAGATGGACAGTAGTGCCTGTTTGTAACCCATCTCATGAAGTGATGTACCTGAAAAAGGGGGTCCACTTTGGTAAAGTTACTTTGGCAGATGTGAATGGTCGAGCAGACTCACCTAAGGTGGAGAGGGCTGCCCGTCAGGCCGCCATGGTTGGCTCCCTAGAGGTGTCCGCTGCTGCTGTTGTAAGACAGACTGGCAGTGAGCCTCTTGGAGATGGTCAATGGGGTCTATCATCTCACTTGTTGCCTCTATTGGCAGACTGTCATCTAGATACAGATGAGGGCAAGGAAGAGCTTGCGTTTTTATTGCATAATAACTCTGATATATTTGCAGTGCTGGGCCAAACCATTGGAAAATACAAATCGGGTGTCCCATGGTATAGACACTGGTTTGTCCCACCCAATACACTTGCCCTACCGACGACTTCCTTTGTCTAAAAAGGAGGCCTTGGAAGCTGAGGTGGACAAGATGTTGGCTGAGGGAGTGATAACACCTAGCGAGAGCCCATGGTCCAGCCCTGTAGTCATGGTAACCAAGAAGGACAGCACTTGCCTTTTTTGTATTGACTACAGGAGGCTGAATGGTGTGACTCGCAAGAATGCTTATCCACTGCCCCACATTAATGAGAGCCTTGAGTCTTTGGGTGGAAACAAATGGTTTTGCACCCTTGATCTCCAGTCAGGATCTCCAGTCGGGGTACTGGCAGATTGGGATGCACCCGGATGAACGGGAGAAGACTGTGTTTACCATTCATCGATGCCCGGGTTGAATTCAATTTTATGCCATTTGGGCTTTGCAATGCCCCGGCCACTTTTAAGAACATGATGGAAACAATGCTAAGGGGGCTTCTCTGGAGGAGTTGCCTAGTCTACCTTGATGATGTCATTGTCTTTGGTAGTTCTTGTCAGGAATGTATGACCAATCCTCGGGAGGTTCTGTACAGGTTGAGATCATACAACCTGAAACTGAAATCGAAAAAGTGTAAGCTATTTCGGTAAACTGTAGAGTATCTGGGCAGCATTGTTAGTGGGGAAGGTATTTCTGCAAACCCAGGGAAGATCGAGGCTGTAGCTAAGTTGCCAAGACTCTGTGATGGGAAGGAAGTACGCTCTTTCCTTGGGTTTTGCTCTTACTACAGAGATTTCATCTCTGGATTTGCAGAGGTTGCTGCTCCTATACAGGAGCTGGTTGTGGGACATTAGAAGGGGACAAGGCCACCTCCATTTGTCTGGACAGAGAAAGCTGAGGCTGCCTTTGTCAAGATGAAGGAACTGTTTGCCAAGACCCCTGTGTTGAGTTATCCTACTGAGAGTGACCCCTTTGTGCTTGATACAGATGCTAGCAATGAGAGCATAGGAGCTGTGCTTTCCCAAATACAAAATCTGAAAGAGGTTCCCCTTGCTTTTGCAAGCAATAGTCTAAGTAGGACACAAAGAAATTATTGTACCACCAAGCGCAAGCTACTCGCTGTGGTGGTCTACACCAAGAAGTTTAGACACTACCTCTATGGGGGTAGGTTTATCCTTTGCACCGATCATTCATCTCTCCGTTGGCTTCTAAATTTCAAAAAAGCCGATGGGATGATGGGTAGATAATTGTCTCATCTGTCAGAGCTCGGTCTGGAAAACACCCAGATAGAGCACCGCAGTGGAGTCAAGCACATAAATGCTGATTGCCTATCCCTACGACCCATTTGGGTTAAATTGTCGGCACAAATGATTGGTCAATGAAAGGTCACCCACGTTTTTGTCTCTGAGTACTTTGTCGACCATGCAAATCTACACAGTGAGCTGTTTCCCAACGATAATTTGCAAATATTGACCGAAAAATGCACTTTTATCGCCATGTGGACACGAGGCTTATACCTATAGTCTACTTGGCCTTTTTGGTCTGTTTTTGCCATACATTTCCGACACAAAAGTCGGCCGAAGAGGTCCAGTGATAATAAAACCTATGATCAGTACTGACTATGCTAGCACATTCTAACGCCAGCCAGGTGACTATTAATATGCGCTAGTCACATATTAGTTATAGATATAGGATAGTCACCTCTAACTATGTTTAGCCTACATAAAGTTATGATGTGACATATTTATGTGCACGGAAAACAGTTATGATACAAGATTGAATGTGCAGCTAACCCAAGGTAAGTACGTTCCCTACTTAGTTATTATTTTACAGTCCCTCATGTGTGTTCAGTCATGATGAGTTTCTGTTTACCATGGTTACCAAAGAGGGATTTTGTGATGTTTTATCGATTGCCAGTTCATACTCAGGTGTAGTCAGTTGCGCCCTGGAATTTCCCAGTTGCCACTTGAGTTACCAGTTGCTTGTTATGAGTTAACATTTACTCTTGAACAGTTCCTAGTTGCCATGTTGCCAGTTTCAAAGGTTCTAGGCAGTACAGTTGGAAACAAGCAACTGACAATGTAAAAGTGGGTATTGGCACCTGGCATCTAACATTCAGTCACTTTTGTTCTTATTTACAGTGCTATTGCCAGTGTCATTTCCCACTTGTCCATTACCGAATTCAAGTTAATATTGATTTTGTCATTGCCAGTTGGTGACTGGTAATTTGAATCAGGCTAGTTGGTGACTTGTAATTTGAATCAGTCTGGCAACCCATGGCTTATTGTTTGGCAGTTGGCAATCTCAAAAAAAGGGAAATCTATGATAGGCAAATTGTATATTGTTCTCCCATAGTTTATTGTCCATTGGCAACTTTCACCCATAGTCTCCACTTTTGACAATTCAAGGTTAAGTTAAAGGTCGGCAATTCCCACTTGGGTTGCTGATTGCGAATTGCATGTAATGGCCTTCTTATGACAAGTTGCCATATTAGGTTTAGTGGAGTACAATTGGTGACACACAATTTGCAACTGGAGATTTGCAATTGCCAACAGGCACCAAAAAGTGACAAATGGCAATCTAGGGACAAAAGAAAATTTGTGACTGGCAACTGACATCCCGTGCAAGGAAATAGTCATCTGCAACCCATAGACAACGATTAGTCCTGAACTGGCAACCAGCAACTGACTATCTACTTAGTCATAAAGACTAAGATCAAGGACCAAAGCATCAAATTCTGGGTCAACTGACTATTGCATAAATACAGCCAATTTAATGCTTGACTATAGGTTGACTATAATGACTGACCTAAGATAGTCACAGGCTACTATAGAGGGATACCAAAAGTTAGCACTATCATTTGACTATCTCAAGTTAGTCACTATATGGGCGAATCCTGTGAGTTCGCCCACCTATCAGGGTCAGGGGCCCAACATGACAAACTCAGGATTACATTTCAAGACTTTATTTTATTGATAGCCCTATATCTTGGGTGTATGAAAAGTTCCATTCAAGTCATTAACTCCCAGGATGTCAGTTTTTATCACAGTCGCAGTAAAGAGGTATAAATCGTGTAACGCGCTTGATCGATATTAATTCTCATGCATAGAACTTCTTCAATAATGTATCTGTGATAACCATATTCAGTGTCCAAACAACTATAATAGTTATGAATAAGTGTACCAAAAATTAGGACTGAGGCTTGAAAACTTTTGAAGTTATGTGACATAACGTTTTAAGAAGATTGAGATTTTTTTATAAATTTCTAACACCAAACCTTAACTTTACCCTCACAGGCTTAATATCCATTGTATATGCATGTAATTCAAGTTATTATGTCTTCATTGTCTATATTTTCTTAAACAATCATCATTCTTCCATTCCTACAGTGTTTTCTTTATGTGAGCAGCTGTCTAAAATTACTCGTAATTGGCCAAATAGCGATCAAGCGCGTTACATACAGTCACTCATAGATAGAGGCTCCATAGAGGTACTTAGACCTTTCATATCATAATGCTACTTCATACACAACTACTTAAGCAATGGGACTACTGTTTAAAACCAAGAAATGTACAATTAATACCTATTTGGGGTCTCCCGTATGCCTCGGAAAATAAAATTGCACTTTTTTGCGACTAATTTTCTTACATCAATCAAGCCAGAAGGTCCAAAAATTAACTAGGAGTATCCAAACAGGCCTAAAATACCAGCCACACATGTCTAGTAACATATTAAATAGCAGTAGTACAGCTCAGATAACTCTCAGGTTGCCCACAGCCAATGAAGCAATACCATGTCAAATGCCCTCCGCGCAGGCGGATACCGATCAAGCGCGTTACATACAGTCACTCATAGATAGAGGCTCCATAGAGGTACTTAGACCTTTCATATCATAATGCTACTTCATACACAACTACTTAAGCAATGGGACTACTGTTTAAAACCAAGAAATGTACAATTAATACCTATTTGGGGTCTCCCGTATGCCTCGGAAAATAAAATTGCACTTTTTTGCGACTAATTTTCTTACATCAATCAAGCCAGAAGGTCCAAAAATTAACTTGGAGTATCCAAACAGGCCTAAAATACCAGCCACACATGTCTAGTAACATATTAAATAGCAGTTGTACAGCTCAGATAACTCTCAGGTTGCCCACAGCCAATGAAGGAATACCATGTCAAATGCCCTCCGCGCAGGCGGATACCGATCAAGCGCGTTACATACAGTCACTCATAGATAGAGGCTCCATAGAGGTACTTAGACCTTTCATATCATAATGCTACTTCATACACAACTACTTAAGCAATGGGACTACTGTTTAAAACCAAGAAATGTACAATTAATACCTATTCGGGGTCTCCCGTATGCCTCGGAAAATAAAATTGCACTTTTTTGCGACTAATTTTCTTACATCAATCAAGCCAGAAGGTCCAAAAATTAACTAGGAGTATCCAAACAGGCCTAAAATACCAGCCACACATGTCTAGTAACATATTAAATAGCAGTAGTACAGCTCAGATAACTCTCAGGTTGCCCACAGCCAATGAAGGAATACCATGTCAAATGCCCTCCGCGCAGGCGGATACCGATCAAGCGCGTTACATACAGTCACTCATAGATAGAGGCTCCATAGAGGTACTTAGACCTTTCATATCATAATGCTACTTCATACACAACTACTTAAGCAATGGGACTACTGTTTAAAACCAAGAAATGTACAATTAATACCTATTCGGGGTCTCCCGTATGCCTCGGAAAATAAAATTGCACTTTTTTGCGACTAATTTTCTTACATCAATCAAGCCAGAAGGTCCAAAAATTAACTAGGAATATCCAAACAGGCCTAAAATACCAGCCACACATGTCTAGTAACATATTAAATAGCAGTAGTACAGCTCAGATAACTCTCAGGTTGCCCACAGCCAATGAAGGAATACCATGTCAAATGCCCTCCGCGCAGGCGGATACCGATCAAGCGCGTTACATACAGTCACTCATAGATAGAGGCTCCATAGAGGTACTTAGACCTTTCATATCATAATGCTACTTCATACACAACTACTTAAGCAATGGGACTACTGTTTAAAACCAAGAAATGTACAATTAATACCTATTCGGGGTCTCCCGTATGCCTCGGAAAATAAAATTGCACTTTTTTGCGACTAATTTTCTTACATCAATCAAGCCAGAAGGTCCAAAAATTAACTAGGAGTATCCAAACAGGCCTAAAATACCAGCCACACATGTCTAGTAACATATTAAATAGCAGTAGTACAGCTCAGATAACTCTCAGGTTGCCCACAGCCAATGAAGCAATACCATGTCAAATGCCCTCCGCGCAGGCGGATACCGATCAAGCGCGTTACATACAGTCACTCATAGATAGAGGCTCCATAGAGGTACTTAGACCTTTCATATCATAATGCTACTTCATACACAACTACTTAAGCAATGGGAATACTGTTTAAAACCAAGAAATGTACAATTAATACCTATTCGGGGTCTCCCGTATGCCTCGGAAAATAAAATTGCACTTTTTTGCGACTAATTTTTTTACATCAATCAAGCCAGAAGGTCCAAAAATTAACTAGGAGTATCCAAACAGGCCTAAAATACCAGCCACACATGTCTAGTAACATATTAAATAGCAGTAGTACAGCTCAGATAACTCTCAGGTTGCCCACAGCCAATGAAGCAGTACCATTACAGATATCGATCAAGCGCGTTACACGCAATGTCATGCAGTTAAACATAGGTACAATACAGTTTGGGTCTTAGTTATAGTGGCCAAAGTAAAACAGGTGATAACCGGGATCAATGACATCTAACCAGTGCACTCGCTGCGGTACTTGAGAAGCTTCCGATCAGCCAGTTGGATGGTGAGGGGATCAAGTTTGTAGACAGCGTTCTCAGTGTTGCCATAACGACTTGGCTTGGGCAGAGTGACTCTGCCAAGAACGTTGAGGGGGTGGACCCTAGCTGGGATGATCTCCTTCCCCCACTTGAAGCTTCTCTTGTCCGACGCCATGTAGCGCAGCATGTAGTGCACTTGGTAGAAGTCATTGTCCTTGGCTATCACCTTACCCATAAACCACTTGTCCTTTGAGCTGGTACTGGCCAGGCTGGCAGTGATAAGAATGTCACCTACATGGTACTCATCCTGCACCAGTACCAACTTCCCTACACTGTCCGTTGGTTGTACATCCTCCTGAGGGAGGGTCGAGGTCGGTGGATCCTGTCGTGCTCGCTTGGTTGTAGGGACGGCGACGGCACGCTCCGCGGCACGCTTTCGTGCGGCACACGGGGCAATGTTCTCCTTGTCAGCCGTGGCAGGAGTTGGCACCCGGTCACTTCGAGTGTGCTTACGTGCCACGACTGGTGAGCCGTCCCTGGTGCGCTTGCAGACAGTGGTGCGCACAACAGGATCAAAATCAGGGTCGCTGGTGCGGGCATCCGCGTCGTCCACCTCTGCAGGGACACTGGCAGGCCGCGTTTTCTTCTGCCGTGTTTGCTTTGGTGGGGGAGGCTTCTTGTTCTTGTTGAAAACCAGCTCATGCTCAATCCATCCGGAGCAGCCAGTAACGGACCTAAGGTCGACCCAGCAGCAGGGGTCAAAACAGGATTTGTCACGGACAGCGAGTGACCTTCCTTCCTGTTTGACCATGGCAGCATGGACACTCATGGTGCCCTCTACTGACTTGTCTGCTACCACTGAGCCGAGAGTGAGGCGGGCGGAGGTGACATCCTGCAGAGGGACATGGATGTAGTGAACGCGGCCTTCAAGTTTGTTACCTTCGGCCGCGAACTCCTCTGCATTGTTGATGACGGGATGTCCTTCCTTGTTGCGCTTGACGATGTTGTCAGCGTTGCGCTTTGCAGCAGCGCCGACGCCATCGCAGGGGCCCTTTCCATGACCCGCCTCGAAGTAGGTCCATGTTGCCCGTAGTCCGTCAAGTAGTTCGGTGTGGCGTACGAGTATCGAGAACACCGAGATGTTTCGATACTGGCTGGAGGGTGAGTCAGAAGCATAATGGACCACCTTGACGTGTGGCAGGTTCTCCCTGATGAATGCTGCCAGGCAGCGGAGAAACGCCAAGATGGCGCCAGTGTCGTGCTTCCGGTCGTCAGTGCACAGAGCGACAGAGTGGTGGTTTGTGGTGCCAGTGTCCTCATCACGGTAGTGGATGACTGCAGGGTGCAGGGTCACTGGCTCCTTCGCGTAATATGTACTCTGTGGAGCATCGGGGTATGATACCATCCAGTTTTCCGCAAAGTCCATCTGGATGGTAACTTCCATCGACGACATACTCGCTCGTAGCTCACGTACGATGCGGTGTTGGTTGTGAGCACGGTCGACATGGGCAGCCATGGTGATGAACTCCAGTCTGGTTTTCTTGATGAAGTCCGCCTTGGATGCAATCTCTGTACAAGGGCGGAGCTTCTTGATGGTAGTCTTCTTCTGAGTTCCATCCTTGCCTGTCGACACATACTCATAGTCCACATTCTTCCACACTTCATACTTGACATTCTCGGGGGCTTTGTCCTGGAGAGTCTGTTCGAACTCTGCCCAGGATGTCATGAACATCTCATCTTTGAAAGGGATACTGACAGCAGCAAGCCGGAGTGCAAAGTTCTGGTGCTTCTGGCAAAGGCACAGATCAGTGCTTTGGAGATCCACGGGGATGAACCAGGGAAGGTGTTCTTTCCTGATGCTGTAGAAGAGTGACCGTGAGACCTGCAAGTGAGGAGGTTGTGTCGCCTCGTACCTCTTGTGGAGCACATGGATAAACTCCCTGAGGTACATTTGCTGGTGCTTCACCTTCTTCAAGGTCTTAGTGTCTTTCTTACCAGGTCTCATTTCGGAGTTCTCTGGGTCAGACAAGAACTCCTTGACACTCTCTATCTTGGCCTCCTGATTCACCACACGTGGAGATGGCTGGTCTGAAGGGGTTTTGAGTAGTGACCGCCTATCCATGCCAAGGGTCTTTGCCAAGCTCACCGCGATCCGCTGTTCTTTGATCACGACGGGCGAAAGCACCTTGTTCATGATGGCGGTTTTGTCCTTGCGAGGAAGGTTGGCCAGCCCTTCAAGCACAGCCTTCACACTCCTGTCATGCGCCGTCAGCTGTTCCTGTGCAGCTGCTGCAACGCGCTCCTCCACGTGCGCTACAGCAGGTTCCCCATCCGGTGCAGCTGCTGCAACGCGCTCCTCCACGTGCGCTACAGCAGGTTCCCCATCCGGTGCAGCTGCTGCAACGCGCTCCTCCACGTGCGCTACAGCAGGTTCCCCATCCGGTGCAGCTGCTGCAACGCGCTCCTCCACGTGCGCTACAGCAGGTTCCCCATCCGGTGCAGCTGCTGCAACGCGCTCCTCCATGTGCGCTACAGCAGGTTCAGCGACAGTTTGATGGTTCGACTGGGCATGGGCAAGCTGAGCCTGCAACTCCTTGATCTGTAGATGTGCCTCAGTCAGGTCTCTGTTCAGTAGCCCTTGTTTGTAGTAGTAGCGGTTGGTTCTGGGAGAGTTGGTCTTCCGTTGCTGTTTCTTCAGGTTTTTAGGAGTGGTCAGTGTCGGTTTGGTGGTCGGTCCTGGTGTCGTCATCTTGTGGTCGGGCTGTGCACGCGGGCTGCAAACAAATGAACAATCATTAATTTTCAGTTTCATCATGCCCCATTTATTTATAAGATACATGTAAGGCTACTACACCCCTGGGGTCCCCATGATATCATTTTGATCAAGCGCGTTACACATTGAAATGGCCTTATTCTATGATATTATACACAGTTATTCATCATTTTTGCCCTAGTAAGGCTACTACACCCCAGGATATATCATTTTGACCAAGCGCGTTACACATTCAAATGGCAGTACATGTACAATAATCTTAATTCTAAAAATTCAACAAGCAAGGAAACATTCAACATGGAACAAACTATTCTTATCTCAGATTTATTATGATAATTACATTCACTGAGGAACACTGTCTTTACGGACGGTGGCACTGTAAATTGATAACAATTAGTCAAATGTTATCATTTAACAAGTTAAGTTAAATAGAAGTGTGGAATAAATCATACTAAGTAGCACTTTACTGATCAAGAATTTTAGGGCCAATTTTAGTTTTAGAATTATTATTTATAAATTTATGATTCTTCACAGTTAAGAACACAAAAGAAGGGACTATGATTCAAATACTTACGCGATGTCCTCGAGCAGTCCCACATTGAACCCCGGTGGGGAGGCCTCCTGGACCCGGCCACTTCGGCGCCTCTCTGGGGAGACGCGCCGAGCAGCCTGGCGAACGGGCCGGGCCTCCGCAACCGGGGCCCCCTCCTGTGTTGGGGCCTCCGTAGGCGGCTGTGGTGGTGCGGGCACTACGGGGGCCTCCTCCTCCTCGGACAGCAGGAGGGGGTGCTCAGGGACATCGCCTGCCAGCGTCCGTCCCTCCTCCTCCTCGCTGGAGATTACCTCCGGGTCTTCCGGCGTCTCCTGATGTATAGAACAAGGAAAATATTCATGAATAACATTTACACGATGCACCAATGCAGTGCTGATGAGTTACTCTTTAAGTACATAATTCTACTTTGATAACCAATTACCAAAATAACAGTGCTGATGAGTTACTCTTTAAGTACATGTATAATTCTACTTTGATAACCAATTACCAAATGACACTTTTAATTCATACTTACTCCATACTCCTCGTAGGCCACCGACCCAAAGGAAGTGGTAGGGGAGCGGGAAGAGAACAGCGCGACCGGCAGGCCGCGCCCACGTCCACGCGCTGGGCGACCTGCCGGTGTCTGCTTCTTGGAGCTCTTCCCGCGCCCCTTACCCTTGCCCTGGGCCGGTGGCTTTGGAGTGGCAGCAGTCGGGGTGGCGGTCTTGGCGGCAGTCTTGGCGGCGGTCTTGGGGGCGGTCTTGGCGGCCTTCGCCGGGGGACCAGCAGCAGGAGGTGCAGGGGCGGCAGGAGGTGCTGGGGCGGCCTCCCCGGAACACCCTTCCCCGGCTGCCTCCCTCTCCGCCGCGGCCTCCGCCTCCTCGCGGGCCATCTCCGCATCTACCCACTGAATAAGAAAAGGGTCACAACTTGCATTTGTCAGCAATACAATACAGGCATGTTTATGCTATACTAGAATTAAGAATTAAGAATTCATAGTTACTTTACATACATACATGTACATTACATTTATAATTTACATTGGTTGAATGTCTGCTATGATTTGCATTATACATGTACAAGTTTAATTTCATCATTTCATACCTCAGCCGCATTGGCATCTGTCCATGCCGGCGGTGCGACGCCCCGGCGCCGGGCATCATCCAGGGCCCTCTTCTTGGCGGCCCGGAAGGCCCCCATCCTCCGCTTGCGGTCCTTGGCCCTGTCAGAACGCAGGGCGTCGCACCGCTTGGCGCTCTCCCTCTTCCTCTCGTTCTCGGCCTTCCTCACCACCTCCTCTCCCTCCTCCTCTGCCCTCCTCGCCATGTAGGCCTTCTGTGAGTCGGTGTGCCTCACCGCCTCACCCTCAGGCAACTTCTTGCGACCCATTCTGAAAAGGAGATAAAAAGCACTGAGAAAAGAGCAAATATCAACACTGTAACATGTACAACAAATAGATGGAAATATGTCTATATTCTAAAGAATGGATGTATTGACCATGCCAGGATACTGTGCAAGATTACTGACACATTGGGAGACCTCTGGGAAGCGACATGTGTATTGCAACTGAGAATTTATCAAAAATTGTCCTACCCCAGATACATGTTGAATTTTTTTTTTTCAGAAATGAAAGGATGACCATTCCACATGATAGAGGTACCATAGGCGCACATTGTGTTAATTTTTGGGGGGGCTGACTACAGGATAGGTGCCTTTTTTATGCATAATAGTGGTTATGTAACGCGCTTGATGAAAATAAATTCTTCCATAAATCATAGTAATTAAAGTCTAACACACATCATATTAGGTCTGGACATTACATAGTAGTCCCAAATAATATATGAACACCAAAAATACACGAGTTTGCTATTACAGTGTACAAAGGAGGGATTTTTGACTCGCCGGTAACGCGCTTGATGAAAATAACATCTAACGTCTTCTGGTGGTGACTGTGCCAATATAATCAAACCCAGCAGCGATGTAACACATTTAGACAATAAAATACACATAGAGGAGGTATCATAACCACAGGAATGTGTGTAAATAGTGGGAATATGGAGAAAATTGATCGAAATGGTACCTAAAACAGTGCCAGCAGGGAAGAGAAAATGATTTGGCATGGGTGGGGGGGTCCAAAATGGCGGAGAAGGTACCAAACCTGCACTAAAACAAAGCCAGGGCCTTATTCTATCGTTTTAACCATAGTTATTCATCTATTTGCCCATATATGTGCCACTACAGGCCATAATATCATTTTCATCAAGCGCGTTACCGTCGAGTTGAATTTTGGTCAAGCGCGTTACATGCCAATTGTAAGCCTACAGAAGGTACCGAGACAGTGGCAGCGCTTGTATTATCGCCCACGTCGATCGTCTAACATGTTTTCTACACGATTTACACACTTTCGGTACAAAAAAACCACATCAAATACATCAATCGACATTCAACATCAATATTTCATCAAGTTTCCATCAATATCACTCACCTCTTTGACAATATTGTCGAAACTTTCGGCGTTAAACACCTGAGACTTGCCGTCCAAACAAGTTGAGACAAGCAATAACAACTTCCGGGAAGTTCCCGGATGGAGGCGACTTCCGCCCGGGTAACAGGAGCTGTTTTTCTTCTCCCGCCATAATTTTGCCGAATACCGATCAAGCGCGTTACATATGATAAACGACCATGGTTTGGGGCAACCGAAGCATGTAGAGACCCGATTTTTTTTTTAAACCGACACCTCAACAATAGATACACACTATATAATAGGTGAGATTACCCCTAGATGATTTATATAGGCTGCACAGAGGAAAGTGTTGCTTCAGGGGGAGTGGGGATGACTGACTTGAAAATTACTTGAATGTGTATTGCGCGCACAGGCCGGGAGATACAAAAAAAATTTTTTTCCTCAAAAATACCCCATATGCTCCCCCTCTATGCTGATAGATGAGAAACCATATGCAACAGTTATAGTATCTATTATATTGATTTTCAATTTTGATCAAGCGCGTTACACGTACTATTTCAACTTAGAAGACCTGATGTTAAAAAATAATTACTGGACATGTCACCTCCAATACACATGGAATTGTTAGATAGGACCCCCAGCTATGAAATAAATAATAATATGGTGGACTACTACTGCTTTCCTTGATGATATTTGGTCTGGAATAAGGTGGAAATTGAAAAAAAAAACAATTTTTGGCAATTTTCCAACTTTGGGCCACCATAGCTCAAAAAATATTGGTCCGACATACGCAAATTTGCCCTCGTTTTGAAGCTAAACATGTTTTCTTTCAAATGAGACCATAAATAAGAAGATTGGTTGAACAGTTTTTATTCTGGAGCCACATGTATCCAAAAAGACCCCAAAAACCCAAAGGTGGGGCAGTTCACAGGAATCACCCATATTGATTAAGGCATTTACCACCATTTTTCAGTGCCCATAATACTCTTAGCATGCATAACAATATTCAGAGTTTTCATCCATTAGGAATTTGTCTTAATTAGCCATCTCCTACCAGAACCACAAATCGATGTTCTAAATAATAGCAACAAGCAGGAACCCGAGAGATTCAGATTGAAATACATACCATTTAAAACATTTTGACTCATATCACTTTCCTGATCAGTGTCTAGAGAATTCAAAACGGTTGATATTATGCCGCTGGCTTAACAATTGCCTATGTTGTAGATGTGATCTAAACGGCAAGCAGAATCCTTACAGCTACCTCTTACAGACATAATACCAAATTTTTACAATTATTTCTGAGTAGCAGAACCCAGTTACACTTGGGTGACTAAATATTGACTGATTGATATGAGGAGTAATCAGGTGATATATAGCCCTCTATATCTTTATTATCAAGGGCAAACCTCTCACCACTGAAATTCAATTACCACTGTTTACAGGACACCGTGGTATTTGGTTAGACTTTGGTTAGACTGGAATCAGTCCCCAGAGAGACCTAGATCTGTAACACCCCTAGGACGGACATACTTGTGGCAAGGTTGGGCTGCCTGTTACCCACTCCAATCCATCATCAGAGTAATTGGCCACCGTCCAGACATGAACTGCTTAAAGCAACTCAGCACCATGGCTGTCCTTAATGAGGTGAGAAATCAACAGAAAAGGAAACCTCAACAAGACTTGCTAACTAGAGGAGCAGCTCTGAAAAGCTCTATGTTAGAATCGATATGTAGGCGATAAGTATGTAATGTAGCCGGCTTGAGTAAGGGCACAGGTTGTAGGGCCATAATAGATCTTTTTTGTCTTTTATCATATTATTATATGATATATTATCAATTTCTTTGTGTAATGTTGCCAAATGTTGGTTGACAGGCATTAACTCCCAGTTGTAGCTTGAAACATTAGGTTAACTAGGGACTGTTGACAGGTAGATAACTAATGACAAGAAAATGGCATCTAGCAACCCTAAACTGGCAACCCTAAACTGGCAAATGGCAACTTGAGGGAGAACTTGCAATCCTCAAATGTAAACAAGCCATTGGTAATCCTACGATAGTAATTGCTAATAACGGGCAATAAACCACGCCTTGGCGGCCTGCCAGACAGACATCAATTAGCAACTTCCAACAAGCAACTTTTATAATTATATGAGACTTACTTAACTTGGTAGTAATGCACGGTGAAATAAAGTTAGTATGTCTAAAAAATCTTTTAGTTTTCTCTGTTCAGGGGTGAATTAAGCTCTGAAGCTCTCGTCGATTCCCAGCAACCCTGAGGGTTCCCGAGGAATAATTTTATAATTATACAAGACTTACCTCTCTCCTAACTTGAAGTAGAATTGTAGTTTTTCCGAGGGAACCCATGGGGTTCAGGGGAATAGACGAGAGGTGGAGACACGCATGCTCAGTCAGTCCTTAAGAGCCTGGAGGGGGTGAATTAAATTAAAGACTAATAATATGAGATGTACTCTCTTCTGATTCTAATAAAGTAACTGGCTGACATAGAAGGTAAGCTTACAGGAGGGTGAGGGAGGGCATCTATTCCCCTGAACCCCACCCCACGGGTTCCCTCGGAATAACTACAATTTTACGTCAACTTAGGAGAGAGGTAAGTCTTGTATAATTATAAAATTATTCCTCGGGAACCTTAAAGGTTGCCGGGAATCAACGAGAGCTTCAGAGCTTAATTCACCCCTGAACAGAGAAAACAGGGAAAACCTGACGTAGTAGGAGGTTCATGTTCGCTCTGACTGCCAGTGCCCCAGAGGCAGCTGCCCCTCTGGTTGAATGAGCCCCATAAGTCTTTGCAGTTTTGATACCAAACTTGGTTGTGTTTATGCCTGATTTAGCCAGCATGGACATGACCTACCTAGAGAGGGTCTGCCGAGTTATGACCTTATAGGAGGAGATGAAACTAATGAATAATTGTTTCTCCCCAGTCTTCAGGCGTAACTTCCAGGTCCTATCCAGGTACTCATTTAGGCAAGCAACCACGCAGAGGCTGGGTTGTTCCACAAAGGCCCTCAAAATTAAGGAGCCCAGTACCCCAGTGGGCACAGTACAAGTCTGCACTAGCTAATAAACGTTGCATGAGTTACTAGTTTCACTGCAATGTTTACTAGCCACTCATGCAACTTCCTGGTTAGGATCAACATTTTGCCAAATTTCACAGTAGTACTTATTAAGTTATTAGTAAGTGTTGCATGTACAGTGCTGCAACATCAACTATTATTAAGTGTAGCTTAGCGACGTTTATTAGTAGATGCAATTGCAGCACTGCAGTAGCACTGCTTAGTAAGTGTTGATTTAGCATCTCTTATCAAGGGCTGCATATTAGTAGTTTATTAGCTACTGTTCAGCATTGCTTAATAAGGGCTTAACTTGCAGTGTTGACTAAATGGAACATAGCAGTGGGTACTAGTTATTGCAAGTGCAGGGCTGCAGCTGAATCATTTACTAAGCACTGCAAATGTGTCACTTACTAAGCACTGCATATTAGTAGTTTACTGGCTGTTGTTTAGCATCACTTAGTAAAGGCTTAATTTGCAGTGTTTACTAACTGGAATATAGCAGTGATTATTAGCCGTTGCAAGTGCAGGCTGCAGATACACCACTTAGAAAGCACTGCTAACGCATCACTTATTAAAAGTTGCATATCAGTAGTTTACTAAGTGTTGTCCAGCATCGGTTAATAATGGCTTAACTTGCAGTGTTTACCAGCTGGATCATGGCAGCGGTTACTAGCCACTGCATGCGCAGGGCTACAGATACACCACTTAGAAAGCACTGCTAACCAATCACTTATTAAAAGTTGCATATCAGTAGTTTACAAGCTGTTGTCCAGCATCGGTTAATAATGGCTTAACTTGCAGTGTTTACCAGCTGGATCATGGCAGCGGTTACTAGCCACTGCATGCGCAGGGCTACAGATGCACCACTTAGAAAGCACTGCTAACCAATCACTTATTAAAGGCTGTATCTTAGCAGTTTATGAGATGTTTCTCAAGTGTTTAATTTGCAGTGTTTATTAAGTGTAACATAGCAGTGATTACTAGTTGGTTCAATTTGAACTGTCTATACAAGGTAATAATCATGTATTGAAATTCACTCCAAATTGTCTTAAAACAAAAAGAAAAATATCCCTGTGATCCTACGTAGGTATAGCACAAGATGATAACAAAATTTTGAATAGTTTCACAAAATGACAAATGAAGTGGAGTAACACCTGCTTTACTACTACACACTGCTCACACCTTGCAGTTCACACCTCCTGGTCACACCCTGCTGCACCGACACATAGCATTGTGAAAGATACTTTAGCTATGGAGGTCAGTGGTTGACCTACATACATGTACATAACACACTGGACACATCTTACAGTCAACTGTGGCAAGCCTAAGTTATATTAAACAATATAGGTGGGTATAGGATATTATACCAAAGATGCCTCAATGCACTGATACTCCCTTGAAATATTATGTATTCTTGTTATAAATGGGATTGTGCTACTAGATAAATCTTTTCAAGGGTTTACTAATATTTGTCAAGATTTTTAAATATTTTGAATATACAATCGCAAAATACCTTGGATTTACTTATTGAATAATGGGAACTTGCATATGGTGAAAAAGTGATATTCAGGACTGGTGTACACCACTTAATTTGTCATCTTCTGACATTGTTGAGATTATTCTTCAGTAATGCTAGCATATTGTGCTATGCCTAAGTAGGTTTGTCCTAAAACAGGTTAAATTGTATGCTAATATAAGCTCTTGTATAGGAATGACAATGGCACTGATTCAGTTTGTAATGCAGCAACAGCACCTAGCACTGGCTACTTAGAGTAGCTTAGTAGCAGGTGCATAGTAAAGGCTTACTACCTCTTGCTTCACATGATTTTAGTAGGACTCTATTGGCATTGACTAGTAAAAGGTACAGAGCAGTGTTTACTAGCAGCTGCAACTGTAGGGCTGCAGAAGCACTGGTTATTAAGGGCAGTTTACGCATTGCTTACTAGCTGGTGTATACTAAAGGCTTACTAGCTGTATCTTGGCATCAAATATTAAGTGTCACTAGGTGGCAGTAGTATACATTCTCTCAGCTTTATAACCTTAAGGGTAATCTAAATCATATTTCTGATAATTAAAATATCATTGAGATCTATTCTAAGTCATAAAATGGCATAAGCTAGCACACAAATTGATTGCTACAAATTAAATTACCGGATAGACTGTGTAACAAGATAGATTTAAAGTCAATTTATATATAGACACCATTTCTTTGTTCTACTGGTGATTACTTCATATTCAGACCAACAGTGTTGCATTGACTGCCAAGAAGCAGATGTCAAAGTGATGATTGCAAAGCTCTTATTAGTGACCTTTTCTGCAGTGGCTACTAAGCACTGCATTATAAGCTATCTGCTAGGAAGGGGTTACTTTGCAGGGCTGCCTAGTATAACATTTAGCAAATAATTGTTCAGCTATTAGGAGCTGCATTTACACCACTTACTAGGAGGTATTCTGCACTGATAAATAAGTATTGCAAAATAAACTACTAGTAAGGGCTTATTTTGCAGGACTGCCTAGTATAACATTTAGCAGATAATTAGCCAGCTATTAGGAGCTGTGTTTGCACCTCTAACTGGTAGCTATTCTGCACTGGTTAGTAAGCATTACATTATAAACTACTAATAAGGGCTTATTTTGCAGGGCTGCCTAGCATAACATTTAGCAGATGATTAGCCAGCTACTAGGAGCTGCATTGTCACCCCTTACTAGTAGATTTTCTGCACTGCTTATTAAGTGGTGCATATAAACTACTAGTAAGGGCTTATTTTGAAATGAAGCAAAGGTAGCTAATAAACACTGCCACCAGCGAGTAAGCACTGCCTAGTCTAACATTTAGCATGAAATTAGCCGGCTAGTAGTTAGTGCAACCAGTGCAGAGCAGTGACTACTAAGAGTTTAGTAAGTGGAGGTGTGCCCACTGGGGTGGGTCCCCCAGCCTGTTGTGCTTCAAGAGCGACTTATGGCTGAAAATGGCGTACTCATCTTCCCTTGCCATTCTATCTATAAAGAGGCCCATGATGGTTTGGCCCCTTTGTACTGTTACCAAGAGTAAAAGCATCAACAACTTGAAGGACAACAGCTTGAGGGATAGCTTGGAGTTCTCTCCCCAACTAGTGATTTCTGTGAACACTTTATGTATGTCCCAGAACGTGTCATGTTTGGGCTGTGGTCGATTACGCTCATATGACCCCTTGAGAACCAGACATACATTTTTATGCTGACCAACAGAGTTGTTTTCAAATGATGGTAGGAAGGCTGATAGGGCACACCGTGCTGTGTTTATAGCACTGTAGCTGTAACCTCCTTTCTGTAATTCCTTAAAAAACCTACAAATTTGGGGTATAGTAGGCCCTAAAGTGGGAATGTTTTGCTCTTTACAAAATTCACACCATTTCTTGACATACACATTATGTGGTGACTGAGTTCCAGTTCTTCAAGCATCCAGTATGAGATCAACTGTTTCGTGGTCATAACCTTCTTCCTTTAGTGTTTTGGTGAGAAGAAACACCAGGCCACCAAAGGAATCCTTTGTATCCTGTCTGGGTTTCTTGGTTGACCGTGTTGTCGGAGGTTTCCATTGGCCCTTCTGAACCGTATTCTCTCCAGACTGCTGCCCCACAGAGTGCCGAACCAGGGCTGGCCTGGCCAGTCTGGCGTCACCAGTACTGTGTCCGACGGTTGTAGCCTCAGACGTTGTACCACTCTTCCAACTAGACTGAAAGGAGGGAAGATGTAAGCATACCATTTAGTCCATGTCAGAGAGAACGCATCTGTTCCTGATGACTCAGGTTCAGGGCTCCAGGACACAAACTTATCTAATTTGTTATTAGTACGGGATACAAACAGGTCTATGTCTGGGGTCCCCCACCTGGCACATAGTTTAGCAAAGATTTTTGCATTAAGATCCCACTCAATGTCATCTGAGAAGTGACGCGATATGAAATCTGCTACCACCCTGTTGAATTTATCAATTTTGTCCCTGGTAGGGGAAACTGTCATGGTCAGTGAATTCAATAGAAAGCCTAGAAAGGTGATTTCTTGAGTGGGGGTAAAAACTGATTTTTCCCTATGGACCACAAAACCCAATTTGTCTAGCTCCCATGCCAACACTTTGGTAGTGTGTTTGAACTTCTCTTGAGTGTGCGCCAGAATGAAGGAGTCATCCAAGTATGAGAAGCACTCGTGACCGGCTTCCCTTAACTTCGCAAAGATTGGGGTGAGGAGTTTAGTGAGAATTTGTGGGGCGCAAGCTAGGCCGTTGGGCATGCCTTTAAATTCATGAATTTTGTTCTTCCAACTGAAGCGCAAATTTTTCTGTCTTCCTCCCTGACTAGGACTGATTAGTATGCGTCCTTCAGGTCTATGGATGTCATCCAACATTCTGGGTGCATCAACTCGACTGCCATTTGAAGACTATTCATTTTAAAGCAAATTTAGAATAGGCCTAAAATCCCATCGGCTTTGGGGTGTAAGTAAACATTAGACAAGAATTAATCTCGTTTGGGAGGAACCTGGTAAATAACTCCCTTTTCCTCTAGCTTTACTATCTGAACATCTACCTCACACGCTTCTGATTTGCTTAACGCATAAGGACCCGGGACATTGGTTTGGTTTGGGACCAAATCTTCAAAGGGAATTGTGACCCCTCTTACCATCCCTAACACCCAAGGGTGTTTGGTGATGGGGGACCATTTGGCAACATAACCGGAAATACTACTGGCAACAAGATTTTGAGCAGTATGTACAAAAGGAGGCGGACTCACCTGCTCATGTGAGGCCACTACTTCTGTTTCTTTGAAGTGGCACTGCCAGCCGCTGCTGATGGTGGTGGGGGTCTGGGTTGTCTTGGGCTTGACACTTGGGGAGCAGAGTTGTATCCCATCTGAGGAAAGATGATGGGGAAGCGTGGAAACCCCATCCCCATGAGTGCAGTGTTAGACTATAGAATATGATCAATAACATCAATCGCCTATTTAAAACCTACGATTATAAAAGAATTGTGTACTTCATAATAATGCCCCATTACAGAGGATAGTTATTGCCGTGAAGGGTCCTCCAGCATGGTATCCCAAGGATCGGAGTGTTATAAAACCGAAACCATAGATATCCTCCAGTCCCTCACTGTAGCATTATAAAAAGGTAAACACAATAGACAGCCAGGTGTCTTTATCAAAAGGAGCTAAACTACACATTGAGAGACCATGTAGTACATAGTAGTATCAATCCCTTTACTAAGGAGCAGTGATGGATTCTGTATATCTTAGGGGGTAAGGCCAATGTGGAAACTCAGTGTTTTAAGCTTGTCTCATCATAATTTTTATTAATTCCATTTAAAGCAATCGCATGTACTGCTCATAGCAGATTAATCATGTCAATGATGGACTCACTAATGCAATAAAGATATTGTAATTTTATTGGCGAGTTCCAATTTATTTTATCAAGTCCATCGCTTGACAGCAGCAGGGTTCATTCCCCTCAGGAAGTGGGTGTTCTGTCACTTAGCTGGGAACTTGTGCTGCTGTTGCTGGTTCTGTCTGTAGGCAGGCTTAGCATTGCCTGGTGCCGCCTGCTGTTTGTTGATTTCATCGGCCATTTTATGGGCCGAATCCACCACCTTTATGGCCTGCTCCGGGTCGCCTCCAAACAGGAACTTGGGGTTTTCTCCCCTCTTCTTGAGGATATGCTCACCATACATAGCTATTACAATAGGATTAAGGAGGTCTTTACGTCTGGCGGTTATTGAGTTGACCGTGCTAACGATAAGTTGTATACCATCAGCAAACGGGTCTGAGATTCCGTCGAGCTATTTGTCCAACTGTCCTTGGGATATCCATGACAGGCACAAAGGCCAGGAGGGCCTTGAACAGGTTTGTCTGTAGCTTTTTCAGGGCATCTTCCTGCTTCAGGTAATCAGAGTTTTTAGGCTTGGTTATCAGCACCTGTATGATCGGTTCCCTGTCCCTTGTCCTTTTTTCCCCGAACAAGGACTGTAGGAACCCAGCAATGAGCGGACCTATATCTTTCCCCTTCTTTGTTTTAGCCTGTTCCTTCTCTACCTTCTCCTCCATGATGGATCTTAGTTTACCCGGAGGTGGAGAGGAGGTCTTGGGATCCTCCTCTTTTTGCTGTTCTTCCTGCTCCTCATCAGGCTGTTGGGTCATTTGGCCTTGCATGGCCTGCATCATCAGTGAACCTAAGAACTCTGACATCATAGCTCCCGTGTCTATGTTCTGGAACATAGCAGACAAGTCTGGACCCCCTCCCTGAGGAGAGGCAGGCTGGGTGGTCGCCTGCTGGTTCTGGTCCTGCGTGGAAGATGTAGAACCTTGGGCCTCTGACCCTGCATCACTCATGGTGTGCGTACTTCTGTTTCTTGTAAGCCTTGCTTTAGAGGTATTGTTGGCCATCTTCTTTCCTGAAAGCAGGAAAAAAAGAGAAACCAATTAACTCCACATTAACACTATTGCCAATGTACTATAAGTTAAAGTTAAAGGTGAATTTAATAGTCTATAAAACCAGTAGAAACAATGGCCCTAAACAGGTACGCTCTCATATGAATAAGAATCAAGTCATTTCCAGCAGAATGATTTTTGTTCCAATCTCTGCAAAAGCCATCCTCAGTAGTGGAGGTATGATAGGGCCCATATTGTCAATGATCTCTGAAAGCCATCGTCGACCCAGTAGCGAAACGCGCACCTCCAGCAGGATTTGAACCTGCGTCGTCGTACGAAGAAACGCGTCCTGACCAAGCAGCCACCAACAGGATTCGAACCCACGATCTCCAGTTGACGACAAAACGTGTCTGGTCCGCCAAGGCACCAACAGGATTCAAACCCATGAACCCCAAATGTACAGTGGCGCCAGCTCCTGCCATGCGGCGTTTGGCAGAACTAACCAAGCGGTTTAGTCCGCTCGGCCACCAAGCCGAGGGTCTTGCCCGGCTAGGCGTAAGGCATGTCGCTCTGGTGTAGGTCATCTGCGGACAAGGTTTACCGAGCGATATGTAAGTGAATTGTGAGCGATTTGCCGGTTTAAGAGCAGGGCAGGCCTAAAACATCCAAAATCTGAACATTTTAGCACCGGGGGTGCAGATGAGTCCAGACCTGGAGGGCCGCAGGAGAAGGACGCAACTGTGACCTAGTTCCTGGCGTCAATCCAGGACTGAGGCAGGCAGCCTAAAACTCCCAAATAACTACAAATCTGCGTAAAATGGGGTGTCCCCGGGGGAGACACAGTTGGAGAATTGATTCAATAGAAGGGGACATAGATTTACACAAGAAAACAGTACTTACCAGGCAATTTTGCTGCTGTAAAATTCAGACTGTGTTTATCACATGGGAATCCTTGTCTGACTGAGCATGCGCGTCTCCACCTCTTGTTGATTCCCGGCAACCCCGAGGGTTCCCGAGGAATAATTGGAATTTTGAATCCTATTTTCTGTGTACACACTACTCAGTACTTCACATCATTTCCCTATGTCCTCCAGGGATACAGTCTATGACTAATGTGTGGGAAATAGATGTGGCCATCACATTATGAGGGTAAGCATTATGCTGGGAAAGACACTACTTACTTCAGATTTTAGTTTGCAGTTCATCAGTAGATACACAGAGCTCACACCGGCTCTATATATCAGAACCTGAAAGATAACATTTACAAAATTACAATAAAAGGTCAGGAGGGCATTTCAGAACGATAGTAATTATGATTAATTGGAAATGACCTTCAGATATTTTATTTCCCAGTTATTCTGAACGTATTTCATATTTTAGTATAGCAATCCAAATATTATCCACTCAAATACATCATTGTGTGGATGGCCCCCAGGCAGTTATGTAGGTCAGTATGCTTAGCACATAGTGAGTTTCTTTCTGATTTGAGGCTATATCAATAGCCTGACCTAGATGTGCTAGGTGGATTATATACACCACATATAGGTAATAGAGATAGAATTAGATTTATGACGAAAGGGATCACAGTACTTGTCAATGGGTGGTATCCCAATGCATTTAAATTGCTACTTATGCTACGTATGCACCATTGGTGCAGGACAAAACTGGTGATCATGTGCAGTACAGACTTCTGAACAGCGAAAGCAATATCACGGAATAAAACAAGGTGTGTGGATTATTGAAAACTCTCTTCCGAGGGGGATCCGTCCATGCTTTTGATATTACTCTTAAATGAGAGTAAGAAACCCAAAGTGGAAATGATGTTGAAATGTTTCAAGCTGATTAACCTATTTTCCTGTTAAGGGGCTGAACTAGTTTATTCAATTCAATTCATAAGTGAAACATACCTGATAATATCGTATTACTACTGGAAGGCATTTCTCAATATGGTACGACTGAACACAGCCACTACGATTTGAAACTCTAAAATTAAGAGTGAGTGAATGTAGGTAATGCGCTATGACTGCTCTGTACGATCAGCACTTAGCATGTGTAGTAGTTACATAGGGTTTGCTAGTGCAGTCGTACCAGTCCAATCATTAGTGCTCACTAGATACAGGCCCATAATGGTATTAGAATTAAGGAGGGATCCTCCGTTACTCAGGGAACCCATCTACAAGCTATCAAACTTGGTTCTGCAAACAATCCATACTGCACTTACTATGTAAGCCATCAGAGTGAAGGTCTTTAGAGACCATCAAACTATACCAACATTCCATTTTATGTACCATGATACTATCAAGGCAGTGCATACATACACGAGACGTTTTCAGAGCAGTCACTGTATGCATGTTGTAATTAGAAAGATTTGTTTTGCAACAGCCTCCTTGCCTAGATATTTCAGATAAGCCTTCCCCCCACATTGATGCACGGAGCACTGAGTATTATCAGGAATCGTTTATTAGAGACAAATGCTATGGAATGCATAATCATACAAATATGGTGGGCTTTTCTTTCAAAACTGGCATGTACCTTAAACTCTCACTAACAAGCCGCGGTTTATATGCACGAGTCTTCCCTCCTTTGTGTTTCTGCAATGGGACTCTGCTGTTGTCAGCACACTCTGTAAGTTTATATCCTCCTCCTGTGTGTCCACAGAGCAATACGCCGGAGAGGATCATGGTATAATGGTTCTGGACCACTATATTCGACATAGTGACATGCGAAATGTCGACTTGTGAAAATGTGTGCTCTCCTATATTCGCCATGACACGTGGTATAGGATTGAGGTGAATATCATTGTGACATGAGCATTCCCAACACCCCAGTAATGGACATAGCAAGGCGGTGTGAAGCATCCAGCTTTAAGGCACCCTACTCCTGAGTGTCCTGTAGAATAATGGGATCATCGCTAATTTTTAGATGAATTGATAAAATAATCGATGGTATATAATGAGACCACTTGATACGTCAAATATCAAATTCAGGTCGTTTCATGGACCCCTTTATTATTTCAAGTGGAAAAAAAACATCAGAATAATGCATGACACCTTAAACTAGATTTGACAAGTTATCTTAGCAATCTTCTCTGAACTAAAGACAAATCAACCCTTCTCTTTAGTCAAAATATCAGCAACTTACCCTGAATGCAATAACACAGAACGATGTATTTTGATATTTTTGCAACATATATGTGTTTCTTGTGTGATCATTCATATGAAATACCTAGTAGTTCTTTCAAAATAAAATCATAGAAGTTTAGATATTTTTCCCTATTTATTTAAGAAAAAATGCTTTAATCTTACAAAATTCTCCCTCTTTTTTCTTTCCAAAGCTCTCAATGGTTCAAAAGTATCTCTGGAAGGAAAATGTGTGTGTGTGGAAGTGGGGTTGGCTGGTACTGCATCGTGAGACAGGTTTATTGCTTTCACTTGTTGGTTGTCCTCCCTGGTCGAGCACAGGGTGAATTTGGTTTGGGTGATGGCTAGTCTGCTCCATCGCAATCCAAACCAGACTAGAGCCCAGGAAAGAAGAGAATTTGAATTTCATATAATCATTACATATTCTAACACATGGTTTAGAATGTTGTCTAGATGGCGATTGAAGAGAAACCCCAAGTTTCATATTGTGATAGCGGACATGCAAATTTTAATGAACTCAAATTATGTTCATGTCGAAGGTATAAAAAGTGAATGTATACGCTATAGTAGTTTTCTTTCTCATTATGTATGCTTTCTCATTAAGCTTATGAACAAGGTACTTCAATTACTCCAACTATGTAGATGCTGCATTCAGCGAAGTGAGCGTTGAAGGCTTTATTGGCATTTTTTTACTATATACATCCCATAAGGTCAAATGCCCCACTGCGTTTTACTACCTGATGTAATTTTGGGGACTACTCCAATTTCCCTAATATAAACCATGCCCTTATAAAGTCGCACCCTGGGTTTGTGGACAATTAAAAAAATAAATGAAAACGGCATAACTTTTTTCCAATGATCTGATCCTCAAAATGTAATGCTGAAACGGTTGGGTATGTGTTAGAAGAAATCCCTACCACCAACCCTCCCTCCATCCATCCACCTTGGTTTGGGTTGTGGTACAAGCCGTGGCTTAAGCCTTATGTCCACAGGGCAATAAAATTTACCACGACGAAATCTGTCTTCCATTTTCGACGATAAAGTAACTCTTATCGTCCATTTCCGATGATAAAAATCAAATATTTTAGATATTATGGCTACAATAGGGTGACAAAATGCGACTTTTTTCAATTGTCAGCTGACAAACGTGGTTTTGTCACTGGGAATGGGTGCTGGACATGATTTTGTCGGCACCAATTCTTTCGCCATGTGGATACATGCTTTATGAAGGATTTTACAGTACCTCTGAATAGCAACACATCAAACCATAGTGGTTAATATAGAACACATGCACACTGTTGCATTTTGTCAATCTATTTGAGATATTATGCCTTTATTCATATTTATATCTTTCTGTATTACATATTTTCTTCCCTAATGTCAATAGTCCACTTGGCCTCTGTTACACAATTAAGCCATACATTTCCTAAATGAATTCCCGCGACGGAGGCCTAGTGTACTAGGGGTGTAATGCCAATAGGCCTAGTGGACTATGGGTATAAGATTGCAAAAGTGTTCTTGTGTTCTATACTCCCTTCTGTTAGTAAATCCGAGAGGTATTTGAGCTCTAATTTGCGATGTGGGATTCGACCTACAGAAAGAGGCCGGCATATGGTAATTTGTGCCACAAGGATTCTTTACCTTGGTATATTGCTTTCATTTCCAACCACGGCATAGACTCTCCAGTGCTTCGCTCCCAGTAGAAGCCTTTTACCCATGTTTTTCATAATATCGTTTTGACATTAGATCTACTCAGACATTACTCATACAAATGCTACATCTTTAATTATCAATAAGCGCTGGTGGTGGTCTTCATATGATGAAAGGTCACTTTTATCAGATAAAGAATGTTTTGTCAGATAAACATTCTACAGCCTCTGGTCGAATGGAGCTTGTATTAGTTGACATCAATGCCAGCCTTCTTCAGCTCCACCATTACCCAGCGGCTGAGGGTATCCCGGGAAATGCCGCGGTGGGGTGCGACAAAGCTGACCAGAAGAGGTTTTCTCTCCCCTTCTTTTGATCTGGGTGCGAGTCAACTACTCTTGCAGGCATCTAACCACTTTTTGGTCAAACTTCCTTAAGACGATTGTGTTGAGGGGATCCCCCAACCTGTTCGACTTTAGGAGCATTGTCATCTTGAAGACTACCTTATTGCCCATCGAGATCTTTGATGGAAAGGCTGACTATGGTTTGGCCCCTTTGTTATGTAACTAGTAGGAGCAAAGTGGCTAGTTTCATAGAGAGTTCCCTGAGGGTGATAGTAGCATTGTCCCAGGTTTGGAGGAGGTCTAGTACCCTCCTAACATCCCAAAACTCTTGGTACCTAGGGGCTGGGGGGTTCATCTCGTGCGCCCTTTTTAGCAGCAGCTTGACTTATGGATGCTGGCCCACCGGGTGGCCCTGGAAGTTTCCTAATATTGCTGACAAGACGCAGCGAGCAGCGTTGAGTGCAATGTAGCCACTCCTGTCCTTTGCTAGTCTAGCTAGTAGGTCTTTCGTGTGGTGGGTCGACTGGCTTGTGTAATATGCAAGATGAAGTTCCCGTCAAAGCCCTGTCAAGACAGTTCTATCTTCAGAATGTCTGAAAGACCAGCAGGGGCATCGTTGCCAGACGCTCCTTGTTCAATGGCTTCCCCAGGTGACAAAGGTTGTCTTTCGCCTTCCTGAATCTGAGTCTTCTCCATCTGGACTGTTGCAAGGCCCCGTACCAGGGCTGTCCCGGCCAGTCTGGTGTTACCAAAATGGCCCTCCCACATTCCAGTCGAATCCGTTGTATCACGGGCCCCAGAAGACTGAAAGGAGGAAAAATGTACATAAAGTTATTCCTCCAGATTATTGACATGGCATCAGTCTCCCAGGCACCAGCTTGAGGTCCCCAGGAGACAAAGGTTTCAACCTTTCTGTTAGCTCAGTATGCGAACAAATCAACTTCGGGCTTCCCGATGATATCAAAAGCTTTCTTAAATATTTTATCAAGTCATGCCAGAAATGTCTAGACAAGTAGTCGGCTAGAATGCTGTCTTCACCCAGAATGTGATTTATTGTTAGCCACATGTCACGTTCTTCACACCATTCCCAAATTTCTTTGGCAATTTTGTTACACTCCTCTCACTTAACTCCGCCCATTTTCCTGACATAAGCCAAAGATGTGGTGTTGTCAGTTCTGATTTTTACATTAACCCCAGTCTCTCGAACCAGTGCTTCCAGCCCTAGCTTTATGGCGGTAAGTTCGTGAATGTCACTGTGGAGTCCCACCTCCTCTGCCTTGCAAATACCTTTGGTGTCAGTGGTGCCCCTGTGGGCACCCCATCCTGTTCCAGAGGCATCTGTTATTATCTCAAAATCTGCCCCCTCATTGCGGATGCGTTAAGAGGCTGTGGGGAGGTGTTCCAGCCCCCAGGAGATATCATGTATACCTGTGTCACCTATTACCATGGGCGCATCGAAATTACCTTTGTTCTTTTCAAGGGCAAGGTTCTTCTCTCTCTCTCTCTCCAACTCCTTAACATGTGCAGGGCCATATTGGACTCCTGGTGAGAGATGTTATGAGGCCCACTATCCCAGCTATGTCCCTGATTGTATACGGGTCATCAGTGTTAGCCAAGTTCCAAATTGCCATATTAAATTGTTCAAACTGGACCGACTCGTTCATTTTCGACAGATCCAATATCAGTTGAAAATCCCCATTGGGCTTCTGCCTGACGAATACATTGGAGATGAACTGACCTTCTATTGGTTCAACCACTTTTACTACCCCTTTGTCTAACAATTTCGCAACTTTTTTATCAACATGCACTTCTTTATCTGGGCCTAATACATATGGGAAGGGGGTCCTGTCTTGACAGGGTGATACTTCTTCAAAAGGTATGGATACACCTCCCACCATACCCAAAACCCATGGGTCTCTAGTCACTTCAATCTATTGGATGATGTACCTAGATATGCTCCTGGCAACAAAATTACGAGCAGTATGAGTTAAAGTAAGGGGACTTGCCTGCTCTTCCAAGGGCCCTACTTCTTTCTGGCTCCCGTGGCAGGTGGGGCAGGTGGGCGTGGGTGGCGCGGGGTGTTGACCCGAGGTGCCGCGGTGTAACCTATCTGCGGGAACACGATGGGCATTTGTGGGAAGTTCATTGTGGGCATGGCCATGCCCATTTGCATGTAGTTAGGCCTCTTCGGTGGGTCAGGCTGTCTCTGCTGCAGTTTTAGTGCCGGCTTGGCTTTTCCAGGGGCTGGCTTGGGCTGTGACTTTTCCAGTTTCTCAGCCATTTTGTGTGCAGCGTCAACCTCCTTTATGGCCTCCTCTAAGTTGCTATCATGTAGGAACTTAGGGTCGTTTCCCGCATTCTTCAGCAGGTGTTCCCCGTATTTCGGCATGATGACCGGTTTGAGGAGGTCCTTCGACGAGCCGTGATAGCGTTGATCATGCTGACGATCAGCTACATTCCATCTGTGAACAAATCCCCACAGTCATCCAGCTTCGGGTCGATTACGCCTCTCGAGAGCCAAAGATCAATGACTGGCTGGAATGCCAGCATGTCCTTCACCAAGTGTGCCTGGAGTTTTTTCAGTGCCTCGTCTCTTTTGAGGTACTCTGCACTGCCGGGCCTCTAGCGCAGGTTCTAGTTCCTGTGCCACCAGCTTGGCTGCATTGTCTGGTTGCGGGTACTTACCATGGAGAAGATCAAGGTCAGCCCTGGCTCTTTTCTCGGAGAAGAGGGACTCTAGAAAGTTACTGACCAAGGGCAAAAGGTCCTTTCCCTTCTTGGATTTCTCCCTTTCCTTGACGATCCTTTCAGTCATAAGGTTGTGCAGTTTACCAGGAGGGCGCGTTTTTGTGGTGGGTGGTTCTGGCTCTTGGACATTGTCCAGCTCCTCCTCCTCCTGTGTTGCAGCCTGGGCCTGACCCTGCTGCAGCATCATGGAGGAGAGCATTTGACCCATAAATGCTCCGGAGTTGGGGCTCTGAAGCATTGTTGTAAAGTCAAACACTGGTTGTGTGGCTGTGTTACCCCCAGTGCTGGCGCCTTGGGTGTCAGTGGCAACAGATCTGGGATCAGTGGTAACCGGCATGTCGTGGACGGTACCCCCGTCTCCATTCACAGATCCATTCTCACTGATGGCATGGCTACGGGTGGCACGCCTGTTCGTCTTTCTCCCACTTATTTTCTGTAATGAAAAAGAGAGAAGTAAGATGAGTTTCTTGGATATAACATAAACCAAAAAGAATTAACCGTTAACAGGTACGCTCTCATATTCACAAGAATCAAACAATTTCCAAGAATTTGACTTTCATTCCCATCTCTCCAAAAAACATCCTCAGTAGTGGAGGTATGAAAAAGCTCCACCCCTGGTAGGGTTCGAACCCCTGTCTCGCACGCCGAAACAGCGAAACGCGTCCAGGCCCAACGGGCACTTACATGATTCGAACCCGCGACCCCAGGGTTTGAACCCCCGTCTCAAACGCCGAAACACGTCCGGGCCCAGCTGGTGCCTACAGGATTCGAACAAGCTAGCCAAGTTTGGAGAAACTAACCCAGCGCTTAAGACCGCTCTGCCACAGAGACAAGGGTCTGGCCCAGCCGGGCGTAAGGGGTGTTGCTGCGGCTTTGGTTGTTGGCGGACAGGGTTTACCGGGTGCAGATGAGTCCAAACCTAGGGTGCCCCAGGAGAAGGACGCTACCGTGACCTAGCTCCTGGCGTTGATGCAGGACTAAAGGGGTTAGCCTAAAAACTCCCAAATAACTGACTGACTGTGCATGCACGATCTTTCAACATAATCAAATTTTTGCATTATCAGCAATTATCATAGGATATAATGCATAAATTTAGAGCTTATTTGTCATCTTCGGTTATGAACGCCAACCTATAATATCTTTATAAAAAATCTCGAAAAGCAGCCTTCTTTTACACCATGTTTCTTACTATAGATGAGTTTTATGCATGTGTTACATTTGTTGGGTCTCAAACTATAATGTAGTCATATCAAGCCACCCATTCCATTGAGTTTATTGAGGTTCAGATAGAGGAAAGCATAGAAATCATAGGTTTAGGGTCATTTTGGAAGCCATCTTACATTTCTGAGTGACTTCAGTCATAGGTGTTTTGCGGGAAATAAACAAGCTTTATGGCCGTTCTGAGCATCTTAGCTTGTTCCGAATTCGTTTAAAATCAAAGATTAAAATTCCTAGACTAAAGACTACATATGATGCAGACTAGATTCACTGAGTGGAGAACAATGCAAAAGTAATAAACCGAACAGTACTGTGTGTATATTACATGGCCTTTATCAGTCTCTCTCTCTCTCTCTCTCTCTCTCTCTCTCTCTCTCTCTCTCACTCTATATATATATATATATATATATATATATATATATATATATATATATATATGTGACCAGTCAAGCAAAAACATCCCTCTGCAGGGAAATTCATTATCAAAGTTCATCTCAAGATCTTTAAAATGAGACATCATTGGGTTAAATATTCCTAGTAGTTATTTCAGAACCCCTCCTTAAACATAGGTCGTTATTCATATCTGAAATTGATGATTAAGCTCAAAATACATTATAAACCATAATAATGTCTAAAAACACGATAAATCAGCCTTTTTCATAAACTTTTCATAATAATATGGTGATTTTTATCACAGATTTTGATCTAGGAGGAATTTTCCATTTCTATTTTCAGTTTTGGGTTTTTGGTGAGTATCCCCAAAAATTGGCATAGAAATCTGCAAATTTTGATTATTGGAATGGTTGCCATGGTAACCAGGAACAGTCATACAGGTGGATTTCTTATGAAAAATGCTCATTTTACCATCCAAATATGGGCCATTTCTACCGAAAATGGTGCTTTTTAAATGAAACTATTGAATTCTGCATCAAAAATTAGCTTGATGTATTTTTATAATGAATTTTGCCCTCCAATGCCCCCTGGTGGCCAAATGGGGAATTAAAAATTCCCCGCTGAGGGGTGTTCTCCCTTGATGGGTCACACACACACACACATATATATATATATATATATATATATATATATATATATATATATATATATCAAGACTATGAATAATAAAGAACAAGATGATGTACACATTTGGCCTATAGCTAATAAACTGAGGTGCACTTTATTGAATAAGTGAACAAAGAAATAATTGTAGTCTTCAATATTGCGGTATATTTGAATAACCCTAGACCTACCGGCTGTCTGTGTCCCCCTAGTGGGTGAATTGGAACTAGTAAGGTCTGTGACAAATGATTGAGTCTTGGGTCGTTAATATATACCAACATTCTATACTATAATATTGTTCACGTATTAACTCGAGACTATGAATGATAAAGAACAAGATGATGTACACATTTGCCCTAGTTAATAAACTGAGGCGCCAAGGCCCAAAAAACACACACATTTGCCCAAAACTAATTAAACTTCGATAGTTCATCTGACAAAAGAAGATCCTTTTGTAAACGTGTCTGGTAAGTGTCACTAAGATACAGGAGAACTGACCAGCTTCTCCAATCTCCATAGCGTTTGACAACATGGATGGGCAAAAGGGTAGCCTGAAAGGTGGCTGAACCCCATCTAACGCTGTGAGTGGTGTATTTACCTGACACACCAATGTCTGAGCGGCAGACTTGAGTCTCATAGAGTATTTTGAGTATGTCACTGTAAACAACACTCGAGAAGAGGTCTTGTTGAATTTCCTCAAATATATCCTCATTATGTTGACTGGGCAGAGCTTTGAAGAAGGGCTTTCCACAATGGGTATGACATTTCTCCTTTGACGAAACTGTACTGTTTTTGAACTCCTAATCATGACGTCCATACCCTGAGATGTGAACTTAATATCACTAACCAATAGCTGTTGTGGGGACTTGGTCACGTAACCGACTCTCAATAAACACTTGAATGATAAGGATAGTGCACACCAAAATTGTAAATCAGCTTGTGAGATGAAGTCCAGTTTATCGTATATAGCACATAAGTCATTGGGTGTCAAGGGTAGAGCTGGATTGGTAGAGGCACCGAGAAGTCTCTTGGCCCCCCTGAGTGTTGACTGGATCAAGAATTAACTAGGATCTACGTACTTGTAACCCAGGTAATCATGTAATTTCCATAGCGATGCAATATATATGGTAACACACAGATTTCGATAAGTGTGTGATAAATAGGCAGACAGTTTCAACTGAAGCTGGTAGAGGGTTAATGCCATAAATCATTGTCACTAGCAAAGTGATCTAACCTGATACCAGTCCTGCTTGAGCGATTCTAGCTCTGCAACATACAACGAATTCCGGAATTAAATCCGCACATAAATTATAATGATCAAGTAAGGATTTACAAGCCTGCTAAGGGAGTCTGCTAGCATGTTGTTACCTGACCTGATCCAAGTTGGATTGAGGTAAATATATTAAAAAAAAGGCACATATCCAAAAAATCTCCCTTAGCCAGGCCATAGTAACAGCATGTTTTCCTCTACCTGTCTTGAGAGCATGATAGACTTGTGTATTATCTGTGACAACAGTCATCAATAATTGAATTCCGCCAGACATCATAAGAGCGATGTAGTGCTGTCACTACTGGCCAGAGTTCCCCAACGTTAATGTTGTCTGAAAATACATCAGAAATAGGGACACTGGCGTTATGGGAACAGATGGGGTCGGAATTATTCCAAAATCCCCAGAAATAGTCCTGCATGCTATAAGCCCCAAACCCTGAGGAAGATGCGTCAAAGACTAGGGTATGCCTGTTACTTGTGGAGCATTTTTGCCTTACCATTGAAGGATAAGATAAAGGATGCCCACCACTTTAGATCCTGAATAGCTAAGTCAGTGAGACGGATACGTCTACAATCATCATTAGTGTCTCGTAATAAATTGTACAGACGGCACATGAATGTGCGACCCCCCTAACAACTGTAGCACGATCAGACAATAAACAAGTAGTCTGGTCCAGGGCTTTACGAGAAACCCACCTGTGGTCCAATAAATTATTTACACACTCTTGAACGTATCTTGTCTTCTCCAATAGAGAGAGTAATATCACAGGTATCAATGATAATTCCTAGGTATTTAATGTGGGTACAAGGAGATACAAATTTTTTCTCCACAACTTTAAACCCAAGGTCAGTGAGTACATCATGTGAACTATTTTGACCATCAGTACATTCATCCAAAGTGGCACCAATAATGATATAATCATCTAAATAGTTAATTATACTATTTACACCACTGTTGTGTGCACACTTGACCACAAAGTCACAAACTTGCGAAAAAATAAACGGTGCGCATCTCAAACCAAAACAAAGGCACAAATCTACAAAGAATGCATCACCATTTCCCAGATTCCATTTGAAACCCTGGAACTCTCTGTGGTTAAGAATTACATTGAGACTTCTATAAGCTGACTGGATGTCTGAGACTGCGCAGACATTGAATCGGTCTAGAACTTCCACCACATCATCGATAGAATGATAAGTAAATTTATCACATGAGTCCTCCATAAACATATTATTATTTACATCATTGGGGGAGGAGCATTCGGTGATGGGACGTAGAGAGCCATCTGACTTCACTACGCCACCCAAGGCATGAACACATCTAGGTCGATGACTAATCATATACAGTGGCGTGATTCAGTGACGGATGTTCACCAGCCTGAGAACCAATGAAATCACAAACTCAATATTATTTAACAACACTTTATTTTATTGAAAGCCCTATATTTTGGATTGTTAGAAAGGTTGATTCAAGTCACTAACTCCTAATACGTCAGTTTTTATAGCCTGTGGTGTAAAACCATAATTCTTTAACCTCACATACATAATGTTTTTAAACAAACAGTCATAAAAGCTGTTAAATATCATCCTATATACATCAGATTTCATGTCCAAAATGTTACAATACATGCCTTAGGGTATAGCAAAAATGAAATCACTGCACCAAGAACTTTTTCTTACACCTCATCGCTAAATATGGAGATCAGTGAAAGTTTTGAATGTAGCCTAGCATTCTTGACTTTTCCCTCATACATTTAAAAATAACTGGATCTTAATGAAAAACACTCTCTATTATCTAAAGTGTCCCTACTTTCAAAAGATGTTACTCTTTTCCAACAATATATACATTCTGGTCCAGATCTGCAAAGGCACTTCTGAATACCAAAGAAAAAAAACGTTACATATGTGAGGATTTGGATAGAGCAATACTTTTAAACATCACAGATCATCTGCATCACTTTTTCTTGTACAGGACTTGTTAATTAGTAATTCAAAGGTATATCTTAACACATTAGACTATATTATGGGTCATTTCCATTTCACTCTGAGCCATCCTCATTGGGTAGCCTGTCCTCCTCAGAAACTTGCAGACTGCAAAAGATTGAATACAATTGTGGAACAACTAAGATAAGTAATATCAAGCAATTATGCTCTAATATTTAGTTTATCAATGGGGGATGAGAAGTAAGTAGGACCAGAAAATTGTGTATGGATAGAACCCGATAAATATCATTACTGACTGGCAGTGCAGCCTTACACTAGAATATAACAACCATAAAAGATTTTTGAAAAAAAAATTGCAGGATTGATACATTCACTACTATTTTAGTTTGGGGGACCATATGCACATTTAATGGTGAATTATGTATAGGCTGGGTGGGTCTGAAGTACACATTGTGACCAAAATGAACAAAACCTCACATATGTAACGTTTTCAAATTTGTGGGAAACTTGCAGAAATTTAAATGATAAGTGCCTTAATTCTGTAAGGGTTTGTGGCCTTACGGACCTGGGGGGTTCGGGTCTTACGGTTCAGAAAGAAAGAGTAAGACAGTATTCCAAGTGTATGCCAACGGTTAGGTTTATTACTTAATGCACACTCACGGCTGCCGGATGATATCAAAGAGGCAGCTAATATTAAAAGACAGTGGTTTACATGGTGTGGAGGCCAGAAGGGCCTCTGACGTAGCGGCTGAGCCCTGGGCTTTATATACGGACCCAGGTGTTCGTCGTCAGATGTCCCCACAGACCCGGATCGGTGCTGCCACCTATCCGGAACCTGAGGAACGTCCGACGACTCGACTCACCCGCCACGTCAGACGGTACCCAACTCCTATGGTTTAGTAAAGTGTACCTCTACACCACTCCCCCAGACATTTAGGAGGGTGTTATACATATAATATTACTAGGATAACATTTCTACATGTCTAAACCTTTAGTAATAGAGGTACAACCATAGGTATAACATTAACACCAAATAAATTGTGAACCGGATGTCATATATATATATATTCGATAGTGAAATGTAGTTGCATATAACGATTAGGATGTTGAAATATTATACGAATTACTTGAGGAAGAGACAGTTATGTGAAACGGAACTGTCTATTTAATTATTATACCACATAATATTCTATTATATTTCAGGTATAATTAATAAGACAAGTAATATGAATCGTATACATGTGATGATGACAGCTATGTGTAACGGAACTGTCGATAATAAAATATATCACATAATAACATCCGTATGTGTGTTTGTAGTATTGACACCACATTTGAATATGTAGTCTTAAAGAAGACTGTTAAAGTAACATCACTATCTAATGACATGTCGTATATTAATATTATACAAATCCGTTAAAGATTCCGTGAGTAGTACGAATAGGGATATATATACCATACACTTAGAAAAAAAGAAAAAATTCACGGTGTGGTAATGAATATGATAATGATATATTATCACCGTGTATCTAACAATCTTTATAGCACCAGATCAATATACTTATTATATAATTTTGTCTCGCAGGACAATAATATGTGTTTTCTGGTGCGATTTAACGGATCTTATACTATGAATACTAATAATAATCAGAGATCCGTTTCAAGAAAATATCTATGTACCCGTATCATAATATGTATCTAGTGGATATGTACATACATGTAATGTTATAGAAAAATAGAAATATGACATTATACACAATATACAGGAATTATAAATGCTGCTGAAGTCTTCTGCTGTATCCTCTGGGTACTAGTAGGTAGGTGTGGTCAGCTAACCACGGGATGGACGTGCTAAAGTTTATAGTTTCCTTATGCAGAGTGAACACGGTAGTTGATTTGGGGCAGCTACCCACAATCCTCTAGTAGTGCTAAAGTTTGTAGTGTATCCGAATGGTGTAGATTTGTAGAATAATAGTCCGGATGTGTCAACTATGTAGAGAACGTAATCCTTTTTAAGCTTAGTTGACATAAGTAAAATAATAGTCCGATATAGGTTGATCCGGAAGTAATAGTAGTATTGATATAAGTCCATTCGGGAGTACAGATGAGTTGTAGAGGTAAATCGTAAAGTCCATCCTAGTAATTGGTTAGCACGGGTAACAGCAGGAGTCTGGAACTGGCATCCGGATACGTCTCACAGCAGCAAGTCTACTATCGGATTGTTCATGGATGAAGTTATAAATCCGAATAGGCTATTCAGGGTGCAATAAATGTTATACAACCTGAATTATATAATAGACTGGTCAAAGGAACCCGGAACACATACCATAGGTGTTCATGCACTAGTGAATAAAACATTCGCAGACCTATAGGGTTCCGCAAAGACTATATCTGGTCATTTGGTGTTGGAAAAAAAATTATGGAAGAAATAACCCTAGCATGCTTTAAACGGATTTCTTAGCATGCTTCTTCTTCAGAAGAGCTAAAGCCGACTCGGGAGTGCCGTCCCACTCGTCCAAGTCGACTCCGAACACCCTCATGAACTTAGTGTTCAGATTGGTGTTCCGAGTGATCTCCTCCTTTACACGCTTTTCCAACACGTGTACATCCATAGCTGCCTTTTCTTGGGCAGCTGCGGCAGCCTCCTCCTGGGCCTTCACATCGTCCCGGATGAGGGTCTCGAGACGTTGCTTTTCAGCGTCGCCCACCTGTTTCATACACAACAGAGTTTCGTTTAGGAGACCCTGATGAAACTCGATCGCTTTCTCACGAACGCTCTTCTCCCAATGGGTGTAGATGGCCTTCTGGACATCTGCCTCCCCTTGGCGAGACTTCTCGAACCAAACTTCCGCATTACCGGTTTTAATGGTAATAGCGTCCTTTGGTTTCTCAGGTGCAGCGACAGCCTAGGGAGGAGTCGAGGCGGCCTGTGGACCACTTCCGGGTTTAGGACTTCCGGACACACCTGTCGTTGGTACACAGAAGGCAGGTGGTACATTCTGTTTCAGTCCCATTTGCAGGTACATGTTTAACTGCTCCTGGGTAAAGGTAACTGGTGGGGCGGCTGGAGCGGATGCAGATCCGGCGGCAGCAGATGCGGTGGTCTTCTTTGGCATAAGGCGACCATCCTTTCCTACCACCAAGGTCTGGCTCTCAGGTCCAGGTCCCTGGTTTAAGGACGGAAAGTTTCGAGAACTCACTTTCCCAGGTTTAGATACGGCTCCAGCGTATCCGGCAGGTTCGGGCTTCTTGAACACCGGAGTGCCCTGAGCCTGCTCTGCGGGGTGCCTTGCCAGAGGGGACCTGGAACGGTCCTCTGCTCTGACTTTCGATTTAGTCGTGCTCTGACCATTACCGTTGCCGCCACGGTTCTGATCTCTCCTGCTCCTTTCACGAGCTCTCTTTGCATCCTTTCCGGATTCCTCGCATTTCTGCCAGAGAGACTCGTGCATGTCCAGTTTACCCTTTCCAGGAGTCAGGACTATCTTTGCTCGGAGTTTCGAATCCTTGGTCTTCGGAACTTCGCAGAGGACTTGGTCCCCTGGTCGGATCTTAGACCAAGCATCCTCGCTCAGGCTGTCGAACTCCTTCATGAGTTCCTGATGAAGCTCCATGATGCGCTTCCGTGCCCCGTCCAAACCTTCTGCGTGGCATTTCTTCTGGTGTCTAGCCAGATCACTACGTCGGTTGTATTGCACCTTCGTAGTACACTTCTTGCCCTTCTTACCATAACTCGGATCACAAATGTAAACCGGGTGATGGTGGAAGTGGGCCTCTACCAGATGCCTTTGGAACCGGGCTGGAGTACTCCAGGTCCGGATCGAGACATCACTCGCATCCTGGCAGATAGAGAAGGGACAGGACTTTTGATCGTCGCCGTACCACTTCTCTAAAGCCCAACGCAGCTTCCTCCTCTGGGTATAAGTGTAATACCCTTCGGTGTGGTTTAGCATAAGCCACATCTTTCGATAGGCTTTGCTCGGATTGGGGTCCTCGTCCGAAAGACGCATCCAATCTTCATCATCCGACTCATCGTTCTTATTGATTGAGTCTGGACAGGCATAGAGGGTAGAGCCGTCCTTCTTAACTCCGTACGCACAGTCGGAGAAACACGTCGGAATCCGGGTTTTGAATCCGGATTTGGCGTTAGCCCAACGTTCGGCCTCGGTTTGAGTTGATGGAGTGGCCTTCTCATCATACTCAACCGAGGATTCGTGCACCGACTCCTCGTCAGACGACTCAACCTCCATGGCAGTACTACCAGTGGTTGAGGTGCTGGGTTTCGGCTCGGCTCTCGCAGAATCCGGGAGATTCTTGAGCTTCCGAGCAACGGATCGTCGGTTCTTACTGACCTTCCAGTCTTCCTCCGGTTCCTGGGTTCCGGATGTGCTGGAGGTCGTGGCTTCTACTGGAGTAGTAGTGCTGCCGGTAGCTGATGTAGCACTGGCGGAGCTTCTGGTGGCAAGCTTCAGGTCGGGGATAGGAGGTGCGGGTGCTTCCGCGGCCCTCTTAGCCTCTTCCTGTGCCTCCTGTTCGGCAGTCATACGGCGGACAATAACCGTCCGAAGGGCTGCAGCTCGGTCCAATCCGATTAGTGAATTGTTCTGGACATCCACCAATTCCTGTTCGGTTATGTAGTAACCGTCATCCCACTGCTCAAAGTTAGCAGCGGCCTCCCGGAATTCCTTAGTGGTCCGGCACGGCGTCCGGGTAGCACTAGGGCGTGGGTAGGTCTGGCCATCGGTATCCCAGACACAGCCTACCCAGTTGATGTTCGTAGCCTTGACGTTCCACAGGGACTTGTCAGGCTTCGGATACGCTCCGAGCTCGAAGGCTCGGTTAGCTGCATACACGGTTTCACGGAAACCAGCGTCCACCATAAGTCCCCGTTGGAACCACGGCCAGTCTCGAAGCCACTCGGGAGGCATCCTGGTCAGCTGTTCGGGAGCCATGACGCCCTCGATAGCTATCCTGACTTTCGGGTCCATCCTGACTGGTGTCCCGTCCGCGTAGGTCACTTGTGCCTGCAGTTCCGGGTGGACATACAGGTAGCGACCATCATAGCTAGCTGGAAAAGGCTCCGCCACTGCTGGCTTCCACTCATCCTTCTGTCCGTCAACTTGGGTAGTTTCGGACTCTGTCGCTGCGGGTTCAGCACTCGCAGTCGCTCCGGATCCCTCGGCCGGGAGTGGAGATAATAGTTTCTCTGGCTCATTTAGTGAGAATGAAGCCAGCTTCTCCTCGAACGAGCGATCCGTGGGTTCCTCCACGTCCATCATCTCGCTCTCTTCCTGTGTAACAGGCGACAAAGCTTCCGGAAAAGCTTCTGCGGACGGAGTCAGCTTATCCGGGTCACCGGATAGCTTGGCTGCAGCTACGGATTCCTCAGCCATGACTGGGGAATCGCCCACGGGAGTAAACTACTCCTTTTTCCGGCTTTTACGGCGCCGGGGCCGACACAAACGGAGTCTGTCTACCAGGAGACAGACTCTGGAGGAGCAGCGGGGGGTTTGCTTAGCCGGTAAAATCCAAGAAGGGAGCGAGCTCGACCGTCTTGAACGTTACCGAAAACAAATATGGCGACAGGCCAGCTTTCGTGACGTCATTTCCCCGCAGCCCGCGAGGTCACGAGAGGTCAGCCGAGACTGGACACGGTGACGTCATGCGGAAACGCACGTGCTACAGGCGGTACATCAACAAACTGATTGTTTTTAGGTAATTATCGCTCACCCCGATGACTCGACTGGGGATTTAAGTGGAGAATATGGAAAGCTTAAGCAAATCCACCAGATTATCCGTCCACTACCCATTGGTACATCATGCGGGGGCGACAAATAAGCCTTTAGGGTCAGTTGTCATCCGTTCCTCTAAATGTAAACATTACACTCGTTGTGTATACAGGTTAGGTCACTGCAGTCCTCTGGGCAATTCGGGGGCTGCGGCGAACGTATCTCCCCTTCTCGGATAGTTCTTTATCGGACCTGACAGTCTGAAGAGCTTTCTCTAGGTGCTTCTTAGCCTTAGAAACACCTTTCCTCCTCTTTTTGTCTTCACCTGCCGAGACTTTTTTAACTCCCCCACGCTTAATCGGTGTTGGCGTGGGTGTCACTGATTCGGAACACTTCTTGGGTCTACCACGGCCGCGCTTCACTGTAGTGTTCTCTACCTGGTCTATTATGCGATTCTGGTTCAGGATCTTTCCGGAACCTTCACCATACATTTCTGTGGAGGTCTCCCTCCCAGACCATTTCCTTAATCTAGCCACATTTGACTTATAAAGTCGACCAAGGTCAGATTTAATAATTACGGTACAATCACTGATAACTTGTGTTATAGTAAAGGGACCGTCCCAATTAGACGCTAATTTTATGTGTCTAAGCGGTTCATGTAATCTGAGGACTCTGTCTCCGGATTGGAATTTCCGATGCTTTAGATCGGTATCGTATCCTACTTTCTGCCATTTGGCACTTTTCTCCAAATCAATTCGGACAGACTCATATGCTTTTCTAAATCTGTCTCTTAAACATTCCACAAAAACTACATGGCAAGGTAGTTCAGGGTCCATTCCTACGACTCCAAAAACTAGGTCAGCAGGCATTATCAAATCCTCTCCGAATACTAAAAGGTTCGGAGAACAATTTGTACTTGAATGTACCGTACTGTTATAAGCATGTGTCACAAAATGACATTGCTCATCCCAGTCATCCAAATGTTCATTAACGAGTGACTTTAGGACTTGGATGAGGGTTCTATTGAACCTTTCCACCAATCCGTCGCTTTGTGGCCTATACGGATTGGTTCTAGTCTTGCAAATAGCTAAGTATTCGCACATACCCTGCCAGAGATTTGATTCGAACTCTCTGCCTTGGTCACTGTGTAACATTAATGGTACACCGAAGCTTAGTACCCAACCTTTTACAAAAGCTTCGGCACAAGTAATTGCTTTGTGGTCCGGTAGTGGAAATACTTTAGTGTATTTCGTATAATAATCACACACTACCATCATACAGGTATTATCATTAGCGGTTGTAATAAATCCACTAATAATATCTACCCCGATTCTTGCGAATCTAACTCCGAAAAGTTCTTGGGATAGGGGAAGTTTGCCCATCCCGGGTCCGGGTTTGTTTTTACAACAATCCGGACAGGTGGTTACCCATCTTTGCAAGTCCCGTGTCATGCCAGGCCAATAGTATTTCTTGGAAAGTCGTGCTAGCGAGCGTTTCCTTCCGAAATGACCACTGGTCCGATGTCCATGACAGAAGTACATAATGTCATGTCTCATGGCATGTGGTATCACCACTTGCATGATTCTATCACCATTATTACATGGCTTCCAACGGTATAACACGCCTTTCCGGACTTCAAGCTCGGTCCATTGAGCAAGAAACCTTCTCATTTCTCGATTTTCCAGAGAGACCTCTGGTCTAACTGGACGTATACCCTTTGGTACTAATTGCAGTAGCTGCGCAGTTATCGAGTCAGCTTCCTGGAAATGTCGTATGTGATCCATAGACCAATCCAGTATACTGGCAACTAGGGGTACGAATGGTCTTCGAATCCCTGCTAACACTGCCCTATGAGCTCCACAATCAGTACAATCCGGATTATCACATTTCCGGATTGGTATTCGAGACAAAGCATCAGCATTTAAATCCGGGTCTATGCTGAATCTGTTGATGTTCAAGCCCATATTCGGATAAATGGGCTAGCCATCGGCCTAACATGCCTTCAGCATCTCGGAAGTTCAGTAGCCACCTTAAAGAGGAATGATCCGTACGCAAAGTAAAGTTCGTTCCCCATAGAAAATGTTTTCACTTCTTGGTATATACGACTACTGCTAACAACTCTCTTTTGGTTGTGCAGTAATTGCGCTGAGTCTTGCTCAGTGTGTTGCTGGCAAAGGCAATTGGTACTTCTCTCCCATTTTGGACTTGCGAGAGAGCTGCACCAATGCTATCATTACTAGCATCAGTATCCAGTATGAAATGATCCGTCTCATTCGGATATTGCAATACGGGAGTACTCGTGAACAGGTCTTTTAGCTTTTGAAAAGCGTTTTCCTGTTTATGTGTCCAAGGAAATTTTTCCTTGGTACTTCCTGGAGTCCAGTTAGCTATTGCTTGTAATGGGTAACTGACTCTAGAATAATTCAAAATAAATTCCCTGTAATAGGAACAGAATCCTAAAAAGGACCTCACTTCCTTGGGTGTTTTAGGTCTATTCCAATTCGTAACTGATTCGATTTTTTCCGGATCAGCCTTTATTCCTTCATCACTGATGATGCGGCCCAAATAATTTATGGACTTTCTAAACATGTGGCATTTCTTAGGTTTCAATTTGAGACCATTAGAAATAATACGTTCTAGTACCATTTTCAGGTTATTAGAACATTCTTCGAATGTTTTTCCGAAGACAATGACATCGTCTAGATATACAAGACATCTTTTCCACAATAAATCACTTAGAATTGTTTCCATCATTGCTTCAAATGTTGCAGGTGCATTGCACAGTCCAAACGGCATTACATTATATTGGAATAATCCAATATGACTCGAAAATGCAGTTTTCTCCATATCTGGAGGGTTCATTCCCACTTGCCAGTAGCCTGATTGCAAGTCTAGGGTACAAAACCAGCTGTTTCCCCCTAAGGAGTCAATGGTTTCATCTATTCTCGGTAATGGATACGAATTCTTTTTCGTTATTCCATTCAACTTCCTGTAGTCTATGCAGAAACGGATAGTACCGTCTTTTTTTGTTACCATACACACAGGACTACTCCATGGACTATTGGAAGGGACTATTACATCCTGTTCCAACATCTTATTTATTTCATCCTCAGCTACTCTCTTTTTTGCTAAGGGTAACCGTCTATACGGTATCTTAAAGGGTTCGGCATCTCCAGTATCTATTTTATGTAATACCTTATTTGTTGTACCTAGTTTTTCACCAGGTTTGGCAAAGGCAGTATGATACTGACAGAGCATATCATAGAACTCTTTCCGGTGTTCCGGATCCTCTAATGAAGTTTCTTCATACAACTTAAGTAAGTCTTCCGAAATTTCATCATCCCCTGTTACCTTCTGTAAGCTTAGCTTACTATCCGTTACAGTTTCCGAAAGGGTCACATTTCCAAAAACTTGTCCCTTTTTCAAGTAGATAGTAGTGTTTCCAGTATTGGAGACAGGTACTACCGACCAGGATGCATTCGCTACTATCGTGTCTACAGAATTTAATCCGATACTTGATAACGTAACTACATCCGGTTCTATCACTGCAGGCTTATTACGCATTGCAGGATCACTTCTTACAAGCACATCACAGGCTACTCCTGGAGGGATTCGCACAGTGTGTGCCACACTAGCCATACTGCTCACTTGTCTCAGTACACATCTAACTTTCACGGGATACGGGTATCTCACACTCAACACTCCTGTTTGGGGCTCTAACACGGCACCATACAGGGATGCGAAATCCAACCCGAGTATACCCTCATCTGCTATATCCGCAACGGTGGTGCTCATGACATAGTCATGGATACCATCCAACTGTAGTTTCACACAAGTTCTACCATACGTTTGCAAGGTACTGCCATCGGCCGTCTGAGCACTTCCTCCCGATTTGAGAGTCTCATGTTCATCCGGTATAAGATCGTAGAACCCCCTGGAGATACAAGAGTGGCTAGCTCCCGTATCCACAAGGAATTCGGCAGATCTTCCGTTAACAGTGAGGCAAACATACCACCGCCTTCCGTTTAGAACAGAGGGTATGTCCGTGACAATCGGAACATCATTTTTCACACCAGGAGTCGATCCACATCTTTTCAAGAATTCAAGACAAGGATGACCCGGGGGCAGGTGGGCACCACAGACCTTGGCTAATTCATAGCCGCCTGCCTCGTTACTGATATTGGGTTTCCCCAGTGCGCCCGTGGCACCTGTTATATCAGCTTCCCTAACCTTCCGGGTGTCTACAACCACCTCGGTGTTAGGCGATCTTGTTACTAAATGCGAACTATCGTCACGGATGGTGATATTATGGCAAGATTTGTCACTGGGATCCCCTTCTTTGCCCCTCGGGAGATCCCTTTCTAGTTTTCCTCTGTACTTATCCCAGAGACACTCTCCTGTTTACGTGGAGCAGGCTTTTCAGCCATACATTCGGGAGCAAAATGCCCCAGTTTCTGACATCTGAAACATCTCCTTTGAGATTTATCAACTCTTGGTCTCCTTAGAGCTTCTGTTAATCCGGCTATTAATGTTTCCATCATGTTAGTCGGAGCAACAGTGGCTGCTACAGTTGAGTTCGCCGTAGAGGCTACACTGCCATGTTGAGTTGATCCGGAAGCTGTTTTACCAGCAACAGATCCTCCTCTCCCTCTCGAATGTACTTTCCTATACCGCTTTTGTCGGTAATACTTTCCAGCCACATGGACTGAACCAATATATTCTCCGTTTTCATCGGAGATATATTCATCTTCCTCATTAACTTCATTCGATTCAACCGGAGCTAATTGGGAAGTATCATATACTGGAGCAGGTGTACCCCCGTATTGGAAAGGAGCTGCTCTTACTGGACTAGGTCCAAGACCTACCAAGCGTTTCTTCATGTCATGTCCATCAATTGCTATGAACAGATCACTGAATGAAGTGTCATCTTTCCAGGAGTCCCACACCACTTGCTTATGATCCGGATCTCGCAATCCACTATAGAATTGTATGAACAATTCTTGTAGATAACAATCATCATCATGAGCCCAATTTGGACGTGCTTTCGAAAGCAAGTCTTGTAGCTCCAAACCAAAGACTTTGTGTGATTCTTTAGGTTTTTTGTGTTCTCTTCTTAAAGCTTACCCACGGATCTTCTCTAACGATTGATCCGAAAAGGTATGCGGCACATTCGACCAATTGATCATAGGTACCATATATTCCGTAAGCTGCTCTCCATTGGTTGAGAGCTACTTTTCCGCCTTTATTTAACCAACAAATCAAATATGGCAGAGCTTCTTCTTTTGTCCATCCACTACAATTGACTTCGTCGACAAAAGCTTGGTACCTGTCCTTCCATGGATCATTAGAATCATATGGAGGGGGTATCCGTGCCTGCCTACGTGCCGGATTATTACATCCGCGTAGTCTATCTGCTTCTCGCATGCTCCAGTTCATGACTTCCATGCCGTCCGCTTCCTTCCGGTAGCAGTCAATGCCAAGGTTTTGTATACATTGGCTTCTATCAAAGATGGTTTGCATCCCTGCAGGCATAGAAGTTCTCCTGTTTGGTTTCCTGCCATCCCCTCCTGATCCTGATCCTCCGAATCCGGATCCTCCTGGGCCGCCTGGAGGGTTTCCTCCTGGTGGACCATTATTATTATAGCCTCCAGATGAACCACCAGGGCATCCACTATTGTGACCGGTGTTTCCAGAAGAAGCGTATCTAGGGTAAGAATCATTTTGATTCCATCCCTGATTATAGCTATTACCATTCTGATAATTGCCACTTCCCGATGGATTATAATTATTTCTATATCCATAGGACGATGTTCTCGGTTGATACGTACCGCCATTAATATTGTTTTGTGGCGGATTTGGTCTCGGAAAACGTCCATCAGTAGGACCATTACCAGAACCTGGGGTTGGATTCGGTAATCTTGGTACTGCTGGTGTACTGTGGCCGGGTTGGGGGAAATATGAAGGTGGTGTCAACATATGCCTCATTGGTCCGGGTGCTCTTGGTTGTGCCACGGGTGTATTATTATTATTCCCTGTAGCACCATCGTGAGTCGCTTTGATTTTGTGACTCAAATCTGGTATGGGTGGTGCCGGACCTATCGTATCCAGCATTGGAATTACTGGTTTAGATGCGGTTCCATTTACTGCAGCATTATCCGGTTTCTTATAGATTCCGGATACCACATTCTTGTCAGCCCCATCATCAACGAATGGGCTGTATCTAATTGGGGTTGCATCTTTAGACGTCTTTCCCAACATTGTAGATACCACAGCTGGGTCTATATTACCTATAGTTAACTGGGCTGCTTCTACATATTTATCTAGAGTTATTGCAGTAGCCTGCAATTCCTGAAGCTCGTTTGTGAGTTTCTGTCTATCCTCCTCCAGTTGTTTGTTGTAAGCTATGATGCCTACCCGGATGGTTTCATTGTCTTCAGCTTGTTTACTACACTGAAGTTTCAATTTATCCAACTCATCCTGATAATGGCGAATTTCGGATTCGAATTTTGTCTTATCAAGGTTTAGTTGGTCGTTCGTATCTATGTATGTTTGGATACGAATGTGCCTATTATCATATTCTTTATTGAATGATTCTCTCATAGATTGAAGTTTTAGTTCTTCATTCTCGAGTTCTTTCATGTACTCGCTCCTTCTGGTTTCGAATTCCTTTCGCATGCCAGTTAGGTCCTCTTCCATCTGAAGTTTTTCATGGAATACTTCATCCTTAGCTTTGACCAAGGTATTTAAATTCTCGTTCAAAGTTACATAAGTTTCATTCAACAACAGGACATCCGGTCGTTTTAATTCTTCACCTTCCGGTACCGCATAGGTTAAGTCGCCATCTATAGCGCTATAATCTAATATTGGTAATTCGGGCCTGGGTAACCTATAAGGTAGTTCTCCGAATGTTACCCTTTTTTGCATTGGTGCCGGATGTTCTGGGTTAGTACTACCACCGACTTCGAACATCGAATCACTTAATTCATCAACAATTGATTGCTGGCCTATTAATTTACTATGTCTCTGTATGGACTGTTCGCGTCGTACAGAGTCTGGCAGATTCTCCTCACTATCATTATAGTGGGGTCCGGGATCTCTCCAAGATGCTGATTCCGCATCTTGCGAGTCCGAATGGGCTTGGAGCATTAGCGATCCATTTCCATTCTCTTGGGCAAGTGATTGCCCTGCTGGGTTAGCTTCCCTAAGGGTGTCTAACCCATGTACTAGCCGTTCGGACGTTATAACGTCCGGGCTATACACCAGAATTAACTGGTCACGGCACCAGTGTAAGGGTTTGTGGCCTTACGGACCTGGGGGGTTCGGGTCTTACGGTTCGGAAAGAAAGAGTAAGACAGTATTCCAAGTGTATGCCAACGGTTAGGTTTATTACTTAATGCACACTCACGGCTGCCGGATGATATCAAAGAGGCAGCTAATATTAAAAGACAGTGGTTTACATGGTGTGGAGGCCAGAAGGGCCTCTGACGTAGCGGCTGAGCCCTGGGCTTTATATACGGACCCAGGTGTTCGTCGTCAGATGTCCCCACAGACCCGGATCGGTGCTGCCACCTATCCGGAACCTGAGGAACGTCCGACGACTCGACTCACCCGCCACGTCAGACGGTACCCAACTCCTATGGTTTAGTAAAGTGTACCTCTACAATTCTATCCAGGTTATTAGATAGGGACACTATTATAAGATTATCAACCAATGTATTTGAAAAATTCTATTTGGAGGTGTGTGGTGCAACACATATTGTAAACACCTCACATACATAACGAAATGCCGAGGAGGGTGGGAAAAGGAATACTGCTGGCAAAGAGGTTATATGTACTGAAATGATTGATTGTAGGTCTAGGAGTAAATAAACAATGGTATGAGCAGGTAATCCCGCCAAATAATGTGGGAGGTGAAAATTTCGAAAAAAAATCAACACTTCTCACCCCAGACAGGCTGGGGTGTCATTTCAAAATATTCAAACTGGACCTAATGAACTCTAGCAGTAATGGTAGGCCCTAATTTCAACAAATAACAATGATTTGGGGATAAATATACAGCAGGAGTAGCTGAGGAAGGGCAATTTCCATTCCTCAGTGAAAACGTTCCATATGTGAAGAAAATCAAGCTATAAGGGTATGGGGCTGTCTGGCTAAATTAAATGGCATTACCAAGCTGCTATGGCCAGTCTATGGCTTGGGACTTTCAATCAGAGGGAAATATAACCCAAAATACATCATTTCCATGCAATCTAAGACACTTCCAGACCCTCACATATATAACAGACACTACTTCATGAGAATTTGATTGAAATTCCTTACCTTTTTGAGATATTTCAGTGTAAATGGAGCTGCAAAATCACAGTAGACTCTGCGCTTAGCTAATTTGAGATCCTCTGAGTGACTTCCAGTGGTCGGTCATTTCTGCCAGGGCAATTGGAAACGTTTCCTTTCTCCCCCACATATTTTCGTTACGTATGTGAGGATTTCCACACCAATACCAAAAGACCCCCTCTGTGGCATTACTATGCAGACTTGAGCCATGATTTTTGTTTTAATCATTCAATTCATATACATACTACACTAGAATAGACTAGAAATAAAGAATTATTTATTTAGATAGCCTACAGATATATAAAAGTGTACCTCACATACGTAATGTTTTCGGGAGTTGAATTTTGGTTTATGAGACCTAGCTCGTATCTGCAGCAAACCAGCACTTTCATTTATTTACCATCAAAACCCCCCTAGGGACCCTTCTTAACACAGGTAATAAGAACAGTGAGGATACTCTTTTATCATAGAAGTTTAAGGCGTAAAAACAGTGTTACTCACAGTTCCATATTATCACACATGTGTGAAAGACAGTTCAGGTAGGGACATGGCCAAAGTATTTTTAATAGCTATGATCTCTCACCAAAGCCAAAATGGGGTTATCACACTCTAACACTGCCTAGCTTAACAATATATAGGTGGGAATGATGGAAAATTGGACAAAAAAGGACATTTTTGGTGTATTTTCCAACTTCGAGCCTCCGTAACTTGTCAAATTATTTTGTACGGGTCAAAGAAATCATTGACATTCGAGGATACAAAACTGTCATCGGTGGCTTTTGCAACATTACAGTAGGTAACGTGACCTTCACCTTGGATACAATCAACAATGTCGGACGATTCACACATAATCAGATTAACCGCAATGTTGTCACTTTCGTTACACACAATAGGGACCCTGTCACAAACAATGGTAGGTACTGAAAGGTCGCTACAAACATGAAGTTCATCAGTAATACAATCAACCTTAGCCAGTCAGCCGTTGTTAGCAGCAGGAGCATCATTCTGAGTACAGGCCAAAATACCATGAGCACCAGAGTTACAATGAGCGCAAACATGTTTATATTGTCTACCATTACATGGTTTACCAGAGGAGAAAGCGAAACAGCAGCCCTTTTCCGCTGCAGTCTTCTTCCAACCAGTAAATGGTCTGCCCCGCCTACCATAATTATTTTTCTGATTCTGACTAGATCTGAGGTGAAAATTTGACAGATTGCTATCCACCTCTTCAAACACATTCAACCCTTCTTTCTACGCTTTTGCCCTAATGGCTGCATCATATGCAACAAGTGCAGAGGTGTCATAAATGTTCAAGTCCGCCATGGTGGCAACATAATGTAGATGGGCCCTGAGACCTGGAGTTCTGCATCCTCAATGTCGTCAATCAAACTTGTTAGACACACAATCAATTTACGAGGACTGTCAATAGGCTTGCTTTTCTTCTTTTCTTCATCTGTGAGATACTTGTTTAAATCAAACTTACTCCTTTTCTTAAAGATTTTGGTGAGGATATCCAATACCTCATAACTTTTGTCACAGGTTGTCCACATATCCTCCAGCTGCTCAAAGGGAGATGAGTGAGATCCACCCATACCACTAGTTGCACGGCCACTGTTACCTCCTAATGTACCACCAGTAGAGCTCCAAATGTACCACCTGAAGCACCTAAGCCACCTGCCGAGACTTAACACCCTTCTCAATTACTTCCACCACATTCTTCTTCTTCCTCCTCCTCCTCTTCCGAGTACCTAACATAGGCATTTTCCACGGATTCTTCTTTTGTCCTTCAGATACTTCATCCTGGAACCGGTCCCGAGTCGCCTTCCTTATCCTTTATATCAGGTGAGTGTTCTAACTTGGGTAAGTCCACGATCTCAGGTAATTCCATAACATTCGGACCTATTCCATACATCTCTTCTGCTAATTTCCTACCCCTATATGGTCTCAATACTTCCACATGACATCTTTTCACGTTATCATATCTTTTATAAAACTGGTAGTTTCCGAAATAATTTGAGTAATGAGATGTGGGCCATCCCAACTAGATACTACTTTCAATCTATCAAGAGGTTTATAGAACTGTAGGACTAGGCTTCATTCCAGTATCATACCCCACCTTCTGCCATTTTGCTGATTTTTCTAATTGATTCCTAACAAAATCATAAGCTTTCTTAAAATTATCTTTTAGAGACTCCACAAACATAATTGAACATGGAGTTTCTGGACTGATTTCAATTACACCAATTCTGCTGGCATTATGATGTGTAAACCAACATATTTGGCATACAATTTGTGGAAGCATGCACAGTACTGTTATATGCATGCACCACAAAATCAAACTAATGGTTTCAGAACTTGCAACAGAATCCTATTGAACCTTTCTACCAAGCCATCCGACTGAGGACGATACAGATTCGTAATTGTCTTACAGATAGCCAGGTAATTACACATTTCCTGAAACAAATCCGATTCAAATTCCCTTCCCTGATCACTGTGAAGCATGAGGGGAACCCCAAACTGCAACACCCGACCTCTTACAAATGCTTCCACACAGGTAGTAGCCTTATGATCCTTTAAAGGGAATAGTTTCATATATTTCGTATAGTAATCGCACACAACCATCATACAAGTGTTATCCCTAGGGGTTATAGTAAACCCACTAATGATATCAATCGCAATTCTGGCAAAACATACTCCAAATAGTTCCTAAACCAAAGGATTCTTACCTAATCCCTCATCCGGTTTATTCTTACAACAGTCAGGACAAGTGGCAATCCACCTCAGTAAATCCCCACTCATTCCTGGCCAATAGTATCTCAGGGAAAGTCTTTCCAGGGATCTATTCTTCCCAAAATGACCACTTGTCACATGGCCATGACAGTAATACATAATATCCCGACTCGGGTTAACAATCTGAAGAATCTTATTATTTGGACTTATTTTCCACCTACATAAAATTCCGTCTCTGACTTTCAACTCGGTCCAATGAGCTAGAAATCTTCTCATCTCCCTATTTTCCATACTGATAGCAGGCCTTATGGGTTTTATCCCAAATGGAACTGTTTCCAGGAGCTTCCTAGTAGTGGGATCCTTATTCTGAAACTGCTGAATGGTCTCAGGCGACCACTCAATCAGGGTTTCAGGGTGATCCCTATAAGGTATTCTTATGTCTGCAATGACTGCATTATGCGGACCACAATCATCATAATCATCCCGGTTACACTTCTTAATTGGCCTCCTACTTAGAGCATTGGCATTAGTGTGCTTAGCTCCTGACCTATGCTGGATCTGGCTGTTTTCCAATCCGAATTCCAAGAGGTGGGCTAACCATCTTCCCATCATTCCTTCAGCATCCTTAAAATTAAGTAGCCAACGGAGTGATGAATAGTCAGTCCTTAACGTAAAATCCGACCCCCATAGGAAATGTCTAAACTTCTTAGTATACACCACCACAACCAGAAGTTCTCTTTTAGTGGTGCAATAATTCTTCTGAGCTTTATTCAGAGTGTTGCTAGCAAACGCAATCTGAACCTCCACACCATCTTGGACCTGAGACAATGCGGCTCCAATGCTATCATTATTAGCATCTGTATCTAAAATAAAGTGACCCGTAGATGTAGGGTATCATAACACCGGAGTATCCATAAACAAAGCCTTCGACTTATTGAATGCTTCTTCCTGATCTTTTCCCCATTGGAAAGGTTCCTTAGCCCTTGGGGGCATCCAATGTGCAATGCTTTGTAGGGGAAAACTCACTACTGAGTAGGGGAAAACTCACTACTGAACTGATCTGCTGAAGCATACATACAACTTGTATATCATACGGTTTCCTGATACTCAAAATACCCTGGCTTGGGTTCAACTCAGCCTCAAAGAGACTCGCAATGTCCAACCCGAGTATCCCATCATCCTTCACCTCCGCTATTATTGGACAAAGAACGAATTCTTTCTATCCAATCTCTGCCTTCATAAATGCCTTACCAAACACCTGCATATCTGATCCATCGGCCGTGCAAGCCTTTACCCCCGTTATGAGGTTCTCAGTCTTATCCGGCAAGTGGCTAAGGAACCGTTTGGAGACCAACAAGTGGCTAGTGCCCGTGTCTACCAAGAATTCCCCAGTCCTACCCTGAATCGTAACAGGCACATACCACCTCCAACCTCCCAATGGGGAGGAATTCCCAGTAAACCGATCAAAATCTTCCAAAATGCCAAGATCTAAACCTCGTTGTCGTATGTGCTCCAGACAAGGATGATCTGGGGTAAGGTGTGCCACACATACACACGTGAGTTCTCTTACCCACCCTTCCTCTTCCCTAGTGGTAACTGGTACACTCTCAATCTGCCGATTAACTGATTCACTAGGTTCTCTGGCCCCGGAGAGAGAGAGGTGATCAGCCTCTTCACTCATCCTGCCAGGCGTACTCATTTCAGATTCTCTTGATGGTGTACTGTGGATAGTACTATGGCATATATCATTTACCCGGGTTGAGTTTCCTGCCGCAATCCCGACCCGATCTAATTTCCCGCATCCTCTTCAACTTCCTCAATGACTGACACATTCGGGTGCTCTACAATCATATAGGATATGTCCCATCTTCTGACATCCATAACATCGTACCCGGGACTTATCAGACCGAGGCCTATGGCTCTCAATCTCCTCCCTGAAAGACTTCATCATAGTCTCCATCATATTTTTCATATCCATAGGTGACTCCCGGGTCTTCTGAACAATCGTCTTAACCACCGGAGGTTTATCTACTTTATTCTCAGTATCCCCCTTCTTGGGTTGAGTAGTAAAAGTATGTCGGGGGATCAACTTCTTATTATTCCCTTTCGGAAATTGAAATACTACCATCTTCTTCCTCGATCTCCACAATTTCAGATACAGGAGCAGCGGCCACCTTATCCACTGGTTTCAGAGTGGGCATTACTGAACTATTAATCTCCTGAGGTACAAATCCTGTAAGAAATGTTTTCTTCAGAGTCAAATCGTCAATCGCATCAAACAGAGTATTCATATTTGCCCTGCGTTTCCAAGCCCTATACGCACAATCCTGATGGTCTTTCTCTCTCAACCCCTTAATGAAATGAGAGATCAGCTCACTACTCGTGTAGTAATCTTCCAGGATGATGTCAGGCCTAGCTTTCCATAGCAATATCTGAAGTTCCAATCCATATACCCTAACCGATTTTCCTGACTTTTGAATCCTCCTCTTATACTGAGTCATGGGGTCCTCGGAAACTATGCTTCCCAGATACCCACTACACAATTCTACCAACTGAGCATACGTTCCATTCCCATGAACTGGACGCTCTACTGATCTACTGCTATTCTTTCCGGTCCCTTCTTAGGGCATTGTACCAGGATAGGCAGTGATTTCTCATCAGAATAGCCATCTGAAAACCAATCCCTCCAGGGTTCAGATCCATCAAAGGGTTTGGTTTGACTCTTCTTAGCTGATATCTCCCTACTTTGTAATTTCGTACATTGTTCTAAGCTCCAATCCAGCATTTGCTGTTCCTTACTCTTTCTTCCACCTCCACCGGACCTCGAAGTGCCATAGCATCCCGAATTTGAATTATTCGTATTGTTCCATCCTCCATCACCATAAATGTTCTGACCTGTACCCGGATTAGGGTTGGATCCCGGGTTAGGATTCATTCCCGGATTCGGGTTGGTCCCAGCGGAGCTGTCAGTACACGGCTTGGGTTTCGGAGTATGATTGTTATTCTGATCAGTAGTTCCAATCGGCGTCTGATCTAAACCTCCAGAGTTCTGGTAGGTTTGATTCCAAACGACAGAATGCCCCTGCTCATCATCCTGATTGTCCATATATACATCCCCTGCCACACCACCTGGTGTCAGGTCATCCACTTGTGTGGAGGACATGGGCTGACCCCTGGTGTCGTTATACTGATACTCCCCATTGGTCGTGAAAGTGGTGTCCTTCTGGCCCACACTTAGACATACATTCCGATCTCTTGCGGGGCAATAACTATCCCGAACCACATTCTTATCCGCATTGTCGTTCACAAAGGGACTATATCCTTTTTTTAGGATAGGTTTCGGAGTAGAGGTACAAATATCCGCCTGGTCCTGTTCCTTATCCAGTATACTACTTACATTCGGCTGTCTCACACATTCACCTTCCTCACTTTCACTCTCGTCCGACTTCTCCATTTGACAACGACTCTGGGCGATTTCATAAATCAGATCTTCGCGCTCCTCATACAGAACCCGATTGTTCACCTTAATATCCTGGATCAACTTATCATTTTCCTGGATATGTTGGTCCCTTAATTTGACATATTTGTCATTTTGTTTCTAAATAATTTCCTTATTCTTCTGATAGACTTCTTTCTGTGTTGGGATTTGAGCATCCAAGTCAGAAAGCTGGCTTTTGGCAGCCTCCAGCCCTATCTGATACTGACCTGCAGTCTGGTCATGTTCATCAGTCTTTTCTTCTAAAGCAGCACAGATCTGATTTAACTGTTCATTAGTTTTCTCAAACCGCTGCACAACCTAGTCGTATTCAGATTCCTTCCCTCTTATCTAATCATCAATTTCCTGGAGCCGGAACAATTTGGTTGCCCTACTACATTCCAGTTCCTCAAGAATCCTTTCCAAATTTATTTTCTTCCTCTGTAAACTCCCATTTTCAGATACAAAATCATCAATAGAAGCTTCTAGCTCTAATAATTGAGTTTTCTTACGTTCACATTATTCTTTCTGAAATTCTACCAACTTTTCACTCCGCAACTTCTCCTCCATTCCAGATGAGCCCTTCATTCAGTTTCAAATCCACTCCTCTCCTCACGATACCTGTCAAGCCGAAAAGCACCCATCGGAGCAAGCTGGCTCGATCCACCAGGATTAAAAATGGATTCCGACAACATAGCGGTACTTAGCTGATTCAGACAAAGATTGATATGAATGGACTCCCTCCGCCTACGAGGTTCAGTCACTGGTAGCTGAGCCACCAGTATAGGACTGCCAAAGGTCCCATTCCCAAGTAATTCCGAATTCCTGATATTTGAAACCGTCTGGTTGAATGCTAAGGCCCCATCATAGAGGACCATACTTGTTTCCTAGTTTGTACTTCCAGAATCCTCAACATTCTGAACTGGCTCCCTATAGTCCATATAAGCAGCCCCCTCAACAACTGGAGTTAAAGGAGCTGTCTCATTCTTACTAACTGAATTACCTTGTTGAGCCACGGCTGCGCACCCTTACCTAACCAATCTTGGTCACGGCACCAGTGTAATGGTTTGTATGTCGTATGCGGAAAGAACTACCAAACGACAGTCTCCGGTTAAATAAGAGGCAACAACATTTTATTCAGGATTCCTAATTACAGACCAACTAAAGGTTTCTGAGTCCCAAATCAAGCGTACCAAAATTCTCGGAGACAGAGAAGAGAAAGCACTCCTTGTTCGCACAGAGTCCCTAAGGATTCTGCTCTGCCAGTCACCGACCCGGCTTTATATAGCTACAGGGGTTGGGTGGCGACCCCTTGAGTCTAACCCGGGAGACCCGGAGAGCAGCACTGCCACCGCTCGCCCAGCGCACCTGACCAGGATCCAAGTGTCTGCCCCACTCGGGAACTCATACTTATCTAATGCCATCACAAAACCTTGCCCCTACAGTTTATTGGGGATACCTAAATCAGAAGTGTCAATGCCTGAAATATTGTATTAGAGCATGAGTCAGCCCTTACAATATAAGGCATTGTGTATCATTAGGATGCAGTCTAACCTTACACATTTTCAATACTAATCCATGTTGACATAGAATTGACATTACGCTACTTCTCCAAGTGGTCATTCTGTCATCTAGTGATATGCAATCAAACCTGTAGGGGGTTTCATTGTGAACCTAACTCATTTAAAAAGGTTGTGCACACCATAATGAGAAGTCAGTGAACCATCTTAGGTTGAAACACTGTCACTTTAAGGTATATCCCTGTTGTTTCAGTTTCAGTGAATTAACTAAATTAAGGCATTTTTACAAAAGCCTACAGTCATTTTGTTTGTGTATTTGTTAATGCAAATTGTACAAACAGACCAAAAGATAACAACTTATCCCATTCATACATCTTAGAGGAAACATTTATTGTTTTTCATGGATTCAGTATCAGATTCAGTACGTCCATAAATTGAGGAAGAGTCGAATTTGATGAGCTTCCAGCAGGTGCTGGAGCAGGATGATGAGAGCATTGAGAGTTCCAACAGTGATGATGAATAGTCTATCTTATTTGTGATGATAGTAACAATGCGCAACAGCAATTTTTGTTCATTTTTCATAACTGATATCTGCTCCTAAAACACCATCAAAATCAAGAGTGCATGTATGTGTGTCTTAGTCAAGATTGTATTGGAGCATTTTTGAATATTGATTAAAGTGCATTATATGAAGGATTGTGCTGTCATATTTACATAATCTATGATTACTGTAAAATATACATGATCGATAGAAGACCTGGTATCAGTAAGCAGTAATGGTGTATTTTTTCAATATATTATACGTAAGGTTTGATTATGTGTTGATGGTAAGACAGTGTATGCTGGTCTCCTTATGGACAGGACTCAATGTGTATTAACAGAGATTGACTAGTGTTGGTATGTGTAACTATGGCAATGGTACAAGTATGGACAGGTAGTGTTGCTATACAGAGTAAGTTTTATAATAAAAGCGATGAAATATATCTAAGAATGTTTAATGTATGTAGATAATGATTCCAATATAACAATGCAGGTTGTGCAACCTAGGTGGTTCTCTAAGCTACAAGCTCTGTATCTACCTCAATTTTGTTATGGTTTTATGCCTCTAATCCAAATACTAAGGATACAAAGGATTATGTACATTTTAGAGGATTTTGAAGCTAAGCTGGGTGAATCAGATGTCTAGCAAAGTGATTAGAGGTCCTTAGGCATGTAGTAATCCAAAATCATGTGTCTAGTTTAATCACCATCATTGGTACTGATAAGTGCCGTAGCTCATGCTCTATATCAGAGCACCATACATGAACCCAATTCAGGGGGACAACGACAGCCATTTCCATAAATTAATATAACAATGGTCGCCATGACATGTGCAATAATCATTCATTTATGAATCCTATGAAATATCAATCCATGCATGAATATCTGACAAGCTTTTATAGTTTGCAATGATCGATTATATACTGTCCACCTGGAAGTTCTGCATGGAGGCCATTTCTTAAGGCATACGACCGCACACAGCACTTTGACTGCAAAATGTCACTGCTATTCCTATGGGTACGACCAGGATAGTCCAGCAGTGGAGGAGGGATTTTGAGCCTAACCCGGAATTCTCCGATAAAGTTTTTTTCTCTGTTGATTGTTCATCTATAGGGTCTGGTTAACCATTTCCAGCATGATGTGTTTGTGCCACCTTTGGGGAAATTGAGATATTCAAGATGGCCACCGAAGTTCTAGGAAAAACTTGAAAATTGCATATCTTGGCTTCTAATCATGTTAGAGACACAAATAAAAGTTACATTTCTGATATCAAGAAATCCAATGAAGGCACTTAGAATTATGTGGGAGGCAGCCATTGTGAATTGTTAATCAATATGTCCACCAGAGTTCTATGAAAAACTTGAAAATTGCATGTCTTCCCTTCTAAACATGTTAGAGACACAAATGAATTTTCCCAAAGTACATTTCTGATGTCAGGGTATCCAACCAGGGTTCTCAGAACAATATGACTGGCAGCCATATTGAGTTAGTAATGACACTCTTAAATATCAGTGTAAAATCACAGTGTATTATGCAGAAATGAAAGTTTTGTCTGGCTCTGTATGACCCCATATGACCCCATATGGCGTAACGGCGCGTAACGGACACTCTTAACATGGTTGTTTGTGGCAATGAGATAAAAACATTGTAAAAATGCAGAAAATGCATATTTTTGCATTCTAAAAAAGTCTATTTACATCTACAGAAAATTACCAATCGTTCTATGGCATTTTTAAAAGTAAAAAAACTTTGATCATATCATAGGAATGGCAATGATATCAATTTTGTCATAGATGGTAATTTGATTTATAATAACATCTGTTTCTCTTTGCATTTTTGAAATGAAATTTTAATAGTGTCTTTGTGACATTCTCGTATATGGGGTCTGTGGCATCCTCATGAGCTTCACCCATCACGCACCCCTCTACATTGCATATCAATGTAAGCCTGCATTGTTTGCATTATCTCTTTATTGCTGAAAGGCTTAAAAAGACTGTCCCCACCAAGAGACCCCTATCTGCAGTGGGTAGCTGCAATAACATAGTGGTACACCTCTTCACCAGGTGGCACCACCTACAGCAAGAGCTTTCAGTTTCACTTTTGGTTCATGGCTGATGTTCATGGCTTTATTTAGTTACATCCACATCAGAAGTAAATGAAGATGGCTAAGTTGGCGTTTTTTTTATATATGATGTCTTATAAAGAAAGTTATCATAGGTGCAAACCCATTAATCATTCAAAATGGCTGCCAGCCACATAGTTCTAAGTTCCCTGATTGGGTTCCCTGACATCAGAAACCTAGTTTGGGTACTTTTATTTGAGTCTCTAACATGATTAGAAGGGAAGATATGCAATTTTCAAGTTTTTCAAAGAACTCTGGCAGCCATATTGATTAATAATTCACAATGGCTGCCTCCCACATAATTCTAGGTGCCTTGGTTGGGTTCCTTGATATCAGAAATGTACTTTGGGAACTTTTATCTGTGTTTCTAACATGATTAGAAGCCAAGATATGCAATTTTCAAGTTTTTCCTAGAACTCTGGCGGCCATCTTAAATATCTCAATTTCCCTAAAGGTGGCACAAACATATCATGCTGGAAATGGTTAACCAGACCCTATAGATGAACAATCAACAGAGAGAAAACGTTTATCAGGGAATTCCGGGTTATGCTCAAAATCTCTCCTCCACTGCTGAACTAGGAGGGTGCAGTCGTAGCCTGTTATAGGCTAACGACACTGTGAACAGTGCATGTGGTAACAGGAGGTCGGAAGTAGAAGCATATTTATTACAACCTCGTTTTTTTTTAATTGTACCCCTTCCCCTGGAGAATGTCATATTAAAGTTTCCAAATTTAGCAGGTTGTAAGAACAGTCTATCTAAAGGTGGATCCATTTCGTCGATTGTGTGTATAGTACTTGCGAAAGACATAACAGATAACAAATCTTGGGCTCTGAGTCTGCCAATTAAGTCAATTATTATAGTAAATGAAGAAATTCGGCTCGTAGTACTACAAACAAGTGACCTTTATTAATAGAGTATGCCACTTTGATATACATATAGTAAATGTATGAGGTGAGTTGGCTGTACTAAAGACGTCTGACATATTGAACTTTAGCCGCAATAACAGAGCAATAGTAAGAACGAAATTGGGAGGACAGGGACTAAGATCCTACAAGTCGACCCTTTAATTAACTTGGACCAAAAGACGATAGGATAGGCCTATTGACAAATGGGACAGGGTGTTGCTCAACACCTGAAGAGAAGCGACGGACATATGAGTCAGGTTTAATCCTATGGTTTACATGCATTACGGGTAACATGAATCACATTGGTACCCCTCGTCCTACTACTGTCCCACTGTACAGCCAGAGGTATTTGCTACACAGAGCTATGAGATCTAATGTTACTGTGGTGGATTTATCAACGTTCATGGCCAAAGAGTAATTTTGTCAGCTTATACATACTACATGACAACCCACGTCACCCAGGGCTTATAGAAAAGTAAATGGCAGGAGTTGTACCAAAGTCCTAACATGAGTCCTGACTGCTTAGAGCAAGGAGGGAGCAGCATGGTTAGTGGAAGTGGAGGTTGCCCCACTCCTACATGCACACAGCATGTCCGGTCACGTAGAAGGCATTGGCTGATAACACAGCCAGCCGGCGCCGTTATGCAGGTTTCTGTTCGCCGCTTTTAACGCCTCTACGCCTGCAAGGCATAAAGTCAATGTCAAACACGATTCGGGTGGTGAACATTGAATGGTGAGCCAGTGGTGAGCCAGCAGGGGAGCGTATTGGCAGAGAGGACAGGAGGGAGAGGCTTCTGCCCTTTTTATGCCTGCCCCACTCAAACACCGCCTGCAGCTGCTCAATCAAGCAGTTTCTGAGACTCTTTAAGAGCTACTCATACATTCTAAGTGAGTTGTTAACCTGTCAATGGGAGGGGTGTGTACTTAAGGCTTGATTTTCTGGCTACAGTGAGGATGACCCCTTCCCTGCATGCCCAGGGTGGTTGTAATTACATCCTTTGAGCACAGTTTCTCTTCCAAGTAACTTCTTACTGTCGAGAGTTATTTGAGGCAAAAGGCATCGTGTCATTAATCAATTACACTGTCCAACAAAATTTCAGTTTTCAAAAAAAAAAACGGAGGTGAAACCCACTTATTCCTAGGTATTTTGACCTGGGGAATTAAAAAATAACATCTTTTTTTTTTGTCGGCGGCTCTCAATTTTGAGAAACCCATATTACCTAGAAAATGTAAAAACACCAGATTTCACATCAAATCTGGTTTAATTTTTTTTTATTTCCATTTACGAACCCATATCTAATGAATTATTCATCCTTTGACTCAGTTATATGCAGTAAAAGTAGTAAATATGCTTGAAACGTTAGCTAGACGACACTTGTTTGGGACTGCTTTGCCTGTCTCTTGTACACAATGTTCAGGCTCATCCCACATCAGACCCCATTACTAGCCTGCTGGAAGAAAAGGTAACCACTATCTTCGATAACATTTTTACATCTCTGAGAGGTCCCGTTAGAGTCTCTCCTCATGTATGTTACTTACCGAGCCACAGGTTGTTTAAAGGATTGGTGGTCAGATGCAGACAGTGGATCATGGACATCTTGCATTTGAGTTTCTAATATATATGGCAACAGTGTATGCACACACTCTACAAAGTCCTCAGTACTCTTGTTTTCCAGAAATCCTGTTATGACTGCACTTAGGGCAAGCCATGAGTTCCATTTACTATGTAGCCTATTTTTGGTTATAATATCAAATTACCCTCACTTTAATCTCATGATTATGGATAATCCTGATGTTTAGATGCAGCCTTACTTACCATAAATCATGGTTTGGATGCTCTAAATGATCCAGAAGTCAATGTTTCAAGGAAGTAAACATGGGAATTTGGCTGTCTTTTTAAGATGACTGCCCTTGTATACAAGGTATACCAAAAAGTAGCAATATATCCCCAAAACAAGTGGTTACAATGCAATGCTGATTCCAATGCTTGGAATGATAGAGGCCTAGGAGCTTTTGGGTGAAAGATGATTTGCACAAGTGTCCAAGCTATTGATATTACCCAGACTAATGCCAGGAATGACATAAGAAAGTTCTTGTACATGTCTGGACTACACTATGAAGGTGAACATAGTGAAATCATTGCCCTCAAAATTGAGAGCCTATAGGCATTTTTTAACCTCATTTTCAGATTCAGCAGCTTCAAATTAGATATAATTGGTATGTTTGGTCTCCATTTCTTTTTTGGCCGTTGTACAGTGTTATTTGACTTTGGAGACTGTATGCTGAATATAGTATGTGTTCCATCTGGGTCTGTCTGTTATAATGTCAGTGAATAATTATATTAATATAGGTCAATTTTCTGTAAGGCACTGATCGTCCTACAGAAAGCCACAATAACATAGATAGGAGGGCGGAGAACAGCTTTGGGCATTTTGAACCTGTGGAGCTTCCGGGGCCAAGTCAAATTAAAAGCTCTATATATCCCATCAATCATCAACTTGGCTCACCATTGGCTCAAACCAACCCTAAAATTAGGATTTTAACTGTCGGATGGACACTTTTTAGATCATTATAGTGTTTACAAGGCTCTTATGGGGGGAATACTGGTACAAATGCTATCTAAAATTGTTCAAGGGATGTCTATACTTGATTTAAAATATTATAAAGATGCATTTAAATTCATGAATTGAAGATTTAGAAAATCTGTCCTTCCAACAGTAAGGTGCAAATGTCCATCAAACAGTGAAGAAGTGTCCACTAATTGTAGAGGGAAGGCCTCATTGAATACAGGACAGCTACATCTTGTGGAATATGATGCAAAATTATTCACTGATCGTTGACATCTGCTTATGTATTATATGTTGGGTTTTAATTTTACTGTCGGAAGAACATTTGAGTGTCATTTCCACTAAATATTTCATGAATAAATACTTATCCTCTACAACACTGCAAAACCTTCTGGAACATCAACTTGAATAATATTATATCAATGGAAAAAAGGCTATATTGGATGATCTGGGACTGCTCTAGGCTAAAGGGGAGGCCTGTAAATAATTTGGTTTTTGGTAATATTTGTGGGTTTTTTACCTTTTTTCAACTTGGGGGGGCTGCAATACACAAAATTCTGGTTGGATATGCCCAAAAAGACATGCGTTTGAAAGGTTAGGGTGTTCTCATTCTATTAAGTCCAAAATTCAGGATATATTGATCCAGAAGTTTATATTCTATGGCTGCATAAGCATGCAAAAGTGTAAAAATGCCAATTGTACGTTCTCAGGAAATCTGGCCCCTTAAACAATATTCCCCCTTGGCATAAAGGTTGAATCGGACATGTCATATGCAAGATATGCAAAAATACGCAAGATGTGCATAAGAGTAAAAGGTTGCAAACAGCGTGTAAACATGAGAGTTCAGCTGAGGAGGAGGCTTCATGCTACATTATCAAATTAAATGCCAAGGCGTGTATGGGTATTGATCCTAGCGAGGGAGAAGACAGGGACAAGATAGCCACTTGGGCCTGTGCGAATAGGCCAGCCTATTTATTAACCAACTTAAAACAAACAAAGAAAAAGAAAAAAGAAAACAGAGCTGAACTGAACTGTCTGGGCCTGCCTGTGCAGGTGAGTGGAGTGCAGGTGAGTGGGGAGTAACAGGTAGGGCACTGGGTCACACAGGTGGGAGGCCCCTAAGTACCAATACCCCGAACAGGGTATGACTGCTGTTCGATACCATTGATCCTAGCGAGGGAGAAGACAGGGACAAGATAGCTACTTGGGCCTGCGCGAATACGCCGGCAACTCCCAAATAGGAGTAATTGTTCATAATTGTAGATTGGTACTTAGGGACTTAGACACAATAAGGTCCGTGTCCACGCGGAGGTGATAAGGTTTTGTCAGATAAATTAGGGCAGCCATGCTGTTCCAGTTTCCTGCTTGACGGATGTCCTCCAGGGTGAGACCAAGGCTATACATATAGAGTGCCCCTGCCCGTCTTAGAGAGTGCATGCCCGTCCTCTGTGGGTTCATGCCTGCCGAGATCATAAGTTTTTTGAGGTATCCCAACAGCATAGGGTAGGTCACCGGGACAAGGCGAGTTCCCTTCAGTACTACAAAAGCTGGGGACATGGTATCAGAGGATGGAAATTCCTCCAGGTCATCCCGTACCAGGGAGGCTGCACAAAGGGGCGAGCCCCGACTAAAAGTTATAGGTATCGTGAATTGTCTGACCATATTGCACTGTCTTAGACGAGGAGATACTCAGTTCTATGCCCCACTGTGTGAGACCTATCGCTCCGCGTCGAAGATAATGACCCACTGGGTTTGATGCCGAATCAGGGACGATGTTTGATTTCCGTAGCAGGGCCCGAAATGAGACCGCTATACAAGTCCATAGGACCCTCTCCTCCGACCAATCCCAGTTAACACAGTCTGATAACAATAATAAGTCCCAAAGAGTGAAAGACGGACGAGTGGGATCTGGGTCACCAAGCCTACAGCGTATACCCGCTAGGGTGGAGATCAACTCGAACTCTGATCTAACATTTTTAATGTCGTAACCGGAATAATTTTTCAGAGATATCACTGCACTGATATAGTTCTGGATTGATCTATATTTCAGATCTGGAACCAAACTGACTGCGTAGCGACACATAAGGGTTGTGTCTGTGGGTACTGCCGGGCATCGAATTGAAGCACAGAACTTGATATATTTGCGCCACTGAGATGCTTTAGTCTTCTAGGTACTCGGCGCCCACGCCTGACTGTGAAGCTCCGCTGCGAAGTAGTCCAGTTCCCGGATTCGCTGACGGGCTTCTGCAACACAAAAACACCGGTAAATCGTTGATGAGGGTGGCTCTGGAGAGAGTATCTGCTACCAGGTTGTCCTTGCCCGGTAGATACACTCCCACCAGGTGGCAGTTTTTTGAAGTCGTTTATTGGGCAAAAACAAGGTACATAAAATGTAAGTTGTTTAACCTAGCACCTACGCATTGTAGTGCTTATGCTAGGACCCACTATATACCATAAATTCAATTAATAAGACATATTTTTGTAAACGATAGTAGCAGTCACATAGCTTATTTTGTTTAACTTAGCCTACTAGGGTTAATAATGATAATACACTACCCTAAGTACAATACTGATGTCAAAAATAGACTGATGCCTTTTGGCTGTAATGATGATGAGATGAGATGAGTACATTAATAAAAAGAATATCATAGGTCTATTATGGTTGCTTAATCATACAAAACAGTTTGGATAAACTTTTCTAACACTATTTTTGAATTTGTAAATATTATCAATAACTGTAAATTCTGGTTTTAACTGATTCCATCTCATAATAGCTCTGTATAGGGCACTTCATAGAACAATCGGTTTCAAACTATGTGGGACAGTCAATCTCCTACCCTGATGGAAACGTGTAGCAATAGTTCTTCTATCCACAAAAGTCATGTTCTGAGCTAGCATAAAACCATAGGATAGTAGGTGTAGATCTCTTCTAACATATAGTTCCGTACAATTACTTCTTTCTTGTATTTGCTTGGTTGTCATGACCGGATTTTCTTCTAATTTAACCTTATATACCATCCTTAAGGCTCTATTCTGTAAAATTTGTAAATCTCTATTTTCTCCCCTATAGTCTCTATCCCAAACATAATCACAGTAGTCAAATATGGGTAATATCATAGATTTAAAAACAGTCAATGAGGCCTCTTCATCAAGTAGCGCTCTCACTCTACCCATTTGAAAAATCCTATGTCGTATAGTTCGCATGGTATTTTCCCTATGTTTTACAAATTTCATCTCCGTATCCATTCTTAAGCCTAAGTAAACAAATTCTTTCACTTTTTCAAGGTTCACATTGTTCATAGAGAAACTGGTATTATCATTTATGTTAGTGTTAAAAGACATCCATTTTGTTTTTTGCACATTGATAGTAAGGGTATTATTCAGGCACCATGATACAATCTTTTTAATAACTTGGTTCATTTTATATGGAGAGTCAACGGATACTACTGCATCATCTGCATATAACGTAATATCACAGTCAACTGCTCTAGCTAAGGAGTTGATATATATAGAGAACAATACTGGACCCAAGACTGAACCCTGAGGAACCCCATACGTGATGGGTTTCAAGGATGAGACGATATTGTTTGCCAAAGTACATTGCGAGCGATCTGCTAAATAATTTTTCAAGAAATTACATGTATTATAACTAAGACCTAAGGCCTGTAATTTTCTAAATAGTTTTGGATGTGAAACTGTATCAAAAGCTTTTTTGAAATCAATATATAGACAATAAGTTGGTTTATTAACTATATAGTTGTTAATAATTGTCGCAAGATGTTCAGTGATAGCGGTCTGTGTAGAATGTCCCTTTCTATAGCCATGTTGAGTTGGGCACAATAAATTTTTATCTTCCATATAGCATTGTAGCCTTTTACAGACAATTCTCTCAAGTAATTTACCTGTAATAGGTAATAGACTAATAGGTCTAAGATCTTCAACACTCATAGAATTTGCCTTTTTAGGTAGAGGTATTACAGTAGCAATTTTCCAATCATCAGGGAAAGTGGCGGTAGCTAGACATCTATTATATAACGATCTGAAGATATCAGGAATAGCAAACATAGCATCCTTAATAATAAAAGATTTGCAGTGTTCAATGGCAGATGGTTTCTTTATATCAATTGCCTTAACTAGCTTAATAAAGTCTATATATGACAGCTCAAAAAGAAGATTAGTATTTTCTAATATAGTACCGTATGGGAGAGCTTCATTATCATTTCTATCACCCGGTGGGAGTGCATCTGCTAGTGTTTCTCCAATACCAGTGAAAAAACTATTTATATATTCAGCGCAATTTTCAGGAGGGATTACTAGGTTCGTTGTATTATTTCTAAGTTTAATTAGAGAAGCACATGTTTTGTTAGGTAATACTTTCTTAATTGCTTCCCAATATTTTGCAGGGTCATCTTTCCTGTGCTCTAATAAATTTGCCATTTCTTTTTTCTTATTATTCAAAATTTCTACTTGGACCCTATGTTTATAGAAATTGGCTATTCTCCAGTCGTCTTCCTTCATCGTGTTCTTCGCTGTCCTATACAAACTGTCTCTAACTATCATCAGATCCAATATATCTTCAGTTAGCCATATTGGGGTGTGCTCTGGTATAATAATCGTTCTGATAGGACACATGACATCTAGATAGTCCTTTATCACTTTCAGAATACTTTTCCATATATCATTTGGGTTTTCTAATAATAATATTACGTCCCAGTTATAGTTGGCTAGAGTATTTTTTAGAGTTAGAAAATCATAATTCCTGTATGATCTAGCCCTGACCCTCTTCTTTTTGATTTTATGTCTCTCGCATTTGATCACCAAGTAGATAGGAGAGTGGTCAGAAATGTGATAATCTAGAGTACCATAAGCAGAGGCATTATGAACATTGGTATAAATGTGATCTAATAGTGTACCTGACTTAGGGCGAGTGATTACATTGATCAGTTGGAAAAGATTATTGTCAGTACAGAAATCATCAACAGAAGAGTCATTTACATCCTTTTTGTTAAAGAGGTTCACATTAAAATCACCTATAATAATCAGTTTCCTATTTTTTGTTACTGTATCTTTTAGTTCACCAAGTTTGGTATATATTGCTTTAAGATCATTACTATCTGGTGGTCTATAACATACAAACACCTTATACTTGACTACGTTGATTTCGACATCCACACAGAGAATTTCATAGTTGTCTGTTATGTAAGAAGAGTTTAAATTAGGACAAGCAATATAATGGTCCCTTAGATATAGCATTAAACCACCCGCCGTCTTATCTCTAAGAGGAAATCTATCCAAGCGAACAAATTGATAGCCTTGTACATGTAGATCAGCATCCAATACAGATGGGGTAAGCCATGATTCTACTATTCCAATTATATCCGCTCCAGTTACTAGCTTAAAAACATCCGCTCTCTTCTTATACATTGATCTAGTGTTAGCACAAATTATTTTCAGTCCCTTCATAGGGGTTAGTTCATGTAGGAAAATCATGTTTTTTTAACAGAATTGACCAGGTAGATGCAGGTGAGAATGAGGGTGAAAAGGAATGATACCTGATATGAGTAAAGCATATATGTTGATTCCCAAGCATGGCAGTCATCATAGTGAAAGGAGGGCTAGCCGGCGCTCTCCCGTCATGTTATCGCCATGGATGTTTTTTATTTTCATCGTATCATTTGTCATGATATATATATATATATATATATATATATATTCCAGTATTAAAGGATTATCAGTGAACTTCTACGTGTGGTATATATACAAATATAATAGTAACATAATGTTAAGGACAATATGAACAAGTTAGAAAGGTCCCGTTATGGGTGGGATACAGTGATCAGCTGATCAAGCTTTTTATAGGTCATTCTCGCCATAGTTATTAACAGCGTCCTGAGGGTAGGAGTCGCTGTAGATTATACACTAGCGTCTGCTATAATTGGACGCGGTATGGTTGGTGATGCGTGTCAGGTTATTTCAGTGGTAAGAGAAAAGACATGTATATCCAGTATTCAAAAACCTCCTAGGCATGCCTTACCAGCATAACATAGTGTGTGTAGACAAACCAACAATACCGTGTTTGATCTACCACTTGAGGTGGAAAAGGATATTACTATTGTAATGTTACAACATAGACAAAGGCATATATGATTCATCACCTGACATGACTATAACATCGCTCTTCTCTTAAACCCTTATTTCTTTTTAGGAGAGAAAAAAACCCATCATCTTTTGCATAGCAGTAGACTCATGGCTCTTCTCCACTCTGGGTGTCTCATTTTTCCTTCTACGTTGATATTTCATCCTCTTGGTTCGATCAGCTGAAGCAGTGCTGGCCATAGTGGCGGTAGTCCTAGTAGGGGTTGTTGGCCCATGAGCCGCCTGAAGATCTTTCATATCAATTATATGTTTGGGCTTTGGCGATGCTTGTTGTTGCTGCTGTTGACTATGCTGTTGGTGTTGTTGTTCTTGTTGGTGTTGGTGTTGTCGCTCTTGTTGAAGATGCAATCTCTGTGGCAGTGGTGTTGTATCATGTCTTCTCTGTTGCTCCACCTCAGTGGCTATGTCCCCCTGGTTAGGATTTGATGTTGGCTCCAGGGCTGCTGCATTCTGTAGTGTAGTTTCATCATCTGCTGGTATATGGGGAGCATCTGTTGGTTGTACTTCTGCAATATCTGCTGCTATACCAACGTATGGTGTGTATTTCTCTCTTAGCTGTCTCCTGGCCTGCATTAAGACTACACCTCCTCTATTTCTGCCTTTGAATTTTCCAGTCTTTACTGCATATGAATGGAGATTTGCAGCAGTTCCCCAATACATTGAGGATGTGCATTCCAGCAGCTTCCTATTTCCTGTACATAGTAGCATTTCCAGGAGGTCATGGTCCTGCTCATACTTCAGTAGGTTCAGTTCAAGCAGCTCATTTTCTTCTCTATCTGACCATCCTTGACACTCAAATTTTCCCAATTTCTTGGCTCCATAGGCATTTTCAGCATCCAGTATACGTTCAGCTTTGTCAGGTCTGCCTGCAAAGATAGCTTTTCTATAGCAGAAGGCATGCTCCACACTCCTGAAGTGCAAACCATTGGTGTTGATAGAACAGGGGAAGAAGTTCGACAGTGGTGCCAATTCACTATGATAGCCTATATATGTATCAGTCACCACTGTTCTTGTGTTGGAGAGTTTTAGTTCAGGTGGTAGTTCTCCTAATGCATGATGGGGATAATAGCGACCATTGTATGAGACTCCAAGTCCTCTTGGTTTGATATCCAGTCCCGCATCCTGACCTAGTCTGGCTATAGAGCTGGCTTCAGCTCTCTGTTTCTTAATTATTACATTGCAGTCTTCTGAGATGAAGACCTGTGAATAATCTCTGGTTTTCAGTAGATCACTTTTCCTAGATAGGACCATATCTCTGGTTTCCCCTTTGACAAACACAATAATCATGTTCCTGTCATGCCTACCAGGGGTACCCTGTCTGTATGCGTAGTCTATGAGGTAATAATCAAAGTCTGGTATTATACAGGTAATCAGTGCATAGGCGACATCTTTAGTTTTCTCACCTTGATGGAATCTCAGACCTTCGACCAATAAATTCCTACGTTTTAGAGCGTTGTCGAGGACACATATCTGCTCACTGTTTTCAGCAATATTCCCCTTATTTAGCCTTATCTGTTTCTCCATTAGGTCCATTCTGGTTTTCATGTTACTAAGTTCAGCCTTCAGAGCTTCAGTATCCTTATTGATTACGACGAGATCATCATTTCGCCATTGTACCGCTTGTGTTAAAGACTGAGACTCATTTGCCAGGTATTCCAGAACACTACCAACCTTTTGCTGAGTTATTACCATCCCATCTGGTGTAGTGGTAGCTCTGGTGGTCTTAGGTTTCGATATTTCAGCTATGACTCTCCGAATTTCGTCTCTATCCAATGCACTTTCCATGTTTACAAGTTGACAGCGACCGAAGTCAGCGCGTAGTATTTGACCCCTATTCAGTCAAGCTTGACACGTTGTGTATGTATATATTTAGACTGACCACTACCGGCTATATAGACTTGCAGCGTAGGCAGGAAAACTCAGTTTTCTAAGTGTTCGATGTAAAATTTCATCCACATCTTACCCACAGTCTGTGTATCGATACATTAAATCCTTAGTGAACCGGTGTGAGGATAGTAATAATCCCCAAAAGTCTTAATATCAATGGAATTTTCAAGAGCGCCCGCTCCACACGTCTCTACACTGTGACGGCCATCTTGTTCAGTTGAACATCATATTGAGCATCATATTGAGGGGAGGAGATGCATTGAAGCTGAATTTCCACTCCTACCAGTGTTTATAGCCGCCACCACTTGCGTATTGTCCGTGACGCATTCTACCCGGTGGTCCACCCACATGTGGCCCCATCTAGTGAGGGCCTCCAGAATCAGGTACAGTTCTCTAACATTAATATTGCAGGGTACATCATGGACCGGTTTAGGGACACAGTGGTTGTGGCGGTCTCCCTTCATCTCGAAGTCCTCCTGCCACCTACCGCACAACCAATCCACTCTGGAGTAAGCACCGAATCCAGTACCAGATGCATCCGTGCACGCCATGGAAGTATTAACAGGAGGCTGGATTATTTTCGCTGTGCCGTTGAACCAAGCAGCGAAGTCCCCTCACCAGGCTAGATCTAGGTGAAAGGACTTGGACAATGTGATGTACCTTTTCCTGGGGGTGAAACAACTTAACATTGCGATAACACGATGGGAGAAAGTGCGACCACCCCGAACAAAAGTTGCGCAATGTGCCAGAACTCCATACAATTTTTGAAGTTGCTTTTTCGTCGTCCTGCGATGACCACTGAAAAAATCCAACTCCATCTGAATTTTGCGCAATTTGTCTGCAGGTAGTCTCAGTTGCATATTTACTGAATCAATTTCCACTCCCAGATAAGTCTGAATCCGACTGGGGGAGCGCACTTTATTGTAGGAAATGTAGAAACCTAAGGAGCGCAATGTTTTGTGGAGGAAGAGCTGTGCTTCTCGACAGGCTTCGAAGCTATCCGCCATAACCAACATGTCGTCTAAGTAGTTGACACAGAAAAAAATACAGCGCTTCCGAGTCTGTAATACTGTTGAACATGTAGGGTGCAATGCGGGTACCGAAGGACAAGAAGTTGTCCTGAATAAAACTAGACTCCAAAGACAGGCCCTGCCTAGCTCTGTCGCACTCCCGGACCCCGATTTGTAACTAAATGACCTGAAGGTTTGACTCATGTGGCAGTTAATTGAGCATGAGTCGGGACGGCTAGCGTCAGTTATTGGCCTGATGCCTCCTGAGGGTTTTTTAACTGCGCCCAAAGCGTGAATGCAGTGAGGCTGGACACTCACTTCCGTTAGTTTACCCAAGGCTAACTCCTCAGAGATGATGTCACTAATATCCTGGTAGACTGTAACCGTGGCTAAGTCGTAGTTTTTACACCAGTAACCTTCTATATGGATGCCTGGGTCTGTCAGTTTAAACCCGTGGCAGATACCATCTAGGAGGAAGTGGGCATTAGGGTCCCAATTGCCTTTGCCGTATACTTGACTATGGCCCCCTGAAAGCATGTTCCTGTAGCCTGCTATGTTCATTTGAGATCTGACCCCACATAGAAAATGAGGTGAATTAATGTCCCATAAAGGAGCATAGTCTGTGTACATATGAAGAAATTCATTTAAATCATCACAATAACAAATGTCATCAAAGGTTAACAGAAAAAGATCACTAAGTTTCATATCATAAGTGCCATTACAGCTGAACTCCGGGACAGTCTTAATTTGTCATGCCTGACTTTGGTTACCACCCTGATTTGCTGACCGATAGTTGCGGTCTAGAGTACAATTTTTTCCCTTGTGGGAACCTCTGCAGTGTTTGCAAATGTGTTTGCGGGAGCATTCGTCATTAGAACAAGCTGTGAAATTCCAGTTAATACATACATCCGTATATTCCCATTTCTTATCTTCGTACCGGACCCCCCTACTGCAGTTGCGTCTACGACTACCCTGATTTGCTGTAGGAAATGGTTTTGGGTCATAAACACAGGACATATGTTCTGCACTGAGACAGGCTTGGACGGATGTTTCGTCCCCCGCGACGAAGAATGGGATTTTTTGTTTGAGGACCCTGGTAACTACCTTGTAATCATATTTGGCCAACTGTTTGGCTGAGAAAGAGCCTCCCTGCGCCTTCAGTTTCACAAATCTCATGTGTTTGAGATAAGCTAATGCTGGAAGTTCAGGCAAATTCTTTTGAATAAGGACCTCATAGACCCCTTGCATGCCCTACAATAATTCTGTAACAGACATCTCTTCATATTTCTTATCTGATTCAATATGAAAATCTGGAAGCAGCCAGTTTGTAGAGCGTTTACGTTTACTAGCCTCCGAAAACAAATTCATATTTTTGAGAAATGGGTCATCAATACCTGAAACACCCCACTGATTTGAGAATAAACTGTTCAGGTTTTGATCGATAAGACCTAGTGACGACGCTGTCAGGCCTGCTGATGATAAGCCTGATTGAAGGGTTTGGAGGTATGGAGATCTTACTTCCGTAGAGAACATAGGGGCCGGGTTGCCCCTAGGGCGCTGATTGGTGACACTTATATTGCCCGCGGGTTGGGTCTGATACTGAAGCTGTAGTTGCTGCAGCTATTGCTGCATAGCCTGAAGTTGCTGCTGCTGAGCTGTGATAACATGATGCAAGGGATCTGCCCCCCCTGCAGGGGGCTGGACTGACTGCTGTTGTTGGGATGGTAAATGGGTTTCTACAGGAGGGAGGTCAGGTAACAGTCCACCCTGGGCCCTGTATGACTGTTGTTGCTGTTGAACCCACCTCAAAATATAAGCAGAGTAAGAAGTGTCCAACATGTTCGTTTGCACTGGCTGGCCCTTGCGAACACCGGAGGCTTTGTTGACAACCAGTCCTCCGCTGAGCGATAGATCTCCTGAGCTATTTTGCACATGATTGGGCATGTTTGGGTTAGAAATTTCATGGAACATACCAACTGAGTCCTTGTAGTACAATTTGTCGATTATTGGGGCCTGCGGCAGGCCTATTTGGCCTGTAATAGCTGTGCCAGATGCCTGAAAACTGTCAACAGGAAGACCCGGTCCGCCATCTTGGTCTCCGCACTGAATATTTAGGTGCGCTTGTGCCTGGCCTGTCAAAGCCTCCACTGTAGGTACCAGCGGTGGACCGGAGACATTTGGACCTATTGTAGACATTTGGCCCTGTTGTAGTGAATAGTCTACAGCATTGAGACCATCTGTTAGACCGAGTGTACCAGTACCCATACTGGTACCATTGGGGCCAAGTGTACCCGCCGGACGATTGGCATCATTGGCATAAATTGACATTGCTCCCTGCCAAGCACGGACCCCATCGTCCAAATCCCTCAAAGTACGTTTGTTTTCTGCTCTAATTGTCGCTAGCTCCAATTCTAACGCACATCTTTTAGAAATAGCCTCGATATAAGTCTTGTGGGCCCGTTCAGCCTCAATTTTGGCCTGTAGATCTGCATCTGGGTCATTCAGGTCTATCGCCGAAGCTGTACTCTGCACCCCGGGGCCCGCAGTCTGTTGACGGGGGCTACTGTCGCTCCCCCCGGACGTGTCGTCCTGGTGGGCGTCCCCGTGGTCGTCCCGCATGACTGACTTCTGGTCCGCCGGATTCGTTTGGTTCACCATGTATTCCCCCGACTTCCATCTGGGGTTGGGGCACGTGCATTCTGGACAAGCATGCTTGTTCCCATGATATTCATGTTTACAAGCCTCGCATATAACCCCCATAGTGAATTCTTACCAAGAAAACAGAGCTGAACTGAACTGAACTGTCTGGGCCTGCCTGTGCAGGTGAGTGGAGTGCAGGTGAGTGGGGAGTGACAGGTAGGGCACTGGGTCACACAGGTGGGAGGCCCCTAAGTACCAATACCCTGAACAGGGTATGACCGCTGTTCGATACCATTAACACTGAATTCATCAGGTCAGGGAAGGGACTTTTTTTACGGAGCCCCTAATAGGACATACAAAAAAAAAGGTTTTTTATACAAAAAATGTTCCTGCGGGTGCTGGAGGATTCCTGCGGGTACTGGGGGATTCCTGCGGGTACAGGGAGGATTCCTGCGGGTACAGGGAGGATTCCTGTGGGTACAGAACTATTCTTGCGGGTACAGGAGGATTCTTGTGTTTACAGGAGGATTCCTTCAGGTACAGGAATATTCCTGAGGGTACAGGAACATTTTTGCGGAAACAGGAGTCTTCTTGGGGGCACACTCATTCTTTGGAATGATGAAGATGATGATGACGATAAACTTTTCAGGCTCCCAAATGAATGTTTCTGTACCCGCAAGAATCATTTCTGTACCTGCAGGAATATTTTCCATACCCACAAGAATGTTTTTGTACCCACAAGATTCTTTCCGTATCCGCAAGAATAGTTTTTGAGAAAATTATTTTTTGCATGTTTTTCTTTAAACACTCAAAATGTAAGAATTTTCCTGTGCCCCCAGACCTTCCTTTATCCATAACATTCTTCCTGTATCTGCAGGAATCTGCCTGTATTCACAGGAATCTTCCGGTACCCACATGAATTGTTTCTGTACCCGCAAGAATTGTTCAGTATCCGCAAAAATACTCCAGTATCCGCAAGAATTGTTCAGTTTCCGCAAGTATTGTCCAGTATCCGCAAGAATATTTTTACTGGTGAAAAAAAAATTTTGGTATGTCCTATTAGGGGATCCGTACTTTCTGGAAATCATCCTATCTTAAATGTAAAGGACAGAATGTATCGAGTAGAATACATGAGAGATTTCCCACTCGAACCACTGCAACTATCCTAGGAATATATACGATGCATTAGTTGTATTGATCGAGGAAGGTGTAACTGATCTAGGACTAGTACATGTATACACTATCGATTTCCTCTTGAGACAAGAAGCACTTGTAAGTATCTAATACATAGAGAATATAGGTCAACAATCAATAGAGGTAGATACTGTGTCATAACTTGAAAAATAGAGGACTTGGGTATTTGTTTTGTTTACTTCAGGACTGACTTCATGATTACTTTGTTTTTTTATCAAATCACAGGAAGACATGCTGCCTAGTTCATTATTTCTCGCGTGTTATGTTCAGTGATGTCTTATGCAGATCACACTTTCTTCATTCAGGTAGAAAGCGTTGGGAATGGGGTGGATAAATATAGAAGGCGCTCGATCATCATAGGTCTGGCTCCAAATAATTACTGTTACACACCTTATAAGATACTAGGCAAACAGTATCTAAGTTTAGATACTGTTTACCTAGTATCTTATAAGCTAGAGGCTAGAAGTGAATACATGTAAATGTCTGGCTCCTGACATAAACTACAATTTCACTGTACTACTTACATCCTATAGCTCAAGCTCCACTAGGCGTCATGGGGCAGCAGCGTTACAGGCGGCACAGGTTTTGCATTGGGGTACCCTTTCTGCATGCAAAAGCAAGAATGCAGCATTTTGCGTGAATGTCAGGGCAATTTTGCGTCAATATCGCACCATTCAGACAGAAAGGGTACCCCAATGCAAGGAAAACCTGTGTCGCCTGTGATGCTGCCGCCTTGTGGAGCCCAGGCATATGCCTGTGCATCTACACGGGAAGCAGGGCAGAGTACCTTCCCAACACTAGTGCTGTGTATCAAATGAGACCATGACAGTGGAAGTGTGTCAGAAAACCTCTCCCCATCAGCAGGCTGTTGCGAGAAGATTTGGAATTCAATTCTCACTGTAACTAATGCATCTTCCAGTTCCTCCCGATTCTCCACTGAGGGAGACCAATTCCCACCTTATACTGTAATGGAATTGACTTACTCTGAATTAGACTGCATTGCAAAAAGTTGAGGAACTGGTTCCATGATTAATTCCACCTGAATGCTTCCCATCGTCGAAAGGCCAGGGAATTGGAAAAAGGAACTGTCTGGGAATTGGTTCATGATTAGGAAGCATTCACCAGTTCCTGACCACTCCTAAACTACCATATCTTTTGGCAACCCAACAGGGAATTGATTCCCTGAGGTCAGTCAGTTCCATTTTGGGAATACCACCTCCGACAAAATCGTTTCCAAATGTTTTTGCAATAGCCTGCAGGTAACATATTTTCCACTTGTAAATATGTGTATCCCATCAGAAAAAAGTATTCGAGTTTTTTTTATATTTTCTTTGTCAGTGAGAACACAGTATTAGTAGATTTATTCATGGTTTAGTATCGTTTTCATATTAGAAATCACAGTAGGAAACAGACTAAAAAGAAATCACAGTGTCCAAGGCCGGGCAATGATGCAAAAAGAGGTGGTCACCCACCTTTATCCTACATGGTGGAGAGGAATGCATTATAATTTGAACTAAACAATTTCCTGTCGAATGCAATTAAAAAGATAAAATTCGATGGAAGCTAAATGTGTCACCTTTTGTAAGATATGCGACTGTTTCAGTCATATTCATCTGTATACATTTTCCGTATCCTTTAGAGCTAATCAAGGTATTAATATTTAATTTGCAGTCCCAGCGGCTTTACACTGTTTTCGCTGCACCATGATTAACGACTATCACTTTCCGCTACATCAACACACTTTACTCAATCGTGGCATGTTAAATGTACACTGTGCAAACTAAACAATAAATCATTCTAAGACATCAAGTGTTCACTACATATAAGTAATTAATAGAGAAGAATTACTACATATAGATTATCCTCAATCATGAGATGCATGCATGGTCGTGAAATGCGATAAGGTATGATCTCTCTATGGAATAATAAAATATTGTATCCTACAACGTTTATTGGTTTATCAAAGTATTATTTAGGTTATTGTTCCCTGATAATTACAAATTGAAGGTGGGTCAGTCCAATCTTCAAGAAGAAAGACCTCGTGCAAGGATGGGTAATGTCGCAACTCTCACTGGGGGTAATTGGAATGCAATGTCACACCTCTCAAGCTGCTAATTGGAATGACCCCTTCTTCGTGCAGTAGGGAACGTGTGTGCAGTAGTTGTCGTCTCATGTACCCATTAAAATAATAAGAAATACTACCGTGTAATACTAGTCCTATTTTCCTTTTTTTAACTGTGACTGGATGAATTGCATGATAATCCGAATGCATGCAATATCACAGTATGTAGATTATGAGCATAATTTTTAAGTGTGTACATAGAGAATGGCAGAAGAAAGATTGTGGTCTATTTTTCCTACATTGAATTGTAAGATAATTGTGAGTCGTTGATGCTTCATATTGATTTATGCATGTATCTTTAAAACTTCCCAGGAGCTTAATTCAAAACATCTTGGGATCACGACCCCAGCGATCTTAGGAATAAATCAGCCTTATCCTATTAAGCGATTTTAAGAGTTGACTGGGTTCACATATCCTAGCCAGCACTAAGATCGCATCGATCTTAGCCTCAGCCCTCCTACACTATTCCAAGAAGAACTGACTAGGCACAGGGGTAAGAGTCCCAAAATAAAGAAATAGCTGTGGAGTCACTCTTCTTCACAAGAGTGCTTATACCATCGTTCCCCGTCCCCATATGGGCTAACAAAAGAGCACAGGGTGCAGTTGACCCCCGTACAGTATTCAAGAGTTGTTCCCATGAATGTATGATTTATGCTTACCTATTAGAAGCATTGTGCCCTCCCCCCAGGACAAAGAGAGAGAAGGGAAGAATTACCTTACAGTGCATGCACTTAACGCATGAGTAGCCCTAAGAGCCCTCAAGGACACTCAGCAAACGTCCTCCCTCCCCTCTTTATGTATGCAGCAGGCTATTCACTCTTTCGATCAGGAGTGTTCCCTGTAAGTGCTCTTGTACTCAGGTGAAACCACTATGCAATTCTTTTACTATAAGATCACAGTGATCTTAGTGGTGGAAATGGAATAGTGAAGTGATCCCAGGACTAACTATTCTGGACAGGCCTGCAACCACTGCATTACATAGGGTAGACCAGTCAGGTCTTATGATATGTGCCTACACTAAGATCGCTGGGGTTGGGATCCCAGGATGTTTTGAATTAAGCTCCTGGAGGTTAATTCAAAAGGTCCTGGGATTTCTACCCCTGCGATCTTAGCGTAGGCACATATCATAAGACCTAGCCAGTCTACCCTATCTAATGCAGTGGTTGCAGGCCAGTCAGGCACAGCAAGTCCTGAGATCCCTTCACTATTCCTTTTCCAGCACTAAGATCCCTGCGAGCATAAATCATACATTCATGGGAACAATTTTTGAATACGGTATGGGGTCAACTGCACCCTGTGCTCTTTTGATAGTCCATATGGGGACGGGGAATGATGGTATAAACACTGTTGTAAAGAAGAGTGACTCCACTGCTATTCCTTTATTTTGGGACTCTTACCCCTGTGCCTAGTCAGTACTTTTTGGAATAGTGTAGGAGGGCTGAGGCTAAGATCGATGCGATCTTAGTGCTGGCTAGGAAAAGTGAACGCAGTCTAGTCTTAAGATCGCTTAATAGGATAAGGTGGAATAATTCCTAAGATTGCTGAGTTTGCTATCCCAGGATCTTTTGAATTAACCTCCAGGCCTCTCGTACAAAACCGGCACATAATATATATAGGTTATCATATATGTGACATGTACTAGGAAAAGGGGTCTTATTGCCCCCTGCATTAAGACCCCTTTTTGCATATCGTGTCACATATTTTGAAATGTTAACACCCTTATAACCCTGGCACTTATTCAAAGCCGGTGCTTATTCAAGGCCTACGTTTATTCAAGACCCGGCACCCATACAGGCCAATGCAAAGATGACAGTATAGGCTACTTCTAAAACATCTGCTAAGTATATTCTAACTTGCACTCCTTTTTATACCAATACATATGACTGTATGGGAAATATGATGCCCTATAGGATTCGAAATAATAGGTGTAGTCATTCTGACTAGAAACTAAAGCATGTGAATCTAAGTGGATGTGAAGCAGAGGTGGTGTCATAATGATAAATTGGATACAGGAAGGTTTACTCTAGAAAAATACATTGGTATTCTCAATGGGATCCCTGCATGGTTATTGTCAATTCTAGACGGGTTGGCATATCAGCAAATAAGAGATGGCGAAGGCGACCAGGGCGAGGGAAGAGAATGTACACACAAGAAGAAAAATGAAGCAGTCTTATTGAACAACAATAAACACCCTGATGTGCAAACAAAGTGTTAGCTATTCAAGAGTTCCTTCTCCAGGGTTGATGAATCAGTCTAGTGCTGTCCTCCTTTGCTAGATGAGCGCTGCGGGCTGCTGAGTGATCACGTCCCTGGCACAGCAGTAAACTCATGTCTATAGATACTGTTTCGCCCATTGGAGTCGTCGCCGGCCTGCACCTAAGGTAGGTTTGTGACGAGAAGCCTCATTCAGGGATTCCTATCCTATACTATACCATTATTGGCTTCTCTGATCCCTATGCAGCTCTAGTCTTATTGCTCAACGACAGTCTGTATTAGTAGCTCTATGCTGAGAAGACTACGGAAGTTCTTAGGACTGTAAGCAGCTGACATTCCAACTAATACTATGGGTGTGGACCACTAAAATGGCTTAGTGACATGGGACATGGACAATTTCTTAAAATTGACATGGTGACATGAGCGATTTCTTAAAATCGACATGTTGACATAACCATTTCTTAAAATTGACATGGGGACATGGCAATCTTTTTAAATCGACATGTGACATAGGGGGCCCCCATCCACACCCCCTAATACTAGATGTATCAATAACCAGGCAGTCACTATTAGTTATTGAATAACTATTAGAATGAACATAACTTATATTTATGATAACATCAATACATCCAAACAATTGACGGGAACACATAAATGGCAGTCAGTGTGGAATTGTCCATCCACACAATTGGCAAGAGGCCAAAGCATAGCCCCCAAGTGAAAGTCAATTGTCTCACTGGTCCTTGAAACAGTCAAGACACTGATCTCTGGGTTGGCCTGCCGACCTGGATATTATTCCTGCTATCATAACATCCTGTTGAATCCTGATATCAAGGGGAGTCTTTAGATATTGCCAGACACAGTCACTGGTCCAATCTCTTTTTTGAACGAATAAACCAAACACAAAAGCAAAAAATGTCAACAAAATGCTGCCAACAGCAGGGAACTCAAGTGCAGGTGGAGCCCTGAGTGGCGAGAAAAGGAACTAGAGCAAGAGCAGACAGAGTCTGAACAGAAAACACTAGTGACAACTTTATTGATACCCACATAAATCTTTTATATGGTGCATTAATGAAATCTTAATGTTCTCTCATGTACAATACGGGTTAAGTAGCTTAAGCCATGTGTCCACAGGTTAATAGGGAGGCTAGGTCACATCACTGATTCTGAGCTCAGCATATTATCGCCTGCAGACTTAAAGGGTCCGGGAATTTTTAAGGCCCTGCATATTTTTTGAAAGAATAAGAGTTGAGCCAAACAATGTCAGATATGGTTGGTGGGGGACCCAATCGAAATGCTGGTAATTTTAGTTCAAAAGCAAAAAATCGTGAAACTTAGGCTCCCTATAGAATTTGTAGTGACAACAGATTTCTATCGGTAACCACTCCCATTGTTCTTTTTTGATGATAGAGGTACTTCCATCTTTAATTTTCAACGATAATATCTAACATGTTTGATTTATATAGTCGGAAATGAACGATATATTCTGTGGTTACAAATTCTATCGCCTTGTGAACACACCAGTTTAGAGCTCAATAGTTTCCATTACCAGCGTTATAAATCGCCTGTATCATCATCTTTTTAGTTTTCTGCATCCTTGTTGGGCCGATTAGGGGGAAATAGTCTTTAGCCACAGCCATTTATAGGTTATAAAAAAAATTGCTGCCCCCTAGGGTCTCACATTAGAAGTGCGTCACTTAGCAGTGCGTAACTTAGCAATGGATTGTAACATAGCAACAGCAAACAATTCTACACTCTCCCAGCAGATTCTCTCGGAGGTCTGTTTTAGAGAATATCTATAGAACTATAAGTCGGATTATCATGTATGACATATCAGATTAAAGATCTCAATGAGTACAATCCAGATCTACAATCAATCTACAGTTTTATCCATTAGTTAACCCAGGGCTAGGCCCGATTTCTTTGAATTGGGATCCAAGTTGGCAGACATTGTAGAATAAAAAGCCATGATGATTTTGAGGCATTGTTTATTTGCTTTTATTTGGTTTTTAATCCTACAATTTGTTATATAAGGAGAAGTTTTATTGAATAGGGGTACCCCAAAATATTAAAATTTCTAAAATCTTAGAGAAAAATCAAGTTAACTTTGAAAAAAGTACATACCAGGTACTTTCATCTAGCCTCTTTTGGTTTATCTGTTCCTGGCAAGCAGTGAAACTTATTTTAATGGGGACCAGCAACAAACTAGTGCCTTTTTATTATATAGGGTAAACATAAACAAGAAAGGAGATATCTCTTGTCATCAAGTATACTGAGATTATTATGTTTTAAACTAAGTACTGCCTTGATGGTAACAACCGACTTTTCTTGGTGTACTTATATGAAATTACCCCCCCCCCCCAAAAAAAAAAAAAAGGGAATGGACTTTAACTGAGCATTGGGGCCGTTATTTACACAGGAATACCCTGGGGGTGATGCTTCGTTTTCTGTGCGCATTGCTTCCTCTTGACTAGCCTGTCTAATTAAGTGTGCGCTGGTTCTCCTTGAAGGTCATTATGCATTGACTTTTGACGTCGAACATTTCTAATAGCTATAGTCTACCGGGCATATTCAGTCGAATTTTGTGTAGGAAATGTTGGGCAAAAGTCGGCCGAAGAGGCCCAGTGGACTATTCCCAGCAAATTGTCGTCATCTGTTACCATGATTGGTCATCAATGGTGACTCCTTTTTGAGTGATAACTCATTCCGTCACTGTCTGTTAGACTCACGTGGCATAGTAGTTGCTATTCCTGGTGATCTTGTGCTATAACGATGTGGTGTTCCATCTAGCGACATGTGTGAAAGTGTGAAGTCTGCAGAAAGTACCCCAGTCATTGCGGCCCCTAAACCGTCAGCAGACGACAAATGGTTACCCGTGTGTCTGACGTTTAGATAGTGGCTGGCCAAAAACCAGCCACATAATCAGCTTAGGACATTAAGTCTTCCTTAAGCAGGTCTTCCACTACAGCCGATTCAGGCCTCGATTTTGCATCGGCTCACAGCGGGACGCACTGTGTACCATCAGCCACAAATTTGGCATGAATCGGGCATAGTGGAAGACCTCCACATTTTTTGTCTGGAACCATCAGGCCCCATCAGACATGAAAAAATTGGACCCGATAGTGGCCGTTGCCATCCAGAAATATCTAGCATGATAGATATGAACGGATTCAAATGGATCTAATCAAAAATCAGACACATGAAGAAAAAAAAATCAGACCAGTGGAAGAGCTCTAAAATACACAGAAAATGCGATCCAATTTGCTATCTCATCCTCATCGGGCCACATCGAGCAGCACCCGGCATCAGCAAAAGATCAGGCAGACTATTACAAGAATTTAGCAAAATCGCTCCGATTTTTTATTGGCTTTAATGGAAGTCCCGCTTTACTCAATGCTTCCGCCTGCTAGCCATCGTAATGACCATGGCTGCAGCTCATTGCCTGTTGGTTGTGCTGGCTTGAGTTGTACCATATGGGGCCAAGAGGGGCCTAGAAGGTCCTTGTACCCAAACTAGGCCTTCATCTGAGCGATAATGGAGATATTTTGTCTGGGGGCGCAATGGTGATAACACAAGATGTGTCACCGAGATAAGATTTTGATGAAGAAGATAATACTGAAATCCAATCCCATAATGCTGGATTAATGAACGAGGCATGCTGTTGGTCCTAACACTATACACACTGGCCCCATCTCGTAGTCTAACGATTACGTCACTGGTAAACAGGCATGCTGAAAGGTACTACTTTTCTTAGCTTGTTCCCGGTGAGTCAAGCTGGCAGATGGATACTAGCAAATGCTGGTTCCCACAAGCACCCAGTATTGGGGTGAAAGTAGGTCCAACACCAGCAGTGTATGAATATGTCATTTTTGGTCAAATGGTAACCTAAGGGAGAAGGCTTAGTTTGCCCACCAAACTAGGAGAAGTTGCACTATATATACACTCCGTTTGATCCAGGTATGTGCAAATTGCCGCCCTCACGGCTACTGCTGGTTATGGAAATTATCATATTAATTATCTTCCCACATTTTTTGTACGTCTATGCAACCTCAAAATGCATGCCTTCATGGTGAGCGTGGAAAAAAAGATTCCACGCTCACCTGGAACACAAATGGGAAAATTTGGGATTTTTGAAAATAAGCATATTTTCTTCCAAATTAATCCTGTTTCAACATCAGGAGTCAGAAAAAATATAGTTCTAAAACAGTCAATCCCATAATGCTGTTCAATGCTTATCCCTTTGTTATACCCATCCATTTACGGATAATGAGGAAGTGTTCTAGCGGACAGTGAAGAACCCGAGAGCGGCAAGTCATATGATATTCACCGGAAGCATTTAGGAAGGAGATAGCGTTAAGAGAAAACCCCCTGCCTTTTTCTAACTATTGTGGTAAAAGGTTCAACACAATGATCTTTTGCACATAACACTTAACCAAAAGGAGCGTTGAAGATGCTATCTGATATGCGCCCTTTGAGAGGTTCAATTTCTCACCATGTAACTACGGCAAAAGAGCGGCATTAAAGGATAGAGTTCCTTATTATTTGACGGGTCTATGTTATTGCAATAGCAGCTTCTGGTGTACAACAGGTGTTTAGGGCCGAGTCATTTATTAGCCACTTGGAGAGGGGGGCGTATTGGTGGAATTTTGCGGACTGGCATTTTTACCCCAACCAACATGAAAATGTTATCATGACCTCCCCCCCCCCCGAATTGACTTTCCAAAAATGGGCCCCCAAATCGGATGTTGAATGATGTGTCACGGTTAGTATTTAAATCACCATGATGCATATTTCGTTCTGATCACCGAGGTTGAATGTTTATTGGGTTTTACCCCCCCCCTCTCAAAATACCCTTCCCCCGCCCATCTATATATTTAACAATCCCCCGCCCTCCAGCTGGCAATAGCTGACTCAATCGCAAGCACTGAAGCGTGTTGCTCCTATGGTAAAAAGAGCTGTCAGTAGGTACCCTCTTTTCAAAAGAAGTCAGGGTCTGCTTCACCATTCAACTTGCACTCACCACATTAGTCTAAAAAGTCACCTGCCTTGTTTAAAACAGAGAGAGCTGCACTATCAAGTACCTACTCATGTCACACACTCTATAGTATATATTATACTGATTGACTTCTCCCAACTAGGTACCTCCCTTTTTTTAGCACCGTTCTTGAATGAACACTTGTGAGCAACAAAAGGGACAAGTTATAGCTACATGAAAAGAAAGGACTGGAAACAAGGGCATTTTTAGCCAGCTCTTCCTTTTACTATAGGAGCAACACCCTCCAGACAACCTGCCGTGCATAGTGCAAAGTGTGAGCTCTAACGCCTTGCAAATGGCCATTTGATCCCAGGGGAAACTCATGTCACTCTACAATGCTTACGTTCAGCAATGATTGCAGACATTTATTTCTCTAATATGTTCTCCCTTTTTTAGTATTGTATTATATTGAATAAATAAGCGTATATTTACACAAATATTATTTATAGCGTATTATTTATAAGACACATCTTTTTTTAGTCACTAAATTTACCAGTACCCACCAGAGTTCTTAATATATTTACTTGTTCACATTCTTATTTGGTCGAAGTATACCTATTTAGCTGGCACAGCTAGCGTTTAAAATAATGCACCTGTCATTATTAATAACAGGTGTACAGGTAGGAGTAATGAGTTCTGTGCTGTTTAATTGACACCCAGGTTGAGCTACCCCAGGATGGTTAAATATCAGAATATAGGAATATGAAGTTTAGAATGTGTGGAGTAACAGGTTTGTACGTGCTTTTTTAATGATTTTTTTAATTAATATTACGATGAAGAGATGCAATTTTTATTGACTTCGCAATGCTTGATAGTGGCGTATATGTGTACATGATAGCTTGGAGAATATACTAGTCCTGTATCTTTTTCTAAAGTTATAACAACCACATACACCCCATGAACCCCGAGGACTAAAAGGCTAGTCAGTGTCATGCCTTATTCTTTTAATGTGAGACATTTGTACGACATGAAGGAGTGTACATTATAATAACATTTGAGAAATAATCCCTATCGGTGGACTTAATTGTTAAACTTTGTAATGACAAAAAACAAAGTATCATACTAGTACATTGATACCTATATAGAAAATATCAAGGGGTCAAGAGGGGTCTCTTTAATACAGCATCGACCATTTTAACCTGGACAGAAGCAGCTTCACAATACATATACCATAGGGGGGGTAGGGTGGTGGGATATGTATGTGCACCATCACCATGGGGCTTATTCTCTTCGTGTTTAAGCATAAGATATTGTGATTTCGGAGATATCATTTCAGCACAGTGCGTGAGCTGCAATAAATGGAGCCTATTTTCAGACAAATAAAGGCAAAGTACAGCATAGAGGGAATTCAGACACACCAAACATATTGAAACGGAAATAGATATTCCCATCAATTTAACAGCGTTTAATGCCAAAACAATGCCCACCTAGGAGATATCAATCTCAATTCAGCAGATGAGAAACTGAGCCGTATGGGACCTACACCCATACACTTAGGAACCAAATAAATGCTACTGTGTACTAGTACTTTTTGAAATATTGTCGTATTATATTTCTGGAGAATGTCATAATTTGCTGTTGAATACGTTGACCGGTGTATACATATGACGCCATCGCTGTGCATTGCCCGTAGGCCCTTGAAATACAATTATACTAGCTTTCCTTGAGGTTACATGGCTGTAAATGCTGCCCTCTCGTGAGTCATATGGTATTCAGGCCTGCACTGAAGGTGATCTGGGTGCTGATTGGCTTAGAAATCATATGCAAGAAATATTGGTAAAATTATGAAAAAAATCACAAGTGACCCCAAATAGTTCCTAAATGGAAGAGTAGATGAGTTTTTATATTATGCCAAGGTTTGGGGATTTTATCAGGTCTGCAAATGTTCATCTGGCCAATGGAGGTTTTGAGGCCCAAAATAGGGTAGAATGGCACTTGCTGTACGTATTGCTCCCTTAGTTAAGATTTTCAGGGTTAAGCCTATCCTATATTCTAACACATTGTGTGTGAGAGATGGTTTAATCTTGCTACGGTCGGAAATATTACCAACGAACATTACGGGGGGCTGAAATGGAATTAGTTCCACGTAACCTCGACCCTATTCGTCTTGTCTGCTGTCAGACTCGACCATCTATTCTAATCTCCCTGGAGTGTTATTCCTGCCCTCTGACTACAGCAATGAGGACCAGCCCCTCATGCCGAATCTCAGCCCCTTTGATTCCCCTTCATCTCGTGACTGTTGGCCTATATATCACACAATTTTACACAAGGATATCACAGAGAGGTATTTAATCAAAAATGGAATTAAATCTAGGGTTGACATAATCCATTATCAACAATATTACATATATATATATATATATATATATATATTATGCATACATGTATATATACATACATGCACTGCAAAAACGGTGTTTAGATTTTAAACATGTTTAGGTCTAAACACGTTTAAAACCTAAACATATAGGTCAGTTAGGTGTCTCATCGACTACACATTTAGGAAATGAACACTTTTATTCTAACTACATAAACATTTTTGCTAAACATGTTTAGATGTTTAGAGTTTAAACAGTTAAATAATAGGTGTTTAGATTTATACATCAATATGTTTAGATACTTGGATGTCGAATCCACACCAGGTAGCAGCACTACCTTTGAGTGGACTATCTTTACACAATTATAATCAATTTTTGTGACAAAAATACCCGAACCCCATGTTTATTATAATTTCTATTCATTGAATGTCATGAGAATAGAAAGGGCAATAGAAAGTTGACTAGATTCACCTTACACCACCACCATTAGCATGAAATAATCAATAAGCTCAATGACTGACACCAATTTCATGTTATTCTGGAATAGACAAAACAATTTCCTTCCTGCCAAGCTGTTGTACTTTCTAAAGTCTCTCATTCTGATGCAGTGTGTACATACATGCACACGTAAATAGGTGAGGCTGACATCTTTGGAGACTTTGATATATAATTACCCCCCCCCCAATAAATGAGAAAACAAACAAAAGACATCTTTTTGTTTTTAATGTATACATGTCTGCACACCCTAACTCTCGGTCAAAGCATCTAAACACAAAAATTCATAAACATCTAAACACAAAAATTCATAGATATCTAAACACAAAGTTTAAACCTAAACACCTAGATTTCTAAACACTTGAGCTAAGCACATTGTTTTGCTAAACATGTGTAGGAAATTTATGTGATTACAAAAACATTGCAAGAATATGTTTAGAATTGTGTTTAGGATCTAAACACCATTTTCGCAGTGTGGGGTTGAAAGCTCAAAGGGGAAATCTAGATTGCCTAAAGGTGAGGCTCCACTATGCGATTTTTGCTGAAAATCGGAGCTATTCTCACAAAAGTAGACACAAACACAGATTATAGAGTGGTATTTGTTATTATTTCAAGGTGTAAATAGAAGATTAAGATAGTTTTTTGTTTATGTGGGGAAGGCTTTGTGTACAATCTCAGGCACATCTCTGTTGCCAAAAGATGTTTTTGTTTACTAAATCAAGTTAACCTAATGTAAATATTGCAGACTTTCACACTGATGACTCTCTGCTACTCAATATCAGACAGGTTTGATTTTTACAGTACAAGACCCTGCGATCTGTGTGACTGCTGTGTTGTTGATTATATTTTGCTGTGTTGATGTTTATATATTGAACTCCCACCCAATCACTATGCAGGTGCAGGTTAGTTGGTAAATATGGCACACGAGGAGAGAGATCACCCAGAAAATAACCCTGAAATCTCATGTTTATAATTGTGAATCTCATGTTTACAATATAGTAATGCCAACACCCCATTCCTTAGGCATTATAGGGATAAAATTTGGTGAGAATGTACCATAAAATCACGTAGTGGAGCATCACCTTAAGGGTTGTGGTAGGGCTAGGGTTACAGATTAGTCTGGGATGACTGACGGCTACTATACCATTCAATTCCATAAGCTCTCCACAATGACCTGCTCCAAGTCTTGGCATCGCCGTCTTGGTCAGGAGGCTGTTGCGAAAAGATTTGGAATTCAATTCTCACTGTAACTAATGCATCTTCCAGTTCCTCCCGATTCTCCACCCAGGGAGACCAATTCTCACCTTATACTGTAATGGAATTGACTTACTCTGAATTAGACTGCATTGCAAAAAGTTGAGGAACTGGTTCCATGATTAATTCCACCTGAATGCTTCCCATAGTCGAAAGGCCAGGGAATTGGAGAAAGGAACTGTCTGGGAATTGGTTCATGATTAGGAAGCATTCACCAGTTCCTGACCACTCCTAAACTACCATATCTTTTGGCAACCCAACAGGGAATTGATTCCCTGAGGTCAGTCAGTTCCATTTTGGGAATACCACCTCCGACAAAATCGTTTCCAAATCTTTTTGCAATAGCCTGCTGGAGAGCCACCAACAACACTCCTATTGCTGTGTTAGTATGGCACGCACAGGCAGTGCTAGCACAGGAGAACAATGACGAAGGACTTATGATCAAAGAACATACCAACAGTAACAATGACAGAATGAAGAAATAAAATAAAAAAAAGTATAGAAACACTGGCAGAGAGAAAATGCAGGTGATAGAGCATGGACATGCACACAGCCAGACAGTTAAATAGACAGGCAGAATGGCAGGTGGGTAGATAGATAGAGAGATAGATAGATGAATAGATAGATAGATAGATAGATAGATAGATAGATAGATACCAAGCAAGGCAAACAAAAACTGAGACAGGCTTCCTACGGTACTTTAATCAAAGCTATATATAAATTAAGGACCACCATCCTGCTCTCACTATAGACTGCTAATTGAAACCTAGTATATATAGAAGTAATTAAGTCTCTGGCTCGAGGCATATACGGAAACACTTTTTTAATTAAATGTGACGAATAAACTTCAAAAGATTACTCGCTATAGCTGAGGCTCCACTACGCGATTTTTCAGTACATTCTCAGAAAATGTTACCCATGCAGTGTCTAAGGTATAGGGTGCTGACTTTCCTAGATTGTAAACACGAGATTTCAGGGATCAATTGCAACAACAAGGGGGTGTTTACTTTCAGTTCTGTTTATATCTTTAACAAACCTGCCTTTAGGACATTCGTTGATGTGGGCCAGGGTTTCTCAATTGTTTCTAAATAAAGGTCAAGTGTATACCCTTTTGCCCAAGAACTACTCAGGGCTAGGCAACTGTCGCCATGCATATAACCAAAAAGTGGCAACAATATTATGGCCATGAATTTGGTGACAAATACCTCTAGATTCACCTGCAGATCTTGGACTTTCCAAATGTGAAAGAATTTTTCAAATATTCCTACTAAGGGGCATTGGTAATTCGTAATTGTAAAATGAGAATAGCTTTCTTAAGTTTTGGGCTATCATCTAATGTTCACAACTTTCAAAAGGAGGGGACACTATAGGAGCCAAAATATCCATGATTTTTCAGGAAAAGGTATAGTCTGCAGAAAGGGGGGGGGGCTTTTTTAAACCCATAACGTCCAGGATTTTAGATATGCCCAGCCCTGACTAGTCACCCTGTGACGTATATATAAACATCAACACAGCAAGATGCAAATATCAACAATGCAGTCTAACAACAACTCACCATAAATTGCAGGGTCTTGTCCTGTAAAAATCGAAACTGTTAGATATTGAACTGCAGAGACTTTTCAGTGTGAATGTCTGTGATATTTTCTTTACAACAACTAGATTTAGTGAACAAAAACATGTTTTGACAACAAGAAATCATAACAAATACCCCTCTGTAATATGTTTTTGTGTCTGCTTTTGTGACAATAGCTCTGATTCTTGGCAAAATCACACAGTGGAGCCTCACCTTATGGTGATTAAAGCAAACACAAACCTGATTTAAACGTAAACAACACTTTCGAAAGTGCTTGGGAAATAAAAGTTGTGGTAAAAGTAGAGACTTTTTTGCAGAGAATCGGAGCTATTCTCACAAAAGCTCGTACAAACATAGACTGCAAAGTGCTTTTTGTTATTATTCCAAGGTAAAAATCGAATGTTGTGAGAGTTCTTTGTTTATGTGGTGATGTCTTTTGTCAAAAGATGTTTTTATTTATTAAATCAAGTTGATCCGACATAAATATTGCAGACTTTCACTCTGAAGAGTCTCTGCAATTCAGTATCAGACAGGTTTGATTTTTACAAGACCCTGCGATTTATGATTTATGGTTCAAGAGGTCATGACATCACACGCAGTGATGGCAGTGAACCGGCAGCCAGAGTCGGCTGCCGGTGTGCAGTTATAGTGGAATTACAAAGATGAGGGATTAATAGTGAACCAAATAATCATGTTCCAAGCTCTAATAGAACTAGAATCAATTAAAGGGCTAATGATACTGTCCCTATACACCGTCCATCAGTGACTGACGGCCGTCAGTTGGCTGTAAATCGAGGATTTGTTGTGTATCCAAAGAAAGGATCACCTGCCTATAGAAGTACATAGTGATCTCATTCCCCATAGCGTTACGGGATCAGAGACCTGTTTCACAAGGGCCATATACGAGTGACATAGACTTATGAGCAAGTTACTAGTAAGGTGGTGTTAAGATCAATCATTGGGTTCATTGGTCATATCTCCATAGCTCACTCTTAGTAGGAGGTGTTTTAATGGGAAATAGGGAGTGAAGCTTATGAGTAAAGAGTCATTGTAAGAGTGACATATGACCAACATAAAGTAGCTGATTTATGTGGAAGGTTGAGGGTACACATAAATGGGAAAAATCATATATATTAGTGGAATTACACATATATCTTTTTAATCCATGATGTCAGGAATATATCAAAATGAAATACCCTTTTATAATACCTTTTTCTATTGTGAAATAACAAAGTAGAGACATGTTCTGCACCTGTGTCATTGATCTTACTAGCTGAATGATTGGTCTATGAGTGACCTAAAGACTGATCTTGATTACTGTCCCTATGTCCAATTGACAGCTGTTTCTAAAGGACCAGTCTGAAGTTCTAATACTAGTGACAGCTTGTTCTGAAACACTAGTAGTCATTCCTAAATGACTGATCTTAAGTGGTCACTCATAGAGTGGAAAGATCAATCTTAAATAAAGAATGCTTATGAAACAGGTCTCAGTGGCGCTCGCCAGAGGCACAGGATATCTGTTCAGAGGGGACTATGATCACCCGTGCATTGTAATTTTGTAGCTTTCAAGTCGTTGTGGCTGGGTGCAGTCATACCATGTTGAGAAATGCCCTCCTGATATCATCTATGATTTTATAGCAACCACATGCACTATTATATTCATAGAATTTGTTAGCGGCAACAGGTCGGTGATACGTCAGAAAATAGGTTAAGAGCTATCAGGATGATTATATCAGGAAAAATACAACTAGAATCAGTTACCGGTAAACCAACTCAACCTGATAGTTAAAGCATTAATCATGCACGGCAGAAAATGAGCTACCAGTATCAATAAAAATAAAAATCAGAAAATCAAACACAATCATGCCAAGGTTTTCCACTGAAGATGAGAGTTTTGAATATCGAATATCAGTCAATCGGGACTTATATGTTTATGGATATTAAATGTGTTCGACCAAAAGGGGTGCTCGCAATTCCAGTATGAAAATTATACCCCCACGCATATATAATGGAAAAGAACAAGGAATCGAGACAAAGTCCAACTCTTTCTTTCTTTTTTTTCCGGTAGTATGGTAGGTTTCCTAATTTACATCGATAGGACCCACTAGGCCTCTGTCGCAGAAATTTATATTGGAAATGTACGGCTCAATCACGCGACAGAGGCCAAGTGGACTATGAGTTTTATGTTGATAGTCCACTTGGCCTCTGTTGCTCGATTGAACCATACATTTCCTATAAAACTTTCGGCGACAGAGGCCTAGTGGACTATGGGTGTAATGCTCTGTATTCTGTAGGAACAGTAATGTCCTACTCAAACAACATCGGTTGGGGCTAGTAAACATACCTCGCCATCTTCTCGCTTTAATGGTGATGTAGACGCACCACTCAGTGTCAGCTGAATGTCGTCTGCTGTCTAGAGAGTCACGCAACGTTATGGTGATGATGGAAATGGAAGCCTTAACAGACGCAAGGTGAACGCCAGGAATAAACATGTACCTAAGTCAAGGAGCTTGTCCCTATCTTAACACATTTGTTCATGCAATGAAGAATGCTTCGTCCGCAAGTGATCTCCGACCACGTGCCCCATCAGTATAGAAGGCGGATGGCACGCCATCGTGCAATAGCGTTCTTACTTTAAAATGGCACCCACATTCCATGGTATGTACGTGAAGTTTATTTCATCTAGAGGATCAAGCCCGGGGGATCAAGTTGGAGGTTCTTTAACTCCAGTCGCAGTCTGTTGGAAATCGAAGTGTGCCGGAGGTTAAGCTTACACTGTAAAATCGCACACAATTTCCCATTTGTATTGACCCTGGTATAAGAGGTAATGGGATTCTAAGAAGTGGTCCACGTTGATAGCAAGTTGGTCATTTTTTGTGTGTGTGTCACTGTTTGTTTTCCTCCCAGACCAAACGGTTTAACCCTTCTTCCAAAACCAAGCCCCTCGGCTTCTGTTGTTTCTCTGTCTATATTCCTTTCAATTGAGCATATTAAACGAGCCCAACATCATTCAATGTGTACCATTACACCGATAGTACACTAGGCCTCTGTCGCAGAAATTCCTATAGGAAATATATGGCTCAATCGTGTGACAGACAGGGCTTGAGACCAATAGTCCACTTGGCCTCTGCCGCATGATTGAGCCATACATTTCCTATATAAATTCCTGCGACAGAGGCCTGGTGGACTATTGGTGTATATGTAACATCAATAGTCTGTCGCGCTATTGGGCCATACGTTTCATATAAATTTCTAGGACAGAGGCTTAGTGGACTATGGGTGTAACAGTAAGAGACCCTTCATAGAGGATAGAGGAGGATGGAGCATGAAGATATCAAAATCCCAGGATCAAAATCAAAACTCCTTTCAGGACAGTCTTCGTTCCGTCATATTAAGCTCTTCAAATCTTATTCATATCCCCACTAGATTTCCCCTCTCATCTATTCCTGTCATGGTGGTATATCTATACACCTGAGTAAGAGCCTTCCCCTGGACACCTGACACCAGCCCTTATCTCTTACCTGCAAGCACACAGGAGTGGCACGCCAAGTGAATGAATTGACAAACGCCATAACGTGCGCCTAGAGCTGGAGCATGCGTTAGTTTCTAGGGACAGAGGTGTGGCGACAGTGGCGACCTCTATCCCCCTGGTGGCGGAGGGAGCCAGGGGGCGCTGCTGCAGCAACGCCGTCATCTCCTCCTGCACGAGCAGGATCAGCAGCGCCGTGTGAAAGTAGAGGTGGGTGGGTTGGGTGGGAGGAGCTTGGGGTGGGCGCTAGTGGTGGTAGTGGCAATAAGTATCGAGTCACTAACCATGAATCACTGTGCTCTTGGGTCTCACCGTGGAAAACACATCAACCACCACCTTCACTGTCTACTCCAGTGTTAAGACCGACCTAAAACTCTGCCTCCCATGGTGCAGCATTAGGGCGGCGTCGGAGAGGCTGATCTGGTATCCCCACGACGACGACGAAGCCGTCGCCACTGGTGAGCGTCCGGTTTGTAACCCGAACGCCAGGTAGCATGGGACAGATGCGCCTGCCGCAGTTGGAAGCCAGCCTTAGCAGTGAATAGACTCCCTCGGTCACCTCCGGCCTGATCATCTGGAGCCTACTGGAGGAGACCTGCCCTCGGCACCAGGCAGGGTGTCCTATGGGGGGAAGGGCATAACAAAGGTTGGAGCGAAGGACGAAGAGCAGCTCTCTTCTGGGTCAATCCCTCACCCATAAACATACTGGGATTTACACCACCATGTCGGGATTTGACAATGTGTGGACTTATTTTGAAGGACTTATCACCATTTCTATGTGATTGATTTCTAATCATGGTAGCAGACTATTGTGTACAACAGTGGTACATGCAGTTTTACCTCCTGAGCAGCAGCTGCTGGAGATAACAATGTTCTTCTCTGATAAAGTCACTGCTTCCATTATTATCCTAAGGACTTCACCTATATTCAAGATGACGGGAATCAATCTTCTAAATACATCCCGTACATATGTGTACCATCTATAACAATGTTAAACTTTACTCACCCTAAGCTGACTATTCAGTACTCTTACTAAAACAAACCTTTCTGAAATCACCAAAAAACTGCATTGTATATGGCATCTAAACAAAGGTCAAGAGACACAGCCCCACCATGCATGCCATGCATGGACCAGGCTTCCTTCCATTCCACTGATGCCGCCGGGGGCGCGCGGCGACGCGACGGCAACATTGAAGCTGTGAAGCAGCCGACCAGTAGCTAAACTACTCCGCTATGTGCAGGAGCAGCGGCTCCATGTTGTTAAATCGCCTGCCTCAATTGAAGGGACATTTCGCTGTCGCAGCAGCACCGGTACAGTATATCGTACATATTTTATGGGTAATTTATATTGACTTGCACTATAGTAGGGACTTGCATATTGATTTATTAACTCGCCCTATACACAAGTTTAATAATGGAGCTAGTATAAAAGTTAATATGTCATGCGCCAAGTATGAATGGGCACAATTGCGCATAACAAATATACCAAATCAAAGCCGAGACTGAGGTGATTACAATGACAAGTCCTGATTTTATGTCCTTAGAATATTTGTCTGTCCGTAGCTTTTAAACCCTTTCCCTTTTTAGAATTACTATAATTTAAAGAAATATTAAGGTTCATCTAGACTGCCATGGTTAATGCATGAATTCTTTAACCTATTTTATCATACTAGGATAGATTGTGTGTATGGGAAACCTCGGTGGCAAAATACATGACGGCATATCTAATGTCCATGGATTTAAATGTCCGTAGCCATTGACTTTCTTTTTCATTTTAGAATGATTAAGATACAAATATGTATTACATCGATAGTCCACTAGGCCTCTGTCACATTTATATAGGAAATGTATGGCTCAATCGCGCGACAGAGGCCCGGACTATGAACTTTAGTTTTTATTGTCGATGGTTGTTGTTACCGCTGTCCTCTTGAGCATATTGTATGCATATTATGTGCGCGATTATGTTTCTCGGTGAAGGACTTTCTCGTTTTTCTGAATTGATAAATGAAGTCCATGCGACGAGATAAAGGATAGATATTATATATTTTGCTGAGCTTTTTTAAAAATCATATCACTTTTTAGCAGCCCAACGTATCAAATTCATACTAGAAACCTCCCTATTACCTTAATCATTCTGAATAGTGAATTGCAACTTCTATTCGGGTATTGTGAACCTTGTTATACACAAAGACAAAAAAACGTCTTTGACATGTGCTAATGCAGTAATGTATCGTGCCTATAGTGGCCAATATGATGCTGCATCACCCATTTGTATTACAATATCGGTCCAATGCTTTAATATAGCCCAGGGGTATGTTTTAGAACAAGCAACGATCCCCCCCCCCATTTGCTGTATCAAATGATCATCTATTATACGATTCGTCCATGGGCAACACATAACCAAATGCATGATATATAATTGTCAAAATACATGGAAAAGATTCTTCAGCAGTTCAAACTCAGAGTAGAAATAGAACAATTGTATCCACGTGTACTTAAATTCTATACAATGCTGTTTACAGGTTATACATAGAGAGATAAATCCTATAATTTAGTCAGATTCTGTGATCGTAGTGGTAATTTGGTGACCGTAGGTTGTTTTGAAACATACACAGCCAAAAATAACTTTCTTATTTTAAGAAATTATTTCTCATTTTAAGAAAAACTAACTTAAATCAAGTTTGTCCGCCAGGTAACAAAATTTTACTTGAAATCTTGGTATGTCCAGCTTACTTGAATTAAGAAATACAATCTTAAGATATAAATTCTTGAATCAAGTAGTTTATTCTCAAATCAGGATTCAATTTTCTAGAATATTTCTTAAAAGAAGTAGATAATTCTCATGGAAGAGGATTATTTCAAGATAAACTTACTCATACCTTTTCTTAATATATGTTATATTTTCTCATTTCCAATATTTCAAAAAATTAATTTCCTTGTTTGTAAAGTGGATATGATTTTTATCTATTATGGAAATGCTTTAGATCAAAGAGAAGGTTATCAGTATAGGTGACTCAGTGACAGTTGGTTCCTCAGATTACATGCAGCTCTTTGAAGCCACATTTTCTTAAGTGAATAACACCTTTATTCAAAGTCTTTGACTTAATGAAAGGCTGTGGCACATCCCACCCTTACATTATCATATCATCTATGCAAAAGGTGTTAAGCATCCTTTATGCCTTGAATTGCCCTCAATCAACTATCAGACCAATGGACCTGATACTAAATTAATTCCAAATAAGTTTCCTTCAGTTTTCACTTTATCTTACCACATCTAACATTTTAGGACCAAGTTTAAGCAAGGAGTTTGTACTTTGTATTGCAAATAATTCACCATAACAGGTAGTGCTGGCACCTAGTGGCAGACTAGATAATTTCCTCATTTTAAGAAAATAACACTTATCTGGCATGTTAGAAAATATTCCTTGGTCAATTTCTAACAAGATCTTAGTTCTACCTTTTACTAGATGTAAGAAAACACTTCTAGTTTAATCCCAGTAAATTGTCGTGATTCCTCGTGAACCTGTGTGAAGTGGCTCACACATGTTGCTAGATGGAACACCACGTCGCTATAGCACAAGATCACCAGGAATAGCAATGGTGGTGATCACATGGCCTCACCTCAGATGGCGAAGATAGTGATCACTCAGACTCACCAGGGATGGCGACGCAGGTGATCACTCACCTCGCTAGATGAAACATGCACCTCGTCATAGTGCATGTTCACCAGGGATGGCGAGGATCATGATCACTCATCCTCACCAGGGATGGCGACATGAGTGATCACTCATCCTCACCAGGGATGGCAACATGAGTGATCACTCACTTCGCTAGATGAGACGCACACCACGTCATAACGCACGTTCACCACGGATGGCAAGGATCGTGATCACTCACACTCACGGGGGATGATCACTCAGGTGATCATTCATCTCGCTAGATGAAACGCACACCATGCCATAATGCACATTCACCACGGTTGGCGAGGATCATGATGACTCACACTCACCAGGGATGGCAAGGCGGTTGATCACTCACCTCGCTAGATGAAATGCGCACCACGTCATAGCGCAGGTTCACCATGGATGGCGAGAGTGGTGATCACTCAGACTCACCAGTGATGGCGATGCTGGTGATCACTCATCTTGTTAGATGAAAAGCTCATGATCATCGACATTGGTAATCATGCAGCCTCACATCTGCCAGATCAATGTATGTTTTGCCAGAGAAGGTATTGCCATATGTATCTTCCCTCTAACCACAGACAAGGTGTTCATGTAGATACTTCCTTATGTATTTTTCCTGTAACCAGAGAAAAGGTGTTTATGGATAGTTGCTTTTATTTTAGAGATACCTCTATCTAAATTCAATTGATATTTTCTCTATATAATCTTGTTTGTTCAACTCTGAAGTATTACATGGAAATCAGTGTGAGACAAAGGACATTTGATAAGTATGGGACTTATACTTCATGCCCACACTTCCTAGATAGGCTACATGTTGAACAGTGGTGCTGTCTCAACAACTTTGGCAATGGTGGTGATAAGTTGCCATTCTGAGTGAGAGTGAGTGACAGATGATGCAATCCTCAGAGAGCATTGACTTGGAGTGACACAAATTCACGCATTGAGTGAGACAAAGGCTGGCAATGGTGGTGATAAGTTGCCATTCTGAGTGAGAGTGAGTGAAAGATGATGCAATCCTCAGAGAGCATTGTCATGGAGTGACACAAATTCACGCATTGAGTGAGACCAATGTTGGCAATGGTAGTGATAAGTCACCATTTTGTGTGAGAGTTGATGCCAGTGGCACGGGAATGGTACATAATCACACAGTGAGTCAGATCCATGTTGGCGATGCTTGTGATAAGCCACCATTCTGAGTGAGAGTTGACAGGCAGTGGCACATACTCACGCAGTGAGTTAGATCCATGTTGGCGATGGTGGTGATAAGTCACCATGCTTTGTGAGGGATGACAAGGGGTGGCACATACTCATGCAGTGAGTGAGATCATGTTGGTGACTGTTGTGATAAATTGCCACGCCATGTGAGACTGACACACAGTGGCGAAAGATGACGCAGTGAGTTATCACTCAAAAAGGAGTCACCATTGATGACCAATCATGGCGACAGATAACGACAATTTGCTGGGATAAATCTCATATTAAGAAATTAGACTTTCTTGTTTTAAGATATAAGATAAATAATGTTACCTGGTGGACAAAACTACCAATTTTGAGAAATCTTCTTAAGAAAAATAATCTTGAAAACTCCAATCAAGAATGCAGCTCAAGATTTGTTATAAACTTGATTTTTCTTAAAGACAAGATGACTGATGAATCTTATAACCAGAATTTTTCCCATAACTAGAAAAGATTTCTTATATCAAGTTTATTCTTAGCTGTGTACCCCTGGTTAGTGGACTCATCAGTGCTCATGAAGACCATGATGGGTCAAAACATGTATACTGTAGCTGCACCAAGTTTGCCGACCTGCTAATTGCCCTGTCATTACCAGATTAATATGGTCAGTTAGGTGCTATTCAATCAGGGTAACAACATGAGTATCAGCCTACCTTGATGGCAGAAGTAGCATTTCAAAGGCCAATTAATGAGATTATGGTATAATAACGACATCAGCAGTATGATCAAGTCTCCCCCTTAGCATTGATGGTGATGCGGCGTGTATTGCCTCAGGATGTCATATATCACTGAAGAGTACTTGGTATGGATTGTCTTTAGTTAAACATAACTATGATCAATAAGTGCTCGTGTAATACATCTGTTTGCAGGCACAGGTGATCAATAAATATCAGATTCAACATTTGCCGCTGGTCGATGCCCTTGTGTTTTGACAAAAGAAAATATGGTCATTGGCCTGAATGAGCGTCTGTTGTGTTTGAGTACCAATCCTGTAAACGAGACAATGCCATTGGATTGCTACAAAGATCATATCTGGGGAACCTAGATCACCTTTTTACATTTGGGTTGGCTAGCCCAGCATAACTAGGGTAATCCTTATAATGGGCCAATAATTAGCAGATGTTGAGAATAACCTGGTGGTCTGTCTGTATGATGCTGTCACCTGGTGTTGGGTATCTGTAGTATTGTAAATAGCTAGCCAATGCAGTGGATATTACAAAATCCTGAGGCTCGGCAGGGCAGCCCAAATCTCTAGCAGTGTGATTTGGGTTCCATTGATGTGTACCAATCGTAAAAGCATTGTCGGGGTAACTACCCAAAATCGGCACTGAACAGTGTCTGTGCACAATGACTATTTGAGAGAATTTGTAAGATATTATAGGTTATGCCAGCGATGCGGGGGAATTGTTTGGAGAATAACACTCATAACTTTTCCCATACCAATTTGTTGCATCATGTTACGGCACCATGGAATTCAGTGACAGATATTGGGGCATCTTTAGAATAGCGATTAACCGATCCCTTCCACTGTTGTATTGTACAGGCTGATAAAACCGCCAAGCAAGATTGTGATAAGAGTTAGGGTAGGGTAAACTAAAGCAAGCCAAATACCTCAAGACGTCCACCACACAAATTGACAATAAAATGAGTTTACTCCTAAATCAATATCGTCTCAGGATGTGTGGACGTCAGTGGAGAGGGCGTTTTTGTTTGTAAGATGCCGAAATCCTTTTTACTTCAAATACTCCGTTCCCATGTTTATTATAGTACCTGTACCGATTTTATTTCTATGATGTCATTGACTTCAAAGTGCATTTTTGGTTATATAAATAGACTACGGAGTCATGTCTAAGTGGTGTGATTCGGATGTCCGTAGATATCAAGACATTTAGTTTCCCCCCTCCCCCAAGAACCTCTGCATTTCTCTTAAGCTTTCAGATTAGATAGATTTTTAGTGCTCCACTGTAATTTCCGACTGATAAATTGACAATAACCTTGTACATGAAGCAGAGATTGATTCGCTTGTATTTCGATGAAGTAATCTTGAACAAGCTCATGACATAATCTAAATGTATTATACTTTTAGAGCATATTTTCACAAGAGTGAGATTTGATCTAAGCTCAGGATCGTGTTTCAATAGTTTCCACGACTAGACACCCTCAAATCATAGTGGGAGGTGTAAGAAATGACTCCATACAAGTGAGTACATAGTGAGCTCCAGTAGAGGCCTCAAAATAGCAGCTGCTATTTATTCAACTACTGGCTCAATACACACCACTATGAAGTCATAGCACCTAGTCATAGGGGCCACTATTTGCTACATAGTGACCAGTCATACCTTCTTCATGGTCTACTATGCACTCCTGTGTTTAAATGAGCATAGGGCTGCAGTAACTACCGTAATGTCTCATATAGGAGCTGGGCCTTGAATAGCAGCCTCCCTTGAATAGGAGCTGGGGTAGGAGGGCCGTCAAATCAATAGGGGCCGGGCCTTGAACAGGGGCCTGGTGGGGCCAGTTTTAGGTGGTTTTAGGAAGACAACCGAGACCCCCCAGCCCAAATGATGTATAATTGTTCTAGATAATTCCCTTTTAAATCACATATGATAGATCTATATCTAATGACCTAATTGTATCTAAAACAATGTACGCTCTCTTATAATTTCTTAATAGTGGGGCTGAGGTGTCAGCTATAGGTGTGATATCCTTTGTAATTTTATTAGAAAGCCATGGTGGGTGAGCGTTGGGTATGACAGGCATGACAGCTTTGTAAGGCCTACTGCTCTATCTACACCACTGCATACTAGTAACTACATAGTTGGCCCATGTGTGGCCGTAATGCTCAATTCTTAGGTGAAACACCAGACTTTTCCAATGATATTTTATTCTTTTTAAAAAAAAAACCTGCCATCCCAGAGCCAAAGGCACTGGCCACAGGGTTATAGGTAGTAGTGTAAAGAGCCCAGATTAGGGTACATTTGAGCAAAGGAGTGCAGAGGGCAGCAGCTAAGGCTACCCACTAATTATTCACATGGAGGGTTGTCATACCAGGGTCCCTTATTGAAGCACTGCTGTGGTGGCTATTTAGCCAGCAGGCAGTACGATCACCCAGTAATGTAGCCAGCTATTTAGTCACCAAGGCCAAAATCATAAGATCACCTGCTAAGATTTGACCCATCTCCAGTCATAGCTGGCTGAACCTGTCGTGGAAACTATTGAAACACGATCCTGTGGCACTTCTAGATTTTTACAAAGATGTTCATTTCTTAAGGCACTATCACTGCACACAGTCACTACGATTTGAGACCCCAAAACTCAGTGTCAGCAATCGTAGGTATTGCATTACGACTGCTCTACACGATCAGCACCCGTGTATAGTAATTGTATAGCATTTGACAGGGCAGTTGTAGTGCTTCAGGCACAACATGACTAATACATGATCACACTGAAAACCCTGTCCCTTATAGCCATATTGTCCTGCGTAGAAATCATATATAGTATTGTCTTTTACATTTTTAATCATATCTCGTTGCCTCAAGCACAACTGAAGATTTTATTCCCAATAATTCCAAACCCACTATCATCGGTTCAGTGAAACATTATTGTGTAGTTCAATGTGAGTACACCCATCTACATGTATCATACCCTAAGCACACTGAAATAAGGGGTCACACTCTAGCAATATCCATTCTTAGATCTTTCACATGCACATTTGTGTTAAACATTTCCCATATTTTCCTTTTCATAGTAGGCTATACAACAAGAATCATGTATAAATAATGCTCAATATGCACTCCAGTGGACATAATTTGTATCAGAGAAAATACATACTGGGGACCTCTCATGGCAGAAACTCAGACTAGTATTAAAACCAGGGTGGTCAGTGTGATGACTTAGGGTAATCATATTGACCTGACGACCCTCTGACAACCATAAACTAGTCACATATGACGACTTAGCAGTAGCGCCGAGTTTTCAGTGCAATACTATTTGGCTGTAATTTCACTACATTATGGGTACCCACTACGATTGTCAGTGGCGGATCTAGACGGTGTCGCGGGGGCATGCGCGTCCTCCTTTTTGTTTCTTGTTAAAAGTTTATTTTATTTTGGGCCCTAGAAAATCCTCAAAAATGGGAGGAAGGTGCGCCCCCCTGGGCCGCACCCGCTCCTTTTCTAAATCCTGGATCCGCCACTGCGACTTGAAGGTGAGCAGTCGTAGTGTGTTAGGAAATGGCGTCCTGGATGGCTCTTCAACATTTACCAACCACCACCTTTAACCTGCATTCTCATTACCAAATGCTGAGCGGACTTGAAACCTGCCAGAGTTTACAGTAGCACTACAAAACCTCAGTACCAACTCTTATCTCTCAAAAACCTTGCAGTGTGGTCGTTAGACAGGCCAGCTGCAGCCCCGGGGGCACAAGAACTTCTTAAAATGTCAGTTGCTAGAGAGTCATCTTAATTGTATCAGTTCAAAGGGCCATCGACATACCGACAAATCTCTTAAGACTTAAGTAGGCCTGTTCCCTGCATAGTGATACTCGCTGTGTGAATAATCCAAGTTTCTACCCTTTAGTGATAATGAGAATCTTCTGCAGTGTAGAATATGCTTTCAACTGCACTGATACCAAGGGAATGTGCCGGACAGTTGTGATAAGCCCCAATAAAAGAGATGTAGCATGTTAAATAAATGGCACTGAGGTAGGTAGGATAGACATAGTCATCAACATAAGCATCTGAGTGAGTAAATTCGAAGGCAAAGAATAAATAGATAACAATTCTCTTACCTTGGCAAAGTTGGTGAAGTATGTAGGTCGGATAGATTCACTCTCAAAATTACAAAAAAGAAATGTTACTTAACTTCATTTAGGTAGTACATATTAAGTGATTTCCTTCATATTTGAGACATGGGTCTTTCCTTGAGTTAAAGTAAACACTTTGGTCATTTGCAAATTCATAAACAGTAAGTCTCGGCCAGAGATATTGGATCTATAATCCTTAACTTGACTTCTGTAATACTAATTATTTTACCCAATGTGAAAAGAAATTGAGAGAAATCTGTAGACCTATGGTGCTATCATTTTCCTCTTTACTACTGAATGTTGATTAAATCAGAACAAGTATGCTTAATCTGGAAAGTATGTTCTGTACTGCAAAGATGAATCTGGGAATATACCAGTCACCAGGGAAAGAAAATTGGATTAGAAGGCATTCCACAAGAAAACTAGGCTGGGGGCCTTTTTCAGTCAGCAGGACTATCGAGAATTACCACACAAAAGTGCGCCTGTAATCTCGGTCCCCGAAAGTAATTTCCTGTTTGTTTTTACTTGGGGTCGATTCCGCGGAGAGGGGAAGGGGCAGGGACAGACACGGGGATGAAGCATCAGGAAAGACAGATATTTGCCTTTTCTAACCTGCTGTCAACCTTTTCCAAATCACAGCCTTCCCTGGCGTAGTATGTGAGTATGGTGGCGATTGGATGACTACTACTAAAAGGGGTCGGAACCATGCAATGTGTTTGAGGGTGCTGAGTAGGCACTGCTGATTGGAAGCCAGACGCCTGTCGTTGGTGACTCGGTAGGCAGTGGCCGAGACGACAGCAATGGGGCAGCCATATACCACCGCCACTGCGCCAATGGTCTTCACATGCGGCTGGACCGTTTGATCTTTTAGAATCAGTTATTTGGTGCCGTTGGGAGCATAGAGGAGAGTGGGGGCTGGTGGATTTAGACACCCAGGTGATGCCAACAGTCACGCCACCATAGGGGTTATGGATGGGCATTAAGCATTAGGGAAGGGGAAGTGAGAGCTGTTGATATTGCTGATTTTGATTGGTATACAAATAACAGTCATTGATTTATTTTTGTTACTCTCCTTTATGATGTGTTATAAAGCTTTTGGTATTATAGATGTCAGGACAACAGGCCCTATCCTAGGGGCTGTGTGCGACCAAAGGCTCTTATGAAATGATCTCATGAGATAATTATATATAGCATTACAGGTTGAGCAAGTGCTTACCATGCAATACATAATACTCCTTTCCCTAATCTTCATGGATCCAGTGATCACTTTTTAGCAACGCAGGGGGGGGGGGGTTGAGGGCTGCCGCTGGGCAATTTTTTTTTACCTGTTCACCTGTTGGATTTTTCAACCCGAGGAAGGTGGGCAAAATGATTTTACCTGTTTTCAGCACAAAAAGGCGTGCGCTTTAATATGGGTTAAAGGGGCACATTTTCACATAATGTTGGGGATCTTCGGGGGGGGGGGGCGTAAAGATCTGACCTTCGAGAAGTGTGGGGAAAATTGTCCTGGGCATCCACGAACAAAACAACCACCGCCCGCCCCCTGTTGTAAAAAAGAAAAAAAAAGATCACTCCCTTCTGCCATTCACGGTTTCTGAGACTTGTGAAGGTGCCTCCTCCGACTCAATCAAAACCTGTTATTTCCTGAATATCACGGCCAAAATGGATGAAGATTTGTGTTTTCCGGCCAACAGTCTGCACCTAGCACATAAAGCAAACGGTGTGTCAGCAACAAGCCTGGGAAATCCTGCCGTTCAGAGTAACTGATCTTCTCTAAACAAGGGAGCCTGGCCTCCGCCATATCGCTGGTGCTTGGGCATGCAGTTGGGACGGCAGTGTCCACATCTAACCCACAATATGCTGAACCATATCAGCATAGACGGTAACCAGAGGAACTCACAAATTGTCTATGTTTGTGGCGGGGTTTGAGGGTATCGCCCTTGGCATGATGACCTTATAATGATGTAGGGCCTATGCAGCGGAGGATAGAGACAAATGTAGGAGGTGGACAAGTAAGGGCCGTTTTCCACCATCCGACAGGGTACCTCTTTCGGCCGACAGCTGTCCCACTCAACCACCTCGGCCGACGGGGCTGCCATAGGGTTCAATGGTGGGGCATGGTCTCTGTCGGCCAAAAATAGTATCTACTATGGGTCTAGCGGCCGATAGAGGGGACATATCGGGTGGTGGAAAATGGCCCTTATGGTGTTCTACCTAGAGCCTAGATTGGAGAATGGTGAGGGGTAGGGGGATGATGTGCAATCAGGTTACCCCTTATACTCTCTTCATTCCTTAGTTGCCCTGGAGGTAATAACATGTGCCTGCCGTACTAAATGCCTCTCCCGGGTGGGACTTAATTGCCATGTCTCTGTAGACCAAACAGCGTTAGTTATTTATTTACAGTATATAGTCTCAGGGGCTACTAAGGGGCCTTAACGTCTGATGCTGGCCTTGGTATACGGGAGAGTGTAGCTGTACTATCTGAAGACCTTGTCGGATTGAGGTTGCTGGGTTGATTTCTGCTTGCCGTGTTTTTTTCATGTTACACTTAGGGCCCCATCACGTGAGCTTCTAATTGCCATTTATCTCCTGTGCACTCCTGAATTCCGACCACAATCAATGCATCACTCACTCAATGTAGAGCAAACATTCAACGCATATTGTAAACAAAATTGAAATGCGTAAGAATAAGTGGGGTAATTGATGTGCCTATCGCATAGTTGCTTTCGATGGAATATACCTTACATCTTGAATTCTAGTCATTTACATTTTCTCAGTTCTTATGTAAATTTCTGCTCAGATAGGGTTACCTTGCCTACCTGGCTTTTGTTAGATGAGGACATAGAGATATTTTGTGTATGAATACATGATAATATCAGCTTCATGTGAACAAAGAAAAATTCCTAAGCATCTGTTCATTTGTGATACATATTATATTTTCTATAACTACGTTGTCAAAGCTTTAAGTCCTAATCATCTATGATAAACCCTGTCTCACCAACATACATCCGATGACAACATACATCCTGTTCTGCAAGGAAATCAACAGCAGATACAACTCTGCGAAAATGGCTGGGGATAAGGGATTGCATGAGTAGCAAATCTTGGTCAATAGCTGCCAGTAATAGGCACATGCCGTTAATATTTTCCAGAAAGATTACATCAACAAAGTGTATGCATGTTTAATTTGAATAAAGAATTTATTGTGCAGTCGCACCGACGCCATCGAGGGCTTGGCTATTATGCTTTGAAATGGTTTTGTGATTTAGGAAGAAGAAAGTTGGATATTGAATTCCATCTGCCTGATAGGATTGGGACATATTCATGTGATAATAGTGAGGAATGTAAAAGGAAACGATTTTCTGGTGCCCGTCCTGTTGTTGGAAGATTTTTATCGGCTCATGATATCTAAAAAAGTAGATCTCCTCCCAAAGGAGCCAAAATATATATTGACATATAAGAAACACATATACCATGTAAAAGGCATTGTACATTATTAAATAAAAGACGACTACACATTTCATAAGGTGCAATAGTGTGTAAGACAGTGGGGAAAATTGCCCATGCATCGCAAAGATTTAGCCCACTAATTCTTTGTTGGCTAAACCCTCTCTTTTCCTTGGTGGCTTGGTGTTGTTGAGTCGCTGTACATCCATCCCACAGTTGTAACCCGCGGTAGAGTGGGCATTTGCGATTTCCTTGATCACTCTTTGTGATTTTAACCGAATCTTGGCATTGCCACGTAGTTCTCTCACTGGAAGTAGTCCTAAAGGCCAAATCCCACTTTAGGAAAAATGGGTCTGAAATGTTTGTGATTTTGGATATCAGCAGCCTTGGACTCTTGCCAATTTCCTAAATCACAAAGGTTCTCACTGCACTTCTCCCCACTCCAAATCCCACTATAACTGATAGTAGGAGGGGAATCTCTGTGATTTTCATGACTGCACGGACGCATTGTTATTATGATTCACAGGGATAGAGTATTTGATATCAAAAGCACAGTTGTCCCTGACTATTTTTTTTTAGTTTGTAATGGTCTCCTGCATAGCATAAACAAATGTAGCTCACATAAATCACAAGCAGAACCCTCTTATAGGTGTAGTATGTGGAACTTGGCTCCTGATTTATCAAAGACATACCTCTTGTGATTTACTAGAAACTGTTGTTTTCTTCTAAATCACGGGGGTTTGCAGTTTATCACAGAGATTTCTGGCCCTTTGTGAAGAAAATATCAAAAACTTTTGATGTATTTCACTCCCCAAATACCAGCACTTTGACAAGGGTTATTAGCCAATTATAGGCCTTCCTTAGACGATATCACCACCCCAATATCGACTAAGCAACCACAATCATATCCTATATCACAAGGATTTTCTGCCCATTTTCACATTGTGGGATTTGACCTTAATGCATCTAACCTAACTTATGATTCCATTTCAGACGTTATAATGAATCGATTGCTTTTACATGAGCAAATATTACATGATGACTAGGACTAAAGCAAGCCACCCACTTTAGCAAGGAAAAATTTACGAATGCACCTCTTTGAAACACTGACGTCTGACTTATGTAGTAGGAGTGCATGGAGAAGATTGGTCGATCATAAGGCTAATGTAATCAAGTCCTGTTAACCCCCTCCCCCTCCGTTCCATTCAGTCAGAGCTAAAGAATTCATGAATTTGCCAATACTATATGAAAACAAGTTACACCATGCACGTTTCCCTTAGTTCTCTCTGAAAAAAAAAGAATTTACAGAACTTCCTCCTCGTAATCTTTTAGCAAGACCCTCCTGCAGTATTACATGACGACACAGAGATCGGTGCCGGTTCGTTTGGAAAAGTTGAACATGAGATTGTCAGTCTTCAGCATGTTCCTAATTCATGGAGGTTCCACTCCCATTTAACGCATGGTGGGACTTTGGCTCAAGGGAAGTTGGTATGCTCATGAATCATTGTGCTTGTAAAGCATGGCTGTCACCTGTCCTTAAATAGAGTGGGACTGCCAGGGAAATCAATTCAAACCAGATGAGGTCCTCTGGGATTTAAAGGCTCCCAAGGAGACACGCCAAAAGCCTTGTAATAGGACTGCCTAATATGATAAATGGCAAGATGCTTCATAGAAGATTCAATTGCCCTCAACCGTAGTTATATGAGCCAAAACCCTGCACTGTAGAAGAATAACTGTTGAATCTACCAGGGATCGTTGTAAAAGTTAACAGTAAACAACTGTAATAATAAAGCAGGGTACCACTGTAGTTTTCACAAGAATCGCCAGGTGACAGTGTGGTGGTACAAGGAACCTCCGTGAAAATAACAACATCTCTGTAGAAATGATGACGGATCTCTGGCAACTTTGGGATGAGGAATTCTTCGTTATTTCGATGACATTTTTTTTAACAGTGTGCTCATAAAGCGATTCATTTCCATATCCTTTAAGCCTTTGACAGAGGTCTTTCACATTCACATTAATACCTGACCAGATAGCAGAAACTAAAATACTAAAAGAACCTTCCCTTTGAAATCGCCTTTATTCACAGAGACGTTAAAAACCACTGTCAAAAGGAGATGAAACGAAACTGCACACAAAGCTGTCACTAAATAAGGTACAGTTCCCAGGTTACAGTTGCAAAGATATCCTTACGTTCTAAATAATCTGGCTCAATCTTAGCTGTCTCAAATATCGGATAAAATGTCAAAGTCAGTTTTGCTCTGGTAGTATGGCGAACATACTACTAATTTTGTGTTCGGCTGTAGTAGTCAGGTCCACTTATGCTACTTCTGTAAGTGCACAATGGTATTAGGGAAATGTAATTGGCAAATGTATTATATGTAGTAGGTATGACACTGAATAGGGTCATGAGGAATGGAAGAATGATATCTCACTATTGTCAAAGGACATTTAATCAAAGAAGGAGAGTTGGTGGCCCTTGCACACAGCCCTTCTCCTGCAAATGCCAGTGCTCTACAAGTTAATGGTACCTCTGTCACTACTTGAAGGGTTCAGTTGAAGTTGTTAAGAAATGACCTCCGGGTATTTCTCAATAATGTTGTGTAGCATTATCGAGAAATGCCCGCCTGGCCATCCTAGGTCTTTATCTATCAGTTTGATTGCAGTACAGTTTGAAATAATTTGTACCTAAACCCTCACACCACTGTATCTGTTCCACCTACATGTTGCTACGTCCAGGATACTAAAATGTCGCATTGTCTTGTTATCAAATTGATCCCCCCATGCTCCAGAAAGGCTAGATAAAGGGTACACTCTCAGCCCGCATTGTAAATCGGCTACACATAGCCCTGTAATTAGGCAGGGGAACCACTTGACTCTACAGTACTTTGTACATCTGCTATGGGCGTTCATGCCTATACAAGGTAATACTGTAAGGCACAATAAAAAGCGTTGCACTGATAATTTACGTGGGCGGGCTGACAGTGTAGCAAATCCAAAAACACATCCTTCTGGCCTTACTGTACCAGACAACCTCCTTCAATGTGGTAATGTGAGAGTGCAGTCCCATATGTGTGAGAAATGAGCATCTGTGCTGCACAGACGGGCTCGCGTTGGTGTAGTTTGTCTATCAGAATGACTTTTATACCCTTCCTTAATGATGACTAATAAAAAACTAATTCACATAACATAACAAATATTACAATTTTTATTGTTATTGAGTGCTTACTATGATACATGCCCTGTAAAAAGAGCAGCTTGAACTTTTTCAGATGCTGAGATGTGAGGGCTGGCTTAGTGCCCTATACATAGAACACTATAGCCATGACCTAACACCGCTGCTTTTTATTTTAAAGCCTACACTGAAGCAGTGAAAATTTAGAGCCTCACCTGTAGCGGAACCATGCAGCGAAAATTACTAAAGCAGACAGGACATTGCATAGAGCTATTTTTAAACCTCTGCTTTCAGCATAATAGGCCAATGTTCCCAGTAGTTGGTGTTTTGGCAATTGGGAATCGTAGAAGTAGGTTTACAAGACGACTTCTCTGGAAAATAGTAGCTTGCTACCTTGGAAATACCTAAGACCATCCAAGAAAACTGTGTACAAAAATAATACTAATTTAGATCTGCTGCTTTACACAAATTAGTGGTGCTGTCAGTGACATGATAAATGAATTTGATGACGTCAATGGGCTAGCTATATATCATTGTTCGCAGCCCGTTGGCGTGCCTATAAATGCCTAATGGAATACAATTGAACCTCAGTTGAGTAGAGAGAAGTGGAGGCTCCACTACGCGATTTTTTGGAACATTCTCATATGTCAGTGTCTAAGGTATAGGCTGTTGACAGTCCTAAACTGTAAACATGAGATCAAAAGTTGTAAACATGGGATATGAGCGGTCATTTGTAATCACAGGGAGTGTCTTTACCTATAGGTCTGTTTATATCTACTCCAAACCTGTGACTGAGTTGTCACACTGATCAGGTAGGGCTAGCTGCCCTCATGCTGTATAAATAATATCACAGTACCATAATAAATAACAATACAGCAGTCCAACAACAACCAGTCCTGTAAAAATCAAACCTGTCTGATATCAAACCATTGAGACTTCTCAATGTGAAAAGTTGTAATATTTACATAACATCAGTTTGATTTAGTAAACAAAAACATCTTTTTAACAACACAAGCATGCCTGAGATCACACACATTCACATCCCCAGATACACAAATAGCTCCCCGAACATACCATTTATACCTTGCAATGATAAGAAACACTACTCTATACTCTGTGTTTGTGTCCCAATTTGAGAGAGAGAGCATACCGTTATGGTGTCGTAGGATGCAGGTTTGATTTGGTTGGAGTCTTGCTATGGTCTTATAAATATGGTAAAGTTTTATTATAAAAACGGCATTGGGAAAAGTGGATTTGCTCCTTACAAGCCAGGGTCTCCTTATTGCCACGGTTGGCCTGTTTAGGTAAATTTCCCCTCAGATTTCCACTTTAAAAACTACATCATTCACAATGCCACGAGCCTCAAATGCCCAGAGATGTGAGTGAAGATGTCTGGGGCACTACAGATATGATTGTGTCTCTTGAGAGACACAATCATCCAAAATCATAATGGGAAGTAATTCTCTCAAACTTCTCACGTGAATCATTACAAAGAGACACAGTGCCCAATATTCAGTTCAGCAGGATTTGAAATAGCCAAAAAACTGGTAGGAACCTTAATTGTGAATATGAATATTGGAAACAGACCTAGATTGTCACTATACTAATTCATAGATCTGCGCAATTTTAGCGTTCTGGGATTTGACTTTTAATGAAACCTTCAAAGAAAATGTTTACATACCATGAGCTGTATGCATATGTTTATAAATGCATGCATAACTACTATTGTTTTGTTGATCTCGAGTGGGTGTTCACAGGTGCTATAGCATCAGCCTGTCAGTTGCCCTGAGTCCGATCACCCAGCAATAGCTCTATACCCTGTCAAGGTGGCGTAGTTGGCAGATGGGTATCAGTTCAACACTCGCAAATCAGGAACTTGCAAGGCCGCCCCAGTGGCGGATCCAGGATTTGGAAAAGGAGGGGGCGTGGCCCAAAAGGAGGGGGGGCGCACCCCTATATTTGCGCAAATGTTTGGGTCCAAAATATGTACTGTAATTGAACTCTTAAGTACTGGGGGAAAGGGGGTGCGCACGCACCCGCCCCCACCTCTAATTCTGCCGCTGCACTGGGCCAAGGCATTTTCAGAATTATTGTGAAATGCCCTCCCGAGATCCTATCTGACAAAAAGATAATATCTTTTTGATCCCCCTTCACACTTCACACATATATTATATGTGTGAAGTATAGGACTTGTAACCAAGCCCGGTTACCAAGAAACAGCTGAACTGGTTGCCGACTACAAAAGCCTCCTTCCCCAATCCATATGCCATTGGGTTAGATGAGAGGGATTGTCTATGGAGGCTCGCCGACGGACACGCCACCTGGAAAAAGTCACACACGCCAACTAGCCGCATCCGTCACACAGCCTACCACCTGATGGGACTTCTCCACGAAGTTCCCCAATGGCGGAATAAACAGACCTTCTCGTGATGGATTGTAGGCTAGGTCCACCTGGGAAAGGGACTTATTCAGTTGAGCGAAACAGGAATGTAGAGGATGCTACCACAGGGAGCAAAACGTCACTGGAATCTGTCTGCCTATACTCACATCTCTACTCATCCAGAGGAGATAACGTATTAAACAGCAAGGCCTTTGCTAGTTTCCAGAGCCAGACTGCTTGGTCCCTGCAGGCCTAATGTGGCAGTCATTGTTAATGCAACCCTGGTGACGGCAAACAACCGTAGATCTATCAGAAAGAGCTCTGCAGTATTTGACATATATGTATGTATAGACCTCCTGTCGTATCCTATATGTAGAGATGGTCCATACACTCAGACTGCCGATTTATCCACCCAGGAGATCTATATTGGAATGCCTCCCCATCTCAGTGGTTGGGGTTTGAAATACAGAGACAAAAAAAAACTCGATTTTCTCTCTGTACTCGACAGTGGGTAGAGAGACGGGTGGTGTTGGAAGTGGTTACAAGTGGTCATTCAAGTACGGTGCTAAAAAAGGGGGATTTCAGTAGGTACCTAGTTGGGAGAAGTCAGTCAGCATAATAAACTATGGAGCATGTGACATGAGTAGGTACCTGGTAGTGCAGCTCTCTCTATTTTAAACAAGGCAGGTGACTTTTCAGACGAATTTGGTGAGTGCAAGTACTTAGGTGAAGCAGTGCACAACTTGTTTAGAAAAGAGGGCACATACTCACAGCTCTTTTTACAATAGGAGCAACACCCTCGAAAGAGTTATAGGTCTTTGTCTAGCAAGAGAGGTAGGCATTCCAAAAGAGAGCCACGGCTAGGTCCACCTGAAAGAGGGACTTGTTTATTTTATAGTCTCAGTGAGAGTGAGGCAGGTCGACCAGGTCCTCCAAACAGTGAGAGAGTGAGGCACCTGGCAAACCTCCATTTGGACCACAGATACAGACAAAACCTTGTAATTTGAGAAAAAAAACACGAAATAAAGCCTAGACAATCAGCTAGATTTGAAAGGCTTTACCATTCCACGACTAGCAGAACTAGTACAGAGATGTGTCTGAATCATGATGGCCTGAAAGATGCCGAAATCAAATATTGACGAATCAGTCTTTAATTCATCGAGAAAGGGAATTGAGCAGCTCTCTTTCCCAACAGCTGATGCTGCTCTTTGAGAAGCACTTTTGTGGTAGTGGTCGAAGGGAATAAACCGTACACACAAGTTGCTCTTAGAGAAGAGCCCGACTGAAGCTCCCAGCTGGTAGGACCTGTCCTGAACACCACTCCGTCCTTGTTTGACCATATTGATAGCTGTAACCTTGGGAAATCCTGTCCGGAACCTTTATGAAGTGGTGCAGCCGTTCATCCTTATTACGAACAGCTATACCCTTCAAAACCACTCACAACTTACCGCCCAGGCTTGGATATTACAAACTGCAGCGTTATCAGCAAATAAAAACCAGGCATCGTAACTTCACCTCCTTTCTATGCATAACTTGAAGTGAGAGTTCTTTCTTTGACATTGCAATATGAGGCTGCACCTTCCCAATGTAACATGACGACCAGGCCAAATCACATGATCCTAACTAGGTGAGACGTATTTTCCCATTTTGTAGTAAAATTGATTAGAAATTACATTGTCTTACACATCACCAGTTGCCGATCGTCTGTATTTTTTTTTGGTTTCTAACACCTGATATTTTTGAGCATGAAGTTTCACATTAGTTATTTATCAGATAAACTTTATTTAATTTTAATCAACCTAAATATTCCCAAGATCGCTTTATGGATGAAGATCAATTAACATTCACAATAATTCAAGACGGTCTGAGACGTTAGCAGACCTTCGCTAGTCTGCTGCAAACAATGGGAATGTAAATGAGAACGAGCATTTAAGGCACCTAGTTTTAGGAAGGGCAATTAACCACCGGCTTTCTCTCAATCGATCGCTGCTCATTTAATTTCTGCCTTGAATCATTGTAAAAAGCATTCTCTGAATAAGAACTACGAGGCAGACTGGCGATGCTTTATCTGTTTATTGATTGCAGCTGACACTTTGTCGGAAAGGCACTATACTACCCCACTGGTTATCTGATATACATATACTTTTTCTACCAAGCAGCTTTTATATCTACCCTTTTTATTAGTGATTTTACCCAGATAAGCATATACTAAGAGATTACCCAGAACATTTCTATTCAGATTGCATTTTCTGTGTAGCGGATTTGACGTGGTATCTTGCTGTACAGATAAGGGAATGTGCTATCTGCCTTATATATTTCACTAAGGCTAACGTTTATAACAGGCCTCCCTGAAGGAATTATAAGTATACATTAAAACCTTACCATTAAGTCGAATTTATTTTGCTGTTCTATTTGTGTATACATATGTCGAATTTCTGGGTCCAAGTTTGGGGGTCGGCTTGTAGGTAAGGTTTTGAAAATGTGAAATAAATGCAAGTGGTTCACATAGATTTTTATTTTGGTTTGAATTTTCTAAAGGGCAGATATGATAATTCTATTTACATTTTAAACGCCTTGTATTACCTTTATATCTGTGTTCAACGGGTTATTTAATCTTTCAATCATATTCAACCTTTTCTATACATGAAAAAGAGACCAAAAATCCATAAGAATGGTCGGAAAATGTTTGTCGAATGAGAGTATGGGACCTTAAAGATCGTCAAGGTGGGGGGTCAACTTATAGGTGAGGTTTTACCTTTTGTTGTTATGTTTAGATATAAGTCGAATCTCTGGCTTTAAGTTAAGGGGTCGAGCTATAGTAGAGGTTGACTTATAGGTGAGGCTTTACGGTACTTCAATTCATGGCGACAGAAAGAGTATCGACAAAAAGGTCTGCATGTTTTCTTATGGTCGCCAAACCAATATAAAATATTAAAACAAACTATATGGGATATTCCCTTCATCAGATTTTATCCTAGTGCTGCCGGTTTTACACTATCCAGTTGGTCACAACAACGTTCTTTAGGCCTTTCCGATGCCTATGCTATGTCTCCCTGGCAGTGCCACTCTGCAAACGCCTGTGGTGTAAACGTTTTTGCATTGTATCACTGCCGGAGGGCGAAGCACCTCACGTCAGAAGGGAGCAATTCATCGTCCTTACCCTGCTTCCTCTACAACAGGTCCACATCCACAACAACTGACAGTTTTATTCGGCCTCTGGACAAGAATACATTGCCAACCAAAATTGTTGGGAGGTGTCTGAGTGGAGTGAATGGACTATAGACCTAACCACAAAACGTGCACCTTTGGTTCCAGGTCAGATCCCCAGTACCTTAGGAGGCACTTATACGATATCGGTTTGATATTGCCATATAGACAAACATTATCCCTGCCAATACCCGGCTGGGATAATGCTAATACGTCTATCCATATCCATGGGCAATCTGAGCTTCGCCCCCTTTCACCCTTGAATCAGTTTCAGCATAAATTAGTCTCGAGGTTTGGTGAAATGTAAGTTGTGAATAGGAATCATGGGTATTATAAAGTAATGATTGCCTTATTCACTGCAGACTCTTTTTTTTTTTGTATACAATACTGTGCCAGTTGATATCTGATTTTGCTGAATTAGATAGATAAGATAGGGACAACATACAACAAATGGATCCAACAAGGTCGAATCGTAAAGCTTTAAACATCTACATCTACACATCAATATAGTTCAACAGTTCAAGACTGTATTTTCGGTAGTTCCCGCCCTTTATACTTTATATAGATCTATAGTGTTGAGAAGCGGATGGGGCACAGGGTGCTTCCCATCACAGACGAAGGGGTAGCTTTGCCAACAGCATGCACGCAGGTATCATTAGCTTAGATGATCCAACATGAGATGCCAACGTCCATCAGCACACATGTAAGTTGGTAATTAAGGGTATAGCTTGTGAAGGGGAAATGACAATCCGCACGCAGAATTCCCTTCAGATGCTGCAGCATTTGTGTAGATACCTTTTTATTTGACTTACTCCTGCCCTATTCGCACCTATTCATAATAGAATCAGAATCTTTCAAAAACTTGCATTCATACGGAGAATTCAGCTGAAGCGTTCCTCTGCATAGATCAGGTTAGATGAGTGGGGGAGGACAGCCGGCATCTTAAAGATGTCGAGTTCTACACACCAACGGTTGTGCCAAAAATGGCAGTAGTCAGTTTCACTCAGTGTGCCATGAAAGGTGGCCGAATTCACCCAGCTATAGTCAAAGGCTTTCATCACACATACATGTCTGTAGCAAATGATGGAGGCTGTACACCTGCAGTGTGAGGCAGTGTAGAGGTTTGGAGGTGATGATTAGGCTGATGGATGCCCTAAAACGTCTCTGGCTGAATGAGCAACTGCCTATTTCGACACCTACTCTGCTAGCTGTTGGCATGAGGCATAACCTGCGGGGCCATCCATCCATCCACCCTACCGCCACTGGTGGTTGTAATCCATCAAGGATCCATCAGATCTACTGCACAGTTGGTTGCTTTACTGAGAAGGATGGTGCCGACGAAATGACAGCAACGTCATATCTAGCTAACCTATCTGAGGAGACGACTGGAGAGAAATCTGTCCATACACATCCATACGCAAACTTTGTTTTCTGTATATCTGTGTCATAAATACTTTATTGGCGACGAGATTACATGGCAACGTTTCCTTGAAATTTCAGGCTGCTATCACATGGTGCTTCAACCTGGTGACTAGGTCCTGACCCTTTCTGCCCTCTACCCTTCACCCCTACCATCAAGCTGTCCACGCTACTTCTGACTATGAGTCCAACCGTTACATATTCCTCTAGACGTCCGCAGCAAACTCTGCCCTTCTCAATTTAGGTGTTTGGGTGGTGGACATAGGGCCTAGCCCTTAGATAGATTCAGGGGAGTATCACCTCAGTATCAATTACTATGCTATATGCTATATAAGTAGTAACAGGCTTAAAAAAACACTAATTTTATAATTTCATTTAACTATAAGCCTCCTGTATTATACATCAATATGACCATATTTATTGCTTCTATCAGATTCGCTGCATTTTATGAGGATTCGGTTCCCATGGAAATGAGTTTTCCTTTTCCTTTTCATTGTTTTACGGGATTTTTTTTTTCTGGAGAAAATGCACTATAACGTGTACAAAGGTATCCAAGTATGGTATCAAATTAAAGCCCATGCTCCAAGAAATGCAGCTGACTGTCAGTATCAATGACTAACACTTTCACTATTTAAAAATTTGTAACCTTACCTTCAAAACGGATTTTTTTTTTTTTTATACTTTTGACCTTCTGTTTCATGTTGTGAAATCACCAGTAGTATTTTGTCTAGATCTATACGCTTTGGCAACCCCGACCTCTGAGTATGAGTGGTTAAAAGATTATGTACATAAATTATATTCCTCCCTGAAGCCACTTCCTACCATGAGATAAGCCTACCACATGTTTTCCAGCCTCTAAGAAATCCACTCAAGTTCAGCGTTCTAGTTCCTCGACTACTCCAGGATGAGACACAAGGGAAAAGCATTCAATTTACTGGGAAAAGTCTGACATGGGCTTTGCATTAGCACTGACAGCTAGGGACCTTTGCAGTCAGGTCAGCCTATACTGGCAAATGGACTCCACGCATTTATAATCTAATATATGCTCGTGTCATGTATTGCATTTATTTTTTAATGGGAAGAATCCGCACATTTTATAAACCATATGTCCGGTGCCAGTGTTTTCTTCCTTTTTCACTTTGCCTCATCGAATTAATTTACAATAGGGTTGTGGGCATAACCCCATCTTTTGAAGGTTAAAAGTTAATTACGCCTGCAACTTGACAAAACGATTGGGGCAAATCTGACTTTTGTCCATAAATACTGATATGGCTGAGATGGATTCTAGGACATCACCCCCCCCCCTGGGCATGTCCCCCTAGTTCATTTCCCCCAGACTCTGAGGTTATATGAATGAGCGCTAATTCTGTTTTCCATGTTGTCTATTCATTCCACTTATCTAACTATCTGAGCCTCAGCAGTGCTTTTTTGCTCATAACCCCAGTGCGTTATCCAGCCATAACGCACTCTGAGACCTTTTCTTCGTCTTCAAGAAGCTGCTGGTTTCAATCCAGACATGTTAATAAATTGGAGAAGTATACAATGTCAACTCCTCCATACGTTTCCTGTTAAAACCGTTTAGGTTCAACGGGGAATCGATCCCCGGCCGCTGGGGCAGGAGGCGAGCTCGCTGTCCACTATACCAAGCCGACCGGTGATAGAAAGCAATGTACATCCAGTATTTGAAAATTTTTTCCCACATACCTGATGTTTGCAGACCTCATTAGCATAGATTTCAATGGAGCCTGGTGGAGTTATTAACAGAGAACCATCCTTAGATATCCTATATGAACATGCCATGCCTAATTCCTCCATTTTCTTCGAAATAAATAAGAATCCAATGATTTTCCATAGCGATACGTGTCGGCACCCACCCCGTCATCCGTCCGGCTGACCTACATACGGGACCTTCCCACACTGTCAACACGAAGCCGAGCATGGTGGAGGCGGGTGGCGAAACGTATCGCTGTGGAAAATCAATGGATTCTTATTTATTTCGAAGAAAATGGATGCAAAATGTAAGCGAACACCAACTAGAGATCGTATATTTGGCGCTGCTAGAAGTATGGCACTTGACATGCTTGGATTATACCCGAAAAATGAGTGTAAAGGTGGAGCTATGTCGGACAGAGTCACAACATGGCCACGGCGGGTTGGCAAAGCGAGCGGATCCCATGTACTTACAAAATGTATTCTCCTGGATTAAATCTTGGGTTATAAGGTAAGAAATTGATACAAAATGGAGAAATATGTTCGATAAACGCTTTAATGTATGTTATGGGTACGCACTCGTGGGTTTATGGGTTTATAATCCACTCCCCCTTCGGGGTCGTGGATTATTAACCCATAAACCCACTTGTGCGTACCCATAACATACATTAAACGCTAATTATCTATTTTGGCTGACGAGAACAACTTCCATATTTGTATGTTTATGCCAAATAAAATTTTCAATCAATCAATCTATCCCTTACCACATCCCTATCTCTTACCCTAACCTAACCCTAACCCTAACCCTAACCCTAATCCTAACCCTAACCCTAATCCTAACTCTAACCCTGCCCTAACACTAGTCCTAACATTAATCCTATCCCTATCCCTAACCCCAGCCCTAATTCTAACACAGTGTCCATACTTTATGGAATCCAAGGAAAGGATATAGGTCAGGGGAGCAATGTCCTAGGTGGGAGATGTCTTGGGGGGATATGACCCTTCCTGCCCACTATTGCTCACCCCTACCATCAAGCTGTCCATGCTACACCTGATGGCAGCTAGTTCCAATACAATAGCTCTGCACGCCCCTGCCTCGGTGTTAAAGGTGTATGCAGAGCCGGCTTCCAGATTGATCCAGGGCATTGTCAACTCTACTCCATGTGTGTGCATGTATATTGTTATTAATACCCCCCCCCCTCGTCACCACAAGATAAACCAACCAAATCCCAGCCACAGTATAAGTTAATGCGTTGGCAAATGTCATAGTGATCTAATATCCTACTGGTTAGCATTTGCCACCTCATATATTTATACGTAATGGCGAGTCAGATTACAAACGTGTTTCCAGATATTGTTGGTTCAATTTACTTGCTCGATCTATGGTGAATTCCACTTGGCATTCTGGAGGGTATTGCCATAATGAAAACGAGTTTAGCCACTAACCTGCATAAAACGTGTTCATATAAATGTGCTCTATGGCATGCACGTTTTGATCATCTTTCCAAAAGCTATACAACATATCCTTATGGGAAATTGCAAACGTGAGCAGGTGAAAATGTGCACGTTTAAAGGAAGGAGTGGACGAGAATAACTTTTATTAACATGATTCTCTGCACGTTTCTGTATTCCATGCACGTTTGATTTTTGGCAAGACCCTCCTGGAGCTCTAAAATCTCTGCGCGTTTGGTCTTCTGGATTCTATGGTATTTCTGAGGCCATATATAGAGTGCGGGGATTGGAGACTGGGCCTTAACTTAACGTGGAATCAACAATGCATGAGATGAACAAGCTTTGCATTCTATGTCCTACGCAATGTCCATATAATGCAATAGACAAAAATGTAACTATTGTGCAGCCCACTAACAGTGGGATTCTACTTGAGCACAACCATTATCAAGGGATAAGCTTCACTAGTGTCTGCAACCTTTGCAGAAATCCAACACATGAGGTTCTAAAGGGATTAAACACTCAGACAGCTAGCTAGAAATCTATTTAGGAAGTTTAGGTAATACTTCACAAGAGCCAACGACTGGAGCTTATAATTCAAATTGGAAGTATCTGTACTATTTCAATGAAATCCACCCTGAGCAGCCCTGTATAGAAACATGAAGTTAAAGAGAATAAGGTCCTATGACTGATTGAAGATTGATCCTATAAGGTCCTATGACTGATTCAAGATTGATCCTTATAAATTTCATCTTCTGCCGTGCAGACATTGGCCATTAATACAACCAGCAACAAATCATACAGTAACTTAAGGTCTATCTGCAGATATAATATCATGTTAGTTAAATAATGGTAATGCATGGTCCGCTTATACCAGATGACATCTCAGGGGGGTGTTTCACAAGCTCTATTAGTAGACATATTAGTCCGTAGTATTTCAGGAGTTGCTATATCAAATATAGGGCCTTAATCATGGCTGGAAAACTAGTCTCAACCACATGCTCAGTGTAGTCCCCTCTAGTAGTATAGACAGGGTCTGACATTCAGCAAAGTCCCCGGTCTCCCCTGTGTTTACACAACCCACCCAATCCACATGGCTACTTTGAATATGCATTACCCTAGGTATTCAACATCTGATCATAGCACTCTTACTAGGTGATAGGGCACACAAGTTAATGATTGGTTCTGTATAGGCGACTTCAGGCAAACAATCCAATTAACCACATTGCTCTCTGGGTATGTGTTGTGTAAGGAGACAATATCTCACCCTCTTGCATTTCATATAAACATGACAAATAGGATCATAAGGCCTATTTTTTTAGGCTCAATTATATAACTTTCTCATTTTCAGAATAAAGTTTGAAAATGTGTTAGTATCAGCTTTTTTTGCTCTTACAGTGTCATATTTCGGATGTGTTAAATGCTCATGGAATTTCTACTCATGGTGTAGCTACCTGACCATACATAATTATAGGGAACGACTGTCTACAGCTTACCAGCAACTGCCATACTGACTACAATTTACACTCAAGCTAAAAGTCAGCACTGGAACAATTATAGGACAATGAATGATTCAGCCCTATAGACTTCAGCCATGTGTACAGTGCATGTGTTTGGATACCTAGGGATAATGCATATTCAAAGTAGCCATGTGGGTTGGTAAACACAGGGGAGACCGGGGACTTTGCTGACTGTCAGACCCTGTCTATACTACAAGAGAGGACTACACTGAGCATGTGGTTGAGACTATTTTTCTGCCCATGGCCTTAATGGTGCTTTTGTGTTTGATATATTAAAAGCTGAATGGTAGCCTAACATCTCTCTATTATATCAACAAACATTATGACTGTGGATCAACAACGTAAAAGGTACACCCGCGAGGGAGGGCGCGGGCATACCTTTTACCATGTTGATCCACATGTTTCAGAAGGTATTTAATGTCACCAAAAGTTGCTGTATCAGTTAAAATAATAATGATTTCAGGTGTTTCATAACAAGAATATATCATGCTTGTGGCAATGTACATTGTCACCCAATTCATACCCTTACATTTCAGGACTTAATATATTTTTGGGCCAAAGATATAGAATATCTTTATGTTTTCATAGCCTTTGAAATATCACTGCCATTTTTGCACACCATTATGGTAAACTCTGCTCTACTAGTAATTTTGCTGTATCTAGCTATATCAATATGTTTTCATTGGTGTATGGGCCCTTCTTTTCAAATATTATAGGTGGGGGGGAGGTTAAGACAAAACTTTTCTCACAACCAACTAAAAAGATGCTATTCCTCCCTGGAAACAAGAATCTGGCATTCATTTTTTGAATTTGAGATGCATAATCCCCCTGTATGCCCCCTCTGAAGATAAAAAGTTGGAAAATACTTTAATTTTTCATTTAAATTCATAGTCTTGCACACATATGAGGTTTTGGACAAAATTGCAGAGGTCAAAATTTGGCCAAATACTTGCGTAAATGTGTGTTCTATGGAAGCCAACATGGGCCCCCATGTTGACATACCTATGCCTCTTAGTGGTTTATTATTAAGTCATACATAGTAGTATAGAGACTCTAAATGCGTGAGTGTGTTTCGCTGTCAAGTGTCAAAATATGTTGTCAGTCTGTCAAGTACTGTATTGTGGTTAGTTGTCAAGGGAAAATATTAGCTGTCTGTCTGTCAACTTCCTTATTGATGCTTGTGACGGGTATCCTTAAAGCCTGGAAGCAATGAATGCAGGAATTCTCTCTTTGCACACTCACACCATTTTAGCCATGTTCTAAATGTTATCCAGGGGTAGCCTTACCAGCATCAGGTCACAGAGTAGAAATGCCAGGCACCAGCAGTTTTGCCAAAGTTATTGATCAGAAACATGAGTTTTTATCACAAAATTGGCTTGGGCGATAATACCGAAGCAGTAGCACAAAAACAAAAGACATTTCTCACAGATTATAAACATTTACACACTCTAAAGTCTATAAATCAAGCTTAATTGATAGTGCACTGGGATAAATCATGCAATTTTCCATTTGAATGATTGAATATTGAAGGATTACAAAGTAACTTTCATCATCATTTCATAGTTGGCAGCTTCTGCCACGTTTCCTTTACTGAGAAAATTGCGCAACTTGCATCATTCCACATTGATTGTTCCCGATGCTCAAACCCACACTACCAGTACTTTTGGTTAAGCACTGTTGCGACTACCATGCCACTCTTGTGTGCATGGAAAGAATGGCGTGAGGGAGGGAGGCAGGCAGGGAGGCAGAGGAGCAGGGAGACAGGGAAGCAGACAGGCATGAAAAAGGCAGACAGGGAAGGAATGAGTGGAGGGAAGGAGAAGAAGGGAGAGAGGGAGTGAGTCAGGGATAGAGAGAGGGAACAAGTGAGTCAGGGCAGGGAAGGAGAATGGAAAGGACAGTAGAGTGATGGAGGTGACTTGAATCCTGTGATCCCTGACTGACTCCCTCCCTCCCTTTCTCTACCTCACTCACTTCCTCAGTCTCTCACTCCTTCCTGCCCTCCCTTCTTCCCCCTCACTCATATCCTTCCTTCCTCCCTCCTTCCCTTCCTACCTTCACTCATTCCCTCCCTTTACTCACTCACTCTCTCCCTTTACTCACTCACTTATTCACTCACTCATTCATTCGCTCACACATTTACCTCCCTCTCTCCACTCATTCCCTCCACTCATTCCCTCCTCTCCTTTCTTCCAGTCATTCTATGTTCCTTCCTCCTACCCCCTCCCTCCCTTCTAGTATTCCTGCATTTAATGCTTCCGGGCTTAAAAGATACCTGTCACCAGCATCAATAAGGAAGTTGAAAAAATAGACAGCTAATTCTTTCTCTTGACAGCAAGCTAGAATACAATACAGTAATTGACAGACTGACAGCAATTCTTTTTACACTTGACAGCTTGAACGACCTACACCTATAAGTAGCCTTTATACTACTATACATATAATTATGCAGAATCACTAAGGGACATAGGCAGGTCTACATGCTGGCTCATGTCAGCTTCTGTAGTACTCAGTAAAGGGGGGTAAACTTGTGTAAAAATGTGTAGTTGGTAGAAGAAGACTTAAAGTTAAACACATTTCTTAGAGTGTAAGTCTATGTGGCTGCTATAGTATTGGTTAACCCATTGAGGGCTAGCATCGACTATAGTAGACACCATGGTAGGCCTAGCGTTGACTATAGTTGACACCATGGTAGGCCTAGCATTGACTATAGTCGACGCCCATTATGTACAATTTGTATAGGAAGTGAAAATAGGCTCTTGCTCTATTATGCACCAAATATACCAATCTGTTTCATAATGTGGTTTCTTAATATAGGAGAGACAAAATACCTAATAGAGCCATTCCCCTCTTTTGAAAATAACATTTTTTGAAACAGATTGGTATCTTACAACTTTCCCAGCAAATTGTCGTTATCTGTCGCCATGATTGGTCATCAATGGTGACTCCTTTCTGAGTGATAACTCACTGCGTCATCTTTCGCCACTGTGTGTCAGTCTCACATGGCATGGCAATTTATCACAACAGTCACCAACATGATCTCACTCACTGCGTGAGTAAGTGCCACCCCTTGTCATCCCTCACAAAGCATGGTGACTTATCACCACCATCGCCAACATGGATCTAACTCACTGCGTGAGTATGTGCCACTGCCTGTCAACTCTCACTCAGAATGGCGGCTTATCACAAGCATCGCCAACATGGATCTGACTCACTGTGTGATTATGTACCACTCCTGTGCCACTGGCATCAACTCTCACACAAAATGGCGACTTATCACTACCATTGCCAACATTGGTCTCACTCAATGCATGAACTTGTGTCACTCCATGTCAATGCTCTCTAAGGATTGCATCATCTGTCACTCACTCTCACTCAGAATGGCAACTTATCACCACCATTGCCAGCCTTTGTCTCACTCAATGCGTGAATTTGTGTCACTCCAAGTCAATGCTCTCTGAGGATTGCATCATCTGTCACTCACTCTCACTCACAGTGGCAACTTATCACAGCCATTGCCAAAGTTGTTGAGACAGCACCACTGTTCAACATGTAGCCTATCTAGGAAGTGTGGGCATGAAGTATAAGTCCCATACGTATCAAATGTGCTTTGTTTCACACTGATTTCCATGTAATACTTCAGAGTTGAATCAAACAAGATTATATAGGGAGAATATCAATTGAATTTAGATAGAGGTATCTCTAAAATGAAAGCAACTATCCATAAACACCTTTTCTCTGGTTACAGGAAAAATACATAGGGAAATATCAACATGAACACCTTGTCTGTGGTTAGAGGGAAGATACATATGGCAATACCTTCTCTGGCAAAACATACTTTGATCTGGCAGATGTGAGGCTGCATGATTACCAATGTCGATGATCATGAGCTTTTCATCTAACAAGATGAGTGATCACCAGCATCGCCATCACTGGTGAGTCTGAGTGATCACCACTCTCGCCATCCATGGTGAACCTGCGCTATGACGTGGTGCGCATTTCATCTAGCGAGGTGAGTGATCAACCGCCTTGCCATCCCTGGTGAGTGTGAGTCATCACGATCCTTGCCAACCGTGGTGAACATGCGCTATGGCATGGTGTGCGTTTCATCTAGCGAGGTGAGTGATCACTTGTGTCGCCATCCCTGGTGAGGGTGGGTGATCAAGATCCTCACCATCTGTGGTGAACCTGTGCCACCACGAGGTATGCGTTTTATCCAGCAAGGTGACTGATCACAATCCTTGCCTTCCGTGGTGAATGTGCATTATGACGTGGTGTGCGTCTCATCTAGCGAAGTGAGTGATCACTCATGTCGCCATCCCTGGTGAGGATGAGTGATCACCATCCTCGCCATCCCTGGTGAACATGTGCTATGACCAGGTGCGTGTTTCATCTAGCGAGGTGAGTGATCACTCGCGTCGCCATCCCTGGTGAGTCTGAGTGATCACCATCCTCGCCATCTGAGGTGAGGCCATGTGATCACCACCATTGCTATTCCTGGTGATCTTGTGCTATAGCGACGTCGTGTTCCATCTAGCGACATGTGTGAGCCACTTCACACAGGTTGACGAGGAGTCACGACAATTTTCTGGGTTCACACTTTTGAAGTGGTTATACCATGCTGCAATTGCTATTTTAAATACCTAAGTGATTTGAAACAGGCCCCAGTTATGCAGGAGCTGTAGAGTCTTCTATTTAACATAGGTAATGGACAAACTGGCAATGCATTAATAACTCCTGCTATGTCTGGTTACGTATTTACAAAAGTCAGGAAAAGGGAAATGATTTATGATGGGAGGCTGCCAAGCCAATGAAGAAAACATTATAACAAAGCCTTTGCACAACTACGCAGAACAGTAAACAACAACACTGCAGTAAAATAAGCTCCAAGCCAGCTCCATTCTAGGCCTCCAAAACCTGTGTGTTTAGTCTTTTGCATTCTTTGGACATGGACCTAAGAGAATTGGGCCTCAACTACCAGTCGGATTCGTCGTTAACTCAGGAGGGTGTTGCTCCTATTGTAAAAAGAGCTGTGAGTATGTGCCCTCTTTTCTGAACAAGTCGTGCACTGCTTCACCTAAGTACTTGCACTCACCACATTTGTCTGGAAAGTCACCTGCCTTGTTTAAAATAGAGAGAGCTGCACTACCAGGTAACTTCTCATGTCACATGCTCTATAGTTTATTGTACTGACTTCTCCCAACTAGGTACCTACTCAAATTCCCCTTTTATAGCACCATACTTGAATGACCACTTGTGAGCAACAATAGGGACAAGTTATAGCTACATGAAAAGAAAGGACTGGAAACAAGGGCATTTTTAGCCAGCTCTTCCTTTTACTACAGGAGCAACACCCTCTAGAGATCCTCCTGATCTTAGTGCTTAGGAGAACCCATAAGGTCGAATCCCACATGGCGAAAAATGGCAAAAATACCTCTGTGATTTTGAATCTGTTGGACCTACCCCAAATTCGCAAGGGTAAAACTACAGTATGGTGTATAGAACATAAGCACTCTTTTGCGATTTTTGGCTAGATAATAAACAATATGCAGAGATTTAAATATGAATAAAGGCAAAATATCCCAAAAAGTGCATCAAAAGTGCATCAAAACAGTGTCCTTGTGTTCTATACATCCTACTGTAGTTGTATCCTTGCGAATTTGGAGTTGGTACCAAAATCGCAACCGATTCAAAATCGCAGAGATATTTCAGCCATTTTTCGCCAAGTGGGATTTGACCTATAGAACTCAACAGACTAAAGGCTTTTGCATGCCTAAAACGCATGGTGGGATTCGATCTACAGGTATCATAAGGCAGCCCACGTTGCCAATGTCGCTCGTTAAAAATTAAGGTACTGGTAATTACCATCATAATCTTGTCTAAATGTACAGCAATCTCTCACAGCTCTTCTCGAAGAAACCGATGAAATAAACACATCCCAGACTCTTTTATGAAGTATATATATAACATAATTATGCAGTTAAGGCCGGCTAGGGGTTTGGATATTATAGCCTTTAGGGGGATATTTATTTAGTGTAGTGAATATTTAGGGGAATATGTATTTAGCTAATGACTAATAATGTGTCAGCAAATATCACAGTCTCTATCTTGTGTTTAGGCACGTGTGCGTGTGTTAATGTTGCAATTTAGCAACCCAGCAATTACCATCCTCACTCAGATGGGGACTAATGCCATCACTCCATCGGGTTTGCTGTACTTAATTAGCAACCACTAATGTAGGCATGCAATATGGGGAAGACTCCCACTACTACTTGATGGTAAGAGACAGTTACTCTTTCCGAAATAACCTCCTCAAATCTTTGTGGTTTAAGCCTTGTGTCCACAGGGCGATAGAATTGGTACTGACAAAATTTCCCGACAATAAAACCACTTTTGTCGCCCATTCCCAACGACAAAAATCAAACATGTTAGATATTATCATCGGAAATGGATGAGAAAAGTGGTTTTATCGTCGAGAATTTTGTCAGCACCAAATTTTATCGCCATGTGGACACACGACTTTATGAGACCATGCAGCCCGGAGCTGGAGCAGTTGATCAAAACATATCATGACCACTCAAAGCCCTTTCCGAATAAAAAACGTCTAAATCTTGGGTAAACATACTGTAATCACTGACAACCAGTCTGTACAACTGGCTCATATGAAATCAATGGCATAAGATTTGCCAGAGAGGGCGTCGCAGTGTAAGGATTACTGCACAATAAGTTAGGCTACTTTTAGTTGTTATTTACAGCGCCAAGGATGTTTGAAATAACCACCATCTGGACTTTATGCAGATATTGTAGAGTGTGAGGGTTTCCTGAAGACCTTTCAACATTCAAAGTCACACTCTTGCCAATATTAGAATGTGAATCTCTGTGACTTTGAACTGAATTATATGCATGTACTTAATGCTCTTTTAGGCCAAATCCCACAACGTGAAAATGACCAGGGAAACCTTGCGATTTTGGAAGGTAGGTTATAAGAGTGATCTTCTTGTGATTTATACATGTGATGCCACTACATTTGTATTGCAAGCTATATTGAAAACTAAAGAATTAAGTCAGAGACTGCTGTGATATCAATACCAAGTACTCTATCTCTGTAGGTCGAATCCCACTTGGCGAAAAATGGCTGAGATATCTCTGCGATTTTGAATCTGTTGCGATTTTGGAACCAACTGCAAATTCACAAGGATACAAATACAGTAGGGTGTATAGAACACAAGGACACTGTTGCGATTTTTGGTGTACTCTTTGGGGTATTTTGCCTTTATTCATGTTTAAATCTCTGTATATTGTATATTCTCTGGCCTAAAATCGCAAAAAGATTGTTTGTGTTCTATATACCCTTATTTAGTTATACTCCTGCGAATTTGGGGAAGGTCCCAGAATCGCAAAATATTCAAAATCACAGAGATATTTCTGCCATTTTTCGCCATGTGGGATTCGGCCTGTACAGAAATAATTTTCACAGAGATTCCCTTCCCCATATTGGCTAATAGTGAGATTTGGGGAAGCGGGAGGTTTGATGAGAATCCTTGTGATATACAACATTGGCTAGTGTCCAAGGCAGCTGATATCTATAATCACAGACATTTCAGATTCATTTTTCGCATAGTGGGATTTGACCTTTTCAGCGACAGTTATACGTGACACTAAATGCATTCGATGGTATCTTTTGTTACATCCTCCATTTCTTGGCAGACATTTTGAACTGTCTGAAAATGACTTATTTCCTACTTTGTGAATAGAAAGGTTTGTCTTCCGCCATTTTCCAAATATCAGCACTTAACATGCTAATTATTTGGCCATTATAAATTTACACTTGTCATTTACTTAATGTCCTGAGCAGCAAGGTTTCATGATTCACAGAGATTTCCATTCCTTGCTCACGCTATTGGATTTCAGCTAAATGTAATAGACGTTTTACTTTATTTTCCTTTGAATCTCCGGGCTTCTAATTAATGGAATGACCAATGCTATCAGAAACCCAGGTTTAGATGCGGCAGTAGGCTAATGGATGTTTTAGGAGGTCAACTCATTTATCTTTGGTCTATAAGCTACAGGAGCTACAGCTTTTGAAGTAATGAGTAATCGAGTTAAGATGGTGCAGCGACGCCCTCCCTGCAGCCAAGACTTACCAGGGATAAGCCTAGTCCGTGGCTGCCAGATTCTGAGAAATCCACTTAAGTACACAGTTCCAGATCGCCAGATACCCCGGGAAGAGGCAGGAGGGGGAAGTATTGCTTTTATGCCGAATGGTTCTGTGCTTAATACTCAGACTGACAGCTTAGGGCCTATGCAGACTGGACCAACCTTTTGCAAGACTTTTGATATGACAAATGATCTATTCATAAATGTCCTTCATGGCACAAATCACCATACTTGGAACGGATGGATGTATAACTGATAGCCTTTGTCAAGTGTATGCATTGGGCCTCTATCGATTTAACTCACAATGGGTGAGCAAACCTGCCGACACCATTCCTTTTCGGACACGTTCCGAGCAAATTACCCGACTTTTGATTTGACCGATTGTGAAACTCATATTAAAAGATTAATTTACAATGTAAGATATGCATGTGTGTATCAAAGCACTAAGATATATACAAAGCGACCTTGCATTTTTAATGTCATCAGTTTCCCGATGGTATTATCTAGTATAGACATATATACACTGGTAAAACGAAAGGACTAAACTTTTAAGTGTTAACACAGTGTGGGCCTATGCTATTGACGGAAACGCATCACATGGCCAAGTAGATTCTCAATCGAGAGGAAATGTTTCAGTTCTAAAAGAGTCCAGAAAATTTAGAAGTCCAGTCCAGCTGTCTTATCCTTTAAGTGCTCGTACCGAACAAGTATGCCTTTCATCTTCGACTAGATATATATAGTGGACTACAACATCTTTACATATGAAAACAGCAACAACAAAAGAAGGTTAAAACAAAAGTAGAGAGATAAATAAATAAATGAATAAACAAAGAGGGGTTAGATTAAAGGGTTTGTGAAAAAAAGCAGTAGTAGTGGTTATTCTGATCAGATCACCACTCAGGTTATTCTCATATTACTGGCAATCTATAGATAAATTATGCCACGTTAAGGTTAATTTGAAATGTGCTGCAGTAAATATAATTCAGATAGCATGCACAATCACTGTGCAAATCCAGATTTGGTTATATGATCTATTTGCTTAAATAGAGTCTCGTTTAATCTCATTTGAAATCCCAGTCCCAAAACGTGACAAAATTCTTCACAATCACAAAAAAAAAAAGTTGTTTTTTTTATCCCTGTTTTGCTAGGGTTGGTCGGGTTACTGGAAACACACCCTTTTTCTTTTATTTGGCCCAAGGCTTTTAAACATAGCAAATTCTCATGTAGCCACTGCATGGTATAGAGAAGGTGCTTGTGGCTGCCCCATCCCAAATTTGGGGACGTCTGACATATCAGCGCAGTTAACCTTAAATCATAGTGGACACAACATGGATTCAATGTTAAATTAACTTATAAATTCGGTTGAAATAGCTTGTACGTTGACAAGCCACTTGAGGCCCCGCTTGACATCAATATCCATTCATCGTCCTGTCACTTCTGAGATGGTGCCCTAAAACAAATCTTAAATATTGTTCTGAAACGTTCTACATCCGTTTTCATTTGTATCGGCAGATGCACCCATGGAGCTCCGTGTTAGCATAATTGTTTGGTTATATGAAAAGATGTCACTCAAACCATCACTGATGATTTTTTTCTTTTCTTCTTTCCAGGCACATCACACGAAACACCATTAACGTTTTCCTGAGCGTCACCAAACTACAGCGATACATATATATATAGAATGCTCAACTAAGTCCAGAGGGTTGCCCCTAGCGCGATGTCTACAGACAGATTTGGTCCTTGTCAGTTAGCACGAGGACCCGTCAAAATGTAGAGTAGGACAGTGAGGTTTGTATTCACAAAATAGAACATTGACTCCGAGCTAGAACGAGTAGCTAACGATCTAGCAGTCATGGAGTTCACTAACGGAGGTTACACAGAGACCCCTATGACGGCCTACCCCGGGGGACTGGTGCAGAGTTACATTGGGGGAGGCCTTCTTGACATCAGTATCAATGGCAGCACAGACTTAATGATCACCAATCACACTGACAACTCCTCCATAACCCAGGGGATGGCTTTACCGCGGGACACAGAGGCATGTAAGCTCTTCAAATTCCTCATGTACACAGTGGCTATGGGCATTCTGTGTATATTAGGATTTGCCGGCAATGCCCTGTCCTTCATGGTGCTGCGCAAAGACTCGAGCAGCCCAGTAGCGTCGTTCCTCCTGGAGGTTCTGGCTGTGGCTGACAATGTTCTGCTGGTGCTGTGGATCATCCATTACTCCCTGAGGGAGAGCATTAAGTTCTTTGGACTCACCGTGCATGACGTGTGGATTTACACACGCGTCTACACGTTCCCTGTCATGTACATGGCACAAACGGCCACCATTTGGCTGACTGTGGTGATCGCCCTGAACCGCTACATGGCGGTGTGCTTGCCCTACAGGGCCCCCCAGCTGTGTAACATTAACAATGTCTACAAGGGCGTGGCCGCCGTCATCATTTTCTCTATCTTCTACAACATGCCGCGCTTTTTCGAGATCCAGATCATCCACACGCCGGCCGGTAACGGCACGTGGGAGACGAGCTGGAAGCGGACGTTGTTAGGCAGCAATAAGATCTACGACCAGGTATACGTGGACGCCTTTTACTACCTGTTCAGCTTCGTCCTGCCGCTGCTAACGCTGGCCTTCGTCAACACTCGTGTGACCATCGCCTACCAGGCCATCCGGCGACGTAAGCGGCGGATGACAAGCAGGCGGCAGGAGAACGAGAACAACATCACGCTCGTCATGATCATCATTGTGCTCATATTCATGTTATGCCAGGCTCCAGCTCGCATTGTACAGATCGTCTGGGGCTACCAGTACAAACATTGCCACAGCTACCAGTTCTACCTCATCCACATCTCCAACACACTGGAGGTACTCAACTCCTCTGTAAACTTTGTGGTGTATTTCATGTTCAGAAAGCGATTCCGAGACATCGTCTGGACTAACTTCTGCATAGGGCCATTTGCGCGCCTGAACCGCCGAGAATCGGACCGCTCAGCCACCACCGAGGGCCTGTCCATGGTGCAGATCGAACAGACCACCGCCACAATGATGCAGGAAGTGGCCTCTCCGCCAACCCGGAAGTACAACGACGACGTGTGTGGCGACCAGGCGGCACAGCAGCCGCTCAATGGGGCCTGCACCAAGGGCAGTGACGGTGGCGGTGGGCAAGCGGCCGGACAGGAAGCACCCTGTGTAGACGAAGTAGCCAACGGGGTTGCCGAGCCCTGCCTTCAGAACAACGAGGAGATCATTGAGGAGGACGCTCCTGACGCACCCCTGCGGCCCTGAGACCACGCATAGTCCGCTCATAACTCTAGTAATCGGCTCATGCTGGCCAATTGATAAGCTGCTCACAACGACTCGTGCTCTCATGTCAAGCTCACACCTAGTCTTATATAGACAGCCCTATGGCCAACCAGGTAAAGAGATCCTAAGGGTCAGTCGGGTGTTACTTTGGATAACATGGAGATGTTCAATGAAGGAATGGACAGAATTGACTTCATATTTCACTGAATCAGATTAACTGACAGTAGATCTACATGATTATATACAATTAGTTTACAGGGGTATGGGAAAGAATAACGTTCATTTGCATCGTTCTGTAATAGACCCCAGGGGTCTATAGGGGTCTTCGTAATGATTATAAATGACTTTTTTTTCTAACAGATTACATTTGCGTGTTCACAGTAATGCTATGTAGCATTATTGCGAAATGCCTGCAGATGATGGGGTTGCTAGGATCGATCTCAGGCTGATGATATCTCAGCCAATATAGGACTTTTCGATGGACCAATTGTCCCTCACCTACACTTTAAAGCATTGCCACCATTTGCCTTTGGTGACTTCAGCAAAATCTTTACCATATAAAAGTTACAATCGTCTTAAACCTAAAGACACTGTTAAGCTAACTTACAGGGAAAAGTGCTCTTCACGTGAGGCCTGGTCCCCAAATTCTGTCTGTGTTCACATTTTACTCTTACATTGTGATGTCATAGATATTGACTGGTCACCATAAAGACTGTTATTCCTGTATGACCACAACTGATACGGAATCTTCTCCTCACGGTGGAAAGATTTGGGAATTACCCATGTTCACACAAGATCGTTTATTAACTGTCTTGAATTGTACATAGAGGAGAATGTATTTTTGCTGGACAGTATTTGCTATTGTTATTTGGTATGTTAAATTCGTCATCAATAAGGTGACATTGAAGGATTTGCTGACGGCACCCGCAGCTATACATAGGGCATTCATTTCACTGTATTATCAAAAGGTTAATTCCCATAATTCAGAAATGCCCTCCTGATGTTAGTTATTGTCTTATTCCGAGGTATCCCCTCCCCCCCCCAAAAAAAAAAGGATAATTATATTTGTGACTTGCCTAATAACATATTAGTATTATAGATAGGTGTATGTGTACATTGTTATCTGATAAATTGAAGACCAGCACGTTTTATCAAAATGCGCCCACTGTATAAATTGGGCGTGTTTGAATTACTATCACTTGTAACTTCAAACCTATCATGATCATTGTTTCCATTATCATCCATTATATCTTATCATGAAGGCTTTAAGTATACAGGCCTGCTATAAAGCAATTGCCTCAGGTGCCCGGCTTCAAACTATCTACAGGATCCATGTATACATACACCATGGCACACAGACTGGTGAGCTCACAGTTGAGAGGTGTGGATGGGAGGAGACGCCTGGCACTAAAGCCGGGGATGTTGAACAGTATTTAACATACAACATTAAGAGTCAGCCTTAGTCAGCACTAAGTGCAAAACTGTCATTCTGAGAAGGTCTGCCTAAACCAAACTGACATCAGCTCCCACAACAACTAAAACATAAAAAGCATACATTTCGCTGTCTTCATCTCATGGTATGGATAATATTGGCCATTGTGTTTTAGTAAATGCCTTGGGGTATGTTTAGTTCTGTTTACAGTTGTGTTACATTTCCGGAGGTATCGAATAAACCTGTCACTTGTACAGATCTGTATTGCTGCTGTCTTGTTGTCATCAAATCTCAGTTAACACATTGGATATTGTCATAGTGTTTAGGCGGGGGGAGCAGAGAAAGACTTAAGGGCAGGTGATAAGGTCAAATCCCACATGGCGAATTAGGGCTTAAATAGGTAGTACTCTCGGGAGTAGAAGCCTGGTTGCTAGGGATCAGGCAAAGGGTCAACTTACATAGGCAATGTACTAGAAAAAGTACCCTTTTTGTTGTTTTCTTTTCAGATATTGGGATTAGAAAATGATGCTTCAAGTATGTAATGCAAATTTTGAATATCTTTCTGATTTTGGAATGCATTTTGCTGCAAGGTGCCTAGATCTTTTCTGCAGGGTTTTAACACCTTTTTCTAGTATATTTCCTATTTTATTTAACCCTTCATGAGGATCCTTATCAGTAGGGAGATAAGCCTGATAAGGGCCGCGCTGGTTGCTATGACGTCACTGCTGCTCCCTAGAATAGGACACAAGGACACAGTTGTGTTTTCATATGGTATTTGAGATCCTAGGCCTATATTTATGTTTATATCTATGTGTATTTAATATTTTCTGCCCTAAAATTGCAAATGTGTGCTTCTGTTGTTCTTCACTCCCTACTGTAGGTATATCTGTTGCGATTTTGAGGACTTTCCCAACATCGCAACAGCTAGGTAGCAACATGCACGGACATTTGAGCCCTAAATCGCCATGTTGGATTCGACCTATCCCACCAAATTGTCGTGAATATTTTCTGCCCTAAAATTGCAAATGTGTGCTTCTGTTGTTCTTCACTCCCTGCTGTAGGTATATCTGTTGCGATTTTGAGGACTTTCCCAACATCGCAACAGCTAGGTAGCAACATGCACGGACATTTGAGCCCTAAATCGCCATGTTGGATTCGACCTATCCCACCAAATTGTCGTGAGTCCTCGTCAACCTGTGTGAAGTGGCTCACACATGTTGCTAGATGGAACACGACGTCGTTATAGCACAAGATCACCAGGAATAGCAATTGCTATGCCATGTGAGTCTACCACACAGTGGCGAAAGATGACGGAATGAGTTATTACTCAAAAAGGAGTCACCATTGATGACCAATCATGGCGACAGATGACAACAAGTTGATGGGATAGGACCTTGTTATCAAAAAAAAGATTTCTGCGAGTGGAACCCTTTTCCTTTTCGCCTGGTGAACCTAGAAAATTGTTTTGACTGAATGTGTAAAACCAACGTAAAATATTAGACGTGTGTCTCACTAACTTCAAATTGCTACACTATGCCCTACTGCACCCGATATCAATGTGCAGGTGTATAATCATGTCCAACACCCACTCTTATTGAGGACCAAAGTAAATCTAAACGAGAGTCCATGGATGATACATGCATGCATATGAACTGGTAAGGCCTAAAATAGGTTGGTTTCCAGCCATCCGACCGACCATAGCACAACAGGGGCCGACCCTGGTTTTGTTTGAAAAATACTTTTGAGAGTTTTTGGAAGTCTTGAGGAATTTTCAATGAATTTTCATGATCTCTCATCCATTTCTCGTGAAAATCTTCTATAAATTCGTATACCACTTACCAACTTAATACTTAGTCCTTCATCTATTGTATATATTCTTCAAGTTTCTCTTATGTCTTTCATAATGATTTTACTGGGTAAATCTGATATGTCTGCCCATATAAAATTATCTCTTTACAAAACCCAAAACAAAATTATGATATAAAAAAATGCGACCTATACTGATCCTAGACCTTTGAGCTATGTTATTGGAAACACACAATTTGTTTTGGCCTAATAGGAATTGGCCACTAGCTGGTCTGGAGCTGGTTCCGCCAACACACACTGATAAGAACTGATAACAAGGGACCAGCATGTCCCTGGAAGTGGGCGTTAACCAGGGACAAGGTACCCATAATGTTATGTCTTATCAGTGGGGTTTAGCTCAACCAGCGAAATTGAAGATTGAGGCTCCACTAGGCCTCTATACTGAGTCCTATACGGGACTAGCACATTGCTAGTACTAAGGAAATCAGCTAGGTGGCTTATGTTGTCGGGGGCTAGATCATCATTTGGCCTCTTTGTATAGTCTAGTTTGAAAACCTGGCAATTAATTACTATCCACAGGATTTTTCTATATTAAAAGTATATGTATGGATTCTCCATATTAACAACTTTAAGTAGATGATCTAGAATTAGATTAAATAATTATAATGAAAGAGCAATAACTCATTGAAATTTCTGTTGAATACCACAGGTGAGCCAATCAGGGCATTGTTTCCTATCAGGGTTATCACCTTACTCCACACCTGAAACAATGGGTGGGTGATTAAGATGATCAATTAGTTTGTAGCCTTGGATGTTACACTATAGAATAGCAAGGTATAGTGAACAATTATGGTATAAATCTATATTTCTGTAGGGACACTTACTCAAGAATGTCTCCAAAGGGGATTCGAGAGGAAGGGAAATTGATATCAAGTTTTGCAATATCACAGTCTAGAGGAGTGTCGCTAGACAGAAACACTAAGTGCCACAAACCAGCAATGGATGACATTTCCAACAGAGCTATAGATATACACTTCAAGAAATGGTCAGAGTGGTTTTTTTCCTCGATCACAGTGGGAGTTAGATACAATATATTAGAGCCACCCACACATCATATAAGTATACATGGGGGGAAGTGAGATCAATCTGATCCTTCTCCTTACAGCATGACATGGCTGTCACCTCAAAGCTGATATGTCCACAACTTCAGCATGGGCAATTAGTTTCATCCCTGAGAGGACATTTATTTTCTTGCACAGTGACCAATACATTTATTATATATGCAATACAACACTCGCGTACATTTCTATAGTAAAAAAATATGCACCCCTCATAGAAATACAGCCTCTGTACACAACTACAAAGGCGTACGTGGAAAAGCAGTGGCGTACGTGGAAAAGCAGTGGCGTACATGGAAAAGCAGTGGCGTACATGGAAAAGCAGTGGCGTACACAATATTACGGACGTTGCACAGATCGGCCCGAGCGATAATAAGTGTATTTGACAAAGTAAACAAACCCGAGCAGCCGAGAGGCATTTATTTACCTGTATTTTGGCGAAAATCTACTTTGGGCTAAGCTATTGTCAACAGAACGTCGCCGTCTTGGCTTCTTCCCGGTTTTCGGTGTATCACACGGATGTTCTGGCTCGGGGGGAAGAGTGTAAAGACTAGAACATATATAGTATGTCAGAGGGTGCATGTAGTACCCAGTGTAAAGGCTAAGACATAGAAATCATAACAGCCTGCATCCTCTGACTATATTACTACCATATATAGAGTCCTACATTCGCCCAGCCTTGGTGCTCCTCATGGGTGTATGAATGCCGTAAGTCGTCCGCGCATCCCACAGTGTCGTAATGACGCTTGAATAAAATAGAAGTTTTTCGTTGAAAATGAATTTTTTAGGCCGTTTAAATGCTTTAATTATGTTTGATTTACAAATATAAAAAGGATTAAGACAAGAATTTAATTCAATTTCAACGAAAAACTTATATTTTATTCAAGCGCCATTACGACACTGCGGGACGCAAAATCAACATGGCGGCGATCGAGGAAGACGGGCTAAGAAAAGGTGAATAAAATGGTGTTTCTTCAATATTTAGGTGTTGTATTGCATATATAATAAATTAAAAACCGATGTCGTGTGCATACAACAAGCAGATACCACTCGTGGATCCGTTGCACATTCCATTCGCATCGTATGACGATGCTCATGGAATATGCAACGGATCCACTCGTGGTATCTGCTTGTTGTACGCACACTACATTCATCTTTTAGTTAATACCCAACAGCGACATTCGAAATGGCACGCAGGATCAGAATTGATTTCAACAACAAACGAAGGAAAATTGTTGTAGAAAAAGGGAATGCATCGCATAATTGCATTCTAATTTGAAACTGATGTCAGAGATTCTATCTGAACTATGATTGATTATTGAATTTGCAATACGTCACTAAGAACTGGACCATCAGTCAGTTAGATTGCTACTTCCACACCAGCCATAAGCCATTAATGCTGCCTCTGCTAACTCAACCCCCACAATTGAAGTTTAATGACCATTTCCTATGCCGGCTTAGCTGTTGATGAGGAATGTTAATGAGCTATTATTCCCAAAGGCAACAACAGCAAGGCACCAGATTTGTTAGCAAAACCTTTTCATACTATGGCACATAAATTTGTGCAATACATTTCAATGAGAACACCATGCAATCTACTGAATTATCACCACTGAACACACAAGTTCGATGCAATACTTAGAGAATAGACAACGATCTTCTTCACATCAAGACTCAGATGCATTCGTGCATTATAGGACAACAGGCAGTTGAGATGTGAAGAAGGAGTTGTCTATTGTCTTTGTAAAACATTGTACATTTCATTCCAATCACTAAAGTACCCAATTAAGGTATGTCTAGACCAATCAATGACCCTTCACCTGTTTACAGTTATGGTGACCTTGCACAGGTGTGCACTACACTCCTATAATGCACTCAAGGTCACTTCTATCGTGCAGCAGAGCACTGCCAGCCATTTTATAAAGTATGACAATCCACAAGGGAATCTGCACATGATAGATAGTCTAGTATCGTTTACTATTGCAGAAATAATGCTGAGCATTCATGTCAAGCAAGGTGGTAAAAATGAATACACAATTCGAAATAGAAAATAGGAGAATGGCTGTGATTTCACATCAATTCTACACACCCTTACACAGTAGCAGGTTATTTTGCGGGAAAATTGGGCCATTAGACCGTCGTGACCAAGCTCTGAGTAAGGGAAACCAGTTTTAGCAGAGAGGAGCAGACCAAAATGTGCATAAAGGAAGGTAAGATCAAAGGGTAACAACTCTATTTGACACAGCAGGCAACATGAATAACACCACTAATAAGACTCTTAAAAACACCAAATATTGTAGCCAGACTGGTACAATGCATGACTCTATGTATAATAAAAAGTTAAAGTGAGGCTCAAAAACTCTTGAAGTTACGCATTGGCAGAAAATTGGAAACTCTGAAAATTTGGGAATTTATTCTCCCATTTCTTAACTTTAGCCTAGGTCATTCAAAACCCTACATACAATGATAATATATATATATATATATATATATATATATATATATATATATATATATATATATACATACATACATACTTACATACATATATATATATATGGAACTATATACACTCGTGTATATATATATAATTAGCCGCGAACGGTTAGGGACTATTTGCAGCGCGCATTGGTATCTATGATGTCATAGCATGACGTCATGGTAAACACTCCTCCAGTATATAAGAGGGGATTTTCAATGGCTCGATCTCACCTGTACAGGTAACACCACGCTGGGTGTTCCCTGGAATTTTAACGGTTTTTCTTGATTGAAATTTGATTTTTCAAATCAAGATGGGGAGGAAATCAACTAGAGTTGCCAAAGCGGCTATGGCCTCTAAAAAATCGGCCAAATCGGCTAAGAAAACGGTGGAATCGGTCAATTCAGGATTTGCGAGTGAGCTCGAATCTTCTGGGGTGGATCGGAGGTCCATCTCACCCAACCACACTAAGGGTTTGGAAGGAGAACAGCTCATTGACCAGACGGAGAGACTGGAGTCGTTGGAGGACGAGTTGTGCAGTATCAAAGGCTTGCTGCAGGAGCTGGTGGCTGGAAAGGACAGGAAAGACGAGACGAAATCTATTGAGGGGGCGTGGCAGCATACACGTGTGAATGTTTGTCAACGACCAGTGACGTCATCTCACCGAGAGCGCAGCCGCGTAACCAGGCAGCGGAGATCGTCGCCGGAGATCGAAATCATCCTTTTCCACTCGTCACAGACCTCGGTCGTCTTCAGGAGGGTCGTCAGTAGATTCTACTACATCCAAGCTTCACACCAATACCAAATATGGTGAGTTTGACCACGAAATGTATGTAAAAAAACGAGAAAAGATCGATACCGTTGAGAAATTGATGCTAGTCAATTTGAGTTTTATCTTAGATTATTACAAGGACAACAGTGATGTAGAAGGCATGTTAAAACATCTCCAAGTTCTGGTTGAAAAGGCTGGTACGAGAATGTATACAGTAGCAGCCCTATTGGCATACGACAAATCAGTTAGGACCAGGGCAAATAAGGATGGGATAGAGGCCTTTGGGATTATAGACAACTCTGACATTCTGAGGCACTTATCATATGATGGTACTGTTCAAGCACAGAAGGCATACGCCACCAAGACTAGGAATGGTATCAAACAAAAAATCTCAAATAATTCTTGCTATGCTTTTAATAGAGCAGAAGGTTGTGTAAGGGACCCCTGCAAGTATAGACATGTTTGCAGTGCTTGCAGTTCCTCTGGACATGGTAAAACTGAATGCCAAAAATCCAGGAATGAATAGGAAACTGTAGGTGGTCGATGTCCCATAGCTTGTTATGATTTTTGTTTGGTGCCTGACCAAGCTATGGTAGGTGTGGTAGATGTCGACTCGCCTTTACCAACTCCAGTACAGGAGGTAAATCATACGGAGGTGGTTAAAGATTGTATTCCTTCAACTGAATCCGTAACAGAACAAAGTATTTTCCAAGAATTTAATTCGTTAGAAAATAATACAAATGTTACCTGTGATAGTCTAATACAGGTTGGTAATGAACCTCTTTTTACGGTTAGTGTTGCAGATTTGCCCAGCATCAGGGTATATGACGATTGTATAAAAGGTGTATGTACGTGTGTTCATTACATTGGTGGTGAGAGAGCTCAAATTTTGCCGTGTAGAGTAGCCCCTCTCCTTCAACAAAAAGGTCTCATTGATATTAGTGGTAAAGAGGCTGATTTTCTATGGCATGGTATTGTTCAGGGTTTTAAAATTGTGGATCCAGACTGTCAAACTACATATGATTGTAAAAATTATAAGTCTATCCTTGAGGGGAATTTTTATAATGAGTACTGTGGTATATTAGTAGATGAACTAGAAGCTGGTCTAGTCTCTAAAAGTGTGGACAAACCCCGTTGTATCCATGCCTTAGGTGGTGTAGAAAAATCAAATGGCAAGTTAAGACCCATAACTGACTGTAGCATGCCTGATAAAATATCTATTAATAATTTTATGGATACTACGACCTCAGCTTTTTCTTATAATAATATTAGCACGGTGACGGCTCAGTTGAATAAGAACGATTTCATGAGTGTGGTGGATTTAAAGTCAGCATACAGGTCTATAAATGTGTATGCACCTCACACGACCATGCAAGGTTTCAGATGGGATTTTGGACATGGTGAGGATTATTATGTAAGTAACAGGTTGACCTTTGGCCTGAAATGTGCCCCATATATTTTTAATAGAATCTCTGATTTTATTGTGGAGGTGGCTAAATTCTACGGTGTAGAAAAAATTGTAAATTATCTAGACGACTTTATCATAATTGCTGATACTTATGATGAGTGTCTTAGACAGAGGAATTTATTGATGGAATGTATGACCCACATGGGCTTTGTAGTATCCAGAGAAAAGGTGACCGACCCATCTCAAGTTTGTAAATTCTTAGGCATTAATATAGATTCAGTTAACTTGGAACTGTCTTTGCCTATTGAAAAGGTTGAAAAAATGGAAAATCTCTTATTAAATAACGTTAATAAGAAATTTATTTCTAAAAAGACCCTGGAGAGGATCGTTGGTTTAATGTCGTTCTGCTCCCAAGTTGTTAAGGGTGGTAGAACCTTCAGTCGTAGGATTTTTGATCTTTGTGCCAGAGCAAGACCCAGAGGTATTATTAAAATTTCTGAATGCACGAAGAAGGATATGGAGTGGTGGTTGAGATTCTGCAATACTTTTAATGGTAAAAGTTTAATCTTAAACGATTTGGTCGATACACCTATGTACTCAGATTCTTCCATTAAAGGCTTCAGAGCTTGGATGGGTAAAGATTATTTATATGGTGACTGGACTTCTTATGATAAATTCAGGTTAGGTAGTGGTCATTTTACTCAACCACCAATACTGGATAATTTGGAAAATCACCATAGGAATATAAATGTATACGAGTTATATCCTCTTCTTATGGGTCTTAGGCGTTGGATATCTGGCTGTAAAAATAAAAGAATACATTGTATAACGGACAATATGCAGGTTTTAGCCATGGTAAATACCGGTAGATCAAAAAATAAACTATGTATGGAGTGGTTAAGGGAAATATTTTGGTTGTGTTTCCTCAACAATGTTGAAATTTATGCCACTTATATCAAATCTGAGGATAATGTTCTAGCTGACCAATTGTCTAGGTTACCTTATAAAGGTATTGTGAGGAAATGCATTCACACCCTTCAGCATAATAATATGTGTTGCTTTGATTCCAGAGTGGAAAAGGTTACAAAAAAGAAAAGAGTGTCTTTTAACGAAGGGTGTATCACAGAATACGAGGAGAACAAGGATGCAACAACTCAACAGGTACAAAAAATTTTGTAATAAATTTAAATTACCTAAATTTCCTTGTTCTCCCTCACAGGCTGCTATATATGCGGTATATTTATCTAGTTATATGAAACCTTCCTCTGTAAGAAATTATTTATCGTCCATTTGGTATCATCAAAAACTTAGAGGTGGCTTAGACCATAGCGGTAATTTCATGCTAAAAAAGGTGTTGGATGGTATTGATAGAAATTATGCTGTTCCTGCTAGGGTTACTCACCCATTGAGTCCAAGAGAAATGTTATGTATCAGATCGTATTTGGATCTCTCCAACAGGGCTGACTTGAAATTTTGGTTAGCTATTCTCTTATGTTTTAGAGGTGTCCTCAGGATAGGACATGTTGTATCTTCTCCTCATACACTAAGGGTAGGTGATGTAAAAATGTTTAAAAGTTATGCTAGTCTTCGCATTAAAACTTCAAAGACTGACCAGCTTGGTAGCCATTCTTTTAATATATATTTATGTAGGGACGATACTTCACTGTTATGTCCTTGTAAAGACTTAGAAAAATTGTGCACAGGTAGGGGTGCGAGTGATTTGTTATTCAAAATTAATGGTGTTCCTCTACAGTACCAATATATTAATTCGAGGCTGAAATCTTTATCTATACGTGCTGGTATCAAAGGTTCAGTCTCCACTCACTCACTTAGGCATGGTGGTGCTACTATGTTAAAGGATGCAGGACTTAGTGTAGATTCTATTAAAAAGAAGGTAAATTGGAAATCTAATTCTGTTTTTACATATTTACATAATCATAAAAATGAACTTTTGGAATTAGATAGACTTTGCCAATCTCAATTGCATTGTTGATTGGTATGTGTTTGTTCACATGTGTTTGGCGTGTTTAGGTGTTTGGCATGTATGGTGCTGATAGCCCCAAGGTCAGTAACCCACCAAACTCATGTGTCTGTGATATGATCATTTATATTACTACTGAATCATATATTATTATTACGGTTATCATCATTACTATCATCGTTATTACCGGTATTATTATTCCCTGGTAGCGAGATAACTTATGGAACTATATACACTCGTGTATATATATATAATTAGCCGCGAACGGTTAGGGACTATTTGCAGCGCGCATTGGTATCTATGATGTCATAGCATGACGTCATGGTAAACACTCCTCCAGTATATAAGAGGGGATTTTCAATGTAACGGCCAATTGGCTCGATCTCACCTGTACAGGTAACACCACGCTGGGTGTTCCCTGGAATTTTAAATTTTTACTATTGTTAATGCTATTGTTATTACTATTGTTATTACTATACTATTGTTATTATATTATGCATTTTACTGACTATGCTTATTGTCAACTAATTATTATAGTTGTTTTAATAAAGGCATGTATGGTGCTGATAGCCCCAAGGTCAGTAACCCACCAAACTCATGTGTCTGTGATATGATCATTTATATTACTACTGAATCATATATTATTATTACGGTTATCATCATTACTATCATCGTTATTACCGGTATTATTATTCCCTGGTAGCGAGATAACTTATATATATATATATATAAGTTAATATATTGAAAACGAGTGTACCGGTATTAATAATAAGACATATAATAAATAACGATGATATGTGGAATAAAAGAGGAGACATTGGGTTTGGTGAGAATTGACTTTGTCAATATCAATCCTATACATGCCTGTATTAAATAAGACAATAATTTCACAATACAATATAATAACAATATATATATATATATATATAAGTGTAATCACAATAATTACAATAATCTAATATATATCACATACAATTACAATATAATACAATAATAAAGTTTAAAATTTCCAGCACCACCCAGCGCGGTGTATGCTGTCCGAGCATATGAAATCAATTGACCGTTAGTTCAACTGCTGGAGCTTATATATTGGAGGAAATGTTATGTGTGACATCATAGAAAACCATGCGCCCTGGAGAAAGTAGTACCAACATATCACTCATTAATTATATAAATATACCTGGGGGTATATAGTTCCATAAGTTAATGTTTTGAAAACAAGTGTACTGGTATTAATAATAAGACATATAATAAATAACGATGATATGTGGAATAAAAGAGGAGACATTGGGTTTGGGGAGAATTGACTTTGTCAATATCAATCCTATACATGCCAACAACCGGCAAACACAATGTAAAACATTCCACATTAAATCATTACATCTAAAGCCAGCAAGCTGTCCTTAGATTCATGTAAGTATTTAAAAATAACATTAGATTTTCAATTGGCTCAACTCATAATATCCTGAACACTTAGGCCAGCATTTTTTATTAGAGTTGCACCACCATGCCTAAGAGAATGAGTCGAAACTCCAATGGACAAACCACACTGAAAAACAATAGCTTTTAACCTCATATTTACATAGTTATATTGCAACGGTCTAGACTGAATAGAAAATAGAAACCTGCTGTCACTACAGGCTTTTACACACTTCTTAATATATCTAGCCGGACACAAGTCAGACCTATCATCTCTTTTAAGATACACAACATAGGAGGCCTTGCCAAATTGGTCAGTTTTGGATGAAATGACTTTAATCTCTATACAATCAGAAAAAACGTTCTTCTTTAAAAAATTATGAGGTGAATGTACTACGTGCCCTATTCTGAATACACCTCGGTAACATAACAAAATGGCCGACCAAAATACCATATCTTCTATAGATTCCAAATCAAGTCTAGATTTAATTTGAACCATATCATTAGGGCTAAGAGGGTAGGTTGTACTACCAGACCCCTTACACAACCTCTCTATACCATCAAGGGTTTTCTTTACCACAAAGTTTCCACTATAATCTGTATAACCTTTTAATTTCTGGTAATACCACACAGCAGACAAATAATTTCTGACTGAAATAGGTTTCATAAAATCAGACAGGTACACACAAGTCTTACAAGTGGCCTCAGCTACACCCCTATACAAGAATATTTTCCTTCTCCTCTCCAACTTCTTGAGGTCTGCAATCATAACAATACATGTTATATTCACTAAAAACTTTGTTGCATTTTTTCGGAACACCTTTACAATTTAACCTAGACAAATGGTCAGCTAAAATGTTGTCCTCTGATCTAATATATGTAGAGTATACCTTAATATTATGAATGAAACATAACCAGAAAATCTCACGTAACCATTCCATGCACAATTTGTTCTTGGATCTACCGGTATTTAACATAGCCAAGACTTGCATGTTGTCAGTGATACAATGGACTCTAGTGTTACTAAACTCTATCAACCAGCGCTTCAGACCCACCATAACAGGGTAGAGTTCATATACATTAATATTCCTGTGGTGAATCTTGAGATAATCTAACTTAGGCGCAGGAGTAAAATGACCACAATAATCTAGCATAGGGTCTGTATCATTCCAAGTACCATAGAGGTAATCTTTACCAAACCAAGCCCCAAAGCCTAGTATAGAAGAATCCGAATACATAGGGGTACATTCATCATCTTTCAAAATGATATTCCTACAATTTAAAAACTCCACAAAAATCCTTCCACCACATCAAGTCCTTCTGGTTTTCCTCATCTAGTTTAATAACACCTCTATTTTTAGCCCTGGCACAGAGATCAAACAACCTTCTGCTGAAGGTCCTACCACCACGCACTACTTGTGAACAGAAAGACATTAATAAAACAATTTTTTGGAGAGTCTTCTTAGATACAAACTTCCTTCCTAAGCATTCATTTAGTGCCAGACTCATTTTATCTCATTTCTTTTGGGGTAGAGACAGCTCCATACTAGTGGAATCAATGGTTATATCTAGGAATACACATATCTGACTAGGTTTAGTCACCTTTTCCTTCGACACAATGAAACCCATGTACTCCACACATTCAATAAGGATATTCCTCTTACGAAAACACTCCTCTTCAGTTTTAGCAATGATAATAAAATCATCCAAATAATTAACTATCTTATCAACAACATAAAATTTAGCTACCACAGTTAAAAAATCAGATATTCTATTAAAGATATACGGGGCACACTTCAGACCAAAGGTTAAGTGGTTGCTCTCAAAAAATTCTTCTCCATTACCAAAATCCCATTTGAAACCCTGGTAACCTACATGTGGACCATACACATTGATACCTAATAGGTCTTAATTTACCATTAGACTTTTCTACACCACCTAGAGAGTGAATACACTTTGGTTTATAGGCTGTCTTCGTGACCAAGCCCTGGGATACCTCGTCCCTGATAATATCACACATTTCGCTTTAGAATCTACCTTCTACAATAGATTTATAACTTTTACAGTCATATGCTGTATCACAACCAGAGTCCACTATTTTGAACCCCTCAGTAAAACCACACCATAGAAAATCTGAATCTATCTGGTTAATACTAATTAAATCTGATTGCCTCAGAAAACTATCTAGTCTGCAAGGTAAAATTTGAGCTCACACTTGCAAATACCATTGACACAACTATCATAAACCCTGATGCTGGGTCTATTAACACACTCCACTGTAAATAATGGCTCAACCTCGCCCTGTACTGGGCCACTATGGGTTATAAAAAGATTCTTGTTAACTACACAAGACTCATCAATACCATTTTTATTATTTTCACCCGAAATGATAGGAACGGGGGGCTCAGGAGGATCTACCGTATGTACTATATTAAAATCAGGCACCAATACATCATACTCTAACATAGGACCCTGCCTAAGAACAAAATCCTAATCCTTCTTATTCTTCTGGCACCTATCCTTGCCATGGTTAGACATGCCACACACATCACAGGCATGTTGATACCTACATGGGTCCTCCTCACACCCCTCAGCCCTGTTAAAAGCATAGCAAGTGCGACTGGATTGTTTGGATTTGAAACTTTTAGGTTTAGCATTCTGGGCCTGAACCGTCCCATCATAGGATAAATGCCTAAGAATATCTTCACTTCTGACATCACTGAATGACTCTACACCATCAGAATTTGCCCTGTTTTTAACAGAGGAATCGTATGCCACTAAGGCTTTGAGGGTATATATCTTTGTTGAAGATTTTTCCACCAACACCTCTCTGTGTTTTACTACAGCAAAGACATCTTCCCCCTCTTCTATCAATTGTTTCATCATTCTTACATTGACCAACAGTAATTTCTCAATGCTATCAAGTTTCTTTCCCTTCTTAAGAAAATTCTTTTGGTCGAACATACCTCTAGCTCTATGTGCATGATGGCGACCATTTCTAGGAGATGTTGAATCAGTAGATGTTGAGGAATTCGACGAAATACTACCGTAAGACGACGACAGGCTTGTGGATCCAAGATGGCGCCGCGTTTTCCTGTCGCTATGGAGCCCGCGGTAGTCCGGTGACCGTTGTCGGCCAGGCCCTGTTGCTTGGTTACTGCGTCGCTAGAGGAATGTTTACAAACATCACCACGTGTACGATCCATCTTTGCCTCACCACCTGCCGTTGTAGAATTTGCTCAGTTCAGCGCCTGCCCCTCCAATAGGAACTTGATATCAGCCAGCTGCTCCATACGAGTAGTACGATCCTCCAGCTCCCCAATCGTCTGGTCAACGGTTGAGTCCAATATAACCCCTGTAGCATTCTGGGAAGATAGCTCCTGGCTAGCCCCGTTGGATCTCACGACGCTCGAATTCCTAGAATTGGCTATATTTTTCACTTTTCCAGGAGATTTCTTGGCTTTAGACCTTGGTCCGCCACCAGAAGCTCCTTTTCTACCCATAGTGTCAGGGTATATACCATATTAACTCGACTAAACTGAAAAAAAAACAGTTTAAAATTTCCAGCACCACCAAGCGCAGTGTATGCTGTCCGAGCATATGAAGCCAATTGACTGTTAGTTCAACTGCTGGAGCTTATATATTGGAGGAAATGTTATGTGTGATGTCATAGAAAACCATGCACCCTGGAGAAAGTAGTACCAACATATCACTCATTAATTATATAAATATACCTGGGGGTATATAGTTCCATATATATATATATATATATATATATATATATATATATATATATATATATATATAGTTGGAAGGGTTGCAGGGTATAAATGAACAGTGTGAGCAGACAGACAAGGCGAATGGGGTTAGGAGTGGGGATAGCTGAGGGAATTAAGATAGACTGATAGAGGGATATGGATGTGATACAATACTACTAGTAAGAAAAATCTATATTGATGAATGGAGGGAACAGGATTATCACTATAACACAGACCTACATTGGAAACAAAGGGTGTTGAGTATCTGTGCGAACCCCCACCTTCCAATCATGTCATTATGATTACAAATTCAGAAATAAAAATAAAAAGCTCCTAACATCGATTGTCCACTAGGCCTCTGTCACAGAAATTTATATAGGAAATGTATGGCTCGATCGTGTGACAGAGGCCAAGTGTACTATGGGTTTAAAACATTAAGTACACTTGGCCTCTGTTATGTTGCCCAATTAAGCCATACATTTCCTATATATAAAATTCTCTGACATAGGCTTAGTGGACTAACGATGTAATACCAAAAATCCACTTGGCCTCTTTGGCCGACTTTTGTGTAGGAGATGTATGGCCAAATTCGGTCAAAGGAACGCAGTGGACTATTGATCTAAGCGACTAGCTAGCTGTATGGGTCCATAGAATAGATGATTACACGACCTCTGTGATTTTGGGTGCTTTTTCTGGATATTCCCATTCTGATACCTGTCGATAGTGCAGGTCCTAGGAGTGCTGATATCCTGGATATCGGCACTCCTAGGAGTGCTGATATCCAGGATATCAGCACTCCTAACATGTCACATGTCACATGTCCTAACATGTCATATTTTACATGTTAAAACCCACAAAATTTTCATGGCCAGGGTAGTGGTCGAACCTGCAGTCTCAGATCCCAAATCCAACTCCCTATGCATTGCGCCACAGGGACTGATGAGAGAAGCTTGGTTAGAACCATGTCTCTATGATATAAAGCCACCCAGCAGTAGTGCAGTGTGAACGCGTCCAGCACCTTGACCCATGACCAGGCCAGTTGCACACAGTACCAAACCAACGGCCGCCGAGCTCTGAGGTGTGAGAAGCAATGGTCTAGTGGTTAGCGCATTGCGCCCTGCTGCTAGAGGTAGGCGGGACGAGTCCGGGTCGGGCGAACATTTTTTTTCGCATTCAGACCAAACCAACAACTCTCACATGTGCAAGGTTAGAATAGCATTATAATTATAGATGACTGTGCCACAGGGACTGGCGAGAAGTGGTTGGCTAGAACCAGGTCTTGATATGATACAAAGCCCGGGGAGGTTACTCACATATAACTACTATACATAAAAAGTGTGAAAATCCCCGGCAGTCTGGGTTGTGACCCCCCCAGCTTTGTCGCTGCTGCTGCCATAACCGCGAGGACTCTGGGACGCGTTCAGAACAATCCAACGGCTGCCGGGCGCAGAGGTATGTGTACTGATCTTCTACATACACTATGGCAGGCTTCAAGTCCCGGGGAGGGGGAATTTTTGTTTTCAACTTTATTTATTGATATTCTATTGATTATTTATTGATTTTTTATTGGTTAATCGTGTAATAAAGACAGTAAGGAATGGGCTAACGGGCACCGAATTCAGTGTATCTTAGGAATTCAGTGTATGGTTAGGATATTGTAATGAGTGGCCTACGACATCTACGGCCACTCGTTACGATATCCTAGGATACACTGAATTCGGTGCCCATTAGCCAATTCCTTACTCTCTTAATATTGCTCCAGTCAAAGTTGTGATATTCACACTAGGTTTACACAATCCATTGTGCCAACGTTAAGCTTGGTTCTTGATTGCTTACTATCCATTGCTATTTTAGAGTGTGATTTATTAGAAACACTCATCCTTAAAATTACAAAGTGGTTCAGATTTCGCATATAGAAAATATTTAGATATTGGCAAATTCATATAAAGCACATCAAGGGCTTTCATTTGCACTCATTTGGTATATAATACTTGCCTATTTGAACCACATTGCCCTCTGGGAATCCTCCGGCAGTAAATCTAGTCACATTAACTAAAAATCAATAAAACTGAAATATTAACACAATAGATGTAATAGTTTATAAATCCATACAAATCCTCTGTATTTTTATTAAAACTGTGAAATCTGTAACTATACTATGTATTTTCGGTATTATGACTTAAACTTAGCCTAGTAACCAAGGATTCTAAAAGACATCTATTCATATGTTAGAAAAATCTAAAATATGAATTTTGAAAAATCTGCTATTTTTGACACTTTACCACTTGAGAGGCCTTTATCTAGGCCTCTAGGATGGGTCACCTATAAGGATAAAAAAGATATACGAAATGAGGCTCTCTGTGCATGGTTCAGGACTGAATATACTTACGACATCTAATCTGATGTGATGTCCACAGGTAGCACAAAATTTCAATATTTGAAAAAAAGAACAACGCTCCAGTTGAGACAGAAAATGTCCCATAAGTTACTCACCCATTGGGAATATCATGATCAGAGGACCTAGGACGCATGCAATGATAAATCTATAGTGGCCTACCCAATGTGAATATCTTCTTTAAGATTAACTCACTTAGTCTATGTCGTGTATACAGCAAAACCCTTATCCTCAGATAAATATGCCATGTGTTTGTTTCCCTTGGGGCCCATTAGTATGCCTCCACTTAGCTGTACCTTGACACTAAGGGTATTATAGTAGGGTATACATAGTTTTCTTGATGGGGTGAGTGGGAATAAATTAATGGGGTTGTATTCCCTGCTTTAGTCACCCCAATAGCTTTGCTCAGATAATGGAAATATATGAGGCCAAGTGTGTTGGACCATCTGATCATGGGAGCTGTCTCCCGACCGTGTGTACATATCTCCATGGTGAGAACGTGCACTACAAAAATGGTGTTTAGATCGATCTTAAAGGTATTAATTTTGTAATCACATTAAGTTCATAAACATGTTTAGATGAACAATATGAATACATAGCTGAAATGTTTAGATATCTAGGTGTTTAGGTTTACAATTTTTCTGCCATGATTGCTTTTGTGTGTTTTGAAGTCCAAATGATTATAGATGGAAATTCAGGATTATGTGTTTTTTTTTCTTTCCGTTTTAGCAGGTATTTACAAGTGCATAGATCTACTATTCAAAGATAGTGCTGCTCCCTGGTATGTATTTACCATCCAGACATCTACTTATCATATCTATGTATCTATAAACCTGCCTTTCAATATCTAAACATGTTTAGCAAAAGTGTTTATGTATATAGAATAAAGGTGTACACGTTTCCTAAACATGTAGTTGGTAAGACACCTATCTAACCTATCATATTTTAAACTTTAAACAGCTAAGGCCTAATTACGTTTAAAAATACCATTTTTACAGTGTGGAATGCTGCTAGCATTGGGAACCATCGTGAGGCATAACGAAATTGCTTGTGAATCGTAAACGAAGCATGCATGAATTGGGTTAGTTGAAGAGTTCCACTCTTCCATAAGAAAGAGCATCGTACATCCTATACGCTTTCCCCATCCCCACAGGACTCAGCATTCAGTAGTATTTAGGTATACAATACACGCTTTGCAAATTTTGCGGGTGCCCAGACATTGTTCAGGCCAGCTCACCTTTGTGATTGGGGGCCGAGCCCCTACCCCCTGCCTTCCGTCCCCCTTTCCTACGCCCCTGTTTCACTCAGTGACCCCAGGAGGGTGTTGCTCCTATAGTAAAAGGAAGCGCTGGCTAAAAATGCCCTCATTTCCAGTCCTTTCTTTTCATGTTGCTATAATTTGTTCCTTTTGTTGCTTACAAGTGGTCATTCAAGTATGGTGCTAAAAAAGGGGGATTTGAGTAGGTACCTAGTTGGGAGAAGTCAGTCAGTATAATATACTATAGAGTGTGTGATGTGAGTAGGTACCTGATTGTGTAGCTCTCTCTGTTTTAAACAAGGCGGGTCACTTTTCAGACTAATGTGGTGAGTGCAAGTACTTTGGTGAAGCAGTGCACGACTTGTTTAGAAAAGGGGGCACATACTCACATCTCTTTTACAATAGGAGCCACACCCTCCAGGTTGATCAACGTGTGTATACGATATGCATATACTTATTGAAAGGAACCTACGAATGAGATGTAAAGGCATATCAAAGCCCATCAAAGTATCACATTACACAATAACATACATGTAAAGAAGACACGGATGCGTAAATGGTAGTTGCACAGGAGGCAGTTGCGAAAAGATAGGGCCTGTTTCTGTTTGAAGTGCTTTTCCCAAAATGGAACTGACAGACCTCAGGAAATGAATTATTTTTTGGGTTGCCAAAAGTTAATTGGTCATAGAAGTGTTTAAGGAGTGGTTGGGGATTAATGAATGCTTCCAAATTGAGAACTAATTCCCGGCAAGTTCCCTCAGATCTGTGATTCAGGGCCTACCTTCTATATGGGAAGCTTTCAGGTGGCCCTAATCATGGAACCAGTTCCCCCGAATTTTCGCAATGCAGTCTATATAATACAGCGCAAGATTAATCCATTACAGTATCGGGTGGGAATCGGTCTCTAGGGGTGAGAATTGACTTCCCAATGTTTTTGCAACGGCCTCCAGATTACTGTGTCATAATAACCACTATCCACAAGTTTATTGAAACATTTGATATCTGTCACAACAAATTACCTTTGGAGTGCAAATCTCACATTTGTTTTGATAGAGGACAATTAAAACAAAACAATTGAGACAAATAAGGATTGATGCATGTTCGTCCTTGACTGTCCCATTGTTTCCTTTAATTGCTCCACTCCTCAGTTTCCGCCTGGATTGAAGTTAGAATAAAGGTTTCAGTTCCCTGTTCTGCAAGTTATATGAGTAGGCGTTCTCCTGTCTTAAAGGAGTATAAAGAGGTGTATGGATCATCAACTACCCTTGCCATCAAAGGCTTTACTAGTGTGACGGATGAATCCTTTATGGCTATAAGACTTTCTCAAATTTGCATACTATATGCATAAAGATGTCAGGCTACCATGGAAGATAATCGTAAATGTGTACTGTCGTATAAAAGCTCTCCCTGAGGTTGACCTCTGGCCTTTTTCTGTTTTGAAAACGGAGATTTTATGCTTTATGCTTTACATGTCTCAATATCACAACCGAAAGAGTAGGCCTTTCTAAATCGATTCTCAGTTGACATCCTTCTGAGAGCTCCTAATGAGAAAATGGTTTATACAAAAGAGAAATAGATGTATAAACGATTATTTGACATTCCTTTGAATATCAGAATTGTGGTGCAATGAATTCAATGCCTAGTTGTATATATTTGATGGGGACATACCGCTGTGACATCACAAAAGAGGGAATTCCTTAGAACCGCCTGAAAACTATTACAATCACCTGGAAATTACTACGGTGAATGGAAATTTCTGTCTTAAAAATATATATAAATGCCGCCTTTATGCAGTTATAACATTATAATAGTGCACAAGCTAGAAGACTACTACATATAATATCAAGACCTAGTTTGTCTTGAAAATTGATGTAAATACAAAGGAGGTTGACGGTCAATATTAAAAAAGACTTATAACTTATAAGTGTGCTGCCATTCAAGGAGACAGACATCAATTAGAGCAAACCTGTGACTGTGTGGTAAACGACTTAACACCATAACCACATTCAATTACCTGGGCTCAAAAAGTAATGGATCTCACCCATAGGAGACTAGATCAATTAAGAAACATCAAATGCAACAGTGATGCAGTCACGACTCTGAAGGTCGACCTAACAACGGTTAGACCGATCCTTGAGTACTGTGGTTTTATATTAGATGACACACCACAATGGTTTACAGAAAAAATGCAAGTTTGAGAATGATGCAATTGGGAATAATGGCTGGGACCAGGGACAGGCGCGATGCCAGAGCGGTGCAGACCTCCATGGGAGGAGGAATTACTGCCTAGAAGTAATAAAATGGTGTCAGCCATGATGTACAGATATAATACGCCCAAGATGAGGAGAACTTGGTCAATCTCCCCATAGTTCTACGCAACAATGCCAGAAAGGTATAAAAAATACCCAGAGTAAAAATGTGTGTTTGGAGAGAGACCGTTATCGACCAAACGAGTGCTCTGGGCCAATCTGGATCCGGCAGTGCAGCATACAAATGAGAGAGAAAGATTCCTGGACTTGTTAACATAGCATGACAGTAATATACTTCCCCCATGGGAGACAGAGGTACAACCATGGCGTTCCAGACATAAGGCTAAACACTCTGATAAATGCCAACACTCATAGCACTAACATTTCTACATATGAGCTGTGATATCTAAAGTTTATAATTTGTTCATTGTATATTGTATCTTGTGAAGAGTCATTCAGATTGTGAAAAGCATAGGGACTAACCTTAGATGGTTAATACCTAATTAAAACAACTTCAAACAACCATGCTATCCAACCCTGTACAATTAACCTTCAGAATACTCTATAATGCCTTAATAAAAATCGCAATAAAAACTACAAATAATTGATGATGGCATTGAAATATTATCTTTTACAATTATTATTCTGAGATCATGTGATACTTTAAAATTTTCTTTTAAACGTCTTTCCATTTCCTACAAGTTTACCCAACGAGTTCTTTCACAAACCATTTTAATTGGCTCAGATAATTTAAAACAATTCTTCTCCAATATTCTGTAAAAACAGTTTATTCAATGATAGTTAACAGGGGCAAGACACATAAAACATGAAGAATGCACTGCACAAATACTGGCTGTTTACTCTCGATCTATGTATGAAAATAGTGGTATTGCCTGTTACGAGAGAAAGCACCATTACCTATCATAATAAAACCGTATCCATGATGCAAATATTACTGTCAGAAATACTGCCATGGGAGTTAGTCTCTGAGCAAATGAGCCTCATGAAAATTGCCACTGCTCGATCATTTTACTTTAATAACATACTGGATAACCTGGGATCGCCATATTGCATCATCACCTAGATCCATAAAATGCATCGTGACATTGGCAAACCTCCTTGGCCAGACAAAAATCCATAACTATAGCGGGAGACTGAAGTCTGATGTAGGCCAATAGTCTCCAATATTCTGTCTCAAGGTCCAATTTAGTACTTTATATTTGAAAAAAAGCAGTTGAAACAATGCCTAAAATTGGTAATATATTTTTTTGATATGATTTTATTACATTCCTTTAAAAGTGATACAGACTACAGTGTTCGCATGTGGTAAAAGGGATGAATAGCGGGGTCATAAATGTAGATGCTTCCCACAGAATTAGTCCAAAATATAAACATATGTTGCATTTTCTAAGGAACCGGAAGTTGAAATATCTACAAACTAGACAGACCTTTTTTCGCCCATATGGTAAATCTCCACTAGATCATATATATATACCAATTGTGTGCATGTTGCCTCTAGTGGTATTATAAATGATCTCAATAGGGATCATGCTCCTGTTTATGCAGTTAAAAAACAGCCTACACTTTTAAAGCACGACACTAAGCTGGAGATTACGGGCAGAGTATATAAGGATTATTCTAGTCTTGGAATGCGTGGATTCTGTCAAGACCATATGGATATGGATCTGGATGACATGACATGTATCATGCTTACTCCATGATACATGTACCCAGTATCTTGATGAAAATCACCCCATTCAAAAGAGGCATGTTAGGTTATCAAATAAGCCTGGCTTCTCCCCCAGAGTGAGATATTTGATGGATAAGAAAAAAGAGCCCTTAAACGTGCACTTAAATGCCGAGTTGGGTATCCCAATATTGACCTTACTGTGGTTAGAGGGTTAGAAAAAAAATCTGGCTTGAGCTTACACGTAATGTCAGAAAGAAGGTGTTGGATGACCTAGAAAAGTTTAAACATGATCCCAAAAAATTCTGGGTAGAGGTAAATGCGCTATGGAAAGGGCCCCAAAGAAAACAAAGGTACGGCTAAAAAGTGAAAATGGCACATATGTTCGTGAAAATGATATATAATTGGCTATATATAGGCAATTATATCAATGACTACTATGTGAACATCGATGCCTCTTTAGGAGGGGCCTTCCAGAATGTGCATGATGCAATGGATCCCAAGGGCTTTTTAATACAAGAAGCTGCTGTATGTCGGCTGGACCCTTTTGATCTGCCTACCTCTGTAAAGTTAATAAAAACAATAAAGGTACACAAGGCCTCTGGCATTGAAGACATGAAACCGGTAGTTATTAAAGATGCATTAAATGCCAGACCTGAACTACTTAGGGATATAATCAACAGTTCAATTGAGAATTGCGATTTCCCTGGAGTGTTAAAAAAGGCCTGTGTGATCCCCTTGCCAAAGACTGGAGATCTTTCAAAGGTGACCAATTGGCGACCAGTTAGCCAACTGAATTGCATATCCAAGCTTATAGAAAGGGCAGTACATTCCCAGCTGATGAATCATCTGGAGGAGCATAACCTGTTAAGTGATAGGCAATTTGGCTTTAGGTCGGGGCGGTCGACCACTGATGCGGTATATGGCCTGACACAATGCCTCTACAATATCAGAAGTAGAACTGAATTTGCATCAGTTGTATTCCTTGATCTATGGAAGGCGTTTGACACGGTCGACCATGCCTTATTATTGCTAATTCTAGGGAAATTAGGATGTATGCACTCAACACTTAGGTGGGTAAAAAGCTACTTGAGTGGGCATACTCAAACCACCTTGGCGAATGGCCAGCTCTCTGGAATGAAGGTAATAGGGTGCGGAGTTCCGCAGGGCTCAGTGCTCGGCCCCCTCCTGTTCTTGGCAACAATTAGTAGTATATCCAGGGTTATACATAACTCAGAATACTACATGTATGCTGATGATTTGGCAATTATCACCTATGGCATTGATCAACACGAAATTAGCACAAGACAACAAGATGATCTAGAAAGGATCACTCGCTGGTGTAACACCTTTAAACTATTGGTGAATACCAAGAAACTAAAGTGTTATGGGTGTACTCAGATCAAGATATCCCAGATCTCACTGGGTGTAACGTTACCCTGAGTAATAGTGTATTGGAGAAGGTCGAGTCCTTTTAATTACTTAGGAGTCATTATTGACAAGTACCTCAGCTTTACTGGCCACTGTGAAAAGGTAATGACATCAGCACATGGCAGACTGAAACATCTAAGAAACCTACGTAAGTTTATGGACAAGGCACTGTCACTCCAGCTCTACAAACAAATGGGGTTACCCATACTAGATTATGGCAACATCATTGCTGATGGATCCCTGGTGGGTGGTATTAAGAGCCTACAGACCATCCAAAATCACTGCCCAAGGACATGTATGTAAATAAGAGATCTTCGAGATATTAGTAGAGATGTACTCCATGAGTTGTGTGGTTGTAAAAAACTTCTGCTGAGGAGAAAAGAGCATTTGCTATGTCTCATGTACCAGCTCTCTTGTGATGCTAGGAATGTAACTGAGCCACCAAGGCTTCTAAGTGGAAATAATAAGGTCCATCTTCTGATTGATATGCCCCCGGAGTGCACTGTTTAGAAATAGTCCACTGTACCGAGGCAATCAACTGTGGATGGCCCTGTGTGCCACTCAGCAGCGGTCACTTGATATAACTAAATTCAGGATTGCAATTAAGTGATGTGTAATGATATGATAACTAAAATGAAATTGCTGTTGTAGCTATTAAATGTAATAAGACAGGATTACTATGCATATAACTGTTGGCAACATTGAGTGTCACGGCCTGGTGATACATCAATCATCAATCATGGCACCTCAATAGAAATAATATGTGTTACAAAATGAAACCATGGATGGTGATTTCATCTCCATGGATAGATCATAAAAGCAAAAGTGTAAATTAACATGAGTGTATTAAGAACTGATTCACAAACGTATATGCATGGAATGTAATTGGCTATTAACAACTTGATGGATGTTGTCAGCTATGATTCCAGTGATTGCAAATTAGCATGGGTGATGATTGTTATGGTTACTTGTCCTTATTGACCTGGACAAAAATCATAGAAAGTATGCAAATAGGCCTTGGTGGAGTTTTGAGAGGTCTGAGAAATAATTATGAGTTAAATATGAAAACCGTTGCTATGGCAATGCCCAGAACCTATCTACCTGGAAACAATGTCCTCCTGAGTGACCATTTGGGGTATTTTCCCTTTATTGATTCAAAATGACCTATGATATGCTTCTGGTCCACTGTTATTATGTTTTTGCTTGTAGTACTGGGTCTAATGGTTGGGTTTGGAGTATTGTAGTCAGACGTAATGGGCTTTTTTGCCTTGCCCTCAGGTCATTTTCCTATAGGGCCTAGCCTGGAATTCAAGTAGATCTCAGATTCTAAGATATTCATTTCTTTCTGTTCTACATAAAAACTGAACAGACTATGGTAGGAACTATTGATTATATGGAATACAATGCCTATGGCATGTACTTTCAGGTGGTATATAGTTTTGATAGGGAAAAAAATCTGTAATTTCTGTTCAAAATACCTTGTAGTTCATCACTCGCCTGGACATTATGTTCAGAATTGTCATCAAAATCCATTAAAAGTAGGCTCATTTTATGATAGCAAGGAATCAGCTGACATCGATAACAATGTAAATTCCATCATCTACTGCTCAAGATGGTCCAGATCTATGATTTTCAATGAGATAAAATGATTATTTCTGTAGGAAACCAAACCCTCAACATGGCATGTTACTCAATGGTCACTCGCCCGGACACAATTTCACCTGGACAAAAAAGCACTTCCCATCGCTGATACTGCAAAGGTTTAGCAGCAATCAATTATCCCATACATTGAGTACTAAGGTATATGTAGGCGGAAAATAACTGGCATAGTTATGATATTTGAATATCCATATTGTGCAGAGCAGGGGCAGGAATATTGAATTTTGTGTGAGGACAAGAAATGTAGGCAGAATCATCATAAAAACCGTTAAAAGTATTCTCATTTTACAATAATAATGTCACATCTGACATAAAGAAACATGTTATTTTCATGATATACAGGTCAAAATGGTCTAGATCTAAGATTGTCATGGTAATATGACAATTGTTTCTGTAGAAAATCAAGCCCTCAACATGGCATATTACTCAAATGTCATTCGCCCGGACATATGCCAAGAATCTCTACAAACATTTATTATAAGTACACTCATTTTATTATATAAAAGACACATCTGACATACATAACAATGTGATTTTTGAAATCTACAGGTCTAAATGGTCTAGAGTTGTTATTTTCATTAAGATAAAATATTAATTTCTGTAGGAAATCAACCCCTCAACATGGCATGTTATTCAATGGTCACTCGCCCGGACACGATTTCGTCGGACAAAATAGCACTTCCCATCTCTGCTACTGCAAAGGATGGAGAGTAATCCATTGTCCTATACATTTGGGCACTTAGGTATATTTAGGGGGTAAATAACTGACATAGTTAGGAGAGTTAAATGTGTTAATCCTACACAGGAGGGGAAGGAACATGATTTTTCGCCCAGACAAGAAAAAAGGGGGATTTTCAAGGAAAATCACTTATTGGTCCCTCACAGTGAAGTTTATGGAGGAAATCAAATTTTATTTTCAACATACTTTACCCCCAACATGTAGCAAATCTTTTAAGGCATAATTGAACCCATTTCACTTTAGGTATTTAATGGGGGGAGGCCAAATGACCAAATTATCGCCCGGACAGACCACTTTACAAAAAGTAAAATGTTCCAGAAGAATAGAAAAAATCCGACCAGGAACATAATTTTTGCTCCTATTTCACCACAAGACTCTACAGTTTACATAATAAAAGTGGACAGACACATACCTAGTCCTCATTCTACAAATAAATGATGAAATATGTCGATTTTATTGATTTTCCAAGCTGAAAGGGGTCAATTTTAGGTATGTAGGTCAATTTTAGGTATGTTTAACCCCCTGGAGCCCAGAATATTGATATTGGACCACTAAAACCCATATATAACATCAAGAACTCATTGAGCCCAAAAATATGACCCAAAAAAAATTGGGGAAAAATCAAAATCCTAAGTGTAGGGGGCTGACTTTCACCAAATTTCCCATTTGCACACCTTCTGTGATTTCAGACCACCTATTGGTTTGTGATAAACTTAATATCTCTACTTATATATGTGACGAAACAGGGAAAATGATAACATTAAGAGAAATACACACAAATGCTCTAAATACAATATTTAAGGTGATATGACCAAAAGAGTAAAAAATTAAGTGAAAACAAGTCTAAGGTACCTTTTTCCGAGGAATCTGATTATGCTATAGCCAAAGCTCTATTTTCATTCTAAAATTACCTTATTTAGAATCCAAAAAGAATGTTTTTCCCTAAATGTAGCACATTTTGTTGACATTTGGTTGCCATGGAAATCATAATTTTGTTCTTTTTGAATAAAACGTTACTTTATTGTATTAACCTGTCCATAAGGTTTTCATAACTAAAAACAGAATTAAATTACCCTTTCTAGGTCCAAAATTATGGATGGTTATGTTTAAAAATTGTTATTTTTTTCAATAATGGCATTTTTTATGCATTATGCCACAATATTTCAATATGCAATTGAGTTAAGGGCTATCCTAAATTTTTCCATTCTGCTGACAAAGAATGTTTGAGATCTCATATTTCTGTAGCTATTTGGAGTATTTTATCATGCAAAGTACTAAAATGTAGCTGAAGACGTCAATTTGAAAAAAGGGATTTTCCCTTAATGTTACGTTTTCACAAGTTTTGTCACATATATTAAATTGCTTATGATGGTGTATTGTGAATGTAAAATTTGGTGCTGACAAAATTCTCGGCGATAAAACCACTTTTGTCGTCCATTTCCAACGATAAACATCAAACATGTTAGATATTATCACCAAAATAAGGTGATAAAAAGACTTTTGTCAGCCTACAATTGAAAAGATGGTGGACAAAAGTCATTTTGTCGGCCAACTTCTCAAATGTCGGCCGACTTAGCTTAGGAAAACCCTAAGCTGTAGATGGAGCCAATGGAAAAGTACCATACCACATACTTCACAGCTATGGTGAACCCGTGTATGTCACACCCCAACTTACAAACGCGGTACTATGGTAAGTTTTATGGCGGGGAAACTTGGAACTGTACAGAATCGTTTGGATTAGTCTGAGAAACAGGCCTAGGACTGAGCCCTATACTCACACTGATTGCTACATAGAAGGCAAAGGATTTGTATGTATCACTGTAGGGGTAGCGATGGCCATAAAGCGCTTTACGGCTTTCGATTTGGTTGAGTAACTTAGGGCCTCCTATACTTTAGCATTGCAACTCATCTACCGTCTATACATAATCCAGAATCATGATTGATTCATTATTTCTTTTCTTCTTTTTTTTCGGGGGGAGTGAAGTTTGGGATTGAGAGGTGCCGGGGGTTGGTCTTAAGTAAGCCTTGCTTCAAACCTGGAGATATATTGGGGTGTCTCTAATTTTATTCTCAGTTCCATAAGCTGATATTTATATTGTTTATATTGGCGAAATCTAAAGGAAGCTAGTAGGAGTGGCGTTAGGGTGTTTCTACCCACCCTCTCATTCTCTGAATGGGGGACATCTAAAGGAAGCCCTGGGCCGCCTGGAAGGGTGTTGATGCGTCAGCATCCCTCCCCAGTGCCGTGGCCCACCATTATTATAAGCTGTGTGGCCTAGAAGGGAGTTGTTGCGTCCATATCCCTTCTCCAGGGCCCTGACCGACTCTAGGAGCTGCTGAGCAGCCTGGAAGGGTGTTGATGCATCCTCACCTCTTTCCAGGAGCTCCTCAAATAAATTGTTTGGGGAAGTTATGATTCCTGAGTTATACTTTCTCTTCTGTCCATACCTTTACGTTATATACAGCTTATTTTCACAATAGAAACAACAGAAGAGCACGTAACTTTTCTGACTTTCTGTCTGTACACTCCATGTTCTCTAGATAAACTTTCTCAAATAAGGTCACCTCGCCAATGTGGCAACTTTTGGAAAAAAAAAACGAATGGTGACCACATTGGAGAGAGAGTTGATACGGCTATATCCAAGAAACTGTTGGGCTATTAAGCTGATTTTGCTTAATCGATCGCCATAACTGAATATTGAATGGACTAATAATAATGAAACCAAATGTGCTAAGGGCAAAGACAGCAAGCCATCACGTTTGCAAGATTTTCGCTTTCACAATTCATGTCATCTAGCACATCGATTCTGCCATACTCATTCTCTTGTCACCAATGCCAGATTCCACTGGAAAAAAAAGATGGAAATAAAATGCAGCAGGGAGTAGAGATATGAAAACAATAGATCTATACTATTGAACGTTTATAGAGGATTAGGGCAGCCACCGGTGGCAGGATGATTAGATCGATGACAAGCTTATGGTATTGTCTGGAACCCAATACCATATGATGAAATGGCATATCTGTCCCAAATTATGTAAACTTCATTTGGTGGCTATCAAAAGATCGATTTCTCAAAACCTTGCAACTATTTTTCTTTTACTCTCAGAATCTTCAATTATTACCTCAAACAATGCAACATGACATCCTTATCCAGATCCACGTAAATGTACATTTCTCTATCAGGCTGTCAACCTTGTCTTTTTTCTCAAAATTTGTATATTTGCGAAATAAGATCTTAGTCTTAGAAGAAGTCTTTTTTAAGTGGATCAACACGGTAAAAGGTACGCCTGCAAGGGGGTACGCCAGCATACCTATTACCCGGTTTATCCATTTTAAAAGTAAGTTGATTTTATGGATCATAATGATAAAAAAACCTCTTAATTATGCAGGATTCTAAAGAGGTACTGACAGATTTTATAATGTAATGTACTCAAGCTTCTTCTAAAGGAACAAAGATGTTCACAGGATGTTCACATAGATAATACTTCCCATATGCCATTCACTATAATTGCTCTCAATCTCTATGAATTAGCTAATAATTGAAGGGAGTGTCAGATTTATACCAATGCATCTATGTACTATTGGGCCAATTACACCCCCTTTTAAGCTTGTATGAACTATAGAAAACATTCAATAGCCCACCAATACATAATTATGATGTTGTATAGTGTGTGGAGCAAGAGAAAGATTGGAAAAATAAGAATAAAAACAAACAAACTCAAGCCTACAAGCTTAAAAGGGGGTGTAATTTGCCCATCCATGGGCTTGTATAGTGAGGTTCTGATTTGTTGAATCATGGCGTCATTCCAATAGTAGAGACATTGATAAATCTGACAATCCCTTCATTAAAAAAAAAATACGTTTTGCATCAATACTCGGACCATATCAATTTAGGTCAGAGTAGTATTCTAATTTGGGGGATTTGCATTCCGCTGCCAACATAAATAGGACCAAACTAGTGATTAGAATAGGAAGGGGTATTCATTTATTCTGTGAGTACAGAATAAGTGATATTGACATTCGGTTACAAAGTGGTAGCAATACTGGGATTAGTCTCAGTGCACCGTATTAGACTGTAAAACATCCTAGCGGGAGTCTGTCAACCTATACCCAGACGATTCTATATTCTGTATGAAGGGTCTCTTGCTGTAATTTAATTCATGGTCTGTCTGTACCGTTGGTGGGAGTCATCAGCAAATTGCTGAATTAATGTGCAATTCTAATTAGTATGTCTGAGTTCTGGCAATGATTCATCAGTCATCTGGAGAATGAACCTTCCATGAATAGCACTAGAGGGGATTCTGATTCAGAAATATGGTCAGAGATGAGAATATATAATAAAGATTCAAAGGCGTGGCATCTGAAGTAATCTTGCAGGATGGCACTAGAAATATCACTGGTGGGGACAAGGTGGTGGGAAAACAACACATATATTTCACAGTGAATGTAGCAGGGAGGAACCAGAGGCATTTGCTGCACATGTGGATAATGTTGGATGCTGTGACTTCTGTGTATTGCTGGTTATAAGCACCTTTCAGTTTGTCTCTGCTTACATTTCCTTAGATCCTCCCATAATGCCTCAGAAATAATGGCGAAACCATCAGAAGATGTCAAATTCTACATAGTAGACTTTGTCAGCAGACGCTCTAAAAGTGATGAAGGGATGAGACTCGTGGCACTTATAGAGTACAAATGGATAGAGAAGCTTCTTACAAAATGCCCTCAATACATGAACACCATGGGCAGCAAATTCAGCTAGGTCCCCATTGAAACACTAAGACCTTAGCTGTACACTACTGAAATGATCCCCGACAAAAATACAGGCCATGCCCGAACATTGAATGCCTCAAAAGCATTTTCAGTAGATTTTCACATTGTGTCTTTTTTCACTTTTTTTTTTACAATTAGGTGGTTACCTTTAAACAGGCCCTAAGGCAGTGATTTTGGATTACATCAATATGGTCTACAATGGTCTTGGGTCCACTATCTAGGATATAACTGCAATATTCTAAAGTTGGTACAATCATTTGTTTGTAAATACGCAGGGAATTTTCTCTATCAACATACTTCACTATATTTCTCAATTGTTTCAGCTTAGTTGTACCCATCATATCTACTTTTTTACAATGTGATTTAAAAGTTAAACCACTATCTATTAAGACACCAAGGTATGAAAAACTCTGTACAAGAGTTAATTTAGTACCCTGCATAGAGATATCCATAGGGTTAATACGCTGTCTTGTCGAATGACACCATAATAATTTGGTCTTCCTGACATTAACTGTAAGTATATTTGTCTTACACCATTCACCAATTCTATTGACATCAGACTGTAATAGACTTGACATTATTTCAACATCATTTCCATTTACCACCAATGCTACATCATCCGCATACAGGAAATATTGACAGTGTTCAATAACTGACACTATAAAATTTAAATACAAGTTAAACATCAATGGTCCCAGTACTGTGCCCTGGGCTACTCCACAATCCATAACCTTTGTGTCAGAAGACTTGTTATTAACTCTTGTTGATTGGAGTCTATTACATAGAAAACTTTCAAACCATTTCAGACACATATCATCACAATTTATATATTTCAATTTCTTTAACATTATATTTAGATTTACAGTATTAAACGCCTTTTTTAGGTCCAAAAACAAAATAACTGAATATTCATTCCGATTTCTAGCTTCAAACAAGTATTGAATCAGTCCAAAAGTTGCATCAACCGTAGATTTACCAGGAATAAAACCATATTGATTTCCACTTATTATATTATTTTCTGTAATGAAATTCATTAACTGTCGATGTACACATTTCTCAATAAGTTTAGAGAAAACATTAGTCATAGTGATCGGTCTCCAATTAGATACATCACTTAGTAACCCATCCTTGGGTAATGGTACCACATAACCTATTTTCAACAAGTCTGGAAATTTAGCATCAGCAATGGATCTATTTATAAAATTTTCAAGTAACTCAGGTTTCATTAAAAGACATTCCTTTACCATATTACAAGGTATATTTGTAATACATGAGTTCTTACTCCCATCGATGGATTTTAATATGTCAATACATGTATCAATAGTACAGGTTCTCAGTGTCATAATATTCTCACACTGAGGTACTAGATCAGGATAGGGCTGGATAGTAAATGCCCTAGCAAGATCACTACCAATATTAATATAAAAATCATTTACATAGTTGGCAAGTTGACCCATTACTACCACATTACCATCTTTATCCACTAAGTTCATTGTCGGGGTCGTTGCCTTGCCTTGCCATACCAGCTTTAATATTTTCCATAATCTTTTTGGGTCCTTTCTGTATTTATTAAGTAATTGTAGCATAACAGTACGCTTCTTATATATCAGGCGTTGGTTAATAGCCTTTTTTAATACCTTTACCCTGTCCAACAACTCATTTCTATAACCAGTATTACAGCGTTTTGCCCTTCTAAAAAGTCTTTTTTTCTTAGAAATCATTCTACCAACTCTTTCATAAAAAAATATGTCATTCTCTCTTACTTTAAATTTTATAACAGGGTGATATTCATCCAGGTACGACTTAATACAATTGACTACTTTTTTTTATATATATTAACTGAGTTTGTATCATTCACAATGCAATCTGTCCAATCTCTACTGGCTATGAACCTACAGAAGTTTTCTTTATTAAGAGACTTCATGTTCCTAGTACTGATAACTTTGACTGGATTTTTAACAGGTTTCACTAATTTTCTAATTAGGTAAACAGGTACATGGTCTCCACAGATGTCATTTAGTGGACCTACCTCCATTACATAGTCACAGTTGGTATAATTATGATCTAAGGTCGATTTCCCATAAGTGTGGTAGTATGTCTGGGCAGTTCTATAATATTTGAGACCAGTATCCTTCAAAAATGTAGACATTCTTCTAAATTTTATACAATTTCGACTGCGACTATTCACATTCATATCACCCATGATCCATATCTCTTTCCCTCTACATTTAGTATCGTTTACAATTAATCTTAGTTGATCATAACACTCCAAGACTTTACCCTTAGGTGGTCTATATACAACAACAATCACCTTCTCTCGATGTCCTGGATATTCAAGTGATATACATAGTGTTTCAATGTTACGATTTACCACAGTTAAATCATTCAAAATAGTTAAATAAGGTACATATACATCTCTTATGTAGCAGCCTACTCCACCTCTCTTCCCTCTCCTCCTATCATTTCTAAGAAGTGACATATTTTGGATACTAATTTTACTGCTCAGGGTAGATGGTTTTAACCATGTTTCTGTTATACCAATAACATCAAAACCTACAAAGCCTTTTGCCACATAGTTATATTTATCCTTTAAACTTTGTGCATTAAACAATAAAAATTTGTAACCACTGCCATGTACTATATCTCTAGGATCTCTACCCATCTATTCCAATACGATAGCTCCACCTATCTCCATTGACTCCAACCGGGTATAACACTTCATCATATTCAATACAGAACATATTTACAGGTGCAAAGATAGAATAGGCACTGTAACTTCCAGGGCCTAATCTAAGAGTATCTGTCGCGGTTGATACCCTATACAGTGTATCCATAATGCAAGGCTTAGGTATAACAGAACCTAAAAACACCAAACATTGGTACACATAGTGAGACATTATAACCTCTATTCCCTGTTACATATAACTTATAGCTGTATGTTAGTTGGGTCTGTTTAAGACTGTCCCATATTATCAAAGATTTATTTCTGCAAATACACACATAATATTAAAGCAATATACCGATACCGTTCCAATTGAACGGTCCTAAACCCATGTTAGTACCGTCCTTTTTACTCTCTTTATTCTAAATATCGACAAAATGCACATATAATAATAAAGCGCTATCAATGATATACAACTTGAACGGTCCTGAAACCCTGTTAGTACCGTCCTTTTTTACTCTCTTTATTCTATGTACCGACCAAACCGGCCATCGTACTACCATTACATTACATTGCCATAGCATTGTCACTATCCTTTTGCTCGTCGTGCTTCTGTGAGACTTGACAAGCTTCAACTCTCATGTTGTGTTCTTCCTGGATTCTGGATCTCAGCTCCTCTAGTAGGGTGCCCAGTGTATTCTCCCCAGGGTAGTTGTCTTCGTCTAGACATGGGTCAAGATAGTCAACCCCTGCGCTCCAGTACATGTCTTTGTCACTATGAACCAAACTTAGTTGGTTGGTGTTCCTCAATAAGTCCTCAAGCATCTTGTTCTGAACAAATTTCTTACTGAGGCAAAGCTTCATTATTTTCAGTCTCATTTTCCTCCACCTAACTCCCTTCAGAGACAATGCTGCTTCTCTGCGGGCTTCCTTTGCTGTAGCAGCCTTAACTACTCGCTCTGCTGTTTCAAACTCCTCCATCTCAACACTTCCCACCCAGTTAAACATATGTTCAGCTGTATGGAAGGATATACCCTGATGCTCTATTTTGACACCATATGAGTTACTAAGGTAGCATCTTTCTCCACAAAAAATCACACTTGTGTCTGTTTGGCGCATGCACAATGTTCCTATCTGTAGCTCAGGTGACCTATTACTCCTACATTGTCGTTCTTTAGGTGCATAGGTGATAGAAGTGGATGTCTCGAAGCTTCTTGCGTCTCTATCCTCTGTAAGAGTTCCACTCCGTGGTGGAGGTTGTGGCTTGGTTGCTGTGTGTGGCTTCAGTTTCCTGTTGGGTGGTGTCTTCTTGAGTACAGTAAAGTTGCTAGTGTACTCATTGTCAGCAAGGCGCTGTAGTCTAACTCTAATAGGAGTACCTTCTGTCATATTTTCACTTGCAGCTCCTGGAGGGTCTTTTGTTCCAGGTTGATGTACATCTCCAGAATCTCTATGTGGTACCTCTTCCCTCATACTAGCAACTCTCTGCGGCTTGAAGTCGTTATTGACAGTGGGGATATATCTCTTGGGAATTAGGTCTGGCTTATAACCATCATAGAGTGTCCCATTGATTAACACTCTTGTACCTTTGGCCCATGCCGTGGCTATCTCCCCTTCCCTGCAGAATTTAGCAACTCTGCGCATATATCCTTTAACTCTTCTTACCTCATCGTCCTCGTCAGGGTTAATATACACAGTAGCATATTTACTGCCTGGTTTAGCTAGCTTTGATTTTTCTCTGAGGCAGGCATCCCTTCTCCATGCTGTAGAGAAGCATATCATCATTGCTCTGGTACCTCTGTCTCTTGCAGTTGATAGTCTTCTGACTAGCTTTAACTCAGTTTTGTCTATGTCAACCACTAGTGCACTAATCAAGGACATGGCCACGTCTACTGGTACTTCATCCTTCTCCTCAGGCAGGCCAGTCACAATAAGGTTGAACCTGCGCGGTGACTTATAATCCTTGTTAATATCATGTTTCACTGCAGCTGAGTAGGATGGATTAATTTTCATCACTTCAACATCTCTTCTAACAGCTTCTGCTATTTCCTTTGCCTCCTTCGCTAGGTCAACAGCCTCTTTTGCATCCTCATCAGCTCGTTCTGCTATATTCTTGATTTTCTTGATCTCAGATGCTTGTTTGGTAGCAGTTGGTATTCCATTTTCTTCTATTCTGTCCAGTCTGTCACTCAACTGCTTATTTGAACCATCCATCTTATCCTTAAGTTCCTCAAACTCTCGCTGTGCACTGGCCCTATTCTGGTCCATCCTTTGAAACATCTCCTCAAAGCCATGCTTAAAGAGATTCTTGGAACCTTTATATTTCTTTTTCATAGTGTTTATGCTGACATTTCTTCTACTGCTTTTGCCCTTAGGTTCTACATCTTCATCATCACTCACCGATGACCATTCACTCTCTTCTTCTTCACTAACTTTCCCCTCTTCACCTTGCTCGATAATATCAGGAGTGTATTCTGATCTCATCCTCATATCCACTTCTTGGACCCTCTTCTTTGATTTGTGTTGTCTAAGGTAGTATGTAGGCGAGACCAAACCGGCCATCGTAGTTGCCCCTTCAGCGCTCAGCATCCTCGCCCTCTTCATTCCATTACTTTTACCACCTCTATCATCTTTTCTGGGTCTTCCGGGGCCCCTAGCTTTAGTTTGGACATTACCATCTAGGTATCTCTCAATTTCAGACCCTGATGATCGTCTATGGCGAGAAGTTATCTGGTTTTTGGTGTATTGACGACCGGCCATGATGTTTACCTTGTATGTGCGTCATCTATTATCGCTCACCTCGTCGTCGCCGTGGTACTTGTTGCATTCTTTACGGCCTTTCTACCAGGTATTTACCTCGTCTATGTGTGTTTATTGACGACCCTAATACTTCATTGAAGTCTAGTAGTCATCTATTGTCCATATAACTTCATCTGTATACTTCAATCAGAGATTTATGGGACGCGCTATGCTCGTCACTCTCCTGTCATCATGGCCGCCACATTTTGAGGTCTAGTATGCACTGCTGTGTTCAAATGAGCATAGGGCTGCAGTAACTACCATAATGTCTCATATAGGAGCCGGGCCTTGAATAGTAGCCTCCCTTGAATAGGGGCTTGGGTAGGAGGGCTGTCAAATCAATGGAGGTCAGGCCTTGAATAGGGGCCTGGTGGGGGCCAGTTTTAGGTGGATTTAGGAAGACAATCAAGACCCCCCAGCCCAAATGATGTATAATTGTTCTAGATAGTTCCCTTTCAAATCACCTATGATAGATCTATATCTAATGACCTAATTGTATCTAAAACAATGTACGCTCTGTTATTCTTTCTTAATAGTAGGGCTGAGGTGTCAGCTAGGTGTAATATCCTTTGTAATATTATTAGAAAGCCATGGTGGGTGAGGGTTGGGTATGACAGGCATAATGTAATGCTCAATCCTTAGGTGAAACACCACACTTTTCAAAATGATATTTTATTCTTTAGAAAAAAAATGCAATCCCAGCGCCAAAGGTGCTGGCCACAGGGTTATAGGTAATAGTGTAAAGAGCCCAGATCGGGTACATTTGACAAAGGAGTGTAGATGGCAGCAGCTAGGGCTACCCACTAATTATTCACATGAAGTGTTGTCCCTTATTGAGTCACTGCTGTGGTGGCTATTTAGCGAGCAGGCAGTACGATCATCCAGTAATGTAGCCAGCTATTTAGTCACCAATTCCAAAATCCTATGATCACCTGCTAAGATTTGACCCATCTCCAGTTGTAGCTCACTGAACCTGTCGTGGAAACTATTGAAACACGATCCAGATGTATCTTGTGTGTCTCGTGAGTTCAGTGTATAGACACATGTTCTATTTCATGAATTTTCTTTTATACGGGTGTATGCCCTTTGTAGTGACCCGTCACGCCCTATAATTCATTTTTCTTAAATATGACAAGTTTATCCATTGGAACTTACCAAGGTTGACCATTTCTGACTGGGCAGAAAGGTGACAGAACTGAGATTTATCAAAAGAAACGTGACATATCTATGTACTTATGAATGTAATATCTGATGATTATGCTTGCACTAGTTCCTTTTAGTGACTGATTGAGGCACTTGGCTCTGCCTTGTGCCTCTATCAAGTACCTAAAAGGCATGCATGCAACTATAATCATCACACATTGCGTTTATACCATAGTCTGCACCTTTAGAATGCGTTAGAATGTATCAGAATGCATTCTGCATTCATTGACATACAAACATATGGTCGATAGGCACCACTTGTCGTCATTTGAGCTGGATGGACACCAAAAATAAATATGCAAAAGATTTTATGGGTGGATACTACAGTGATGGGACAAAAATAACCATATATGGGGGTAAGTTAAATATGAACACTGAAGGAACAGCACAGCAGCAAAGATTGACTGTAAAAGGGGGGGGATTCATCTCATGCCCTACCCATGTGCACAATGGTACCCCTATACATTATGCAATATGTATATAGGAATGATGAATTTTGTGTATTGAAATTCGTATAACTCACTCGAGGGAAATGTGACCGGCTCGAGATGTCAATACAAACATTCAATACACAAAATTCGTCATTCCTATATTTATTTTTACATGTTTAGGCACAGGGAAGCGATGAAATCAAACAAAAACTCACTGTTTAATTGAACTTTTGGGGCAGGTCCCGCCATCTTGGTTATTTACTTCTGGTTAGGACTACTCCGCAGAAAAAGTAGTCCCTGACACAAAAATCACAAAAGTAGCTTTTATCTCGCATTTTTATTACTATTTTATACTAGTTATTCTTATTTAGTTTGAAAAAAAGCTGCTTAAGAACTTACAGAACAGAATTTTCGTTTTAATATTTGTGCGTATCACATTTCCTCTTTGTTCTAATATAGCGTCCTAATGATCTGCTGGGAGAGTAGATGCTCAGGTTGACCCTTGACCTCGGTGGCTTCTACACTTGCCAAACTGATGTTTCAATAGATTAGACTCCTATTAAACTAGCTTAAAAAAATTCGTATATCAAGTCTTCCATTCAGTCCTTCTACCGGTACAGTCCCCATAGACTTATCATTACGTGAACAAACCTAAAAGTAAATAATTTCTCCTGACCTTAATATTTCGAATTTCTGGGTGGGGATTGCGCCAAATATTAGTTTAACTATTCTAGTTTTTAGCCTCTTAAGGATTTTTAGGGGGTTTAAGCCTAAGATGTCAAAAAAAAATAAAGCATTTTGATGTCTGGCCGTATCAGTCATTTCCATATACTTTCAATGCTAAAATAGGCCCATGTCGACCACAAGTAAATGAGCTGTCATTAAATAAATCCTGAATACTTTTTAATGGGAATATGATGGGAACGAAGTAAAATATCCCAAGTTTAATGTGTATTAACCTCAGTGCTGAAAATTAGGCCTAACCCCCCAATACAAAAATTATTCTGTAGGTGCGCCTTATAGCTGTCCCCATAGACTTATCATTACGTGAACAAAGCTAAAACTAAATAATTTCTCCTGGGCTTAATATTTCGAATTTCTGGGTGGGGATTGCGCCAAATATTAGTTTAACTATTCTAGTTTTTAGCCTCTTAAGGATTTTTAGGGGGTTGAAGCCTAAGATGTCAAAAAAAAAAAAAAGCATTTTGATGTCTGGCCGTATCAGTCATTTCCATATACTTTCAATGCTAAAATAGGCCCATGTCGACCACAAGTAAATGAGCTGTCATTAAATAAATCCTGAATACTTTTTAATGGGAGTACGATGGTAAATAAGTAAAATAACTAAAGTTTACTATGTATTAGTCTCAGTGCTGAAAATTAGGCCTAACCCCCCAATAAAAAAATTATTCTGTAGGTGCGCCTTATAGCTGTCCCCATAGACTTATCATTACGTGAACAAAGCTAAAACTAAATAATTTCTCCTGGGCTTAATATTTCGAATTTCTGGGTGGGGATTGCGCCAAATATTAGTTTAATTCCTCTAGTTTTTAGCCTCTTAAGGATTTTTAGGGGGTTGAAGCCTAAGATGTCAAAAAAAAAAAAGAAGCATTTTGATGTCTGGCCGTATCAGTCATTTCGATATACTTTCAATGCTTAAGATAAAACATCTGCTCGGAGATTAAGTTATATGTATGGCAAGTGTAGGCGATCAGCTGATCGGTGAAAATCTGGGTCAAGGCAACGAATTTAATTATTTTCCGGCTTAATTTTGACAAAAACAAAAAAATAACCCCCCCAAGCACTGTAAAATGATGAAATCTACCATGAGAGTGGTGTAATTTCCCATAAAAGGTTCAAATAAAAATTTAAACTGCAAATAATGTACCGCTGATCTGAGCCTCAGTGCAATCTCTATGGGAGCAATGTCACGGCCAGACATCAAAATGCTTTATTTTTTTTTTGACATCTTAGGCTTCAACCCCCTAAAAATCCTTAAGAGGCTAAAAACTAGAATAGGTAAACTTATATTTGGCGCCATCCCCACCCAGAAATTCGAAATATTAAGCCCAGGAGAAATTATTTAGTTTTAGCTTTGTTCACGTAATGATAAGTCTATGGGGACTGTACCGGTAGAAGGACTGAGTAGCGCCATAGAGTTTGTATTGGCAGCATTTTGGGGACGATCAGAAAATGTAAGATTTGACATAGTTAGGCTTCATATTTTTATTTGGGCTTGGGAAATATCGTAGGGGGGGTCTTAGAGCATCAATTCATCATATTTTTACCTCGCCACACCAGTATAATATGATGTGAGGGTATGGGAAATGGGTTTGTTTCCTGCGCGATGAGACTAGGTCAGCCACGCGTCGAGCAAGGAATGGCCGGACTGGGCGGGTCCCGAATCGTATCGATGTGGAAAATCAATGGATTCTTATTTATTTCAAAGAAAATGGAGGAATTTGGCATGGCATGTTCATATAGGATATCTAACAATGTTTTCCTGTGAATAACTCCACCAGGCTCCATTGAAATCTATGCTAACGAGGTCTGCAAACATCAGGTATGTGGGAAAAAAAAATTCAAATGCTGGATATAGATTCCTGCGCCGAGTGATGAGGCCGGAAGGAGGGGTAATACAGTCGAAATGTCAAATAACTTTTTGGCAAATACGAACCCATATATCGTAAATAATCACAATATGCTTTACCGTGCGTTAGTCTATGGGAGTCCAGAATTTTACTAAACATGTAAAAATAATAAATGTACTTTTAATTTTGTGAACTGTAAATAAAATGGACATGTTACCCTATGATATGAGCCATAGAACACCTACATTAGCTCATAATTTCTTAGTTTTCTAGCCTGAGAGAAAATGGTATGATTTTGTGCAGTATTGCTAGGGCATGAGATGAATCTCCAGGTCGTGAGACAAATCTTCCTTCCATTATATTAGGTATGATTCATATGTCTTACACCTTTATTATGGAACTATATACCCCCAGGTATATTTATATAATTATTGAGTGATACGTTGGTACTACTTTCCTCCAGGGCGCATGATTTTCTATGACGTCACACATAACATCTCCTCCAGTATATAAGCCTCGGCAGTTGAACTAACGGTCAATTGGCTTCATATTCTCGGACAGCATACACCATGCTGGGTGGTGCTGGAATTTTAAACGGGTTTTTCCAGTTTGTCGAGTAAATACGGTATCTACCTTAACACTATGGGTAGGAAAGGAACTGCTGGTGGCGGACCAAGGTCTAAAACCAAGAAATCACATAAGAAAACTAAAAATATAGCCAATTCGAGGAATTCGAGCGGTGTGAGATCCAATGGGGGTGGCCAGGAGCTATCCTCCCCGACTGCTACAGGGGTTACATTGGATTCAGCCGTTGACCAGACGATTGAGGAGTTGGAGGATTGTACTGCTCATATGGAGAGGCAGTTAGCAGATATCAAGTTCCTATTGGAGGGGCAGGCGCTGAGTCATACAACTACTACAGCGGGTGGCTAGACGAAGACAGCTCGAGCACGTGGCGATGTTTGTAAACATTCGACTGACGACGCAGTAACCAAGCAACGGGGGCCTGGCCGACAACAGTCACCTGACTACCGCGGGCTCCATAGCAACAGGAAAACTGGGCGCCATCTTGGATCCACGAGTCGATCGTCGTCTTACCGTAGCATTTAGTCTAATTCTTCCACATCTACTGGGTCAATCACCTCTAGAAATGGTCGTCGTCGTGCACACAGAGCTAGAGGTATGTTTGACCAAAAGAATTTTCTTAAAAAGGGTGAGAAGCTTGATAGTATTGAGAAATTGCTGTTGGTTAACATAATAATGATGAAACAATTGATAGAGGAGGGGGAGGATGTCTTTGATGTAGTTAAACATATAGAGATGTTGGTGGAAAAATCCTCAACCAAGATATACACTCTCAAGGCCCTAGTGGCATACGATTCATCTGTTAAAAACAGAGCAAATTCTGATGGTGTAGAGTCTTTCAGTGATGTTAGAAGTGAAAATATTCTTAGACATTTATCCTATGATGGAACAATTCAGGCCCAGAAGGCGGGTGTAGTCAAACCAAAAAGCTTCAAATCCAAGCAGTCTAGCCGCACTTGCTATGCTTTTAACAGGGGGGAGGGGTGTAAGGAGGACCCATGTAGGTATCGACATGCCTGTGATGTTTGTGGTTTGTCTAGCCATGGCAAGGATAGGTGCCAGAAGAATAAGAAGGACTAGAGTTTTGGTCTTAGGCAGGGTCCTATGTTAAAATCTGATATATTGGTGCCTGGTTTTAATATAGTACATACGGTAGATCCTCCTGAGCCCCCCGTTCCTATCATTTCGGGTGAAAATAATAAAAATGGTATTCATGTATCTTGTGTAGATATCAATAATCTTTTTATGACTTATAGCAGCCCAGTACAGGGCAAGGTCGATCCATTGTTTTCAGTGGAGTGTGTTAATAGACCCAGCATCAGGGTTTATGATAGTTGTGTCAATGGTATTTGCAAGTGTGAGCATTTCATCTATGGTAGAAAAGCTCAAATTTTACCTAGCAGACTAGCTAGTTATCTGAGATAGTCGGATATTATTAATATTAACCAGATAGACTCAGATTTCCTATGGTGTGGCTTTACAGAAGGGTTCAAAATAGTTGACCCAGGCTGTGATACAGCTTATAATTGTAAAAATTATAAATCTATTGTGGAAGGTAGGTTCTATAACGAAATGTGTGATATTATCAGGGATGAGTGGTCCCAGGGCTTGGTTACAAAGACAGGTTATAAGCCCAAGTGTATTCACTCGTTAGGTGGTGTGGAAAAGTCTAATGGTAAATTAAGACCTATCACTGATTGTAGCATGCCGGCAGGGATATCTATTAATAACTTTATGAACACTACGTCAAAAAGCTTCTCTTATAACTCCATAAACACGGTTACATGTCAACTAGATAAGAATGACTTTATGTGTGTGGTAGATTTGAAATCTGCCTACAGAAGTATCAATGTGTATGGTCCACATGTGGGCTATCAAGGTCTCAGTTGAGACTTTGGTGATGGAGAGGAATTTTTTGAGAGCAATCGCTTGACCTTTGGTTTGAAATGTGCTCCGTATATATTTAATAGAATATCTGATTTTTTGACTGCAGTGGCAAAATTTTATGGTGTTGATAGGATAGTTAATTACCTAGACGATTTTATTGTCATTGCTAAAACTGAGGAGGAGTGTTTACGTAAGAGGAATATCCTTATTGAATGTATGGAATACATGGGTTTCATTGTGTCGAAGGAAAAGGTGACTGAACCTAGTCAGATATGTGTATTCCTGGGTATAACCATTGATTCCACTAGTATGGAACTGTCTCTACCTCAAAGAAATTAGATAAAATGAGTCTAGCCCTTAATCACTGTTTAGGAAGAAAATTTGTATCTAAGAAGACCCTCCAGAAGATTGGTGGTTTAATGTCTTTCTGTTCACAAGTAGTACGTGGTGGTAGGACTTTCAGCAGAAGACTGTTTGATCTCTGTGCCAGAGCTAAAAATAGAGGTGTTATTAGACTAGACGAGGAAACTCAGAAGGATTTGTTGTGGTGGAAGGACTTTTGTAGAATTTTGAACTGTAGAAGTATCATTTTAAATGATAATGCATGTACCCCTATGTATTCAGATTCCTCTATACAGGGCTTTGGCGCCTGGTTTGGTAAGGATTATTTTTATGGTACTTGGAATGATACTAACCCTATGCTAGATTGTGTTGATCATTTTACTCCTGCCCCTAAGTTGGATAATCTCAGGATACACCACAGGAATATTAATGTATACGAGCTCTATCCTCTTATAGTGGGTCTGAAACGCTGGTTGAAAGAGTTTAGTAACACTAGAGTTCATTGTATCACGGACAACATGCAGGTCTTGGCTATGTTAAATACTGGTTGATCCAAGAATAGATTGTGCATGGCTTGGTTACGAGAGATCTTTTGGTTATGTTTTATCCATAATATCAATATATATTCTACATATATCAAGTCTGAGGATAATATTTTAGCTGATCATTTGTCTAGGCTGAATTACAAAGGTGTCCCGAGTAAGTGCAAAAATGTTTTGATTGAATATAACATGTGTTGTTATGATTGCAGACCTCAGGAAGTTGGAGAGGAGAAGGAAAAAATTCTTGTATAGGGGTGTAGCTGAAGCCACTCGTAAAACTCGTAGACAACAAATTAGTAGGTACAAAAAATTTTGTATGAAATTTAAATTTACCCCTTTTCCTTGTTCTCCGTCTCAGGCTTCCTTATATTGTGTGTACTTGTCTGATTTTATGAAACCTATTTCAGTCAGGAATTATTTGTCTGCTGTGTGGTATTACCAAAAGTTAAAAGGTTACACTGGTTTTAGTGGTAATTTTGTGGTAAAAAAAAACCCTTGATGGTATAGAGAGGTTGTGTAAAGGGTCTGGTAGTACAACCTACCCTCTGAGTCCTAGCGATATGGTTCAGATTAAGTCTAGACTTAATTTGGACTCTATGGAAGATATGGTATTTTGGTCTGCCATTTTTTTGTGCTATAGAGGTGTGTTCAGGATAGGACATGTAGTCCAGTCACCTCATAATTATTTGAAGAAGAATGTTAAGGTGTCTTCTGATTGTATAAAGGTTAATGTTATTTCATCTAAAACTGACCAGTTTGGCAAAGCCTCTTACGTTGTGTACCTTAAAAGAGATGATATGTCTGATTTGTGTCCGGCTAGATATATTAAGAAATGTGTAAAACCTGTAGTCACAGCAGCTTTCTATTTTCTATCAAGTCTAGTCCGTTGCAATATAACTATGTAAATATTAGGTTAAAGTCTATTGCTTTTCAGTGTGGTCTATCTAGTAGAATTTCTACCCACTCTCTTAGGCATGGTGGAGCAACCCTGTTGAAAAATGCGGGCCTGAGTGTTCAGGATATTATGAGGCAAGCTAATTGGAAATCTGATATTATTTTTAAATATTTACATGAGTCTAAGGATAGTTTACTAGCTTTAGATGTAATGATTTGAACATGTACTTATTATGGAATGTCCCATTGTGTTTGGCGGTTGTTGGCATGTATAGGATTGATATTGACAAAATCAATTCTCACCAAACCCAATGTCTTCTTGTTTCCATAATTATTGTTATATATTATTATGATATTCATTATTATTATTACCGGTACATCGATCAACACATTAACTTATATAAAGTAGTTAAGCATCATAAACAGAATAATTAAATATGATGGGCTGATAGTTATATATATGCCTGGAAACACAGGGCGTGAGACGAATCTCCCGGGCGTGAAACGGATCTCCCTCCCATTATATTAGGTATTTCTCTGGCCAAGGTGATAGGAGGAAAATGCCAATTACATGTGTTATTCCTTTCATATATGGTCAAAAACCACAAAATTAAGCCAATTTGAAAATTTAGCTCAAAAATTAAGTTCTTCATATGACTTATTCCTTTGGTCCACAGAGAAATCTTATGCTAGGCTATGAATACCCAAATTTGGGAACACTAACTCTGGCAAATATAGGAATGAGAAGGCTCCTAATTTTTCCAATGTTAATTCTATGAGTCACGGTACGATAGTGTCACGGTACGACAGTACTTGGAAAAAGGTAATACCGTTACATTTTTTTTAAAAATTACTATTGCATGTTTTAGGACCATGAAAGATGATTCTTTACAAATATCAGCATTTTTGAATTTTACTGTCTATATAGTAGTACTAAGGAGGCACTGTTGTACCGTGACACTGTCATACCATGACAATTTTTTAAACAAATCCTGCCAAATATACAATTTTGAAATAGAAGTAGACATTCATATTTTACCAATGGCATGGCCTGGGGCAGTCCTAATTATTGGTAGAATAACTTTCACTAATCATTAAGTGTAGAGTAGATATGGCATGTATTAAGCCCACAGTCGTACTGTCATACTAGTAATTGTGCATGATCAAGTTGTCATATGTCATATGACCTGCATATTAACAACTGTGTGATTGATATTTCTTACATGTTCTTTGATTAATACAATAATATGTTACAATTTATGGAATAATAAAATGGTATATGATAGTACCATGACATTAAACCTACCCCAAAATGAAAAATGTGAAATTTACTAAGTAATAGTGGGGAAAATTAACTTTCAATGATTCATGTGACGGGAGACATGTGTCCCCTTGAGTAAGATACAAAATACCTGAAGAATACTGTCCTCTTTATTTTTTTATAGGGGCATAAGGGTCATACCGTGACACTAGTAGTTTTTGGGTAATAATGTTCCTGGTCTTTAAATGGTGAAATGGGTATGAAACAAAATATCAGCTACTAGGTGATGGATTAAGATTATTAGAGCTAGGCTGAAACCATTTTTGGTAGAATCATTTAGCAAAAACGTGTTTGGGCTCATTTTCGTGATTTTTGACCATATATGTACTTAGGGATCATAAGAAGGATAGTTAAACATAAAAAGCCTAACAGTTAAGTGTGCATATAATTATACATGTACAGGTAGGGCGTGAGAAGAATCTCCCTCCAAACCTACCCCAGCATACATTAATACATCTGGACACCTATGTGTACCACCCAGGCTCTCAATTTTTTTATGAATATATAATTATAGGTACAGTGAAATTCCATTACAACGAATCCTGTTACAACGAATTTTCGTTTATAACAAACAAATTGTGTTGTCCCAAATCAGCCCCATACATTTCTATAGTAAAATAATCCCCTTATAACAAACTTCTCATGATCTGAATTTGTTTATTACGAATCTTTCTTGGCTTATAGAATAGTTTTCCTTGCCTTAAAATGGCTTCAAAGGGATTTAGGGCATTTGTCTGTGCATTTCCACCTATCTCCCCAGTACACTCTGGGTTGTTAGGGTGTGTGATAGGGCATCCTTACCCGTCTCCATTGAGCTCTAGGCGGGAGGAGGGGTGTGGGGGGTGTTAGGGTGTGTGATAGGGCATCCTTACCCGTCTCCATTGAGCTCTAGGCGGCAGGAGGGGTGTGGGGGGTGTGGGGGTGTTAGGGTGTGTGATAGGGCATCCTTACCCATCCCCATTGAACTCTAGGCGGCAGCAGGGGTATAGGAGGTGTACACTCAAAAACCTAAGCCAGTGAAAAGGTAGTCATTGTAGATGACTTTAGGTTATCTTTCCCTAATGATGAACAAAGGTAATCATTGTGATTACGCTATTTCTGCCAACGGGGGACCTACTATACAATAATGTGTGTCATATAGACTTCAGGACATGAACATGTATTGGTTTATGGCTGCACTGATAATAATCATAAACACTTTATCACACACTTCTACAGGTAAGAATGTAGTGTAAAATTTGGATTTGATTAGAAGTTATGTTGTGAAATCAGATTCAAAATAGAATAGATACATAGGAGCTTGGACACCTCTTTGGTATCAGAAATGATATCAAGAAGTATGAGGATTGACATCCATTAGTAAAGAACATAGCCTACCTCTACCTGAATGGGCGTATTTCCGAGGATAGGACCAACTCCAATTAAGGCCCTATTGATAAGGGGAGGGGAGTTGGTCAATATCATTCTCAAATCATAAAATCATATTGTCAGTGATAACATTATAATCAAAATATGAAAAGTCATCAAAATGATTACCTATTCTCATCATACATATGACTGCATGTTTTGTCTAAATACACTGAAAAAAGTCTTCCTGACAAAATGCCATGTATATCCATGTCAACTTGATTTGACACAGAGAGCACATGTCATTGGGACATGGCACATATGTCACCATGACAACTGTCTTCATTACGCATGTCAAGTGGAGTTAACGAACCAAATCTGAGAGTGTCAACCTCATTCAACATGCCTTTCACGCATGTCATGTGGGAGACAGTCGTGACCTGTGCAGTATGCGTCAAAGCGATCAGTCTTCTTTTCTCTGTGTATATGTGAAAAAAAATTAATCAATATGATTAAATCTAGTAATCACTTATGATTACCCAAACGATGAAAGGGTACTCTCCCCAGTCTGCTTCATTTTGAGCACCCTAAAGTGATCAGTATTGATTATTTTTTGCACTTTTAGGTTTTCTGTGTAAGGAGTGTTAGGGTATGTGATAGGGCTCTTGTTAACCCCCATCCATTGGGTCCAACCAGGATAGGGGGGATAGGAGAGGTGTTAGGGGGATGGGATAGGCTTGTTCACCCGCCTCCATAGGGCCCTGACCAAAAGAAGGATTATCATGGGAGGTCTGGGAAGTGCTGGATGACCCTTAATGCTCTCTTTGTTGTATGATTTGGTTTCAACGAAATTCGTTTATAACAAACTTTTTTGCTTGTCCCGAGCACTTCGTTATAATGGAATTTTACTGTGCATGTTAAGGAATAACATACCATATTTTTTTAAGTCAATGTAAGGTGTTTATAATTATGAGGGCAGGAGAACCATCTTTGGGTGCGAGGTGAATCTCTTTGAAAATTCAACAAATATGTTTTTGCTTGCAGCATAATAAAAAAAAATAGTCTATAAATGCCCAAATGGTGTTAAAAGAATCCTCAAATGATATGAAGGAGTTCTGGAAATAGTTATCTGCCCTCCAAATTGGCTTAATTCTATTCCTCCTAGATTTTATCAATGAAAAATGAGTCTTTTGTGATAGTTTCAGGCCCCTGACTCCCATAATATACCTCATATATGTAAAACCAGGGTTCCCCATGTAGCTCTAACCCAGGGCGATGAGAAAACATCATTATAACGCATAATTTATCTGTTCCATTTTGAAAGGTTTATCTAGCACAGAAGTCAAATTGGTCAAATGACCACAAGTCGACCATATATATGGTATCCATAGGGTCCCAGACATAAGACTCACATAACCAAGCATCAATGTCTAGCCTCGGGCCTAATGGATAGCATGAAGTACTTTGCATCAGAAGATCCTGGGTTCTAGTCTGACCCAAGGTGAACCTTTCCTGTATGAACCACTGCCAAAGCTAAACCTAGCTCCTATCCTTCTATCCTGTGATAAAAGCACTTAGATTATCCAGTTTGGGCACCCAAAATCGTTCTGAAATGTGATAACCATGATATAAACCATGCTACTTGGTATATACATTAAAGGTATGATCATCCTTCAAATGCATGTAAAGTGGATAGTTAAATGAATGCTGCATTCGACATATTTAGAAGCTAATTGATGAGAAAGGTACGACTTAATGGTATATAGTATGTACATAGGTACATAGTATGTTAAGAAATAACTGCTCGGTTGCCCAACTGTAAATCAAGAAGACTATAGCAATGGGCATAACAATACAGAGAGACAGACATACACAGAAGTGGCTGGACAGAATCAGCTTGTTATTCAATCAGTGTGGCCGAAGTACCTGATAACCACAAGTCAATACCTGGATAGCTACACGAGGGATAGTGAACAAGTAATCAATGGATAACTCATGACGCATGTGTGTTAGTGAAGGATAATGACACGAGGCCGTAGGCGGACTGTTATTAGCCTTTGCTAACACACACAAGTCATGAGTTATCCATTGACTACTTATTTTATACCACGAAACCAATAAATAATCAATAGAATACCAATAAATTCAAGTTGAAAACAAAAATTATACCCCCTCCCCGGGACTCGATGCCAGCCATTGTGTGTACACGATCAGTACATACACCTCGGCACCCGGCAGCGGACAGCGACAGCCTTGGTCTCGGCTAGGCTTGGCAGCAGCACACGGCGAAAAATAGTGTTTGTACACGATCGGTACATACACCTCGTCGCCCGGCAGCGGACAGCGACAGCGCACACTGCGAAAAAAGATGCTTCTCGCGGTTATGTTTGTGTATAATACACCTCGTCGCCCGGCAGCGGACAGCGACAGCGCACACGGAGAAAAAAGATGCATCCGGTCCGGGATTTGAACCGTGTACCTCACGCGGCTGAGCGCAAAGCGCTAACCGCTAGACCACCGCGCCTTCTCCGTTCACTGTGTCTCGCGGTTATTTTTGTGTATAATACACCTCGTCGCCCGGCAGCGGACAGCGACAGCGCACACGGCTTTGTATCATAGCAAGACGTGGTTCGAACCGAGCATATCTCGTCAGTCCCTGTGGCGCAATGCATAGGGGGTTGGACTAGGAATCTTAGGTTGCAGGTTCGAGCCCTACCATGGCAATGAAATAGTCTGTTGGTTTTAACATATGACATGGGAGGACATGAGAGGTGTGCTGTTATCCTGGATAACAGCACGCCTTACATGGATAACAGCACGCCTTACATGGATAACAGCACGCCTTACAAAATTCATGCTTAAGTATACAGGGTGTGCAATATTGACAGATATGTGTACGGGAATAGCCACGAAAGAAGCACTGTGTACCCAAGAAATCGTGGTATAATGACATACTATATCAATATTTCCCCCTTCCTGACAACATGACAATTCTAGCTCTAGATATACCAATTAATGTGTTGGTCAACAACCTCAGTATAGTCTGTACGATATACCTATATATATATATATATATATATATATATAGAGAGAGAGAGAGAGAGAGAGAGAGAGAGAGAGAGAGAGAGAGAGAGAGAGTTGTGGCAATTGTTCTTATATATCCAGGCAAAAATGTATGGAAACGGAGGTTGGTGTTACATTTTAAGAATTCGGGTCAAATTCCATTGTCATAAAGTTAGGGAATCAGATGAGTCACAACTGCAAATAAAGCAACATATCAATTAATACGGGCTTATTAAAGATTTTATTTATCATTTCCTAACTTAAAGGTATTTTTTTCAGGTTTGTTTCTCTAAATAAAGTTAAAGTTTGAACCTAAACGATTTTTGGTTGCCATGTCTGGAAAAGGAGAGAAAAATCCTCTGATTAATGATTGACGGCCAGAGTTGGATAAGTCATCTGCTGGTTATTTAGAAGATAGAAATTCGAAGATAGACGTGACCATAGCCTTTTTCACATGCTTTGGCATCGCTACGCCCAGCGATATATGAATGAGCTCCTTGTGCGAAGGGTGCCACTGTATGCACGAGGATTGGGAGGTCACAGGACAACAAAAGGAAGGGTCATCACAGGAGAACTTGGGGAGGGGTGGTCACAGAACAACACAAAGAGGGGTGGTTGCAGATGACCTTCCCTTCCTCATGTGGTCCCGTGACCTTCCCTTTCTTGTGTAGACCTGTGACCTCCCCTTCTTCATAATGTAGCCCTGTGACCTCCCCATTTCCGTGTAGTCCTGTGACCTCCCATTCCTCATGTAGTCCTGTGACCTCACATTCCTCGTGTGTACAGTGACACTGTATGCACGAGGAGCTCGTTCGTATATCATCGGCCCATTGGTTTACCCCCTTATCTATGAAACCTCCCCCACCTCCGACGGCAGTGGACCTAGAGTCTGTCTGTTCGTCTGCTGTTTTCACGCACTGACGTGACTGCTTTTATCAAGAAATCTCTATAATTATTCATTTTCGATCCACCCATTCTTCTTTATGTCATGGCTGATATGACCGTCACTATAGATTAGTACTAAAACCGCCGTATTCAATGGGGGGCATTGAATACGATGTGTCTGTATTTGACGGTACGTTGACCGAGCGGTGGAAAACTTTGCCGCTGGTTTCGGCGAGTCTCTCTGTTAATACGGAGACGAGCACGAGCCCGGTACGTTGACCGAGCGGCGGAAAACTTTGCCGCTGGTCCCATTATAATCACAGCGCCGTAGGCGCTGGTAACAGGTACATTAGGGTGCGAGGACACTTAGGGTGCAGATATGACCCCGTTATACCACGATTTCGGCACTTCCGGTGGGTTTATATGCAGTTTAGCCGTGCATTATTCTGCATATACCACCCTTGTGCATTTTTGAAATTTTTGGTATATACTTTTTCGGTGTCAAGTTGGAATATTTTTGGAGACGCTGGCGGACATAGAAATTTTGTCTCGCCTTTGTTTCAATGGTGAAAAACCGTCCCAACTCGTATGAGGATTGAACCCCGGCCGCAGTGGTGGTAGGCGAAGGCCTTAGCCATAGCGCCACACTGAACGGTGAAGAAATCAAATGCGAATATAGATAAGACCTTGACCGGAGAGGTACCGCATGTTCACACTCACTTTTCGTATGGAATCCAACCATGACATGTTATAATATTGAAATCCCAAGAAGTTTTCGATCCATAGACGAGGAATGCATGCTAATTTTCTCCATTTTCTTCGATATAAATAAGAATACATTGATTTTTCCATCGTAAGCGAGTCGCAGTCCGGCCGTTCCCACCCGCCTCCATGCTTGGCGAAAGTGTGTCAGTGGCCCGGATGTGGATATAGGTCATCCGCTCGCCGTACGAGGAAGACGCCGAAAATGTCGGACCCGTTTAGAAAATCAATGGATTCTCCTTTATTTTGAATATATTGGACATAATACGTATGGAGGGATCATCTAGACTATCTAAGGATGTATATGTTTTATTTTGAAGACGTGTCATGGCTGGATTCCATACGAAAAGTGACTGTAAACACGGCGGTACCTGTCCTGGCAAGGAACAAAAACAATGGCTTTGCGCAGAGCTGCCACGGGCCGTATCGCTTGCTTTTACAAAATGTCTTCTCCTGGCTATATTCTTTGGATTTCAGGTAAGAAATTGATACAAAATGGAGGAAATGGTGGTATAAACCTATTAGGTCATGGATATGGGGGCCCCACGGGCTGTATATGGTGTATATACCCGAGCCGCGGGTATACACATACATATACAGCCCTAGGGCCCCAATATCCATGATCTATTAGCTTATTAAATTATGATCCCATTAAATGTCTGGGTGCGAGGACACTTAGGTAGCAGATACTTAGGGTGCATAAAAAGGACAGGTGGGGTGCAGCCACTGCAGATAAACATATCAAGACATTTAGGGTGCAGTGGCACAGTGGGCCTATGACTATGGACATGGGCTATTTAAATGAAAAACCCTAAATGTCCAATAGTTGGCAAACTACGTGTCCCAGCACCCTATGTGACCACGGGCATGCACCCTAAGTGTCTGCTCCCTAAGTGTCTCTGCTACCTAAGGTACCAGCATTCGGCCCATTGCTACTTACTGAAATATGTGATTAATTAACAATATCCATTCCATAAACAGTTATCTAGCGTTACAAGTGCTGGTTCTTTTGGATCTATGCAGACCCTTTAATCAAACAAGATCATGATGATGCTGTGCTGCGTTACATAGTTATATACAGATAACCTGATATATGCACTGCTTAATATCATATCTATAGTGGGATTTCGAGTAAAAATCTATTGTGAACCAATAGATTTGGACCATTGTCCCGAATGGCAGACATTTGTGCACCTTTTTTTCTTCTAATGGTGGGATCTGGAACGTGTGATTATTGATGGTGTTTGCTCCATTCGAAGATCATTATGTTTATAAATGATTCTACTTTATCTGGTATTCCACTCCATAGTTACGAGTTGAAATTTATAGGATACTTTCCAGACCCTTAGACTGTTATTCAATTTGGAAAGTTTTGAATTTGGCGCCCACTCAGAATGGAGGCCGTTCCATAAAGAATCGAGTGAAATAAGAAATACAAATTAAATAAGAAACAGAATTTCGCTACTATTAATTCCATTTATATTTCTTGACTTGAGTCTATAGACTACTTCATGATTGAAATGACCTAAGTTGGGAGAGCCTCCCGACGCAGAAAATTAATGGGGCCTTATTTCATCTATTTCATGCTATTCCAATTTGAAATAACTGCTTCCAATATGAAATAATGGCACAATGATGAAATAAGTCTAGATTTCAAAATGATGTAAGGTTTTTGGAACCCTACCCTGGTAATCAGCATAGAACGTGGACGGTCAAGTCCTATCAACATTTCCAAAATGCAAGAGCGTAATTCAACTGCGTAACGTTATTCAGGATTGTGGAGTGGTGCTGCTGCTTCAGGTCTGTTCTGACTAATTGTGATATTAATATTGAAGGGACATGACTTGAGGTAGTTGACTCTTTTATATACATGGGGGTCACAATTGATAGAGATGTCAATTTCAAAAAGGTGTCAGTAGAATGAAATGTTCTGCAGTGGCTTTGAACTCAAAGCTAGGTGCGCCATCTTGCGAACACATTTTCCCAATGCAGATTGTATAATGTATACAAAAGATGGAATACTGTATGGGAAATGGACATGTAAAGTACTCTGTGTTTCCAACCAGTTTCGGCTGTATCTGCCGACTGGAATCATCATAATTATATACTTTAATTTCTCCCCCTGGTTTTGGCCTAACTGGTGGGAACAACAGAAATGCATTGATCCATTTTGAGAAAAGAGTTACAGAAAATGTGTGAATATGCAAATGCAATCTTTATGTTTTTTTTTAATTTGGCAGATTTCTGATCACGCTTCCAATACTAACTGCGTTTATCTTGGTGGTTTTTTCATTATTTTTAATCTTAAGGTTCGACATGCCATCAGTTTTACTTTGGGATTTGTTTGAAAGCTCCATTCTAATCTTTCCGTATTGTTAGCTGCAGTAGAATTACAAGCATGGGCATTGGAAAAGTTGACTGGCTGATACATCATATCCGATACGGTAATCGGTTCCTTCAGTAAAATCTATATCCAACGATGCATTATAAGATAACTGCTTTAAATTCTGCACGGAATGTCAATGATCTTCTGCATGACATATTACCGCATGGACTGTCACGCCATAATTGCATTACTAAGTGCGTATCACTAAACATTTTTCAGCATGCTTGGACGTTGTATTGTTTCCTTAGGGCTAAAGAGGACAAAAAACCTTTGCACAGCTACATAGGCTAATGAAATATCGATTGGTTCGGAAATAAAGGGGAAGTGAATGATAAGGAGAGGGAGTGCTGTCTGCCCAAGGTAAAGGGATGCAACCAAGATGTCAGTATAAGAAAACAACGTATTGGTTGCCTTAAACTATTTGGGTTGGTTATGGAATAACGATGAGATTATAAATGCAGGCAGGCAAACAGAAGATGCGTAGCTCCTGTGAGACCCTTTAGAGCGCTTTGGGCAAGAGATACTTCTTAAGTTTGAAAAGGTTTATTTTACACTTAACAAGTTCCTATCATACTTTCTTGGCTATTGAGAAATGTCTAGCTGAGCTTAGTACTGAAAAAGCCCTATGCCCACTAGGCAACATAATTTGGGGATAGTAGTTGACGTCCATGGATAGCTATACTATTGCTATCATATTCTGCCAAGCTGATCAGTACCGACTGGGTGGTGAATGAGTATATGTGACATGATCTGCAAAAAAGGCCATTGAAGCAGGGTGCATTAAGGCCCCTATTCCCTGTACATGTCACATATATCAGCTGACAAATTGCCTCCGCAGCCCCTGGAATTGAAAATTACCATGTCTAGCACCGACTACTTCTGAAGGTGCTGGAAATGTTCGGTTTGTTAAGCTGATCATCACAGAGAATCAGACATTACATACAGGTCTAATCACAGACCCTTGCTCTCCACCTGCTTCCATACAAGGTGACAGGACGTCAAAAAATCCCTTTTACACAGCCTGGGGCTCTTAACGATAAACTGTTTTAGGGAATTTTTTCCTCCAGGGGGTTCAACCCTGGAATTCTAAAAAAATAATTTCTTAAGGATAAACACTACCCTATTTTCATGATAGTGCATTTTGATGGAATTTATGTCAAATAAAGGCATTCTGGCATGTTTATTGAAATATGTTTCACTATAGAGGATGATGACAACTTCTCGTTCCACCCTTGCAGTGTTGTGCAAGCACAAGTGGAGGCCATTGCAAAAATATTCCGAACTAGTTCTGTCAGAGTTGCTATTCCCAAAACAGAACTGACTGCGCTCAGTAATCCAATTCCCTGTTGGGTTGCCAAAAGATAATTGGTCATAGAAGTGCTTTAGGAGTGGTCAGAAATTGGTGAATACTTTCCAATTGAGAACCAATTCCTGGCTAGTTTCTTCCTCTTGATCCCTGGCCTATATCTACTGTAGGAATCATGAAACCAGTTCCTCCAACTTTTTGCAATGCAGTCTAATTCAGAGCAAGTCAATTCAATTACAGTATATTATGCTGGGAATTTGTCTCTTTTTGCAACAGCCTCCCTCCTGTAATGAATTTTGGCAATTGTGAAGTCATCAGATGCATCGGATAATCCTGCTGCTCTCCTCTTTAGTCAAACCTATTCCAATGACCATGTCTGAAGCGTTTTCTTTAACATAAACCCCATCATGAAAATAGGCACTGTTTTTCCTTAAAGGAACTTTCCTAAAGCTGGATTATACTGGGGAAGCACTGCCATAGGGCATATGCAAAGCTACTCCTTTAAGTGGTGACTAAAACCCGACATTTCAGGAGATAGCTGAAAGCATAAGGACCTAATGAGGTCTCCAGAGAAAGGGAACTTCTCACAAAAGAAATCGTTGAAAGCTTCTTAACACATGCCACGACATATAAAAACGTACACAAGGAAGTGTTGTTCACTGGGCAGAGTATGTAAAATAGGAAAATCGACAAGTGGAAATGTCGTAGAAGGAAGGGTAACCGTTGCTTCTAAAGCCATGTGTCCACAGGGCAACAGAATTGGTGAGTGACAGAACTCCCACAGCAAAAGCACCTTTGTCGTCCATTGCCGACGATAATATCTAACATGTTTGATTTTTGTCATCGGGAATGGAGAACAAAAGCTGTTTTGTTGTCGGGAATGGAAGACAAAAGTGGCTTTGTCTTTGGAAATTCTGTCGCTCACCAATTCTGTCGCCCTGTGTACACACAGCTTCACCCATCCTGTTAGCCTTTTGGTGATTGTGGTGAATCACTCACAGTACCTTTTTTATACAGGCTCACATGACAGGTATTCATGTAAGGCATACAAAGCATTGGCTTTGTCATTTGATAGATTGGTATCACATATGCATATTTACAGAAAGGTTAAGTATGAATGCACCAGGGCAATATCATCCCTGTAATATGAATCACTACTAATTGCCTTATGGAAAACATCTCGCCTATAATAGAATATAATAGTAGGTAGATGCCGAGAATTGTAAGGAGGTATTTCTTCAGTCTCTCGACCAAAGGAGTTTTTGTATATATCATTTCCCCTCTTAATTGCTGAGGATAATGTGACAGATACATCTTATTTGGCTGGGTATTTGTTTAAACAGGCAGTGGCTGCTCCAGTCTTACTTTTACCCTGGGGATGTTAGTCTAGAATGAATGATGGTGTGTTCCGAAACCCTTGCTCATGCATTTATATTTCCTGTGCATTAATGTTTCCGTATGGCATTTCCCAATGAAGCTCATCATAATTGTTAAGAGATGATCTCACTGTAAAAAAACTGTTAAAGCTACCAGAAATCCTGTCAAAACTGAACAGTGAATCAGCGTAATTATAATTTTATTGCAGTGAATCAGTGTAGTTTTTACAAGACGAACAGTGGTACAAGGAATCTCAGTGAAGATGATGGAGGATCTCTGACAACATAAAGACATTGGGACTAGGATTCTGTCGTTATATAAACAAATATCTTTTTACACTGCTTCTTGTATCGGTGAAATGTTCACAGCGCTCAATGTCAAGGCAATACATAAACAAATGTCAGTGAAATGCACTAAGAGACCAGTTGTCAGTGAGGCCTATCCACATCCCACTCAGTCATATATATATAGTTGCTTCGTGGGATACGGACGGCCTCACGTTGGGGAACTTAGGTATAAAAGTGATTCTTTTATTTAACAGATTTGGATGATTTTTAGTGGTTTTAACCCTCATAAATCATGAAAAGCTTAGAGTTTTACCAATGTCACACAGCCCTTTTTCGTGTATGAGCTAGTATAACTGAAAGCAGATGGAAGTCATGAGGACATTTCATGTCTTAAATATTCCCATTAGGCTGTTAAATGATAGAGGCATAATATTTTTAATGAAATTGAAGGCAAACTTTGTGTATTTTGAGGTTAATTATGCATATCAATGAATTCAGTGCAATGTAAGATCCAACAAGTTCTTTAGTTCTGTCCCTAAATTCTTGTAAAATCACCAGTAATTCGTTCTAGATATATACCATTGGCTCATACCAAATGCCAAAGGTCTATCCAAATTACCTGAGAATCTGTGATACTACGGTCCAAAATATGCTGTGGACAGTGCAATTGCCAGATCTTACACCTACATTATTGACCTGTATAAGCGCCGGGTCTTGAATGAGCGCCGGTCTTGAATAAGTGCCAGGGGTACAGGGGAATTGAAATTTTGAAATACACTATATTTTAAGTCTTGGATAAGCGGTGTAGGCCACAGGGTCAGCCCCACTTATGTCCTTAGAAAATAAGTTTCGTTCCAACAAGAGGGGGGTACAAAATTTCTGTGGTTTTGTATAGGTAATGACCCTAGGAATCATATATCAAAAATTCCCCACTCACCTCCTGGCAGTTTTTGCGTAGGTCAAGGTCAAAGGTCAAGAATTTCTCTCTTTATTCCTATATAATTACAATTTATTAATTAGTAGGTTTTACAGCTTTATATAGGAATAAAGATGGAAATTCTCAACCTTTGACCTTGACCTTTGCAAAAACTGCAGGGAGGTGAGTGGAGAACTTTGGATATATGATTCCAAAAACTTTTGTAACCCCCCCCCCCCTCTTGTTGGAACGAAACTTCATAATTTGGTGACTCACCCTGTGGCCTAGCGGTCTTGAATGAGCACCAGGGGTATAGCCTAGATAAAATTAGTGAGCACCCGAACGCTTATACCGGCCAATATGGTAAAAGACCTTTTGCAAATGCATCATAGAAACATAATGGTGCAGTATTATGTGTAAGTCATAATTGTTTAGATTATATTGAGTTCACAATCTGGCATTATGACTAATATAGTTGGCATTGCTAACATATTTTAGCCATGAGGTATGTTTAAAAAGTAGTTGTTTTAACACTACTTTGGTTTCACTCCTTTGCTTGCGTTTTTGTTCTGATCACAATTCGAAATAGCTTGCACTTCGGTATGATATTATACCATACTATTCTTTGTGTTGGCTATTTGTAGTGTGATAATCTAAATGTGTTAAATCGCATCAGGCAGTTCATAATCAGCCAAGTAGAATTAAGTCTGATATTGAATAGCAGAGAGTCATCAGTGTAGGAGTCTGCAATGTTTACATCTGGATCGTGTTTCAATAGTTTCCACGACTGGACACCCTCAAATCATAGTGGGAGGTGTAAGAAATGACTCCATACCATTGACTACATAGTGAGCTCCAGTAGAGTCCTCAAAATAGCAGCTGCTATTTATTCAACTACTGGCTCAATACACACCACTATGAAGTCATAGCACCCAGTCGTAGGGGCCACTATTGGCCACATAGTGACCAGTCATACCTCCTTCATGGTCTAGTATGCACTCCTGTGTTCAAAATAGCAAAGGGCTGCAGTAACTACCATAATGTCTCATATAGGAGCAGGGCCTTGAATAGCAGCCTCCCTTGAATAGGGGCCGGGGTAGGAGGGCTGTCAAATTGGTGTCAAATAGGGGCCGGGCCTTGAATAGGGGCCTGGTGGGGCCAGTTTTAGGTGGTTTTAGGAAGACATGATGATGTATAATTGTTCTATGTAATTCCCTTTCAAATTACATCTGATAGATCTATATCTAATGACCTAATTGTATCTAAAACAATGTATGCTGTTATTCTTTCTTAATAGTAGGGCTGAGGTGTCAGCTAGGTGTGAAATCCTTTGTAATTTTATTAGAAAGCCATGGTGGGTGAGGGTTAGGTATGACAGCTTTGTAAGGCCTAGTGCTCTATCTACACCACTGCATACTAGTAACTACAAAGTTGGCCCATGTGTGGAAGTAATGCTCAATTTTTAGGTGAAACACCACACTTTTCCAAATGATATTTTATTCTTTAGAAAAAAAACCTGCCATCCCAGAGTCAAAGGCGCTGGCCACAGGGTTATAGGTAGTAGTGTGAAGAACCCAGATTGGATACATTTGAGCAAAGGAGTGCAGAGGGCAGCAGCTAAGGCTACCCACTAATTATTCACACAGAGGGTTGTCATACCAGGGTCCCTTATTGAAGCACTGCTGTGGTGGCTATTTAGCCAGCAGGCAGTACGATCACCCAGTAATGTAGCCAGCTATTTAGTCACCAAGGCCAAAATCCTAAGATCACCGGCTAAGATTTGACCCATCTCCAGTCGTAGCTGGCTGAACCTGTCGTGGAAACTATTGAAACACGATCCAGATCAACTTGATTTAGTAAACAAAAACTTCTTTTGATAACAGAAATGTGCCTTAGATCACCCACAATCCTTTGCCTACATAAACAAATAACTCTGTCAATATTCTATTTCTACTTTGTTATGATAACAAAAATCACTTTATAGACTGTGTTTGTGTGAATAGCTGCGATTCTCAGCAAAAATCGCATAGTGGAGTCTCCACTTATTGATGATTGCCTTGAGCCAAGATGAGACTTTCATAAGTGCCAAAGATGTGTAGTATACCTGACAATACTTCTACGATTTGCTACACGTTTAGGGTACCCTTAGCACTTTGCTAGACATCTGGATCACCCAACTTAGCACGTGTCATGAGGAGATTATCACGATCATATAGTAGAGTAGGGAGGACTATGAGATGATATGGGAGTAATGTTTAGCATATTGTAGGAATTTTACAAAATTTCCTGCTGGCCTTTCTAAAACCTACTGTTAGATGCACTGCCACCAGCACTAAGCACAGGATTATTGCTGTATTATTATATCGGCGGATTTTAAAGCAAGGCTGGGTGACCCTGGATCGTGTTTTAATAGTTTCCATGACAGGTTCAGCCAGCTACGACTGGAGATGGGTCAAATCTTAGCAGGTGATCTTAGGATTTTGGCCTTGGTGACTAAATAGCTGGCTACATTACTGGGTGATCGTACTGCCTGCTGGCTAAATAGCCACCACAGCAGTGCTTCAATAAGGGACCCTGGTATGACAACCCTCTGTGTGAATAATTAGTGGGTAGCCTTAGCTGCTGCCCTCTGCACTCCTTTGCTCAAATGTATCCAATCTGGGTTCTTCACACTACTACCTATAACCCTGTGGCCAGCGCTTTTGACTCCGGGATGGCAGGTTTTTTTCTAAAGAATAAAATATCATTTGGAAAAGTGTGGTGTTTCACCTAAGAATTGAGCATTACTTCCACACATGGGCCAACTAGTATGCAGTGGTGTAGATAGAGCACTAGGCCTTACAAAGCTGTCATGCCTGTCATACCTAACCCTCACCCACCCTGGCTTTCTAATAAAATTACAACGGATTTCACACCTAGCTGACACCTCAGCCCTACTATTAAGAAAGAATAACAGCATACATTATTTTAGATACAATTAGGTCATTAGATATAGATCTATCAGATGTAATTTGAAAGGGAATTACGTAGAACAATTATACATCATCATGTCTTCCTAAAACCACCTAAAACTGGCCCCACCAGGCCCCTATTCAAGGCCCGGCCCCTACTTGACACCGATTTGACAGCCCTCCTACCCCGGCCCCTATTCAAGGGAGGCTGCTATTCAAGGCCCGGCTCCTATATGAGACATTATGGTAGTTACTGCAGCCCTATGCTATTTTGAACACAAGAGTGCATACTAGACCATGAAGGAGGTATGACTGGTCACTATGTGGCCAATAGTGGCCCCTACGACTGGGTGCTATGACTTCATAGTGGTGTGTATTGAGCCAGTAGTTGAATAAATAGCAGCTGCTATTTTGAGGCCTCTACTGGAGCTCACTATGTAGTCAATGGTATGGAGTCATTTCTTACACCTCCCACTACGATTTGAGGGTGTCCAGTCGTGGAAACTATTGAAACACGATCCAGATGTCTAGCAATGTGAATTGGGTTTCTCGGACATATAGCAATCTTGAAATCGTCTATTGGTTTGATGTGCAAGATAGACACTTAAAAATGTTCGAGAACATTGATGATATGGCCAATCAGCATGGTCGCTAATAAAGTATTACGTTAATGAATCAGTGAAGACTAATATGTCAAAAGGTCAAACGGGGTGTGCTTCAAGATGCCCGCCAATTCACTGGAAGGTCTTATAAGAATTATGATAGGGCTAATTTTACTAGAGATTTGAAGGCTCAAAACTGGAATGTATTTGATGAATGTAACGATGTTGACGAATGTTCTAGACCTACTAAAATTGTGAAATAAAGTTAGTTGGTGTGAAACTAATTTAGTTAGAAAATAGCGACCCTGAATGAATGACTGCGGAATTAAAAGGCCAATTGGCTGAAAAAAAAGGTCAGAAAAACATATACTGTGTATGACCGGTTTGCAGCAAATGGATTAAAAGAAACAAACGTCGTCATCTCATTGTAAAGAACCATACAGGTAACATCTAATAGACTATTGACTAAAGCTAACGAGACTAAAAATGATACAAAGAGGTTTTGGGCGGCCCTGAAGAACCTGATCCCTGGCAAAGGTGTTAAATCAGAACAACTTATTTTCAAAAATGACGATGGCGATTTGATAGAGCAAATAAATACTGATATTATAAGCACCTTTTTTTCTCAGATTGGTCCTAAGTTGGCCTAATAACACCAGGATGATTGGGATTTTAAGGAGAACGCGGTTTTAAATTCTATGCCAGGTATTACTGTAACTGAAGATTATTAAGGCAAAGTGGTTTCTGATATAAATGAAAACAAATCGCCTGCAATTGATTTTATTTCCAATAAAGCTTTTAAGCACTCTGTGTTAGCCATATCGATAGTCCACTAGGCCTCTGTCGCAGAAATCTTTATAAAAAATATATGGCTCAATGGCAGTGGACTATGGGGTTTAGATGATAAAAAAACGTATTACATGAATAGCAAAGAGAATATAGGAAGGGGTACTCCACCAGCGACACAATCAGAAATTTACTAATGATAATTGAAATTGTAAAAATCCATACTTTTTTCTCAATAGGGGTTTTATCAATGTAAAGAAAACATTCTATTCCATGAGTTCCTTTGACTTATAAACAATTCAAAGCTCTCCAAAAAGAGAAAATACCATACTGGTCAACAGGTCATTGGTGGGCAATGTCTGAGTTTATTAAGCCGTCTACACGACTGTAAGTCCCAAGTGGTCAGACCACTTTGGGTAGGTAAGGAGCCCAACTAACGGATGGGACCAACCTACCCAAGAGTTTCACACGAACTAATGTATGGTATCTTTTTTCAGCTAAAGGTGATTGTCCCTGGGAGAGAATCATGTCAGTAAATTTTGCAGTCCTCTACATCAAGACAGTATCGCTGAAACTTTGAAATTACTGATTTTCTTTTTTTACATTTTGATGGAGTATAAAACAGCTAGATCAGGGATCAACTGAATCGGAGGAAATTAGCAGAACTTTGAATATTTTACAGAGTGAATCTGTATGGATAGATGTTAAAATCTATCAAAGAGACTACTAGGATTGAAGTGTTTTTTTTTCTTTCAAGTGACATTACAGTGATTTCCAACCTGAAAGAGCGCATTAGGAGTCAAAGCTGGTTGCAAATCTTTTGCTGGCCTAGCTTATTCTTACTTCCATACCCACCTTAACTTTGCCTCCTATCATGGCTTTCTGTCGCAACAGGGGTAGACACTAACGCTGGCCCGGTGGCCAATGGCCAGTAATTCTGAGTGCTGGTCAGTGATTTTTTCAAAACCAACCTTCCCACTGGCCCGGATGGCCAGTGGGCTTTTCCCGAACTAACATCCCGCACAGAGAAAAGAAGACTGATCGCTTTGACACATACTGCACAGGTCACGATTGACTGCCACATGACATGCATGAAAGGCATGTTGAATGAGGTTGACACTCTCACATTTGGTTTGTCAACTCCACTTGACATGCGTAATGAAGACAGTTGTCATGGTGACATATGTGCCATGTCCAAATGACATGTGCTCTATGTGTGAAATCAAGTTGACATGGATATACATGTCATTTTGTCAGGAAGACTTTTTTCAGTGCGGGGACAAACATCTACTGCATCATCTGGTAGAAAAGGCTGTCATAGCTATGAGGATGCAATCATTAAAACATCAGAGAAAGTATGTTATGATGTGCTAGACAAATAAGTCTAAAGTGTGTTCTCCAATAGAGCTGATTTTTGGCCTGATTTCGAATCAGGAACCATCGGATATATACTTGGGTTATACAATGTACTTATAGCTGTCTCCTGAAAATATCTAGCATGCTTGATATTTCCGGAAGAGAGCCCCGTTTTTAGGCCCGATTTTGAGTCCTAACTATGTAAAAAAAAAAGATTTTTTTTACTGAAAATCATGCAAGAGTTTTTACCCGATTTTTTTATCGGCCATAGTCCATTTAAGTACACGTATTTCGATTTTATCAAGGCCATATACAATATGATTACATTACGCTTTATTTTAAGCAGTGTTCATAACTGCCAATATATAAATCCAGACAAGGGACAGATGGAGGTAAGTTAAGTTCTTTGGTTGGTAGAGGCTAGTAGCTGGAAGAAGAGACGGAGGTTGGGTTCGAGTTATTGTATATATGGGCATTGGTAATTGCTGATTTTTGGATGAAAATGGTCCTTCAACATTTTAAATAAACAATAAAATAACTATGATAGAGATTTAAGATAATGTTGATAATCTGAATATTCAGGAAATATCATAGGACAAGATATTTAATCTTATACCGATTTGAGCTTTTACATATTAATGTTTATCTCTCTATGTATCACGTGTTTCTGGTCCTAAAGTCACAACACTATGTTTGTGTTCTTAGCTCCATCCTCTAGTTTTATTGTTGGGTTTCTGAGGTAGTCCCGCAAATCGCAACAGCAAATTTCAGAGGCTTTAGATCCCTAAATTGCCATGTTGAATTCGCCCTTAAGTCATACATGATTTGCATCTCTCTGCTTAAAAGTGTTGCCGTCCACCAGTCCACTATGGGGGTTTATCTCACGATTCTGGCCTCGACAGTGCTTTTTTGCTCATAACCCCAGTTCCTTATCCAGCCATAACGCACTCTCAGACCTTTTGATCGTCTTCAAGAGGCTGCTGGTTTCAACCTGGACATGTTAATAAATTGGAGAAGTATACAATGTCAACTCCTCCATACGTTTCCAGTTAAAACCATTTAGGTTCAACGGGGAATCGATCCCCGGCCGCTGAGGCAGGAGGCGAGCTCGCTGTCCATTATACCAAGTCGACCGGTGCTAGAGCAAAGTGGCTTCTATAAAGAGAAACATAATCTTACCGGGCCATAATGAACGATATATCCACACGGTTTTCATGAAGAAATTTTATATAAGAATCCTTTTTCTTCGGTATACATGCAGTAGAATATCCGTAGACGATGATAACATATTGATTTTGCTAAAATAAGTCCATATATATATAGAATCTAGGCCATTTCCATTGGGATTATTTCTCGTCTAGTGACCCCTTGAACCGGAAGTAGGTCTGTTGGCACCTTTTTCATTAGAGATCTCTCACTCTGTCAAAATGGCTTCGATGTCTTTCAAGTCATTGTATACGAAGGGTGATATAGTCGAGGTCGATACACCAAATGGGTGGATTTTAGGAGTAATAGGAGAGGTTATTTTTCATGGCTACTATGAATATAAAATTAGATTGTATTCTGACGGAACAGAGGTGGTCCAAGTAGCTAGAAACCTGAGACGGGGTAAGCTAGAAATGAATGAAGACGAAGCACCCATTGAACCACCGGTAGTGCAGAACGTAAACACAGAAGCCAAGGTTGGCAATGGCAATAGATTCGCTGCTACCAATGAGTAACAACTGAAAAAAATGGAGTCTTCAGCTAAAGCAAAGGCTACACACAAACAGACTAAGTGGGCATTGGATATAATGAAAGGTATGTGAAAAAGATTCTTTATGTTCGCTTTGTTGTTACAAGAAATATCCTTATACTCGATATGGGCCCCTTGGCGTGTCTGTCGACCGAAACATGTATATGAAATTCTCCGGCGCGGGGAGCATTTATTATTTTCTTGGCGTTATGAATATAGACTCGTTTAGTACATAACGGACATTATAAGGTACATTATAACGAGAATGTCTTCAAAATTAATTAATAATTATAATAATTATTATATTTGTTATTTTTCAGCTTGGTTAGAGGCAAATGGAGAACAACAGGACATCGAAAACTACTCAGAAGCAGCCCTTGCAGAAATCCTCAGGAAGTTCTATGGTCAGGTCCGAACCAAAGATGGCAAAGAGTACTCTAAAACTTCTCTGTTATGTATCAGAGCAGGACTGCACAGGTTTCTAACTGGATCTCCAAATAATGTCAATTACAATATCATGGCAGACTCTGCATTCATTCAAGCTAATAATGTTCTCAAAGGGCATATTAAGATAAACAAAAAGGCAGGTCTTGATGTAACAACTCACTATGGGGCAATAACCGAAGCAGATCAAAAGAAAATGTATGATACTCAAACTCTTTCCAATCAGAATCCTACCTCACTCCAGAGGAAAGTATATTATGAAATGTCATTACAGTTTGGTCGTAGGGCTAGAGAGGGACTACATGAATTGCAAAAGAGTCACTTCATCTTTAAAAACGATGAAAATGGTATAGAATATTGCACACTCTCCCATAATGTGGCAGAAAAAAATCATCAAGATTTAACCCAAAGGTCTGAAGAACATGATCAAAGAATGTACGGAACCGGTGGAGAAAATTGTCCATTGAAAAGTATGAAAATCTATCTTGGTAAATTACATCCAGATAACCCAGCATTCTTTCAAACAGCCAAGAAATCTCACTACAGGCTCAGTACCACATGGTATACAAAGTCTTCCATGGGTGTCAAAACTATTGGAAAATTAATGCCAGCAATTTCAAAAGATGCCAAACTCAGTAAAGTTTATACAAATCATTGCATTAGAGCTACCACTGTTACTACACTCAGAAGAAAGGGTGTTGTAGCAAAGGATATTAAAAGTGTGACAGGCCATAAAAATGAGGCCAGTATCGATTTCTATAGTAAGACCCCAGATACAGTCCGTCATGACATGGCCATGAAACTCTTGAACACAGAGAAAACTCGAGTATCAGCTCCAGCTACTCTAGTATCTTCTACAGATACTCAAATGCTCCCTGCAGGTGCTCAAGTGGAAGTCAAATCCACAAACCAGAACATAAACTTGAAAGATGTAGGGGCTACCACTACACTCTTTTCCAATGTGCAATTTCATAATTGTAACCTGAACATTCACATGAAGTAAGCACAATGTCATCAATTAGGCCTTCAGGCCTTATATTAATACCATGATGTGTTCTTTAGATCCTATGAGGGTGATTATTTGTTATAATGCACTGTATCGTATACTTTTTTCATAGAAATTTGTCTAAAAAGTTGTTATACTTACTGTTGAATATGTGTTCATCTTGTTTCCTATTCCCATATCGATAGTACAACATAGGCGGGAAAACATGATTTTACTAAAAAAATAATAAATGCTCCCTCCGTGCGTCCATAACCAAAACGAGGTCCGCGTTGTCGTCTTCCGGTGAAAACAATATGGCGAAGTGGAGACGAAATTTCTATCGCTTGGCTCAACAAAATGTCTTCTCACGGATTAATTCTGGGGTTATAAGGTAAGAAATTAATACAAAATGGAGAAAAATGTGAGATAAACGCCTTAATGTATGTTATGGGAACGCACTTGTGGGTTTATGGGTTAATAATCCACTCCCCCTTCGGATTATTAACCCATAAACCCACTCGTGCGTTCCCATAACATACATTAAACACATAATATGTGGCAGCGTTGGCTAAGAAACAGTGATTTTGCATCAGTCGATGGGACAGATATGGGACCAAAGATATCTCCATAAAAAAGTTGAGAAACATTGACACTTCTTGCTCTGTTCATTTGGATCTAGGCAGTTGGCAAACACAAGCTCACATAGAACTCAAATTGAGCCATTTTGGATGGGGCAACTTAAGGAACGCTAATGCAAATGGTGCCATCCAACCCCACTATAGAAACCCCCTTCTATGTGTCCAGATACACGGGGGCACTTAGACTTTTGCACAAAATGCTACTCTGCTGAACATTACCTTAATGGTCTGCACTTTAGGAAGTGTCGGTGTAGTGCTTGTGATATAAGCACCAGCAATAGATGGGTCTGGAGTAGAGGTCGAGAGGTCTGTTGAGTGGTAATGGCAGTAGAAATGGTGATGGTAAGGCTGGGAAAGAGCATGTGGGCAGCTGATACCAGTGGCCACACAGGTGCGGTATTTACGAGCTGGGAACAGCACTAAGGATTGGTTCGGTTTTACGTTGTGGAAGGCCATAGGTATGGATCATGACCACCTGGCGTGCCTTAATTGGGTTCACTAAAGATAGAAGGTAGTGCACCTAATGCCACAGACTACTCGACAACATCCTCTATGCTTTGTGTGTTATGTAACTGTAACTATAGCGGGAGCACAGCACTAAGCATTTTCAATTCACTGGGCCCCCCACTGGTATCCTTTTCTTTTGAAAGATATTCAGTGCCATATGATAACGACCCCTGGAGGGCATTTCAAAACCATAGCTATAGATATCGTTTTTAAATGCCCTGCAGAGCAAGGAGCACAATACAGGCATAGTGATAATTCTGTTTGATACAAATGATATTTAATTGTTCTATTTCTCAATACCAGCACAATCTGAAGGGTTGGCATGATGCATGATGCTGAAGGCAGGATCTGGTACAATCTCAGAGTTGCTATAGCACAGGATATAATGTACCTTGGTGATCAAGGGACATGAATCTAGCGGCCTCATGCTGCCCTTAAAGGGTTTCTGGTATCAGTTCAGTCTCTTTTCTGCAATACGCACTTCAATGATTCTGGGTGCTTCCATAACTTCAAAGCCATTCTATTGTCAGATAAAAAGGTTGGACAGTCTGAATTTAGAGGCTTAGGAAGCAAATCTTCATTGGGGGAGAGGCCCACCTTGACCACCTTGAATTGTCGGCTTAAGCGTAATAGCGCCTATACATACTTATATAGACTTTGTATAGAAAAGTACTTTTGGATGAATTTTAGATTTGAGGCCCAGGCCCCCATTTTCCTTATCCCATTGCTATATCAATCTTATTTGAGATGCAAATATTTAGCTTCCTGTTTAATTCATTATTAATTCTTGTCAAATTTAGGGGGGCTGTCCCAGACATACTCAGGCCCCACCTCCTTTAGGATTGGGGGGCCCAGGCCCCCGTGACCCCCCCCCCCCTTTTCCTACGCCCCTGACCTTTTTCTGTGTACGTTGAGGGTTGAAGCGGCTATGTTTATAAAAAAATGGAGCATGTTATACAGTTCTTACCAAGATGCCTGCAGTCCCTACGAGTGTCTGTGTTTTTTGTTGAAATTCTTAAATGTTATATTTATCATCATATGATCAGTTGGTAAGGGCATTAAACATATCTTTCAGAGCTGTGCCTATCATAAAATGCGTTTCAAGAGTAGTATTTTATAAATGAATATGTCTGCTATGGTACAATATTCGTTTAGAAAGTTTTGAAAATGGAAAGGTTTTCAAATGATTGAGTCTCCCGACGAGAGCGGTGATGAGAAACTTCTTTTTCTTTTGGAATGGCGTTAGATATAGTCATCCCTTATCAACTGACATATATGAATATAGCGGTTAATTACATACCTAATCACCTTACAATTTCTACTTTAAGACTGCCGGTAACTAACCACCTATCCAATATGACACAATCCATGTTCTTATATCTGCACTGGCCATGGGGTATGTTCAAGACCACCGTTATTCCTTTCTTTGATAACGGTGATGTATTGTGTTGGATACTGCACACAAATTGAATCTTCAGATCGATCTACAGACAGAGGGAGACACGGACACTGAAGGGAGCAAAATATAACTCAGAGTTTTGTCCACCAGTTCTGTATCATGGCATGCTGCTTTAATGCTTGTGCAACTGAGCACAATCAGGAGAAAATGAGATCGTTTATATTGCATCAATTAACACTGGCATGGAAATCAGAGGATGCAGTCTCCAACAAAGATAACTCAAACACATTGTTCAGATAACATTCCTGTCTAAAAACGAACGAACTAGATCAATGTACCTTAGCCCCCCCCCCCGTACACTGGGCTTAAGATATTCGAGACGAGGCTGAGAATAAGACCTAGACTTAGAACATAGCCTGTACTGAAGATTATCAACATGGATATATGTGTAGAGGCAAGGGAAAAGGGGGCTCCGGGCTAAAAGTCAACTTTGAAATTCAGATCACTGGCTTTTCAGTGATATATTTCAAGAGAATATACTCCTGTTAGTTTTAGAGGAATGGCTTGCTAAACGTAGACAGGTGTGACCATTTCCTGAATGGCAATAAGCTCTATGCCTAATTGATCATGAGATACATCTATAATTAGCATAATTTATGCTAATTAGCTAAATTAGCATATTTTTTTATTCTTTTGCCTATAACTTTTGATCTAAAAATGGTATTTTCGTTCTGTTTTCACCATAGTAAACCTAGTGAAAGCTTCTTTCAAATGGGGTCCTAATTGATTTTCCTATTTAGAATGAAAATCATGTTTCCATGGCAAAAGACATCAACAAAAATGTATATTTAGGGTTAAAAACATTCTTTTTACATGCCTAATTTGGAAGCTTTCCACCCAAAATAGAACGTTTTATCTAAAATCATTGAATTCTCCATAAGAAAGTACGCTATAATAGTTTTAGGCGTATTTTTCCTATTCTAGCCCATAATGGTGCCCCCTGGTGGCTAAAACAGGTACTAAATCCCGCAGGGACCCCCATTTCTGCTTGCTGGCTCACATATCTGTAGACAGCATTAGAAGTATATCCAGGGCCATTTCTAACCTTGCTTGCCTGTGATCAGTGGACCATGACCAACCTGTACTGGTGTGCATCCAAGCAGAACATGAGTTGATAGGACTGCGTCTGTGCTACTGAGGTGTGAGTCCCCTTGCACCTATGCTTACTATACTGTACTCTTAAAGGTATATTCCACCACCCAGCAAATTGTCCTCATCAACCTGTGTGAAGTGGCTCACACATGTCGCTAGATGGAACACAATGTCGTTATAGCACAAGATTACCAGGAATAGCAATTTCTATGCCATGTGAGTCTAACACACAGTGGCGAAAGATGACGGAATGAGTTATCACTCAAAAAGGAGTCACCATTGATGACCAATCATGGCGACATGACGACAATTTGCTGGGCATCTATGCCATCGCCACCTGGTGGCCAAAATTTTAAACTACCAAAACTTATAATTTATGCTCATTTCCCTTTTGTATATAACTTATCACTATCAAACTGTTGAACAATAGATCTTTGCATTCTTACAACCACAGCACTAAGGTTCACCACTGGTCAACTTATTAGATTTCAGTCATAGAGGAAAAAGAAAATATTTTCATAAATATGTCACTTCTAGATTCTGCGAGTAACCTTACAATTCTTTGCTCATAAAATGTTAATGATGATTGGATCTCAATCCCTGCAAAGTCTGGTGAACAAATTCCGGGCACTTTCTATCCTGTGTTGTGAAACGTTAAAAATTTGAATACTTTAATTTACACTTTTTTCGTTAAATCAATCATGGCTATTTCATTTGTCCAATGACCACCTGTTTTTATCATGTGATCATGCTACACATGATGTCTGCTATATGAGAAGTTTCGTTAAGATAGCCATAGTCAATTTTTCAATATTAGAGAAAATGTTAAAAAATGGGGTTTTCTCCAACTAGCAGCAATAGTTAAGGACTCCCCATCTTCAGATGTCAATAAATCTGAAACTAGTGGCTATCTCATAATATAGAAAACTTATATAATCCCAAGTCATTTGGAGAAACTGATGGTAGTTTTTGATTTATTGAATAGTGGAATATACCTTTAAGGAAGCCATATTAAAACATATTTTATATCAGAAAATTGTTAATAGCTTGAAATGGAAGGTTCATATCCTAAACATTTTATTATTTTCTTGTAGAAGAGGCTTTGAACTTTTACATGGACTTGAGACTTTCTTTGGGAAATTTAACATCAAAATCGGAAATATATTTTACTGTTGGCTACAGGTACACTTTATGGTCATTTAGACACAAAATCCATGATTTAATGTACATATTTACTGTGATTCTTCATGCTGACTATATTACTGGGTAAATAAATGTTTCTTTTTTATGTATAGCTATCATCAAAACCATAGAAATAATAGAAACTTGTAAAAAGATACATTATTGATATCACTTTAAAATCATCCTTGGCTCCATTATCATGCACAATGCAGGGCTGGAAATGGCCACAGTCCTACATCTAGGCCTGAGTCTTCAACCTGATAATTCAAAGTCGTGACTGGGTGGCCTTCAAATGCCAAAAACGGAAAAGATAATGACATTTTTCGACTCTCAAAAAAAACCTTGTTAACCTACACCTAGATTTTGGCATGACTTGTACCTTTTAATTGTCTTTCCAAAGGTAATGCGATATTTCCCCATGAAAACGTGCAAGCTTCTATGTACATGTATTATGACGCCCTGCTTAATGCCTCATTCCATTGCAGTCAGTAACAATCAAATTTGTCTGGAGAGCTGCATCCACTGATCATCAGCATGCTAAAAAGGAAAGTCAACTTTTTTTAGCCAACTTTGGTGGGAAAATAATGTATGTTAGTGGACTTTTGGAAAGAAGGAAAAGTATGTGGCGGTGGGAGGCAGCTAGCTGACTGGAAAAGTCAGAATTTCACTTTTTCAGTTACAGAAAGTCGGACAAAGTCAGTCAAAGTTGGCTTGACTGACGTTAAATATGGCCTTTAGAGGGTTGAAAAGATTCAGAAGATAATGTCCATTGTAGCATTAAATATTTACAATTCCTTGAAGTACGTTCAAACAAAATAAAGTTTGCTGTGGTAGACTGACACAGCCTCCAGAGCTTTTCCTCTCTAGGTCATTATCACTTGACATCAGGAAGTGGAAAGCACCAAGTCACTGGATGCCATGCATCTCCAGCATTCCTTTCTGACAATGTGGGCAAACAAGATCAAATGTCCCTGACCCCCTGCACTGCATGGGGTTTCAGTGCACTGAAAATATGCCGCTATTTGAAAGTCGTCATATATGACGGGTTTAGGGTCGTCAGAGGGTCGTCAGACCTTTATGACTTCCCTAAGTCGTCATACTAACCACCCTGGCTTTGCTACTAGTTTGTGTGTGTGCCATAAGAGGTCCCCACTATATGATTTCTGGGATAGATATCCCAGACCATGGGGTATGTATACGCTCATATTTATACATTATACTTGTCTCATAGTCTACTATGAAAGGGAGAATATAATCATCATTTTGATGACAAATGTACCTATAAAAAGATTTGAATGTGTAAGTAAAAGATGTAGAAAAGAAGTTAGATCATCCTGGTCTACACCTCCCTTATGGGTATTGCTTGATTATAAGTCCTAATCCATTGGCCCAGCAAATTGTCATTATCTGTCACCATGATTGGTCATCAATGGTGACTCCTTTTTGAGTGATAACTCACTGCGTCATCTTTCGCCACTATGTGTCAGTCTCACATGGCATGGCAATTTATCACAACAGTCGCCAACATGATCTCACTCACTGTGTGAGTATGTGCCACCCCTTGTCATTCCTCACAAAGCATGGTGACTTATCACCACCATCGCCAACATGGATCTAACTCACTGCGTGAGTATGTGCCACTGCCTGTCAACTCTTACTCAGAATGGCAGCTTATCACAACCATCGCCAACATGGATCTGACTCACTGTGTTATTATGTGCCACTCCAAGTCAGGTCTCACTCAGAATGGCGACTTATCACCAACATCGCTAATAAGGATCTCACTCCCTGCATGAGTATGCGCCACTCCCAGTCAACTCTTACTCAGAATGGCAGCTTATCACCACCATCCCCAACATGGATCTCACTCACTCTGTCAATATGTACCACTGTCTGTCAACTCTCTCTCAGAATGGCAACTTTTCACCTGCATTGCCACATGACTCTCACTCACTGTGTGAGTTTGTGTCATTCCTAGTTAATCTTCTCTCAAAATGGCAACTTATCACCACCATCGCTGACATGGATGTCACTCGCTGTGTGAGTGTGTGCCACTGTCATCAACTCTCACACAAAATGGCGACTTATCACCACCATTGCCAACATTGGTCTCACTCAATGCATGAATTTGTGTCATTTCAAGTCAATGCTCTTTGAGGATTGCATCATCTGTCACTCACTCTCACTCAGAATGGCAACTTATCACCACCATTGCCAAATTTCTTGAGACAGCACCACTGTTCAACATGTAGCCTATCTAGGAAGTGTGGGCATGAAGTATAAGTCCCATACGTATCAAATGTGCTATGTTTCATGATGATTATCATGTAATACTTCAGAGTTGAATCAAACAATAGAGAAAATATCAATTGAATTTAGATAGAGGTATCTCTAAAATGAATGCAACTATCCTTAAACACCTTTTCTCTGGTTACAATAAAAATACATAGGGAAATATCTACATGAACACCTTGTCTGTGGTTAGAGGGAAGATACAAATGGCAATACCTTCTCTGGCAAAACATACTTTGATCTGGCAGATGTAAGGCTGCATGATTGCCAATGTCGAGGATCATGAGCTTTTCATCTAACAAGGTGAGTGATCACCAGCGTCGCCATCACTGGTGAGTCTGAGTGATCACCACTCTCGCCATCCATGGTGAATCTGCACTATGACGTGGTGCACGTTTCATCTAGCGAGGTGAGTGATCAACCGCCTTGCCATCCCTGGTGAGTGTGAGTCATCACGATCCTCGCCAATCATGGTAAACGTGTGCTATGGCATGGTGTGCGTTTCATCTAGCGAGGTGAGTGATCACTCTTGTCGCCATCCCTGGTGATTGTGGGTGATCAAGATCCTCACCATCTGTGGTGAGCCTGTGCTATCACAAGGTGCGCGTTTCATCTAGCGAGGTGAGTGATCCCCCAAGTGACCATCCTGATCCTTGCCATCCCACGACAATTTGCTGGGGGGTGTCTGCTGCTTACCAGGGGCTGTCCAATCATTCACAACATGAATGACGACTTCTGGGGTCAGGACAGTAATGGCAAAGGCATCAACGCCTACAGGCATAGCCTTTCTAAATTGTTGGCTGAAAAACTCGGTAACAGACTTTAGGCCTGTCTCCCAGAAACCCCAGTGCTGCAAACTGGGCTATCAAAGGCCTGCCGTGTCCGCTACATGCTAAAGCCCCACATAGATGCCTTATTCCAAATAACCCAAATTCGAAAAACTCTTATTACCACCTTAATAAAAGTATAACAAACTCCCACCAAATTCCAAATTTCCCACATTTTCATCTTACCATATAAATTCCAAATTAACACTCCATCTTATTTTTCTCCTACTACAGGTTTTTTTATTTTTTGTTCGGTGTGACGGTCTACTCCGACTTAAACACCTGTCCCCTTCAACGCTTCACGCTTGGGGCCGGGCTTCAAACCAAAAAGAAAAAAAAAGTGTCTCCAACGTACACATGTAGTATATAAGTAGATGAGTGTTCTCACACACAGTACTACATAATCTAAACTGAAACCATGATAGTGGGGCACTGATAAATGGATGATCGGATGAGAGATAACCTAAAGAAAAGTTCAATATTATGTTGATTCATGCAAGACAATGTTAGGATGTACATAATTTCTACAAAGGACAAAAGGGCTTTTACACTCAGCCATAATGATGACTTCAGAATGTCAGTGACGACCTAAAGTCGTCATCTATGACTACCCCATGACGACCTAAAGCTGTAGATTTAGGTATTGTCAACCTGACACCTAAAGTCGTCAGTATTGACGAGTTTAGGTTCCCGTAGGTTTTCAGTGTGACAACACGGTACAATAACTGTCTTTGTCACCGTCGTTGCCCAGGTAACAGGTGACGTTGGTGACACCGTCCATGACGTGCATTGCTGTCAGCGGGCACGTCATCCAGGTGGTCCAAAATACCTGCTTATAACAGTCGGGCACTCCACGTCCGGTCATATTTCCGGTCAGCTTTGAGTAATGCTAATATGCATGTAAAAAGGTCATTTATGGGACCGGATATGTAGACCTCATCCAGATCTATAGGCTTTGGGAATCCAGAGTTTCCATGGTTTCACACGTGATTTTAGCTATTTCAGTTGAAACTCCTATTGTCATTTTGATAAGTCAGGAATTAAAGGCACGTGCCCTTGCGTCAGTGTATTTAGGCAATTTCTTTTAGTATTTATGCCTGTGAAATGACTGGCTTTCTCATGTCAAAGCTATTTCCCAATTGTTTCAAAGTATTTTCCGTATTTACCTTTTTTTTTATATGCGAATACCTGAATTTTCAGAGCTTCACAAGTTTGCCCATGGTATTGAACAAGGTCTAACAGAAAAACTGATTTGAGCTACCGTAGCCGATGTCTCCCTTCTTCAGTAGGTCAGTACTCAAAGCCAATTTCCATCAGCCAAGGTCTTCTGAAGGTGACTCTAAGATGTACATTTACTATATCAGCTCTTTTTTTTTATCTCAGTTCACCAAAAGGTTCATGGAAGTGTGAAATGGGATGATCCGCCACCTGATGAGGACGTGTGTTAGCAGCCGTGTTAGGGTAGGTAGGAACGGTAGTATCAGGATCACGTTATGTGGGGGCTACAGAAGAAGACCTTTGAAAAAATGCCAAGAGCGACTGATCTACTCAAAAACAAAACAAAACAGCAAAAACATCTCAAGCAGTGTGGGTAGCCGGTACATGTATCTGATAGAATGTTCGCTCAAAGGTCAGACTTCAGTGCTTGGTCTCATCTCTAATGAATTTGACTGAAGACATTGAATTCTTTCATGAATTATGTCAAAGCCAAAAAAGCTTTTAGTTCATCCATCATCCACTCCAGCCCAATCTCTTTCTCAAGGCAGATTACATATAGACATAGAGTGCAATAAATTGAGAAAGAGAAAAGCAGAAAACGCTTAGTTCAGACAATGGAGTAGCAAATCGTTTCTACCCAGTGCACAAAATAAGGATAAACAATGGATTTCTACGCCACAAATTGTCACATAAATAGGGAAGTAGACAAGGGTGATGCTCAGCATACGATGTTATTGTTACTAGAATGCTGTTGTAATGATCGCAAAAGACTGGACTCAGAGAACAAAGTTCTATATAAAAACAGTGTTGTGTTTTTTATTTCTTATTGGCCTTATTATTAACAGGGATCATCAATACTTGTACTTGTTTTGTATATTCTTCTTTGCTATGAGATGCCTGCCCTTTCAAGCTTTCACCGATCGGAACCACCGAACCCCAGAACCACAGACAACACGTCTGCCACCCAGAAGTCTCTGATTGCATCTGACATTTCCGACCACCGAGTCACCTTTTATGATGTGACGTCAGGAGTGTGACGTCACAGGCCACAGCAGTGTCGCCTCCAGGCCCGTGGCCAACACCGGACCGCCGTAACTAAGATATAACTACAATACTTACAACAATATTCATTACACTCTCCCCACCTTATTTTAAACTTAGGGTGTGAACAACTAGGGATAGCCTGGCCTATACTGGTCGGAATGAGCTCCTGGGGGATTTAACCATAACTATTATAATGATATACCTATGACAATTTTGTTACACTAAAAAACCTGAGGATAACTGGAAGCACCAACAGCGGGCCCCTTTTATGGTAAGTTTTAGCAGAAGGCCTTATTTTTACTTGATATTAGATAAGGAATATAACATGGTCATATCCAACTCTGGAAACTCCCGGTCTAGAAGGGCGCTGTAACATGTAAGAACGGAGAGTCCTTCTGCTCGGCATCCCTCAGGTCCTCTTGCTTGTACCGGCCCTTTGGTTAGTGTCCTTATGCCGCTGCTGCCCCACTGTTACTGGGCTGGGACCAAAGTTTCAGGTGGGCCCACGGGGAAGGATTTCCTGGCAGGTACTCAGTCCCCCACCATTACTTTCCTCTTCACCTCCATGCTCTTCCCCAGACAGTGACCTTCATCCCTCCCCCTGTCATGCTCAGACTGAACATCGAGTGAAGGCCCGCCGGCTCTTCGACCCTGACCACTGCTGCCTCTCCATACCTGAGTATTTCCGCCGTCTCCTGTACCAGGACTAATTCCCTCCATTCTTCCAGCTACCGGCTAATCATCTAGGCTTCCCTTTGTGACCTTGGTTGAACCGCTAGTGATGTTTCTTCCCTGATCATCTGAAGGATCCGTTCTTCCAAGTGTAGCCTCATAGGAGTCTGTCCCTGGAGTCTACCTGAGGTAATGTCTGGGACGGGGCCCCGTGAACCAAGCGGAGTAGATCCGAAAGCGTGGAGAGGGTATCCTGCCGCCCTCGCTCCTGGAGCACCGAGTAGCAGCTGTGTTGGTGGCGGCTGAGGCTGTGGTGGTGGTGCTGGCATTGGCTGAGGTGGCGGCAGTGGCACTGATCCATAGGTCCCCCTTGGGGTATAATGCTGGATGGTAGTGGTAGAGTAGTGAGTCTGGATTGTGGCGGGACCAACGAGCTTGACCGACCCATGTGCTCTACCCCCACAAGGGTGTACTCTACTCCCAGGTTCGGTGACCAGACAGACCCAAGGCCCACCTCTGTAATTCATCGGGCTGTTCGATCGGTCTCCAGGGTATGCGCTCAGGTACGGTCCCATACCATACCGGCTGACCTCCCAAAGGATCCTTCCCCTAGACTCTTGGTGGTTCTGGCACCCAGGGCCCTTCAGGGATTTGTTCCCCCCACTCATCTGCCCACTTGTCCCTTCTCTCGCAGCGATATCTCGGCCTCTGGCAGTATTCTCTATTCATGTCGCGGGAACATGACACACGGCTAGAGGACGTAGGCAAACGGGCTCCCGGGGAAACTTATTGATTTACCAGTAGTGGGTCATTGCTCATCGACTATTTTCGCACATATTCTATAGGAACATAAGGTCTACACAATACCACCCTAAATGAGTGCTTCCAACACCATATCAACCAGGAAAAATAGTTCAAAACCACTACTCTGTCTCGACGACAAAGGCCTACCCAAGATGGCAGACAATACAAAGGTAAACAAACCGAACGGAGAACAAACCATACCGCTACTACCACCTTTAACATATAATGCTAAACCCAAAGACATTATCGACAAGATTAATGAAATCGATAGTAGGTTAAGCCTTCAAGCTTCCATTAGTCAACGCACACTCGAATTACTACAAGGATTAGAAAAGCGCATTTATGGCGAAGAAGGCGCTGTCAAATCCAAAGTGACACTCCCACAGCTTGAAACCCGCATTGACAGTATTGACACTACGTTAACCGGCCATAGTGACAGCATAACCAAAAACTCTAAAGATGTCAACAAAGTCAAATCTAACTGTGACAGCTATGAAGAAAACTCCATAAAAATGGAAGCCAATCGGAAAAGGAAAATCCTTGTAATTGAGGGTATTAGCGAAGATTCACCTGTTACGTTAAGGGATAAACTAGATCAACTGATACAAGACTTAGGACTATCCTTTGACAACACCTGTGCAGATGCAGTGTACAGACGAGGTAGGAAATTAGAACCAACCCCTCATCAGAGAAATAACCCTAAATTCAAGCCTAGAAATAGGCCAGTAATTGTCGTATTCACTGCTACACACTACAAGTCTTTAATCTTTGCCAATATTGAAGAGAGAAGTAACAGTGTGGCTGTAGTAGAGTGGGGCCCTAAAGGGGAAATTCCTAGCTGTCATACAATTTGCCCTATTCAGGAGGGGGAAACCATTAGGTCTTCAATCAGTAGGGTGTTTTTTCCCCACTCCTCTTGCCTCTACCTCCTTCCCAGAGGTATGAGTGCAGCTAGATGCCCTTCTGCCTACTAACTTGTCTTCTTTTCTTGCGGGAGTGCCGTGTCCCGCGGGAGACAGCGATATGGCCACCACCGAGACCGCCGACCACCCTTTTCCAGACCCCAGTAAGTGACTTTCTTTATTTATTTCGCTTCCAAGAACTCCCCTCTTCTCGTTCCCAATATAGGAGGGTTGCAGGCGACAGCCACGGCCAATCCAGTCCCTTTTATTTACTGTTTCAGGTCCTCTCAGGGCCATGGAGCTCTCCACTTCTTCAGTTACTCCCACTGTGGCGGCAGTAACTAAGGCCCCTTGGCCATCTGGCCTTGTAGTTCTGCTGTGAAATCCTCATAATGTCCGGGTTTAGTCCCCACCACCCCTGGTGCTGGGTACATCAGGCTTCCTGGCAGGAGTGTCTCTCTCCCCAACATGAGGAAATTAGGCGTTTGATTAGTGGAAGCTTGAACCGAGGAGCGGTATGCAGCCATGACATATGGTACCTGAAGGTCCAAGTCAGTCTGATCCTCTGCCAACGACATGGTTAGCATATCCTCTACCGTGCGGTTGCGCAGGCCTGTGTACTTCCTGAAACATCCAAGCCTGAATATTATGCCCCTGATCAGTGTGAATTGTTCCCGGAGGGCCCAGTCTGCAGACCACTTCCATCATGAATGCTCTGGCTACTGTTTCTGCCTTCTGATTTTTTTGAGTTTGAAAAGAAGTTTATTGTACGTCTCACAAATGAAATAAGTGGAAAAATTGAAATACAATTCTTAGACCAAGTTCAATTGTAACACATATAATTTCCAAGCAAGCTCAATATAATGCATTATTACAGTGTCTCAAGTTTTTGTAACTATAAAGTTTAATTGCAGGCTTATGATTCCCAATTAGATAATGAGTAAAAAATGATTTACATACATTATGATGATGAATTATGATTACACAGGACAATAATAGATATAACATGGCAGGACACACATGGACGAAAAGGAAAAATGCCAAGATAGAGCTAACAGAATTAAAGAAGGAAATACAGATTTGAGCTCGAGAAATTATTTACACAAAATCAAGGTTTTAGTCCGCATATTGGCGTTTCTCTCACAACTACCATGGTGCAGGGGCACGGTTTTGTGATAGCGTTAGATAGGTATGAGTTGGTCAGTTCCCGAGTGGGGCAGACACTTGGATCCGGGTAAGGTGTGCTGGGCGAGCGGTGGCAGCACTGCTCTCCGGGCCTCCCAGCTTAGACTCAAGGGGTTGCCACCCAACCCCTGTGGCTATATAAAGCTGGGATGGTGACTGGCGGAGACAGAATCCTTAGTAACTCTGTGTACGAACAAGGAGTGCTTTCTCTCCTCTGGCTCCGAAAACTTATATTTAGGAATCCTGAATAAAACCTTGTTGCCTCTTATGTAACCGGAGACTGTTGTTTGGTAGTTCTTTCCGCATACAACATACAATCTCGGAATACTATTACACTGGTGCCATGACCAGGATCAGCTGAACAAGGTAATTCAGTTAATCAGTTAATAAGAGTGAGACAGCTCCTTTAACTCCAAGTGTTGAGGGGGCTGCTTATATGGATTATAGGGAACCAGTTCAGGATGTTGAGGACTCTGGAAGCACCGACTCGGAAGCAAGTATGGACATCTCTATGGTCACTGATGGGGCCTTAGCAGTCAACCAGACGGTTCTAAATATTAGGAATTCGGAATTAGTTGGGCATGGGACCTTTGGTAGTCCTATACTGGTGGCTCAGCTACCGGTGACTGAACCTAATAGGAGGAGGGAGTCCACTCATATCATGCCTTTGTCCAGTGAGGAAGTTTTTCTGAATCAGCTAGGTACAGCTATGTTGTCAGAATCCATTTTTAATCCGGGTGGGTCGTGCCAACCTGCACCAATGGGTGCTTACAGGCTTGACAGGTATCGCAAGGAGAGGAGTGGACTCGAAACTGAATGAAGGGCTCATCTGGAATGGAGGAAGATATGTGATCAGGAGAAGTTGCGGAGTGTAAAGGATTCTTGAGGAACTGGAATGTAGTAGGGCAACCAAATCGTTCCGGCTCCAGGAAATTGATGATCAGATAAGTGGGAAGGAATCTGAATACGACTCAGTTGTGCAGCGGTTTGAGAAAACTAATGAACAGTTAAATCAGATCTGTGCTGTTGAAAAGTAAAGACTGATGAAAATGACCAGGCTGCAGGTCAGTATCAGATAGGGCTGGAGGCTGCAAAAAGCCGGCTTTCTGATTTGGACGGTCAAATTCAAACACAGTAAGTTTATGAGAAGAATAAGAAAATTATTCAGAAACAAAATGACAAATATGTCAAATTAAGGGACTATCATATCCGGGAAAATGATAGGTTGATCCAGGACATTAAGGCGAGCAATCAGGTCCTGTATGAAGTGCAAGAAGATTTGTTATATGAAATCACCCAGATCTGTTGTCAAATGGAAAAGTCGGATGAGAGTGGAAATAGGAAGGTGAAGGCATAGGACAGCCGAATGTAAGTAGTATACTGGATGGGGAGCAGGATCAGATGGATATCTGTACCTCTACTCCGAAACCTATCCTAAAGAAAGGATATAGTCCCTTTGTGAACGACAATGCGGATAAAAATGTGTTTGGGGATAGATATCACCTGGATAGAGATTGGAATATATGGTGAAGTGTAGGTTAGAAGGATACCACCTTCACGACCGATGGGGAGTATCAGTATATCGACACCAGGGGTCAGCCTGTGTGGATGATCTGACACCAGGTGATGTGGGGGCGGATGTATATATGGACGTTCTGGATGATGAGCAGGGGCATTCTGTCGTTCGGAAGCAAACCTACCAGGATGGAACAATACAAACAATTCGAGTTCGGGATGCTATGGCACTTAGAACAGTGTACATGGTTGCGAAGTAGGGAAATATCAGCTAAGAAGAGTCAGATAGAAACCAAAACCTTTGATGGATCTGAACCCTGGAGGGATTGGTTTTCAGATTTTACGAATGAGAAGTAAGAGATGGCTATTTTGATGAGGAATCACTGCCTATCCTGGTATGATGCCTTAAGAAGGGACCCGGAAGGATAGCAATAGATCAGTGGAGGGTCCAGTTTCATGGGAATGGAACGTATGGTCAGTTGGTAGAATTGTGTAGTGGGTATCTAGGAAGCATCGTTTCCGGGGACCGCATGACTCAGTATAAGAGGAGGATTCAGAAAGCAGGAGAATCCGTTAGGGTATATGGATTGGAACTTCAGATATTGCTACGGAAAGCTAGGCCTAAGATTGTCCTAGAAGATGACTACATGAGTATTGAGCTCATCTCTCATTAAGGGATTGAGAGAGAAAGACCATCAGGATTGAGCATATAGGACTTGGAAATGCGGGGCAATTATGAATACTCTGTTTGATGCGATTGACAATTTGACTCTCAAGAAAACATTTCTTACAGGATTTGTACCTCAGGAAAGTAGTTGTTCAGTAATGCCAACTCTGAAACCAGTGGATAAGGTGGCTGCTGCTCCTGTATCTGAAGTCAAGTGTGAATATGAAATTGTGGAGTTCGAGGAGGAAGATGGTAGTATTTTGGCTATCAGATTTCCCAAAGGGAATAACAGATGTCAGAAGATGGGGCATATAGCATATGATTGTCGAGCACCTGAACCGGTGCCGAGTAATGTTTCACTAGTTGAGGAAGTTCAAGAGGATAAGGGAAATTAGGTTGGGTTGAGATTGAGGCAGGAGACTCAACCCGGGTAAAAGATGTATGCCAAAGTACTATCCATAGTACGCCGTCTGATGAATCCGAAATGAGTACGCCTGGCAGGATGAGTAAAGAGGCTGATCACCTCTCTCTCTCCAGGGCCAAGGATCCTAGTGAATCAGTTAATCGGCAGATTGTGAGCGTACCAGTTACCACTAGGGAAGAGGAAGGGAGGGTAAGAGAACTCACGCGTGTATGTGTGGCACACCTTCCCCCAGATCATCCTTGTCTGGAGCACATATGACAGAGAGGATTAGATCTTGGCATTTCAGAAGATTTTGACTGGGAATTCCTCCCCACTGGGAGGTCGGAGGCGGTATGTGCCTGTTACGATTCAGGGTAGGACTGGGGAATTCTTGGTAGACACGGGCGCTAGCCACCCGTTAGTCTCTAAGCGGTTCCTCAGCCACTTGCCAGATAGGACTAAGAACCTCATAATGGGGGTAAAGGCTTGCACACCAACGGATCAGAGATGCAGGTGTTTGGTAAGGCATTTATGAAGGCCGAGATTGGACAAAAAGAATTCGCTCTATGTCCGATAGTAGCGGAGGTGAAGGATGATAGGATACTCGGATTAGATTTTGCGAGTCTCTTTGAGACTGACTTGAACCTGAGTCAAGGTATTTTAAGTATCAGGAAACCATACAATATACGGGTTGTATGTATGCTTCAGCAGATCAGTTCTGTAGCAGGTTCTGTAAAACCCCAAAAATGATCCTGGGTGAAAAATGACCCAGGGTGAAAAATGACCCTGCTCTGTCTGCTATGGAAAAAGCAATTTTAATTTGCTTTTTGGGGCCATTTTTCTTTATCTATCCATCATAAAACCATTATATATGAAAAGAGGAGGATTGATAATGGTAGTCTAGAATACCAAACTACTTTTTAGCCATCTTATTTTGCATTCTGTTTTAATTATTGCAGTGGGTATGAGGGAAAATAGCTCTCTGGGCTCACAATAATGCAAATGATAAGTTTGTATCACATTTGAGATTGATCAATCATACATCACTAGAAAGACCAATATCTATCCTAGTTAAATCTAAAATAACTTTTGGATATGAACTATAGCAGTTGAGAAAACACAATTTGAAACTTAATCTGCTGCCCATTCATAACTGAAAGTCAGTATAGGGGGGAGGCCACTTATCTAGGTCAACTGATAAGGCAGAGAGAGGGGGAAGGGAAGGGGTGGGGTAGAGGGTCATAAATGACTCTGGGTCAAAAATGACCCAGGGTCAAAAATGACTCTGGGGTGAAAATTCTTCAAGTAGGGTGAATGGGGGGATGGTGGGGGGCAGGGTCAAAAATGACTCCGGGTCAAAAATCACCCAGGGTCATTTCTATACTTTAGCTTAGACCTGTGTAGCTAGTGTGGTAGACACAGTCAAGATACCCCCGGGGGTCTCCTGTGATGTGCTATACACTACTGATAGATCTCTGAAGGGGCAGGAGAGTTTGTTTTAGCCGAATCCTGTCCACTTGGCTAGTATAGGATTGGAATCTGTGGAAATCCATTTTGGAATGTGCTGCCTGTCATGAACCAGGGAGGGAAGACTATCTACCTCCAAAAAGGGTCTGAAACCCTGGTAAATGCGGTAAATGAATCTGTTGTAATTACTGATGATTAAGTAACACCATCAGGAAAGGTAAAACTGGCCAAGCAGCTGGATAAGATTGTTGAGGAATCTTCTTTGGAAAATAGTTATCAGAAAATGGAAGTTCGGAATCTATTACGAAAGTATGAGGATGCATTTGGCTACTCGGGTGGACCCCTAGGGCGGAATGATAAGGTTTTACACCATATCAATACCGGGGATGCTGAACCCTTTAAGATTCCGTATAGACATTTACCTCTGAAGAAGAAGATAATCTGTGAAAATGAGATTTTTGACCAGCTGGAAAAGGGAGTGATAGTTCCTAGTACTAGTCCCTGGTCCAGCCCTGTTGTTATGACCACTAAGAAGGATGGGAGTATCCGCTTTTTTGTGGATTATCGGAAGTTGAATGGCATGATTGAGAAGAACTCAAACCCTCTGCCAAGGGTTGATAAAACCTTAGATGCCTTAGGAGGGAACAATTGGATTTGTACACTGGACTTGCAATCCTGGTTTTTTGCAGATAGGGATGAACCCTAATGACATAGAGAAAACTGCTTTCTCCAGCCATTTGGGATCGTTTGAATATAACGTTATGCCTTCAGCTTTTGCAATGCACCAGCCACATTTAAAGCCATGATGGAAACTCTGTTGAGTGACCTACTATGGAAGAAATGTTTGGTGTACTTGGACGATGTAATTGTTTTTGGTAAGACATTCAGTCAGTGTTTGGATAACTTGGAGGAAGTAATAAAGAGGCTGGTCTCTAATGGATTACGTCTGACAGCTAAGAAGTGTGAAGTCTTTAAGAATTCAATTACGAATCTGCGAAAAATAATATCTCTAGAAGGTATTAAGGCAGACCCGGAAAAGGTAGAAAGTGTAAGAATTGGGAAAGACTTGTGACTGCTAAGCAGGTGAGGTCCTTCCTAGGCTTTTGTAGCTACTATAGGGATATTATCTGGGTCACTCATGAGTGAGTTTTCCCTACAAAGCATTGCGCATTGGACCTGGAAGGGCTTAGGAACCTTTCCCATGGGGAAAAGATCAGGAAGAAGCATTCAATAAGTTGAAGGTTTTGTTTATGGATACTCCTGTGTTACGATACCCTGCGTCTATGAGTCACTTTATTTTAAATACAGATGCTAGTAATGACAGCATTGGGGCCGCATTATCTCAGGTCCAGGATGGTGTGGAGATTCTGATTGCGTTTACTAGCAACACTTTGAATAAAGCTCAGAAGAATTATTGCACCACTAAAAGAGAACTTCTGGCTGTGGTGGTGTATACTAAGAAGTTTAGGCATTTCCTGTGGGGGTCGGATTTTACGTTAAGGACTGACCATTCATCACTCTGTTGGCTACTTAATTTTAAGGATGCTGAAGGAATGATGGGAAGATGGTTAGCCCATCTCTTGGAATTTGGATTGGAAAACAGCCAGGTCCAGCATAGGTGAGGAGCTAAGCACATTAATGCTGATGCTCTAAGTAGGAGGCCAATTAAGAATTGTAACTGAGATGATTGTGATGATTGTGGTAAGCATAATGCAGCCTTGCAGATATAAGAATACCTTATAGGGATCACCCTGAAACCCTGATTGAGTGGTCACCCGAGACCATTTGGTAGTTTCAGAATAAGGATCCCACTATTAGGAAGCTCCTGGAAACAGTTCCATTTGGGATAAAACCCATGAGGCCTGCCATCAGTATGGAGAATAGGGAAATGAGAAGATTTCTAGCTCAATGTACCTAGTTGGAAGTCAGAGACAGAATCTTACGTAGTGTCAACGAACGGTTACAAGTTGATGTTGTAATGAACACTGAAGCCAGCGTGCAGGCTCTGCCCCTTAGCTTGTAGCTCAACCTGTCATAGTTTCTAGATACTAGGGAGGTAGTGTGTAGGATGCAAAAGGTCTAAAGAAATAGATGACTGGGAGCTGCTCACCGAGTCTTATATACCTAGGTGAGCAGCTCACAGGGTGATGAAATGTACCGGTAGGAGCAGGTCAGAACTGGTCAGGTCTGGTTGGATCTGGTCAGATCTGACATGCCCTCATACCCGGTAATGATTCTATTTATATGTGGACCAATCAGGGTGAAGGGAGATTGTGGAATTTCCCTGCATCCTAGAAACGCATCCACAGGTTTGTCGGTATGTTGTGATACTCCCATTGAGTCAGTGCCCAGAAACGGAATGGGTCCAGCTCTCACAACATCTTGGTATGGGTGATGTAAGAGCAGGTCACTGTACACACTGGGGGGGAATGAGCTGTGAGCTTGTGAGCAGGGCCTGAGCGTGTGTGGCGGAGAATTTAATAAATGTGTAGAATAATGAATAATACCCAGAATAGTCCATTGACAAATCCCCACATTCCTTCTTGTCTCTGCATGAGGTTTAAGGGAGGAAAATCATTAATAATAAGGGCTTTGCCAAGTCCATTGACAATTTTGGGTATTATGCATATAATATACATGGTATAAAGCGGTGTTCGGTATGAAAATATCGTGTAAAAAAGAAAATATATATACATAGAGGTTCCTTTATGGAACTGTAAAAATAAGAGATACAGGTAGCATGCTAGTACCTTGTTGGATCAAAGAAAGCTTATAATACTTATTACTACAAGAATAAATAGGTGCAAATATTTTTGGGCACATCGTGAATACTGTTTTGGCACCTGAGCTTGTTGTGATCTATATAGTGATACATTGGAGTATAAAAATACATTCTCTAAGCTGAGGTAACTGGAGTATTTGCAAATATAATGTACAGCGATAGCAGAAATTTAACACAGTTTGTGGAGATGGCAACAGGAAGTCAAATCAAGGTTGAGAGTTTCCCAAGATAAATTTGGCTTCAAGCTGCCAAGGGCAAATATTCAGCCAGGTAATTTTTTGTAAAAAAAATTGACCAAGGTAGTATTCGACCTGGCTATCGATCCTGTTGTTTTCTAAATATTTTAGAAAATTGTATGTAGGGCAGGGTCAAGGTAGCATTCGATGTGACTGTTAACTCCGCTCTACATAGTTTGTGCCGAATCTAAGAACTTAAGGGTAAGTATGAACTATATCTGCTACTGACTAAAGCTCATAAATACAATACATAATTGAGCTTGAAAAATGGTGTATGAATGGGGATGATCTTGTAGCACCTAAGGTGACATTATAAAAGGTCACGTTATAAATATCACCTATAAGATCATTAAAGTTGGTCAATCTTATACAGGCGTGAAAAGTTGACCTTGTTTACAGAAAAATAGAGTGAGTCTTTTATCAAAATATCTATCTTGAGGGGATGTATGGGTGGGTCATGGGAAGGTTGTGTCTCCACAAACTCATTAAAACGTCCAAAGTTTATTGTTGCTATGGAGATATTGTCACTTGTTTTTCCTGAAGTGCTTCCGAGCATGGAAGCCATTGGGTGGTAGGTTGCCATGCTGTTTGATGTTGGTTTTGCCTCTGAACCTGATGGTACTGGTCCTTCTGCCTTGGGCTTGGCCTCTGGTCCTGAAGGAACCGATGCTGTGTTCAGTGGTAGGCCTGCTGAGAAAACGACAGGAACAGAAAACAATTCATCAACCTACAGATTGTCTGTCATGGTTTGCAAACAGGCCACAGTCAACACAGAAAAAGGAACACAAGGTTAAAGCATTTAGTCAACTTCAAAACACATAGTACCGAGCTCAATTGATTCATTTGGCTTAGCGCGGGCCCTGTATCCAGGGACGCTTTGATTGTTTTTTCTAAGCTCCACCAGGTGGTAGCAGCGAGCTGGCGCTGTACCGTGATGGCAAAAAAGGCTGGTAATTTATAGGTTTTAATATGGCTTTGATCTGCTAAGGTTGACCTCTACATGTTGTATGTGTCTTAAGAAGGACTATTTTGATGCTGTTTCAAGGAAAATTTATTTTGGTCTGAAAAGTGGGGGGTAGGGAAAAAAAATTTTTTTTCCTGTGTCGCCAAAGTTTTGATTCGGGGTGCTATAAAAGGGCACCTGTCTGTCTTGTGATGTCATAATGTTACATAATGGAGATCTACGAGGTCGACCTCATCATGCCTAACGGCACTGTTTTACATTTGGTGATCACTATGTGGGGTGGATTGTAAGTATATCTTAATTTTCAAGGGCGATTTTTGAGTTATTGAGAATTTTTGGGACTTGAGGTGTGGAACAATTGGTCTAATCTCCCTTTAATTTTCACATTTCAGCATCACACAGATCCAGTGGATCATAGTCCCGCCCGGCGGGATGCCCAACGGATATTAAGGTATGTCCGATTTGAGCAAGTCAAAGTGTGAACATGTGTCAATGTTGTTGTTGTGATAGAAATGCCACGTGCGGGTGTCACATGACCGATGGTAGTCATGGTGAGGGCCGTGACTTCCGTCCATTTCGGTTTTTGATACGAAACCAAGATGGCGCCGGGCTGCCACCTGTGGTGCAAAAGGTATCGAGCCAGATGCGCAGTCGGTGTTAACGTTGATAAACATCAGCGAGAGCCGATTTATTGTGCTAGTTAGGCCTAACTACTGCTATGATGTTATGTAGCATAATAGGCTTGGTGTTTTAGCGGTGTATGGGTGTACTTTGGGCAATATCCTGAGGTGGGGTTCACAGTAGGGGGGGTGGGAGTCTGATGGGGGAGTTGCTTTGGGGGGGCGATCCCCACATCAGCGTCTTCATGGTGGTGTCCACCATCTAATTCGATGTTGTATGTAAGGGGTACCTGTCAACCCCACATAAGTGTGATGGTATCTTCCAAGCATTACTGACATTTGGGTATAACCTTGGGACGGCCCTAAGTTATATGATGGTGGGGGTGGCCGGTAGCCAAATAGGGTAAGGCGGTAGGGACTTTGGATGATCCCATCACATGTTGAGATGGGCCATCTTGACTTTTGAGTAAAAAGTTTACCTATCATTAACAATATCTGTGACCCTCTCAGCCAGGTCAGGTTTAAACATATATAGATTGTTGGGATGCTGGGCCTCCTTAGGGTTCAGCAGAGCCAACTCGGTTGGGTCATTCTTGCTTGCCGACGGCTGGGGCCAAGCTTCCCTATCTGATATGTCCTCCTGGGTCGAGGGGTGGTTTCAGGGCGAGACACCATCACAGCGTGGGAGCGCCTCTGTTCTATAAATAGACTAGGTGTTCCCCCGAGTGTTATGGCTACGGGTATAGTGATATGGAGTTTGTTTTGAATCTGCCAGTGCATGTCTGCTTTCTCTTGTAATAGTAACCCATGTCATGTGGTTTGGGAGTGTGAGTACGGGTGGGGGTTGCTTGGCTTTGTGTGAGGGGTGTGTTTGTTTTTTGGACACTTGTGGACATAATTCTTAAACAGACTAGGTTGCTAGGCTAATCTATGACTAGTAATTGATGTGTTTTACCTTGACTTTTGTATGAAGGTTTGTGATTAGCGAACTGAGATGGCTCAATTCAGTGGTGGGGGCTCTAAACCTCATTTTGTTAATGTGCTTATTGAGGCGGTCTCTACAATAGATGATAAAGATCAATATGAAATAATAGCTATGGGTGACTTCAACTTTAATGTAATTGAAGACAGTGATAATGTTCACAATCTGATGAATAAGATGAAAGGTATGGGTTTAAACCAAGAAATTAAGGTTGGTACACGCAAAAGGGCAATTTTGGATCTAATTTTTACTAATTTAAGAAGGAACTAAATTTACGCTGGTGTTTGTAACAATTCAATAACTGACCATCTTCAGGGGGTCATTACACAAAAACAGCGACACCGTCTTAGCGACGAATCGCCTTGCACAAAATATTTTGCGCTATTTTGCGACTACCTTTTTTTGTCGCAAATTTTTTGCACCGAAATATGTGTTACACAATACAAGTTTCGCAAATAATCTGTTGCTAAACCATTTGCGCACCATTTTTAGCGTCACCTTTTTCCGGACAAGTTCGGAGGTTCCGCAATTGCAGTAGCGACACTTTTTCAACGTAGGGTCATATGGGGACCAGCTGACACTGTAAGTGGGTCTACCATAGGCGGCCTATACGAACATAATGGCGCACGCTAGGGATTCTCTGGGACGTAAGAGGCGGAAAATAAGGACAAGGTGCTCCCCTGTCTTTAAGTATAGCAGCAAAGAGTTCTTAGCACGTTACAGGCTTTCCAAGAAGATAGTTGTACAGTTAGCTCATCAGTATGGCAAGGAAGCTCGTTTCAAAGGATGCACCAGGGGAGGAGGCCTCACCCATATAGACAGGGTAAGCCTTGTTTTTCTCTTTCCTACTGTTACCCGTATGACACATAGAATAATTTCTTATGTTAAAGGGATCTTATATTTAATACCCCTTATAGCATTGGTTTTGAGCTAATATTTTTTTCCTATTATGATAGAGGGTTAGGCTATCAATTTTTTGAGATTTTCTCCTTATATATGTTATATATGTTTCCGTACAGTTATGCCTTGTGCTCAGGTACATGGCAACTGGCTCGTTCTACTGTCCTACTGGGGACAGACAAAATATCTCTACTGCTGTTGTGTGCCGTTCAGTACAAGATGTCACGGACTTCTTCTTCCGCAACCGATCAAAGTATATCAGATGGCCTATTAGCTTCGAGGAAAAAATACTAGGAGCATTGAAGGTATACCGAGCGGTAAACAAACATACAGGTGACGAACAACGGACTCCCTTTGTGTTCGGTCTGGTTGATGGGACTCACATCCCTATCAAGACCCCTGTCGTGAACGAGGCAGTCTACGTCAACCGTAAGGGATATCACTCCATTAATACAACCGTGAGTTTTTTTTTTTCCTTATGAAAGACTTTTCCTGTGCAGACAGTGAGAACCTCTTTATTTTTTAAGTAAGTCAATAAATGAAAGAAATTGTAGAAAGAATAACTTTTTTATTTTCTCCTTTGTTTCATTTCTTAGGTGATATCAGACTATGATCGACGTATCCTGTATGTTGATCCAAGGTGGCCCGGCAGCGTCAATGATGCTTACGCCCTTCACTCCAGCCCCGTGGGGATCAGCTGGCAACGGAAGAATGGGGCAACTTCATGCTTCTTGGAGATAAAGGGTAAGTTAAACTTAAAAATTAAGTCGCTGTCATAGTGCCTGAAACAAGTCAGTCCTCCTTCTCAAATAAAATCCCCCCCAAAAAGTGAAGATTTTTATTTCTTTTCTCCAGGGAGCTACCGCAATTCATTTAAATTTCTTCTTTGTTTTATTTAAGTTACGGGCTGAAGAAGAACCTATTCACGCCTTTCAGAACGGAGAACCCAACCCCCTCGCAAGAGCTCTTCAACAAGTGGCACAAACGTACTAGAGTCAGAGTAGAACAGGCTATCGGGGTGCTCAAGCAAAGGTGGAGGTAAGTTCATAGCCGAAGCGCAAAGGTCATAGAGTTAATTTTCTTTTTTCTTGAAAGACCTGTGTCTTGTTTACTGTTCACAGATTATTGTTATCTTTTTTGACGCTATTCACACATTAAGTTAGGCTCAAGGTTATTAGCGTTTTATTTTATAGGATTCTTGACTCGTCAGGTGGCTACATAAGGCACGAACCTGCCAGAGCAGCTAAGATCATTGTGACCTGCTGTAGCCTGCAGAATGTAACACTTGATCATGGCGTCAGGATAGTTAATCATCCTGCGGATCCTTGGATACCTGTAAGGTCCCCACTCGGGCAACCGAGACAACTCACCAGGGAGCAGGAGACACAGCGCAACAAAGATTTCCGGGACCAAAATGTGACCACATATTTCACATGAAATCAATCATAAATATCTCTTCTTGTTATAAAGAAACTGGTGAACTTGTATACTTTATTTTCCTTTAGTCTGAGTATATATGTTATGACATTTCTACTTGAATTCTCAACTGTAGGTAAATTGTCTCTGTTCTCTTTCCTGTGAATAAAAAAATGTTATTAAATTATAAACATGCACACACAGTAACGTCAGTCTTCAGTCTTTTTTAAGCCAGGCTCCTTATATTTTATACCTTACATGGCATACAGCGACACACTAAACAGGTAACTATCTCACAAAGTCTACTTTATTAGAGGTAAATAATTTTTCAGAGCTTCTTGCATGCCCTTCCTCTCCTCTCTCTTAGCTCTTATTAGACACCTCAGTCTTTTCCTCTCTGCCTTGGCTTCCTCCCCTTCTACTGAATCTATCGCACTTAATTTCCTCTTTGTCCTCCTCTCCTCTCTCTCCAGTCTCACACAGGCCCTCCTTATCTTTCTCTCTCCCTTCTCCGCTTTTAAACTTTCTCTTTCTTTTCTCTCTGCTGTGTCCTTTTTCTCTGAAGCAGGCACAGAGGGTTTTCTTTCCCTTATTTCCTCTCTCATAGCGTCATTTTTTTTCTGGTTCTTCAATTTTGTCTTGGCTAGACGTTCAGTCTCTTTCTCCTCTCTTCTCCTCTCTAGCAACATTTTCCTCTTGTGCTCCTTTCTCCTCTCCTCCTTCCTCAGCCTAGCTTCTCTAGACAGCTTTCTTTTCATCAGTGATTTGGGTACACCTACGCGTGGCATGTCAACCTTAGAGTATTCTGTCTTGCTAGGCCTGTTTTGGTCCCAAATAAGCTGCTTTTTTGATTTAGCGACTTCTTGAGGGGTATGTGTTGTGATGGGCGTAGGCTCTATACCTGGTATGCCTGCAATAAAGTTAAATTCTAATTATTCCTTTATTACTTTACCTTCATCAAAAAGTCTCTCTCTTTTCTTCAAGCTCTTAACCCAGGAAGAAATAAATTTCTTACACTTTTTGAGAAGAATTATTTCAAAATAGAATTAAAGACACTGAAAAGAAAGAAAAGTTGTTCACCTATCACAGCCTCCTCCCTTAAATAGTCCAGGGCCCTCTGCTGATTTTCTTTGAGTCGCATCCGTTCATCTATTTCTCCTCTACCCGTTTGTCCTAAAGCTTGCCGCACTTTGTTGTATTTTTCCTTCGCCCGCTGGGTGTAGTCAGAGGTCTTTTTCTCGCACTGCCTCACGGTTCTGTGGGTGTTGGCCACATCATTAAAGTAAGCTGAAACCAAAGAAAAGAAAAAGGTAGTAATTTGTTTTTAAAAAAAACCTTTCTGTGAAAGTAAAAGAAATAACTCGACCTAGCGAATAACTTAATGTTTTAGAAAAATTATTTTTTGGTCCATTTCTACTGAAATAGTAAAATTATTACTTGTGACGTCTCTCCATCCCTGCCTTTTAACTTCCTTCCCTCCGCCGGCCCCGGTGAAGTGAAACTTAAGGGCCTCGCGGTTCACGTTGATGGCTACCATAAGAGCATCTATTTCCTCTTTGTCCCATCTCCCAGTCTTAACAGGCATGTCTTCCCTGAGAGGGCCATCCTCTAAGTCATTCAGACTCGATCCATCGGAATCTACGTCAGCTTGGGATTGGCCACAGGTAGTAAGTTCTTGGGTGCCTTGCACCCTGGACGAGTCTGCCTCCAATAATGCAGCATGAAGCTGGGAGTCTCCTAGTGTAGAAGCAGTGGAATCGACAGAATCATTTCCTCTAGGTTTCAATATAAGCTGTTTCTTCTTTCCTGCACCCTTCTTAAAGGTTATCTGTTAAAAGAACCACCAAGTAATCTTGAAAGAGTTTTTCTTTAAAATGACGCTAATGAGTGACGCTAGTTTTTAAAGTTGTCGCAGTTGTTGAAATCGTCGCTATTAAATCTTACTACATGAGTCGTTTAAGAATATTTCTTTCTCTTTTTTCGGCCTTATATAAGTGGTGTACTGTATAGCTGATTTCTTTTATAAGTTGTGAACACATTTTTTGATAAACGACGTCGGGTTATGACGTCACATTGAGGGGGACACAAGTGGCGCCACCTGTTGATTCATGTATGAAAAGCTTGCAGAAAGACCCCTAGCGACAGTGGTCAGAGTTATTCATACACATGTGTTTCTACTAGTATTCTATATGTGAAAAGGTCTGTACTGACTGTTCTTTTTTTTTATATGAGCACACTAGATTTTCCTGAAGGAAAGGGTGTTCCACCTATTAATTGAATGAACAGAAACTGTTTAAAACAAAAATCTTTATTAAGTACAAAATGTGAACACATTTCTTTTAAGACGTCATGGCTTAAATAAGTATGGAAAGACCAAACACTTTGGCTTTTTTTGGATCTTCAAAGTACAGGTATTTTTTTTCTGATGAGATCTCCTTGTCGCTCTGTGTTAAAATAACAACCTTCTTCTTTAATTACCTAATAGAAAACAAAAAACTATTGACATAGATAAGACTATCTCTTGGTTCCTCTGCTACAAAACTTTAAGACTTCCAGCTTCATGCTGCTTGGTATGACTAATCTTGCTTCTAAAGTATTCGTGGATAACATGTTATTTTTTTTCTTGTTTTTCAGTCATTGTGTACATGAAAAGTAAAATAAAAAACCTGGGTTTCACCCAAAGAGAGATAATTCCAATATAAAAAAATAACTGTGGATAACTACACACAAAGAAAAAGAATGACATGGTCTTGTCCTTAACCTACAGGACTCATTCTTCTTTTAAAGTATATGTATGATAAGACAGTTTCTGTTGCTTTTATAATTAAGAGTATTTTTTTTGGCGCTGTTCCCTTCCTCCTGCTTCTTCTAGAACCAGTAGGACCAGGCTTATTTTTTGGGTCCTTTTCCTTTCTGGCTCTTTTAGGGGGTTGAGATTCACATTCATCTGAAGAAGAAGCCACCTTCCCTTCACTTGTCTGGCCCAGGTTGAGGACGTCCATTGCTTGGACTATAAGGTGGCTCGTAGGTTCACTTTGTCCTTCTGTAGAAGAAGAGGAAGTAGGCTCTTTAGGGCCTATTTGTAGCATAACCTTGTTTCCGGACTCTGCCAGCTGTATCACATGCCAGGCGTTTTCTTTCAAGAGAACAAAATATTTAACCTCTTGTTTTTCTATGCCAGTAGATGCTTCACTCTGTGTTTCGCAAGTGTCTACCTTAACTTCCTTTTCAACTGGTGTCGCCAATACTCTAGTGTGAATGTTTTCTGTCTCTGCTGCTTCCTCTGTTTTGTCCCTAGTTAGTCCTACTCCCTGATTTCTGTCAACTCTCTCTAACACTGACTCTTTTGTCTGGAATGTCGCTACTCCTGCCTGCTCTGTCTCTAATGTTCCCTGTCGTTGAGTCTGGATTGTCTGTTCTCCTGTTTGATCAGTCTGGACTGTCTCCACTGCTGCTGGCTGTTCAGTCTGGAATGTCGCTACTACTGCTGGCTGTTCAGTCTGGAATGTTGCTACTCCTGCCTGCTCTGTCTCTAATGTTCCCTGTCGTTGAGTCTGGATTGTCTGTTCTCCTGTTTGATCAGTCTGGACTGTCTCTACTGCTGCTGGCTGTTCAGTCTGGAATGTCGCTACTACTGCTGGCTGTTCAGTCTGGAATGTCGCTACTGCTGCCTGTTCTGTCTCTAATGTTCCCTGTCATTGAGTCTGGATTGTCTGTTCTCCTGTTTGATCAGTCTGGACTGTCTCTACTGCTGCTGGCTGTTCAGTCTGGAATGTCGCTACTACTCCTGGCTGTTCAGTGTGGACTGTCGCTACTGCTGCCTGTTCTGTCTCTAATGTTCCCTGTCGTTGAGTCTGGATTGTCAGTCCTCCTTTTTGTTCAGTCTGGAATGTCGCTACTGCTGCTGGCTGTTCAGTGTGGACTGTCGCTACTGCTGCCTGTTCTGTCTCTAAAGGTCCCTGTCTTTGAGTCTGGATTGTCTGTTCTCCTGCTTGTTCTGTCTGGACTGTCGCTACTGCTGCTGGCTGTTCAGTCTGGACAGTTGCTACTTCTGCCTGTTGTGTCTCTACTCCTTCCTGTTCTGTGTGGATGGTCTGTTTCTTAACAGGTACCTGGTTTGTGTCTCCTGCCTGTTCTCCTGTTTTAATGTCTATAGTGTAAGACTCCTCTCCGAGAGTCTGCTCTGATTCAGCGGATGGGTTCTGGTTCTTACGCTCGACCTCTACAGAACTCCCTGGATGCACGGTAGGGTGAGACTGCTTTTCTTGACATGAAGTTGAGGGAAGAGAAGGATCCGGTGTCTGGCTTCTCTTATCCAATTTCTTGATAGTCCCTTCCACATGAAATATAAGGCTAGCTGAAACTTTTATTAAAAGTCTCTGGTTTTCCTGGCTGGTATGTACAACTTTGAGCAGCATATCTCGATCCTGGGTTATCCGCTCTGTGACTGAAACAAGACATTCGTGGGCTTCTGTTTGTCGGTACAATAACTCTTTCAGATGGTCTTGCCCTTCTCTCCTGTTTGTTTCAGATGACAACAACAGCGATTCTAATTGTGCTACCCTGCTCTCTACAGAAAAACGGTCTTCCACTGTGCCGGAAGACGTAACTTCTGGTTTCGAGAACAGAGGGTAGGCCAGGTTGTCAGTGTCAGTGAAGACGGGTTGTTCTACCTCCTGTTGTTCTGTCTCCTCTGGTTGTCCTGTCTCCTGTGAGAAAGATAGATTCTTTTTTGCTAAACGTGGGCTTCGCCATACAGGTTCTTTCTGAGAATTTTTAGGGGTGGAAACTGCTTGGCCCCCCTACCCCTGTCAGGTCTACAATGTCGTCTTGGGGAACTTCTACTACTTTCACTTCCAGGTCATCTGACACGTCTAGTACCTCCGGCTCCACATCAAATGTTGCTTTAGAGGGTATCGGGGAAATCTTTTTCTTAACGGTCACAGCGTGTTTCGTTGTTTTCAGTTCTAGGGGGGGGTTTGGAACTTTTACCAGGTTTAGAGTCTTTACGGGGCTTCGTGACATTATCACCCTCTGAAAATTCTCTTTGTGTGTCCATCTTAGATACCTTTGACTTGCTGTCTTCGTCCGATCCTTCGTCGCTGGATTGGGAATATAATAACTCTCCTCCTTTAGCTGGAAAAAAAAATTTTGTTTTTTATTCAAAAGAGGTGGATTGGTTAATAGCACACAAGATGATATAAGAGAAAAGGAGTTTTTCTGCAACATGACTTATAGCCTGGATGACAGGAGAAGAAAACCTATTTTAGCGCAAATGGCGCAAATAACGCACTCTACTTTAGCAATAACTGAAAGTTAATAGTTCGAGAGAGTGTCAACTTACCTGCTATTTCTTTAGTTCCCTTATATTGTAGACACATTACTTCAGTCGAGTTACAGCCTTCACATTCGACTCCCTTCTTGATAAGTTTGACGTACTCCTTGTTCTGTGTGTGAGACAGGAATGTGTTAGTTTACTTAAAAAAAGCCCACATGGTAAATTTTTGCGACACCCCATAAAAAAAATGGTGGCAGTAACAGTTGCTCTCATAGACACCAAAAAAGGAACAGAAAAGTTTTTTTTTTCTTTTCACATAGACTGAAAAAAAGAAAGCGGAAGTAGGTTAATGTCCTGAAGTACTCACTTTATTCTTAAGTCGACTTGTGAAGTCATTTATATGTTTACGCATGTCCTTCAAAACCTGTCCCTTCTTGCGGTTGTGAACACTGTTGACAGCAGCTGCAGAGGACACAAGACACATGAAGGTACAACGAAGTGAAAAACTTTGGTCAAGAGGGAGGTATGTAAACTATGGAAGGAGGGTTGTTCTTGGAAAATAGAGAAGGGTACTTATCAGAGGTTTTTTCTTCGAAACTTATGTTTGATATATTATTCTTAAAGAGATGCAAGAAGAACCAAAAATTATGTCGTGTTAAACTTACCTAGGACAGTGTCCCATGCCTCCCACCTTTTTGCGGCATTTACAGGTCCATTCGCTCGGATATCTTTCTTGAAATGCAATAACTGGTAAAATAAGCTACGATTTTCTTCATCTGACCACCAGTAGTCACGTTCTCTCTCTGTCCCTTTAGCCATAAGTTTAACAGGGATTTCTATCATGTCAGAGCTGCAGGACGGTTTGGGATCTTCAGCGTGAGTTTTACCCTGGGTCTTGCCCTTGACAGGTACCTTTGGTTTAGGTTTTTTGTGTGCTGTCTTCTCTGGCTGAATGTGAGTAACTTTCTTCCTCTTGTTGACTGGAGGGGCAGCCGGAGGATTTTTTTTGAGGCCACAATTTGCTTGAAAGAAGGCAGACTTTTCTTTTTTTTCACAGACACCTTTCCTTCGTCGTCATCGTCCTCCCTGCTGCTGGTCGTCAACTGGGAACTTTCAGACTCTTCCTTGGGGGCAGGCTGCTTCCTTTTCTTCTTTTTAGGGTAAGGGGACAGCTTAGCACGCGAAATGTCAGGGAGCTCGTCCATGTCTTCCTCGAAACTGTCAGAGGTCTCTGAATGAGATTCGGATTGCTTATAGTCTTCATTTGTGTCGTCATCTTCTATGGGACTGTCCTCTTCGCTGACGTCATAGTCATCGGGGTCCTGAAAAGAAAAAAATTTAGCATGAGTATTAGGCAGAAAGAAGGTCCTCGTATATATGTATCAATAATTTTTTTTTTTTAAACGCTGGACAGAGGGGGGGACGGGATACGATGTCAGAGAGCCTAAGGAGAGCCTAAGGAGGGGGGGGAGATCTAGCATGCTAAATACCTGAAGGCTCGACCTTTAATTAATGTCCTTTAATTAAATATAATTACATTACAAAAAAAACCAGAGAACTATGGCCCAAAGGAGAAGAAAACAGATGGCTCGTTGAAAGGTTCCCTATTATCGCCCGATTCAAGACACATGGAACACAGCGTCTCCTCTCTATACGAGAAGAAAACGGTTAAACACAAAGACAAAGAAGACTACTCATGATCTGTTATGTTCCAACAAGCAAAGAAAAGAGAGATTTACCTTGGAGGAGAAGTAAGACATGTTTTTATTCACGAACGCTCGATCTCCAAAGTTGCGGGAAAGTTTACGCCGGAAGTGACGTAGTAGCACAATTTGGTCAACTTTCGCTGATCACTGGCGGGCTTTCTGACGCTATTTCCAGAAGAATTGCGCTAAGTCTGAGGTTCGCAAAAAAAGGTGTCGCTGTGACAGCGACTGTCGCTAACACAATGCGATGTGTCTTGTGTAATGCGCCGCAAAATATGTCGCTCGGTTGGCCTTTATTTTTGCGGACTTTGTCCTTGCGTACTGACGCTTTTTTGTGTAATGACCCCCAGGACTGTGTTTTTAGTAAGTAAAAATGGAAGATTAAGAATGAAAAAGTTTATATTACCGGTAGGTCTTACTCTATGATAATGAAACCCTATTAAATGAATTTGTTTCCTATGACTGGACTGACTTTGAGCATACCAATGATATTAATTGTGCTTGGACTCATATCGAAACAGCGATAAGGAAAATTTTGACCAAATACTGTCCGGTACATTGGTTCTTGGTGAACCCTTAGGTGCCCAAGCGCGCATTTAAGCGCGGTTTTGGGCTTAAATACATGTATATTGAAAGAAATTTCCATCCAGATACTTCTACTGGTCCAATATGGAAGGTTAGACCCTCTTCGGAATGCTTATGACCCCCCAATCACTATACAACCATTCATTTGGCTTTATCTCCATTATTGCAGGCACAGTGAGTCAAAACCTGAAAATTAGCTGTCATTTTATGTGATTCATCAAGGGGGCAACCCTCCAAGAAGCTAAATTCTGACAGGTATCAAAATCATGATGGATCACACACACAGTTTCCCATACTCCAATCATATTTTGCAATAACTGTTCTTATCCATAAAGATAAACCATGCATTATTACTATCATAACATAATGTTTCCTGTGTAACAGAACAGTTGCAGACAGAATCAGGTTTAAAAGTTATGTAAGGTCTTAGGATTGCAGGGAATATGGGTGTATATAGCACAAGAGAGACCAAATACCAATAAATGACAACAAATGGAATGTTTTGGTAACTATGGTTACCATACCTGACCAGGAATGCCATGTCCTTAACTGAAAGTCTTCCCTGGGTTATGAGTATTAAGAAAATGTAATGCCGAGCCCATATCAAAGAAGAAGATTAAAATAACACAAGGTCTTATCAGCAAAATGATACAATCATGAAATAATGTAAAATTCTTCAAATAATTCTGGGCACAAAAAGGTTAAAAAGCACAGAGACCCTTGGATGAATCAAAATGTTTACAAGATTATCCGTGATAAAGGAAGGCAAGGCGCTCTGACAAGGAAGAAGACTGGGAAAGTTCATGTGAATTCTGAAACAAAGCAAATAAGATCATTGATAAAGCTAGAAAAATCTTTTTCAAGGAACAACTTGAAACCTATAAAAATGACCATAAAAAATTCTGGAGAACTATAAACAATCTGCTACCTGGCTATCCAAATCGTTCTAACAATATCTCTTTGGTAGATCACGAAAATAACAATGTCCCAATTGAAGACAAGCAAGTTCCTGATTTTATTAACCATTACTTTGCCAACATTGGTCCACTACTGGCCAAAAATCTATATATACCCTGGAAGCCCTATGATGAATGTGTATTAAATCAAATTGATGATATTGAAACTAATGTCCAAGAGGTAGCAAAATTGGTACATGATATTAGTACAATTAGGTCTTCAGCAATTGAAAACATCTCAAGTACTATATTGAAAACTGTATTTATGCATGCTGGTTGGCAAAAGTGTTTAACTTGTCTTTTACACAAAATCTTATCCCTGATTAATGGAAAATCTCCAAAGTCACCCCCATTCCTAAAGAGGGTGACTCTAAACTTGTGAACAACTATAGGCCTATATCGCTTTTACCCCTACCTTGTAAATTATTAGAAAAAAGTGTGCATAATCGTGTTTATGGTTTTTTGATAAAAGAAAATATACTTACACCTAAGCAAGGAGGTTTTAGACCGGGTTTCAGCACAGTAGATGCGCTGGCTAAGTTTACAGATGATATTAAAAGAAATTTAAATATTAGAAATTCAACAGTGGCAGCCTTTATTGACCTGAGGAAAGCTTTTGATACTGTAGACCACTCTGTACTCCTGACAAAAATTCATCACTATGGCATACGCTCAAACACCTACCATTGGGTTGAAAATTATTTACACAATAGATATCAAAACACCTTTGCTAGTGGTATACTTTCAGGCAGGGAAAGGGTGGTCTGTAGCGTCCCTTAGGGTTCCAAATTGGGCCCTCTTCTCTTTTTGATCTATGTCAATGATGTTACCAAATGTGTGTAAAAATTATAATGTTAGACTATACGCTGATGACACTGTCATATATTCATCTCAAAACTGTTTTGATGCAGCTAAGATGTATTTACAAAGCGACCTTGAGGCATATGAGACCTGGTGTATTCAAAACAAACTTTCTATAAATATTACTAAGACAAAAATTATGTTTTTTTCCTCAAGTACAAGAAGACTTAATACACTGAAAGCTGATATTAGACTTAATGAACAATTACTCCAATTGGTACCGAGTTATAAATATCTTGGTGTAACCCTGGATTCACTACTGCATTATAATTTACATCTGAATAATCGAGCTAAAACCATAGCATATAAAGCTTATAAACTCTGTTTACCTAGAAGATATCTTGATAATAAACTGGCCATCCAAATTTATATGTCTACTATTTTACCTTATATGGAATATGCTGACATTTGTTTCATGTCAACTTATGATAAACACCTGGATCCCATCCAGTATGCTCAGAACAGATGTCTAAAAGTTTGTTTGAAGGTACCACATTTAACCAATACTAAACATGTACACAACACTGCTGGTGTAAATTTGTTTGAGGATAGAAGGTCTGCTCATTTAATGAACTATATGTAAAACAGGTTGAGGTATGACATATATAGAGATAATAGAAACATTGCTACTTGCTTACATGATGCTCCTACTGTTATAAACATAATTGTTTATCCTATACTAGAAGCGTAGAATTCCATGGTGCTATTACTTGGAATTCCTTATCTAGGGATAGAAGGAATACTCCTGAATTTGCAAAATTTAAGATGACACAATGTTATTCCTGAAAGGTCTTCTTCCCTATGATGAGGACTGACCAGCTATAACAAATTATTCTATGCATATATTGATTGTTCACTTTCCTTTGACGACAGAGCCTGTTTTCAGTTAGTTAAACGACCCCCCCCCCATTTATGTCCCTATCAAACTGTATATGTAATACTTATGTTTCATACCTATATATAAGCCAGGTACCAACCCATACACGTTTAGTGGGGATGTGGTCCTCTGCCTTCTTTTTGTCTTAAAATTTAATATTTCCTTTTCTCACATTCCATGATGTGTTTGAACTGATAATGTTTTGTGTATTTAATTAATGTGATCTATTGAACTGAACTATCACTATTTGTTCACAATTTAATATATAGCTTCCTTATCAATCATGTTGCCCATCAAAGGATCAAAACTTTGATCACAAGAAATTTGTGATTGGGAATGTATTGCTTCTACCTTCACGATTGCACTGTAAAATTACTAAGACAATAAAGTGAATTCAAACTAAAAAATCCAGTTTGGAATATACACACTCAGAGTTAGTAACTATGGAAGCATATGTCACACATAGGTAGTTAGATCATCAACATAATCAGTTGATAGCAAAGGGCTACTCAGTTTCATCTTCTTCATCAAGAGATGCCACAATATCAATCGAATCGTATACATCTTCGTCTCCATGCTTCTGACCGAGGCAGTTCCATCACTACTGTTATCATCATCATCATTTCCCGGCCGGTGGTTTTCAATCCGCAGATTACCGATTGCTCATATACGCGTATTAAATTCGATCCCCTCTCCATGTATCCAACATATCAATATGTTTAAAGTATTTATACATAACAGTCAACAGCAATTCGTCCTGCCTCCTATTGAGATAGGGTACATGGGTGGTCTCATGCATCTGCCGTACATTCAAGCCTGTGCGATGTGACCTGAAACATGTTCTGAGACCCTGATATTGAAGTTGTTGGGTCTTCTTTAGATTTTCCTCATTGCTACATCCTGAAAAGGCATAACTACAGTAGTCAAAGAGCGACATAAAAGTACTATACACTAGTAATATACACTGGTATTGCAACATTCTGGGTCATTAAGTTCCTCAATTTACTGAACCTAAATAAGCGATTATTGACCTTTTGGAAAATATCTTTCATTGCTAGCTCAAAGCTTAGATAACTATCAATCCAAAAGCCCAAATAGGTATAATCTGATTGCAGATCAAGTGGCTTAGAAGTCATCTGCATACATCAGGAACCTACATTCCTGTATAGCAGAACAGACATCGTTTACATATGACATATCCATATTGTCATATAAGTCATTTAAGAACCAATCACATCACCTGTTCCTTTACCCTGCCAATAACCAAATTGAAACTCACTGAACTTTTTATCTTGTTCCAATAATTGGTAAACATGGCTATGCATGATATTTTCCACAAATTTTGAGAGAACTGATAAGAGGGATATGGGCCTCAGTTGGTAACTAAATGGCCATTTCCACTCTTAGGGATTGGAGTTACACATGCCCACTTCCATTTGTCAGGAAAGATGCATAAATCGAAGCTTTTCTGCAACAACCAAGTAAATTGAGGAATCAGATTCTGCAGAGCCAGTTTCAAAATATCACATCTAATATTTTCAATTCCTGATGTTTTATTTATATTTATTTCACTGACTATGTGTATAACCTCTTCAGTTACTTTGATTGTCTGATTATACATTTGATTTCCATCAGGCCGTACTACATCACTGCGATTCTCCCATATAATGTTATGACATACAGGTAATGCATCATCCAAATTTTTTCCCAATCTTTGCAAAATATTCATTAATATAATTCACAGATTGCTGGTTTGTTTTAATCTCACCATCTTCCCCAATTAACATAGGAGGGCAAGGGTCAGGAGAAGGCTTGATAATAGCATTTATATTACACCAGAATTTCTAGGATCCTTCTCATTTTCCTGTCTGTTTGCATTAAGCCTTCTTGGCATATTTACAACTGAGATTTATCCTACAGTGTAACTTATGGGCTCTATTAAGATCTTCCATCCCTGGTTCTTATGAACAAGTTTCCATGAATTTCTTGTTCATGTATAAGGCTTAGTTTATCACCATTCATCTACTTGTGCCCGTTATCTCGAAAAGTCCTTGTAATCAAAGGACAGATGCCATCTCAGTAGGTGGTAATCAGATTTTCAATAAACAAACATGTGTCATTGGGTTCCTCAATAGCATAGAATTTGTCCCAGTCAGCTTCCAATAGCCAATCCAGGAATAGCTCTTTATCAAAATTCCTATATACTGTCTCATAGTAATCACTTTTGTTGTGACTACACACAGTTGCTTAGTTCTGATAATGTAGCCACGTAGCCAGCCACTGCACGACATTGTGACAGTAATTCGGCCAGTAATAGGCTTGCTGAAAGCGTCTCAGGCTCCTGGCCCGACCGAAGTGACAACTTAGAGGCGTCCCATGGACATTTCTAGCACTCCCTCTTTTCGGTTATCTGGAACCAGCACCAGCTCCCGAGAGCATGACTGCCTGGTTCCCACCAAGTCCGGCAGAGAACCTCCTCCTCCATCCGTAGCTGTGGTACCTGCACGACCAAGGCCCTTATCTTGTAGGCATCTCCTAGCAGACTATCTTTGGGTGCGGCCCCTTCCTCCACCCACTGTCTCACCCGTGTGACCACGGGGTCCTCTTCCTGTGCTATCCACCATCCCTCCTTCTGAGTCACACATGGTTCAGGTTCAGCTACGGGACTTGCCTCCCTGGTTTCCCTTTCTTTCTGAGCCTTGTCTGCCACTCTCACTCGCCTCCCTGGCTGCCCAATGGTCTTGGGCCTTATCAGCAGCCGCCTCACTGCGGGTTACCGCCCTGCACTCGGCATTGTGTTTGCTCCGACAAATCTTATTTCAAGTTGACCCTCTCGGTTCCCCCATTCCACACTGGGTGCATGGTCTTCTGGACAACCCATCCGCATTTCCATGATCCTTCCCTGGCCGGTGCTCGCTGACATGGTCAAACGTCTCCAGGAGTTGGTTAGTTTTCTCCCTTTCTTGTTTCAGGTAGACCTCCGCCTGCACTCCTCTATCCACTGCCTGCAGTAGATTCTTGGTCTCCCCCTGATAGATTCAATTCCTCAAATCCCTGTGATCCAGACATACCACAAATCGATCCTTGGCCATGACATCCACGGTAGCCAAATCAGCATTGGGGTAATTATCATGATATTTCCTCCAATTGTGTTTGAAGCTCCTCTCCCGGCATACGCAAAGCCTTGTACGACTCCACTGGCTCTGGGGTTGACATCGGTTTATTAGGGCCTCCCTTAGTTGTTTATACCCATCTTCCAACGCTGGCTTCACTGTGGCCAGCAACCTCCTCACTACACCAGATAGGCTTAGCAGAGGTCAAGTACAAGAGAAATTCTTCAAGGTAACTCAACCCATCATTTTTCCCTGGCATCACTATTAGCTTACGGGTCACACCATCACCCTAACATGCGGGCCTCCCCCTGTAGCTTCCTCTTGTTTCTTTCGTGAGGCTGCAGAATCTAGCCTGACAGTCATTTCTGACCCTGGGGATGACACCTGGTCACCGTGCTGGCCTCCCCCAGTGCCCCTCTCTCCGGAGTATTCTTCTCTCTTGGCCTGGCTATAGCACTCCTCTCCTCCCTTCTGTTATGCCTGTCTGCATTTGCGCTGGTGGGACCACCAGGGCCACCAAACACACCACCGAATGCACCACCGGTGGCACCATGGAACCGATTACTCTGTACAACAGCCAAAAAAAAACAATCAGACCAAACACACCAATCATGCCTAATTTGAGGCTGCTGAATCTGAAATGTGATTAAGAAATGCCTATTGGCTCTCAATTTTGAGATATCCATAGGGTGCCATATATGCGAAAAGCTGAGGACTTTGTGGAGTGTGTTTATACACTGCTGCTACATATCAGAAACTCAAGTGCAAGATGTCCTTGAAGATCCACTTTCTGCATCTAACCCCCCATCCTTTAAAAAAAACCTGTGTCTCGGTAAGTGATAATCACATACATGGGGGTTGATTCTAACAGGACCTCTCAGAGATGGAAAAATGCTACCAAAGAAAGTAGTAATGGGGTCTGATGTGAGATGAGCATGAACATTGTGTACAAGACACAGGCAAGGCAGTCCCGAACAAGTATCGTCTAGCAAACGTTTCAAGCATATTTACTACTTTTACTGCATATTACTGAGTCAACGGATAAATAATTCATTAGATATGGGTTTTTGGTAACCAAAAATAAATAAACCAGATTTGATGTGAAATCTGGTCTGCACTAATATGGATTTGGCTACCGAGGATGAAAATGGGTAATTCTAGGTACTATGGGTATCTCAAAATTGATACCCACCAGCAAAAAATGGATGTTATTTTTTAATTCCCCAGGTCAAAATATGTAGGAATAAGTGGGTTTCAGCTCTGTTTTTTTCAAAATTGTGTTTACAGTGTTATGTGACCTCGCAGGGGGAGCATCTACTTATACGCCTTAGGGCTTTGCCATAAACTCCAAGAAGTCCCCCATGCCCCTCTCCATAGGCCTGTTTTCCTCTCCTCCTAGCTCTGGCCACCCTTCTGCCCTATTATCATTAGTGCCCGCCACCGGCCACCTCTCCATGCCACCGGTGGGACCACCGCACACCTCTGTTGTCCCTTCACATACAGGTCTTCTAATAGAAATGTTCTCATCAACTATTTCCATCAAATATCTATTCCTTCCCTGCACCAAAATATCTCTCCCCTCCCACTTAGTTCACTGTCAGCCATTTTTAATTGTGTGCGTTTGTGATAGTAAACAACACTGCTGTCACCAGTGTAATGATCGCAAAAGACTGGACTTATTGGCCTCATTATTAACAGGGATCATCAATTCTTGTACTTGTCTTGTATATTCTTTTTTGCTATGAGATGCCTGCCCTTACAGGCTGTCACCAATCGGAACCACCGAACCCCGGAGCCACTGACAACATGTCTACCAGCTGGAAGTCTCTGATTACATCTGACATTTCTGACCATCAAGACCCCTTTTATGATGTGACGTCACTATGCCACCGCTGTGTTGCCCCCAGTCGGGACAGACCCACACTATCGCTCTCGGGCAGGTGACCACCACTGGACCACTGTGACTAAGATATAACTACAACACTTATGACAATATTCATATTATGGGAAAATATTGTAATAACTGCTACTATATGGACTCAACATGCACCACAACAGTCTAAACCTAATCATCTCCGGTCTCCTTTATCACTATGGGGATAGCGATGTCCGTAAAGCGCTTTACATTATGTGCATTCTTTATAAATCTTCAATAGCATAATGTGATAACTCATGTGTAAGCAGTAGGGATGTCATTGACATCCCATTTTTGTCGATTCCAATTATCACGATTTTTGGTGTCAATATTCCGACTTTTTCCCGATTTTATGACACAGTACAGCCTTGTTTCAATAGGACCAAAACATCTAAAAACTGTATGTGGGTAGGGGGAGAGGTCGGATGAATATACAGGTTTGGTAATTAGGTAATTCTTATAATATCTGTACTGCTATAAACTTTTATACTTTTGTTCTTTCATATAAACTGATAAATGTCATTTTACTCAATCATTACCTTGCCCCTCCTCCTTATAGTAATCACATACATACATGCACATGTGTAGCTCCCACTGGCTACTTCCACTTTCATATTAACTGGTACTTAAAGGATATATGGCTCTGATAATCTAAGGGCATGAGCCTGCCATTAGAGGAAAATTAATCAAAATGTATGGGTCAGTGTCAGAATAAGTGTACAAAACCTGGAAAACCATGGTTTTTGGCCTTTATGCAGCCATAGAATAAATTATGCTTATCCAATCTTGTCTTCCATGGTCTCATCTGACAGAAGACATTCTAGTCTTTCAGAAAAATATCCATTTGTGTCTGTCGGGTAAAAATTCTTTGAGTTAAGGTGACCCAAAGTCCCAAAATCACTAAAAATTCTGTTTTTTTGCAGTTTATGTCTTTTTGCACATGTCCTATTGTTCACTCAAAGACTCGAAACCCATCCAAAATTGCCTGTGGTATTAGGCATATATTAGGCCTACACTATTTATGTCAGTTTAGGTGGATGTTGATTGAGAATTTTTTACTATGGTCACTCATGTGTGGAATTTTACTCTTCGAGGCGTCTGTGACAATAACTCTTAGGTCAGAATAACTCTATCAATAATAGTGATATAATGTCTCTATTACATGTCACATAAAGAACTTATAAAGGGGTGAAGTTGGTATAAAGATTTTAGCCATCGGTCAAATGGTCCCTGATTTGTGGGTCAGAATGTCCATGTGGACTGGGTTTTCATCACAGACGCCTCAACTACATGTTATAATGTTGCTAATTTATTTTAGTATCTATTTGTGTTTCTTACAAGTCATATCAACCATCACAGCCAGCTTATCAATTCTGACAAGCATTGGTAGGCTGTGGGCCTCCAGTGTAGCATTTTGAGTACCATTTCTCATATAGGGGGTTTTCGTCACAGACGCCTCAATATTTTGTTTGTTGCAAAGTCAGAATCATCTGCTGTTACCCAGTGGAAGTCAATTACTTGGGAGAGCCTTGTTTTTGTCAAATAAGTGTTACAACTTGTTGTTTATCAAAGATTTTCTGAGGATTCTCTGCAAATTTTGCCATCAAAGTTTAGGAATCGATCAAATTTCTTTCGCAGTCCAAAGATTATATCCCCTAGTACTTGCTGATGTGGTTAGATTTGGTTAATTTGGTCTTATTTTGATGAAAACAGTATAGCTTGATTGAATCAGCAAGCCTCTTGGACTTGGCAGGTGGCTGCCATGTTGATTTTGGGCGATATTTGATACAGACTCATATTCGTGAGGCGTCTGTGACGAAAACTCCTGTTGAACAAAATTCTCTCTGGCGAGCACCATATGCTGCCCTAAGGTCAAAAATGGATTGAAATGTGCAGATATGATGTGCCCCAATTATTTTAGGGCATTTGCTACATGTTCTGTTGATTTTATTCAAGAGTTGGTGGGTCTAAAATTGTGTTTGACCTAAAATTGCCTCAAATTGCTCCAGAAATCCCCACCTGTACATAAAAAGAGGGTATTCAATTTACTTTTCTGTGGTCGATATGATGTTTTGTACTCCTCTTCATCAATTGTGTGTGTTATAATTAAAATCCCATTACTTATTTGGCCACAACAAGCACCAAAGCGCAGAAATAAGTTTTCGTCACAGAAGCCTCCGACAGAAATGATATTCTGTTCTTGTAATCTTGTAAAGCATCATCTATACAATATTTATTCTTGGTAGACTATGATACATTATTATTCAGTGTCCTGACCTAAAATAATTACATTTCCAGCATATTTATCTAAATTTATTGCATTTTTAGTTTTCGTCACAGACGCCTCATTTCAACATTTTCCCCCCAAAAAAATATTTTCAGTCCATATAACCAACTAATACTTTACCACAAGATGCCCCTAGCCTAAGGGTACAGAGCAGCTTTGCAATTGCTGAAAAAAACCTTTTGGGGGCCCCTTTACCTGTGTGAAATTTGGATTTTCCTCATTTTTTTCCACTTCGGCAGACATTCAACACTCAAGGGTACAAAATTGGTTTTAGTGAGGCCTCTGCTGTTTTATTTTCCCCAAACTAGACATAATGAGGATTAGTTAGAGCAATTCTGGATCTAATCAGGGCATTATTGACAGAACTACAGTAAAGTTAGTGATTTGAAGATAAAATTGTCCAATTTTTCAATATTTTGATAATTATGTCCGGGCTCTCACAAAAAAAAATTAAAGATACAGTTTTGCATTCTTGTATGCTTAATCCAGTTAGTAATAGCTACTTGCAGCCCAAATTTCAAGTTGCTGTGATTGTCCTAACTTGTTTTAGAGCATTCCTAGAGTTTTCGTCACAGACGCCTCACAAAATTCGCTGATATCCAGTTGGCCATGAATAAAAACTGCAGTTCTTGGAGGAAGCCAGTCCACCAGGGGTTTTCATATGCCCAAGATGTTGCGTTATCAATATAATACACTTTTGTAATGTTACCTTGACTTTTATCTTTCTGTACTGTGTGCACCAGATATGTGCACTTTTTCTGCCATTCACCCGTATTGCTCGAAAATATTCTGCCCGAATACAATTGTGAGAATGCAGATATCTCCCATTGCATTGCATCACTGACACCATAAGCTTTAATTTGATACTAAATATGCCAATAATTATTAGAGTCAAAAGTTTCAGATGATTCAACCAAAAAGTTATTTTTTCAAATGTGTCATTGTAATATATCGATATAAGAGTGATGTCGATCCAATATTCACTATTTTGATAATGACGATATCTCGATATAGTGGATATCGATGATATCCCTAGTAAGCAGTACTATAGACAGTACCATAAGCAGAATGCCCAATATTTGAATGGAACAACAACAGGACTTACATGTATTAGTGGCCCAGTTAAGCTTACCTGTGTTAATCGATTTCAGGCTATGAACTTTATTATGAGACCTGCGGTTATTTGAAGCAACTTCAAATATCAATACCCATTTTATCTACAGTGGAACCTTCGCCTATTTGAGAACCCATTGCTAAAGTGGACCAGGTATATATATGGTATATGGTTAACCCCAAACAAACAATCTCTTAGCAACGACAACATTGAAGGATTGGACTCTCAGTAGATATTTGGAGATGTAATATACTGGCAAATAATTCCAGACATCCATCTGCATGATTGGATTTTTGCTGATGGAAATGCTTGATTCAGCACTAATACCAGTAATAGGGAGACATGAATATAAATCAGCTCAAGCTGCCTATTGTAGTATTGGTATTATTTGTCCCGCCTTCTAAATTGCTTGCATTAGTGTGACAGCTAGGTGGTAACCATTCCAAATGGCAGAAGGCAATGAGTCAGCCAGACAATATGAGTCTCATTGTGGCCTGTCACAATATATGACTGGACATTCAATGAGGTCTAGATGAATAATTAATGGGCTACCTGTCATATGACCAGCCGCAATTGCCACTGATCAATGGTGCATTATGCATATATGACATTTAAAGATTTATTAAGCTATTAATGTATTGATATCGTAGGACGAGGTGAGGTTTGCTGGAAATAATCGCCCGACCGCCCAGTAATGTAAGTCTTGTTTTTAGTCCACCCGTCAAACCCTCGTATTTCCAACGAATTTTCGGGTATAATCCAAGGATGTCAAGCCCTGTTATTCTAGCAACGCCAAATATACGATCTCTAGTTGGTGTTCGCCTACATTTTGTCTCCATTTTCTTCGAAATAAATAAGAATCCATTGATTTTCCATAACGATCCAATGCACACGGCCCGGTACACGGCCATTTCGTCTTGTTGACAAAGCGGATAGGTGCCCGGATGTACCTGACCTACTTTCGGCTGAACCCACTTCCGGCAAGGAGGTCAGCCGGGTCAGTCGCGTATCGCTATGGAAAATCAATGGATTCTTATTTATTTCGAAGAAAATGGAGGAATTTGGCATGGCATGTTCATCTAGGATATCTAAGGATGTTTTCCTGTTAATAACTCCACCCGGCACCATTGGATTCTATGCTAACGAGGTCTGCAAACTTCAGGTATGTCGGACAAATTTTTCAAATCCTTGATGTAGATTGCTTTGTATCAGCGGTCGGCTTGGTATAGTGGACAGCGAGCTCGCCTCCTGCCCCAGCGGCCGGGGATCGATTCCCCGTTGAACCTTAACGGTTTTAACTGGAAAACTATGGCGAGGGTGGCTTCATATCCTTCTCCAATTTATTAACCTGCTCAGGTTCTAACCAAGATCGTCTTAGAAAAAAAAGGACTCTGAGAGTGCGGTTATACCCCGATAACGGCACGGGGTTATGACCAAAAAAGCACTGTAGAGGCCAGAATCGTGAGATAATCCATAATATCCCCAGTGGATTGTTTCAAAAGGGCGACTTTGTTATACCTATAAAATATCTTTTCAAAGAAAGTAAATTGATATCAGAATAAAGATTCTGTTTCAGTTGGGTAGCCACAATAGAAGATGCACTCTTATCGGGGCTCTTATTCATTGTGGCCTGTCACAATATATGACTGAACATTCAATGAGGTCTAGATGAATAATTAATAGGCTACCTGCCATATGACCAGCCGCAATTGCCACTGATCAATGGTGCATTATGCATATATGACATTTAAAGATTTATTCCATAATATCCCCAGTGGATTGTTTCAAAAGGGCGACTTTGTTATACCTATAAAATATCTTTTCAAAGAAAGTAAATTGATATCAGAATGAAGATTCTGTTTCAGTTGGGTAGCCACAATAGAAGATGCACTCTTATCGAGGCTCTTATTCATACATGAGTGATTCTTGTGAAACAACCCACCTAGGGGAATCCTGAGTTAAGATGACAAACTCAGCATTACATTTTTAAGACTTTATTTTATTGATAGCCCTATATCTCGGCTTTATGAAAAGGTTCATTCAAATCATTAATTCCCAGGGGGTCAGTTTTTATCGCAGAAAATGGATTGATCACACCCCTTACGCATACCTTGTGCAACACACTACACTTTCCAAAATCATCCGATTATTACCAAATTACATCTCCAAACTAGTACATACCTTAGAATGTGTGTACAAATAATTTATAACTGTGGCTTGAAAGCTCCCAAAATTGTCCAAAATATCATATAAAGGAGTTTATGATTTTTCTCCTTTTTTTGCACACAACAAGAACTTTGGTCTCAATGACTCAAAACTTGTAGGATAAGCATAAAAATCATTTTCTTTTATCTTCAACTTGTACACTTCTTGTAACAATCATCATTTAGCACTTATTAAGTACTTGCTATGTATGGTTCACTCTCTCAAATGGCCCTCATTACTCTGTAAGGGGCGTGATGAATCATCTGCACATTTCAATATCATGGCTACACTATCAATATAACCAAACCCAGTGGTGATCTAACACACTAATACAATGACAAACACATAGAGGATGTATTATAATGACAGAAAAGCATGTAAATAGTGAATAATTGGCCTTAAATCAATTGCAAAATATTTAAAACAAGGGTGGGGCTGTCGAAAAGAGTGCTTTCTAGGGGGTGGGGAGTAGCAGAATGGCAGGGGGAGCCCTATAAGTGCTTAAAATCAAAGCAAGGGCCTTATTCTTTTGTAGGGGCCGGCATTGTTGTATATATATTAGTGCGCTTCATCCGAAAAACACGCTTGTGTGGTGCTCATTCCTTCTATGCCAACCAGGTGTCGCTTCGCGATACCCGTTTGGTACAAGAGGGGGCAGCACCATGACTCGCGTCCAGCTTCTACTAAGAAGCCGGACGATCCGCAGAAGGGGACTATAGTCCAGTCCAGACGTATGTTTTGAGACAGAAAAAACTCAATAAAGTCCTACCCGAGCAGTAGGGAGTCTGGGGCTTTGCCCAACCGGAACTAGTCACGTTGTGTTGGTATCTTTAGTGATAAGCGAGCCAACGAGCCACCCAACATATAAGTCGATACGAACCATTACACTGGTGCCGTGACCAGTTGGTTCGGGGGTGGAGCGCGTGCCGAAACAAGTGGATTCCACATACATGTGGATCAGACAGATAATGTCGGGTTGGATGCAGGTAACCCTAGCAACCAACATAATCCACAAAACAGTGGCAGCCAACAAGGACAGGCTGGTCAACCACCTAATGACGGTAGTCAAGGCCGATCTACCCATCCAAACGGGCAAGGGGGTGATGGGGCTTCAGGTACCAACCCCAATGCAGGCGGTGGAGGTTATACGAATTCCAATGGTTCGCAATGGACGTATAACCAACCACCACCACCACCGCCAAACAATAGTAGTTTTGGTGGTATGGGAGGCAATCGAACCCTGAATGAGACCAAGGCGATTGAATGGAGCAAACAACAATGTAGTAGATTGATGTATGCTCACAATTCAGCCCAAAGGGTTGCCGTCATTCTGAAGGAATACGACGGTACACGGCCATGAAAAGAATGGTTTGAAGATTTCATCGATGTGATGAATTGTAACGGGTGGACTCTATACGAGGCCAAGCCACATCTAGTAAGATGTCTAAAGGGGGGCCCAGGACGCATGGCCGTCGAGCAAAGGCGCACCTGGTATGGTCTCGCTGGAAGCTTTGAGCAGCTGGTTGAGTCTGCTAGTGGACTACTATGCAATATGGTCCAGGAGGATCCCATGGTTCGTTTTAAGAAACATACCCAAAAACCCAATGAAGCTTTCAGGCCATACGGTATGGAACTGCATGCTCTATTAAGTAAAGCCAGACCCGGGACAGAGAACCAGGACTGGTATATGGACAACTTGATCACCCAATTCGTCAAGGGTTTAAGAGACCAAGACGAGCAAATCACTGCTAGGGACGCCTGGAAAGAAGGCACTACCCTACATGGCATATTTAACGGCATAGATATGGCCATGAAGAAACGAATGATGCTAGCTAGAGATATCCCGAACATCTCGGGATCCACTCCGGTGGCATCTGTAGTTCAGCAACCCGAGGTGGAAAGTGCCCCGGACGACTTCGAATTAATAGACATCAAGCAGGAGGACAGTACCTTTTGCTCGATGAAGCTAAGGAAAAATAGTTCTGGCAGAAAGTACATTCCGAGGAAAGCTTTCAATAAGCCAAAGGATGCTAATGCACCATCCGAAGTCAGGGGCAACGCTAAAGCTGGTAGCAAAGCATATAAGCCCTCTGATAGCGCTGATAAAGTGCGGGGTCAATCTCCGGATATGACCAAAATAATGGAGGAGATGTGTAAGAAAATTACAGATGCACTCCAAGCCAATCGGCAGAGACCCAGGGTGGATCGCCGAACGGTTAAGTGTTTCAGGTGCCAACGGATGGGACACTATTCGTCTGAATGTACCGCTGCAAAGCCGGTAATGGTGGCTTATTATGAAGCCGAAGTCGAGGGCGAGGAAAGCCAGAATGCTACAGAATCTCCTGATACAGGGGGAAACTAGTGGGGGTTGTATCCACGGCATTGGGTATAACCCCAGCAGGGAACGAATGCCAAAAGGCTACCGGGGGTAATCCGGTGGAAGATTTTTAATCAAATTCACCTGGAGGTCGGGTGACTGAGGGTACGCACCCCATCACCCTGACCAGGGCCAGGGACCCTAGTGCTAATATGTACAGTGGCGAGTATTTGGAGGCAAGTGGCCGCACTGGGGGAGAGGAAGGATGGATCAAAGAGTTGATTCGAGTGTGTGGGACACGCCTTCCCCCAAGTCATCAGTGTCTGGAGTTTCTGAGAGGACTCGGATTGAATCTTGGTGATTCAGGAGACTTTCAACAGTTTACCAGTAACCCATCTCCTCTGGGAGGGAGACGGTGATATGTACCCATATCTGTGGAAGGCTGGGTGGGAGAATTCTTAGTGGATACTGGAGCTAGCCATTCCTGTGTGTCCAAAAGATTCTTCGACTCGGTGGCCAGCAGTCATGAGAACCTCAAAACCGGGGTAAATGCTTGCACGGCCGACGGAGTATGAGGACTTTTGGTAGGACGTTTATGCCTATCCGAATAGGAGGCAAAGAATTCGTTCTTTTGCCAACTATTGCAGAGGTTAGGGATGACGGAATCCTAGGATTGGATTTTGCAAGCTTATACGGGGCCGTCTTGGACCCGAGGGATGGAATGATAAGTATTCGGAATTCGTATGGCTTGCATGTACAGTGCGTCTTGAGACAGGTGTCTTCAGTAGCTTCAGTTATACACACGGTGATCAGATCAATTGCTCAGAACGGTGAGACTGGACTCTTTGAACCAGATACGGTATATTTATCTAGTATCGGGTTGGATTCAGTGGACACATTGGTGGCAAATGCAGCATGGTCTGTATTACCCATGACTAACCAAACCGGTTCAGTGGTTTACTTAAAGCGTGGCGATATGAGTTCGGGATATGAGTTCTGTAGAACACGTAGCCGAGGCCAAGTTTAATAAACCATTAAACCCTGTAAGTAAGCATCCATTGGATGAAGAATTCCAGAAACTGATTGATAAATCAGACTTACAGAATATGGAGGACAAACAATCACTGGGGGACCTCCTGCAGAGGTACGAAAGTGCTTTCGGTATGGAAGGAGGACCCGTGGGTAGAACCGACAAGGTTTTGCACACCATAGATGTGGGCGACAAGAAACTTTTCAAGATTCCGTATCCTAGACTTCCTCTTAAGAAGAAGTTAATATGCGAACAAGAAATACAAAAACAACTGGAACTAGGGGTAATTGTGCCCAGCTCGAGCCCTTGGTCCAGCCCCGTTTGTATGACTACTAAGAAAGACGGTACAATCCGCTTTTGCGTCGATTACCGAAAATTAAACGGTATGACAAAGAAGAACTCGTATCCTCTTCCAAGGATAGACGAGACGTTAGATAGCTTGGGTGGGAACCAATGGTTCTGTACCTTAGACTTACAATCCGGGTATTGGCAGATACCGATGCACCCCGATGACATAGAGAAAATAGCTTTCTCTAGCCAATTGGGGCTATTCGAGTATAATGTCTTGCCCTTCGGATTGTGTAACGCCCCTGCTACATTCGAGGCCATGATGGAATCCCTACTGAGTGACCTGCTGTGGAAGAAGTGTTTGGTCTACCTAGACGATGTTGTCGTATTCGGCAAGTCGTTTAAGGAATGCCATGCGAACCTGCAGCTGGTACTAGATCGGATTCTATCCAACGGTCTAAAACTCAAACCCAAGAAATGTAACCTGTTCAAGAAAACTATTACATATCTAGGAAGGATCATCACCCCTAACGGAGTGAGTGCAGATCCGGATAAATTGGAAGCAGTCGAGAATTAGGAAAGTCCCACGAGTGCTAAGGAGGTTAGATCATTTTTAGGATTCTGTTCCTATTACCGTGATTTTTTACCAAATTACTCTCGTGTAAGCTTTCCTATGCAATGCTTAGCTCACTGGACCCCGGGTAGGGCACGGGACCCATTCCCATGGACCAGCGATCAGGAAGAATCTTTTAATAAGATAAAAGATTTGTTTAGGAATACACCGGTATTGAAATATCCTACTCCCGAAGGGCATTTCATACTAGACACTGATGCGAGCAATGACGCTATAGGGGCAGCCCTCTCTCAGGTCCAGAATGGAGTCGAGGCCCCGTTAGCATTTGCTAGTATCACATTAAGCAAGACCCAGCGTAACTATTGTACCACTAAACAAGAACTCCTCGCGGTAGTGGTGTATACGAAGAAGTTTAAGCATTTCCTTTGGGGAACTGACTTTACTTTGCGGACCGACCATTCGTCTCTAAGGTGGCTTCTTAATTTTAAGGATGCCAAAGGGATGATTGGAAGATAGTTAGCTCATCTATCCGAATTCGGATTGGAGCATAAACAGATTGAGCACCGACCAGGTGCAAAACATATTAATGCGGATGCCTTATCGAGGCGACCCGTCCGAAAGTGCCAGAATGCCACTTGTGAAGACTGCGGGGCCCACAATGCTGTGGTCGCAGGGTTGGTATATAACTATACCACCCCCTGTATCCCCTTGGAGGAGGCTGTATGTAGCTATCTCGATTGGTCCCCCGAGACCATCAAGAAGTTCCAACAGTCGGACCCCACCATTGCGCGCATAATGGAATACTTACGGATAGGTATTAAGCCAGTAAGGCCGATGCTATCTCTGGAAGACAGAGAAACGAGGCGATTAATAGCTCAATTGACCGAGCTGGAGATCCGAGATGGTATACTGTGCAGGTGGAAAACCTCTTCCACCGGCAGTAAACTATTACAAATAGTGATTCCCACCTCGATGAGAAGGGATATCATGTATTATTGCCATGGCCACCAAACGAGTGGTCATTTTGGAAAGAAAAGATCAATAGAGCTTCTACAAAGACGCTACTACTGGCCCGGAATGAGAAGCGACCTACTTCGGTGGATCGCAACTTGCCCTACTATACGAAGTATACTCGGGTGTTTCCTCTTCTGAACCACAAAGCCGCTACATGCGCTGAGGCCCTTATAAAAGGCTGGGTGCTACATTTGGGTGTCCCCCTAATGATGCACAGTGACCAAGGAAGAGAGTTCGAGTCAGAGTAGTGGCAAGAAATGTGTCATTACTTAGCAATATGTAAGACCCGAACCAACCCACAGACGGATGGTCAGGTAGAAAGGTTCAATAGGACTTTGATACAAGTGCTAAAGTCCCTGGTTAATACCCACCAGGACGACTGGGATGAACAGTGTGAGTTTGTAGTACACGCCTACAACAACACCGTTCATTCATCTACTAATTGCACTCCAAACATTCTAGTGTTCAGCAAGGACATAATTATGCCCGCCGACTTGGTGTATGGAGTGGTTGGAATAGACCCAGAGGCGCCCTGCACTGTGTTGTTTGTGAAGTCGTTACGGGACAGATTCAAGCAAGCATACGAGGCCGTTTGTAAAGAACTGCTGAAAAGTGCAAACCTTGGGAGGGTCCATTCAAGGTTATATGCATCATCTCCGAATCGACGGTGATGATGGAAGACTGCCTTACTGGCAGGGAGTGGAAGACGAATGTCGGAAAGCTTCGGCCCTGGAAGGGACGCGAAGCGGCTGAGCGGGAGTTTGGATATCAGCCACCTGAGCCAACGTTGAGTAGGCCCAGCGTAACGATACCCGAGAAACGCCCTAGAGGCCGGCCAAGGAAGGAGCCGGAAGCAAGAGTAGTAACTAAAAGGAAGACGACAGCCAGGAAACGGCCTAATCATAAGAAATGAAAAAAAGGTCTCGCTGAGTGAAGGCATTACGTATGGGAAGGGTCTCGCCCTAGCAAGGCGTGACCCGGAGAAGGCCCTACGTAGAGCCGGGAAAAAAAGGATGCTAACCCAAGGCGTTAGACGCAGTCCTCGGTTGAGGTCTGCCGTTACCTAACTCAGTACACAACGAGCTGCGTGTTGTCCGCTGTAGGCGAATAACATACGTACCAGGGCTGGGGGTGTCGAACACGCATTCCTCGGGTAGCCGTATCCAGTGAGCGGTGGACGGATTAACTTGTACATTCGCTTTATAGCGATGTATGTACCACCAAACGCCAGATGATAGCACTCGGGTAGCAACTCGCGTCTCTTATACCGAGCCGAATTTTAGTTCGGATCTAGTCCGCAAGGTGAGGCCACCGGTGTGGCGGGAAAGTGCGGAACTAGGTCACCGGATAGCCCATAGCGGGAGTTCGCGAGACAAGAGGTCGCGCGCCATGTTGTTCATAACTTGAGCGGAATCGTGGCGGTAAGACGTCACTGGTTTTGCTCCAGTTATTCTACACCCTCCGGCAGCTTATAGCTGCGTGTTTTAGCCCATTTTGTTGGACAAATCCTTCGGGAGGAGTCCAACACAACTGCCAATTTTTTTAATTGGAAGATCGTCCCACTGTGATGGCACAGGGGATGATTGTGCGTCAAACGGCCAACGTTCAGTTGGATGAAGGCGAGGACCCGATGGTCTCGTCTCGGGTAGAGGAGACTATGGACTCCTCAACTGCTGTTCTCGGACGAGAACCCGAAGTGGAAGAGGCCGCCCAGACTCTCTCTGCCATGTCAACCGAGGTTGCAGACAGTGAGCGGATGCCTCCTCCAAATCCGGACCCAGCACCTACGGTACGAGGTCAGGCGCAGCCCATCAATGTCCTGGACATTCCGCTGTATCCTCCGGGATACAGAACCCGCACCGAGCACCTGGCCCATGTGGAAGAGGAAGAAGGTGTGGTGTATACCAGCTGGGGGACGTACATCCCCATGCATCCCTCCATGTTTGGATGCGGTCCCTTAGCGGAAGTGCCTGGCCAACCCGAAAATATCCCAGATGATTTCAAGACTCTGGTGATAGACTCATGCACAGACGAATTGGCCGAGAACATGCCGGTGTCGTGGCTCTGCAACTATAGACAGTTGGCGGGAGCTATGGCTCTGGATGAAAACTTGGCTCGGGCTGTGCTTCTTTCCGAAGGTATAACCCGGAAGGCAAGCCAGCTGAGAGAGTCGGAATCCGACATGGATACAGACTCCACCGTCACACAGTCGTCGGTGGAATCCGGATGGGTCAAGAAATTGAGCTGTAAGCCCGCACCGAAGGTACCACTTACCGAGTCCGATCTCGAAGTACAGGACCTTCGGATCGCCATCGAAAGGTCCAAGTCCGAGAAGGAACCAGGCGCCAGTATACCTGAGGCGGCTGGTGGTATCTCGGACGAGGACAATTCTCACCAGCAGGCTGCTGTTGAAGCCAAGCGTCATGAGCTTGACGAACAGCAGAAGCAGTTAGCAGCTACCCGTCGGGCACACCGCAAGCAGCAGGCTCAACTCAAGGCGAGTGCCGCCTCTGACCCTGACTTACCGGTCAGTGGCAGGAGGAGCACTTGGGCCAAGGACAAGGATCCCCGCAAGTCGGATTCTAGTCTTGAAGCCCCGCCGCAGCCACCCAAGGCTAGCCGCTGCAAAAAGAAGAATGGAGCAAAAGTGTCTCCGGCGGAGCCCGAACCCTCTACTACCAAGAAGAGGGGTAAGGGCGACCTGAAGTCTGCTGCCTCCACAGCGACTACAGCCACAGTAACCACCTCGGTTACTGCAGGACCCACTGCTACCACCAGCGGGACGGCCGCCACCACCTCGGTTGTGGCTTCGACTGGTACTACTACCACCAGCTGAGCCCAGCCTAGAGGAGCGGGCATCTACACGAGCAGCGACCCGGAGCTGCCGGCGTCAGCCAAATCTGATTCGGAGTCCGTGACGACGTGGGAAGAAATGACCACGGACGTTCCTAAGGATGAAAATCAGAAATGGATGTGGAAGAATGCAGCCGAGGGGTTTAAAGACCGTGTCCCCCACTGCTTCGCAGATTGTGCTTACGACACAATCCACTTCATGTGCCCGGGCGCCGTCAATAAAGATGGTGATAGCGACGATGAGGAGTGGATGAAGTCCGGTCCTCACGACACGCCAGTCGGTAAATTTTACCTGATTTGGATCGACCAGCTCCAAATTGGGTACTATTTACCACTATGAATCCAGAACGAAAGTTCAGTGGGCGTAAGTGCCCATTCGAGTCCTGTCAGCTCTCGCTCACTGGCGAGAAGACTTTCCAGACGAAGCCTCGCTTCGCTCGGCACATCGTGGAGCACCACATGCACCACAAGCCTTTGCTGCGGTGTGTCCCACCGGCGTCGGGACATGGCTCTGCACCTGCAGAAAGCCCATGGTACCGGCCTGGAGAAGACCCGGAAGCGTGCTGTAAAGTGCTTCAACGAGCTCCTTACAAATTGGGCTGCATTGAATGCAAAGGAGGTCAAGGAGCAGGCATTCAAACCCGAATTCTGCTCTTGGAGGAGTGGTAACCTTATGGCGTACTTCGCTGTTAACTACTCCAGCACAATGTTAGGGATGCCCACCGAGGTGCACCTGAAGGTGAAGAAGTGGCGAGGTGATGACAAACGAGAGAAAGGAAAAGCTCGTTCGAAGGGAACCAATGGAGGTTCGGCTACGGCCACTAGTACCTCCAAATGGTCCTGCGCAGACTGATCCTCAAGCCCGTCAGGCAATAAGGATCAGCCCAGACCAGCTAATCCAGCTGAACGTCGCCAGTCGGGACAACAGGTCTCGTCTCTGGACATGCCTGGCAACCAGACCCATCGGGTGGTTAGCCAGGCAGCACCTCCTACCTCCACACCTCCTACACAGCACCCTTCGAGTGAAGCCACTGGTCCCCCGGATGATTGGAGCACCTTCTTCGGTGCCCCATCCGGCCACAGTGCATGGTGGGCCGGAGAAGGGTCTTCCGGTAAGCGCCGGACTTATAGTGAGTACCCGGCAAAGTTCCCTGCTATTGGACCAGCGGGACCCAAATCACAGGTCCTAACCTCCTTGGGCCGAGCTAAAGCTCGGGGCAGAGGCCGTGGTGGCATCAAGTCCACCCGAGCCGCCCCTGGCTACGGCCGAGGCCGGGGAGGCACGACAGTTGAGGGTCCCGAGGTCCCTTCTGCTGGCGCTTCGCCTGTTACTACGCAGGCTCCTGCACCAGAACCAGCTATCCCCCCATCTGCAGTCCCTCGGGTCCCTGTTATTTTACTGATAGCCAGTACCCCGTCAGGTCTTCAGGATCTGGATACGTTCGTCAATCATAGAGACGTACGTACCATCGAGATCCAAAATGAGCCGGAGAAGGGTCTTCCGGTAAGCGCCGGACTTATAGTGAGTACCCGGCAAAGTTCCCTGCTATTGGACCAGCGGGACCCAAATCACAGGTCCTAACCTCCTTGGGCCGAGCTAAAGCTCGGGGCAGAGGCCTTGGTGGAATCAAGTCCACCCGAGCCGCCCCTGGCTACGGCCGAGGCCGGGGAGGCACGACAGTTGAGGGTCCCGAGGTCCCTTCTGCTGGCGCTTCGCCTGTTACTACGCAGGCTCCTGCACCAGAACCAGCTATCCCCCCATCTGCAGTCCCTCGGGTCCCTGTTATTTTACTGATAGCCAGTACCCCGTCAGGTCTTCAGGATCTGGATACGTTCGTCAATCATAGAGACGTACGTACCATCGAGATCCAAAATGACCTGATGGCTGAGTGGCAGTCGTTCCATCGCCAAAAGTCAATCGACTACTGGCTGACAATGACTGAAGCCACCTTCAATCTGGTCTATGAGATCCAGAAGAGGGAGGAAGACCGGATAAAGGAGCAGGAAATTAAAAAGGTCAAGGAGGCCTTGCTGTCCTGCCGAAGGCAACAGAGGGAAGCTGAAAAGCTTAAGGAGTTCCACGCTGCTGAGAATGCCGGGTACATCCATAGGTACAAGAAGGCAGACCTTAAGTTTTTCCTCTGCTTCAGCAAGCTTGGACGAATGGGACGGCTCCGCGTTGTCCCTGGGCATACCTTCGGGTGCTCAAGCCGAGGCAGCGACTGACAGTCCCTCTGAGGGCATGGGTGCTCTGAGCCTACTCAGCGACCCAAGCACCGACGCCCTTAAGCTAGTTGCCACGAGCAGCAGCAGCAGCTCGGCTCCCTCTACTAACCTGGAGTCAGCTGAGAAGATGGACACTAAAGACGATCCAGAGGATCTGTAAGTGTCCATCTGCCGGCATGAATCTGTACCCGAGGGTAAAGGCATATCTAATGCCAGAGGAGTAACTTCTTAACAAGGACCCAACGGACCGGAACGATAACCTGCAGCTAAGATGGACGCCACCCGAAACACCAAAGGGATTACCACACCAAACCTCGGGCTCAATCTTCCCATCCTCATCAGGGCACAACACACAGCAACGTGGCTTGCCACCACTCGTTTGTTGCCGAATGGAGCTGCAGAATCCAGTCATTCAAGGTTCGCCGAAAGTCCATTCATATTGTAAGGGTGATCCTGCTACCCTGGTAGGACACCTCTTAATTTCATATTATATTGTGTATAAATTTTTTTTCTATAAAAAGTATATTTTTGTATAAATCAAACAAAAACGAAATTTTTTTCTTCTGGTTACCTAGCCTCTCGGGTTACTTCACTTTGTATTGTATATACTACTACAAGAACTCCATATAACTTAACATATTTAAATACGTCTTAACTATAATAACTCTGTAACACTGTTACATATATATACCACCATAGGTTGATGGTGCATAAGGCGCCACCTCCTATTTATGTTATTATTTAGTTACTTCGGGTTATATGCGATGATGCCTACTACTATGTACATGGGCGAATCCTGTGAGTTCGCCCACCTATCAGGGTCAGGGGCCCAACATGACAAACTCAGGATTACATTTCAAGACTTTATTTTATTGATAGCCCTATATCTTGGGTGTATGAAAAGTTCCATTCAAGTCATTAACTCCCAGGATGTCAGTTTTTATCACAGTCGCAGTAAAGAGGTATAAATCGTGTAACGCGCTTGATCGATATTAATTCTCATGCATAGAACTTCTTCAATAATGTATCTGTGATAACCATATTCAGTGTCCAAACAACTATAATAGTTATGAATAAGTGTACCAAAAATTAGGACTGAGGCTTGAAAACTTTTGAAGTTATGTGACATAACGTTTTAAGAAGATTGAGATTTTTCATAAATTTCTAACACCAAACCTTAACTTTACCCTCACAGGCTTAATATCCATTGTATATGCATGTAATTCAAGTTATTATGTCTTCATTGTCTATATTTTCTTAAACAATCATCATTCTTCCATTCCTACAGTGTTTTCTTTATGTGAGCAGCTGTCTAAAATTACTCGTAATTGGCCAAATAGCGATCAAGCGCGTTACATACAGTCACTCATAGATAGAGGCTCCATAGAGGTACTTAGACCTTTCATATCATAATGCTACTTCATACACAACTACTTAAGCAATGGGACTACTGTTTAAAACCAAGAAATGTACAATTAATACCTATTTGGGGTCTCCCGTATGCCTCGGAAAATAAAATTGCACTTTTTTGCGACTAATTTTCTTACATCAATCAAGCCAGAAGGTCCAAAAATTAACTAGGAGTATCCAAACAGGCCTAAAATACCAGCCACACATGTCTAGTAACATATTAAATAGCAGTAGTACAGCTCAGATAACTCTCAGGTTGCCCACAGCCAATGAAGCAATACCATGTCAAATGCCCTCCGCGCAGGCGGATACCGATCAAGCGCGTTACATACAGTCACTCATAGATAGAGGCTCCATAGAGGTACTTAGACCTTTCATATCATAATGCTACTTCATACACAACTACTTAAGCAATGGGACTACTGTTTAAAACCAAGAAATGTACAATTAATACCTATTTGGGGTCTCCCGTATGCCTCGGAAAATAAAATTGCACTTTTTTGCGACTAATTTTCTTACATCAATCAAGCCAGAAGGTCCAAAAATTAACTAGGAGTATCCAAACAGGCCTAAAATACCAGCCACACATGTCTAGTAACATATTAAATAGCAGTAGTACAGCTCAGATAACTCTCAGGTTGCCCACAGCCAATGAAGCAATACCATGTCAAATGCCCTCCGCGCAGGCGGATACCGATCAAGCGCGTTACATACAGTCACTCATAGATAGAGGCTCCATAGAGGTACTTAGACCTTTCATATCATAATGCTACTTCATACACAACTACTTAAGCAATGGGACTACTGTTTAAAACCAAGAAATGTACAATTAATACCTATTTGGGGTCTCCCGTATGCCTCGGAAAATAAAATTGCACTTTTTTGCGACTAATTTTCTTACATCAATCAAGCCAGAAGGTCCAAAAATTAACTTGGAGTATCCAAACAGGCCTAAAATACCAGCCACACATGTCTAGTAACATATTAAATAGCAGTTGTACAGCTCAGATAACTCTCAGGTTGCCCACAGCCAATGAAGGAATACCATGTCAAATGCCCTCCGCGCAGGCGGATACCGATCAAGCGCGTTACATACAGTCACTCATAGATAGAGGCTCCATAGAGGTACTTAGACCTTTCATATCATAATGCTACTTCATACACAACTACTTAAGCAATGGGAATACTGTTTAAAACCAAGAAATGTACAATTAATACCTATTCGGGGTCTCCCGTATGCCTCGGAAAATAAAATTGCACTTTTTTGCGACTAATTTTCTTACATCAATCAAGCCAGAAGGTCCAAAAATTAACTAGGAGTATCCAAACAGGCCTAAAATACCAGCCACACATGTCTAGTAACATATTAAATAGCAGTAGTACAGCTCAGATAACTCTCAGGTTGCCCACAGCCAATGAAGCAGTACCATTACAGATATCGGTCAAGCGCGTTACACGCAATGTCATGCAGTTAAACAATTCCTAGATGGTCTGAAACCTTTCATATCATAATGCTGCTTCATACACAACTACTTAAGCAATGGGACTACTGTTTAAAACCAAGAAATGTACAATTAATACCTATTCGGGGTCTCCCGTATGCCTCGGAAAATAAAATTGCACTTTTTTGCGACTAATTTTTTTACATCAATCAAGCCAGAAGGTCCAAAAATTAACTAGGAGTATCCAAACAGGCCTAAAATACCAGCCACACATGTCTAGTAACATATTAAATAGCAGTAGTACAGCTCAGATAACTCTCAGGTTGCCCACAGCCAATGAAGCAATACCATGTCAAATGCCCTCCGCGCAGGCGGATACCGATCAAGCGCGTTACATACAGTCACTCATAGATAGAGGCTCCATAGAGGTACTTAGACCTTTCATATCATAATGCTACTTCATACACAACTACTTAAGCAATGGGACTACTGTTTAAAACCAAGAAATGTACAATTAATACCTATTTGGGGTCTCCCGTATGCCTCGGAAAATAAAATTGCACTTTTTTGCGACTAATTTTCTTACATCAATCAAGCCAGAAGGTCCAAAAATTAACTAGGAGTATCCAAACAGGCCTAAAATACCAGCCACACATGTCTAGTAACATATTAAATAGCAGTAGTACAGCTCAGATAACTCTCAGGTTGCCCACAGCCAATGAAGCAGTACCATTACAGATATCGGTCAAGCGCGTTACACGCAATGTCATGCAGTTAAACAATTCCTAGATGGTCTGAAACCTTTCATATCATAATGCTGCTTCATACACAACTACTTAAGCAATGGGACTACTGTTTAAAACCAAGAAATGTACAATTAATACCTATTCGGGGTCTCCCGTATGCCTCGGAAAATAAAATTGCACTTTTTTGCGACTAATTTTTTTACATCAATCAAGCCAGAAGGTCCAAAAATTAACTAGGAGTATCCAAACAGGCCTAAAATACCAGCCACACATGTCTAGTAACATATTAAATAGCAGTAGTACAGCTCAGATAACTCTCAGGTTGCCCACAGCCAATGAAGCAGTACCATTACAGATATCGATCAAGCGCGTTACACGCAATGTCATGCAGTTAAACATAGGTACAATACAGTTTGGGTCTTAGTTATAGTGGCCAAAGTAAAACAGGTGATAACCGGGATCAATGACATCTAACCAGTGCACTCGCTGCGGTACTTGAGAAGCTTCCGATCAGCCAGTTGGATGGTGAGGGGATCAAGTTTGTAGACAGCGTTCTCAGTGTTGCCATAACGACTTGGCTTGGGCAGAGTGACTCTGCCAAGAACGTTGAGGGGGTGGACCCTAGCTGGGATGATCTCCTTCCCCCACTTGAAGCTTCTCTTGTCCGACGCCATGTAGCGCAGCATGTAGTGCACTTGGTAGAAGTCATTGTCCTTGGCTATCACCTTACCCATAAACCACTTGTCCTTTGAGCTGGTACTGGCCAGGCTGGCAGTGATAAGAATGTCACCTACATGGTACTCATCCTGCACCAGTACCAACTTCCCTACACTGTCCGTTGGTTGTACATCCTCCTGAGGGAGGGTCGAGGTCGGTGGATCCTGTCGTGCTCGCTTGGTTGTAGGGACGGCGACGGCACGCTCCGCGGCACGCTTTCGTGCGGCACACGGGGCAATGTTCTCCTTGTCAGCCGTGGCAGGAGTTGGCACCCGGTCACTTCGAGTGTGCTTACGTGCCACGACTGGTGAGCCGTCCCTGGTGCGCTTGCAGACAGTGGTGCGCACAACAGGATCAAAATCAGGGTCGCTGGTGCGGGCATCCGCGTCGTCCACCTCTGCAGGGACACTGGCAGGCCGCGTTTTCTTCTGCCGTGTTTGCTTTGGTGGGGGAGGCTTCTTGTTCTTGTTGAAAACCAGCTCATGCTCAATCCATCCGGAGCAGCCAGTAACGGACCTAAGGTCGACCCAGCAGCAGGGGTCAAAACAGGATTTGTCACGGACAGCGAGTGACCTTCCTTCCTGTTTGACCATGGCAGCATGGACACTCATGGTGCCCTCTACTGACTTGTCTGCTACCACTGAGCCGAGAGTGAGGCGGGCGGAGGTGACATCCTGCAGAGGGACATGGATGTAGTGAACGCGGCCTTCAAGTTTGTTACCTTCGGCCGCGAACTCCTCTGCATTGTTGATGACGGGATGTCCTTCCTTGTTGCGCTTGACGATGTTGTCAGCGTTGCGCTTTGCAGCAGCGCCGACGCCATCGCAGGGGCCCTTTCCATGACCCGCCTCGAAGTAGGTCCATGTTGCCCGTAGTCCGTCAAGTAGTTCGGTGTGGCGTACGAGTATCGAGAACACCGAGATGTTTCGATACTGGCTGGAGGGTGAGTCAGAAGCATAATGGACCACCTTGACGTGTGGCAGGTTCTCCCTGATGAATGCTGCCAGGCAGCGGAGAAACGCCAAGATGGCGCCAGTGTCGTGCTTCCGGTCGTCAGTGCACAGAGCGACAGAGTGGTGGTTTGTGGTGCCAGTGTCCTCATCACGGTAGTGGATGACTGCAGGGTGCAGGGTCACTGGCTCCTTCGCGTAATATGTACTCTGTGGAGCATCGGGGTATGATACCATCCAGTTTTCCGCAAAGTCCATCTGGATGGTAACTTCCATCGACGACATACTCGCTCGTAGCTCACGTACGATGCGGTGTTGGTTGTGAGCACGGTCGACATGGGCAGCCATGGTGATGAACTCCAGTCTGGTTTTCTTGATGAAGTCCGCCTTGGATGCAATCTCTGTACAAGGGCGGAGCTTCTTGATGGTAGTCTTCTTCTGAGTTCCATCCTTGCCTGTCGACACATACTCATAGTCCACATTCTTCCACACTTCATACTTGACATTCTCGGGGGCTTTGTCCTGGAGAGTCTGTTCGAACTCTGCCCAGGATGTCATGAACATCTCATCTTTGAAAGGGATACTGACAGCAGCAAGCCGGAGTGCAAAGTTCTGGTGCTTCTGGCAAAGGCACAGATCAGTGCTTTGGAGATCCACGGGGATGAACCAGGGAAGGTGTTCTTTCCTGATGCTGTAGAAGAGTGACCGTGAGACCTGCAAGTGAGGAGGTTGTGTCGCCTCGTACCTCTTGTGGAGCACATGGATAAACTCCCTGAGGTACATTTGCTGGTGCTTCACCTTCTTCAAGGTCTTAGTGTCTTTCTTACCAGGTCTCATTTCGGAGTTCTCTGGGTCAGACAAGAACTCCTTGACACTCTCTATCTTGGCCTCCTGATTCACCACACGTGGAGATGGCTGGTCTGAAGGGGTTTTGAGTAGTGACCGCCTATCCATGCCAAGGGTCTTTGCCAAGCTCACCGCGATCCGCTGTTCTTTGATCACGACGGGCGAAAGCACCTTGTTCATGATGGCGGTTTTGTCCTTGCGAGGAAGGTTGGCCAGCCCTTCAAGCACAGCCTTCACACTCCTGTCATGCGCCGTCAGCTGTTCCTGTGCAGCTGCTGCAACGCGCTCCTCCACGTGCGCTACAGCAGGTTCCCCATCCGGTGCAGCTGCTGCAACGCGCTCCTCCACGTGCGCTACAGCAGGTTCCCCATCCGGTGCAGCTGCTGCAACGCGCTCCTCCACGTGCGCTACAGCAGGTTCCCCATCCGGTGCAGCTGCTGCAACGCGCTCCTCCACGTGCGCTACAGCAGGTTCCCCATCCGGTGCAGCTGCTGCAACGCGCTCCTCCACGTGCGCTACAGCAGGTTCAGCGACAGTTTGATGGTTCGACTGGGCATGGGCAAGCTGAGCCTGCAACTCCTTGATCTGTAGATGTGCCTCAGTCAGGTCTCTGTTCAGTAGCCCTTGTTTGTAGTAGTAGCGGTTGGTTCTGGGAGAGTTGGTCTTCCGTTGCTGTTTCTTCAGGTTTTTAGGAGTGGTCAGTGTCGGTTTGGTGGTCGGTCCTGGTGTCGTCATCTTGTGGTCGGGCTGTGCACGCGGGCTGCAAACAAATGAACAATCATTAATTTTCAGTTTCATCATGCCCCATTTATTTATAAGATACATGTAAGGCTACTACACCCCTGGGGTCCCCATGATATCATTTTGATCAAGCGCGTTACACATTGAAATGGCCTTATTCTATGATATTATACACAGTTATTCATCATTTTTGCCCTAGTAAGGCTACTACACCCCAGGATATATCATTTTGACCAAGCGCGTTACACATTCAAATGGCAGTACATGTACAATAATCTTAATTCTAAAAATTCAACAAGCAAGGAAACATTCAACATGGAACAAACTATTCTTATCTCAGATTTATTATGATAATTACATTCACTGAGGAACACTGTCTTTACGGACGGTGGCACTGTAAATTGATAACAATTAGTCAAATGTTATCATTTAACAAGTTAAGTTAAATAGAAGTGTGGAATAAATCATACTAAGTAGCACTTTACTGATCAAGAATTTTAGGGCCAATTTTAGTTTTAGAATTATTATTTATAAATTTATGATTCTTCACAGTTAAGAACACAAAAGAAGGGACTATGATTCAAATACTTACGCGATGTCCTCGAGCAGTCCCACATTGAACCCCGGTGGGGAGGCCTCCTGGACCCGGCCACTTCGGCGCCTCTCTGGGGAGACGCGCCGAGCAGCCTGGCGAACGGGCCGGGCCTCCGCAACCGGGGCCCCCTCCTGTGTTGGGGCCTCCGTAGGCGGCTGTGGTGGTGCGGGCACTACGGGGGCCTCCTCCTCCTCGGACAGCAGGAGGGGGTGCTCAGGGACATCGCCTGCCAGCGTCCGTCCCTCCTCCTCCTCGCTGGAGATTACCTCCGGGTCTTCCGGCGTCTCCTGATGTATAGAACAAGGAAAATATTCATGAATAACATTTACACGATGCACCAATGCAGTGCTGATGAGTTACTCTTTAAGTACATAATTCTACTTTGATAACCAATTACCAAAATAACAGTGCTGATGAGTTACTCTTTAAGTACATGTATAATTCTACTTTGATAACCAATTACCAAATGACACTTTTAACTCATACTTACTCCATACTCCTCGTAGGCCACCGACCCAAAGGAAGTGGTAGGGGAGCGGGAAGAGAACAGCGCGACCGGCAGGCCGCGCCCACGTCCACGCGCTGGGCGACCTGCCGGTGTCTGCTTCTTGGAGCTCTTCCCGCGCCCCTTACCCTTGCCCTGGGCCGGTGGCTTTGGAGTGGCAGCAGTCGGGGTGGCGGTCTTGGCGGCAGTCTTGGCGGCGGTCTTGGGGGCGGTCTTGGCGGCCTTCGCCGGGGGACCAGCAGCAGGAGGTGCAGGGGCGGCAGGAGGTGCTGGGGCGGCCTCCCCGGAACACCCTTCCCCGGCTGCCTCCCTCTCCGCCGCGGCCTCCGCCTCCTCGCGGGCCATCTCCGCATCTACCCACTGAATAAGAAAAGGGTCACAACTTGCATTTGTCAGCAATACAATACAGGCATGTTTATGCTATACTAGAATTAAGAATTAAGAATTCATAGTTACTTTACATACATACATGTACATTACATTTATAATTTACATTGGTTGAATGTCTGCTATGATTTGCATTATACATGTACAAGTTTAATTTCATCATTTCATACCTCAGCCGCATTGGCATCTGTCCATGCCGGCGGTGCGACGCCCCGGCGCCGGGCATCATCCAGGGCCCTCTTCTTGGCGGCCCGGAAGGCCCCCATCCTCCGCTTGCGGTCCTTGGCCCTGTCAGAACGCAGGGCGTCGCACCGCTTGGCGCTCTCCCTCTTCCTCTCGTTCTCGGCCTTCCTCACCACCTCCTCTCCCTCCTCCTCTGCCCTCCTCGCCATGTAGGCCTTCTGTGAGTCGGTGTGCCTCACCGCCTCACCCTCAGGCAACTTCTTGCGACCCATTCTGAAAAGGAGATAAAAAGCACTGAGAAAAGAGCAAATATCAACACTGTAACATGTACAACAAATAGATGGAAATATGTCTATATTCTAAAGAATGGATGTATTGACCATGCCAGGATACTGTGCAAGATTACTGACACATTGGGAGACCTCTGGGAAGCGACATGTGTATTGCAACTGAGAATTTATCAAAAATTGTCCTACCCCAGATACATGTTGAATTTTTTTTTTTCAGAAATGAAAGGATGACCATTCCACATGATAGAGGTACCATAGGCGCACATTGTGTTAATTTTTGGGGGGGCTGACTACAGGATAGGTGCCTTTTTTATGCATAATAGTGGTTATGTAACGCGCTTGATGAAAATAAATTCTTCCATAAATCATAGTAATTAAAGTCTAACACACATCATATTAGGTCTGGACATTACATAGTAGTCCCAAATAATATATGAACACCAAAAATACACGAGTTTGCTATTACAGTGTACAAAGGAGGGATTTTTGACTCGCCGGTAACGCGCTTGATGAAAATAACATCTAACGTCTTCTGGTGGTGACTGTGCCAATATAATCAAACCCAGCAGCGATGTAACACATTTAGACAATAAAATACACATAGAGGAGGTATCATAACCACAGGAATGTGTGTAAATAGTGGGAATATGGAGAAAATTGATCGAAATGGTACCTAAAACAGTGCCAGCAGGGAAGAGAAAATGATTTGGCATGGGTGGGGGGGTCCAAAATGGCGGAGAAGGTACCAAACCTGCACTAAAACAAAGCCAGGGCCTTATTCTATCGTTTTAACCATAGTTATTCATCTATTTGCCCATATATGTGCCACTACAGGCCATAATATCATTTTCATCAAGCGCGTTACCGTCGAGTTGAATTTTGGTCAAGCGCGTTACATGCCAATTGTAAGCCTACAGAAGGTACCGAGACAGTGGCAGCGCTTGTATTATCGCCCACGTCGATCGTCTAACATGTTTTCTACACGATTTACACACTTTCGGTACAAAAAAACCACATCAAATACATCAATCGACATTCAACATCAATATTTCATCAAGTTTCCATCAATATCACTCACCTCTTTGACAATATTGTCGAAACTTTCGGCGTTAAACACCTGAGACTTGCCGTCCAAACAAGTTGAGACAAGCAATAACAACTTCCGGGAAGTTCCCGGATGGAGGCGACTTCCGCCCGGGTAACAGGAGCTGTTTTTCTTCTCCCGCCATAATTTTGCCGAATACCGATCAAGCGCGTTACATATGATAAACGACCATGGTTTGGGGCAACCGAAGCATGTAGAGACCCGATTTTTTTTTTAAACCGACACCTCAACAATAGATACACACTATATAATAGGTGAGATTACCCCTAGATGATTTATATAGGCTGCACAGAGGAAAGTGTTGCTTCAGGGGGAGTGGGGATGACTGACTTGAAAATTACTTGAATGTGTATTGCGCGCACAGGCCGGGAGATACAAAAAAAATTTTTTTCCTCAAAAATACCCCATATGCTCCCCCTCTATGCTGATAGATGAGAAACCATATGCAACAGTTATAGTATCTATTATATTGATTTTCAATTTTGATCAAGCGCGTTACACGTACTATTTCAACTTAGAAGACCTGATGTTAAAAAATAATTACTGGACATGTCACCTCCAATACACATGGAATTGTTAGATAGGACCCCCAGCTATGAAATAAATAATAATATGGTGGACTACTACTGCTTTCCTTGATGATATTTGGTCTGGAATAAGGTGGAAATTGAAAAAAAAAACAATTTTTGGCAATTTTCCAACTTTGGGCCACCATAGCTCAAAAAATATTGGTCCGACATACGCAAATTTGCCCTCGTTTTGAAGCTTAACATGTTTTCTTTCAAATGAGACCATAAATAAGAAGATTGGTTGAACAGTTTTTATTCTGGAGCCACATGTATCCAAAAAGACCCCAAAAACCCAAAGGTGGGGCAGTTCACAGGAATCACCCACATATTATTTATAATGCCCCTTTAATGTTAAGTATTCTATATAACATTGTTATAATAGACTTACCTGTGTATATATATATTGTTACATAACTTTAACAAAAGGTAATCTTTAACACCTACCCTAGGTAAAGTCTAGGGGGGGTGGTGTAGGGGCCGGCATCGTTGTATATATATCAGTACGCTTCATCCGAGAGACGCGCTCGTGTGGCACTCGTTCCTTCTATGCCAACCAGGTGTCGCTTCGCGATACCCGTTTGGTACAAGAGGGGGCAGCACCATGCCTTGCATCCAGCTTCTACTAAGAAGCCGGACAATCTGCAGAAGGGGACTGGACATAGTACAGTCCAGACATATGTTTTGAGACAGAGAAAACTCAATAAAGTCCTACCCGAGCGGTAGGGAGTCTGGGGCTTTGCCCAACCCAAACTACTCGCGTTGTGTTGGTATCTTTAGTGATAAGCGAGCCAACGAGCCACCCAACATATAAGTCGATACGAACCATTACACTATCATATAAACCAGAAATGTGCATGCATTTGGGTGTAAAAGGGTAGCTATAGGACTAGAAATCATTTCATCATGCCCCTAACACGATTCATCACACCCCTTACATCATGCAAGCAACTCTGGTTTGGGGCAACCAAGGCATGTACAGACTCTTTTACTTATTTTTTAGAGAGTACCTCATTAAAAGATACATGCCACATGATGGGTTAGATAAGCCAGAAATAATCAATATGGACTGTACACACTCAAGTGCTCTTTGAGGGGGTTTAGGGTGAACTAGAAAAATACTTGAAAGTGTATTGCCCGCAAAGGGTGCACTGTACACAAAAACATTTTTACCAAAAAAATCTCCTATACAGACCCACTTGATGGTGATAGATAAGAAGCTTGAGGATAATATACATTGTATCTATAACTGATCTTATGACATAAATGATTCATCACGCCCCTTACATCACTATTTTCAAGTTATAAGAATGCCTAGGGTGAAAAGATTTTGAGACATATCACCTCCAAACCACATGGAAACGTTAGATAGGACCCCCCACTAAGGAATAAGTAAAATTATGGTGGTCTCTTACTGCTTGGCCTGATGGTATAGGGGCTGGAATGAGACGGAAATTGCTATTATGTGCCATTTTTCAACTTTGGGCCATCATATCTAAAAAAAAATGTGGTCCAACGTACACAAATTTGCCCCTTTTTTTACCCCCAGCATGTTTTCTTTCAAATAACACCAAAAATAGGAAGAATGGTTAAATGCTTTTTATTCTGCAGCCCCCCCCCCCACCCAACCCCAAAAAGACCCCATAAAACAGAAAGTGGGAGCTTTAGCAGGAATCCCCCACATATTTAAAGCCTACCATCACTCTAAAAACTGCTATCATTATTGGTGTGACCAAATGCTAATACGATCGACCTGTAAAGCATGGTAATGAGACACTTATAAACTCACAAATGATTGCTACGGCTATGGAAGAGCATAAACACAACCGTTATCGTGTTTTCTCTATGAGTTGCTCCTGTCAATAGAATACAAACCTTGTAAGTATAGAGTCAGGCAACAGGGCCCTCTGGACGGTATTTAACGTAATGTTAAACCCATAGTACACTTGGCCTCTGTCGCGTGATTGAGCCATATATTTCCTATAAAGGTTTCTGCGACAGAGGCCTAGAGGACTATCGATATAAGGGGGCCATGGTACTGCTATAGGGTTAAAGGGATCGTACACCAGTAGTCCACAACGTTATTCCAAAACGATCTAACCCACTTGACATAAAACCCTTTTGTAATGTTAATAAAAAAAGTTTTTATTGGGTGCCTTACTTTGCCCAACGTTTTTTTTTTTAATCAAAAGTAAAAACAATAACAACAAAAAACAACATCACAAAAACTGGTTAAAACGTAAAACCCTAAATAAAAAACAATCATTGAAAAAATGTTGAAAAAAAAAACGGACAAAAAAAAACCGGACGAAAACAATTTTCTATCATAAACGTTTTGAACCAAACTGAATACACATGGGTTTACAAAGGTTAAAATCACGTTTTTGCCATTTTTTTGTGGAATTTGCAAGATGTAAGTGACAGACTGAGTGATGCAAGTATAAAAGGCTATAATGAGGATAATTTTTTTTATTCATGACATTGTGTACCTTTGGTGTAACAGACGATAACTATATTGTGGTTGGTCCCAATTTTCGCTGCACTGGTAAGTAATACTTGCAGATGGTGAAGCCATTCAGGTTTTATATGAAAAGATGCAAACGTATTCAGTTAAACGCTTACCCCCATTTGGGTTGGCTACGAGTTATGGACTGATGTATCAATCTGTAGCTTGTCTCAGCTGGTCTATTCCCCTGAACCCCACGGGTTCCATTGGAATAATTACAATTCTATTTTAACGTAGGAGAGAGGTAAGTCTCCTATAATTATAGAATTACAGACGAGTACATTATCCCAGGGCGAATCTGCGGTTCAACCTATGTACTTGAATTTCATAATACATTCACCTGCTGCTTCTGATCACTCCCATTATCTAATCCACTGTGGAACTGATAGGTACAGTGAGCATTATAAGTGCTTGTCCCTAGTATTATGTGTACAGGACCAGCAAACTCCACGAAGGTGTTGAAAAATGTTCTGTTCGTCGTGAATACAAACTGGGCGTTAACATGAAGGAGATTCAACCACCTGATTCAACAAGGGTCAACACAGAAAAGCAAGGCTTTATTTGATTGTCTGGCGAGACAACGAAGCTTCCATTGCATTAAAAGGCCTTAATGTAAAAGGTCTGCCCTCTTACCCTGCCCATGAAGGCAAAGCAGAGTATTTCCTCTTATTTTTTTCAGGCAGCAGGTTGATGAGATTGAGGACGGGGGACAGCAAAACAAAAGTTAACAAAATACACGACAGCAGAATCTTTACCTGCATTGAAAGAGCAATGTGGTTTGACAAAACTCATTCTTGACTGTAGTGAAATGGCTTTTGTCAAAACCACATTGCTCTTTCAATTTAGCCAGAGATTCTGGTTACCCCTGTCAGCAAGTCGGCATATTACCTTTGTTTCTACTGTTAGGCAGCGCCATCTTCCCCTTTATCTGCTCAATCTGGCGTGCACAAGCAGTTCTGTGTTTTGGACCTACATGTGCCTTTGTTGTAGAATCATGGTAATGGATGGCCTAGCAAATAGTTTCAACATTGTCCTACCAACCATCCCCGTCTCTTCATAAATGGAAATCTCTATTTGAAAAGTGTTATAGGGGATCTGCTATGTTGCGGGGGTATTCATTCCTCCTCACCACAGTTAATTAGTTCACATTCGCCTAATATGAAGTCAAGCTGATTTAAACTGTTCTGCATCTGGAACGATAATACATTGCCCAATGTTACTTGGTGAGGGTGTCATTTGATCTTTCACAGACAAAGAGAACAATTTTAATAGACTTTCGAGGTCTTTGTATTTTGGGGTAAAAATAAATAAATTCTTATTTCCCACTCATCTATTTTCTTCAAGAGACTATAACCTGAAAATGAACAAGACCCTAGTTGTGTCACTTTTCCCGTTGATCCCTTTCTTTCACATTAATTTCAATGCCACCTCCTAAAAGAAGAATCTTTTACAAAGAATCACATCGTGGTTTAACCCCACATAAATGGCATTAAAACATAACAGCTGGTACCCCTCAGAATGGTATTTTTAATGAAAACATGTAAGAGATACTAAGGAAGGAGTGGGCCACTTAAATAAAAACACTGTAAAAAAATAAGACAGTGATAATTAACTTTACCAAGTGGGTAGTGCAGATTGAAGGGCGAAACAGAGCATGAGTGTATCAATGAGTTATTTTGAGTGTTCAGTTGGTATTTATCAACTGTTTATTACGACTTATTGATAGGCGTCTTATAGATACAGCTTAATCAGGATGATAGGATTTACAACAGTCTCCCTAATGTACAATTAGGGATCACATTTTGTATGACTCAGTGGAGCCGCCATTTTGAATTTTGCTGGTTGAGGTAAAGCCCACTGATAACACACACCATGATGGGTACCTTGTCCCTGGTTAACACCCACTTCCAGAGACATGCTGGTTCCATCTTATCAGTTCTTATCAGTGTGCGCCGCCAGAACAAGCTCCACACCAGCTAGTGGCCAATACACTGGCTTCCTGTAGATAAGTATATTACTCAGATACTGATACCATGGCGACGGTTGTTCTGCTTTAGTGTACTTGAGTATCCTCTTGTAGCAGTCAGGTGAACTTATACATTGCATGCAGACATTTCTTAGATGCAATCAATTATTGTATATTTGTGTTAAATTGACAATGATAATATATTTCATCTACTGGTGTATCACAGTTATTTTGACGTTCGCGCTCTGTAAGTAGATTCTGCTACACCCTACAGAGAACCACGACTGCCATTTAAATGGTAGCCATCAAAGTATCTGGAATAACTTCTCTCACTTCTTTGTGAATTAAAAGGTGAGTTTTTATAGCCTGCGGTGTAAAACCCTTCCAAACTTGTTCAGCGTTGGTAATGTTTTCAGATACAACATCAAAACTACACTGAGTAATGCTTGGATTGCCACCAAATTTTGTCTCAATAATACTACTTAGTTTATGTGTACCAAAAATAAAAAAAGATCAAGACTTTTGGAATTGTGGGTCTTGTGTATAAAGTGTGAGGTGTAAAATGTGATGAAAATCAATCCACAATTTTAACTTTACTCTCAGTTCATCAAACAAGAAATGCCGTTGTGACCGCGTAAAAAAACGCCTCCCACTGTTATTTTGTATTGTGAGACCTCATCACATGGGGCAAATGAAATCATCATAGCGCACTCCCGTACCGCTTCGTGGTACTGCCGCTACGCGGCGTGGGAGGCGCTAAAAACATCATAATTATACTCTTAAGAATCACTATACCATCCCTACAGTGTGTCTACTACACAACACAGTTACCCTCTGCCACCTATAAGTTATTTAAGATGCTCAGGAAGGCCCTTGCTGAAAATGATCTTTGGCCTTTTTTAGACACACTTCTGACTCACTGCAGGCCAGCCCTTACAGAAAAATAAATCAACATAACTCATAAATTTTGTCATTTTTATCCAGCCAAACATGTTTACTAACTAATACAAAACAGTTCAACATCATAAACGATGATTCCTTAGAGTGGTGACCATTCTACACAAACAATCACTTTTTGTGACCTACACTGAATTGGTCCAATTCAGCTTAGGTCACACCTCCAGAGTTGAAAATTGGTTTCAAGGCTGTGGTGATGTAGGGTTTACAGGTAGAGCCAAACCTTTTTCTACCAAACAGACCCCTATAAGGACCCCTTTGATGGTGGGTATTAAATAAATTAAAGCTGGTATATTAGCAGGATAGCTAGGCTATATATATGATAGGCTTGGTGAATAGAAAATCTGTCATTTTTCATGCAGCTCCCTGATGCTAAAAAGACCCAAAAACATTGTTTCTTGAATCTCACGACATTATTACGCTTTTTAAAGATCAAATCAATGCACTAGTCAGTTTTAGTTTTAGGACTTTATAAAGTAAACAATTTATGTACTAGTACATAACCTGAGGAAAAAGTTAGTGGATTCGTAATATATGGCAAGCTTATACGGGGTACTTGTGCATCTGATCGCAGTTACCGCTGGAATGACACTTTTTTGAAAAAGTGCCCTTTTATAGTGCCTGACATGTGACCAATGTTGACCAATCACAGCAAGGTAGTGTTGCTATGGTTTGTTGGTGGAGGAACGGTTGCCAAGGTGGCAAGTACCGGGTCCTCTGATTGGTTCCTTGTCCCTGGGGATTAATTAGAGGAACCGGGCGGTTTCACCTTAGGGGATCTTCAGACTGCTTTGGAATAAAAATTATTTCTACATCATGGGTAGGCCTACTGGTGCAGAAAAATAATTTTGCGGTACCTTCGCCTCTGGGATGAAGGATAATTTTAGTTTGCAGTAAAATAATGCTATTTTTGGGCAAAATAAAATTAATTTATTTGCAGAGAAAATACAAAGTACTGTGACAGTGGTTTTTAGTGCGAATAAATATTGAAAAATGAATTTGGGTCATTTTTGGTAATTTACTGATAACTTTTGGGTAAAGTAGTCAGTATTGTGATCTGGGTTAATTCATCTGGGTGAATTAAGAATTATGTCAGGTTGGGTATTTTATGGAAAAATATCCCGGACTATAAGAAAAAAGTGTTGTTTGATTGTGGGAGCACCTCCACCTGGGAGATTGGGTAACTCTACGTGGCAATCACCCACTTTCAAACAGATGATGTCATCTAGTGGATTCCAGGGTCACTCACATTTATGCCACCAGGGGCATTTGTGTGTAGTCTCTGGATCCAATTAAATTCAATCAAGTCTCGAAGCTTCTTGCCTTTTTGGGACTTGGGATGGGCATGGATAAAGTCCACAACATGGATGGTCAGGTCCTTGTGTTTGTCATCTTTACCTCTTTTAGAGCAAGAATTCATGTGACGTGCTACTTCACTTTTGGAGAATTCTTTTCTGCTAATTTTGCCATAATGGTCAGAAAATCTGGTTTTGATGGCATTTTCAGTTTGACCCACATACTGAATACCGCAGATTTTACAGGTGATACAGTAAATTAAATTAGTGCTTGAGCAGCACACATTATATTTACTGGTGTAGGATCTACCAGTGACAGTGTATGTGATCCTACCACTTTTGTCTGTCTGTGGGCAATATCTGCATTTTGGCCAAGATAGACACCTGTTTGAATTAGGCTTGGGGGAGAGGGGTGCCTCAGGCCTAAGTTTGGCGTGGACTAAGAGGTCTCGGAGACTTTTGGGTTTCCTATATGACATTTTCAGTCCCTGTCTATGGATTTGCCTGGTGCTGCATGATTTACCTAGTAAATCCCAGTTCCTGGTGGCTAATCTGTGGATCTCATTGAACCCTGGGTTGAATGTGGTGACCAGATAGTTCCCTACATTGGGGTCTAGGGATTTTTCTGGTTTTGGTATCAGCAGTGATTTTCTATCCCGTTGACTGGCTCGGTGATAGCTCTCTGCTATGAAGGCAGCAGGGTAGCCTCGGAGGACAAATTGTTTGCCTCTTTGGATACAGTGTTGCCTGAACTTTTCGTCATCTGAACATACACGGCGTATCAATTCGTAATATATGAATTACTTTACCACATATCCACCGTTGGGGGTTTTGCTACTTAGTCCAGTGGGCAGAGAAAGTTGAATTAACATTGAAACAACAATTTGAAAAGGCCTTGATCAATGCTTGTTCAACTTTCTGTGCCCACTGGAGGTGAAAACAAATTTCAGTTTCATGGTGAATTTACAAGGAGGTCATTTCAAAATGGCCTAAAGTCCCCCTTGCGATGTTAGTAGTGGCCAAACCTGTGACATTGTAAGGACATATGATACAGTCACTCTATGGATGGTAATGTTAGCTCAGTTAAAATAAGGTGTTATGCCTACCTAAAGTTAGTTGGATGATAGTTTCTATTATTTCTACTTTAAGAATTATACTATAGCACGAACTTCATAAATGAAGATTTATAAGCTTTTCTGTAAATCGGAGGCTCTAGACACTTCACCACACATTATGGCCATTTGATATTCAGAGGAGACTGATGGGGCAGTCAGAAAATGGAATAGAAAGACACAATTCCAATCAGGTTGAATTCACATGGCAATTCAGGGCTCAAATATCACTGCAATTTAGTACCTGGTGCGAATCAAGGGTCTACCTGAAAATAGCAACGGATATGATCACAATTGATTACAATAGGAAATATAAAGCAATTACATATTTTTCGTATGTACTCATTGATATATTTACCTGTATTTATGTTAACGTTTCTATGTCTTATATATTTTCTGACCTGAAATCACAAAAAAAGATAGTGCTTGTGTTCTATACACTGTGCTGTAGCTATTTCTGTTGCGAATTTTAGGTAGCCCCCAAAAAAGCAACAGTAGAAAATTAAGAGGCACATATGCCCTAAATCGTCATACGGGATGCAGCCTTTTGCTCTGATTGATTCTATGTCATAACCCTGCAGGTCCTGGTGGGATCTTGATTTCAATGCACTGCCTGATAAAATCTTCTTATAAAGCACTAGGTAATCATTTTTGGAATAAAATATATATTCCCCGTAGAAATCTTACATCTGAACATTTGTGACCAGGCAAGCAAATTCACCCCACTACAGGAAATTCATTGTCAAAGTTCATCTCAAGATCTTCATAATGAGATATCATTGGCTTAGATATTCCTAGTAGTTATGTCAGAACCCCTCCTTGAACATAGGTTATCATTCATATCTGAAATCGATGATTTAGCTCTAAATGCATTATAAACCATAATAATGTCTAAAACACAATATTTCAAACATTTCATAAAAAAAATACATAACAATATGGTGATTTTCATAAAAGAATTTGATCTAAAGGAATTTATCATTTCTGTTTTCACTTTTGGGTTTTTGGTATCCCCAAAAATTAGCATAAAAACTTGTAAATTTAGATTATTGGAATGGTTGCCATGGCAACCAGGAAGAGGCATACAGGCGGAGTTCTCATGAAAAATGTTCATTTTACCATCCAAATATGGGCCATTTTAAAAGATACCATTGAATTCTAGATCAATACTTAGCGTGTAACGTATCTTTATAATCATTTTAGAGTTATTTTACCTCTCCAATGCCCCCTGGTGGCCAAATGGGGAATCAAAAATCCCCTGTGGAGGAGTGTTCTCCCTTGATGGGTCACATTTATTTGGTTCATCAGGGAGTGGAACGCATCAGAAGTTTCTGATATTTTCTTGAGTCTATACTCTAAATATCACTGTACTTACATCGTCAGAAGGCCCCTCAAAATAAAACAACTGATCCTTTTCAAACTTACTAGAGATGACCATACTCCATTGTGTTAACCCAATAAATTATACCTTTTATTCAATTCCATCAACACTAAAAAAGAATCGAGTATAGAATGACTACAATTGTCTATAATAACAGCAAGTGTTCAGGTGCACCGGTATTCTACACCATAAGTTTTGCCCATGTATCTCATTCTAGAGTTTCACCTTAAAGAGGCAACTTTAAACAGTTAACAACAGGTCAAAATAGATAGATTTTGTGTAAGGTTTCATTTATTCACTCTTTTTCCATGGGAAGGAAAGGGAATGCATGGAGTGCTTCAGCCTCGATAAAACAGGCCCATATTTAGGGCCTGGACCGGTCTTCACTTGTGACTTTTGATGCTATAAAATGGGCAGCCTTGGAAATGACCAGTACCAGTGACAAACAGTGACATTGGGGTGGGGGGGGGGTCTTAAAGACTGCCAAAAACAGTGACATAACTGTTGAATGTACCCTAAGATTTTAGTCTATATACTACTTAAAGAACTATAGCCTACAAAAAGTCTGATCTATGCATAGGCCTTGTGTATCCCAGCAAATTGTGGTGACCTTTCGCCATCTTGTGTGATGCCTTCACGACTGTGGCCTTATGAAAAAAAATCTGGTCATGTGTTGCTATAGCACAAGGTCACCAGGGATGACGATGGTCGTGAACATGCAGGGTCACCAGGGATGACAATGGTTGTGATCACGCAGGGTCACCACAGATGACAACAGTCATAATCACACAGGGTCACCACAGATGACATCAGTCGTGATTACACAGGGTCACCACAGATGATGATGGTCGTGATCACGCAGGGTCACGCCGGATGGCAAACAAATTTTTTTTTGGGGGCGGGGGGTTCTTTTATTCATCAATTTAAACATCATTGATTTAGCTGTTCATTAATTTGTGTTCCTCTCCATCCATGCTTCTGTTGTTGATGCTCCCCTGAATTACTTGTGGAAGTCCCTGTTTAAAGATAAGGAAATAAAAGACATTTAATCATAAATACAGCAATATATTACAAGTTTATAAAATATCTGTATAGCTTTTATTATATCATAAACAATAATTCACACAAAGAGGGTGCATGGCAAATTTTATGCAAACCCCTATTCCCCTCTCACGCACATATGCCCTAAATCGTCATACGGGATGCAGCCTTTAGCTCTGATTGATTCTATGTCATAACCCTGCAGGTCCTGGTGGGATCTTGATTTCAATGTACTGCCTGATAAAATCTTCTTATAAAGCACTAGGTAATCATTTTTGGAATAAAATATATATTCCCCGTAGAAATCTTACATCTGAACATTTGTGACCAGGCAAGCAAATTCACCCCACTACAGGAAATTCATTGTCAAAGTTCATCTCAAGATCTTCATAATGAGATATCATTGGCTTAGATATTCCTAGTAGTTATGTCAGAACCCCTCCTTGAACATAGGTTATCATTCATATCTGAAATCGATGATTTAGCTCTAAATGCATTATAAACCATAATAATGTCTAAAACACAATATTTCAACCATTTCATAAAAAAAATACATAACAATATGGTGATTTTCATAAAAGAATTTGATCTAAAGGAATTTATCATTTCTGTTTTCACTTTTGGGTTTTTGGTATCCCCAAAAATTAGCATAAAAACTTGTAAATTTAGATTATTGGAATGGTTGCCATGGCAACCAGGAAGAGGCATACAGGCGGAGTTCTCATGAAAAATGTTCATTTTACCATCCAAATATGGGCCATTTTAAATGATACCATTGAATTCTAGATCAATACTTAGCGTGTAATGTATCTTTATAATCATTTTAGAGTTATTTTGCCTCTCCAATGCCCCCTGGTGGCCAAATGGGGAATCAAAAATCCCCTGTGGAGGAGTGTTCTCCCTTGATGGGTCACATTTATTTGGTTCATCAGGGAGTGGAACGCATCAGAAGTTTCTGATATTTTCTTGAGTCTATACTCTAAATATCACTGTACTTACATCGTCAGAAGGCCCCTCAAAATAAAACAACTGATCCTTTTCAAACTTACTAGAGATGACCATACTCCATTGTGTTAACCCAATAAATTATACCTTTTATTCAATTCCATCAACACTAAAAAAGAATCGAGTATAGAATGACTACAATTGTCTATAATAACAGCAAGTGTTCAGGTGCACCGGTATTCTACACCATAAGTTTTGCCCATGTATCTCATTCTAGAATTTCACCTTAAAGAGGCAACTTTAAACAGTTAACAACAGGTCAAAATAGATAGATTTTGTGTAAGGTTTCATTTATTCACTCTTTTTCCATGGGAAGGAAAGGGAATGCATGGAGTGCGTCAGCCTCGATAAAACAGGCCCATATTTAGGGCCTGGACCGGTCTTCACTTGTGACTTTTGATGCTATAAAATGGGCAGCCTTGGATGCCCATTTCCAGCAGAGGGAGACCAAGGGCCAAGTGAGGGTTCTTGGGTTCTTGGGCACCCCCTCAGCAATAAACAACACCAATGTAGAGTGCTTAATAGAGGGAAGGTATTTAGCCAAAATGACCAGTACCAGTGACAAACAGTGACATTGGGGTGGGGTCCTAAAGACTGCCAAAAACAGTGACATAACTGTTGAATGTACCCTAAGATTTTAGTCTATATACTACTTAAAGAACTATAGCCTACAAAAAGTCTGATCTATGCATAGGCCTTGTGTATCCCAGCAAATTGTGGTGACCTTTCGCCATCTTGTGTGATGCCTTCACGACTGTGGCCTTATGAAAAAAAATCTGGTCATGTGTTGCTATAGCACAAGGTCACCAGGGATGACGATGGTTGTGAACATGCAGGGTCACCAGGGATGACAATGGTTGTGATCACGCAGAGTCACCACAGATGACAACAGTCATAATCACACAGGGTCACCACAGATGACATCAGTCGTGATTACACAGGGTCACCACAGATGATGATGGTCGTGATCACGCAGGGTCACGCCGGATGGCAAACAAATTTTTTTTTTGGGGCGGGGGGTTCTTTTATTCATCAATTTAAACATCATTGATTTAGCTGTTCATTAATTTGTGTTCCTCTCCATCCATGCTTCTGTTGTTGATGCTCCCCTGAATTACTTGTGGAAGTCCCTGTTTAAAGATAAGGAAATAAAAGACATTTAATCATAAATACAGCAATATATTACAAGTTTATAAAATATCTGTATAGCTTTTATTATATCATAAACAATAATTCACACAAAGAGGGTGCATGGCAAATTTTATGCAAACCCCTATTCCCCTCTCTTGGTTAAGCATTAATGACATGCAAAGCCATGCATGGACATTTAATGGTGTAGGAGGTCTCAAAAATCCACCATTAGATTTACCAATTGATGTGAACAACCAGCCAGTGAATATGACTGCTGCCTGCTATTCTTTAAATCAGAAATTAATGTAATTAAACAAGGTGTACAAGACCTAACCAACAATATCAGTTGATGTATGTGTCACAGTAAACTGTATATTGTACAAATTACACTAAGAATACTAGGAGCCAACTCACCTCATATCTGTTCTCCTTGGTCTCTGCCTGTCTGTTGTGAAATCTGGGTAAGCTTCTTTGTTCTCAGAAATTTGGAGGGAAATTTGAAATGGACCAATCAGAACACAGTGAACTAGGCTGGTGGTCACTGTCGGTGATAGCTGGTCATGGTGAGTGAGACTGCTGGTGACATCGTGAGGATGCGTCATGCGTCGTGAGAGATGCTATGATTTGGGTCAGACATGGTATGTGCCCCTATTATCACCCAATGCAATAATGTAATGCTCTATCACTAACTGTTCTTACCTCGTTCCAATAGATGTAATGCACCATAAAGGTCAGAGCACATCAAATTTTCTTATTATTGTCAGACCAAGGCCTATTAATGCCTACATACAATGTGTATTGGGCACAATGTCAACTCAGTGTTAAATCCCATAGACAAAATAAACTTGTCTGAAATATGAACACATAACCATAATTATAGCATTCATTATGTTCTATACGCTCATGCTATTTACTAGCATATAAAGGAACTGATCCATATATAGCCTAGGATCATGTATAATAACATTTATTTTCAATGCCCCATCCATAAAGCAAAGACAGCATCAAACTATAGAGTTATCCTAGTCTGTTAATGCTGACATCCTGGTGATGAATCGTCATGATGAGTTGAAACTGACAGGGGTTGGCGAAAGATCACGCAGGTTCAACTAACGACTTATGTAATATTGGTGATGATTCGCCATGATGAGTGAACCCTAACGGGGGCTGGTGAAAGGTCACGCAGATTCAACTCACATCTTTTGTAAAATCAGTGATGAATTGCCATAATGAGTGAACCCTCATGGGGGCTGGCGAAAGGTCATGCAGACTCAACTCACAACTTTTGTAAAATCAGTGATGAATCGCCATGATGAGTTAACCCTCACGGGGGCTGGCGAAAGATCACGCATGTTCAACTCACAACATTTCTAAGGCAGGTGATGAATGGTGATGATGAGTGAATACTGACAGGGGGTGGCGCAAGGTCACACACTGCGTTATCACTAGAAAAGTGATTCACCACCCATCACCACTATGACAGGAGATGACGACAATTTGCTGGGATGTGTCACCTACAAGGTTATGCAGCAGATATATTCCATGGGGTCAGAAGGCAATATCATATATAGTAGCCAAGGGCAATATATGCCAGGTATCAGAGTGACATAATAAATTGCCTCTGGTGGTCCACAGTGCAGCCCCTTTGATTTGGCTCTTGGAGTATTGTGCACTCAGCTGTGACCAGGCCCTTTACTGCAATGTACAGGTAGTTAGCAGGGTGGGAGCAGTGGGAACATGGTGATCAAAAGAACAGGGCTGGCCCAGGCGGTATATTCCAATACCGCCTGGGGATCAGAGTCTGGGAGTGCTTGAGACAACCAGACAAAGTTTTGAATTACATGACATTAGGCAGACAAAAGGTAGTTCCTGACAATCAATAGTAAATTTCCTCAATGCTACAGTGCTCATTGTCAGCTGGTGCTCATGGGCCCTTGGTTGGCCCGCTTGGTAGTTGGTAGCCACATTGTGAATAGCTCCTTCTCTCTGTCACCAAGTATACTGAGATAAGGTAGTTTATCTGATGGATAGAGCTATTTTTTGCTGCAGACAATGGCCAGGGCTGCCAACTCAAGTAGAGGGTGGCGCTATAAACAGTATGGCCAATTGCATGAGAGTTGGCAACCCTGAATGGCACTGGTTGAGAAGCCAACAATAAGTTTGACACAAGTTTCTGAAGAGCCTAGAATGAATCGAGAAATTGACAATTATTTGCAAAATCTGCCAAAAGGGGGTAGATGTTTGTAGCCGCACCCACTAACACAATTTCTGGAGTTATGGAGGTCTTTCTCCGCCTCTCTCAGCCCCTCCATGTCAAAAATTTAACCACGCATGTCAAAAGTGTACATGGAGCAATGGCTGCCAGTATGTTATGAGACCTTGGTTACAAAACACTCTGTTGTCAGGTGAGCACCAGGTGTTCCCTCTAGAAGGCCTAACTATCTTACCTGGTTCAATACTTGTAACAATGCCCCCTACAGTGTGTAGTGTTACCCCGGGAGTGTTACTTTACGTTAACTAATGACAAAAGGATTGATTGGTGACCAATGGAGCATGAAACCATTATCGGCTGGTTATGAAAAGTTCTATGTCACACTTGTGTGAAAGTTACGAGATACTCAAATAATTCTATGTTAGTATATGTATATTTATTATGGAAATAGCAGAGGACGCTTAGTTTGTCAATACTAAAACATCTAGAACAGTGATCATGCTTATAGAGTTGTACCGGTTTATATGCTGCATAATCACATTATGTACCCGCAAATATAACTACGACTCTCGCGGTGGGCCTTCGCTTCACCTCAACAATGAGTGTCACGTGCAAATCACTAATGCTGCGCAGATCACCAATCAACGCGGTGCAGATTGCGAGATTTATATTTTCTGTTATCGTTTAACTCTTCCTCTACCAATCACGCATTTTTGCGAGTTGGTGCCCCTTTACCGGACGCGCATTTTTGCGAGTTACTCGCCGATTTTCGGCCGATTTTGGCCGATTTTTGACCCTCTATAAGTTCCTTAAATTTGCTCAAATCTAAAGATTTTTTGAGGAGGTAATCTATGGTATATTCTGTCTGGACAGCCCAAACCATTTGGCTCTTTGCAGATCTCCCTCTTGATGGTGAGCAGGTAAACATGGATGAGTTTTACTTTTGTGTGCCATGATTTGGGCAATATTAAGGGGGGAAATTTGAAAAAAAATGAAAAATGTTATCAATTTTGGGGTAAAAAGTGACTACGGGTAACTTTTAATGAGGAAAAGGTTGGTGACAAAATCAAAAGCATATTCTGATGTATTTTGGGTAAAATATTGGTTGCCATGGCAACAACTGTCAACAAAATGACTAGCAATCACAACTTTTGTTTACTTTAGTTGCCATGGCAACAGGAAAGAACGATTTTCCAAGGTTCATTCCTGATGAATCAATCGATAAGTCTTGAAAAATATTTATCATATGCAATTTATTTCATATTGATAGACACATTTTTAACTAAAATATTTCAATTTGAAAATTGGTAGTATTGCATAATTGTTTCATTTGCAAGCCATATTAATAATGCCACATCTCTTCAATTAGGGCCTATTCAGGTTAATAGGGGTGTCTCACCCTTTGATTATAAGTGACAGCAAAACCTTTCATAAGTTGACTTATAATTGGAATATCTAGAAAATTCTTTCAGTTTTTGAAAGCTCTCATCATATTCTATGCACGAAATTCTCATCCAAATAAGGCCGAAAATAATTTGGTTTTTGTAGACTAATCTTTATGTAGAATGTGGTAGAAGAAGAGTTAATAAAAGTAACCAGATAGCGGGATTTTGTGAAATGAATGCTTAGATTCTAATCTAACCCTGGTACAGATGGTTTCTGCTGAAGAACTATTCTGAAATAGATATAAGAACTTAGAGACAGAATGACTGCTTGGCGATTCACCGATATCGGCGATGTGCGCCCATTTTAGATTTGCGCGGCATCGATCTTGCTATTTGCAAACGGCGCTGCGCTGTTTGCTAATATTGGCGATCTGCGCTGATTGCGGAACGGCGCGGAACAATGAGCGCGGTAAAGTACTTCTCCACTAGTCCATCAGGTAGTGCTCCAGTCGCAGTAGTGCTCTGCCACTCCGCCAGGCGTCGCTCATGTGTAACTAGGTTACACATTTTTTTTTGACACTGTACTATACCGGGGTACAATAAGCTATTCGAATAGTCAGAAGCTATTCGAAATCCGACCAGAGCGCATCTCCTCACTGTAATTTCTAAATTTTATTACATTGTATACTAGTATTTTTTTTTATTATTATTGATGTAACTGTTATTGAATAAACTTAGGGCCGTTTATGTACCTGAAATTTCCTCCAAGCTAATGCCTTGTGTGTCATTGGTAATGCATAATATTTAGAATTGTTAGAATTCAAACTTGTAGTTTGCATATGACCATGCGCATATGTGGTATATTGACAGGGTGTACTTATAATATTCGCCATAAGTAATTATCATTGGAATTAATTATTTCCGCCAGTAATAGCTTATACAACTATATTATGTATTATAACACGGTTGTAGAGTTTTCAGTGCCGAAAATGGATAATATCGATTCCTATATCTGGCGATAGAGCACCCAAAATTCACGGCGAGCAGACAGCGGGACGGACATGTTGAAACCTACCGCGAGACGAAAGTAAATTCTCCATTTTTTAAGCTTATAGACCAAATATAGCAAAATTCTTTGGACATAACATAGTTGAAACCATATTCTACCTGTCTGTCGACTAGATTCCTTGATATTATGGCTGTATTTGATATAAAAAATTATTAAACTTTCGAATCGAGCGACTTGCCGTGCGTCTTCGCCATTCTGTCAATACTACAGGTGCCGCCGCCTGGTGTGTACAGAATGGATTATATTTTAGACTGGCGCAGCCCTGTCTCGACATGTTCGCAGTAGTAGGTCTATGAGAGTTGAAGTTTGAGGAGTTCGCCAGCCTAAGCATACGACAACATGAAACCAAGATGGTGGAGGGCCATCTTGTCGACTGGCATAAGAAATGAATGGATTACATCATTTTTTAAGGTAAATACTTAGAATTAATGGTGGAAACCGTGTTATAAATGCAATATAAAATGGATAGACTTGCACTCGTTGGCTTCATGGGGTTTAATAGAAGCATTCGCCTACAGCTCATGCTTCTATCACCCCCTGAAGCCAACTCGTGCAAGTCTATTCATTATATATTCCATTCGTGGCACTTATGTCACTGTTTTGCTATGATGAATTATGTATATCAAGGAACTGGTCATTTCACGTTCTAAACAGAGGTAGACCACTGCGTGATAGTGTGAATAAAAATGTTTCAAAACTCACACTCAAAACTCAAGTTTCAACGTTCCTATATCCACAAAAAAAAAACCTACACTCGATAAAGGTTGAATTCCACGATGAGATCAATCCCTCATAAAATTCTGCAATCCGAGAACTCTTGGAGATTGGGAGTGAGTAAGTGAGTAATAGATGTTTAATGCCATTTCGACAGCTCAGGTCATATTCATGGCGAGAATGCCATCACACAATTTCACAGAGGAATGTGACGGTGCTCGCGCATATGTGCACCACACACATCCGAGGGGATAGGAAAGAGGAGATATAGACCCTTTTAAGTGGGCTAGGGAAGCCCGTTGGAGATTGGGAGCCTTGACTCTACTGTAATAAGCATGTCATCATTCCACTCTTCAAAGCCTACTGTATATTACCGGAATCATTTAGGTAAATCGATGGACTATTGGCAAAATATGTTTGCACTGGGCATGGCGAATGATGGATTTCTCCACTTTTGTATAATTCTAGAGAAAGAGCCTGTGTAGGCTATAGATGGTGTTGTGAGCGACAAGACTATGGTGCTATGCGTGTATGGAGAAAGATAAGCAAAATGTCAAAGGTATTAAAATTTCTCCGGGCAAGTCTAGCCTGAGGGTAGTTTTCAACTATTTGGGAGCAGTGCTGGACTCGACCCTTAGTTTCAAGAAATATTGTACTAAAGTGAAACAGAACGTGACGACAAGAGCTTATATCAGCTCCGTCAGGTCAGAAAGTTTGTTGATAAAGACCTATCACTTAGACTATACAAACAAATGGTTTTACCAGCGGTCAACCATGGGGATATTGTATTAGACGGTGACCCAGATACCCTTGTGGAAGAGAGCTGCAAGAAGTATCACTGCTTGCGAATATCAAACACCCATTGGACATGTTTACAAGGATAAACATATCCTAGGTTCCCTAGGATATGTTACTTCATAGAGTCCTATAGTGCAGACCACCCCCCTCTACCCCCCCCCCCTTAAAAGTAGGCTCTCTTTTATGTTCAGTATTGATTCGAATGTAAGATAAGGGGGTTTGTGGAGATGCAAGGAATCTTTATCAGACTGATATTAAATGCAAACAAGGTACCACCTATACCAAAAAATCCTGCCAAATCCAAAATTTGTGATCTCGATTCTCAGAAATCGACTGAAAGTACCTAAAAATGAGGTTTGATGATGAGAATATTTTGAAAATGTACAAAAGTAATATTAAGAATGATTGGGACTTTTTATAAATACAACATATCCTGATGTCTTTCCATCTCTCAACCTGATATCTACTGCCTGTGCATGGCTCTGCCTATCCCACATACTGCCTATCCCTTAGTCTACCTATCACTCATCTCTTGAAATCTAGAGTTTAATCAGGTTTTTCCTCAAAAGGGTTAAAGGATCAAAGTTTACCTCTTACCTTTGTACCTACTCATTCTGTACATTCCATAAGTCTACCTATTCTAAATCTGCCTATCATTCATTTTACCTATCCCTCATGGTGACTATCCCCCAACTCTGCACATCCCTCATGTTTGACTTCTGTCATATTACTTAGCATTCATATTTCCTTTACAAGGTACTCTCTGTGCCTATATCTTAACCCCTAGGTGCCCAAGCGCGCTTTAAAGCACGGTTTTGGGCTTAAATGGGGCTTAAATAAATGTATATTGAAGGAAACTATCATCCAGGTACTTCTACTAGTCCAATCTGCAAAGTTAGAACGGCCATGACCTCCCCATCACAATACAACCATCCATTTTTCTCTATCACCATTATACCTAACACAGGGAGTCAAAATTTGAAAATGATTCATTAGAGGGCCACCCTCCAGGGGGCTAAGACCAGACATAACACAATTATTATGCTAGATCATATACATCCAATGTCCCATACTCCCATTAGATTCTAAAAGAAATGTTCATATCCATAGAGATAATCCATGCATTGTTACTAGCACATTATGTCTCCTGAGTGATAGTACACATATATATGCAGAATTGAATGAGGCCTCAGAATTACAGGTATTATGGATGGGGGGGTCTATATAGTACACAAGAGACACCAAATGCTACCAATGACAACAAATGGAATGTTTTGGTAACTATGGTTACCAAACCTGACCAATAAATTTCATGTCCTTAACTGAAAGTCTTCACTGAGTTATGAGTATTTAGGAAATGCAATACAGAGCCGTTATCTAAAGATCAGATCAAAATAACACATGGGCTTATCAACTAAGTAATATACTTGTGAAATAATGTAAAATCTGGGCACCAAAAGGTTAAACTGTTTAGTACACATGCTATCTATCTCCTTTGTTGCCCATCCTTTTGAATACAGGTCCTATCCATCATGCTCACTTTATAGTTTTCCTGGCCATCACGACCAATCTTCATTATGATGAGCAAATCTAAGTCAACCTATCCCCTAAGGTATCAATCCAACAGTCTACCTCAACCAAACATCTACCTATCATCCATACTACATATCCTTCCATTTACCTATCCTTCAGGTTGCCTATCTTTCATGGCATATATCCCACTTGGCAAAAATTTTTTTTTTCAATGTTTGCAAACGTTTTATTAGGTTTGGGTAAAAATGTTGGTAAAAAAATGTTAAAATATGTTTTTAAACCAATTTTCAATGTTTGTGTTTTCAACGTTGAAAAAATGTTTTGTATAAACTTTTCTATGTTACATTTTTTTTTACGTCAAAAAAACACTTTTCAACCTGAAATAAAACAAAATGTTCTTATATGTGAAAAAAAAGATTTTTGAGTACATGTTTTGACGCTATTTTAACATTGAAAAAAACATTTGGCAAAATTAGGAACCAAGTAAAACCTTATTTTAGTGTTAAATAAACGTTTTTTAGCCAAGTGGTATAGCATGAGTGATATGCAGCATGGGGGATAAGAAGAGAGGAATAGACATCAAGAGGGATGTGAAGCAAGTTGAATAGGCATGAAGGTAGACCTGTAGACTTAAAATAGTAGACATGATAAGGAATGCACTGTTAACCATTAGAGCTCAGATGAACAACATAGAGTAGGCATAAGTGCCTGAGGGATAGTCACCATGAGGGATAGGTAAACTGAATGATTGGCAGATTGAGAATAGGTAGACTAAGGGAAGTAGGCACAGAGAGAATAAGTTAAGGTGAGGAGTCAGCTTTAGCCTTTATGCCTTTTGTGAATAGCCTTACTTATCTCAAAGTGCTTTGAATTCAACAGATAGGCAGTATGAGTGATAGGTAGACTAAGGGATATACGGTATGTTGGATAGGCAGGGCAATGCGCAGGCACAGTCCTTTGCAGATTGAGAGATAGGCAAACATTTGCTTATGTAGATTGGTTAAGAACTTTGGTTTATGTGTTGTATCTATAAAGAATTCCAATATTTTTCAATATTATTTTTTGTACAATTTTAAAATATTTTCATCATCAAACCTCATTTCTTTGGTAATTTTGAGCAATTTCTGAGAATCAAGACTATAAATTTTGGATTCAGCAGAATTTTTTGATTTAGTTGGTACCTTCTTACTATCTGGTATCAACCTGATAAAGGGGCACCATAGTTCCACAAACCACCTAATCCTCTATAGGAATCAACACTGAACCTACAAAGCAGCCTACTTTTAAGGGGGGTGGTAGAGGGGGGTGGCCTGTTACACTCTTCCCATAAACTATGCTCTCAGTAACACATCCTAGGGAACCTATACTATCCTTGATGTCTAGACATGAACTTCATGTACTGAATGTAAATGGCTAAAAATCCGTTGAAATAAGTCTGTTAAAATGACTCTCTCTAACAAAGGTACAAAGTGACTGAATTATTATTATTACTGTTATTTGTCTGTCTACCGCCGCATGCATATTGATATATTTGCACAGGCTGTACCATGTTGGACATGCATATGTACCTCTATTTCTTTTTCTACTGACTGGCTTGAAAAGCTTAAATGTTGTTATGATTGTTGGTCAATAAACAATTCAATTCAACTCATTGTATACAGTCTATGTGCCCCATGAGGATATGATGGCTTGGCTGTTTCTTCAGTGGACACACCAAAGCTGGGGGAAATAGTGGCACCATTCCCTCCATACAAGGTTCAATCTTTGGGATAAGTACAGAGGCTACGCTAACGGTTAAATTGAATCAAATGCAGTTGTGAAGACGGATGTGGGAGGATGCTGATATGCTTTTCTGTAAAAGTGTTTTCTCCTGTGTTTTCTCCTAGTGTGAACACCAAATTATGATAACATGGTACCTTTGCTCTGGGACATCACTGCAGGGTTACATCAATAGAGAGGATTTATTTTATTCCCAAAAAGAAGGTCGTCATATGCTATGAACAACAATTACATTCACCTACAACCCCGGATTGGCACTTCTTTAGAAAAGAAAATAATTCTCCTTATAGAAGAAGATGGCTCAATGGCATTCAGTTTCCAGGGAAGGCTCAAGAATGAGCATGTCCCAAATAGACCCCTCAGAAAAGAGTCCTGGGCCCTTTTCTGTATTTCTAAACGATTATAATAATGTGTTTCTAAAGGGACCAGACGATTATTGTATGCCCACAATAATATTTTCATGTTGAAAGAGAAATGGATTTGTATAGGATTGTACCCAACGATTATTGTATAGGATTGTACCCAACGATTATTAAAAGGGTATGTAATATTAATTATCCTGAATGTAATTTCTGTATGAATTTTCCTTGAGTTGCATTTCTGATGATTCAGACAGCTACTCCTATGAAGATTAAACATATAAACGATTTTTATAATTTATCAAATATAAGTCACTTCTGCACAAATTAGATTAAATGATGAAACGTTGTATTGAAGGTGATTAAGTATGTTGAATAATGTATGCCCATGTATCTAAAAACATTTTGATCCATTCTAATTGTGAATAGATGGCATTTATTTGACTTAGTCTGACCTCGGGACCTCATCCTGAACTCCTGATGAGAAATGCCCAAAATAGGCATGATGATTATTTTTCCCAGAACTTCTCCTCAAATCACATACAGAAATAGAATTCCTGATACGATTACTGTATAAAGGATTATAAATAACCGTCCAACTCCATTTAGAAACACTCCTTGCCTCACAAATTCATTTGAAAAAACAGAAAAAGGCCCCTGATGCACCTTCTTGTAACTGACAGTAGACCTGTGGTCCATAAACAGACCTTCATTGTCCCCAATAGTAGATATACCTGGTGGAGTCTAGTATTACACTGCACAGCCTTGAGATGGGAATTCTATCATGGTTGGTCAGTTTCTGAGGAGGGTATTGTATTCCCAGGGAGCCAAGGGGGGTAGGGGTGATGGCTCCACTGTAAATGGTTGATGTATTTTTACAATAACTAGGACCCATTAAGGTTGAATCCACACAGGATAATAGCCCTATGGATATAGAGGTTGATAGCAGCCATTTAGAATATTCATAAAGGTTTTCTAAAAATAATTACGGTCATCTTTTCCAAAGCCTCACCTACTGACGGTGATAATCAACAAATTGACACATTTTAAAGTGCCAACTCTATGATAATCATGCCAAGGAGTGTTGTAAGGTCAGATGCAAGAGAGAAGGGTCGGCTATCTTTGATTCCTAATGAGAGAGCCCTGCTAAAAAAGTGGGAATTGCTGCAATTCTGAGCCAAATGTGGACTTCATTTAAGCATAATTATGGGTCTTCACAAGGGTATTCATATTGGTGATGATTCTGAGCTGAAAGCGGATTTCACGACTAAACCTCTGATATACTTTATTTTGATCCAGGTCTCTGCTTCTCAGAGATCCAAGTTTCTGCTCCTCATTCAATTAAACGCCCACTTCTAGGACCCAAACATAATGGTCGGATGGTCAAGAAACCTATTGGAGCACCTAAAGGCAACAATGATAGTAGTGTAATGGTTCGTATTGACTTAAATGTTGGGTGGCTCGTTGGCTCGCTTATCACTAAAGGTACCAACACAACACGAAAGATTCGGGTTGGGCAAAGCCCCAGATGACCCCTACCGCTCGGGTAGGCCTTTATTCCAGTACTCCCAGTTCCTGACATACGTCTTGACTGGACTAGGTCCAGTCCCCTTCTGCGGATCGTCTAGCTTCTTAGTAGAAGCTGGACGCAAGGCATGGTGCTGCCCCCTCTTGTAACAAACGGGTATCGCGAAGCGACACCTGGTTGGCATAGAAGGAACGAGTACCACACGAGCACGTCTCTCGGATGAACCGCACTAATATATATACAACGATGCTGGCCCCTACACCACCCCCCCAAGACTTTACCTAGGGTTGGTGTTCAAAATACCTATTGTTAAAGTTATACAACAATATATACATAGGTAAGTCTATAACGATAATGTTCGTATAGAATATATAACATTAAAGGGGCATTATAAATAATATGTACATAATAGTAGGCATCGTTGCATATAACCCGAAGTAACTATATAATAACAAAAATAGGAAGTGGTGCCTTATGCACCATCGACCTATGGTGCTATATAAATATGTAAACGTGTTACAGAGTTATTATAGTTAATGACGTATTAAAAATAGTGGATTTACATGGAATGATACAGCAGTAGTAATATTTACAATGGAAAGTACATGACCCGAGGGGCTAGGTAACCCGAGAAAAAAAAATTTCTTAGATTTTTACAAAATTAAATTTTCTATAGAAAAATAAATTACACAAAATATGATATTAAATAAAGAGGTGTCCTACCAGGGTAGCAGGATCACGCTTACAATATATGGACTTCCGGCGAATCTGGAACAACTGGTTTCTGCAGCTCCATCTGGCGACAAACGGCTCGTGGCAAGCCACGTTGCTGTTATGATGTGCCCTGATGAAGATGGGAAGATGGGAAGAGCCCCGGTTTGGTGTAGTTGGTAATCCATTGGGTACTTCGGGTAGCGTCCATCTTGGCTGCAGGTTCTAGTTCCAGTCCGTCGGGTCCAATTCGAGGATGTAACCCTCTGGCATTATAATATATATGCCTTTACCCTCAGGTACAAATTGACACCGGCAGATGAACACTTACAGATCCTCGGGATCAGTGTCCATCTTCTCAGCTGGCTCCCGGTTGGTAGAAGGAGCCGAGCTGCTGCTGCTATGGTGCTTCGGTGCTCGTGTTGCTGAGCAAGCTCAGAGCACCCATCCCCTCAGAGGGACTATCAGCTGCCTCGGCTGGGGCACCCGAAGGAATGGAGAGGGACGACGCGGAGCCGTCCCATTCATCCAGGTGCTTGCCGAAGCAGAGGAAAAACTTAAGGTCAGCCTCCTTGTATTTGTGAATATACCCGGCGTTCTCAGCGCGTTGGAACTCCTTAAGCTTTTCAGCTTCCCTCTGCTGTCTCCGGCAGAACTGAAGGGCCTCCTCGACCTTCTTTGTTTCCTGCTCCCTAATCTTGTCTTCCTCCCTCTTCTGGATTTCGTAAACCAGATTGAAGGTGGCTTCAGTCATCGTCTGCCAGTAGTCGACAGACCTTTGGCGGTGGAATGACTGCCATTCTGCCATCAGGTCGTTCTGGATCTCGGGAGTACGAACGTCTCTATGGTCGACGAACGTATTCGGATCCTGAAGACCTGACAGGGTGCTGGCTATTAGTCCCATAACGGGGACCCGAGGGGCCGCGGGTGGGACTATAGCTGGAGGCGGTGCAGCAGCCTGCACAGTAACAGGCGAAGCGCCTGCTGCAGGGACCGGGGGACCCTCAACAGTTGTGCCTCCTCGGCCTCGGCCGTAGCTCGGGGGGGCTCGGGTGGACTCAATTCCACCACGGCCTCTACCCCGAGCTTTGGCTCGGCCCAAGGGGGTTAGGACCTGTGATTCGGGTCCCGCTGGTCCCATAGCAGGTCCCATAGCAGGGAACCACGTATTCACTGTAAGTGGGGCGCTTGCCAGATGATCCTTTTCCGGCCCACCATGCACTGTGTCCCGATGGGGCACCAAAGAAGGTGCTCCAGTCATCCGGACTGCCAGTGGCTTCACTCGGGGGGTGCTGTTTAGGTGGTGGAGGTGGTGGTGGAGCAGATACCTGGCTAACCACCCAGAGGTCTTGTTGCCAGGCATGTCCAAAGCCGAGACTTGTTGTCCCGACTGGCGACAATCAGCTGGGTTAGCTGGTCTTGGCTGATCCTTATTGCCCGATGGGCTTACGGATCGGTCCGCGCGGGTCCTTTTGGAGGCACTGGTGGCCGTAGCCGAACCTCCATTAGTTCCCTTCGAACAGGCTTTGCCTTTCTCCCGTTTGTCGTCGCCCCGCCACTTCTTCACCTTCAGGTGCACCTCAGTGGGCATCCCGAACTTGGTGGGTGAGTAGTTCACGGCGAAATACGTCATGAGGTTGCCACTCCTCCATGAGCAGAATTCGGGTTCGAATGCCTGCTCCTTGATCTCCTTCGTGTTCAACACAGCCCAGTTGGCAAGGAGCTCGTTGAAACACTTGACGGCATGCTTTCGGGTCTTCTCCAGGCCGGTACCATGGGCTTTCTGCAAGTGCAGAGCCAGGTCCCGGCACCAGTGGGTGGTGAAGGTGCCGTCACAGAGCTTACCCGGACGGTCTCCGGGTATGCACCGCATGAGTGGTTTGTGGTGAATATGGTGCTCCACAATGTGTTGAGCGAAGCGAGGCTTCGTCTGGAATGTCTTCTCACCGGTGAGAGCGAGCTGACAGGACTCGAATGGGCACCTGGGGCGGTTGCCACTTGGTCCCCATTGGGTCATTGGCCACTGAACTTTCGTCCGGGCCTCGTAGTTGTAAATCGACCCTAATTTGGATTTCAGCTGGTCGATCCAAATCAGGTAGAATTTACCTACTGGCGTGTCACTAGGACCGGACTTCATCCACTCCTCGTCATCGCTATCACCATCTTTATTGACGGCGCTCGGACACATGTAGTGGATCGTGTCATAAGCACAATCCGCGAAGCAGCATGGGGTACGGTCTTTGAACCCCTCGGCTGCATTCTTCCACATCCATTTCTGATTTTCGTCCTTGGGGACGTCCGTGGTCATTTCTTCCCACGTCGTCATGGACTCCAAATCAGATCGCAGGCAGTTCCGGGTCGCTTTCGCTCCCCTCACTGTCCGTGTAGATGTCCGTTCCCCTCCGTCCGGCTCGGCTGGTGATAGTAGTACCAGTCGAAGCCGTGCCCGAGGTTGTGGTGGCCGTCCCGCTGGTGGTAGCAGAGGGTCCTGCAGTAACCGAGGTGGCTACTGTGGTTGGTGGGGCAGTGGAGGCGGAAGGCTTCGGGTCGCCCTTACCCCTCTTCTTGGGAGTAGAGGGTTCGGGCTCCGCCAGAGACGCTTTCACTCCATTTTTCTTTTCCGGCGGCTGGCCTTGGGTGGCTGCGCCAGGACTTCGGGACTCGAATCCGACTTGCCTGGATCCTTGTCCTTGGTACGAGTGCTTCTCCTACTGCTGACCGGAGAGTCAGAGCCGGAGGCGGCACTCACCTTGCTTTGAGCCTGCTGCTTGCGGTGGGCCCGACGGGCGGCAGCTAGCTCCTTCTGTTGCTCGTCAAGCTCACGACGCTTGGCTTCAACAGCAGCTTGTTGGCGGGAGATGTCCTCTTCTGAGATCTCGCCAGCCGCCTCGGGTATGGTGGCGCCTGGTTCCTTCTCGGATTTGAACCTCTCAATGGCGGACGAGATTCCAATTTAAAAAATTGGCAACTGTGTTGGACTCCTCCCGAAGGATTCGTCCAACAAAAGTCGGGGAAGAAAACCACGCAGCTAAAGGCTGCCGGAGGGTGTACAATAACTGGAGCGAAACCAGTGACGTCTTACCGCCACGAGTCCGCTCTAGTTATGACCAAAATGGCGTCCAACCTCTCGTCTCGCGAGATCCCGCTATGGGCTATCCGGTGACCTAGTTCCGCACTTTCCCGCCACGCCGGTGGCATCACCTAGCGGTCTAGATCCGAACTAACATTCGACTCGGTATGCGAGACGCAGGTTGCCACCCGAGTGCTATCGTCTGGAGATTGGCGGTATATACAACGCTATAAAGCGAATGTACCGGTTAATCCGTCCGCTGCTCACGGCATACAGCTACCCGGGGAACGCGCATTCGACATCCCTAGCCGTGGAACGTATGTTATTCGCCTACGGCGGACAACACGCAGCAGCTCGTTGTGTACTGAGTTAGGTAACGGCAGACCTCAACCGGGGACTGCGTCTAACGCCTTGGGTTAGCATCTTATTTTTCCCGGCTCTACGTACGGCCTTCTCCGGGTCATGCCTAGCCAGGGCGAGACCTTTCCCATACATAATGCCTTCACTCAGCGAGACCTTTTTCCATTTCTTATGATTAGGCCTTTTCCTGGCCGTCGTCTTCCTTTTAGTTACCCCTCCTGCTTCCGGCATCTTCCTTGGCTGGCCTCTAGGGCATTTCTCGGGTACCGTCACACTGGGCTTACTTAACGCAGGCTCAGGTGGATGGTATCCGAACTCCCTCTCCGCCGCTTCGCATCCCTTCCAGGGCCGAAGCTCTCCGACATTCGTCTTCCATTTTCTACCAGTAAGGCAGTCCTCCATCATCACGGTTGATTCGGAGATGATGCGTATAATTTTAAATGGACCTTCCCAAGGCATTACGAGCTTCAAACGTTCGAGTGGCTCGTAATACCTTAGTACCTTGTCCCCAACATTAAACCGAATTCTTTTCGCATTGGTGTCATAACCCACCTTCTGCCATTTAGCACTTTTCAGCAGCTCTTTACGAACGGCCTCGTATGCCTGTTTGAACCTGTCCCTTAACGACTCCACAAAGAACACAGTGCAGGGCGCCTCCGGGTCTATCCCAACCACTCCGTACACTAAGTCGGCAGGCATAATGAGGTCCTCGCCGAACACTAGCATGTTTGGAGTGCAATTAGTAGATGAATGAACAGTGTTGTTGTAGGCGTGTACTACAAACTCACACTGCTCATCCCAGTCGTCCTGGTGGGTATTAACCAGGGGCTTTAGCACTTGTATCAAAGTCCTATTGAACCTTTCTACCTGACCATCCGACTGTGGTCGGTATGGGTTGGTTCGGGTCTTGCATATTGCTAAGTAATGGCACATTTCCTGCCATAACTCTGACTCGAACTCTCTTCCTTGGTCACTGTGCATCATAAGGGGTACACCCAGATGTAGCACCCAGCCTTTTACAAGCGCCTCAGCACATGTAGCGGCTTTGTGATTAGGAAGAGGAAACACCCGAGTGTACTTCGTATAGTAATCGGTTACAACCATCATACAAGTGTTTTCTCTAGGTGTCGTTTTGAATCCACTGATGATGTCTATTGCTATTCGGGCAAATCTGACACCAAACAATTCCTGGGACAAGGGTAACTTGCCCAGGCCGGGTCCCGGCTTGTTTTTACAGCAATCCGGGCAAGTGGCGATCCACCGGAGTAGGTCGCCTCCCATTCCGGGCCAGTAGTAACATCTTTGTAGATGCTCTATAGACCACTCGTTTGGTGGCCATGGCAATAATACATGATATCCCTTCTCATCGAGGTGGGAATCACTATTTGTAGTAGTCTACTGCCGGTGGAAGTGGTTTTCCACCTACACAGTACACCATCTCGGATTTCCAGCTCGGTCCATTGAGCTATCAATCGCCTCGTTTCCCTGTCTTCCAGGGATAACATCGGCCTTGCCGGCTTAATACCTATCCGTAAGTATTCCATTATGCGCGCAGTGGTGGGGTCCGACTGTTGGAACTTCTTGATGGTCTCCGGGGACCAATCGAGATAGCTGCACACAGCCTCCTCCCAGGGGATTCGGGGGGTGGTATAGTTAAATACCAACCCTGCGACCACAGCATTGTGGGCCCCACAGTCTTCACAAGTGGCATTCTGGTACTTTCGGACGGGTCGCCTCGACAAGGCGTCCGCATTGATATGTTTAGCACCCGGTCGGTGCTCGATTTGCTTATGCTCCAATCCGAATTCAAATAGATGAGCTAGCCATCTCCCAATCATCCCTTCAGCGTCCTTAAAATTAAGGAGCCATCTTAGAGACGAATGGTCGGTCCGCAAAGTAAAGTCAGTTCCCCACAGGAAATGCTTAAACTTCTTCGTATACACCACTACCGCGAGGAGTTTTCGTTTAGTGGTACAATAATTACGCAGGGTCTTGCTTAACGTGTTGCTAGCAAAGGCTAATGGGACCTCGACTCCATTCTGGACCTGAGTGAGTGCTGCCCCAATGGCGTCATTGCTCGCATCGGTGTCTAATATGAAATGTCCCTCGGGAGTGGGACATTTCAATACAGGTGTGTTCCTAAACAAATCTTTTATTTTATTAAAAGATTCTTCTTGCTCGCTGGTCCATGGGAATGGGTCCCGAGCCCTACCCGGGGTCCAGTGAGCTAAGCACTGCATGGGAAAGCTTACAGAGAGTAATTCGGTATGAAATCACGGTAATAGGAACAAAATCCTAGGAATGATCTAACCTCCTTAGCACTCGTGGGCCGTTCCCAATTTTCCACAGCTTCCAGCTTTTCCGGATCTGCACTCACTCCGCTAGGAGTGACGATCCTTCCCAGATATGTAATTGTTTTCTTAAACAGATTGCATTTCTTGGGTTTAAGTTTTAGACCGTTGGATAGGATCCGGTCGAGTACCAGCTGCAGATTCGCATGGCATTCCTTAAACAACTTGCCGAATACGACCACGTCGTCTAGGTAGACCAAACACTTCTTCCACAGAAGGTCACTCAGCAGGGATTCCATCATGGCCTCGAATGTAGCCGGGGCGTTACACAATCCGAAGGGCAAGACATTATACTCGAATAGCCCCATATGACTAGAGAAGGCTGTTTTCTCTATGTCATCGGGGTGCATCGGTATCTGCCAAATCCCGGATTGCAAATCCAAGGTACAGAACCATTGGTTCCCACCCAGGCTATCTAAGGTCTCGTCTATCCTTGGAAGGGGATACGAGTTCTTCTTTGTCATACCGTTTAATTTTCGGTAATCGACGCAAAAGCGGATTGTACCGTCTTTCTTAGTGGTCATACAAACAGGGCTGGACCAGGGACTCGAGCTAGGCACGATGACCCCTAGGTCCAGCTGCTTTTGTATTTCCTGTTCACATATTAACTTCTTCTTAAGAGGAAGTCTACGATACGGGATCTTAAAGGGTTTTTCGTCGCCCACATCTATAGTGTGCAACACCTTATCGGATCTGCCTACGGGTCCACCTTCCCTTCCGAAAGCACTCTCGTACCTTCGTAGGAGTTTCGCCAGGCATTCCTTGTCCTCCGTATTCTGTAAATCTGATTTATCAATCAGTTTCTGAAATTCTTCATCCCAAGGATGCTTACTAACAGGGTTTAATGGTTTATTGAACCTGGCCTCGGCGACGTGTTCTACCGAATTCATCTCACACTGTCGCCCCGCTTCAAGTAAACCACTGAACCAGTTCGGTTAGTTATGGGTAATACAGACCATGCTGCATTAGCCACCAATGTATCCACTGAGTCCAACCCGATGCTCGATAAATATACCGTGTCGGGTTCAAAGACTCCTATTTCACCCTTTTGGGCCATTGATCCGCTACAAAGGACATCACAAGTGGTACCCGGAGGGATTTTCACCGTGTGTATAACCGATGCTACCGAAGACACCTGAAAATGCCCTGAACATGCAAGCCATACGGATTCGAATGCTCATCATTCCATCCCTAGGGTCCAAAACGGCCCCGTACAAGCTTGCAAAATCCAATCCGAGGATTCCGTCATCACTAACCTCTGCTATAGTCGGCGAAAGAAGGAATTCTTTGCCTCCTATACGGATAGGCATAAACGTCCTACCAAAAGTCCTCATACTGCTTCTGTCGGCCTTGCAAGCATTTACCCCCCGTTTTGAGGCTCTCATGACTGCTGGCCACTGAGTCGAAGAATCTTTTGGACACACAGGAATGGCTAGCTCCAGTATCCACTAAGAATTCTCCTACCCGGCCTTCCACAGATATGGGTACATACCACCGTCTCCCTCCCAAGGGGGATGGGTTGCTGGTAAACTGGTGAAAGTCTCCCGAATCACCAAGATTCAATCCGAGTCCTCTCAAAAATTCCAGACACGGATGACTTGGGGGAAGGCGTGTCCCACACACTCGAATCAACTCCTTGATCCATCCTTCCTCTCCCCCAGTGCGGCCACTCGCCTCGATATGCTTGTGTCATACTAGTAATTGTGCATGATCAAGTTGTCATATGAGAAATATCATATGACTAGTGGTATATAGTGTAAATCCAACAGGCTCTTATAAATAGTGTTATTTCCAGTTATCACTGGTTTATTCAGCTTTAGGCAACATGTAAGAAATATCAATCACACAGTTGTTAATATGCAGGTAATTTCCACATACAGTAAATATACAATAGTTTATAAAGTATAATGTTCTGTTCCACTCCACCTGTGAGGTAATAATGATACAATGTCCAGCATAGTTCTAGGTGGGTTCCCACACCTAGCTCCTGACCTGCTGCTTAGAGGAATAATGTAATAATGAATAACTTTACCCTCTGGTGGATGTCTTGAGGAAGATACCCTCTGGCCACTAATGATGGAAACCTATGCCTGTCTAGCATAGTTTCACCATAGTGCAGTGGTATAGCAGGTAGCAGGAGATGACTGGAGATGTTACCTCTGGAGCGGTTCTGGAGATTCTGCCTTCTAGGAGGTGCAGGCAGGCTATTTGAACCAAATCTTGGCATTGCACCTCAGACTGACTGGGGCCAGTGGCATCTGCCTAACTCTGCAATTGTTTGAGGGGGGTCTTTCATGTGTCACAGGGTGCACAAAGGACCCCCATGGACGCCGCTGTGTCCCCCATTGTCCTGGTCGGTTCTGCAACTTCAAACCCTCATATCTCAGAAGTTTACGCCGTTACAACCGCCATTTTGGGCATGCGCAGAGTTGAATATGCCAAGTTACTAATGCCTGCTTGCCAGGCGCGTAACTTGCGCTGGTTTGGCTGTAGTGCATTCGGAGGTCAAATCAGTCTCCATGGCGTAACTTCCTCAATAATAGGAGTTCCGCCTTGATCTTGGGTTCATTTTGACCGTCTAATTATGGGCTTTCCATAAATGCTTTGATATTTGACCTAGGTTGCTCAGGAGCGACGCTAGAGCGACCGGAAGGTTATGTCGTCGTGCTTATGTAACCTGACCAAGTCCAGTGAAAATGATGCAGGTCTGAAGTGAGCAGACACGATCTGAGCAGACGCGGTCTGAGCAGACACAGGGCAGATATTTTTCCATTATTTGCCAATTATGGCCACATATGTTGAACGTATGGGATAAATATGGTACTGTGGAATAAGTGCTGCCTCTGAAGTTATCAGATCATTACTTTTAGCTTTGTAATGTCCAGAAACAGAGAGTTTTAAATGAATTTACTCTTATGTCCCGTGTCTGCTCATTTGCCCAGACCGTGTCTGCTCATTTATGGAGCAGCTCATCAGTTTTTAGCCTATTACAACCACAATTTATTATCTATGGGGTATACATGGTATCAAGGAATATAACAGAACCATATTTGTCCCTTATGTTCAAAATATGTGGCCATCATAGCTAAATAATGGAAAAATATCTGTCCCGTGTCTGCTCGGACCGCGTCTGCTCAGACCGCATCTGCTCACTTCAGACCTGCATCACTTTCGCTGGACTTGGTCACCTATTGTTCAGTGTTTTGGGTGCTGAGACACTCATGACGGCGTCTGCGGTGCCCAGGCACCCGTGACGGCCGTTTGCATTCACTTACAACTTATTAGTTTGTGCACTGAACCATGAGGTCGCTGAATTAGACCCTCAGAATTATTATATTGTGCAGTGGACCATGAGGTCGGACCCTTTGATGTTGTAACCTATGTATCCTTCCCCTAGCTGGTGTGCAGTGGGGCATGAACGCTCACATAGAAGTACAATGTATTAATTTCTTATATATTCTTTGATTAATACAATAATATGTTACAATTTATGGAATAATAAAATGGTATATGATACTCGCCACCGTACACATTAGCACTAGGGTCCCTGGCCCCAGCCGGGATGTAGGGGTGCGCACCCACAGTCACCCGACCTCCAGGTGAATTTGATTCGAAATCTTCCACCGGATTACCCCCGGTGGCCTTTTGGCATTCGTTCACTCCTGGGGTTATACCCAATGCCGTGGATACAACCCCCACTAGTTTCCCACTGTGTCAGGAGATTCCGTAGCATTCTGGCATTCCTCACCATCGACTTTGGCTTCATAGAAAGCCGCCATTACCGGCTTTGCAGCGGTACACTCGGATGAATAGTGTCCCATGCGCTGACACCTGAAACACTTAACCGTTCGGCGGTCCACTCTGGGTCTCTGCCGGTTGGCTTGGAGGGCGTCAGTAATTTTCTTACACATTTCCTCCATTAATTTGGTCATATCCGGAGATTGACCCCTCGCCTTATGGGCGCTATCAGAGGGCTTATAAGCTTTGTTACCAGCTTTCGAGTCGCCCCTGACTTCGGATGGCGATTTAGTATCCTTCGGTTTAATAAAAGCCTTCCTCGGAATATACTTCCTGCCCGAAGTGTTTTTCCTAAGTTGCATCGAGCAAAAGGTGCCGTCCTCCTGCTCAATGTCTATCAGTTCAAAGTCATCCGGGGTATTCTCTACCTCGGTTCGCTGAACTACAGATGATACTGGAGTCGATGCCGTGTTGTGCGGGATGTCTCCAGCTAACATCGTTCGTTTCTTTCCAGCCATATCTATGCCATTAAATATGCCGTGCAGCGTAATACCCTCCTTTCAGGCATCCCTAGCAGCTATCTGCTCATCTCGGTCTCTTAGACCCTTGACGAATTGGGTAATCAAATCGTCCATATATCTGTACCGGGTCTGGCTTTACTTAACAGGGCATGTAGTTCCATACCGTATGCTCTGAAAGCTTCATTAGGTTTTTGGGTCCGTTTCTTAAAACGAACCATTGGATCCTCCTTGACCATATTGCATAATAGTCCACTAGCAGATTCGACTAGCTGCTCAAAGCTCCCAACGAGACCATACCAGGTGCGCCATTGCTCGACAGCCATGCGTCCCGGCCCACCCTTTAGGCATCTTACTAGATGCGGCTTGGCCTCGTATGGGGTCCATCCATTACAATTCATCACATCGATGAAATCTTCAAACCATTCTTTCCATGGCTGCATACCGTCATATTCCTTGGGAGTGACGGCAACCCTTCGGGCTGAGTTGTGAGCATACATCAATCTAGTACATTGCTGTTTGCTCCATTCAATCGCCTTGGTCTCGTTCAAGGTTCGATTGCCTCCCATTCCGCCAAGACTTGTATTGTTTGGCGGTGGTGGTGGTGGTTGGTTATACGTCCACTGTGAACCACTGTAGTTCGTATAACCTCCACCCCCTTGATTGGGGCCGGTACCCGAGGCACCATCGCTACCTGCATTAGGGCCGGTACCCGAGGCACCATCCCCACCCTGTCCATTCGAATACGTTGCTCCGCCCTGACTTCCGTCATTAGGCAGTGGACCAGCCTGACTAGGTTGGCTGCCACTGCTTGGTGGGTTCTGTTGGTTGCTGGTATTACCTGCACCCAACCACATGTATGTGGAACCCACTTGTTTCGGCACTAGTGTCGGAACAGTCCCTCGGCAGGAAGTCCGGGTCCAAGTTGTGGACTATTGGGACCTCGCTGATCCGAACTCTGCTGGTCCGGCCGTTCTTATCTTGGGTTCTGATATAGACTCCCCCTTGATCTACATTCCGTGTTGCATTATCATTCATGAATGGATTGTATGCCGGATGCTTTGGAGTCGAACAGGAAACTGGGTCTCCCTGTTTGACAAAAGTCAAGTTCGGATTTTGGTCCTTACTCGCTGGGGGAACATTCCCATGTCCTGTTCCTGTAAATAACTTTCCATGGCGGATTTATTTATCTGGTACTCACTGGTCTCTCTTCGGATCTCGGCTTGTTCCGAGACCAACTTGGCTTCTGTCTTCGCTTTACGGAGCTGAAGTCTCTTTAGTTTCTCCTCCATGGCATGCAACTCGGATTGTAATCTGCTTACATCATGGGCCTTAGCAACTTCCTCGGCTCTAGCCTTATCAATTGTTCTTCATCTGTTGGCTTCCTCGAGTTCTAGGTCAGCCAACTTGCTATCTTTTTCCTTTTCGTCCTTCTCTTTTAGCTCCAATCGATGGGCTAGCGAGGACAACCGATACTTGAGGTTGGATTCTTTTAGAATCGCCTCCTGTTCAACAGAACGGAGCTTTCCGATCCGTTCCTTTGTTTCCTCTTCTATTTTCTTCTGGGCAGCTATGAATTGTTCATGCTGTCTCTTAGCTTGTAGCTCTACTTGTTCTTTGGCTTTCAAATAGGCCGAAGTAGTCTTATACCCGGGGCCCATCCGACGTCCATACCTTGACTTGCGACTGCCTCCAGGGTTGAACATGGAGTCAGACAAGCCTTCGTCTAAGGATAGGCCTAGAGAGTGCATTTCCGAGCTTCTCGGCAATGTATCTCGAGGCCTAGCCTTCAAAGTGGCTGAAGAACCCTTCGGGTCTTCTTCATCCTTACCATCGTCACTCTCATGATCGGACAATGTCATTAATGGGGCCACTCCGGTTGCCCCATCTACTGCAGCGCCCGTAGGGGACACGGTGCGTTGCATCGGGCTTTGGGCTTTTGGAGTATCCAAGATACCAGCAGAGCCCGCCGGGATACTGGGTCCAAGCTGGCGCCTGCTAGTCAACACTTGGGACCAATCGCTCAAGTTTAGACTGGCGGGTTTAAATACCCCGCTGAATAACCCTGAATCCGAAGCAACCTGTTGAGGTGTGTCCGGATACAACTTAACAATCCCATCTCCAATTCTGGTGGGACCGTCTGTTAGACCGGGTGTCAAGAAAACCATCTGGACACCTTCCGGGTTGAACACATGTTGTTGACCCAGTTTCCAGTCTAACAACAAATGCTGGGATGTGTAATCATCCTCTTCGAATCCCTCCAGCCCAGGGCTTGAGGGATCCGCATTGGGTTTTCTGAGGCTTTTGGCCATTTGGCCGCGCTCCACCCCCGAACCAACTCGTCCCGGCACCAGTGTAATGGTTCGTATTGACTTAAATGTTGGGTGGCTCGTTGGCTCGCTTATCACTAAAGGTACCAACACAACACGAGAGATTCGGGTTGGGCAAAGCCCCAGATTACCCCTACCGCTCAGGTAGGCCTTTATTCAAGTACTAGCAGTTCCTGACATACGTCTTGACTGGACTAGGTCCAGTCCCCTTCTGCGGATCGTCCGCCTTCTTAGTAGAAGCTGGACGCGAGGCATGGTGCTGCCCCCTCTCGTACCAAACGGGTATCACGAAGCGACACCTGGTTGGCATAGAAGGAACGAGTACCACACGAGCACGTCTCTCGGATGAACCGCACTAATATATATACAACGATGCCGGCCCCTACAGTAGTATATAGGGGCAAACTAAGCGCATAGGAACAGCTACTGAAATCAATTTGACCTACATAGGAACCAGAAGTGACCTAGTTTTGAGTCTGGAAGTGTCCATATATGGGCATGTGACCTACTTTCTCAAGCTCTGATTGGTTGAGAGATAATCTATGCAAGTTTATGCGAAACATGAGATTGGTTGCTATGGAAATCCGCAGTAGCAATAAACTCTCGTGGTGCTGTAGTTTGGTCGCATTTATTTTGACAACAGGGTAGTGGGTAGGTAGGTAAATAAAATAGGAAGGGGTAGGTAGGGGGTAAGTAAGGTGTGCATATGTTATACACACACATATGGTGTGTGTTTCTTCTTTCCCCTTATTACTTGTAAAAGGGGTGCCCCCCCACCCCATAGCCTAACCTACGCTACCCTACTCTACTATACTTTCTACCTAACCTATTCTATTCTATTCAGTAACTACCAAATTCTTTTTTGTCCCCCTACACTATAACATTCTCCCACCGTAACATTACAAAAAAAATGATCCCTATCAACATGTTCCAAGTAATCTTTTATATGCTGCACCCAACCTCCTACCCTTATCATAACATTTCCACCCTACCACCACCACCCCCGCCGCCACACACCTATTGCTGCTCACTGGCTCATGGATGAATAACAAACAGTTTATGTAGGGTAGGCTATGGGGTGAGTGCCACTCCAGTAATGAAGCATGCAATGACTGACACACCCTATTAAAAAAAAATTGTTAATACACTTAAGCATGAACATGTCGAATGCAGACAGTTCATTTCCTTGTCTCTCGTCTTTTTTTGTGCATTATCTTAATGGATGTGTATGATTTATTCCTGTAAGTTAAACCCCTCTTACAAGAGACCAATCTGCCACTGAAGTTCAGTAGACCGATCAGTCTGCAGTTTTGCTCATGTAACTGTAGCTGTAGTTATACCCATGTAGCTATAGTTATGGGACTATATACTCCCAGGTATATATATATAATTAATGAGTGATACGTTGGTACTACTTTGTCTGGGGCGCATGATTTTCTATGACGTCACACATAACATTTCCTCCAGTATATAAGCTCCAGCAGTTGAACTAACGGTCAATTGGCTTCATTTACTCGGACAGCATACACCGCGCTGGGTGGTGCTGGAATTTTTAAACTTTACTGTGATATTGTGATTATTTGTATATATTACTATTATATTGTATTATATTGTTATTTCTATATCCAATGTTTGTATTATATTGTAAATTATTGTATTATTTAATAAAGGCATGTATAGGATTGATATTGACAAAGTCAATTCTCACCAAACCCATTGTCTTCTTAATTATTCCATATTTATTGTTATGATGTTCTCTATTAATATAACGATATATTTATTATTATTACCGGTACTTCGAATCAACACATTAACTTATACCCATATAATCACATCCTTACACGCCTCCTTGTGACAGCTCTTGAAAGTAAAAGTGGGGCGCCTACTTTTGCATTGATGTCAGCTTTTTTTTTTGTGGTGGGGGGGGGGGAAATAGGTCAGTTAGCCAGGTTACATCCTTTTTCCTCCACCCACTAGTTGGCAGTAACGATATTGCATAGAAGAAAAACTCGACCAAAGTAAGAGGAGAGGTGATTAGATGGTGTAAAGGGTGGGGGTTATCGTCATAATGGGAAGTAAACTTGAAACACAGAATACGTGTTAAAACTCACCTTTAACCAATGTATTTTTTTTAACAAATGGAAAAATGTAACATTTACCAAAATGTTATAGAAATTTTCCAAATTTCCTAAATCTTTATATAAAATTTTACTAAAATTTCGCTTTTACACACAAGATTATTTGCCATGTACAACACAGAATTCATGTTGAAATATGGTTTTCATCTATACATTTTTTTCCACATAATGAAAGAAATGTAACATTTCACTTAAATGTACTTTTTGGAAAATTTCACAAAATTTGTCAAAATGTCATGGAAATCATTACAAAAGTCTTCACTTTTACACACAAGATTTTGCTATTACAATAAGAAAAAAGAGAAAAGAGAGGTTTTTTCTTAAAAGGGTAAAAGGATCTGTCTCACCAGTTTGATGCAACTACATTCGGGGAGGTTTCTGACCGGGGAGGTTTCTGACCGGGGAAGTTTCTGACTGGGGAGGTTTCTGACCGGGAAGGTTTCTGACCAGGAAGGTTTCTGATCGTGTACTGTGTGTTTACTCTTAATAATTTAAGAGATGATTATGTGAAGCTCTCTGACCAGAAAAGAGATGGCCAATTGTGCCATAAATATAAGGGGTGGCAAGAAGGGTGTTATAATTATCTTGGTACTAGTTATTATAACGGTATATGTGTAGCGGTTCTGCTACTATATATGTATGTGCTACCCTGGGACTCACATAGGGGGCAGGCCTGCATGGTCTCATCTAGGTCACCTGTCCCCCAGGTAGCCACCACACACACAAGGAGGCCACCATGTTGTTTGGTTGGTGCCCAATTTTTTTCTTTTGTGTTTCCTTAATAAATTAAGGGCATTAAGAGCTGTTTGGTTCTATTTCCTTAGTTAAGTATAGCGGTCATATATATTTGTCAATCTAAAATAGAGCCAGGATAGGGTCGATCCTATGTTGACTGAAAAATCTATGCCTTTCTGTGATGGAATTCAAACTACAGGTTTTTATAACTGCCGGTCAGAAACCTCCCCGGTCAGAAACCTCTTTGGGAGAGGAGGAAGTCAAAGAAATGTTCCTTCTCGTTTTTTTTCCTGAGTCTGGAAAGGAACAAAAAGCACAGGTAAGGGTGCCGTGGACCATAAGGAACATGGGGGAAGTAAAAAAAACAGTACCTTTCTGTGACCAATTTCAAACTGGAGGTTAAATTAACTCTCGGTAACTGCCGGTCAGAAACTTCGGTCAGAAACCAAACATAGTACACATTGGTGAGAATGAGTCAAAAGTGCTTACTCCATCTTTTACACATGCATAGGTAGGTAGGTAGGGGTAAAATTTAACTACTAACATTAATCCTGGAACACTAGTAGCATTGAAAGTGACATTGTGTTACACTTTTGGATGTTCATACCGTGTTCCTGGTAAAGTAGCTTTATAAATTAATCCTAATGTGAGTAAGCAGTGTAGAAGTCTACAGGTTTAATGGGAGCTAACTTTAAAAGGCCCTATATATTTATTAAATTCTGGGATCCGTTGAAGTATATGGCATTGAAGATGAAAGTTATTGCAATTAGGGTTTGTGCTTTTACTTAATAACCATGATTGTGTTATCGCCTGTTAGTGTATATCATAAAATCCCATAAAAGGGCCCATAAAAGTTAAAGAAAACATGACAATGGTAACACTTTAAATAGAGAAAAAACACTTTTTATATCTGTCGAAGATCAAGAGAAAAATGAAGCGTTACTACATAAGTGTATCACATGACAATGACACACCCATTCATTGAACGCAATATATAATTTAATGTGATACAATAGTGCACACTGATTGCTCTACCTGACAAACAGGCCAAAACAGACACAATATAACATAAATATATGTGATAGGGCGTTTTAAAGACCAGACATGCTCCCCCCCTCCTTCCCCTCCCTCCCCTCCTCCCCCCAACAAAAACTGTCAAGTCACTCTACCCTGTTTTTGTGTACATTCCATCCCCACAGCTTGTACTTTGTGTGTCCTCCTTTATGCTCAATGATGTACATAAGTCTTGCCGCGTGTCTATACGAGGGATCACCTACCCCAGTCCACTTTTGCACCATAATACCCCAGTGCAATAGCATGTGAGCTGAGAGACCATTCACAAATGCAAAGGCACACACCCTAACCCTAGGCCAATTTCTTATGTTCTTTGCCCAAAAAAAAAAAAGGCCACAATTTGGGTGGTCCTATAAGCTTTTGTTTTTCTGATAAAAGAGAATACAGCATATCTGGTCAGCCTTTCCCATACCTTTCCAACATTTCGTTAGGCATTATGTACTCTTGTAAGAAATCTCTTTTTTTTCTCCTCCCCCAAAAAATCTGTGAAATTTGTGATTTTATCTTACCTTGTAGATGCAAGGTTTGTAACTGAATAACCCAACACACTTTACATACTTAGTTAGAGAAATAAATATGACTGTAATGCATTAGTTATTTACAAAGAAAAGAGCCTTCACATATGAAAAATGTGGCTATGCCCAATACCTATACATTATTAGAACATCACACATTTTACACAAAAATATCAAGTGAAATCACATAACATTAAGCAACAATAAATGTGCTGCATGATCCTCAATGTCTAACAGTAACATGCAGCACCACTTAAAATACAAAATTCTTAATTTCTTAATACATGCTTCAAAACACAAAGGTATGTGGCCAGTTTCTTACTCCAAAAATGTGGCTATGTCCGATACATAAACATTATCAGTACTGTCACCCTTTTGATTTGGGTATGTAGCATGGCATTACACTACAAAACAATCAACACCCTTCCTGGTGCTGCTTAAACACAATAAAATTATGTAAATGTGTATTACATATTCACTGATTATTTTAAACTTTCAGATAAGGGACAGAAGTATGCATGCTAATTAAAACATCTTGCCATCCATCCATTTCTATAGCTTCAACTTAATGACAATCATTGCTTTGACGATCAGACTACCAGATCCAAACAACAACATCTGCAAATCCACTTTCCTATCAGCTCCTGCATGTCTGACCAAAAAGAATAGAGCATATCTGGTCTGCCATTCCCATACCTTTCTAACATTTCGTTAGACATTATGTACTCCTGTAAATTCACTTCTGGCTGTCCATTTTCCTCATCTCCAGAATCCCCCAAAATGTCCCTCATATCTTCCTGCACTGCCATGTTGCTGACACAATAAATGTCCCTTAAGTGTGACAGTGTACATCATTAACATTCCTTTTTTTTACTGCCATGCCCCCATAAATGTTGTTCACACATCTCCATTGCCTTAGTTCCTCAAGGATACAATAATGGGCGCCGAATAATGATATTGTCGTCAGTGTTTTATATTATAATTGCTACCTATGTTCTGATTTTTCGAATGTAGCCAATTGAATATAGAAAATACTTTCATGTTATACATTGATTAGTCCTTCTTGCTCATATTATGTATTTTCTTTTTCATGTACACATAGAAATAAAAAACTGTTAAATAATCTTTATTCACATTGACTTTAAGTGTGCTACTGGCCACATACTGCCAAGTACACTTTTAAGTGCACCTGAACTTTTAAGGTGCACATGTAGGCGTGCATGCTATGCTCACCAAGGCTATACAAAAAGGATATGTTGCTATTCCTTGTTTAAGCCCTCATTTATTTCAAGGTTCCTTCATCTTTGAGAGGCCTGAAGGATAACATATTTGCAATTTACACTGGAATATTCCACTTTATTTGGGGGGCCCCCTTACTGCCTGACTATATAAGGCCTGCATACCTGTAAATACTTGAACATAAAGGAGCTGGCCCAGGAGGGGGGTCCTGGGGTACACAATGTGATTCAACGTCTACAGTCAGGCGCATTTTAAGTGCTCTTTGCGGGAAGGGATTTAGCCTTTAGACCTGTATTTGAGAGGGCCTGGGAGGGTGGGTGGCGCAGTAAACCATTAGAACTGTGGTGCCAGCAGAGTTACGTCACATGTTTTTTTTTATGTTACATTGCCACATTGCCTCGTGGGTGTCCACCTTGCGTGCCCTGATTCAGTATGCAAATAAAAAAAATGGGCCAAAAATGTTTCCAATATATGTGACCATCCTGTATCCTTCAATTTTATGGCGACATGCACAGGTAGTTTGGTACATAGAGTAAAAGAGAGGGGAGGGAGTCAGGTGGGCAGGGTTACAACCCCCTATATAGCCACAACTTATTTACATGCACCTTATTTGAGACAGCTTGTCCAGGTGTCATGCAGTGTGCAGTTTCAGAAAGGCGCAAATCCGGCAGGAAAATTCCATCCCTCTCTCTCCGGCCTCCCATTACGCCAGTACCCTAATATTTTCTGTGCCATATTTTCCAGGTAACATAGGGGGGAGGGGGGGGCCTGGGGTGTGGGGGTAGAAGGAGTTTGGCGGCACTGCCCCAGCTGGGGCTGTGTACATCCCAGCTATTATTTGGGCGCCATTATTTGAAGGGAGAGGGGGGTAAGCGAGGAGAAATGGCGACGGAGAAACATAGGGCCAAACATAGAGAGGGTAGGCAGCATGGTATATAGGCCCTATTTAGTTGATTAGCGTCCTCTGCACACTGTCCTCGGGCCCCTGTAGTAAAGGGCCAAGGGCGGCGGGGCGCACATGGTATTCATGTTTTGAGTTAGCAGGTGTAGCACACATATATACAGACCACTACACTGTAAAGTCATAAAAAAAAAAAGATTGACAGCCAGGTAGAATCTACCAGTTTAAAGAGTGAGGCATGCACCACAAGAGCAAAATAGGAGGGGGCTAAACCCATGCAGACTCTGTGAACGTACCATGTAGAAATAAAATAATGAGCTGTATGCTCTCTTAGACACCCTAAATGAAAGCACTGTTTAAGATAATGTGGTTGAAGGGATAGTGTAAACTAAGATTTTAAAAAAATATAGGGGTAAAACACTACTACACATCAACTTAGAGAGCGACATATATAACCGCTGAGGGGTTTAGCCCCCTACGCTAGCATATTTTACTACGAGTTTCCCCCCTAGGGGGCTCCCCAGGCACCTATGGCACACGTTAAAATGAGGGGTAAATTAAAGTGAAAACAAATATGTATTACCCCAAAAAGACTTCAAGCCCCTTTTTCTCTCCTCTCTCCCCAAAAGAGGCCCTTTTTCCTGGACCCTGCTTCCCTTGGATGTTTTCAGATTCTATGGATCTGACCAATAGCCACCAGTCGTCGTCAACTAGGTTGCCTTTGCCTCTCAGTCAATAAATTCTTCAAAATAAGAGATGTGGTTGTGTTTTCCATGCATTCTGGTCCCTAAGGCTTAGAGCTTCGAGGGGAACCATGGTTTTATGTATCTGTGAGGCATAATAAGTGAGCTATAGGGGTCAGAACAGCCAAAAAGGGTGATTTTTTGGGTAAAAATGAGGAACTAATTTTTTTCCATAGCTACAAAAAAAAAATAAAGGGCCAAATCCTTATTCATTTCATCTGGGACACATCCCCTAGGGTAGAGAATTTTTTGGTAATAGTTGGGGGTCTTTGCATTATCTTTTTGTATTGACTGGATGCAAAAAACCTTTTGTGTAATCGTCGAGTGGTCACGTCTACGACCTTTTTCAGGTCTCCTTACCCTAGGAAAGACATGGTACATGGACTAATGCATTTTACCATGTATAGTCCTTACATATACCTATAGAGGACACAAGAAAAATTGAACCTAGCCATAGACCTGTACGACCCACAGGCTATGATTTGATTTTGGGGTAGTTTACGCGTGGTCACGTCTACGACCATACATGCTGCCATAACATGTAGGCTTTTTATTTTTAACTATCCTTATTATGTGGGCCTTATACCTCTATATGACAGCAATAAGCCCTGTAAGTTTGGTTAATAGATTCCTCATAGAACCAGAGATATCATAAGAAAACTATTGGCGTGGTCACGTCTACGACCGTGGTCACGTCTACTACCTGGCGGAAAACTGAGGAACTAACGTTCCGTTTGCCCGGGGCGCCGCCTAGAGTATTAAGCGGGCAACGGACGCACGTAAGCCGGCTGCAGCGTTCATCCTCCGCAGGAATCAGGTGAGAAAAAGATGGTTTCTACATATTATTAGCCTAAAGATGATCAAAATACTTGTCAAATAAGTGGAATATATCCTAAAGAAGATGCTGGTAAGGTTAATTTGATGGTTTAACTGCTTAAAAGTGTATAAAAGCAGTCTGTTTACATACCGGATCGATTAAAAATTGGTTTCGCTGGTATCCATCATGTTTTCTGTAGCATTTCTATAGTACAAACCAGCGGAGGACGAGGTCGTAGACGTGACCACGCATTCGTACATGGCTATGATATATTGTTTTTAAAGTACTTATAAAAGCTAAATTGTGGAAGAATGGTATCAAACAGGTGGCCTTACATGTTTTTACGTGGAATAGTATACAGAACACCCTTCCCCTCTCATTTTGGGAGACTTGATGTAGGTTCTTTAGGTGAAAATATGCTATAAATCATATAAAACATGTAATTGCCCCATATGACAATACATAAGGCCCTATATGAATTATACAAACCTAGACTGTGGGCCCCCTTCCACGGAAAGATGATTTGTGTACCAATAGGTAGTTAAATATAGGCTAGGGCTGCTCAGTGCGGGTCATAGACGTGACCACGCTTGCGGGTCGTAGACGTGACCACGCGCCCGGTAATATATATGAATACTTATTGTTCACAGAATGCCGTTACGTAGGCCCCTTACAGAAGCGAAGGCTGAGGAGGAGAGAGAGCGCCAGCGAGCAATACACCATGATAATGCCGGGAAACCAGAGTATCAGGCCAGGCGAAAGATTTCCCAAGATGTGAGTACAATTAAGACCTTCACATAATAACATGTTAAATTATAAATTTATACAGCCTGTCCATCAAACCTTTTGTGTAATTGCTAAATGTATACTCTTTTTACATATATATTCATGTTTCATTTTTCAGAAGACAAATGCTAAAAGGCCAAAAATTAATGAGATGTCAGAAGACAAAGCGAAGAGGAGGCGGGAGATGAAGGCGAAAGCCATGCGGGAACTTCGTGCCAGGAACAAAGCAGCTGGCAAAAACAAAGGTGAAGGTAAGAAATTAATATGACAGTTCACAATATCTGTTGACCAATGGAGGGTAAAGCCCAAAGAAATGACCAAGGGAGTGGTCACGTCTACTACTGTATTGACCTGTTACCTTTAACTGTAAGGCCTACCACTCATGTTGCAGTCAGTAGTACTCACAGGTAGTAATTAAAGGCAGAGTTAACCCCAAGGAAATTACCAAGCCAAAGTTGAAATGAAAATTAATGTCATTATCTTTCCAGGTGATGCGCCAGCTGCAGTAGCAGCAGCCCCAGACCCAGACTCAGACAACGAACCCGGAGATGCTGCCCCACCAGTTCTTCCACCACCTCCTGTTGCTGGACCCTCTGGTCTTCAGCCTCCTGGGAAGGGTAAAGGGCTGGGCAAGAAATCTACCCGTCTTCAAGGTGCCGCCGCCCCACCTACCCCACCGTTACCAGTTAAGCAGAGGAAGAAGCCAGCTGCCCAGGGTACCCCGACTCCTGACCCTGAAGTTCCTACTCGGTTAGTATTTTTCTATGGTACAACTTTTTCTAATATTTTATTTTAAAATCTAATCCATTATTTTCAATGTAACTTACAACATTTTCCCAACATCTCTTAACCTAGTCCTGGTATAAATTTTCTTGTATTAACTTCATATTATTTCTCTTATGTTGTGTTAAAATTTATATTAATATCATTTTTTTTCTCAGAAAGCTGCGCAGACGCAGGACTGGAGGTAGTGTCCCGGTGAAAGAGGGCCGGCCCACTACTTCACCAAAATCTTCTTTTCTGGCCTCTTTTGGCCTTAAAAAAACTCCTTAATTTCTTTTTTTATTTTTCTAACTTTTAACATTAACATTTAACTAAAACATTTACATATATATATCTATATTTATGAACAAGTGTGTTCAAAGATTGTAGCTTTTTTAGTTTATATAATAATGTGATTGTACATAGCGGCAGGGACCGAGTTTTATTTTCTCATCCTATATATTATAGACAGACAGATTAATAAATAATAAAGAGATACTTATAATATATATATTTAAATAAACATATATCTATATTTTGAACTTTTTTGTTGCTGTTATCTTTGAGTTTCAATATATACGAGTCCCTGTTTCAACAATCTATTATCTAAGTGTAATGAAAGAAGTGCATACTAAATCATAACCATCATCAGTAAAGAGATTCTATGATAATTCCTTATACAGGAGGGTAATGCCCAAAGAAATGACCGAGTGGTCACGTCTACGACCGCGTGGTCACGTCTACGACCTTGTATTGCACTGTATAATATATAATATATAAGTTTTACAATGAAGTATACTTACCTTTTGGGTACATTCATTCCAGCAATACACCTCTGATCGTAGCAATGCCATTCTCAAGGCTGCCCAAGGTTCGAAAGCTGAGCCGGGACCTGAATGCAGCCCAGGCAGAGATAGCGGCCCTCCAGAAAGAGCTAGACAAGAAAAGGAGGAAGCCTACAGCTCCAGCTGCCCAGCCTGCCACTCCGGCTGCCCCGCCTGCCACTCCGGCTGCCCAGCCTGCCACTCCGACTGCCCCGCCTGCCACTCCGGCTGCCCAGCCTGCCACTCCGACTGCCCCGCCTGCCACTCCGGCTGCCCAGCCTGCCACTCTGACTGCCCCGCCTGCCACTCCGGCTGCCCAGCCTGCTACTCCAGCTGACCTGCCTGCCGCTACGGCTGCCCAGCCTGCCATGCCAGCCACTCCAGCTGCCGCGCCTGCAGCTCCGGCTGCCCCGCCTGCAGCTCCGGCTGCCCTGCCTGCAGCTCCGGCTGCCCAGCCTGCTACCCCACCCATGACACCGAGAACAGAAACAAGGAGACTCATGCAGGAATTAAACATCACCCCAGATCCAGAGAGGGTAAAGGTGTTACTTCCCCTGACAGTGACTAAGCAGCAGGTGCGTAGTAGCACCGTTGAGATAAAGAAATCATTGTTTGCAGAACCAGCTACCGAGCGAGTGTACGGCACGATCGGCCCTTTAGCAGACACCATTAAGTTGAGTAGGGACCTCATATTCAAGGAGGGTAGAACATCAGATTACAGGGAGCTAACAGCAGAGCAGACACGTAAAAAAGTTCTTGAATTTCTGATGAGAGAAGACAATGCGTACGAGTTGCCCGACAAGAAGAACAACAAGAAGGGCAAAAGGTATGCCTTGTCGGATACCCTAGTAAACTTACACAAAAAATACTGCACAGAATACCCAGTTAAGCCACCAAGCTTTTCTACATTCAGGCGAGCAAGGCAGTCTGCAGGCAAGTCAATCAAACTGAATAAATACCTAAAACGGAGTGTATGCCTTTGCAAGCTGCACGCCAACCTCGGCTTGCTCCTTGATGCGGTCCCAGCATTGCCTAAGTCTACCAGTGAACTCATTGAGTCATATACAGATGGCGAAGTGAGGGAGATTGCAGAAGAGATGCAGAATACTACAGTGTCATTCCAGAGGTGGGAAAAGGTTGAGAAGAAATATGCCAACCGAACCGTCACCCACACAAAGCTCGTGTCTAAAACTCTACTAAAGGAAGATTTTGTTAAGCTGCTAGAAGAAGGCCTTCCAGTGTTCCGGGAGCATTGCGCTCGAGTTAAGATTCAGTATGAGCAAATGAAAGCCCTATTGGAGACACTTCCCGTAGGGCACTGCATAATCCAAATGGATTATGCAGAGAACTGGAATTGCTCCTACCTACAAGAAGTGTCAGCTGCTTACTACTCAAAGGACCAGGTCACCCTGCACCCCATGGTGGTCAAGATACGGAAGCAGGACGGGTCCATCGAAAGCCATACATTTGTTGGGGTAACAAGTGTGACAGACCACAAGTTTGCAACCACGTGGTCATTCATTCAGAAATTAATCCCTCAACTGAAAGATGGCAACCCAGAGCTCAAGCATATCCATTTTGTTACGGACTCACCTAGTTCCCAATATAGGAATCGGTATACTATCAACATGTTGTCGAGGTTCCAGGCCTCCTTCAACCTCAGCGCGGCCTGGAATTGGCTGGAATCGGGCCATGGTAAAGGCCCATGCGATGGGGTTGGAGGAGCCCTGAAGAGCCTTGCCGACCGATTAGTCAAGACGGACAAAGCCATTCAGTCCGCCTCTGACTTCTGTCGGCAAGTCTCACCTGTGACTCGGGTGAAGATCCTACCTGTCACCGAGTCACAGGTTGGAACCTCGGCAAAGGCCATTAAGGCATGGAACAGCCCGGAGGTGAAAGGGATAAGCCAAATACATCAGGCGATTGTCTTTGAAGGCAAAGTGTACCTCCGGAAAACCAGTTGCAACCGCCCTTGCTGCCTAGGTAATGGCTCACAGGAGCCAAACTGTGATGGTTGGAGGGAGACCAAGATCCTTGAGGCTGGGGAGATTGATGATACCATCCCAGATGACAGTGATGATGAGTTTGACATCTCAGACAGCGGTTATGAAACGGAAGACGAAACTCCGCTTGCAGAAGTGAGGAAAGATATTGAAGATGAGGACTTTGATGATTTGCCTATCATCGAGCTTATACCTCTCACGAGGAAGACAACAGCAGCTTTCAAGAAGCCATCAACAAAGAAGGCAACTGCAGCTAAGAAAGCACCTGTCAAGAGAAAATTATCCCCTCCCAAAGAGGGCAGGAAGACGAGGGCCTCCCGTAAATAAACTGACTCAGAGTGTGTTTCATAACAAAACTGGACAATTACATACATATGACAATATGAAATGTTTTTAGCATGTCACTTTAGGGGGGGGGTGTGTACATATGTTCCAGCCTTTTACGGTGAGATGATGTTCCATGAACATGAGAAAACATGAGAAAAATGATATGACATAGTTAAGATAGCAAATGGGGGGGGGGGGATAGGTGTTGTATATATGTTCCAGCCTCTTACGGTGAGATGATCTGTTCAATAAATCTTTTTTGTTTGTTGTTACATGTGTTTATCCCTATTCTTAGCAGTAAACCAACAAAATAATCAAAGAAATGGTCAAGGGAGGGCAATGCCCAAAGAAATGACCAAGGGAGGGCAATGCCCAAAGAAATGACCAAGGGAGGGCAATGCCCAAAGAAATGACCAAGGGAGGTTAAATGTAATTATATCAACACTTTATTATGTATATGTAATGTAAGAAGTCCATACCAAGTGATAACTATCATTAGTAAAGAGGTAGACACAATAGCAATCACTTTTGTTACGCTCGGGTGGTCACGTCTACGACCGCGTGGTCACGTCTACGACCGCGTATTGACCTTTTACACCAATGTCTATAGTCTTAGACTCTAATTTTGCAGTCAGTGTTACTTATAGGTAGTGTACCAACCAAACTGGGTCCTATATTCCATTAACCTATCACTAAGAAATTTATAATAGTGGGTTTTTCGATGAAAGATCCCATATATGCCAAAAATTGACCAAAGACATACAACTTTTATTTCATCAAACCAGGCTAATTCCACATCAACAGGAGTGAAGAAAGGTGTTCTCATGTATTGCAAACAATTAAGATCTCTACATTTCAAAGCAATAGCATAGGAATCAATTATAATCATTTTCACTATATTTTGACTGTCCGCGGCAATCGCGTGGTCACGTCTACGACCTACTTGCATTAGTTCTAGCACCTAGCTATCAACCCCAAACACCTATATCTATATACCATGGTGAAGCTGAAGGCATAACGGTTCTGTTAATGATAAAATATATTGCCTATGTCCCCTTTTCAAGGAGTGGTGCAAACTGGGAAGAAGCATGTTAGTTTCTGCTAGGCTTTTTTCCAAGTAGCGTTTTTCTCTCGGGAGCCAAAAATAGCCTAAACTGGCCAAAAATGTACAAAAAAAGTGCTTTCCCTACATGCTTTGGGTGTTTTCTCAAATATTATTAGCAATAATTGAGGTATAATAACTGTGGTGCATGTATATCCTACCAATCTCTGCATAGGGATAAGGTCGTAGACGTGACCACGCGGTATTTGACATACCTCACTTGGCCAGGCTGGTACAGAAATAGTTAACATATTTAACCTTCCCTCACCCATGGGCCCTATGCACCAACACTTGTAGTTTATATATACAAAAGGAATAGCTCATGCAGCTATTTTATTTTGGGACCCCTTGGCCAGGCTACTTGACGACGACTGGTGGCTATTGGTCATATATGGTGCTGAGATAGAGGTGCTGCCCTATATATACTATGAGTTTAGCCCCCTAGGGGGCCATTCCCCAGGTGCCTTTGGCACGCCTTAAAATGAGGGGTAAATTGAAGTGAAAACAAATATTACCCAAAAAAGCCCGTTTTCCTTTCCTCTCTCCCCAAAAGCGGCCCTTTTCCCGGGACCCTGCTTCCCTTGGATGTTTTCAGATTCTATGGATATATGGTGCTGAGATAGAGGTGCTGTCCCTGTATATACTACGAGTTTAGCCCCTAGGGGGCTAATCCCAGCCCTAATCCCTTTTCTCAAGCCTTCACTGAATAACCCTGTGTCATATAGTTTATATTATATTTAAAGTGCAAAAGAAATCAAAGTGTAAGCAGATTATCTGGTTATTCAGTTAATACTGCCACATATCAGGTGCAAAAGGGTGGTTCAATGTACCTGTGAGGGCCACGCTTTTATGATTTCAGTGGAATTTTTCCGTTTGCACTCTTAAGTATCCATATTTTAAGAGGGGGCTAAAGTAATACATAGCCGCTTACGCCACTGGCCCTATGACCACCAGGAACCCACAGATAAAACTCCTAGGTTTGTCCTTCGGATTTACTCCAGGGGGAAAGACCTACAGCTTTGCACATGATTTATCGTAAAAAACCTCTGACCTGCCTCCATTGTAGCTCCCAACCTCTTGAAGCCAAGGTTAACCAGGCCTATTGGACGCCACTTGGACGTCCACTGAAAAAATTAGGTTACCATAATCATTGCCAGATGGTTCAAAACAGTTCGCCTGGAGAGATATCCAGATGCCTCAGGATGCCCATGCCATCAATGAGCAATCCTAAGGAACTGGCATTATTAAACCCCAAGGAAGTGCAACCTCCAAAGGATATGTACCTCTTTGACTGCACATTGGCACGGTAGGTTTTTCTTCGATTCATGTGGGGATCGTCCCTGGTTCCTGTACTGCCTTTCCACACAAGCCTCTACCCGCCACCCCTGCTAACCCGAAGGTTAATCTAGATGTCAGTAAGAACTGGACCATACCATCACACTTATGTTGACAGCTACCCTAACACAGCAGCCCCGGATAAATCGGTGAAATGCTGATGTGGGGATCCCCCTCCCAGAATGCCATCCACCTACACAACCCCAACCCCCACTGTGATTCCCACAACCCAAAATCTCCCCCAAACGTATCAGTTAGCACCTGTCACTTAACCATTTACCCTAATACTAGATTACACCATTGGCTAACCATAACTAATGCATTACATCGAGTTAGTTTTTTGGTTTGTTCAACAATTAGTACCTTTCCCGCCAAACACTGCGCCTGCTCGCCATCTTGATGTCACTTGCACCGACCTCAAAATGATGGCTGTCACGGCTGTTACCATGACAACAATCTGTCATGAACGCCCACACTTAATGTATGCGTTAAAACAACAATATTGACACGTGCTACCTTGGTAGACTTGATTAAAACATCCACCCACCTGATTGAGAAGCCGTTCATTGCCCCCGGTGGAGTAATGGTGAACTGGATTTGTACAATATTCTTTCAAAATCACAAATCACCCATCCAAGCCTCAAATTTCAAAATTCAGTCAAAATTAATTATCAAACACCTAAGGGTGAGTCCATTTGGAAAAGACAAGGTCGGACTCCTACACCTCCATGGTAATTATGTAAACTTCTGACATAAAAAAAACGCTGGCAGACGCCTTATATAGTCCACTGAGGTACGAGAGACAACCTCCCTAAGGCATCAAACCCAAAATTCCCTTTAGATTTTTTTTTCTTTTTCGAAATGTCGTTCAAAATTCAAAACACGCTTTAATCACTTACCCCCTTCAGGCAAAATTCCTTCAACCATCTTAATACATCCTGAGCAATAATAGCGACCATAACTTAAGGGCTTCCCTAGCCCACTTAAAAGGGTCTATTTCTCCTCTTTCCTATCCCCTCGGATGTGTGTGGTGCACATATGCACGGGCACTGACACATTCCTCTGTGAAATTGTGTAATGTCGTTCTCGCCATGAATATGACCTTAGCTGTCGAAATGGCGTTAAACATATATTACTCACTCACCCATAACTTAAACGCCTTTCTCGACATCAGTGGTGCAGCGTCAACTCGGTGCTGCCACCTGATGTGTTACAAGTGAACCAATTGAAGTGTCCCTGGTTAGCAGGCCCACGTTTTGTCTTGTGAATTAATTGAGCTCTATATCTCATGTATTTTTTAAAAAAAGGGAAGTCAATTGTCCCCCATGATACATCATATTTTAGCAGAGGAACAAATACTGTATCTACTACATTGTACTTCATACAGGATTTAACATCAAGGATACAACATACAGACCGACCTTTGGAACTACTACTTCACTGTACATTGGAGGAAATTCTCCACTCTACATAGCAAGCTCTCTGAACGTTCATATAGCCTACTGTATCTACTACTACTACTACCTTGTACTTAATCCAGGATTTCAACATCAAGGATACAACATGCAACACTTTGGGACTGTTTTTGGCATCTACTTCACTGTACATACATGGGTGGAAATTCCTTCAAAAAAGATTTAGCAAAAGTTAGCTCCAATTAAACCTGTAGGCTTCTACACTGCTCACTCACATTTAGGATTAATTTATAAACCTACTTTACCAGAAACATCCAAAGGTGTAACACCACAATGTCACATATACACTGCAAAAAAGGTGTTTAAAGATACACATCAAATTTTCTCAACACCAACATTTAAACATCTAAACACTTGAAGTGTTTAGGTGTTTAGCTTTTAAACACTTATTCTCAAACACCTAAACACTGAAGTGTTTAAGTGTTTAGCATTTAAACACTTGGTTAAACACTTCCTAGTTAAACGCGTTTAAAATTGAACGCGTTTAACACTGAAGAAGCGTTGAGAAAAGTGGGACAAATAAGTGTTTAACCAAGTGTTTAACTTCTAAACACTGGTGTTTAATACCTAAACGCTGTTTTTACAGTGTAGGACAACACCACTTTCAATGGTGCTAGTGTTCCAGGATTAATGCCCCTACCTACCTACCTACGCATGTGTAAAAGATTGAGTAAGCAGTTTTACCGCTGGACGTTTTAATAAAAAACACATGCACACGGCTTTCAGTAGCTCTTCCTATGTGGTGAGTTTGCACCTATATACCCTTACCTTTCTGAATCATACACTTACATAAATTATAACCACCATCCCTCTTGTTTATACTACTGTGGTGTTGCCATAACAACCAAACTCATGTAATTACTTAATAACCAACAGAGAGAACTAGGCCATGTTTTGCATAAATTAGCATAAATTATCTCTCAACCAATCAGAGCTCGAGAAAGAAGGTCACATGCCCATCTATGGTCACTTCCGGTCTCAAAACTAGGTCACTTCTGGTTTGTAATTAGGTCAAATCGATTTCAGTAGCTGTTCCTATGCACTGAGTTTACCCCTATATACTACTAATGATTGCAAGGACACACAGATAAATTCAAACTATTAATGTAATATATGTTGATTATGGATGCACAAATTGACTCTAGGGCCACAACTGTTACTCTTGTAACTCTTCATTCCTTTCCATCCAAACTCTATGAAAGGCAATAATTCAGATACATGGTATGGTGTTGTATTATAGTTTAAACCCCAATAACCAGAATTCACCACATCATTTACGTGATGAATTCTTCAGTTTCTATTTTCTCTATTGTTTTGTACCGAAGTGTGTGTCTTCATGCAAGACATCACTAGGACCAATAGTCCACCTGGGGGTTAATTCAAAACATCCTGGGAGCACAACCTCAGCGATCTTAGGAATTATTCTACCTTATCCTATTAAGTGATCTTAAGATTAGACTATGTTCACATTTCCTAGCCAGCACTAAGATTGCATCGATCTTAGCCTCACCCCTCCTACACTATTCCAAGAAGTACTGACTGGGCACAGGGGTAAAAGTCCCAAAATAAAGGAATAGCTGTGGAGCCACTCTTCTTCACAACAGTGTTTATACCATTGTTCCCCGTCCCCATATGGGTGCAGTTGACCCCCGTGCAGTATTCAAGAGTTGTTCCCATGAATGGATGATTTATGCTTGCCTATTAGAAGCATTGTGCCCTCCCCCCAGGACAAAGAGAGAGAATGGAAGAATTACCTTACAGTGCACTTAATGCATGAGTAGCCCTACACTGCAAAAAAGGTGTGTGTGTTTACATACCACACTATCTACATGGTGTGTGATTTCTACACATCTATGACATTCAAACACTTACAGCTAAACACCATCAGATTCTAAACACTTATCCTGAAAACTACACATGGTGTGTGATTTCTACACATCTATGACATTCAAACACTTACAGCTAAACACCATCAGATTCTAAACACTTATCCTGAAAACCACACACCTAAACACTTACACAACATAGTGTTTAGGTGTTTGAGTTTAAACACATCCAGTCTCTATGTGTTTAGTCTTAAACATGTATTTGAAAGATAAACATCAGGTGTTTAGCCATCTAATAAGAATCATAAGCAGATAAGATAAGTATAATATGTATGAAATGAGTAAAAGGATAGTATCCTCGTTTTTATAGTTGCATATCACCCAGTTTCCCGATGACTCAGTATTTTTTTGTGTTTTTTTTCCTGTTTGTTGTTTTTTTTTTACCTAAGGGGCATGATGCATGGGAGGAGGGGGTATAGGGAGGTATGGCTGGCCTACCCCTCCTCCCGTGTCCAAACCTCCAGGGACTACCCCCACCTCCCTACCCACTCTTCCTACCTCTCCTTACGTGTACAAGCCTCCAGGGACCGTCCCTGCCTCCCTACCCACTCCTGCTACCTCTTCTCTCGTGTACAAGCCTCCAGGGACCCGCCCTACCTCCCTACCCACTCCTCCTACCTCTTCTCATGTGTACAAGCCTCCAGGGACCACCCCTATCTTACTACCAACTCCTCCTGCCTCTTTTACACTTTTAATCTGTATTGTGTGTATCGTTTCTATCTTGCAGTTTTACCATGGAAAATGAATATGGCGGTATCCAGCTACAGTAATAAAGATGAAAATGATGAAAAGATGATGGAAATGATAAAAATGAAATGATTCAGCCATAGCCCCCCTGCCACCGTGGTGAACAACCCTATGGCCCAATGCTAGTGCCTCCCTAAGCTAAACACCATGTATCTAAATGCCTCCTGAAGCTAAACACTATATATCTAAACACCTCCTAAAGCTAAACACTACCAATCTAAACATTTACTCTTGCTGCACACCTTAAAGCTAAACACCTATCAAAACTAAACACTTGTTAAATCAAACGCCTGATAGCTAAACATGATTAAAGTTAAACGCGTTTAGCCAAAAAATGTGTTTAGAAAAGTGTGACAAGAATGTGTTTAGCTATGTGTTTAGATCCTTAACACTGGTGTTTGGTTGCTAAACACCAAATTAATAGTGTTAGAGCGCTCAAGGACACTCAGCAAACGTCCTCCCTCCCCTATATATGTATGCAGCAGGCTATTTACTCTTTCATTCAGGAGTGTTCTCTGTAAGTGCTCTTGTACTCAGGTGAAACCACTATGTAATTCGTTTACTAAGATCGCAGTGATCTTAGTGCTGGAAAAGGAATAATGAAGCTGAACCCAGGACTTGCTATTCTTGACAGGCCTGCAACCACTGCATTAGATAGGGTAGACCGGCCAGGTCTTATGATATGTGCCTACACTAAGATCCCTGGGGTTGCGATCCCAGGATGTTTTGAATTAAACTCCAGGCCCCTTCGGCTGACTTTAGCCATAGGCCTACTTTTCCGACACAAAAGTCAGCCGAAGAGGCTCAATGGACTATTTGTATAATGTAAATCACGCACAAGAAATTGTGAGGAAACAAGGTCCCAAAATATACATTGATAAGTTGATTCACCACTTATCAACATGTGAAAATAGCATTTAGATAACAACAAGGGAAATGGCCAGTGCCATGCAACAGGTTGAAGGAATATAGATGAATGCTGGGGCAGGGTGATAGAGGATATTCGGAAAGATAGTCGGTTATGCAAAATGTAATTTGGCTTATTAAAACATTATCCCCATAATTACGATGGTAAACAATTGCCCCACACTGACACATGAAATGGTTACTAATTACAGTGTACAATATCAGCTACAGTGGGATTTGATATATCTAGAAATCTGTTTGGAAGCCTTGTGATTTGGAATATTGGTCCTACTCTGCAAGTGTCCTAAATAACAGACATTTCTGCATCTTTTTTCACTTAGTGATACTTGACTTATATATAGATCTACACGCCTGTATTTATTGAAAATCTCGCTGGCCACTGCTCAAATAGAAAGAAATGCCTAGGTAAATGTAAACTGTACACAGTGAAAACCTGACACTCCCATTCTTAAAACATTTACAACAGAATTGTAACTACACGGGCGAGGATTTATACCAGTCCACTAGACCTCTGTTACAGTAATAATGGACCCTGTCTAGGCTTACAGCAGCAGGAGACTCTTAATGAGACCTTCGTTGAGACAGGGGTCGATAGCCGTGCCTTTAAAAATCCAACGTGAGGCCACTGCGCATGACCAGCACTCAGCTCCTACCATCAGTGGGTGCCCTGCTAATGACGTCTAAAAGTGTTCAGTCCTTGCTGAATGGCGACACCTCCCCCTACAACACTGCCCTCCTAACTATTCAACATTCCTCTTTGGCACCCTCCTGCTAGCTACAATTGTAGTCTCTCATCTCCCATGCAGCACACTCGGTTCTGTCCATCGTCGCCATCTATAAGCCTTTTAAGTAGAAGTGGGTATTGAGGTTACCACTGGGTGCAATATACCTCACTGAAGCGTGACTGCTGGCACCACTACCATTCTTTGTCTCCACCCACTCTACCCTTTCACCAGTTATACCACGATTTCTGGCTTACACAGTGCTTTTGGGTGTCTATTCCCATCCACATATCTGTCGATATTGCACACCCTGTAGGGTTTAACATCATTTTTCTAAGGCGTGCGGTTATCCTGGATAACCCGCACCCAGTGCGGTTATCCAGGATAACCGCACTCCTCTCATGTCCTTACATGTCATATGTTACATGTTAAAACCAACAGAATATTTCATTGCCATGGTAGGGGTCGAACCTGCAATCTCAGATCTGTAGCCTAACACCCTATGCACTGCGCCACAGAGACCGACGAGAGGTGGTTGGCTAGAACTAAACCAAACCAAGGAATCCTAGCCAGGCGCCGAGGCGTGTGTACCGATCGTGTATACATAACCTAGGGATGCATTCAAATCAATCCAAGCCGAGACGGCTGCAGGAGGAGGAGACGCAGTGCCCTAGCGGTTAGTGCCTTGCGCTCAGCCGTCAGAGGTACATGGATCGTGCCCCGGCCCAGGCGCAAGTTTTTTCGCCGTGTGCGCTGTCACTGTCCGCTGCCGGGTGACGAGGTGTATTATACACAAACATAACCGCGAGAAGCATCTTTTTTCGCCGTGTGCGCTGGCAGCGCTGTCGCTGTCTGCTGTCGGGCGACGAGGTGTATTATACACAAACATAACCGCGAGAAGCATCTTTTTTCGCCGTGTGTGCTGTCGCTGTCCGCTGACGGGCGAGGAGGTGTATGTACACTATTTTTTGCCGTGTGCCGCTGCCAAGGCTAGCCGAGACGGGCGCTGTCGCTGTCCGCCGCCGGGCGAGGAGGTGTATGTACCGATCGTGCACACACAATGGCTGGCATCGAGTCCCAGGGAGGGCGAATAATTTTTTGTTTTCAACTTGAATTTATTAGTATAATATTGATTATTTATTGGTTTCGTGGTATAAAATAAGTAGTCAATGGATAACTCATGACTCGTGTGGGTTAGCAAAGGCTAATAACACTCGGCCTACGGCCTTGTGTCATTATCCTGCACTAACCCACACTCGTCATGAGTTATCCATTGGTTACTTGTTCACTACAGGCACACCTATATCAAATCAACGTCGATATAACATGGATTATCGGATGATATATGTTGGGCAACAGTTGACACAAGTTTGACATTATGTTTCAATTCTTAAGTTGACACATTATCGATACTTTCATAACCAAATTAAAACTATTACAATAGATGTAAATAGCAGTGCTCAACCCCTCAGTAGGCTAGGCTTATTATAAAAAAAGTGGGGTAGAAGGGAGAAGTACCATTTTCGGATCGGAAACTCAGGAACTAAGCTGGTCAAGATCCATGACCACTGAACAGGCATGCAGATAAGGCTACCACAAAGTGATAAAACCTTGCTGTTGGATTTGAAGGTTATCTCGCTATATAGGAGTTAGCGGTAATACTACCGATTGGAGAATGATGACTTCTCTGTAAGATACAATTGTCGAATGTATCAATGTGACAAGTGTGTGATATTGACTGATGCTATATGCTACAAAGGATACTTGTTTAACTGCACTGGGGAATGAAAACAATAAAAGTCTCTGTGGAAAACCAACTTGCTCAGGCATTCAGCGTCCTCATGCATTAGGATTAGAGGAACATTAGACGTATCATGCACCTAGAGTTATGATGGCAACCTGAAACATTGGTCACAACACAAACTATCTAGATAGACATTGACTGTGCTGGGTTGGTCAGGTAGGGCAGGTTGTGGCAATATCCCTTGAGCTAGCCTTTAGCCCCCGATAACACATGCTGTTGGTGCAAGCAGGTATAAAGAATACAATAACAATCAAATAGAAAAAAAAAACTACTCAAAATACGATTTATCTATCTTGGATTACCATTAGCAAATACATAATCTAATGAATCACACATCCTTTGACTGTGCCATCTGCACTAAAAGTAGAAAATAAGCTCCAAATGTTAGTCAGTCGATACTTGTTTGGGACTGCTTTGCTGTCGTTTGTACAAAATGTTGGTCCAATCCCCTGATCCCATTTCAAACCCCATCAGTCCTCTGCTAGCAGAGAAGGTAGCCACTATCTTTGGTAGTGTTTTTTTCCTTCTGTGACATATTCTGTTAGAATCTCTCGTCACGATGCAATTTTGGCTGAAAAGTTTCTGCAATTTTTAGATTTAGATACTTTCCCGTAAAAGGTTTCTGCAATTTACAGAAATCACTTGCAATTTACAGAAATGTGCATAAAGTCATTGACAAATAGGGATGTGTGTTCACTTCAACTTACAACCCAAGTCCCACTATGCAATCTAAAGTTGCCCCATACCCTGCAATTCATATGCAAAATGTCTGTATAAATTACACATAGAGTTCATTTTCTGCCTCATTCAGCACTGTGCTTACCTACAACAGCTTGCAAATTCAATGTCAAGGAGAATGGCACGGCAATTTAACGTAGCTTACAGATCTACATTGCAAGGGTGAGGGGTTAGTTTAATTGCAACAGTCGGATTTTTAAAATGCAATGGCATGTTAGAAGCCTTTCAATTTGCAGTAAAGGCAAGTCCCCCTATCTGCAAGAGTTCCCAAAATGCAAGAACTTTCCAGGGTTAGATTGTATTGTGGGATTCGACCTTTACCAATTATCAAGCCACAGTCTTTTAGGGAAGAATGCAACTTGCAAAGTTGAATATAAGTGAATCTTCAAGGACATCTTGCAGCTTCAAGTTAAATAATTATGTGCCCAGCAATGTATCCACACATTCTGCACAGTCCTCAACCCTGTTGTTTCTCAGGAATCCTGTTATGACTGCTTTGAAGGCAAGCCATGCATGGCTTCCTTTTACTAGGATCTACAAAATACTAATATGGGTTTGGGATATAGGCATATATCTCTTAATACAGGTCAAATCCCATGATGCAATTTTCACAGAAAAGATTCTGCAATTTAGCAACCTGTTGCAAATTGGTGTTCCGTTTTTATATTGCAAGAGATATAACAGTTACAGGGAGGTATACAGTATAAGGTATAAAATATGCATGAGCAATGCTCAATATGCATATTATACGGGCAATACTCTTGTAGTTTTTTTACAAGAGGCCAAAGTTGCAATGATTTTTGATGGGTGGATAGCACTGCCGGATTCAACCTTAACTTAAGCAGGTATCGATCATTCTCCTTCCCCATCCCTGCCTGGCTATAATGTCTTATCATCTAAACAACCATGGATAGACAGGAGGCTTATATACTTTCAGCAGGCAATCAGTATTTCCTCAATGGTATGGTTAACTTCAAGGTGAGTTTGTCATGAGAGCCCCTATATAATTTCAGCTGCAGGCAATCAGTCTTACTCCAATGGTTAACTCCAAGGTAGTTTTGATATGATAGCCCCTTCTGTTCACCCTCCCGCTTGTTATGGGACTAAAAGAGTCTCTATAGACTCCAGGGATGTGTGATGTAGTAGCTGCCATCATTCGGGGGTCCCTGTAGCGAGCTGATCACCGTCCCACCACAGGCTGAAACAACATAGAATAATAGGCTGCTTATTCAACATTTTGGGTGTAATGGTAAAGGCAAGACACTCTGGTTTGGTCATTTTGTATCACAGTAGGTGACACCACTGGCCATGGTTTCCCCCCATGGACAGTGGTTCCGCCTGTACTGCAAAGATGACAGTGGATATCCACCCTGATTACAATCGTCCTATAGGTCAAATCCCACGATGCAATTTCGGCTGAAAAGTTTCTGCAATTTAGTCATCTGTTGCAATTTGGGGCTCTCTCCTTATATTGCAAGACCTATAACAGCTACGGGGGGCTTTAATGGCAAGGAATCCCTTGTAGATTTGCACTGAAGTTACAATCTTTATACTTAGATATTTTCCCTTGCTTAAGTGAAAAGTTTCTGCAATTTACAGAATTTGCTTGCAATTTACAGAAATGTGGATAAAATCATTGACAAATAGGGGTGTGTGTTCAGTTTAACATGCAACCCAAGTCCCACTTTGCAATCTAAACTTGACCAATACCCTGCAATTTGTATGCAAAATGTCTGTATAAATTACACACAGAGCTCAATTTCGGTCTCATTCTGCACTGTGCTTACCTACAACAGCTTGCAAATTCAATATCAAGAGGAATGGCATTGTAATTTAATGCAGCTTACAGAGCTACATTGCAAGGGTGAAGGGTCAGTTCAATTGCAACAGTCGGATTTGTAAAATGCAGTGGCATGTTAGAAGCCTTGCAATTTGCAATAAAGGCAAGTCTCCCTATTTGCAAGAGTTCCCAAATTGCAAGAACCTTCCAGGGTTAGATTGCATTGTGGGATTCGACCTTAAAGGGAAATTCACATTTTTAAGGAAAACCTTCCAAATTTGGAATGTAAAGAGAGCGTTTTTGGGCATTTTGGGGCAGAAATCAGTGCTTTTGTTGATATTGGTTGCCATGGAAACATTATTTTCACTCAAAATTGAGGAACAAAAAGGCCTATTTGTAGCCACACCCACAAGGATCGGTGTGTTGAAAAGATGGTAAAAATGTGACAATCAGATTTTAGGAGAAAAAGAATGTGAAGAATATGACAATTTCTCTAATTTGCAGAATTATGCCTACTTATACATATCATCTGATATATCTCATGAAATATACAAGGTAAACCTTATTTGGCATTTGAATAAGTTGGTAACCATCTAAGTTAAAAGAGCTGTAACTCTGAAACTAGCAGACATATTTTCTCATGTAATATATCATTAGGAAGTTTATGGCCTGAATTTAAAAATTGATTTTTTCCCCTGGGGGACCCTTTTTGCTTGGCTATATATACACATTATACTAGTAGCCTAAAATTCTGTGTTGTTGCCGTTTCGGCCTGTGCCGTCCAACAGTGCCTGAGCATCTACTGGATAGACCCCTGCTGAGTGTACACTATACGTATGCATGCAATGGGATATGGTCATGGCATCTGTATGCATATAAGCAATAGTGGTCGATATTGTGCTTTTGGATTAGACAATGTTTTTTCTTTTTATGGCATGCACTAGAAGCATCCATGCTGGCCCAAGCCCTCAGACATTGGGAGACATTGCTCTCTTGGGTTACAAGACCAATCGTTCAGGTGAAAGACAAAGTGTTAAAATGTCATCTCGAGTGTATATAATTATTATGTTCATCCTATGCTGAGCGTTTATTAATGCCTGCAAGATGCATGCATGCTGTAGATAGCTTCTGGGTTTGTAAAGGTTGAATATGCTACGATGCAATTTTGACCAGATAGTTTCTGAAATATAGCAGTCTGTTTCACTTTTGTGCCTTCCCTGCATATTGCAAGAGGTACAACAATTCCATAGTATGCTTTGTATAGACCATAATTATAATTATTCTGTGGAGTAACTCCCACCGCTCTATAATCTAAATAGAAACAGCCTAGTCCAAACTGCAAAGCGATCATTGCCATTTCTTTTGCAAAAATGGAACTCGCTATTTGCAGTGGAGCCTTAGATCCCTTCCAATATAGTGTACCTCCGGCAAGCAAGACTAAATTGCAGAATATTTTAATGGATATTTTTCATCATGAGATTCAGCTTTGATCCAGTTCTCCAAATCTATATATGTGACTCTGTTATCAGTGACAAAGCACACAATGTCATAGTAGGAAATAGTAAGTAGAGGCAAGGACAGCAAACTTCCTTCTGTCTAGTGTCTTCCTATTCACCTCAGACATATTATAGATCTTATACACAGGCTATATCATACTTAGGCATTCCATCTGAATAATGTATAAAATATGCTGTAGTGGATACCTCTATATGCAGTTCAGGAGGTAGTTCTTGGCAGTTGTCAAGGCATTGTGCTTCTTATTGCTTGGAGACCTAAATAACTGGAGAAAGAAGCCAAAAAAGAACGTTTTTGTTCCATTCTTGCTCTGTAACCATGGTAACACATCAATACAGGAGAAGATCTATAAAACTATTTTAGACGATCATAATGGTGTATGATATGCATGGGTATGAAACATTTCTTCTAAACCATACTGGCTAAAGTGTTCTGCCTAAACCACCCTATTGTGCCCTCTTAAGGGCCCCCTCACCCACTAAGCCATACTAGCAGGCGCATGTCTCAAATACTAACTATATGCAGTGATGGACGCACATTAACACTTGGCTGATGGCACCGGAAACTGCCTGCCCACCTGGTTGGCGCCGTTCCTGAGTAAACCTTGGTTAAAACATTGGTTGGAAAGCCAGTCAGTAAGGGGACATCTGGTATCGGTCGTCGATTGCAGTTCCTGCTGCCCCGGGCTGGATGACAGATTAACCAATGCTGCACCAACCGGGAACAGATAAAGGAAGCACCTGCCTTGCCTTCAATTAGCACGGACTAGGGAAAAGGTCGGACAAGAGCACCTGGCTCTGTGACCACCTACATGCCATCTATCCTCACCACCCCTAGCCACCCCTCAAACACAAAAAAAGAAAAACACACAAAAGAAAAACACATTTAAAACAGTAGGGGTTGGGGCGGGTAGCAGGGGCCTGCTTCCCCTCCCTCTCCCGACACACACACACACACACACACACACACACACACACACACACACACGCACACACACACACACACACACACACACACATATATATATATATATATATATATATATATATATATATATATATATATATATATACATCATTTCCACGGGCTGAACAGCAAAACAAATTAGCCCCGTGGAATCCTTAATTTACCTGAGTCAGTTTACATCGATCCTGTCATGACGTGACAGGAAGAGGAAACCGTAGGCTGATTAGCTGGGCGGGGATGGTGGGTAGTCGTCCAAAAATGACACCTTTTCTTCTGAATGACGCCATTTATGGGGGACTGACATACAAGACTTTTTTTATAGGTGGGGATGAGGGATGATTGAACGAGTTGTCAGGATATAGGGGAAATAATTATAAAGCTAGAGTTCATAATGAATGCATTAGACCTCTGTAGAATGACAATGGCTTCTTCATTCACTTTCCCCTTCGTTCTTTTCCTCGCCCTCAAGCAGCATTTCAATGGATTCATTATTTCACCTTGGAATGTGGCTTCCTGCCCTTTGTTTCAAAACTGCTTTTGCCCTACAGTGCATGTGATGGGCAGAGGTTAAGAGAGCTTGCTCTGGACAGATCTTCTCCACCTCGGACAGACCACTACCGCCTCCCTTCCCCTTTCAGCACTGAGCACTTCTCTCTCCGACTCTCGCTCTACCAGCTGCTCTCCTCGGTTTGCTTCTCCTCCTGTCCGGTTTCCCCACAGACCAGCAGCGTAGAGCTTAGGTCTGCTCTGGGTGTTTAGCCAAATCCCTTGGCTTAGAGGTAGTTTAGAAACACGACAAGGATAAAATAGCAATTCTCATCTACGTGGGGGAAATATGTTTGGAAGCTGGTAAGAGGAGGGGGCTCTGAGACACGGGACCAGTTTATCGGGGAGAATTTTTATTACGCTACATATCTCGATATGTCTATACATCAGTGCATTTTTTAAAGCTGATGACGTTATGTCCTCAAATTCTTGCATACACTGCATGGAGGTAATGGAATGTACGTTGTTCATTTTTCTTACAATTCTTTCAAGGTCTAGGATGATGCATGTCCATACATATACATACATGCAGTCTAACAACTGCCGAGTAAGACATATAGACATGTATCATCTAACTATCTAGAATTGCCAAGGCAATACCGTTACTGCGTTATTAAAGGGTGTGGTATTATCTTCTCAGGGGGGCGGCATGTAAATGATGTTACAGCCCCTGTATGGTAACACTGAGGGCTCAGACTGGATAATCGGATAGCCAGAACATAAATAACCCCACATAATGTAACCAACGGCGGTGGGACTTTTTTTTAGGACTACTCTCCAGCTCCCTGCAGCCAATATTACGCTGTTGTGGGAACTGGGAGAATTATATTGGGCAATGTTGAGCTATCCTGCCTTGGGGGCCTCCCACAGACCAGAGTGTGGTAGCCCGATATACTGATGGAGCATTTGGAAGGGGCTATTGTAACTATCCCTTGACGGGTGAATCCATCACTCCGGTGTGATAGACTGGTTAGGGAATAATGCACAGGGCATGGCTGTGGGAGTGCTCTAGACTGTATTGAGACACCGAGGGGCCTGATAGGCTCCAAGTTGTCTCAATACAGTCTAGAGCAAGACCACAACCATGACAAAGTGCATTATTCCTGTTATAACACAGAAAAACTACCCATCAGCAACCTGACAACACATGAATATCAATAATATTATTGTGAAGTCTAAAGATGAGATGAAGTTAACCACCTTTGCTAGGAGTGCATTATCTATCTAGATAATGCACAGTCAAACAGCCAATCAGAACGTTGTATTCAGGATAATGTACTCTGTCTTCACCCAGCAGTGTTATAATAAGGGCATATATAACAAATAGAGGAGCACTAGGTGATTCTAGGGGCAGATAAGAAGCACAAGGCCGTAGGCCGAGTGCCTTCTTATCTAACCCTAGAGAATCACCGTGTGCACCTCTGTTTGTTATCTATGGCGTTTATACCATGGTTTCAACCATTAAATTAATTATTTTACCTTATAAAGCCACGAAAATCAATGTTATTTGTTGCGAGTCGACGTAATCCGTCCTCCACCATATTGGTTTCTCGGCGAGACGACAACACTGAATGGACGCAGAGTGTTATGTTGGCGTGTGTCCTACAGGCATTTTCATAGAGCTACCACTTGTAAGGAGTGCGCGAGACGGCCAGAATACCCTTAGAGCATTATTATGCCAACGTGACAACTTGTGTCTCGTCGCGGTAAACAATCCGTCTGCTACGCAGTCAACACGACGGCGAAAATTTCGCTCGATTCGATTTTTATATCATTAATCATGTTACATATACATGTCAAATCATGGCAAATTAAAGGTAGGTGATAGAATATAATGTGTACATTCATCCTCTATACGCATTAAGCTCCTATTGCTATAGTTTTTTTAATATCGAATAAAATCTTTGATGTCAACTTGCTGTTATCTCATCTCATCTCAAGTGTCAACATGGGTTCGTTTAGCGTGTACTATTCGAACTTCAATATCCGCTCCGGGCACCGTAAAATCATTCAAGAACGTGATAACCATGGTATAACTCATAATACATACTTAATGGTGGGTTATTTGGGAACAGGACCAATTCGGTTCATATATTAGGACATTTCATATAATGGTAACATGCATGCTATGCCTTTGGCCAAGCCGTTAGTCCTTGATGCAAATACCAGCTGTTGAAAGTTAGCTGTGATGTAATATAGTAAAAGGTCGAATCCCACGATGCAACGTATCCTTTATCATACACTCTCAGCCTTAATTGTAAATGGGCTATAATGACCACTGTACTGGATACAGGACAATCCACATCGGGGCATTGTACTAACAGCAACTCCTACTGTTTCCCAAAATAGAAACAAAGCTACTGTAAAACCCTTGCCCCAGTCTAACAGTGTATGCTGCAATCTGTTCTATGAAAATCATATACAGAGTTCAATCTTATTGCACACTGCATGTATTTTGCCAAGTTAGCTTGCAATACCAACATCAAAGAGGATTCCATGGTAATATCTCAGGAGGGCATTTCAAAACCATAGCTATAGATATTTTTTTTTGAAATGCCCTGATTATAATCTATCAATATGTATTGCAAGGCTTATTCTTTGGGGCGGGGGGAGGAGTTGGGAGAGGGAAACAAATGCTCTCAATTTGCAAGACCTCCAAAATTGCCAAAACTTCAGATGGATGGATCTCATCGTTGAGTTCGACCCTGATGTACTGCTATGTAATCTGGACACTATGATGATATTTCCAGTGTATTGTATACGTTCTAAACATAACACATGTTTGGGCATTTAGGTCGTCTCTTGTAGTTGGCATCCCAGACGTTCCTATAGATATGCACGTGGTGATATCCGCGGCAGCCTTCGTGCATTGTGCAAAATTAATGGTTAGTAGTGGCATGCAAAACATGTAAATACGAATTCAATATACGGTTGCATCTGGTATAACTTGTGCATCGTCATCATGACAGTTGTATGAATGTGTATATTATGCTTCACTCTACACGAATAGTATTCATAAAGGATACAACCTTTCAATAGCATGCAAACACATTCTGGATGGTCAAGCGCAACTATGATAACGATTGCCTATAACATATTCGTGGTTCATTTGAAGAGAGGGGTACTTCGTTCAGGTCTATCGGAGGTACACTTGTGTTCACACCCTTAGATTCTAGATAAAGAGCTCGACACCTCTTCTTTCTCCCACAGAACTCTAATCTGCATTAGCTTCCTGGTAGACTGGCCCCACTGAATAGAAGTTGTAAATCCCTATGGTCAGAAACGTTAGCCAACGGGATTCTGGCTTCCTCGCCCATAATAGGTTGTCCACAACGAGGTCCATTGCCCAGCCAATATATTGTGCAGGATCATGAATATTTCAGAAGGTCTCTATCAATTTATCCCCGAAATGAGGATCCAAGCTTGTTCAATAGTTATAGCTGAGGAGCAACAGGAAGGCTATACATGTGCTTCATTGAAGACACCACCACTTTTGACCCCGCCTTTCCAATAGCATATTGCATCAAATAAAAAGATACAGACTTAGCGCAGCATGTGTCATAAAAAGGAAGAGAAGAGAAAGATGGGCTGGTGAACCCCATGATGTCCCAGTAGCGCCTGCAGAGCACCACCAGTCAACAGTCAGAGAGTTTGTAGCTTCCTCCTGGTGCAATTTCTTTATATCCTTTGACAATCATCATTGAATAATCTCACAGAAGACTATTATGAATGTCATGATGGTGCATACTTCGCTTTTCTAACTCAAACACCAATTGTAGTACACATGCATAACCAGTGCAGCACCTGATGCATTTGGTCCATACTTGTGACTTCACGCAATGGATCGGATGCCTGCTGCTTTCCTCTGCAATGACACATGTCTCCCTTACATTGTAAGAATATGCACGAAAGAAGGCCAATTTCGATTGATTTGATTTAAAAAAAAAAACACGGAATATTACTCTGGATTTTATTGAAAATCCAGAATATTATTGTGGTTTTTATTAACTTTATCATAATATTATCATGATTCGAGAAATCAAAATTAATATCCATACAATAATTTTGTGAATATCAAGAGAAACCCCTTTTCTTGATGGCTAATTTTGACAGATATTGTATTAGATAATAAATTTCTTCTAAATATTTCATCTTCTTACTACCATAAAATGCAGTCCTATGTATTAAAAAAGCCCCTGTTTTACCTTGATAGCATTGAATTTCAAAATTCATCATTACTTCGATATAGTTTTTTTATGTCATGTCATGGTAAACTATGTTCTATGGCTAATTAAAGGGGATATAGTACATGGATGGTACATCAGATGTGCCTTCAAGATTTATCAAGAGGGTATTTGTCACGGTCGGACACCTAGCTACCATGGTCACATACGTATATTTCCATATCAGAAAACTAAAATTTACTCTCTCTTAATTAGCGTGGAGCTTCGGCGATGGAAAACCTTTTCCTCCATGTAAATGTTAGCAGTACTGGATTCAACCAGGTAGTGCTCCCAACCCGGTACAGTAATTACTTCAGGTTCACTTGGTGTTAAACAGGACACACTGTTACAGTTTCGCATGTACTCTTTGGTATATTTTGCCTTTGTTGATGTTTATATCTCTGTGCATTATTTATAATATATACATTCTAAAATCACAAATGAGTGCTTGTGTTCAGTACTCCCTGCTGTACTTATGGTTATACCACTTGCAGACCCCAAAGACGGGGGGGGGACATTAGCAGCAACATTTGTAATAACTGGACTTTACTATGTGTCACCATTCATTTGTGTTCATGCCAGAAACCCATGTTGAACTCAATTTGAGCCCAAATTGGTTAGCCCACTTTCAAACAGATTTGTGCCTGAATTGGTAAGCCCAGTGTGGCCCAGATACTTTGGTGAGAACAGAATCCATTGGGTGCCCATTGTGTTAACCCTGTGTGGCCCACATCGGATGCCCGCTGTGGCCCAGACTGGGGGCACGCCACATTTGCTACCTGGGTCATTGAGGATGAAAGGGAGAGGCCCTGTGTGACATAGATCGACCAAGAGTTACCATTTATGTCCATTCATACTACAACATTCAGTCCATCAATATTTCATACCTTCTTTTTTTCATGGAAACCCACTGATAAATTATGGTCTTGGAAGACCCTGCCCACTGGCTTCGGTGAATTGAAGTTTTAAATCCATCTGGTCATGCTAGAAAGTAAATCTTTTAAATAGATTCAGCAACATTGAGGTATCCCTTGAAACAATTTCACGTGAATTTACCAGTCAAATCACATGTTCAACTGGTGCCATTCCGGTAAATTTACGTGAATAATTCCAGTGATTTCATGGGATTCTGTCAGCAGAAAATCATGTGATATCACAGGATCACGTGAAATGACCGTAAATTCACTTGATATCACAGGAATATCTGAAAGTGCTTTTGTCAATAAAACCCTCTTTATTGCACATCTCTTTTTCAAATTTAAGATCGATAGCTTCATATTGTATTCTTATCATATATTTGGGCTATTGTATTTGTCTTTTATAAAGCCTTAAGATACATAACTTTCATTGAACTGTTTTGAGAAATCCACACAAAACCAGACACATAGATTTCAATTTTGAGCCTTTATTTGGGTAGTGAATACATCAAGATGGGGGGCAATGAATGGGATATATTTTGTCTACATCAATAGACTTATCTCAATCTTTTATCATCTGATACTTTCTGGTCACCATGGAAACAATTTCATTGTTCAAAATAGAAAACTCTGGAACAAATGTTTGTGAATGCAAAACTGAAAACTGACTTTGAAAATTCTTTTCCGGAACCAGTTTTATGAAGAGATGACATTTGTTATCATTCAATAAAGACATTCTTGCTTCAGGTTACCCTGATTCAGATGAATGGGTTTCGGAATTATCATTGCTGACATCCGTTGAGGTACCTTCCCGGCAAAGATCCGGGCCTTACGATCATAATGATCTAAGGACTGGAACAAATCTGTCAAGGAGACATCATTCTTCCAAGCTTCACAGGCCACTGTCCTGTGTTCCTGATTCCGCAATCCTTCAATGAATTGTTTAAACATTTCATCTAGGAAGCGTTCATCATCTAATCTCCATTGAGGTCTGGCTTTATGCAACAGTCGTTGACATTCTAAGCCGAACACTTTGGCAGATTCCTTAGGTTTCTGCGTTCTTTTAGTGAACAACAGCCAAGGATCTTCCCCAACTATATTTCCATATAAATATGAAGCAATCTCTATGAGTTCATCATATTTAATTTGGGCTGAGAGTCCTACAATTTTGGAATCTCTCCATTGTTCCACGGCTCCTTTACCGTCGCCTTCCTTTAACCAGCATACTAGATAAGGGGGAGCTTCCACTTTACCCCATCCATTGCAGTTAAAGACATCTGTGCAGCCTTGATACCCTTCCTTCCAAGGATTCTTGGCATTAAAGGGAGTAGGTATCTTAGCTACTCTACGAGCCGGATTCGTGGATCCAGTAAGGGTTAACCCCCTACTCCATTCCATGATCTCCATATCATCCAGACCTTGATTGTAACAATCAACACCTAAGTTAGCAATTGCTGCATTGGAATCATGCAGTGCTTGTAACCCTGGAGAAAGAGATACTCGGCTACTGAGTCTCTTTTTCCGTGGAGGATTCATACCATAAGTACCTCCAAAGCCACCGGGTGGTGGTCCTCCTCCACCCCCTGATCCTCCTGCTCCGTATAGAGGCACCTGTGAGAAGGTGTATCCGCCGGCTTGAGGACTTGACCCTGGATTATTGGTGGGTTGTGCATTTCCACCAAAACTAAAGAAACCATTATTTTTATTAGTGTTTCCTCCTGTTCCATACGACTGATTTCCATTATTGGAACCAGTTCTACCGGCAGAGGGTCTGCTTCTGGAACCTGAAGGTCCAGATCTTTGATCATATCCAGATTGCCCTCCAGCTGTACTGGAATTCCCAGATGTTCGTCCGGTTGTTCCTCCGGATGTATTCCGGGCGTTACCATTAGACGGATTCGCTCCCGATTGGGATTGATTCCATCCATACTGGGCATACGGGCCATTTGGTCCCCCTAAAGGTGACTGTTGTGGCCATCCACCATCAAACGTGGAGGTTCCTACTGAGTGGTTTTGTTTAACTTCACTCGTGGAAGCACCCCCAGCATTTCCCGTACCTAAACCAAGAGGTTTCGAGGTATTATCCGTAAATCTAACCTCATGACTCTTTACTTCTTCGCAACGAGGTACAGTTATCTATGTTGCCTTGTCTTCGCCCCTCAAAGAGTTCATCTGGTTACACGTCGTGTTTAGGGCAATTCCTGAAACAGTCTGGTTCAAGAGTGCCTACTGCACGGCCAGTATCCTCTAGTTATCTGGACAGCTTTAGCTTCCAGTTCTGAATAATTATCCAGCATTTTTGTCTGCTTAGCAGTCAAGTCTGCGGATTCACGTATCCATTGACCTCTGAGTTTTTCATGCTCTTCGGTTTGTTTATGATACATACTTCGTGCATCTTTGAAGGCTGATTCTATTTTCTTCAGCTCTTCTTGATACTTGCCATGGGCCGATTGAGTTGAATTTAACTCTTGTTTAGTTTTATTCAACTCATCACACGAGGCTCTGTATTCCAGATCCGCCGTGTATAGTGCATCACTGTTCGTGCTGGAGTTTGAAATCTTGCTTTTCCTTCTCCATTCGATCCAATAACAGTTGTTGTTGGTGTCTACAACTCTGATTGTAATCAAGACGTTCTGATATCAACTGTTTGTTTTCAGTCAGAATTCTGTCTCGAGTTCCGGTCAGTGTAATGAGATCCTTCTGGATCTTCTTGTATTCAGCTCTCATATCTCCAAGCTCGTCCATTTTGTTCTTTTGGAATCCACATTTCTGGTGTTTAATTCGATAACTATATGGAGTTTCAAACATACCTGCACTAGGCTTCGGTACCTCAAATGGTAGCTGACCAAATTGAGCGGTACTTTTTGCATAGGTGCAGGTTTCAAAGTACCTCCTGGCATGAATAAGGAATCTCCAAATTCTTCCAGTTCATCGTGTAAGTTTTTCTTACACCCGATAACGAAGTGAGAGAAAGTTTCCGGGTAGGCAACCGAGCTTTTATTTCATAGCTTATGTTACATACGATCATGGCCTCAGAGGACTATATGCTGCTAGGGCATTCGGTTACCTTTTCGGGTAACGACCTGGTTGAGCAGTGGGTAAAACCACTACTGGAGAACATAGGGGTAGAACCAGCCTTATATAGGGGAAAAGCCCGCGAAACTCAGACCCGCCATGTGACGTGTGGTAGACGAGTGGTAGGCCCCCTGGTGTAATGGCTATGAACCCAGAGGCAGGTGCTGCCACCTGCCATCCGGATTCCCCCACTTCACCCGAAGACCTAGGTCTGAGTCCCACGGGTACATGAACGTAAAAGTGTAAATACCATACCCCTACAATAGTATCTAATAAATTTGGGATGAATTAGGAACCAATATAACATACTACAAGCTGTAATAGAAATAGAAAAAAAAACAACCGTCATTCATGATAGACTGACAGCCACTCATCAATGCCTTACTACATGCCGTCAGTGCGTCGTCACCTGCCTCAGTCAGCCATCAGTTTTTCTTCATAGGATTTCCAGACCTACACATTGTATTATATCAAATTTCTCATTGCTTGCGACATTGTTATTACAGTTCAATGGCCATATTAAGGTATAATAAAACATATTTTGGGTATGCCTCAGAGTCTAATAATGAAAATCACATAAAAAAAGTCAAGCCTGGGACAACCCGGGACTTTCAGTATGTTTATACTCATACATGACCCAACCAATGCTGAAGATTCCAGCTTTATTCTAATTCATTCAACTTTAAAACCTAATTTTACTGGACAACTGGGCCCCAACTTTGGACAACTGGGACAACACTTTGTCAAGGCCTTACTGCTAGGGTCATAGATGGATGTGGGACCATTCCCGATGTCCCTCCTGTTCATATATGAAGAAAAACTGATGGCTGACTGAGGCAGGTGATGACACACTGATGGCATGCAGTAAGGCATTGATGAGTGGCTGTCAGTCTATGGCGTAGCACTTTATCCTTACATTGTTTTTTTTTTCTATTTCTATTAGAGCTTGTAGTATGTTATATTGGTTCCTAATTCATCCCAAATCTATTTGATACTATTATCACCGACTACCAGTGGCCGGCAGGCAGCCCCCATTGCTGCCTGTGACGTCATGACCTCATAACCTCATCCGCCCATATATATATGCGGGTAATGTGACCTGCCAAGCTCGTCAATGGCTTGAAGATCACAATTGATGAAAAGTCCCATAGCCTTAACCAAGGAAGATTGTCACTTCTGCTGGCAGTAAGGCCGTGACAAGCATTCACAGGGCTGAATATGGGTCAGGTCGCCAGAAAGCAGTAGATTTAGTGTTTTTTGGGTCATTTTGGACTCTTATTGCTCTGGAGAAAGAAGTAGTAAACCAATCGTATCTTGCATAGTCTCATTTGATAGTGGACACTTAGGGCTAGCGGAAAAATGTAAGTTTGTTGTAATCTATCAAAAACTCCTAGACTTTTAGCCTGCCGAAGTGAAAAAAACAGCCAAATTTGTTCTTTTTTGAGTATTTGTATTTTTCACAAGTGTCCTGTATTGTATAAAGAACGTCTGGAGTATCCCAAAGTTATTGTATATAATCACAGTTATCATTTCCATGAGGTTTGGACATGTGACTGAGTGAGAATTTTTCATCATGTGTCTTTGAAAATGAAATCTCTAATTTGTAACGTCCGGTACCTAAATCTAAATCAGTCATAAGATATGGAGCTTTAAAATCTTTGTTATTACCCATATGAAGGGCCCTATTATCCTCTACTTTGTGTGTGTCTCTTATTTCATCATTTTGGTACTGGACATTACATGACACAAAATCAGCAATAAAAATGGAACCGGACATCCTAAATTGGTATTTTTTGGTTTCTGAGCTAAAGGGATATCCCTTCACAAATTTGTTAAGGTTATGGGACTATATACTCCCAGGTATATATATATAATTAATGTGTGATACGTTGGTACTACTTGTCTGGGCGCATGATTTTCTATGACGTCACGCATAACATTTTCCTCCAGTATATAAGGTTGAACTAACCGTCAATTGGCTTCATATGCTCGGACAGCATACACCACGCTGGGTGGTGCTGGAAATTTTAAACGGTTTTATCCGTTTTTCCAAGTTAATATGGTGTTAAACCTATCATTATGGGTAGGAAAGGAACAGCTAGCGGCATACAAAGGTCCAAGACCAAAAAGTCGCCTAGAAAATCAAGAAATATAGCCAATTCGAGGATTTCGAGCGGTGTGGATTCCAATGGGGGTGGTCAAGGACCATCTTCCCCTACTGCTACAGGGGTTTCATTGGATCTAGCCGTTGACCAGACGTATATTGGGGAACTAGAGGAATGTACTACTCATATGGAGCAGCAACTTGAAAATATCAGGCTCCTATTGGAAGAACAGGCGGTTAGACGGACATCTACTGCAGCAGCGGTTGGCGAGGCGGAGACGGGTCGTACATGTGGCGGTGTTGATAAACATTCCATGGACAACACGGTAACCAAGCAACGGGGGCGTGGCCGACAGCGCTCACCTGACTACCGGGGTCTCCACGGCGACAAGAAGGGACGTCGCCATCTTGGATCTTCGAGCAGGTCGTCTTCATACCGTAGTGTTTCGACGGATTCATCGGATTCTATTAGGTCTAATGCTTCATGGAATGGTCGTCGACATGCTACAAAGTCTAGAGGTATGTTTGACCAAAGAAATTTCTTGAAAAAGGGTGAAAAGTTAGATAGTATCGAGAAATTGCTGCTCGTTAACGTCAGAATGATGAAACAGTTGATAGAGGAGGGTGAGGATGTTTTCGATGTGGTTAAGCATATTGAAGTTCTAGTTGAAAAATCCTCTACCAGAATATGCACTTTGAAAGCCCTTGTAGCATACGACTCGTCGGTTAAAAACAGAGCTAATGGTGAAGGTGTGGGATCTTTTGGTGATGTTAAAAGTGAGGATATCCTTAGGCACCTGTCTTATGACGGAACGGTGCAAGCTCAGAAGGCGGGTGGGGTTAAACCAAAGTCCTTCAAATCAAAACAATCCAACCGAACCTGTTATGCTTTCAACAAGGCTGAGGGTTGCAGGGAGGACCCGTGCAGGTATCGTCACATTTGTGAGATCTGTAGCATGTCAAACCATGGCAAAGACAAATGTCAAAAGAACAAAAAAGATTAGGAGTTTCCACTTAGGCAAGGTCCTACGTTAGAATCTGATATTTTGATGCCTGGTTTTAATGTAGTACATGTGGTAGACCTTCCTGAGTCCCCCGTTCCAGTCATTTCGGGTGAAAATAATGAAAATGATGTTAATAAATCTTGTAATTTCAACAAGAATCTTTTTATGTCATATGGTGGCCCAGTACAGGGCGAGTGCGAGCCACTGTTTACGGTGGAGTGTGTTAATAGGCCTAGCATCAGGGTCTATGATAGTTGTGTAAATGATATTTGTGAGTGTGAGCATTTCATTTATGGTAGGAAAGCTCAAATTTTACCATGTAGACTGGCAAGTTTTTTAAGACAGTCTGATATTATTAACATTAATCAGGTAGAATCTGATTTTCTATGGTGTGGTTTTACTGAGGGTTTCAAAATAATTGACCCAGGTTGTGATACGACATATGATTGTAAAAATTATAAGTCTATCATAGAAGGTAGATTTTATACCGAAGTGTGTGATATAATTAAGGATGAGTTGGCCAAGGACTTGGTAACTAGGACAGTCGAGAAGCCTAGGTGCATCCATTCTTTAGGTGGTGTGGAAAAATCCAACGGTAAATTGAGACCTATCACTGATTGTAGCATGCCAGCGGATATATCTATTAATAATTTTATGAGCACAACGTCCAAAAGTTTCTCCTACAACTCTATTAACACTGTTACTTGTCAACTTGATAGAAACGACTTTATGTGTGTGGTAGATTTAAAATCTGCCTATAGAAGTATTAATGTTTATGGTCCGCATGTGGGCTATCAAGGTTTCAGGTGGAATTTTGGTAATGGAGATGAATTTTTTGAAAGTAACCGTTTGACATTTGGTCTAAAGTGTGCTCCATATATATTTAGTAGAATATCTGATTTTTTGACTGAAATAGCTAAATTTTATGGTGTAGATAGGATAGTAAATTACCTAGACAATTTTATTATCATAGCTCAGACTGAAGAGGAATGTTTACATAAAAGGAACATCCTCATTGAGTGTATGGAATATTTAGGGTTTGTGGTGTCGAAGGAGAAGGTGACTGAGCCTAGTCAGGTGTGTATTTTTCTAGGTATAACCATTGACTCCACGTGTATGGAGCTGTCGCTACCACAAAAAAAGCTAGATAAAATGAGCCTGGCAATAGATGAGTGTTTGGGTAAAAAATTTGTATCTAAGAAGACGTTACAAAAAATTGGTGGTTTAATGTCTTTCTGTTCCCAGGTGGTAGAACTTTCAGCAGGAGATTGTTCGATCTTTGTGCAAAAGCCAGGAATAAGGGTGTTAATAAACTTAATGAGGAAACCCAAAATGACTTGCTATGGTGGAGGGATTTTTGTAGGATTTTTAATTGCAAAAATATCATTTTGAATGATAATGAATGTACCCCTATGTATTCCGATTCATCTATACAAGGCTTTGGTGCCTGGTTTGGTAAAGATTATTTGTATGGTACTTGGAATGACTCTAATCCTATGTTGGACTGTAGGGATCATTTTGTTCAGGCCCCTAAGCTTGATAATCTCAAAGTCCACCACAGGAATATAAATGTATACGAACTCTACCCTGTTATGGTGGGCCTAAAGCGCTGGGTGAAGAAGTTTAGTAAAACTAGAGTTCATTGTATCACGGATAACATGCAGGTCTTGGCTATGTTAAATACCGGTAGATCCAAGAATAAATTGTGCATGTCCTGGTTGAGAGAAATTTTTTGGCTATGTTTTGTTCATAACATTGAAATATATTCCACGTATATTAGGTCGGAGGAAAATATTTTAGCTGACCATTTATCTAGGCTAAATTACAGGGGTGTCCCTAAGAAATGTGAAGATGTCTTGACTGAATATAACATGTGCTGTTATGATTGCAGACCTCAAGGAGTTAGAGAGGAGAAGGAAAAAATTTTTATATAGGGGTGTTGCTGATTCTACTCGTAGAACTCGTAGGCAGCAACTTAGTAGGTACAAAAAATTTTGTAAAAGGTTTAATTTTACCCCTTTTCCTTGTTCTCCTTCTCAAGCTTCTTTGTATTGTGTGTATCTGTCTGATTTTATGAAACCTATTTCAGTCCGAAATTATTTATCTGCTGTATGGTATTATCAGAAATTAAAAGGTTATTTGGATTATAGTAATAACTTTGTGGTTAAAAAAACACTTGATGGGATAGAGAGACTATGTAAGGGGTCTGGTAGTACAACCTACCATCTGAGTCCTAGAGATATGGTTCAAATTAAGTCAAAACTTGACTTTGATCTCATGGAAGATGTAATATTTTGGTCTGCTATATTGTTATGCTACAGAGGTGTTTTCAGGGTTGGACATGTAGTCCAGTCCCCTCATAATTTTTTGAGAAGGGATGTTAAAGTGTCCTCTGATTGTATAGAGATCAGGGTTAATTCTTCTAAAACTGACCAATTTGGCAAGTCTCCATATGTTGTGTATCTAAAGAGAGATGATAGTTCTGACCTGTGCCCAGCTAGGTATATTAATAAGTGTGTGAGAGCCTGTAAGCATAGCCGTTTTCTCTTTTCTTTTCAATCTAGACCGTTGCATTATAGCTATCTGAACACTAGGTTGAAATCTATTGCTTTGGAATGTGGTTTGTCAGGAAAAATTTCAAGCCATTCGCTTAGGCACGGTGGTGCTACCCTGTTAAGGAATGCGGGCTTGAGTGTTCAGGATATTATGAGGCGAGCAAATTGGAAGTCTAATGTTATTTTTAAATATTTACATGAATCAAAGGAGAGCCTACTTGCTCTAGATGTAATGTTTTAATGGTTTTTACTATGGAATGTCTTACATTGTGTTTGGCGGTTGTTGGCATGTATAGGATTGGTATTGACAAAATCAATTCTCACCAAACCCAATGTCTTCTTAATTATTCCATATTTATTGTTATAATATGTCTATTTAATATAACGATATAGTTATTATTATTACCGGTACTTCGGATCAACACATTAACTTATGGGACTATATACTCCCAGGTATATATATATATAATTAATGAGTGATACGTTGGCCCTACTTGTCTGGGCGCGTGATTTTCTATGACGTCACGCATAACATTTTCCTCCAGTATATAAGCTCCAGCGGTTGAACTAACCGTCAATTGGCTTCATATGCTCGGACAGCATACACCACGCTGGGTGGTGCTGGAAATTTTAAACTTTACTGTGATATTAATTATCTGTATTTTACTGTTATTGTATTATATTGTTATTCTATATATTGCTATGTTATTGTAATATATTGTAAATTATTGTCTTATTTAATAAAGGCATGTATAGGATTGGTATTGACAAAATCAATTCTCACCAAACCCAATGTCTTCTTAATTATTCCATATTTATTGTTATAATATGTCCATTTAATATAACGATATAGTTATTATTATTACCGGTACTTCGGATCAACACATTAACTTATATAAAGTAATTTGAAAATTATTTTGTCAGGCCCTTCAAGGGCAGAATCTTACACTTTCTGACGACCTGACCCAAATGCTAGTGGATAGAATTTCCTCTTATGGAATATAAATCATAAGTAAATGGAAACTTATTTCACCAAGATTCAATTTTGAAAGCAGAGACGTGTTTCATAAGCATTCTTTATTTAAGATCAATCTTTCCACTCTATGAGTGACCACTTAAGATCAGTCTTTTGGGAATGACTACTAGTGTTTCAAAACAAGCTGTTACTCCTATTGGAACTTAAGACTGGTCATTTAGAAACAGCTGTCACTCAGACATACGGGCAGTAATCAAGATCGGTTGTAAGGTCACTCATAGGCCCATTATCCAGCTAGTAAGATCGATCACCTATGTGCAGAATATGGCTTTACTTCATAATTCCATGATAGAAAATGGTATTAAAAGGGGGAATTTCCATTTGATATATACCTGACTTCATGCATTAGAAAATGTTGTAGGATTCCACTTGTTGATAGGATTTTTCACATTTATGTGTACCCTCAACCTTCCCCATAAATCAGCTACTTTATGTTGGTCGTAAGTCACTCTTACATTGACCCTTTACTATTAAGTTTCACTCCCCATTTACTTTTGAAACACTTCCCCTGAGCCTAAGAAGCCTAAGATCAATCTTATAATGACCATAGAAGTGATCTTGCTCGTACACCAATCTTGCTCGTACATGGTCCTTGTGAAACAGGTCTCAGTGTACATAGCCGCGTGTATCCACTCGGCAATATTAGCTCGATTCTAGACATCATATGGACCATTCACATATGAAATTTCTTGACGACTTGAGGAATACATCTATTTATCAACAACTTAAATGTCCTTCTCAATATTCGTGAGAATCCTATCTATATCATCACGCACTGTGGACCATCGCGCTTATGATCATGTAATGGCTTTAAAATTTTGAAGTTTGTTTGTAATGATTTTGTTTCCTATTTGTTCTTCTTGAAACAGATAGAGTGGTCCTTTTGATAGGGGAAAAGTAGTCGACACATTGATATTTGGATGCAGAGAATCTTTGGGTATGGCAGAAATAATTGAGCAATTTTTCTTAAATGAGAACACTAAATCGCGGATCATTTGGAACTTTCAGTTGCCTGCAATCTTTTACAGTGTATTCCTATGATACACACAGAGCAGGGAGGAAAAGGTAGATCTGTAATCAATTTACTTGAAATGCATACTGGTTTATAACGACCATCAATAAGCGACAATCAATTAGCGGCCATCATTTTGTGACCATCAATAAGTGATTTTAAAACATGCCTGTAAAGTAGGGGTGTTTGTTGCCTAAAATTGCACTTTATTCCATAACAGATTCCCCTCCCCGCTGTCTACCCCATCATTTCTAGGGAGAGCTGGAGTCTGATAAAGGGCATGTCGAAAATTGCCCTTTATTCTGAGGCAGGACCTTCTCCTTGTAGCCTATATCCCACCTTTAGTATGGGGAAGGGGTGTCTGTAATGGAATATAGGGCATGTTTCCTTGATTATGCATGCAGGAAGGCAATTGCATCTACCAACCAAGTCCTGTGGACTTGGCGCTGGCCGTCTCCTCATGCTGCTGCGCTGTGCGGCATACGCCCTGCTGCATCTTTGCCCAGTCCTGGGGACTTGCGTCAGACCTAGAAAGAAAAAGGGGCTTCTCTAGCGATTAAGGGTTAAACCCATGCATGGCTATGTAAGCCCCTGGGACTTGGCCACAAGTCCCCGGGACTTGGCCACTTGTCCTTGGGACCTGATATTAACTGTAGGCCTAGGCCTAATCATGCCATACCAGTAATGAATTCTAGTCCCAGGACTTAGGCCTATCACAAGTACCGAAGACTTCTATATCTCACACAGGATGTGTAATTCACACCTGTAGACCTAATAAATCGCAAATATAGACACCCTCAAGTCCTCAGGACTTCACCTGAAGTCCCAGGAATTTGGGGTTAGGTACCTGGGACATGCTGTCAAGTCCTCAGGACTTATGTTCAAGTCCTTGGGACTTGAGCCCGTGTGTCAAGTCCGCAGGACTTAAACACAAGTCCTGGGGACTGGAGGCAATGTCTCATCTGTCATGTCTGAGGATACAATAGATCCTTAGGACTTCAGAGAAAGTCCAGGAGACTAACAATGATGCATTAAGTCCCCATGACTTGAATCTAGGTCTTGAATGACCTTGAATTATGATGTGTTCTATCTAGTCCTAAGGACTTGAGTGTAAGTCCTCAGGAGGTGAGTGTATAGTCCCATGGACTTAAGGGCAAGTCCTGGGGACTGGAGTGAAGTCTGCAGGAGTTGCACTCCAGTCCTGGGGACTAGATGGTGTCATAAACTAAGATACCGCATACAGGGCATTGCCTTAAGTCCTCTGGGGTTGCAATCAAGTCCTGAGGACCCAGGTCCAAGTCCCAGGGATTTGACTTGAAATCCTGTTGACAAGTACGAAGCATAATAAAACTGTGTGATACAGGATAATATTATGTAGAAGTCCTTGGAACATCAAGTCACAGGGACATCAATTAAGTCCCGGGGACTTAATTATGGCCTTGGACAGTAAATCTAATGTCCCTGGGACTTCCTTTTAAGTCCCTAGAACTTGATGTCACAAGTCTTTGATCTTCTGAACTTGAGTTTTTAAGTCCTGGGGACCTGATGCATAAGTCCTCAAGGACTTGAGCATAAGTCCTGAGGACTTGACAAAAGTCCCAGGGGCCTGGCTCCAAGTCCTGGGTACCAGAATTGAAGTCCCGAGGACTTGATGGTATAGAACTGCAATTGTCTGCCTAATTGCACACTGTGTGAAACATGATATACTGGGGTAGAAGTATTCGATTAAGTCCTGGGGGTTAAATTAGTTACCCATATGAAAGCAAAAGGCAGGTCCCCAGGACTTGGTAAAAGTCTCTAGGACTTGACACAAACCTTTATTGCTACAAAGTAAGATGTTTGCAAAGTCCATACTAAGTCCCCAGGACTGTATATGGGGGCGGCAGGGCGTATGCAACACAGGGCAGCAGCTCTTGATGCGGCAGCCACAGGCAGACGCAATATGCATCAACATCGCCCTCCTGCATTATGCATTTTGTAGTTTGGTTTACACTCTGAGAAAAACTGGCATATAACCCAGAAAGTCCCCCATACTGTTATGAACTTTAAGTCCAAGTGGATTTCCAGAGATAACTCATCGCATTCCCTAACCTATTCCCTGAATGTTAGATGCTGTTGGCTAGTTTTAAAAAAGGATAAACTATGAAGCAGGGTCCATGAAATGAGGGCCGTTCACCAAATGGTGAATCATGCACCATGTACCGATGAGCGTGTTGGTATCTGAGTGACAAATTTGCGCAGTAAATCTAGTAATACATTTTGGATTGCTATATATTAGTAGTATATACATGCAAAGTGAGTGCAATGCTTCAGCTACTAACTAGGTCATGACCTACTGGTAGACCGGAAGTGACCTAATTTCAGCCAATCAGAGGGCTGGATTTGACAGGAAGTGACATCATAAGGTCATGACCTAGTTTTTTCGACCAATCAGAAAGCTGGATTCCGTTTGACCTAGTGACCTGTCCTAGTTGCATAAATTAAGAGAATTGTGCAATACCTAGGGTTGACCTACTTGCAAACCGGAAGTGACCTACTAACCTACTTGCAAAAACGTATGACCTACGTATGAGGGTGTATTGCGCAATGCTTGTAAGAATTTACACAATACCCATGACTCATGTTCTGATGCAATATTTCTATGCATTTTCGCAATAGTTATGACTCATTTTGTTATCTCTCTTCATTTCATGCATTAAAATAAAACACAACTCATTCATTTCACATAACAGATTATATTTTTATTAGACACAATATTTACAGATGAAGACAGATTTTCCATTTCCAGGGCGTGCACATATACAACAGAAACATTTGTTGTGTGTGAATTTACTTGCTTGATACCAGCTTTGACCAGTGAGACTAGTTTTCCATGTGTTGAGTAGCTTATCTGTTGACTGCAGACAGCTTGAAAATCGTTTTCTTTCCTGCGCACCACATAATAACCTGTGCAGTGTTCTTCACCCATGCACTTGAGGTACAAGCTGTTAGCATCTACCCCTACTATGTGTCTGCATAATATGCTTTGTGGCCCGTATTTTTTTTGTCTTATTCTTGTTTCTCCACTTTTGTGATGTCTGTGAAATATAATAGAGGGACCCCCTACTAAGTTGCGTCTGAGCAAGGAGTGAACATCATTTTCTTTCTCACCAAAAAGAATGTAAGGTGTGGCATTAGGTGCAGTGTTGTTGAAAAGAAACTTCAAGGTTAGACCTGGCAAAGTTAAACCGCCTTTGAACATGTCTACCCCACGGTCTATAAAAAATTTTGTGTGCTCGTTTATGGCTAAAACAAAGGGTTTAATGTCCAGGTTGTTGTAATATATCAAGTAGTCCTTCATAGTTTTCATTTTGTTTTCTGCCCAGACCTTTTTACATTCAAGATAATCTTCTTTGCTTATTCCACCACCTGACAAAGAACTGTAGAAGCAGTGGCGTGGAGGAAGAGCTTTGTTATTCAGTTTTTTTATGTTGTCCATCCACTCATAGGGAAAAAACCCTTTTTCAGCTTTCCCTTTAAGAAAGGCTTTCAGGTAGTTTGCGTAGGAATAACCTCCCACTGGGCACATCAACATTGATTCAGCGTTGAAACAATGTTTGCAATGTTTGCATATCAATGGTTGATATAGGGTTGAAATATAGTTGAATTTGAAAGTTGACACAACAAAATCAACTGTGATTCAATACCTAACCATCAGCGCTGATTCAATGTTTGTATTTCTATGTTGATTCAACATTGACACAACATTGATATGATGTTGAAACAACGTTGATATTTGTTAGGGCGTACTTTGTTGACATGTCAATGTTGAATCAACATTGAATCAATATTGAAATCAACATTGACAAAACAATGTTGAGTCAACATTAAATTGAGAACAATATTTCAACATTGATATGTCAACTGTTGATTGGAAGTTGAAATGGTGTTGGTTGACAACATTGAAATAGAATCATTGAAAAGGTGTTGAAGACAGGTTGATCAACATCATCAACACAATATCAGCGGGTTGTCAACGTTGATGCAACATTCTGTGCCCACTGGGCTGGTGCCAAATAGTTGAACATGTCAAGGAAAAGAAGATGGTCTGTGTACACTGCTATGTACTTGTTGCATTTTTTTATGGTTTTCATTTCTGTCTTGTCTGTGTCTATAAAAAAAGAATGAAATTCCTTTTGTATCAAATTAATGTCATACTTTCCAGAGTTGAAACCTAGGACAGGGACTCTTTCTATGTAGGTAAGAAGTTTTTCCTTCACTTAAAGAACATGGGGGATTTTTTTTGGATTTTTTTTTGTTCTTCGCTGGGAAAACTTTGCTAGCTTTATGTTCTAATTCCTTTTGTTTTTCTTCTAAAGAGTCTAGTTCGTCTAAAACATCTCTAAAATTCTCTTTCACCTGTTCTCCTATCAGCTGCCCCAAGTTGTTTATGTCTTCCAACACATTTTTTACCAAAGGATCGTCGTCCCTGTTGGAATTTCTGACAAAACACACTGGTTCTGTATGCCCAGGAAAATCAGAAGCTACACTGGCAGAAAGGGGTATGTGAGTTTTTTTTATCACAGTGTTAGCATTTTCTGGGGACGAATTTTCAGGTTGGACGAAGTAGCTTTCAAAGTCAAAAACAATTTTATAGGGATATATTTTTTTCTCAGGTGGACAAACTATTCCCAGTTCCTCTAAAACTTGAAAAACTGTTTTGGATGGATTGTAAGCTCCACCTTTGTACCTGAAGCTGACTTTGGTGCAATCTTTTTTCGCCCCATTGTGTTGTTTTAAAAGGAAACTACGAGTGAAAACTTTATGACACTTTTCACAGGGGTACATTTTACCATACAGTCCCATGTTAGTTATTAAACTTACATGGTTCCTGTGTAAGTTCAAGTTCATGATTTTTTTGGATGAACACATGTTTGACCTTATAATTTTAGGTCGCCCCTTTTTTTTACCAAAAGAGGGAAGGTAAAAAATTCTTATGTTAACTTCAAACATCTTTTCTAACCTGTCTAAATCTTTTATGTCAACACCCTCAAAAGTCTCATTGTTCACCCCTGGATAGGCTTCAAGGAAAAGCTCTTGAGATTTTTCTAAAGATCCATACAGGAAGAAAGACAGACATCTAAAGAAACACAAGTTGTCCTTGTATCCCCTTTTGGTTTTAGGGTCTCTGTGAAAGTGTTGCATTCCTCTTTGCCTTAAACCTGGTGGAACAGTGTTCATTTTACCTAAGAGATATTCTCCTCCCGTAGCCCTTATGAGGGTAATGTTGGCGTTCACGTTGCCTATTACACTCCATTTAGTAGAGGGTCTTTGAGTGTCTTCTTTTATGGTGTTTTCAATTAAATCTAAACACTCTGCAAAGTCTTTGTCGTCCCTTATGAAAATGTAAGGGTCTCTATGACTTTCACTGTCATAGAACAAAGACGAATTGTTGGCAGAAGCATGAAAGTACATTACTTTCTCTTCTTCTTCCTCCTTAGAGGAAGACAACAACCTTCCAAAAGAGACAGCCACTTTGTAAGCCATAACTTGATTTCTATGAATAGAGGTAAGAGCTTCTATTACCTGTTTGGCTCCCAAGTCTTTGTTAAAACTTGTCATTCTGATGTTGAAAATGGACTGAAGCTTACCAAGCACAGCCAAACCTGAAGCTATGGACTTGAAGTTGTCACGGTAACTGCTTTTATGCAAAGAATTTATTTCTATTTGTTTAGGAATTTCTAAGCTGTCGGAAAAAGTTTCTCTCTTACAAGAAACTGAGTTACATAGAGTTTTTCCACTGTTTTCTACAGTAACCAAACGTGGAGGTCTAGGGGTGTTACACGTTGGACAGTTGACGGTGTAAAGTTGTTTTACCTTTTTGGGAGGCTTTTTTTTTTTAGGTTTCTTTTTCTAGTTTCACTTTATATTCAATATACAACTTATAACTAAAACCTGTCCTAACTATACATGGAGTACATTTAGGTTTGACTTAAGAACTTAAACCTATGCTGGGCTATGTCGACTGAACATGGAGTACATTTAAATCTAACTACAAATCAGCTAATATACATGATAATGTGAAAGCACTGAATAAGGAGCTGTTGACCAGACACCATACAAAGTTGACCACTTACCCAGAGTAGAAATCGGTCGTCTCGTCTAGGAACGGACCAACACGTGATTTAATGTCCTCCAGAATGAAGGGGGACACAGTGTGTCCACAGTGTGTGGCTGAGGGGGGCATCCTGTAGCTGGAAGACACCGAGGCGTTCATCTCCTCGACATAGCTGGTTGTTCCTATATGAACTTTAGGAGTTCCCTTGTACAAGTTCACCAAAATCATAGCCCATCCTCCACGGGGGTCGGTGCAGTCTTGGTTCAAGGACAACAAAAGATTGTCTACCTTCCTCTCTCCAATGGCAGCTCGGCGGTGTAGCTCCTTGTACTTTCCAAGGATGCACTCTATCTGGTCCACTAAGTTCCTGAACTCACGCGCCTCTAGGTTTAAGAACCGCTCGTAAGGTTTGTCCAGGTACGTCCTCAAGCATACTCCCCTAATAGTAGGTTCCCTGTATATTTCTATGCAGGCGTTTTTATCCCCTTCCGGATAAAAAACTTGGTCGGGGGCAGGTGACTTCTCTTGAAAACCAAATCGAGCAGGCCATTTCTTTGTCACCAAAGGCACTGACCTGAAGCCCACAAGCTTGCTGGAAGTACTGGGGGCAGTGCCCTCCCCAAACTTTTGCCTGTGTGACTTGTCTTTAGAAGAAGGAACACCTGGGGCAGAACCAATTGGCTCGGCGCCATAGGAAGAAGTTGCTGAGGAAACTGAAGCAGGGGCAGAGACAGGGGTTTTCTTGTTGTAGGCGCGTTTCTGTCTTTTCTTCTTAGGCTCCCCTTCACTCTCACCGGGACAGGTTCTTTTCTCCGGCGGGGTTTTAAGCAGCTCCTCTACCTTTGTCTTTGACCGTAGGTCACAAAAGGCGTCAGGAGGTGTTTATTTCAGACATCAGGAGGGGCGTAGAAGAAGGTAAGGTGTGGGCTGTGTGGAAATTCTGTCCTGAAAATTTCAACAGGGATCTTTACATCCCTCCTAACTGTAACTTCAAACAATGCTTCTTGCACAACCAAACCACTGCATTGCTTCCTAGTGGACCCTCTGTGAAAAAACTTATCTCAGAAAATGGGGAAAGTTTTTTTTCAGGTGTTCTTTTGGGACATGGTGCCATGGTACTCTTGATGTCGAGGCATTCCATTTCCTCTGGAAGTTCAAAAGACAGACAAAAACCCTTTTTTCTCAGGGATTAACCTTTGGGGGGAGGCCCTGGTAATTCAGTTTTCATCGATTCTACTATGGTGAAGGCTTTGATTAAAGCCACTTTACTTCACCCAGACAAAATTACACACTCTCTAGGTAAAGGTGTCCCTTGTGGGGGGCTGGTAGTTCAAAGGTGCCGGGGGATCGATGAATTCCCTGATGTCAAAATCGCCGTCGCCAGCTTCCTGAGGAGTGCGATCCCGGACGCGATCCAGGAAATCAGTGATTTCGCCATGAAGAGCTGCAAGAGTGGCTTCCTGTTCTCCTGCATCAGGGACTTCAGTTGGAAGCCGAGCAGGAGTTGCAGGTGGTTTATCAGCTGAGGCTGGAGAGGTAGGAGGAGGGGCGACGCCCGACGCCTTTTCCACTGTCTGTTTAGGTGTGGGAACAGTCAGTGGAGCCAGTTTTTTAGCTGCTACTCTCCTGACACTAAGTCCCGTCTTCATGCGACCAGGCATTGTTCTCCTTGAAGATGAAAGGGTGGCAGGGCTGGAAGGTGCAGGAGCAGGACGGCGAACAGCAGACAAACGTCAGAAAAGGTTTGAAGAAGATCGAGCAGCTCAAGCCTTCTTTATAGTAACTATCCTGATACGATCCTGGGACGTTCCCTTGTCGTTCAGATAACGTATAACCACGTCCATGAGTCGTAGATAACCGTGCTTTTCCATTCATAGTATGTTTTACTCTCAGACAGCGTTGTTTTGGAAAAAATTAAAAAAGCTAAACTCAAATAAAAAACCGTGATAACGCTCAGTCAACGTTCAGGGTGAGGCGTGTAAGACGAATCTCGTTGTAACCGTTTTGTGATTAACGCAGACCATTCGTCATTTTTCACAACGAGCTTCTCTCAAGCAGACATGGCTAACTGTTGTCCTTTGCCTTTGTCTTTGACCGTAGGTCACAAAAGGCGTCAGGAGGTGTCTATTTCAGACATCAGGAGGGGCGTAGAAGAAGGTAAGGTGTGGGCTGTGTGGAAATTCTGTCCTGAAAATTTCAACAGGGATCTTTACATCCCTCCTAACTGTAACTTCAAACAATGCTTCTTGCACAACCAAACCACTGCATTGCTTCCTAGTGGACCCTCTGTGAAAAAACTTATCTCAGAAAATGGGGAAAGTTTTTTTTCAGGTGTTCTTTTGGGACATGGTGCCATGGTACTCTTGATGTCGAGGCATTCCATTTCCTCTGGAAGTTCAAAAGACAGACAAAAACCCTTTTTTCTCAGGGATTAACCTTTGGGGGGAGGCCCTGGTAATTCAGTTTTCATCGATTCTACTATGGTGAAGGCTTTGATTAAAGCCACTTTACTTCACCCAGACAAAATTACACACTCTCTAGGTAAAGGTGTCCCTTGTGTTAAATCCACCACTTCAATAGGGTTGACTGCCGCTGATGACGATGTGAGGTCTATGACCTCTTTTGGACTGACCTGGGGAGAAGGTTCCTCCGGAGTTACTGGCGATTAAGTGGCGGACGTAGGTGCTTCAGTGGGGGGCTGGTAGTTCAAAGGTGCCGGGGGATTGATGAATTCCCTGATGTCAAAATCGCCGTCGCCAGCTTCCTGAGGAGTGCGATCCCGGACACGATCCAGGAAATCAGTGATTTCACCGTGAAGAGCTGCAAGAGTGGCTTCCTGTTCTCCTGCATCAGGGACTTCAGTTGGAAGCCGAGCAGGAGTTGCAGGTGGTTTATCAGCTGAGGCTGGAGAGGTAGGAGGAGGGGCGACGCCCGACGCCTTTTCCACTGTCTGTTTAGGTGTGGGAACAGTCAGTGGAGCCAGTTTTTTAGCTGCTACTCTCCTGACACTAAGTCCCGTCTTCATGCGACCAGGCATTGTTCTCCTTGAAGATGAAAGGGTGGCAGGGCTGGAAGGTGCAGGAGCAGGACGGCGAACAGCAGACAAACGTCAGAAAAGGTTTGAAGAAGATCGAGCAGCTCAAGCCTTCTTTATAGTAACTATCCTGATACGATCCTGGGACATTCCCTTGTCGTTCAGATAACGTATAACCACGTCCATGAGTCGTAGATAACTGTGCTTTTCCATTCATAGTATGTTTTACTCTCAGACAGCGTTGTTTTGGAAAAAATTAAAAAAGCTAAACTCAAATAAAAAACCGTGATAACGCTCAGTCAACGTTCAGGGTGAGGCGTGTAAGACGAATCTCGTTGTAACCGTTTTGTGATTAACGCAGACCATTCGTCATTTTTCACAACGAGCTTCTCTCAAGCAGACATGGCTAACTGTTGTCCTTTGCCTTTGTCTTTGACCGTAGGTCACAAAAGGCGTCAGGAGGTGTCTATTTCAGACATCAGGAGGGGCGTAGAAGAAGGTAAGGCGTGGGCTGTGTGGAAATTCTGTCCTGAAAATTTCAACAGGGATCTTTACATCCCTCCTAACTGTAACTTCAAACAATGCTTCTTGCACAACCAAACCACTGCATTGCTTCCTAGTGGACCCTCTGTGAAAAAACTTATCTCAGAAAATGGGGAAAGTTTTTTTTCAGGTGTTCTTTTGGGACATGGTGCCATGGTACTCTTGATGTCGAGGCATTCCAT